>JAGFBZ010000814.1:2775000-4232500 GCA_018398805.1 Hirundichthys speculiger
GTAGTAGCCCCCTACAGGTACTGTAGGTGGTAGATGTCGCGAGGTTAGTGTGTGACATCCGATGAGTGACAGCGAGTGAAGAAAAAAAAGATTGTTACAGAGAATAGGATGTCGTTAGACAACAGAACTGTCTGCGCTCTTTTCTCATGTAAAATAAACTACTCTGGACCAGTCCACAATAGGGATGGGAATCGAAAACCGGTTCCTGTAGAGAACCGGTTCTGTGTGTTTCAATTCCATAGAATCGTTTGGCAGTTTATCTAGCGATTCTCTTATCGATTCCAACCAGCACGAGTCTCATGTAATTTACGCAATTTACGCACAGTCAATTCCAGAAAGCACTTACGTGATTAAGTTACGTTGGTTAAGCGCGTGCATTGGAGTTGTAACCAACAATGGCGCCAAACAGGCTCAAACGCTCCAAAGTTTGGCTTCACTTCACAAAGAAAGATGGCAACAAGGCAACGTACAGTCATTGCAAAGTGGAGATAACAGCGTTGGTAGGGAACACAACTAACATGCAGAAACATTTGCGCACACAACATGCGATAACAAGTGTCGTGTTTTTGACGCGCTTTGGACTAATGGATCTCAACCCAGCGGCAGTAGCCAAGCTAAGATGACCTCTGGCAACCCTTGTAAGTAGTTATCCCGCTGCCTATGTGCTTCTTTGTAAAACACGCTATAACATTAACGCTATGCTATTAAACGAATGCCTTCTGCATTACATTTAGAAGATGCTAAAAAAAAATGATGCTAATAAAACTGTTAGTTCTCCTTTTTCCCCAAATTATAATTGATAAGAGATTCAATAAAGAATAGAATCGTTAAACTGTATCGATAATGGAATTGGAAAAATCTTATCAATTCCCATCCCTAGTCCACAAATACACTCCTTCCAAAACAGTCATAAAGAATGCAAAGTCTGCAGCAAATGGGTACAACAAGTCATTAAAAAAGTAAAGAAAAGTCACGTGAAATGAGATGAAAAACTGTAAAACAAGAGCAATGTGAAATGAAAACAAGGCGTGGAATGAAAATCAAATGTAAATGTAAATACAAGCAATGTAAAATGAACAAAAAATATGCAAATCCCTTCAAAAAATACTCTTCATATATACCTTTTTAGTGTTTTCATTTAGGCTATAATGAATGTTCACATTATGTCAACGTGGCTTTAAGCACAGCTGCACTACTTCCTAAACTTCAGCCAGCTGCTGTGTTTCCTGTGTACCATTAATTGACAAACTCATTAATCCAGGTGTTTCTGACCTCACAGCAATGGTCAGACACACCTGGATTGATCAATTTGTCTAATAATAGCACACAGGAAACAAAAGAGCTGGCTGAAGTATAAAGAAGTAGTGTAGCTGTGATTTTAGCTTTTCTGTACACCAAAAATGTAAGGGATACTGCTCGTGGCGGGCCCCAGAAAATTTCCTTTATTTTCAAATCCAAAACTTGACAGGTTATGTTCCTGCTACCTCGGTTCCTAGTGAGTGTTTGTATATTAAAAATGTTTTGGCTAAATAAACAACACACTGTTGAAGAAAATGGTTTTGCATTTAGTTTCCATACTGTACCGAAAATGTACCGACCCATGTCCCCAAATATATATATATATATATATATATATATATATATATATATATATACACATATACATATATATTGAACTCCCTGTTAAAAGTTTCTGCTGTTACCTCAGAAATTGCCTGTTTTAATGTTCTAATTGTGCTGAGCCACAATCATTTTGTTGGATTTTGTTTGTAGACTTTTTTTTTTTTTTTTTTTTTTTTAATAAAAACAGGATGACATTAATGCCCTGGCAGTGGCAATAAGCTTTATTTTATTTTACATTTTTTAAGATGAGATTTACACTAAATATGTGTTACTGACAAGTGTTGATGTTAAAAGTGTTTGAACAACAAATGTTATGGCACTTTAGTTCATATGGCAGCAGAACATTTAAATAAAAGTGCATTTTACACTACTTTTGAATTCATTATTTGATTTTGCGTATACAATGTGATTTATCATGATTAATCAGGGAAATAATGCGATTAATCGCAATTAAAAATTGTAATCGTTGCGCAAAATCAAATAATGAATTCAAAAGTAGTGTAAAGTGCGCTTTTATTTAAATATTCTGCTGCCATATGAACTAAAGTGTCATAACATTTGTTGTTCAAACACATAACAACACTTGTCAGTAACACATATTTAGTGTAAATCTCATCTTAAAAAAATGTCAAATAAAATAAAGCTCATTGAAACTGCCACAGCATTGTCATCTTATTATAAAAATAAAAACGTCTACCTACAAAATTTTAATGGGGAGTTCAACCTTGTTTCTGTCGAATCAGCCGTCTGGGAGAACTTTAAAATGAAAATGTCCACGTAAAAGTTCTGTAACTTACATTTTCAATTGTCAATCAAAAATTAAAAAAAATAAAAAGTGACTTTTTATTTTTATTTTTCGTTTTTTAATCTAACACACACACAAAAAAACAAAAAACAAAAAATGCCTGTTTTTTATATTTCAATTTTAGTAAACGGGCCACGGGACTGAATTTGTTTTTAATATTTAATTGTCCGGTTTACGTGACCCTGAAATGGCTTTGTGCGCAAGTTCAGGTTGCATGGCAGCGCTGGAATCACATACTATAATATTTGCAATATTGTGGAAATCTAAATGAAAACTCACCTCATATAAAGATAGAACCAAAGCGCTCTCCAGCTCTGCATCTGGGATAAGTCTTTTTTTCCTCAAATCCTGATGAGCACAGAATCTTCTAATGCTCATTTCCAGCATTGCAGGACACCCATCTGCTGTTGAATAAGTCATTCATCAAACTACCGTATTGGCCCGAATATAGGACAATATTTGAATCTAGAAGTCATATTCTCAAAAATGGGGGTCGTTTTATAATCGATGAATAGACTTTCTGTTGTCGTTACATATTTGCGTTACTAGATGGAGCCGCACTGAAGTAACCAGCTAGAGAATAGCACAACAGTGAACACATGGAGCAGATCTGATGATAAATGGAGGAATGATGCGATCGTCTTGAACAAAGGGGTTTAACAGTTTTGTTGCAGTCCAGAATTTTTTTTCAGACTGAATTGTTAATATTGCTACCTGAGTTGCTACCCCAACTGTAAAGTACACAGATTTTTACCGCTCTCCATGTGTTTTAGATTCTCCACATGTTTACCTGCCAATCCTCTTCCGCAGCAGCCAGTTACAGAATTTTCAAAACAAAAGCATGTGAGCAACATGCATTAACGTGCGATAAAATAAATGTCGGCGTTAATAAATTCACGAGCACATAGAAACTTGAGGAGCAATAACTTCAAATACTAGTTTTCTGATTAATGTTAATAGTCTCTTACACCAATGTGGAGGAATTTTGGCTCACTTTCTTTTAGAAAATTTCTTCAGTTCATTAAGTTTACAGCAGTTGTTTATGCACAGCTCTCTTCAGGTAAACAACCTAACATTTTGATCAGGCTGAGGTCTAAACATTGACTGGGTCATTGTAACATTGTGATTCTTTTCTTTTTGCCATCATTTTGCTCCAGATTTAGAGTTGTGCTTGGGACTGAAGTCCTGATGTATGATTCAATTTAAGCTAAGCTTTAGCCGTTGGACAGATGACCTCACATTAGAGTCTAGGAAACCTTTGTACACAGATGACTGCATGATCAACTCAGCAACTGCAAGGTGCCCAAATCACCCTTCCACCTCCATACTTGACTGTATGAGATGTTTTTGTTCTACTGATATGCTCTGTAATCAACATTTTATAATTATGTGTGCGATCCATTCATCTAAATTAAATTAATTCAAGGAAATAAATTAATTAAAAAGGGGTTTGATGAATGTAAATTTAGACCTAACAATGGTCAGAGTTAGATCAAAATGTAAATAAACAATTTCTGTATTTCTGTGATATGACATATGTGTACAGTTCTTCATATTTTTGAAGTCTTCAAATCTCCAGACAATCATTTTAAGGCACAAACAGCATAAAAACCTCTAATGGTTATTAGGTTTCTGAGGATCAAATAATTAAATACAGTGATCCCTCGCCAATTCGCACTTTAAGTTCAGCGGTTATTCGCGGATTTTTTCAGAAATATATAATATAAAAAAAAAAAAAAAAAGCAAGAAAAAATTGCGGAAACATCACAGGATGTTGTGCGCGTTCTCTCGCAGCAAAGAAATGTTGTGAGCCAGCCTGGCCCCTTTAAGAAGGTGACCATATGGGTAATGGTGTGGCCTTATGGGTAATGTAGTGTGTGTGTCGTGGGATGGCAGAATGAAAACGGGGTTAGATGAAAGAGTGGTTTCTTTACTATGGTTTGGAGATCAGAGGCTGTGAAGGTAACAAAAAGACCACTGTTGAGCCTTTGTCTTGTTTTGCTGCAGTGCCTCGCTACTTTTTTGCAGTTTTTTAACACACTATCTAGGCTACGGGGGCTCCGGCTCTAGTTCGCGGATTTCACGCGGCGGTCCCCATTTATCGCGAAAAATAAGGGATCACTGTAGGCAAATACAGATTTTCTTTGCCTGTTTTTTTTATTCACTTCATCCATAAAGGCCTATTATTATGCTATTATGTCCAGTAGCTTACAGTGGTTTCAGTGGAATACCATTCAGCTGGTGCTCAGTCTGCTGTCTGTATGTGGGGGTTTTGTTTTGCACTGCTAAGAGGAGGAATAATAAAACACATTTAGAAAACAAGGCCAGCACAGATATCATTGCAAAAATCTTTAAAGGTCAAAAGGTGCATTTAAAAATTCCTAATTTGCTGTTGGTGAAAGTAAACTAGGGATCAGTGGTGCCTAAAAATGTGTATATTTATGTGAATTTTATGCTTTAACAGAACTCAAATCTCCAGGTAGTTTTAAACTGCAGTCTGGGGTCAAAAACAAAATAATTAAAAGAGGTAAGAATATCATATTGTGGATGTGCACTAAACAAGTTAACCCCAAATTCAATCTGCCACTGTCCAACATAAGTAAAGAACTGTAGTATTACCCCAGTGAAATAAATCTCTGGCACTTCCTCAGCAACATATTTTTGTATATAAGATCAAATGTTGGTTGCTGAGCAGTTGAATTGATTATACAAATGCTTTTTAACTAATGCAAGTTAAAATACATGAACAAAATATTAAACACTTTCATAAGGTGCAGTGCGAAGCTGCAGCTGTCAAATTTTTAAATCATAGTAATTCAACTCTCTTGACATTTGTAGTAAAAATAATCACATTTTAGGAAGCTGACTGGCAAAACCCAGCTGTTTTGGCAGGGTATCTCAAAGATATAAAAGGGGGGAAAATGTGCAGCGCATTTGGAAGTACAAATCTTGGCAATTCAACCATGTACTGATGGATTCAAGTAGGTGGTATTTTGGAAGAATCTTCTCCTACTTGGCATCCTTCACAATGAGTGTGGAATTACAATCCACTTGCCAGTTGTTAGAAACATGATTTTATAAGTCAAATAAGATGGACAAATCAAGGTCAAGAGCAGTTCTCTCAAAGACAGATACTTAACATTTGTTCAAAAGCAATGGATTCTCTCTCCAGCTCTCTGCTCATGTGCACTGTTTTGGTTGTTTTGTTTGTGGATTCAGATGCTTTGACTGCTAAGTCAGGGAGACAAACAAAGCAAACGTAGGACAATTTGATCAATGATCTCCCAGAGTTCATGGAGAGGGCACATAGGGGTTTACCAAGGCTGGCTTAATCACCAAAGGAACAAAAACCTCCATTACCTACTCCTGCCTAGCCCACTGATGAGACACCAAACTGAGGTCAATGAAACCACCAACTAAAGATTGATCATAAGAACATCAAAGTCATTCATGTAAATCCAGCCTTTTTCAGACATCTGGGCTATTGATACAAACCATTCCCGGAGGAGAGTTGCTGGTTAGAAACCAATATTCCTCATGGGGAGCACTCTGACCCACCTTCTACAAAGATCTTTACGGTCTGAACAGAATCTCACTGTGAAAGGGTTGAAAAGTTTACCCACACCATCCTCTGCAGACCTGCCAGGTGAGGCACTTATGCAACTCTTAAAAGTTCAAAATGGGTTCATCATCCCAAAGTTACTCTGAAGGACGCATGAAAATGGAGCATTTTTTCTGTAGTTCAGATAAATCAGTACCTGAAAGTAGCTCATTGTTTCCAGCTGGGGTGAGAGTGGTCAATGGAAATATGATAAACAATTACACAATCAGCAAGTTCCCTTCACTCAATGCACAACAGGCCCTGCAGCCCCTCCCCCTGTCTTGTCACTAGAGTATTTTGGTTCAAGTTCCACTGCAGCATCCGGCTGTGTTGCGGTCTCGGTTTCACCTCCCACTTCCTTTTTTTGGCCCTGACGTGTTTCCGCCCCTTGAATTAGAATCAACTCTTTCCACACCGAGTTGTGATATCAGGCCGTCTTCCTTCTCTTGTCGACAGTGTTCGGAAACTATTAAGAAATCCCCAGTGAAGTCAAAATCTATCTCCCAATCCTTTGCTCCAGACCACAACATCAAAACCAAGCAGTTAGCACAACACAAAGAGGAAATATCGTTCAAACTCAGTGATAAGATAGAAGCACAGAGGGCAGACATTTGCAAGCTTTGAAGAACTTCTGCTGTTTAATGCAGGGACAGTGGGGAAACAACAGAAGTGGGAAAACCTTTTAATGTTGTATCATTATACAGACACTTTCTTCATCATCCATTTCAGGCATCTGAGCATCCTTCAATCTTTGAAGTTCTGGGTGAGAAACTGCAGGGTGGCCACAGGCTCTCCCAGATCAAACCTTGCAACGAAGGCCTGAAAATCCCATTTACCTAAGAAAATGAAAAGACAAGTAAACACAGGTATTCAGAACTTACAATCATTTTATAGAGGAATGACTCAAAGTTTGTCCTCAGTCTGCTACAAGACAGCAAAATACTACATAAATGAGGTGCAGTCTGAGTGCACTTTGGTACCGAATGAGAGCATTTCTTATGACCGCTCAGCCTGTGTTTAAGGGATCTGAGGCCGAACTGAGCAGCACATGGCTTTGGGATGTGAGTCACTGAGAACAGCTCTGCTGAAAATAAAACATGTTGCTGAAATGATGGAGGTGGGAAAGCAAGGACGTATTGGCAAGAAGATATGATTCAATCGCCTGGACTGTTTTTTTTTTCTTCCCTCCCCTTTTAAACAAACACCAGACGGCCATCCGGCTGGTATGACAATATCACTTCATAGATTTTGACAACCACCGATTCCCTGCCGCTTCCCTTCATTTGGACAAAAATGTTTTTAAAAAGACAAATTTGCAATTATTTAAAATAACAACAACAACAACTGCATGCTTTAGAACAGCAAACTTTAACAGAGTCTAGAAAGAGCCTTTCTTATTCTTCATATGTTAAGAATAAGAAAGTGCTTTGCTCCCTTGCATTGTAACCCAGGGAATCGGTGACATTCTGGTATTTCCATGTGCTGAGCAATTACATTAACAGCTGCTCAAGAAAAGAATCGGAAAGTTAATCTTTTGAAAAGAAAGCCAACTATTGAAATGGTCCAAATCTGTAGAGAGAATGGCCTCACAGTTAGGGGTCAAATCTGACTAAGCCTGGATTGAAAAATTACTGCTTTTGACCTCTTGCTGCAGCTGCTTTACAGGCCCTCTCTCGGCCTGTTTTTGCCATCAGAGAGCCACATCTTGTATCCAGAAGACATACACACTGCCAGTGCCACGCACAAGTCCACTCATCACCACTGAAGAGACAAACCGGAAGCGTTCATTCAAATTTTACATATTTTAAACAAAATGGATAACTCGAGGTTGTCATCTTTCAGGCTTTGCATTTGTTCCAGTTTGAAGATTTTAAAGATACAATGACAGCATTGGTGAATTATCACCAAATCGTTTTGTTCTTATCTTGCCCACTTGTTTAGCTTAAGAGACTGACACCTCCATGTGCCTGGCTTTGCCATGAGCTCAGGTCATGCCCTGAGCTCAGCTGGGGAAGATGATGAATAATAACTGGCAGGTGAGCAGATGAGTACTCGAATCTCACCAGGTCCTCCTGTGAATGAGGATTGCCTGCAGAGAGGCCACCAATAATCAAGTGAGGGCAATGGAGTCAAGTGAACCATCTGTATGATAGGGCAAGCCCCAGTGGCCCTTCTGGCCTGTGCTTCAGACGCAGATAATGCACCGCCTCTGCAGATCCCACCATCTACCAGAGGTAGCACTTAAAGGAGAGCTGAGGGGCGAGACAGCCGAGAGACTAACTTTACACTCAACACTGGGACATAGTTGACGAGTCATGTTGAAGAAATGATGCTTATGACAGTCATGCATAAATGCTTTTTTTTAAAGCAGGAACATGCCTTACAGTAGTGTTGGGCAACATTTCCTCTAATAAGTATTGAACAAGTCAAAATCAGGCTTTTAAGGCTTTATACATAATCCTATCTAAATCTGTGTAATCACTGGGCACAATCCAGAAATGATGCAAATTCACAATATCTGGTGCTATCACACTGGCTGGTACTCTGCAAATACAGAGACTTGCAAGTGACCTTAAAATAGGCTGATGCCTGTTTGTAGTGCAGAGGCATGTTTCCGCTTCTCTCATCTTCGTGCTCATGGAAAGGACAGATAGTGTGGGACCTGAGGGCGATGTTAAAGTCTTCCTGCTTCTCCTTTTGTTTCCACCTTGCTTCTCTGTCTGGGCATGGCAGGAAGATCAGGACTGCTGCGAGGTAACATAGAACTGCTACATTTAGTGGTGTGGGCGGTGTCCCTGCTAAACCTCTTACAGTGTCTCAGAAATACTGAAAACCCAGTAATCTTTTTCCTTCCAGTAGCGTCAGAAGAACCGCATCAGGTTAAGAGTGTCACCGAGGCTCTTCACCTAATTTTCGTAGCAATATGATGCATAATCGGATCATTATTTTGTAATGGGGAAATTATTTGCATAGGTCAGGGCCAGCTAATAAACAGTGCCTCTGGAGAAGACATGCCTCAGAGATGCCTCAGCAGAGCAGATCCCTGTTGTAGGAAGATCCAGTCACATGATGCTGACACACTGTTTGGCTGTTGGTATTGGCTCACAGCCCATTGTGAACGTAGTAGTGTAGCATCCTTTAGGGAAATGACACATAGTGAATCAACTCTGATTCGTGAGCTTCACCTGTCACTCTGCAGCAGATGTTTTAGGAAATTGTTTAGCATTTTGCAATACAAGAAATTATACATCAATTGATGGGTTAAACTTAAGATAACTCCTCAGAGCTGATATAAAAACACCCAAAATATTTATTTTGCAACTATATAAAACCGTGTTTTTTACTGAAATGAAAAAAGTGAAAAAAAAAAACCCCACAATATTTTCACACTATGTCCTGAATCTTGAATTTCTTACCCTCAATGAAAGCAATTAGGACAAAATTATAAAAGAATATCCGAGGCATTACGATATCCCACAGCATACTTTGCAGACAGTTATCAACAAGTAGTGAAAATGTGGCTCACCAGTGATACTGTTAAAATAAATAAATAAATATCCATCCAAATCTGATGAGAAGACAAGGAAAAAATGGTCAAGGAGGCTGCCAAGAGGCATTCAGAGAGCAGTAGGACTTTCTGGCAAGCACTGGTTGCTTACCACATGTGACAAGGAGCTCCTGTATTCCTCGTATGTCTGGCCTGTAGGGCAGATTAGTGAGACCAAGCCTTTCTCTCAGGGTGAGGAACCCTGAGAAAAAACTGTGTGGTTCTTGGTGTGTAATAGTGTAATAGTATAGTGTAAATGTGTAATAGTAATTGCTGATACCAAAATTGAATTCTTTGACCATAATTTCAAAAGGTATGCTCTAGATAAAAACAAGAAAACATACAGTCATGTTTATAAGATTGTACTTTCCTCTTTTGATTTTTTTTTTTTGGTTTAAAAAAAATACTAAAACTCATGTGATCTTAGTACTATGAAATATAACAACACCCCCCCCCCCCCCCCCCCCCCAAAAAAAAAAAAACAAAAACAGTTTGGACAGTTTACTGGTCTGGAGCTTTCAGATGCATGTTAACACAATTCCATTAGTGAAAGATATAACAAGTGGTCTTAGAGAAGCAGTTGTTGCAGTACATCAGTCTGGAAAGGGTTATAAAACCATCATTCTACAGTGAGAAAGATTACTCAGATTATTCATTTGCCCTTAATGCCCAGTGCCATGTTTGGAGAGACTCCCATAGCAATTATCAAACATGACAGTGGAGGGGTATGACTTGGTCTTGGTCTGCAGCTATAGGGCCTGAGAACTGAGTGGACCATGAACCTCTCTGTATACCGTTCTTCTATTCCATTCTTGCAAATGTAAGGTCAACTTGCATGAGGTAAAGTTGGGTTGAGATTGGGCTACTCAATAATAATCATCAAAAAAACACTAGTCCATCTATTTCAGAATGTACTATAACATACTGTAATCAAAATCAAAAGATGCTTCAATAAAGTATTGAATTGAATTGAATTGAATTTATTTCAAACAAACATGTACATAAAAAAAACACAAAAAACAAAAACAACAAAAAAACATATAGTAACATCTTCATATACACATAAGCTCAAAAAAGGAGTAGGAAGAAGTGCACACTTTTTCTTAGTTCCTACCCCTTTATAACTATGAATTTACACCATTACCAGTTTGTTTTTTTTTTTTAAATAATTTAACAATTTCTATTTTTTTCCCCAGTTTCTGACTTGCTTAATCCTTCTTTGTGCTTGGTAATCAGTAAGTGAGCCATCAATTCACCAGTAGGTTTATCAGTCAGTTACTTTAGCTCCACATAGCACTTTGGCATTGTTTTCATTTAGAATCACTCTGATTGTTTTAATTATAAAGTGCAAAAATGTAAAAAAGAACAACCCCCCCCCCCCCCCCCCCCCCCCCCCCCCCCCCTGTAATTCATGTACTTATCTTGAGTGACTAATCAGCTGTCAGTTGTTTTGGTTCTTTAATTATTGATTTTAGCTGAACTGACTTCATTTTTACAGTAAAAAAAATCTATACATAAATGAAGTTGGAAAAAAGAAGGATTAGAAAATTAGAAACTTTTACTCTAAACCTATCAAGAGACATCAACGGGTTTGGGGGGGGGCATACAAGCAGCCAAATTTCAGAGCGTCAACATGTTCCTTTAAGGCTGCCGACTTCTGGCTGAAACTCAGGCTTGCTGTAGCAACCAAATCCTGGCTCTCTTGACTCCACGCAGCTCTGATTAATGGTAGAGGCTGTGGGTGGGTGGTAGACATGGATCTGCCCATTACCACACTGCAACATTGCAAATGGCTTCAATTACTGTGGAGTGTGCTGAGCTGGCAGTAGGGGCCCTAGGAGGCAAGATGAGCAACGGGTGCGATCCAGCAGCTAACTCCACTGTGATCCATTCATCCACGCAATGTGATCATCATACACATCCACTCCCTTCTAATTTACAGTGGGGGGGGGGGGGGGGGGGGGGGGGTTATCAGTGACTATCCTCATCAAGAAGCCCATATTTTCCTTCAACCTTTGTTGCTATTTTCAGCCAACAGTCCTGAACCTGTTCTTCTTCTCCTCCTCAGATTTTGCTTCATAATATTCGGTGGTAGCTGGTGACATTTGAGTCAGGAGACGGAGGTCTGAATGTTTGAACACTGTTTGTGTAAACTATTGTGTAGAACGCAACAACACTAGACAGCCTCTCCGAAGACCTCAGGGCTTCCCTCCCGGCATTGTAACACTGTTTCCCTTGACAAACTGACTTGTCAGCACCAAACAGTAACAGGACATATTAAAGGCTTGCCAAGTAGCTGACAAGTATCATGAGGGCCTGAGCGCCCACGCCTGCCTGCCCCCCACCCCCCCCCCCCAACCTGGCACGGGGGCAGCCTTCAGTCAGGGACAGCCTTCCTGAGCCAGAACAACAGGGATTCCCTATGATAACGCCCCTGTGCCCGTTGCCAAGAGCACAGCCCCCCTGTAGATTCTTGTGTAACAAGCCAGCTGTCTCCACCAGTTCACTGACCCATATTCATAACCTTAACCCAGGAGGCACTGCAGACTCCCACGGTTCCTCACAACAGCTCTGCTCCACCTCTAATTGTTCATCCCCTTTATTACTTAAGTGATGGTCAGAGATGAAAAGAAAAAGGACGACAAATTCGAGATTAAATTGAGTCAATGACTGCACTACTGGAAGTGGAAAACGATCATTAGCAGTCTTCCACCCACGACTAAATGCTCTCCCTTCACAAATCGCATCAATTAATGTCATGGGCTATGAGAAATGTTCTCTGTGTCACAACACATGGAGGGAGGACTGACGCTAATAAGGGAACATACTTAACGGAGGAGGTGGGGAGACATGGGATTCCCTTCATTTTTCCTGCATGAAGACCATGCTTGTGACCATGTGGAGGCTAATAAGACCGCAGCAGGTACAGCTCCAGATAAATAAATAAAAAACCCAATAACAACTGTGAAAATCAGACACATTTTTCTTTTCACAAACTATTAGTAGTTCTTTGATTCTCAAGGTGTTGCACACCATCTATTTTCATTAGACAAAGACCTCTTTTCAGCATAGACCCATCCACTGAAGCATTTGATTATCCAGGAGTGAATTTCTTAATTGAATTTCCCTTGAAAAGAGAGAAGAGTCTGCAGAAGTGAGGGAGGGCTACAGCGGGAGTTAAAGTCATCTAGCAGATTGAGGATGGGTGGGTCCACTCAATTCTATTGCTTCATAATGTGGAGGGTAAGTACCGAACTGGAGATAGCAGCAGAAAATGCTTCATTTTTTTTTTTCACAGAAAATATGTTAAAATATTCAGAATAGCAAAACATTATTCATGTTATAATTTCTTCATCTTAACAAGCTGTGACATGGTGAATACCCGAACACTGCGATAAGGGTTCATCTCAGCCTCCCCAAATGTGAGTTGGATACATAAAATACTACAAAGTACATCTCTTCTGACATTTCTTTTTCTAAAAGTTTTAACATCAAACAGACTTCAGCCTAATGTGCCCGGATTGTTTGCTGACAAAGCTGTCAAAACTTCAAACGGCAGAGACTGGCAGCTCCATTTATTCACGGCCGCAGTGCTTGAAGTCTCAAACCGCCCTGATCTCCCCTCAAATCACTAGCTGTGACCCGAGTAGAACAGACAGAGAGTCACGCCTCCTGTGAGGTGCTGCGCTGTACATCCAAACGCTGTTTCCCACCTTCCCACAGACTTCAGAAGATGGAAAAGTAAAAAAAAAAAAAAAAAAAAAACTCAGTGCAATCAAAACAATAACTCTGCAAGACAAACAAGGTTAACTTCTGAGAGACACAAAGAAAATATATGATAATGCTATCAATAATAATCAAGGTTAAGACTTAACTGGCTATCCATGTGTTTTGACACGGTTGACTGGGGATTTCAGATTTGGTGGAGGTTAACAACACATGGTCAGGCAGACTCGTGCAGGTGTGCGTGGGAGACAATAATACTTGTCTTGACCCTGCAGGCATTAACACAGTCGCAGACTCACTCACTAACCTCATTAACATTTCCCTTGTTAAGTTCAAACACTTTGAGAAAATTATCTACCAAAAGCAACCCCAAATGCTGCGATTATAACCTCATAATCGTGAAAATGACATATCCAGACAAAACAAAGCCACTAATCCATATGTCTGAAGCTAATTTCTTTGAACAACAGAAACATGTAGACTTGCTCATTTGAGAGGAAACGATGAATTTATCCCATTCAGGTCAAAAGCCTTGTTGAAAAAAAAGTCTTCCGAAACCTATTGGTTTTCGGGAAACTGTCCACTGAAACCCTTTATTTCTCAGCCTCTAAAGAAACATGAAGTAAAAGTCAACTCAGACTATGCCCTTATGCTTATCAATGTCTTTTATAAAAGTCTTAAATGTTGATGCAGCACTGTCCAATCAGGCTTGAAAGGTAAAGGCACCTGTGTGCTGCATCAGGTCTGAACGGCTTCAATGCCCTGTTGTAATATTAGTAAAATAAAAACTGTCGGCAGCTGTTCTGGTCACTGGGAATAATTATAGATGATACAAAAACAGGCAGTTTTGCAAATTGAAGATGCGGGTGAGTAAAGTGATTACCGCGGGAAGACTCCTCCTCAGTGAGTGACACTGGTGTGTGTGGAGGCTGCTCAAATAACATGAACTGGTAGCGGTGGAAACCAGACTTCTGTGGTGGGGTCGGAGGATGGTAATCTGCAGGGGAAAAGACAAGGAATCAGAATCAGGTTAGAGGTTTTAAAGGAAACACCAAGAACTAGATTGTCACACTATCATATCCAATTTTATTTATTTATTTATTTTTTAAATCACATTAAACACATGTAGATCCATACAACTCCAACCATGAATTGTGAGAATTTTTCTGACATTCTAGTTGTGGTTAATAATCAGTATATTAAATCTATTTGTATAAACTGTCATTAAACATTACCAACAATCCAAGACAGAAAATTTCAACTTCTGGTTGGAAGAGACTGTTTCTCTGTGCATGTAAGAATTTTTGCACTTCTGCTTCTCACAGAAGTAAACAAAAAAGCAGATTTACTCAGGAGAAAGAGATCACAAAGTAGCAACTAAAATGTTGAAGTGATTAAATCACTAAAACTGTACAAAATAACAATGTGAAATTATTCCAAGTATATATCAGCTACACTTATACAAAAATTATAACAGATAATGGACATAATAAACACAACAACTCCACCACAGATAGCCAGTCAAAAGTCTTTCTTACCAGTCAGAGTCTTCCCATCGATGTGCCTGCTCCTGAGCGCATTACCCTGGGAAATCAGACACAGAGTCAGCCTGGAAAATCAGTTTACTTTTGGGTTAAGACCAATAAGAGCAGTTAAAAATGTCCATAAAAACAAACAAAGTGATAAGCTATTACATTACTTACTACAACATGATGCCACTTTCCCCTAGTTGCACATTTCAACAGACTCATAATCACTCACTAAACTCAGTCCTCAATAATAAGAGAACCTGGATCACCCATTAAATTATCTGATGAAAAGTACTTTGAGACAGTTTCAATATATTGGCAAGAGCTTTGACAAACGAATGACACAGCAAATGATTCTAGCAACTGCATTTCCACCATACACAACACTTTTTTTTGTTCTAGTTATTTAAAAATTCAACCCTACATGAAACTTCACTACAGGCTTGTATCACAATTGTTAGCTAAAGTAAGTCAAATGTAATTATATAAAAGATCCTGATATATTAATATCATAAGACAAAGAAAAAATATCCCAGACAAAAGATAGATTCCAAGCAAATTAAACCACTGAGAAGATTTCCAATTTCCCATAATATTAATTGTATATTAACTTTCTGTTGCCTAGAAACAGTCATCGTGTAACCCGATGAGAAGCTGAAGTATTTTTCACTAGCCCTTTTTTTTTTGTGTACTTTTCAGGCTGAACTCCCTCGTTCTCAGAAAGCACACAGTCAGGCTCTTCACACGGCAAATTGCACACAGGCATGTTTGTTTAATATACTCGGTAATTTACAGCAAGATAGTTGCATCCTTGAGTGGGAGGAAAAAGACTAAATATGTTGTCGGTGAAGTGGCCCAAAACCCACTTGAGGTAAGCATGGAAGTCCCCATCACCGACAGAGTATGTGGTCTCAGTACCTCTGTCTCTCCTCTTTTCTCCACACTCAGGCTCCCCCCACAGGGTAACAGAGGTACTGAGTTACTAGACAGCAAACTGGGACAAAGGAAATGCAGGATAAAAGTTTTCTTCCCCTTGTGTTTGATCTTAAGGCAGAAATTTCAGCGTGCCTGAAGACCAAACCACATAGAATACACACTATAAAGTAACATGTGGACAGGATTAAAACAACTCAGGACATAGCGAAGACAGCAAAGTCTTTTTCATCTTGGGAACAGACTCAGTAATTATGTTTTTTTTTTTTTTTTTAATTGACATAAGCACATTACACTGTTGTGATGTTATTAAGACTCATTTATTATATGTTAGGGCTTTATAAACACACACACGCACACAAACATATATTATCTATATAATATATATGTGTGTGTGTTTCTGGACAAGGAAAGTAAAATATTCTATTTGACTCCTGTTCATGTGTGCTACAGGAGACTATCAGAAGACCAGCCACAGTTGAAACTGCAGAAGTCACATGTGACGATGCTACTGTTTAAATTGTGTTGGCTAAATATTTAAAACTATATAGCTGCAAACACACATGGCAAAAGGACTTGGATACCTGTACACATCAGTGAGGAATTCATCAGCTGTAAATCACGTGTCCTTTATTGTGCATGTTATCTTTTATCCTTTAACTGCTGTTTAGGATGTTTAGCAGAAAGTGTTAGTGCTACAGTGATACAATTCAGAAGATTAGTATCAATTGTGAGCATGTACATCCACAGATCAGTGTGAAAAATAGCTTTATTTAGAAATAGCAAGAGTCCTGCAGCCTGCAGGATCCAAACCCATTGCCATAGCAACAGGTAGTCAACATTTGAGCGTGCAGCATTTTTTCCACATCTTATTGCTTAGTTCTCACTCATTCTCTGTGCCACCCCTTGCCCTTTTAATTTTCAGCATAATACATTCAGTTTAAATAATAGCAGTGGAACATAATATTGAAATTTAGACAAATGCTAGTGGACAAGTCTATAATGTACAGAACCATCATGCCATCACATCTATTATTTTCACGAGGCATTAAAATTACAAAAAGTCTCGATGCATTGTGTTTTATAGATTCCTGAGCATAGCTGGTATCACCTCAATTGTGACAGGTCAGGGCAGCGTTGAGGTTCACTCTATGTTCACCGGGGAGTGACGGACTCACACTAATCTACAGGACATTCTCATGTGGTGGGCGGTCTCCCTCAGGGACCCTGCTATGGAGGCGTGACACAAAGTATGAAAAGTTCTGTCCACTACGTGATTGACAGGTGCTTGCTGTGTTGATTGTGTTGCTTAAGGAAGGTTGGGTTTTTAGAATATGCAACATTTCCTTCTTTCTGTATTTTATATCATTAGTAATACATTAAAAAAGCTTTGCCTAAATTGTGAATAAAAACAAAATGATACAATGGGTTATACAACAACTGAAAATGAGTCAAGACTGACATTTGTCAAGCTAGACTTTAATGTGACAAGGAGCAATGAGTCGAAAATGAGCAGAACATTAAAATGAGTATTTTTATTAGAGAGAGTGTTAAAAGCTGTTGTGTCAGAGCTTTAACCTTTAGACAAGGTCTGAAACTGGCTTCAATTTTAGCACAGCTACCAAAGAACACAATATCTGATTTGATATAAATGTGTTTTCAGTCTGAACATTACATGTTTACTAAAATACACTACTTTTGATACGTAAGATTCTCAGTTTTAAACTTGCCCAGTTTCATTTTGGTTCATTCATTGAACTAAACAGAGGTTTACAATAACAGGGCAAGGGGATTAATCAAACTATGCATAATAATAATAATTAGTTATAATAAATAAAAAGTTATTGATTATGAAAACAAGATAATGGAGGTGAACATTGATCGTGCTGCTTTTTAAAATTCTTTTTATTTATTGTATGCTGTATATCCCACTTAACTTTTTCCTTTACAGTGATGGCTTTTGCATCAAGGCCCAAATTCACTGTTGCTGTTCAGACTGTGAGATGGACTATGTTTAAAGTTCATGGAGATCAACTGTTAAAAAAGACAGAGTATAATTTGCATGTATAGTTCTAAAGCCAGCATGTAAATGTGTCATATCTATGATTGTTAATCTGAACATAATAATTAAATTTAGCCTTTATCCAGTAGCCCCACCATAGCATCTAACTATAACATAAGATGGTACTTCCCGTTTATTTAAGCAATATTTGTACCAACATGAACATGTGAAAGAGATGTGGTCATGGGTAAGTTCATAGAGTAATTCCAACTAGAAGGTCGTTATTTCAATCCCAGGCCTCAAGTGTGGAACTGGTGTTGAAGTGTCCTTGGGCAAGACACTGAACACTCACGCCACTCAAAACAAACAAAAGTGCTAGATACAGCATAGTGTTATAGGTATAATAAGGTATAAGTGTGTATGAAAAAGAATCACAGTGTAAAGAATTTTGTAGAACCCAGACACTGTTAAAGAGGCTCTATATGAATAAAGAATATTTTCAAGTTATAAGAGAGTAACTTACACATACAAAGTGCATCGCTGAACATGTGTTGAGGAAAATGTCAATAAAATAGTGTTAAAACAAAAATTAAAAAACAGAGAAAGGTTCAGAATTTAAAAGCAGTGCTTTAAAGGTCGAAACATTATATTTTCACCAGTTTTATTTGAAAATAAAAATGATGAAATAAAAATATTCATGAGCTTTGAATCCTACTGACTGCAGATGATGCTGAATATAAATAATTCATGTTAACTCATTTAATCAGGACCACCGGTGTAATTTCATATATTATAATACATACATACACACACCACTATATATATTTATTTAAAAACTGTACATGTCAATAGGCTCTATGTCAAAGCATAAGAGTGTTTAAATCTTGTACTTGAGAAAATGCACCACTGCAACATTACGTGATACACAAGAAAAGAGTAAAAAGCATGAGAACACTAAACCAGCAGTGGAAGATACATGGTGGCACCTGAGCTTCACATATGTCTGGGGTAGCTCATTCTATTGCTTTACAATTCATTCTTAGATAGTAAAACTTTTAATGCTTATCTAACATGCAATATTTTTGTTTAGTCAAAAATATTGAAATCCTTGAAAGAGAAAATTTATGTGAAGATACTTATTATTAAGTTCACAGAAGATATTTTTTTAAAGGATGGTTAGGAGGGACACACTGATGACCAGTCTAGGATGTATCCTGCTTTTGCCCCCCAAAAAAGCTGGGATAGACCTCAGCAGTGGCCTCCAATTGCTTTGCAAAAATGTTCTCTTGTTAAAAGGGTCTGTTACCCCTCACGTTCATAGCCATTTCCACTGGTACACGTACTGAACCTGTTGCAATGGGGCCGTTTCTTCTCCATCTGTTGGCACTACCCCTGGAAATCAACGATCAAGGTCAAATCCAGAGGAACCAGACTTAGGCACGATTGTACACTTCCCACTAGCCGCAAATTGCGGGTTTAGGAACCTCCGCTAACCGCTAATGCAATCTTCCGCTCCCTAAAGCCGCTACCCGATATGCTGACTCCCTTACTCACATGTGGCAATGGGCGTGTCTTTTGCCCTTTCCACAAACTCTGTGCAAAAACTTTGCGATCGCGGGTTGCCAGAACCCGCGATCAATCTGCGATGGACTGGCGACTGCGATGGACTGGCGACCTGTCCAGGGTGTACCCCTGCCTTTCGCCCGTAGACGGCTGGGATAGGCTCCAGCAGATCCCCGTGACCCTTCAAGGATAAAACGGGTATAGATAATGGATGGATGGATGGATGGATGGATGGGTTGCCAGAACACCCGCTACTCGCATGTTGGTTCATACAAGAGCGCGTCCAAATGGCATCAATGTGCGTCCACCTGGTCACATGTGGACGTTCACAAACGGCTCTACCTCTGGAATTAACTCTTGTATAAAAAGCGTGATTTGGCCTCAGTTGAATCCCTGTGAAAATAGCAGAGATTGTCTTAAACGGCTTGCTCGCCAGTTAAACCATAGACCACCAGAGCGTGTTTACCAGGAGCGCACCAACTATCTGGGACTTTCAGGTTACCGGTAGGAATTGTCTGTGTAAACATATTTTTATGTATATATCAGTGTAGAGGAGGAGGAGGAGGAAGGAAGAGGAGGAAGCTCTACAGCAGAGTCCCAGACGAGCTGCGCATGAGAGCTGCTCCGATCTGGATGAAAAGACGCTCCATAGTGGTTTGCGGGTAGCGCAATTTGCTCTTAATGGCAATGGCTACTGACGCACTGATTGGTTTAACAGGTGGAACGCCCTAACCACTCCCATGCATAATATAGCGGGTAGCGCAGGTGGGATAGCGGGTTTAGGGAGGTGGAAGATCGCGTTCTTTGCGGGGAAACGCCCCTCCCGCTACCCGCTATCCCTAAATAGCGGCTTTAGGATATCTGGCGGAGGATCGGGCCCTAAATCTTTGCATTGAAGCATAAGAGAATTAGGAGGGCTTGCCAAGCTACTCCAGCAGAGCCCTGTGACCCTGAATGGGGAAAAGCGAGTATCGATGATTGAGGGATGGATGGTCAACAGGGACATCACATTTCAAATGGGCCTGGATTCAAGATCCAACAGTTGCACGTACATCTGAAAACAGCCAGTGATAGGATAGAGCCCTTGCAAGCTGCTGTAGATTTGAACCAGAGCTCTTAGCTTTGTAAAGGGCAATCATGAAAAACCGCACCATATGCAAATATGAAAATGAGTCGTATGGAACACTGATGTAAATCTATAATCCATAGTTTTTTTTTTCTAAGTCTTTGGACATTTCTTTTTCTCCCCAAAACATCTCTTCCTTACTCTGTTTTTTTCAGTGTAGAAACTAGGAACAACTTTAGATACCAATTCTATCTTGTGTGTCTCCAGCTATGGTATTACACGCATTTCATCCTGCCTTTCTCTATTGTTTATCGAGTCAAAGTTTGGTTTCATGTTTTACTGACTATTTTACACTCCGACTCAAACAAAGGCAAAAAGATCCCAAACAACCTACACAGTGTGAGCAATGCAATATATTGAAAATAGTAGAAAAAGATATGCTGCAGAGCTTCTTCTGTGGGTCACGAAACAGCCTGACACCTCAACCGGCAATACTCACTGCAACAAAACTAATTCTCAGTTTCGTGCAGAGCAAAACTGTGGCGGATCTGGATTAACACGTTTAACATTATGCATACTATGAATCATAATTAGTTCAGAGTTGACAGCAGTATTAATCCCATCATGAAATACTAAGAAAGGATTGTAGATGGGACACCAAGGCAATTCCAGCTAGTTTACAAGATGCTATCAGAAGCCATAGATGTCATCAGAGTGAAAATGCTCACTCTACATTTTACACAAATTGTTAACTTCCCTTGTTTTTAGCGCAAAGGATGAGCAGTGCGTTTGTATAAGGTGTCTACATAACTTCCGCTAGGAATCCTCTGACAAGAACCAATAGCAGAGCACAAAAAAATTGTGGTGGGTGGGTGCAGGGGTGCTATTTCAGCAGGAATACCCACTTGCCCAACAACCGTTCTCCTTCTCTGTGTGGGTGAGTGCTTCCCTTTGTCAGCAAGAGTTACTCATGCACCTTCTTGTATATCCACCACATCCCCCTCCCTTGCACACCCTGCAAACCCACACCTACGACAATCAGCACCCACGTTTGTCTATTACTCTTCTGAGAGCATCATTCTCCCTTTTACTTGCAGTCAGGCTAACAGACGGGGAGAGAGAGCATGACAGATGGTGTTCACAGCTCTATTTCTGAGGCTGGACTTGTACCGCCACAGCCACCCCCCCGCGCACACACCCCCCTCGCCTATTCCACTCAAGCCAAGTGCTTATGACTACCTCTTCATCTTCCCCTCGATAATCAGCCCATTCATTTGCGGGGTTATTGTGAATTGAAAGTCTGTGTCTCGCAAGGAACCTTTGGGTTTACAGGTTAAACACGCACAGAGACAGAGAGAAAATGTGTGACTAAGTTAAAAGCACTATTTCTGTTCATTATTATAGCCTTACTAGCACAGCAGGCCACACTTTACCAACAGATGATACAGAAACTTATATATTTAGTGAAAACACTTACTGACTTGTGATTCTATGTTATTTTTCAACCATGTTCCAACATGACAAAGCCACCTAGAAGGGCATTCAGTGAGCATGCCCTTCCAGGTGTCCCTTTTTTGAACCAGGCCTTCATTTCGGTGTCTACACACCTGTGTAATTTAGTGACTGTACTTTCTACAGTTGTAAGGTTATCCTGTTGACAATATGTGTTCATACACAGACAGACACATGGAAATTTTTGAGCACATTTGTTGTTATCCTTTAAAGAAAAAAAAAAACAACATGAAGCTCTGTCTCAAGAAACAAAAACAACATACAGCAAAAAGTGAATGATTATTTATTATAAGTTTAATACAAATTGGACTTAGCTTTTGACTGTTGATTCAAATGAACATTTTACGCTACAAAAAAACCAGAGAAGCATGGACAAAAACGATGGTACTATTAAACTAATATTTTGTTGCACAACCTTTAACACTCATCTGCATTTTTTTTCCAGATCTCTCAGTGGATGATAAACAGTTAAACAATTAAGATCAGCACTCACTGAAGGACATTTAAAAAAACCCTTTTTAAATGCATTTTGGGTAATTATCCTGTGATGTGTGACTGAGTCTGAGCTTCCTGACAGTAGGCAGTTTGCTTCGCACAAGGATGCCTTGATAGTCTTGAAACTTTATTGTATCCTGCACAGTATCAAAACCCCTTTTTGTTAAACGCAGCTCAGCAGCTCCAAAATGTAACTAAGCCCCTCCATGTTTTGAGCATCTATAGTTCTCTCTGAAAGCTGAATTTTTCTGTCTGAATTGTGGGCTGACATGCCAAAAAAAAAAAAAAAAGCACGTTCACCCCCCCCCAAAAAATCTGTGGCTTTTCAATATGCATTATAACAAATCAAAATCTGGCTTATTGTGTTTCTTTCAACAGTGTAATCTTCATGGGTCTTTTTTCATGAAGCCCATTGTTGTTCAATAGGTGATGGATATCGCGATCAGTGATGTACCTTGACCTTGGAGTTCAACTTAATGGTCTTTGGATGTTTTCTTTGGCTCTTTGTCTACCATCTGCACTACTGGGAGGGGCCACAGGCCTTATCGGGGTGACCAGCACCTGGGCCCCCCGACTCTAGCTGACAGGCGGACCCCCAGATCAGAAGGAGGAACCCCCAGCCAGCCAGGCCAGAGGGACCCAAGGACAGCACCCCCAGTCACCTGACACAGCCCCCAGTGTGGAGGACCCCCCTGTGGAAACACTGGAGTTAAAAGATAATGACTAAAAGCATAAAATAGCAAGATAAAAGCAGCTAAAAGCAGATAAAAGCATCATCTTAAAAAGCAAGTTAAAAGCAGCAACATAAAACAGGATAGCACCAGATAAAAACGTAAGAAGAGTTTAAAATATTAATTAAAAGCCCGATTAAAAAGGTGTGTCTTTAATCTTCCTTTAAAAATATCAACAGTCTCTGCAGTCCTGAGGCTCTCCGGCAGGCTGTTCCACAGGTGGGGGCCATAGTGGCTAAATGCTGCCTCACTGTGGGTTTTTGTTCTAGGCTTTGGTATGGTTAAAAGGTTAAACATGGGTTGAGATGAGGAAAAGCATAGCGGTTGGTCGGACCACCCGCTATGCTTTTTTCCTAAACCCGCGATAGCAAGATACCGAGTTTGAGGAAAGGGCAAAAGACACACCCATTGCCGCATGTACAAAGAGGGTGAAGGAGTCGGCAAAATGTGTAGTGGCTGTAGTGGGCGGATTGCATTAGCGGTTAGCAGAGGTTCCTATACACACAATTTGAGGGTAGCGGCTAGTGGTAACGGGTAAGGGGAAGTGTACGATCAGGGCCTGTATGTTGCAGTTTGGTGAACCTCTGCCAATGTTTACATCTGAAATGCTCTCATGTTACTGACCTGTTTCCAATGAGCCTAATTAGTTGTCAATTGATCCTACATTTATTTTCGATTTGCACCAATTACTTTTCCAGTCTTGTCGCCCCAGTTCCAACTTTTTTGAGATGTTTTCTTTTCCATGAAATGGTAAAATGTCTCAGTTTGAACATCTGATATGTTCTTTATGTTTTATTGGGATTAAAATGTGGGTTTATGAGATGTTCAAATGATTGCAATCATTCTGTTATTAATTTGCCTTTTACACAGTGTCCAAACATGTGGAGGCAGCAATTTGAGCTTTCCAAAGATCAATACCTCAAATGCAGTTGGTGTTGAAGAGGAGAGTTCGAGGTCGATGCAGACAGGAGAAGAATAAAGAGCAAAAAAGATGATGCTTTCAATGCTTAATAACAACAGGTGATGTAATCCTGGACATGTGACTGTGAAGGAACCCCTCTAAACCCCAGATGTTGAACTGTTGGCTCTCGGTTCCATCATACCTGTCAAGTATCCCATTTTGGCCGGGAAAGTCCCATATTTTACTCTTCTCTCCCGTCGTCCTCCCGTAATAATATTCTCCCATAAATCTTGTGTATTTTAACCTGCATTATTAAAAAATAATAATACCGCATTGGGCGGAGTAAAAAGAAAACAAACAAACAAACAAAAAAACATTCCCAATCTGAGATCGGTAACTTCCTCGCGATAACTGCCACAGCAGTAGCTACTACAGGTACTGTAGGTGGTAGATGCCGCAAGGTTAGCGTGTGACATCCGATGAGTGACAGCACGCAAAGAAAAAATTGATTTTTACAGAGAATAGGATGTCGTTAAGACAACATGAACTGTTTGCGCTCTTCTCTCATGTAAAATAAACTACTCTGGACCAGTCCACAAATACACTCCTTACAAAACAGTCATAAAGAATGCAAAGTCTGCAACAAATGAGTACAAGTCATTAAAAGAGTAAAGAAAAGTCACATAAAATGAGATAAAAAAAACTGTAAAAGAAGAGCAATATGAAATGAAAACAATGTGTGGAATGAAAATCAAATGTAAATGTAAATACAAGCAACGTTAAATGAACAAAAAATATGCAAATCCCTTCAAATAAATACTCTTCATATATAACCCTTTTGTGTTTTCATTTAGGCTATAATGAATGTTCACATTATGTCAACGTGGCTTTAAGCACAGCTGCACTACTTCCTGAACTTCAGCCACCTGCTTTGTTTCCTGTGTACAATTAATTGACAAACTAATTAATCCAGGTGTGTCTGACCTCACAGGAATGGTCAGACACACCTGGATTGATCAGTTTGTCCAATAATGGCACACAGGAAACAAAAGAGCTGGCTGAAGTACAGGAAGTAGTGTAGCTGTGTTTTTAGATTTTTTGTACACCAAAAATGTAAGGGATACTGCTCGTGAAAATTTCCCTTATTTTCAAATCCAAAACTTGACAGGTATGGTTTCCATGTATGCTATCTACTGAGAGAGTTCGCCTGAATGACCTGCCAGTGCTGCATATGATCATCACCACAGTCACACTGCACAATACCAAGGTATTCATGATGAAAATGGATTGGGCAATGAGATTGGTTACTTGACTGATTCTTCGACTGCTAGCCTAGGGCATGTGAAGCCATGTCTATGGCTATGTTGTTGCAGGTTCCTCCATAACAGCTTAGATGTTATCTGCTTTCCTAGCAGGTACACCGTTAATGTTATTGTCTGAACTGTTAGGGTCCCAGCGTACAGCAAGAACTGATGCACAGCCAACGGTTTGTCAGTGTTGTAAAATATATTTAACTGTTTTACCAGACATAATTACTTCATGCCCCCCCCACCACCACCACACACACACACACACACACACAGTGATTCCAGTCTGTGAAGACAAAATCCACAACATAGGTGGAACCAAGAATTGGCTTTTAAAGTGACAGAGCTTTAGCACTGGAAAATAGCTCCTACAGAGTCAGTGTGTAATAGCACAGACGCATGACATGCCTAGGCAGTTTGTTTGTTGGCATGAGTTTAAGATAATTGGTCATAAATTGTAATCTGTTCTTTTTTTTGGCATTATTATTCACACAGGCTGTGCTGTTTTCCTGTTGCCAACAGTTTCAGTGTAGGTGTAGATTGTATTGCACCATGAGTGAGAGTACATGTACAGTTAGTGACATCCCTAGGAGGCATACTGTTAACATAGTTTCAAATGTAAGCAGAGAGAATGTGTTTCAGACACAGTTATCTACTACACTGCAGAGATTTCTCAAACTAATCTCTGTCACAACAGTAGTCATTAGAAACATAATTTGGATGTTGTGAAAAACTCGGGAACTTTAAAGTCCCACAGAACTGGAGAAGCTAGTGGATATTTTCCAAACTTTAATGAAAGATCACAACATGGACTCAGATAATTCAGAGGTAATTTACTACAATTTAGAAGCAGTTAATAAAGAGACAATAATCTATTTAAGATGGTACAATGTAAGGGGATATGTCTTCATTTGGAAAGTGCTACTGCGATTAATTCTGAATGTGGGTTTTAAAGTGGTAGCTACTCTTAACGAATTAGGGTTCTGTCAAACAGTCCTTTACTGGAGCATATTCTCGCTAAGTTCCAGCCCTGATTTCATAGGTTTTTTTTTTTTCCCCCTCTTTCTATCAACTACTTCTTCCTCTTTTCCTTTCGAGGGTTCCCTTCAGGGACCACCACAGCCAATCATCTGCCTCCACCTAACTCTATCCTCTGCATCCTCTTCTCTCACACCAACTAACTTCATGTCCTCTTTCACTATATCCATCAAATGGAGAAAATTGGTGTGTCTTACCTAAAGAAATGACTTCATCTTTTTGCTTGTACCGCAAATGAAGTTGCACCATAGTAATCTTGTGAAATCTGTCTCTTAATATTCTGAAACTACTAAGACCAGATATTAGCTAGGACTGGCTACCTTCTGGATCTAAATAGCTCAAAATAGTCCCAAACAGACTTGGGCGCCGTGCTACAGGGTCTGGGAAGCGTTATCAGTGTAATTGCTATAATGTCCTGTGCCGATGGTATGTGGTCAAATACACCTCTTACAGCACATGGAGGGGATATTTTGCTGTAAAAGTGATGTTATGCAAGGTGCAGTTAGTTAGGTACATGCAACCTTTGTTACTGAAAGCCTAGGTAGGCTCTTTAGATTTTAGATAACACTAAACATCATTTACTTGACTGACAAACAGTGTCTTTATAGAAAAAAATCCTACTGATGATCAGCTGGATGGGGTGAAGCAGCCCAAGCTTAGGAGGGTGAAAACTACTGGGGGATTCACTCTTGGTATGCTTCAGTGCATCAACACATTAACCAAGTTAACAAAAGCCTGCTAAACTAATGCTTTCAGTGGGGTGAAAAAGATAGCTTTGGTAATGAGTATGGGCTGGAAACATAAATAGTCCAATTATTAACTCCCCATTCAACCCCAGCCATGACTGACATCACCTGGCAAACTATGATATCCTAAACCTGCACCCCTTTAGTCATTCCCATTAGCAGGAAGAGATTACTATTACTCAAATCACTGGCTGAAGAAACTAGCCACCAAAACTCATTATCACAGCCATCTATTCAGCCTAATTTGCATACATTATAAGTACACCTTAGCAAAATGGTTGTGCTGGATGGGTCACTTAATTTTCAGAGAGCAGATTGCCCAACAGGGCACAAAACAGGCCAAAGTAAGTAAAGCCTATGAATACGATAATTTCATCTAACTTGGGTGCTTCTTCCTTTACAGCTACTGTGTGTAAGGGAGTATGGGTGTTGATGAGTCTGTACTTTAGTGGTGTTGAGGAAAGCCCAAGCTTGAGTTCCCAAGGTAACAGTCGGTTTGAGTGGGGGCTGGCTGACTCATCTGAAGGGAATCCTGGAACCTAAACAAGGCTGCCCACTCGCCTCACCCCCAGCTTCATCAGCACAACAAGCAAACAAGGCACTGACATGTCCCCATATAGGCCTTCCCACTAACGGGGGTGGCACTGGAAAATCCCAGCCTTAGTTTGCCTACAAGTAGCATTGTAAAACATGCATACACAACCATGAGGCCTCACTTCTTCATGGCTACAGCGGTTTCTTTTATGCCATGAAATTCATGGAGATTGTAAATAGACAGATTACTACAGAGCAGTAAGCCAAAATTAAAATAAATAAATAAACAAATACAAAGCACGTGTTGGATTTTGATTAATATACATATATAGCAATGGGGGAGATGTGAGGGAGCAGGGGAGGAAGTTTGAACTTATTAAACAGTCAGTGGTACAGAATTAAAATAATTTATGAGGTGTGAACAGTGATGCAAAGTAAATGAGTATCATAATATTGTGGGCTTGTGTGTGAAGTAGGAGGAAAAAAGCAGCGAGAAGAAGAGAAAGATGAAGGAGGAGTAGGAGTAGGTGGACAAGGAAACGAACTCTTTGCCTACACAATTAATGTAATTATTAAGAAATTAAAAGAGATCAACAGGCGTGTAATTGACCACTTAATTAATTCAAGGTGAGTCTGTTCTTTTGACTTTGCAGACATTGTGGGCCTGGGTTACTGTGGATGGAAAAACTGTAGTAAGAAATCCTGCATTTGCAATAAATAAAAAAAAAAATCAGCAATAAGTAACTCCATACAGTGAAACCCTGGTATTCTAAGGATCAAGAATTTTCTCATCAAATCCTTAATCCTTGGAAAGCCAATAAATAACAGTTCCATATATCTATAAAAAAGGAAGCATAACATAAAAAAATAAAATACATTTTAAGAAACAGTAAATTATGTATATGAATATATATAATGCATAAGTATATAAATGCTGCTGTTAATAGTAGCCATTTGATTTGCTCCTGTCCACAGTTGCATCTGATGATAACTCTACAGTTCATTCAGTGTCTTTAGTCATTAACAACTGAGAGCTGGTACAAAGGGATTTAAGAGGCAGCATTACTGTTTTGAATCGCTGGATGTTTAATTCTTCTATTATAATTGAGGCAGCAGCGAGACAGAGGTTATAGTAACTGCTGGAAACCTGTCCCACTTCACAAAAAGGTTAATGAACCTTACAAGTCCTATGGGAGATGGAGTATGCTGTTAATTTGACAAACGTGGGAAATAAATGCTTTTATGCTTTTATTGACGGTGACCAATAGCGGCCTTTGCTGGAATGAAAGGTTTTAGTCTTTTAGGTGCTTTGCTATGAAGCAAAACAATAATGTGGAATGCATTTGTTGGAAACTAAGTACATAATTGTTTGAATAGCAATTTCAGGCCAAAAAGCATCTTCATTATTAATTCCTACTTTTGTGGAACATATACTGTGCAGAAATGCACAGTAACTTGATTCATGTTATGAAACAAATGCCTTTATTCTGAATACATTTGTGGCAATGTGATGTTTTTAAAAGCTTATTTTAAATTCTGCACAGTTCCACTTTCCATTTTGAGCACCACTGGTCTGGATTTTATTTTAACAGGGCACTCAGGCTATACGGGCAACATGTACCCATGTCACTGCTAACCTAAATCAATGTGAAACATGGCTATGATACACCTGATCAAGACAAAGATGTCAGGCATTGGTCCAACGATGCATATAGTGCGCACAATTAACATATTAAATGTATAATCTCTCTCTCATTCAAAGACACTGACGGAGGCAGCAATCTGGCTTCACAAACAGCCTGTGTGTATATTGAAGTATAATTTCATCAGCCACTAAAAAGTTTTACAAATTTAGGTCAAACAAATCTGCTGAGAAGTCTTCAATCAGAATCCACTGGAACCCAGATTTTGTAGTAGGTGACTCTCCTGTTGTATCTGAGGCTGAATACATCAGGATGTTAAACAAAAATGATAAAGACATTTAAAGCTTCTGACTTTGGCAGCATGTTGGATATAGAATGACTTTTGATTAGCTGTAGACATGTATTTAGTGAGCGTATTACTGTTAACACATATGCTATATTAATATTCAAAATAAGAGCATTTCAGACAAAACATGTCTGACTATAGGAATAATGGTGATTGATTACTTTTGTGTTAACATTTACGTAGATTAAAAAAAAAAAATCCAAAACATCTCCCACCACAGATTACAAGAAACTAAAACTAGCAGATCAGAAAACCCATCAGTTGTTCAGGTTGTGGAGAAGGTAGAGGGTTGTTATCGCTGAGAGAGAGAAGTTGACTGTTTGTAGGAGGACGTGAAAAGCAGATACATTCAAACACTTTCAACACTTCATTTTTGTTCTCCACATAAGAAGATTATAAATGCATAGGTCCTTTTAAGCAGACTGAATAAACACCTTCTGCAGTTTTTCTTCTGGAGAGGACAGCGTCCATTATTCACCATGCAATAGCCACCATCAGCACAGCTCTTTTTAAACATTAATATCAGTCTTAACTTTATAAGAAGCAGCTTTATAAGAATCACTAAACTAACACTAAGCCACACTAAGACTGTCTTAATCTTAAAGCATAGACCACTCTATCATATCTTCATGAAACCAGTACTGGTCTTGCTATCTTCGATAACACCTTCTCTACTCAGCCAGCTCACCCTCTCTGTCTCTCACTTTCTCCCAGCTATACTATGGGCACTGATTCCTGTGCGGATGATGCTTGCCACAGGAACACACAAGAATCCGTGCTCCACTATCCCTCTTAACCCCTGACCTTGGCTTATTGCTACCTGTGAGTAGCACTGTGGCAAACATGCTGTACAAGTAGTGCACAGCCCTGCAAGCTGTTTGTGTTCTGCAAGAATGGAGGGCAGGGGAGGAGGGAAGGAAGAGAGGGAGCTATTTAATCCCCCCCAAAGGAACTCCCCTCTCAACCCGTATCGTGAACTCGCAGGCAAATCGCGTTGCTGGAAGGCACACCACACACACACTGCTGTCTTTTTAATTTCATCAACTGAAAGAAATCTATACAGTGCTTTGGAATCTGACTGTGCTGCAGAGAGAAGTGAACTATACGGCACCCTGGAATGTAAACAGGTTTCTAAGGAAGTGTAGCATAAAAATATCACATTGTAACAAACCTCTTGGCTATGATAATGGTCAATAGTACAGATCAGAGTTTTTTTCTTTTTTCTTTTTTTTTGTTAGCCCAACAGCATATCGATAATCATAAGTTGAACAAATTCAGAGGAAATGTTGCAATTGCTCCTAATTGTTCATGTGTTACATGGATGAAATATTGGCTTACGATGAATGTTGTGCGTTTGTGACGGTTTTTCGCTTGCCATTATAAAAAGCTTTATCTCCTCAGAATATTAGGAATGCTGTTATTAAATCCCTTGCAGTCAGCTGAGAAGAGATACAGGCTATAATCTGCAAAGAATGGCCTCAGCTATTGTTTAGCATTAGTAATTGTCACACGCTCATAGCATTCATAGAAATGTGCGAATTATTTAATATCGGTACAACAGAGCCAGCATTTGTTCTATGTTTTCTGTCAACATCGACAGTTTTCAGACCTCCATCATGAAGCCCGGGTACCCTAACTATACACAATATCGATCTTAGAACTGTGCTGCTGTCTTGTGCTTTTTATTTTGTTTTTGTATCTGAACAATCATAATTACTACGTGACATTAGACAGGCCACTAAAGCCGACCAACTTTGCATTCACGGCTGTCATATTTAATTATCACACCGAAATACAAGAAAATACATCGGCTGCAGGAGGTCTTTTGTGAAGTCTGTTTTTGTGTACAATTAACTGGCAAGCATGCTATATACTTAAGTAAGGGCTATTTGTGGTTAGTATAATTGTTGGTGAGTTGTTTTTATCAGCATGCCTCAATCCCCTTCACTGTACCATATCAGTAGACACCCCTAAGGGGAAGCATTTTCCAAAGCTGAAGCCCCAGCAACCCCCCACTAACCCTGACATTTCTTCATTTACCCACCCCTCTCTCCTCCTTCCAGTTTACATGCCCACATTCCTCCCTTCTCCTTGTCTGTCAAAGTTGACCACTTTACAAATGAACAGGTAGGCAGGCTCCATCAATCTCCCCCACCTGTACCAGAAAACGCACAAATTCACACGCAGGGCCAACTGCCAAAGATCCTGCTTTACTGAGTAAGGGGGGGGGGGGGGGGGGGGGGGGGGACGACAAAGACGACAGCTTGTGTGGGGGAACATTGTCTACGGCTGCGACTAGAAATCTTTTCAGGAAAAACAGGATTTTATACACAATGGTCGTGGGTGTGAAGAAAGGGGGCACATATTAAAAGAAGTGCCTTTATGTGTGTAGAGCTACCGGTTTTTAAACTGCGTTTACATGGAAAAGGTCCAAGACGTTCTTTTTTTTCCCCCTACTAGGCTATAGTGTGACAGACTGGATCAGAAAGGGCTTTCCAGGTTGTCCTTGTTTTCTTGGAGCGTAATCGTGATTCTATGTATCCAGGACAGTGTTCAGGCTGGAAATAAATGCCACACAATGGCTCAGAGTAGACCTACTTCCTTAAATAAAATACATGTGCTCTCCCTGAGAAAAAGGCTAAATTCATATGGCAAATTCAGCAGGAATTTGAGTTCTTAGAAGCACCAGGTTCTGTAGGTTCTGTATAGAAATATATGCATATGTCCTTGTTGCCCAAACAGCATCGACTGCTTCTGGTTTAAAACTACAGCAGTTCCTGTTCCTCACATTGTAAAACTTCATCAACCATCTCATTACAACAATCACAGCAAGGAGGCTAGTTCTTATGGATATGGCAAGAGGTTTTCTAGGTTATCAGCTACTTTATAACGAGTGTAAGTGTGTGCGTTTGTGTTTGTTGCATGTAGACGGGGGATGAAGCTGACAACTGAGCGGAGGATTCTTATGTAATTCTCCCTTTAGGTGGCAGAGAACAGTGAGAGCAGCAGCCCACACTGAAGAAGAGCCTGTTTGTTAATAAGCTGCAAGTGAGATAAGATCAATAGTGTTATAAGGTGCTTGTGCATGAGGAAGGGGGTGCCCAGTTGTGGGAAAGCACTGAAGACAACAACTGAGAGCATGTTCAGGTACATGTTCAAGTTGGCATGTCACCTCTAAAAGCATGGATTTCTGTTATGATAGTCGTTCACAAGCAATGTAGACAACAAACACACATATACATGAATTTGTACAGCTGTCATGGAAGCGCATGCCAAGCTCAAGGTTCAGAAAAAAAGAAAAAAAACCTAACAAACTAATAAACACTAACATCTGAGTATGGCTGAGGAGAGAGAAGTGAGGGATGACCTCCAGAAGTTGAACTCCATGTAGCACCACCTCTGACATTTGTCTGGCTGCAGTTGACAGGATGAGCACATGCTTTAAATGTTAAGCACCTCCAGCTGCGCATCATTGTTAAGGACTATTGTTGGCTTTTACCAAGGGAGAATTTGGGTTGTTATGCAAAAAGGTGACTGACCTGCAAGAAATCTTTGCGGGCCACACTAACTCGAGATCTAAAACTGTATAAAGTATACAATGAATAAATCTGATGAACCTCATTCAATCACATACGCTACGGATAAGTGAATTCATTTTACTTCTCACATTTAGATGTTACTGACGGCAGTCTGTTCACATTCTTAAATTCTTAAAGACACATTAACACAAAGAGGATGTTTTCCCCCTGTCAGTTTAAACAAAGGATAGCAACAGATTTTTTTTTTTTTGATATAACTGCATCATTTGACTCGAAGCCTGGAGGCACTTCTGTGTAGAAGTTTGTGATAGCATTAACAATGAAACTGTTAACCTGGGTTATAGGCATGTTTAGCAACTTTGGAGGGGAAAAAAAAAAAGGAAAAAAAATCACATTAAAAAGGAAAACTGTTCACTTCCTTTGCGCCCACCCCCTTGTCATAAGATATGGATGTCCCGTAAGGTTATTTGTGTTTGCTGGGGAATGAAGTGCTCAACTGGATTAAAAACATACTGCATATGTTTGGAAATCTGTTTCCCTGGGCGTATGAGTGGAGTGAGTGAGCGTGAAGCAGCAGCTTGCGTCTCCTCCAAGAGAGAGGGCAGACACTCTCATCATTAGCTGGGCTACAATGTGCTCCTCTACCTGCTCCAATCTGCACAGCCAGGCTCCACTCTGACGCCAGACAGATGTTCCCATCACGAGGTGCAAAATACCGAGAGGGGAAACGAGAATGAGCAGGAGAGAGGCAGAAGAATGGAAATATTCAGCAGAGTTCACAATAAGAGTTTAATTATGAATAATACCAATGCTTCTTTGTTCTTACAATGAAGCTTGCTATGGTTCGCCTGGCCTTTGGGAAATTGTTTTTGGCTTCCATATGGGGGCAGCTGTCTGTCAAAAAATAAACGTTTAAATCATAACATGCACACAGAAGGAACAACCATGGGATAAAGAACAATACAATTATGTATAGTTTTTTCCAAAACCAGATACATAGTTTGCAAAAACAAACCAAAAGCTTTTGCAGAGGTTAACAATATAATCCTGCTATTTGGTGCTGCACGGAAGATAGGAATCAGCAACAGATAGTCTTTCAACAAAGTGTAAAACACATAGCAACTATGCATGTAACCTACGTATCGGACCTACATCATCATCATCGGTTATGCTTGTCCATTGCTGTTAATGTTGCTTTATAATTACACCACCAAGGGCGAGGTTGGGGTGCAGGCACTGAAGCTCGCAGTGCTGATCTTCCTTTTGGTTATTTCCTATATGTAGTTCAGATTTAGCAAAAGAGCAAATAGAGTGTATCTTATGTTAGATGGAGGGGATTAACACTGAGCATCAATACTTTTACTGATATTACAGCAATACATCCATCTGGTTAGTTTGAAAAAAAAAAACCCAAATAATTTGTAGTGGGATATATGAGCAAGAATAACAACACTTCCAAGTTGACCAGCCACATTTGTTGAAGTCAGTGTCGACCTGACAATTAGTAAAATTTGTACAGAGGTGCACATCAGGATGCGGTGGAGTTTAAGGTGCAGGATTCCCTGCTACAGCGTATGAATCTTGTTGAAGCATAAACCAAGATTAAAGGCAAAGAGCGTAACTTAAAGACTCAACACTATCTTTGAGTACACATCACACTTGAAATACTTCCAGTTGCTTCTATAAAAAAAAAAAAGCTTGGATGTTTTTAATAAAAAAAATGACAACACTTTCAGGGGGAAAAACCAAAACCTGAAGAAATATCAAATACTTATAAAAAGGTAGCGCATTCCCCCTTGAGAACTATTAAATTGTACTGAATGAGACATTATGACAGTCAGTCGTCTCACCATGATGCATCATGACACACTGCTAAACAAACAGCAGTTTTTTGGTGGGGTTACTCCATCAGGGTGAGTGAGCAAAAGGGACAAAAACAACAAGAAATGTCCAGCTTTTAAGAGCTTAACACTGAATGAAAAACAGTCAGCAGCTAAAGGACATCTTGAGGTGTGGAGCAGATGATCTCTGCAGGCCACTGAATTCATAAACATAAAGCCAGCTGGTCTGACACAGTCACAATACTCCACTGTTTGCATTTGTCTGAGCAACAGTAGAACACAGGCTCTGTCCCCCTTTGGGAGCTGCTACAATAGAGGTGGATGTTAAAACATGCATATCCCTCATGCACCATAATCATGAGCTGTCCAACTGGCCTTCAGCTCGTCAAGAAGAGGAAGTTAAGAAAAACATAATGGCATCCAGCCCACAGGCAGAAGCGAGGTGAAGCGAGAAATAAAGAAATGCACTGATTCAACAGGTCATAGAGCAACCCCATCTGTTTGTGATTGGTCATGAAATGTCTTGTCTTTATAAAAATGCATCTCAGCTTGCAAGAAGACCACCCAACACCTTAATGCTTTTGCTTCAGGTGGATATAAACAAACAGTGTAAATAGAGATATATATATATATATATATATATATATATATATATATATATATATATATATATATATATATATAAGAGTTTACATTACATCATATTAACTATAGGACCACTGCAACTATGAGAGTATGAAAAGAGAAAATAGGATACAATGCTGCATTTAAACGAGCTCTCTCTATTCAGATACTAATGTTTGCTTGTTTGTTAAAGTAATTATTGCTGCAAGACCACACTGAAACATCTGTATTGATTTGTACTCTGGGAGAGCAGAGAAAAGGAGGGAGAGGCTCACAATCTGGATTTCGACAGAGCGAGACAACAATCTGTTTTACAGTTATTTTGGTAATTGTCCATAATTGATGTAAAAACATGGCGTGTCTTGCAAAAGATTCTAAATGACTGTTTCTGTAGCTTATGGGGTCAATGGAAATGGGCAGTTGCAATGAAAATGCATATACAACATTTAATAATGTGATTCTAAAAACAAGTGGACAGCTGGTGAGAGACGACAAGACATCCCGCCACACAGTCTATGCTTAATTGCTGGAATAAATTGTTCTTGGCAGTCCAAAGTAAAGATCTGATAAACACAGTTTAAAAAAAAAAAAAAAAAAAAGTTTGACACCTCATATGAACTGTAAATTAACATTTTTCTTTTTAATTTCTACCTGCATGGTTATTGTTTATAAATGTGCACTTATACCAACACCAGCAATATCTTTTGGCAGTAACAGCCCATGACTCTGGTTTACTTCCCTTGATTTCATGTTTCATTACTGTGACGCTATTTAATATTTCAATTTAATAAGTTGTAAATTTACTATACCATTTCCTATTGTGGTATATTAATATTTTATACTAAAGACAGTTATTGTCATTCAATTATTCTGATATTTCTTTGAAATTATTGGTCGAAAAGTGAATGCACAAATTAATGTTTTATGAGAATTTAAAAAAAAAAATGTACTGACCTATCATCCAAGAAAAGAGGTTGTCCCTTTAAAAGTTCCTTTTTTCACTCATGTCATGTTAAGAGCGCTTGCCCTTCAATAGCAGAATGTGCAGTAGCTGGTGGTAGTGAATCTGGTTGTGTGTGGTAAAATATATCAGTCAACACGTTTTTTTCTTGCTTTTCACCTTTTTTCTATGCAAAGGGAATAATTATATTTGTGCTAGTTGCAAAAACTCAAACCCTTTAAAACATCAAGTCCAAACGTACTACACCTAAAACCTTGAGCTGGTTTCGTGTCTGGATTTATTAGCACAAGAAGAGACTGAATGTCACTGCTGCAACAAAAATGAAAAACACAATTACCTATTTTATATTCTCAGAGATACAGTAAAGAATTGTGGTCTTTCATATGAATCTGTGCTTTTTAATAATCAGTCCAAAAGACATGAATTGATGACCTTATGTCCAATCATTGTGTTACTATATTTGTACAGAAAGCCAAACAACAGATAGGAAAGCTTGTCTCACATAGTATACTCATAGCATGTAACCTAAAATGCTAAATGCAAGAAAAATTATGTTTGCTGCATGTGAAATCTCAACAGAGAAAATGTGCTTCAACAAAGTTTTCCTGTCTAAGACATAAAAACATCCAGCAGGGTCAAAGCTTTTTGCTTATAGAGTCCATTAAACCCATGGGTTTCTGGAACTGATAACCAAGTCTCTCTTAAAGGTCTACGCTGTTGTGGATGAGCACAGTACCTCATGGGAATAAAAAAAAAAGTTCCAAAATACCTCTCAAGAGGTCTTGGCATGGTTGACATACTGCACAGATCATCAGCACAAGTTTCAATAAGTTGAGTCATGTGTTTAATGGAGCTCAAGGCAAGCTGAGTGATGATGACACAGTTCTCCAGTGTGCCCTTGTTCTTACCGCTGCTTATTCAATGAGACTTTAGCAGAAGAATCAGCTTGAATCTGCAGTGACTGACCTCACCTTGTTTTTAGTTGAACAATGGAAATCTTTTATTATAATTCTGGACATGAATAAAGAATGCACGGTACTTGTGGAAACATCTGCAAACTAGGGTTAGGTTGTGTTACATTAAACTAATTAATATATTTGAAAATAATATGTTTGTTACAACTCCTACCACTTGACAGGTAAAGTTCAAAGCACTGATCCATTTGACAACTGAAAGCAAAATTTAATCTAAGACAATACTTGTTATCATGAATCACCTTTTACACAACTTATTTCATAGTCATTTACTACTAAAGATGTTTTGGCTCAATTACATGCATGCATTTATTCACAATTTAACATACATCTCTATCAAAATCAGAGCACAGAACAAAACCCAATGCATTCAAACTGACACTTCAAACACAACTGAGGTTGCATGATGTCACCTAGCCACCCCGGTCAATTAAACACCTCCCACAACAGTTGGCATCACTCAAAAGGCTCATTAACCCTTCTGACCAACCACCAGTCACAATCAGAAAAACATCCCGTCACACTGGCCAATCCCTACATGGGCAACACAGGTCAACACCCACACAAGTGACAGGAAATTGAATTGCTAGAGAGAATGTGGTCTGTCTGAGCACTTGAAAGATATTTGTTTACTCACAGCTGGTCAAATCAGACTCATTTTATAGGCTTCAAAATAAGAAGGTGATGCCATAAAATGAAAAATTACTACTTTTCTTTATATTGGCCATGTATGAGAATGACCTGAGGTAAATATTCAAAGATACACTTGTTAATACGCAGGGAAACCATTGCATAAATGATCTTTTTTAGCACAATTGCCAATAATCTATTTCAAAATATGTTGAATTTATACCTATTGTGGGTTTACTAAAGTATATAAACCTCAAATCCATCACATTCGGATCTTTGAATTAATGTGGCGCTTATTCAGAGTACAACCATGTCTTATAAAATGAAACGGGAACAGTGATACATCTCTGAAGCAGCTTTGTGTGCTTGCTTTTCAGACCATTAGACTTAATCTACTGGGTTGATCTCCCGGATCTCTGGGGATTATAAAATGTCTGCAAACCTCAAAATATTTGAGGCAATCAACAACTCAACATGCATTTGGCGTTCAAATGCAAGAATGTGAAAACACACAAACGAATGGATAAAAAGGAGTGAAAAATGAAGAGAAATAAGGGGATCGGAGCCGTGCCCATTTCGGGGGTGTAAAATATGGAGAAGTGTGGATCATTGGGGGAGCTGCTCTGCCTGGGGGAACAGATGAAGGGAGGACACTCTGCCAAGATCTCTCCACTGAAGGGGGAGCTGAGGGACTGGAGCTCTATGGGAGAAAAAGTGTGCGCCTTGCATGCTGCTCTCCTCAATCTCAGTCTCACACACTTGCACTGACACGTCCCAGGCTCTCGGCAGCAGAGGGAAATTGCTGCTGACAGGGCCTTGCAAACTTTCACAGCCATTTAGAAAGACTTACTCCCACACTTTTGTCACAGGCATTTATTGCACAAGATACATGATATGAAAAATTAACATTTTCAAACTTGGCACAGATTTTTTTTTAACCAAGTTAGGCTTAAAAACCATTCATAATTTTTCAGCCTTACGATCGGCCCGAGTGCAGATGTAAACACTGAACATGCCAAGTGGGACCCTGAGATTATGAAAATGCACAAATTTCAAGGAAGATGGGGAAAAAAACAACCAAAAAACAACTTCATAAATTTGTATCACACTGTTAAATTTCTGAATTTCAAATCCGATAAAAAGCACTGCCCCTATCAACAAAACACATGAGGTTTTCTTTAAGGAAGTGCAGCGGCAACTGCAGACGTACTTTACCTTTATGTTCACAACCAACCAGTGCCTCCAGTAACCAGATGTTTGTTTGGCACGGCTTGGAGCATCAGGATCAACCATCACCAGGACATACTTTTTTTCCTGCAAACAAAAAGAGATCCATGTGTCACTACGTTTAACACAAGACAACTATTTGACCCTAAGGCACTTCCAGTAGAAGCGTGACCAGCTGTCTGAAATGTGCTGTTTGTACATTGTGTTACTCAAAGCTCAACAGCCATCTCTTCAATTAATGTTTCCCTTTTTCTTGATTTCATTTATACTATCTAATGCAGTGTTTTGATTTTTCTCTTTCTAAAATTTGTCGTTTATTTTTTATGTTGTATTGTCAACTGAGTACAGAAAGCTTCCAAAGTCAGAGATGTGTGTTTTTATTTTATCATTTTAACACAAGGTCATAACATTGTGGAAATTCAGCTGCCAAACCTAAAATGTTAAAGGTAGGGGAAAAAAAAACTGTAAAAAAAAACCACACAATAACACACATACATACTGTAGCTGTGCTTATCATAAGATCATTATTTCCTCAAAAAAGCTCTGTCCCTTCTGTTATTCTTAAACTTATTATTACTGTGACAAACAAAATGACAACATTCTGGATCTGATACCAAATCGTCTCGTTAACATATTCACAGTAATTTTCTGCCACTTACCAAGTATCTTTATACCCCTCAATCTGTCAATGGATAAAGTGAGAGAAAAAGCATCTTAACTAACACTTGATCACAGTTATTGGACGTTGACTTGGCGCCTTAATTGCTGGGAAATCTTCACTCTGCCTGTCCCTAAAAGTTAGAGAATTATGAGAGCAGATTGAATTATTTCAAGAGCACATTTGTCATCCCTGGTCCTATGCCCAAAATCTGCCAGACCATATGATGGGCTTTTTTTTTTTTCCTTTCTTTTTTTTTTTTTTTTTTTAAATTTTGTTCACTTCTTCCACAAACAGAGACACAATGTCCTTTTACTGTATATGAACGTTCAATTGAATCTAGATCATATCAGCTTTAACATAAATTAAAAAAAAAAACAAAAAAAAAAAAAACAGACGCAGTATTCCTTATATTCAAACACTGTGCCAAACAGCATTGTCGGTGGTTCATTAAAAGATTTTCAGAAGACCAAATACTTTCATGTAAACATAAACCTTAAATTTCTGTTTGTTGTGTCCTATCAAGACATTCTTACAGGCCTCAGAAAATTATCCTAAGCCGATGTACTTGAATGAGATAAAGAAGTAGTCATGTATTTTTCTGCAGATGCTCATTTTCAGAAGGATTCTCTGCCTACCTGACAAGCAGTAATATGCGTAAACAACTAAGCCTAATAATAGGATAATACTGTAGTCTCAGTGATAGTGCCTGCAGGTAATATCCAGACACACCAGCAACAATAGAGCCTCCTCCACAGCCTGTCAAAAGTGACTCTGTATCAGTGACCCCCCGGGCAGCTTACCAACCATGACCTGTTGCCTTCTGCAGAGTTGTAATCCTCATTTGTACATGTTTGCTACCAGGCAAATAAAGTGTGATAATGTAGTTATACTAATATCTAAGTAAGACTCTGATGCATTCAGAAATATCATGGCTTCAAACGACAAAACAACAGCCTGTGCACGCACACATGCGTGTGCATACACAGACACACATACAGACTAAAAGGCAATTTAAGCATTTAAATTAAGAATGACCTCAAGTCACAATTTCTATTGAGGGAAATTGCACTTCATTGAACATTTCACGAAAGTTATCATGGATGGAGAAGCACTGCATGGGACAGGTTTAGATTTTCTAAAGCTAAATTTAGAACAACATTAAGAATGTTTCACATTAATTTCAAGCTGTAGCGAGAATAACATGGTGTTTTTACGGAGGGCAAAGAATTCCAGTAATTTCTGCACATATTTAGTGTCTGAATTTCTACCTGTAAGAATCTGGCTCGTCCAGCTGGCATGAGCAGTAAATAACACAAGAAGCTCCCATCAAGCTTGCACTTCACACATTGTGGCATGTACCCTTCTCTCTTACGAGGACATTTTTTTTTTCTCCATCTGTCGAAATCTATATTAATTACACACAGATATGTGTGAAAGACTCCAGGGAAAAACAGATGCATAATCTACCATCTGAAATAATTTATCAGGGCTTGAATAAACTAAATGTATATCAAAACATGTTTCAAGAGGGCTAATTCTCATTGCTAAATCCTGAAAGGCACACATTTTTCAACAGTATATTTGGACGACTTTTTTGTGTTAGTCACCATTAATAATGAGAAAGAATAACATCTGAGCCTTGATGATAATCCAAAATAAACTTTTACAACGGAGCTAAACTGTAGTTTGGAGTGAATACAAAGCTCTCAGTGGACATTTGAAATATTTGCAATGTCTCTGTTTTCAGTGTACCAACACAGATTTAATTTAAACAGCTGTAAAATGGGAAGAGGTCCAGCAATGCAGTCAGCAACTAAATGTCCTGATAATCTGAGATAAATGGAAGTTAAATCTTGGTAGGTACACTATATTGCCAAAAGTATTTGCTCACCCGTCCAAATTATTGGAATCAGGTGTTCCAATCACTTCCATGGCCACAGGTGTATAAAATTAAGCACATTGGCATTCAGACTGTTTCTACAAACATTTGTGAAAGAATGTGTTGTTCTCAGGAGCTCAGTGAATTCCAGTGTGGAACTGTGATAGTATGACACCTGTGCAAGAAATCCAGTAATGAAATTTCCTCCCTCCCAAATATTCCACAGTCAACTGTCAGCTGTATTATAAGGAAATGGAAGCGTTTGGGAACGACAGTAACTCAGCCATGAAGTGGTCGGCCATGTAAACTGAGGGAGTCGGGGTCAGCAGATGCTGAAGCACATAGTGTGAAGAAGTCGCCGAACTTTCTGCAGTCAATTAATACAGACCTCCAAACTTCATGTGGCCTTCAGATTAGCTCAACAACAGTGTGCAGAGAAATTCATGAATGGGTTTCCATGGTCAAGCAGCACATCTCTCAGTGCAATGCAAAGTGTTGGATGCAGTGGTGTAAAGCACACCGCCACTGGACTGTAGAGCAGTGGAGGAACGTTCTCTGGAGTTACGAATCACACTTCATCTGGCAATCTGATGGAAGAGTCTGAGTTTGGCGGTTGCCAGGAGAACGGTACTTGTCTGACTGCATTGTGCCAAGTGTAAAGTTTGGTGGAGGGGGGATTATGGTGTGGGGTTGTTTTTCAGGAGCTGGGCTTGGCCCCTTAGTTCCAGTGAAAGGAACTCTGAATGCTTCAGCAGACCAAGACATTTGGACAATTCCATGCTCCCAACATTGTGGGAACAGTTTGGAGCTGGCCCCTTCCTCTTCCAACATGACTGTCCACCAGCGCACAAAGCAAGGTCCATAAAGACATGGATGGCAGAGTCTGGTGTGTAAGAACTTGACTGGTCTGCAGAGTCCTGACCTTAACCCGATAACACCTTTAGGATGAATTGGAGCGGAGACTGAGAGCCAGGCCTTCTCACCCAACATACAACAAATATAGTGATCCCTATTTTTCGCGGTTAATGGGGACCGGCGCCCCCCTGCGACAATCAAAATCCACAATCTGGAGCCGGAGCCCCCCGAGCCTCAATAAAGTGTTTAAAATATGTTTATAAACCCCCCAAAAGTAGCGAGGCTCTGCAGCGAAACAAGACAAAGGCTCAACTGTGGTCTTTCTGTTTCCTTCACAGCCTCTGGTCTCTGAACCGTAGTAAACGAACTGCTTGTATTGTGCTATTTTTGGTTTGTAATTAACGGCTAACATGCTAACAACAACAAAACAAAAAGTCCGGTTTTCTCTGCATGGAACAGGCACTTTATTCTGGCACTGCAGGAACCTGTAACATCACACAGGTTGTATTGTTGGGCTCCTGTCGGTTAACAGAGAATGTAAATCTATACACGCTGGGCTGCTTTTTATCCTAACTCCACTTTTCATCTAACCCCATTTTCTTCTGTCGTCCCACGACACACACACACTCCATTACCCATAAGGCCACATCATTACCCAGAAGGCTACATTCTGAAAGGGGCCAGGCTGGCTCACGGCATTTCTGCACTGTGAGAGAACACGCACAAAACATCCTGTGATGTTTCCACGATTTTTTAAAATATTTTAAATTATATTATATATTTCTGAAAAAATCTGCGAATAACTAAAACCGCGGAAATTAAACCGCGAAGTGGCAAGGGATCACTGTACAAAAAATGTGTTTCTGAAAGAATGGTCAAAAATCCCCATGAACGCACTCCTAAACTTTGTGGACAGCCTTCCCAGAAGAGATGAAGCTGTTCTAGCTGCAAAGGGTGGACCCACGTCATATTGATTAGGAATGGGATGTCACTAAAGCTCATATGTGAGTCAAGGCAGGTGAGCGAATACTTTTGGCAATATAGTGTATCTGACACAGACCTCGGAGCCATTATGGGTCATTATGCATCGAGGAGGCCCCTGGGTGCAGGTTGGAGGTGGGGAAGATTGAGGTTGCATTCTCTCGGGATTAACATCCTAATGCCAGCTGTGATCACTGCAAAGCACGCAAAATGCCAGGCAGCTGGAATAAAATCTGTCGTTTACCAGGGACGTCTGACACGGCTACCGGTCAGCGGTGTAAAGGAAAATGGAAGTGCGCTCTTCCGAAACACCTATAGAGCTTGAAGGGGCAGTATTTTCCAGAAGAATACATGAACTCTTTGCCCAATCATGATATTTCACAAAACATCATAAATACTTCACTGTCTTACATTTATATGATAGAAAAACTGTTAATTCATGCAAACAGTCCAAAATGGAGTATTTATAGCAATGAGCCATAAGCTATGAGTCACAAGAACCTTACATAATGACTCTACAATAACTATTTGTTTTTATTTCCAATGTGCACTTCTTTTCTTTTTGGTTGATTATACATACACCGACAAGTCAGTTTTCCTTTGAGATTAATAAAGCACCATACAATTTACTTCAACTGGAAAAAGGAAAGCTGGCAAAAAAAAAAAAAAAAAACAATGGTAGAGGGAAAACATTGTCTCTGAGGATGGAAAACTACTGTATTACCTTTGAGTGAACTCTGCTGGGGATGAGAATCAGAGAGATGGCTAATTGCTGCTCTCGTAGAGCTGCCTGGACTATCAAGCCCCGCTCTGCTAACTGACGACACTACGAAGGGCAAGTGAGTTAGCAGAAGGGAGGGAGGAAGGAGAGGCCCCTCTGTGAGTTTACAAGTTCATGCTTTATCCCTGACCCAATACCTAACTGTGTCATCAACGCAGCTGCCTATTAATATACCCATTACCTTATCCCCCATGTTCTTTATCTCCTTCAGTTTCTGCATAAAGATCTCACAGTGTTTAATTTATGGTCAGCTGTGCTCAATGCTCATCCCAGTGCAAAGCAAGGTATTGATTCCAAATCCTTGTTTAAGTAGCAAAAATACTTGAACTCATTTGGTAATTAAAAGGTATCTGTGTTGTGATTAAGAATGATGATGGCTCAACAACAATCGACTGCAGCTTAGAGAGAGGTGAAAGACTGATCCGTAAATACAGAAAAATAAGATCTGTAAATCACATCTGTGGAAGCAGATTTGTCAGAGGAAGGAGAAAATTATTCTCAGACAGAAAATATACAACCTGATGTAAAAGTAATTCATAGAGCAAATCGGTGCTGACAGAGTGAAAATGTGTCATTTTAGAAGCAGGAACAGCAGGAAAAGGAGCAAGTGGCGGGGAAGTTTAACAGTGGTAACACTATCAGGGTCAGAAAATAAGGTTCATTCTGGTGGAGAGGGGGTCAGGGGTCAGCCTGCCAGCAGAAATTGAATCCTGAGCGGCGAGCAAGGGGGATGTACACCAAAAGATGAGATGGAGAACACAGGGAGGCCGTGGCGCTCACCTAGAGGTCAACAACCTTACAGGTGAGAAGGTCCATTTTGTCATTAAGAACACCCCATCCCCCACAGCGTAGTTCACTGCAAAGAGTCCATCATTAAATCTCCATCATCTGCAGTCATAACTGACACATTGTTCATCTGCAGGAATGAGTGAGAAACTTACAACTTCAAACAATATCTGATTAACAGATACTGGTCTTGTTGCAACTGCAAACTAAAAGTGTGCTTTTGAAATCCAGTTAAACATTTTACTGAGTTGCATAATGATAAGGACAATATCCATTGCTTTTATACACAAAACAGGCACCCAGGGGTGTCAAAAGGAGTATACTTTATCTACAGAAACAGGTAAGGTGGGTGGTTTGTGTCAAAGTAGTGACCACATAAATGTGGGACCCGCTTTCTAGCAGAACATTGCATTATAATGGGATGACAAAACAAAACAAAGAAATAAATATGCGTTTCTGTTGGTGCACATTCAGACTCACCAACAATGCAGACATGCTCCAGAGTACACCAGATCAAAAATAAGTGTATGTCTTATCACTGAAATACCCGACATTGTAATTATATCTAGCTATTTTTTTCCTTAGTCAATTAAAAGTGCATACCGTAATTTACCAATCACATTCTTCAGTGATACAAATAAATGAGATTCAAAAGTAGTACCCATACTTCTCAGTGTGTTCTGATGTGCTTCAGATAGCGCGAGCTGCTCTCTACCTCCAAACCTGCCTATTTTTAACTCAGCTTCCTCCCACACTGGAATGGAGTGTAAAGTGTCTTATAAATCTACACTTTGAGGAGCCACATGGTCAAAGGGCAGTCACGTGTGGATATAAATGCATATTCTAGACCTAAACACAGCTAAAAGATTCCAGTTAGGAAGCCAAACAGAGAAGCAAGTGAGTGATGAAGAGGCAGCAGTTCAATAGAAATCAGAGCAAAGCATGAAACAAAAGTTCCCATAATTGCATAAAATGAAGTTTTTTTTATTTAAAAAAATATGCATATATGCTATTTTAATCAAATTAAAGTGCAGAGGGCCTTATAAGACAAAGCAATATATTTCAAAGTCTACAGTATGTACACAAATTACACTCACTCTTTGTCAAAAAATATGTTTAAAAATGCCTTAAGAATTTATTATTTTGCCCTTAACCAACAACCAAAAAAGCAGCTCTTTCATAAACTTTGCAAATGTTTAAATGCGACCTTTCCTGAACTTGGTTTATGAAGTCTTATGCTTCTGATGTGAATTTTGTAACTGCATTGAAGCCACAGTTAACAGTAAGATGCTTCACAGTCTGATTGAAGCTTGAGGGGGGTGAAGGAATTAGCAGCAGCCTAGGGAATCATTTCTGCATTTCTCTCAACACTGAAGACTTCTTTCACCGCACCATGCTTGCGAACACAGCCGTGCTCATGTTAAGCTTATTAGTCACCCTGGATGTGATCTTGCTAGCTGAGGCTTTCAACACTTTCTAGTGGTGGTTTTACGCACATACACCTACTCACTGCCATGAAAGCATTTCTGCAAATGCACATACTCAGACACAGTAACTACCACTAACAGGTACACTGCAGTAATCTGTGGCCAGGTGCTGGGATATGAACCTTAGTTTCTGTCTGTGCTAAATGAGGCAAGAAGGAAATATTTTTGTCATGTAGTTTGGCTACTGAGAACACAACAAAGTCAAACAGGGTAAATTACAGCCCTGGTCTCATATCCATAATTAATCTGTCAAGCATGTCACACACTGAGAATCATAGTTGTGCTATTTTTTGCTATCTTACCTCCATGCTGCCTGAAAAAGTTAAAATGTGATAACATTCTACTAACTTCACCTACATCTGGGAATCTAAAGCAAGCTCTCCAAGTATTTTGGCCAAGATAACAACAGTGATAAATACATATTCACTTCAGCAGATATCCAACCTAAACCTCAGGTTTATATAGGTTATGAAATGCAACATCAAAGCAGTAAACACTCAGCTCATATCTTAATTTATTTATCTATTTAAAGGGTATTAGTCACTGCATTTTGGATTTTTTACTACTGAAAAGTGAAAGGCTGAGAACTATCAGTTATATATGTTATCTATTTCGACAGGATAGCTCCGATTTCACTTCTTGTGGATAAAATATATCAGGAGGAGCTGTAACAGTTACTGTGTGACGACGCATAACGCAGCAGCAACAATTGTGAGGACGATGGAAAACATTCTGCCATGAGGGGAGCTCAGTTGTAAGCACTCTGACACCCATCCCTATTTGGCCATCAGAGCCATTGTAGGTGTCAGGGCTGTTCACAGGCACTGCGTGTTTCACCAGCCAAGATGGCTTCCACGTTTTTTCTATCATGATTAATTATGGTTTCTGATGGTAGTACAGTGAGAAAGTGTAAATTATTCCCACATTTTCTTGTGGCCTTCGTTCAGCCACTTTTGTGTAGGAAGATGCTATTGACGCCATTCATGGATGGCGACCAAAAGGCATCTTCATGGGGTGGCAAACTCTGCCTACTAAGGGTGGAAGTAATGGTGGGGGGTCCTTGTTGTGTGGGCTGAACCTAGTCCAGACTGCCAGTTGACAGGGCTGGATTTTCCAGTATGGAAGAGTCTAGTTTCAGTGGGCGAAGCTGGGAGAGAGGACTGCCCAGGGCTTGGAAGCTTGAAACAGAATATTTCAAACAGACAAGCACCGTCTGTGTCCCAGTGTCACCAGCCCACCCGTCTGACAATTGGGACCATGTCATCACGGGTTCTGAGTAATTCAGGGAGCACTCTTATCAGTCTAGAAGATGTGGAGATTTCAGACATCAGAGCACTTGGAGGTCCCAGCAACAAGAATAGTACTTAAAGATACCCGGTGTGACCAAGAACAGCAATGTATAATTAAATGGAACCACAATACTGAATCCTGCTTTGAAGCCTTAACAAAATCCACAATATGTCCTCAAAAACACACACTCTGCTCATAGCACACAAAATCCTTAGTTTTGGAGAACAGGTTGAAATAAAATAATTCATGTGACAGATCATTTTGTGCATGTTGGTATATTTAGTGCTGCGAGAGAGGACATCACAGAGAATGGCACTTACATCACAATGCAAAACTGTTATCAGAGGAGGTACAGGTTTATGGTTCAAGGGCTCGTCCATTCATAGAGAACAAGCTCAGCCTCTCTGCCTGACACACTGATAAAGACAGTACAAATAAAACAGCTTCACAGCTCCATCTTTGCCTCTCCCCAAGGGAATAATATATCACCCATCTGAATGTGGCACATGTTGAATCATTTCCAGTGTTGATGATTCATTTGAATAAATCAGCCTTTTTCATTTTGCCAACTTGAACTGATACTGAAATAAGGAAAAACTGAACTAATATTGTTATAGAAGAGAAAGACCAGGTGTTACAGTGTTCCCTAGGACTGGTAATCCTAATCCCCTTTCAAGCAACAATTAATAACTACAGCAATAATCTTTGCCTATGTGAATCTGAAATTCCTTTCTAACTGTCTACCAACCAGCCTACCTCGCTGAGACCAAATCGAGGGGGATGTGCTGCTGCAGGCAGATAGGATCTTATCCTGGATTTGCATAGATAAATGAACAGCAATAATTCAAGTAGCACAAAACACACAATTGTGGGTTGTAATATACTCACCATCTGACCATATTCATCAGGTCTGGTCTTGTGAATTTAATTTTTAAATATAGGAATTTCCCAAAAAGGCCAATATCTGCAGTAATTTTTAACGTATTGCGAATGATTGAAGAAAATCAAATAAATATGCAGAAATGGAAACTTTCAATATTTTCCACAAAAAGCTAAGCATACACAGGATCAGCCTATCGGCAAATATGAGAAATCAGAAGCTTGTGCATTGAAAGGGTTCTATCTGTATTCAAGCTAAGAGACATACTCTAACATACACAGACACAAATCCTGTTGAGCTGAGCTGAGCACAGATACCCTACCAGCCCTCCAAGGCACAATTAGGATTTCACGGGGGGAAGAAATCTACATTCCTGCACACATGAAAAAAGTCCTTTCTCCCTCCTCACAACAATATCAACTTTTTACTCAAGGAAAAACCTGAAGCACCACTCGATAGGATTTGAACATAAAAAAATAAAATAAAATTTTAAAAAAGCCAGAAGAAAAAAAAATTACATTCAAGCTGCAGTTGTTAAAGAAAAAAAAAATATTGTTTGAGGAAAATCCAGTCCTAAGCCTCCCAGTTCCAATCAATTTCTTCTATTCTGTGTGGTATGAAAAGAGGCAACCACTCATAGTTTGTTTGAAGTGCTCGTCTGTGTGGAGCTGGGATGGGTTCAACAATATTTTGCATGGACTCCCTCAGTGTATGATTATCACAGCTGTCAGACATTCAGTCCAAGTACAACGGGTCAAGTACCTGGCGGTTTGAATAAAAGAAGAGATACAGCAAAACACATACATCTCATTTTGTTTCATATCCTAACATCTACAGGACCCCTACACAGTTATACAACATGATGCAGCACATACAAGAAACATACATATTATCTATCTACTGTATATAGATACACACACACCACAAAAATATAAATGCAACACTTTTGTTTTTGCCCTCATTTTTCATGAGCTGATTTAAGTGATAGATTTAAGACTTCTTTTTTTTTTTTTTTTTTTACAAATCTCTGTTAATTAGGACTTCTCCTTTGCTGAGATAATCCGTCCACCTCACAGGTGTGGCATATCAAGATGCTGATTAGACAGCATAATTATTACACAGGCTTACACAGTAAAAGGCCACTCTAAAATGTGCAGTTTTACTGTATCGGGGGTATCAGCGGGGCTCAGAAAACCGGTGTGATCACCATTTGCCCTTTGCAGTGCAACAAACCTCCTTCATTGAGTTGATCAGGTTGTTGATTGTGGCCTGTGGAGTGTTGGTCAACTCCTCTTTAACGATTGTGTGAAGCTGCTGGATATTGGCAGAAACTGGAACACGCTGATCCAGAGCATCCCAAACATGCTCAATAGGTGACATGTCCGGTGAGTATGCTGGCTATGCAAGTACTGGGATGTTTTCAGCTTCCAGAAATTGTGTGATCCTTGCAACATTAGGCCATGCATTATCATGCTGCAATGTTAGGTGATGAACTGGATAAATGGCATAACAATGGGCTTCAGGATCTCGTCACAATATCTCTGTGCATTTAAAATGCCATCAGTAAAATGTACCCGTGTTTGTTGCCCATAACATCTGCCTGCCCATACTATAACCCCACCACCACCCCGAGCCACTCAATCCACAACGTTGACTTCAGCAAACCGCTGATGATGCCATATACACCATTTGCTACTGACCTTTACAGTGAAAACTGGGATTCAACCATGAAGGGAACACCTCTCCAAAGTGCCAAACGCCATTGAATGTGAGCATTTGACTGCTCAATTCAGTTACGACGACAAACTGCAGTCAGGTTGAGACCCTGATGAGGACGACAAGCATGCAGAAATTCTTTGTTGCTGCAGCTGTCTAGGTGGCTGGTCTCAGATAGTCTTGGAGGTGAAGACACTCGATGTGGAGGTCCTGGGCTGGTGTGGTTACATGTGGTCCGTAGTTGTGAGGCCGGTTGGATGTACAGTAATCCCTCACACTTCGCAGTCAATGGGGGCTGTGACGCCCCTGCAAATGGTGAAAACCGCGACGTGGATGTACATGTATATGTACATACAGTATACATGTACGCGCGTACGCAAAATCTACGGAACATAAACTCACTTTGACGATCTCTCCTCTGTGCGTATCTGACGAGAGCAAGAGATGGGAGATGGGGGGACGCGTGTCAGCCAATCAACGTACAGACCACCAACGGCACAGTAATGCCCGTCATAGCAGCCAATCACAGGCATCAATATTGTTCATGGGGCCTCCCGTGTCGGCTCTTGTTGCTTCCAGAGACTCGTTCTTGAAGTGATGGGTCTCGCTTCAGCGTCGCGTCTTCGTTTGAATTTTTTTCAATTTTTTTTTTCTATGAATATTTTTGAAACCTCCGCAATGTACTGAGACCGCGATTGCTGAGACCGCAAAGTGTGGGGGATTACTGTACTTAATCTGTAATTATCTGTGTATCATTTGTTTTTTTTTCCATTTTCAATTGTCAATCAAAAATTAAAAAGTGACTTTTTATTTTGTTTTTTGTTTTTTAATCTTACACAACCCCCCCCCCAAAAAATGCCTGTTTTTTTTATATGTCAATTTTAGCAAACAGGTCACGGGACTGAATTTGTTTTTAATATTTAATTGTCCGGTTAACGTGACCCTGAAATGGCTTTGTGCAGGCAGTTCAGGTAGCATGGCAGCGCTGGAATCACATACTATAATATTTGCAATATTGTGGAAATCTGAATGAAAACTCACCTCATATAAAGATAGAACCAAAGCGCTCATGATGAGCACAGAATCTTCTAATGCTAATTTCCAGCATTGCAGGACACCCATCCACTGTTGAATAAGTCATTGATCAAACTACTGTATTGGCCCGAATATAGGACAATATTTTAATCTAGAAGTCATATTCTCAAAAATGGGGTCAATTTATAATCAAGGAATAGACTTTCTGTTGTCATTACACATCTGTGCCACTAGATGGAACTGCACTGAAATAACCAGCTAGGGAAAAACAAAAGCACGACAGTAAACACATGGAGCAGAGCTGATGATAAATGGAGGAATGGCGCATCGTCTTAAACAAAAGGGTTTGCAAGTTTTTTTTTCCAGAAGGAATTGTTAATATTGCTACCTGAGGTGCAACTCGAACTGTAAAGCACATGGATTTTTACTGCTCTCCATGTCTGTTTAAGCTTTTTTGCATGCTTACTTGCCAATTATCTTCTGGTTCCGCAGCAGCCAGTAACAGACTTTTCAAAACAAAAAAACATGAGTAACATGCAACAATGCGCGATAAATTAAATGTCGGCTTTAATATATATATATATATATATTATATATATATATATATATATATATATATATATATATATAGATATATATATATATATATATATATATAATATATATATGAGAAAGCCTGCTGGCAGCTGCTGCAGAAGCTGAGGCCCGCTGTGGAGGGGCTGGCCGGGGTGATTAATTGACCCTCTGGTCGGTCTGATGTGTCGAGTTGTTGTCCTGCAGCACTACTCGGCAAGAGGAGCTGAGCCGCTCACAGGAAATCATTTCAGGACTCTTCCAAATGGATTTATGCTGAGACCTGCAGTCAATCATACCGGCCACCGCCTTCACAGAGGGACCTCCCACCTCAAATGTTGCTTTGGTGACTACTTGAAATGACTGCTGCTGTTAGCAGCTTGATGAATTAATCAACAGCAGGTGTGCAATCCGCTGTTAAAGGAACTGTATTAGCAGTTTGCTGATCTGGAACATTCAGGTGTGTGTGAACACATTGCCATAGGAGGGAAGACATTAGTAATGATCTTAGAGAAAGAATTGTCTATTAATTGGGGGCAACGGCAAACATTCAAAGCTGCCAGACTTATGGATGTCACATTAAGTTCACTAAAAGATCAGGCCTTGCAGAGAAATCATTAAGAAAAACAACAACAACAAAAAAACAAAACAAACCAAAAAAAAAAAACAGGTTCTTGTTAGCAAGTTCAGTGCAAGTCCAGACTTCAACAGAGCTGAAATGATGTGGCAGTTGGAGAGATATGCATAAATGAATGCTTGCAGGAGCTCAATGGAGCAAAGCAATGTTGGAAAGAAAAGTGGATCTAAATTGCCCCACAACAATCTGAGATATCATTTAAAAAAAAAAAAATAAAAATAAAAATTATTATTTCAAATAGCTGCTGCCAAACATACCTTTACAAATTATGGAGGTCGTAAAGGTGTACTAACTTTTTCAGAAACTGCTTCTGTATTTTTGGTATTTCTTTATTTTAATTTTTGTAAACTAAACAATGACTGCTTAATATCTCACACATTATTGCTCATCTGGGATTGTATCTACCCAATTTTAATAAATAAACCAGATCTTTTTCGTCCAATAACAAGAATATCTACCCAAATATATTAGATGTTTAAAGGTTTTAGGATCAAACCTTATTGGTATATTTATTTTGGTTTAGATTTTAAGAATATTTACCATTTTCACAAGGTAGCAAATATCAGTTATATCAGTCACCAAAAACTCTCAAAGATATATGACCAATCAAATGAAATAAATCTGAGATCACATCAAGAATGCATTTGCATATTAGGCAACTATTTGAACCCTTATCTGTGTAAAATGAATTATGCCTGTGGCACTGACACACAGACTTTGACCCCAGCGTGTCTGATTTAAATATGACAGACGCTAAGCTAAATACCATGATGACAATAAATGGCTAAAGACTTCAGCTACAATGAATGTCTCCAAATGAAAACTTACAGTTCTAGTGATAAGATCTGACAAAACTAATGTCCTGAGGCACATCCATAGAGCATAACGACAAATAGGGGCATTAGAGGCACTTGAGTTTGACCAGGACCTTTTAGCTTTCCAATTTGTGAAGTGATGTTTTAAAGAATAACACATTGAAACTGTCACAACTTATTCTCACATTTGTGTAGTGTCTGAAGAAAAGGTTAAGCACATCGTCTATCTGAAATTGCCCAAATCAGAAGTTACATATAAACTTGGCATCCAGATAACTCATGCCATCACTGCGCTTCAGTTTTCTCATTATCTATACCTTTCATGACATTCACAGAAAGAAACAAAGCATCATGCCAACACCTACTCTGTGAGAGAGCTCTTTCAGTTCAGCTCAAAAGCTGAGAGCTCCAAACCTCCACACCACAGTGTGGGCAGTGCTGGCAGAGCCATGTGCCTAAGAACCCTGACTGAGTGCAACAGTTGGACTAATAACAGAACCAAGTAAGGAAAATGGACACACAACAGGGACTTGCTATAGGTTCACAGATGAGAAGCTGGTTGACTCCTGCCCACCTTTTTCTTCTTCAACAATGCAAGGTGTCCACAATACCTCTGGGGTCTTAGTGCCATGAGGGGCGGTGAGCTCTGAGCTTCAGCCACTTCAGGGTAAAGCAAATCACTTTAATATGTTAAGAAGATTAAGCTGGATAAATGTCTAGATACATTTTTTGAAAAGCCACGTAAATCTCTAGTGTTTTTATTTGGGGAGGGGCGGTATGTGAGTCAGTTGAGACGATCAACACAAACCCACCAAAATGCAACGCGATTGGCTGGGAAAAATTGGGCTTATTTGAGATTTTGCATTTTTAAGCTTCTTGAATCTAAGACCATCCCACCTCTTTCTTATTATTTTTAACACCAACCTTTGAGACAACAAAACTAGAGGAGGAAAGAAAAAAAAAAACCACTGGTCACAGTTTTCATCGGCTCTCTCAGCTTAGACTCAGCTGTCTTATCCTGCTTGTGTTGATTTTATAGCTTTAATTGTGCAGGTAAATGTATTTTCTTGATAGTTAATCTCCTGGTGAAAGCTTGTAAGAAAATACACAACGAAAAAAAAAATTCAAGACTTTAAAAGATTTTAAAGTTCAACTTGTTTCAAGTGAAGCGCTTGAATAGCTCGCAAGATCTGCTTTGCATTTTTAGATAAATAATTTAATCAAATTAATTAATTGAAGAAAGTATATTCTAAAATGTAGGATGGGTGACTGACTCTCTTTTTTAAAATATTAAGAATTAGTGATCTGAGGGTGTCCGCCCGTCAGCCTGCTGTGCTGGAAATTGAGTGTGAAAATGAAAGAGAAATGGAACAAATAATGTAAAGGGATTAACAAATCATTTGCATAACATTTCCAATGCTTCCAAACTACAGGATCAGGAAACTGAGAGTGAAAGCAGTTTTATCATTCCCTCAGATCAATTAACACATCAATAGACCTGATCTTGACTACTTTAAGCAGCCTCTTAATGTCAAAAGGAAAGTGAATTTCTTAATCAAATCTAATAAAAGCAAACGAGCAAGGTAACTAAACAAGATGCAAACTGGCGGAAAAGATTCTCCGAAGAAACTTGAACAGAGTCTGTCTTGCTTTACTTTCAGTGTGCCAAACATGTATTAACCTGTTTTTTCTTTCACTGTCTCTCCATCCAGAGTTAAGACAATAAGACCACTGGGGAGATGAAGGGGATGGCATTATAGGAGAGTTAAGCATTATGAGAAGCCCTGAAGCTGTTCTTAGAGAAGGTGAATCAGAGGATTGGGACACAACTGTAACTAAACCCTGTGCCGGACCACAAATGAGAAGCAAAAAACATTTCGGGCAAAATGCCACTAAGCCAAGCATCTGGGTCTTAAGCAAACTTCCCCTGATCACTTTTAACTTTGTGATTACTTAAGTTCTAAAACAAGGCTGTCAAAGAAAAAAATGCAATTTTCCTCAGCTTCAACCTTAAGCTCTCAAGTAATACTATCTTTAAAGTTTTGCACAGTCCGTATTGACACTTTTCATACCAAGGACAAATTATACCTCGACTTTGTAAAGAAAAAATATGTATACGTTTTTTTTTGTTTTCCCCTCTTCTTCTCTACCTGCTGAACAGATCACATCATGAAAAGGTACAAGTTTCCAATTGAGCCATAGTACAATCAAATCATCTCCAGATCTCACATTGATTCTCTGGCAAATGTGAGTTTTCACTAGATCATATAAATAGAAATTTAATCTTGTATGTTTGTCTATATCCACAGCAGCAAATGCACTTCTCATGCAGATTATGAATCTGAACCGATCTCGCAGTCAACGTATATGAACTGACGAGAGAAAGCTCCTGCTGGAATAGCGAATAATAATCAAGAGAAACATGTTGAGATCATTAATTTATTAATGACCTGTTGCAGCTCTGTCTTTGTCAAAGGAAGTTTGAACTTAATTGATTACATTGTCTTTCTCAAAAACTTCAGTTAATCAAGTTAATTTAATGGGTGCATTTTTATTACATGGTTAGTTTGCCATGTAAAAAAGCTGACATCTAAAAAAAAAAAAACATTCTTTAGAGTTTTATGGAGCTGGCTTTATATTTTAACCTATTTCCTTTTTCTCTGAGCTTTTATCAAATTGATCCAAACCAGCAATACTGATGCTTGCATACAAATCTGACTGTTATTTGTAAGAGCTTTCTTCTTCTCATTCTTCCATCAACAAAACATTTGCATGGTAAATGAAATATTTAACCCGCGGCCCCATAGTGAAAGTGCTGCTGTCTACAGTCCAAATCTAAAGTGAAGGAATATCATGCAACTATGTACAACAAAGAGGACAAAAGCCTGGGTATGTTGAGAAAAGGAGAAAACAGGAAAATAAGGTGCCAATAAAGAAAAATATTAAAGTACTGGCAAATAAAATATATGTAGAGTTTATTTTCATAGAAATTAACATTCTTACTCTGCCCAGTGCATCTTTTTGCAAAAGATGCACTGGGCAGAGTACAAAAATGCACAAAACCCATTCTTTCCTATTCAGAAGTGCACATGAATCGAATATGTTATGTAATCATGGGCAGTGATTGAAGGGAGCACAATACGGGTCAGCTTCTCGGGCTGTTATGATGACAAAGAGGAACATTAGCTAAGGAAATAACTGCTCTGAATCCCTGCCAAGCATGGCACTTTTAAACAACAGAGCCAATAACACCCACCTGATGACACTGAATATAAAATTAGATGGATATTACAGTAAATGTTTCACTTTCTGACCCTTCCTGTCTAATATAAGCACAGGGAAGTACTTTGTATGTTCCTCTAAACATATGTCCTTGACTTTCTGCTAAATGAGGACCACCTTCTACTGAAATTAAAGTCCTTATCCCGCGCTCTAACATCCCCAACATGAAGACCAATCAGCGATCCTGCATGGGTGGACATGTAGGCTTTCCTAGGAATGACAGGGTCTGTTAGAGAGGAACCCCACCCTCGCTTTCTCCGGCATGCCAACACAGAGGAGAGTGGGCAGCGCTGAGACGGCAGCCTGCCGTGGGCACTGCCAGGCTTAAAGCTGCCCTGTCGTCATCAGAGGCTTGTAGAAAAGAACACTGAGATTCACCAAAAAAAAAAAAAAAAAAAAAAGGGGGGGGGGGGATCGTTGCATTTAAATCCTCTCTTAACGCCCCCACATGTTTTAGCAAAGCATAAAAATCATTCACGGAGAGAGAGAAAGTGAAAAAGAAAAAGATAGAGGGAAATATAGAGGAAACAGCTATTAGCAGCAGTAAGCAAGCTCAAGAGATCATAGTGAGGCAGCTCTAATCGCAGTAATGGTTTAAACCCTCATTCCATCCACCAGATGCAAGAAATGTGTACCCAAAAACAAGGCTTTTAAATCCCCCATGTCTAAGAATGTGTCCTGTGGCTATGGTCCTTACTAAAAAAGAAAAGCCTCAAAAACTGCCTCCAATTCTGGAGTAACAATATTGTAAAGATAGCAGAGTTGCGGTCTGTGTTGTTCAGACAAACTACATCAGTGAAAGATGACCATAAAAGCATGCAGCAGCGCCTTAACAGAAAAATTAAACACAGCTTGCTCATAAGGATGTATATGCCCATAAACCCGTAAAAATAACTTTGTAAACTTAAAAAAAGGGAAAAATAGATGGGACTGTAGGTATCGTTAGAAGCTGTACTGGAAAGGAAAAAGTACATTTTAACTAAACGACATGCAATCAGGCTATTTATAATCTGCAGAAAACACCCAATTTAACGCTGCATTTAAAATTGTTTAAGATGATGGAATTCTCTTAAATGTTCTTTGGTTGCGCCAAATGTACACCTGCGTGACTTGGAAAAAAAAAAAAGGGTGGATATTTTTAGAGTTTTTAATCCTTCCAAAAAAAAGGTATCAATGCTGTGATGCAGTTTCTCAACATTGTGAAATTTGAACAAAAATAATAATTTTAATTTCAGCAGTACCCGATATGATTTATAAATAGCTTTGCATTGTCCTGAAGACAAAAGCTCCATCTTAAAATGTGGCTAATAATATATCTAATATAATAATATTAATAAAATAAGGCTAGTCTTTGCTTATAATGTCGTAAACATGTATCTTTGTGTCTAATAATTGACAACATCAAAAACAACTTCAGCTAATTGATTTAATTTATTCATATGAGGAAGGTCTGTATCTTTAGAAATTTACAAGACAAACTGTCCTTCCAGTTTATAACAATAATTTCTAAATCTGTCTCCTGGAGTCCAGCACTGATTAACAGTTTGCACTCTCTTTACTTGTAACACTCGCTGTAAGCAAGCCATGTTGTTATGCAGTTTGGTCCCATTAGCCAATACATATCCCACTCACATCAAACTGTAGATGCTTTGGAGGTTTTTCAGCATAACTAGAATGTCTAAAAATGTTCTATTAACATATATGGCAGATTTTTGTTTCACGTTACTTCAAACGGTGAACAGTCGCTCTAAAGTTTGGTCAAAGAAACCTACAGTTTTTGTGGTCCTTTGCTTTTGTTTTTGGTCATGAGTGCATATTTAGAGGCAGGTTTATGGCGGTATTGCCCACTGTGTTTTATTACAATTACTCAGCAGGCATGCATCCCGTCCCAGTAATGAAGTGGGTGTTACGGTGGGTGGATTTGAGCGGCCACTATTTTGTATCCCTGTTATTGGGTACAAGGGCTAAGTGGCAGAGAAAAGCAGCAGTGCTGGCAGCATGGTGCGGTGACAGAAAGTGTGGTGGACCAGCAGCACAACCACAGAATCACAGGCAATAGACTGAATCTTCAGTAGCTTGTGTTTACATAAGTGTCAAGAGAAATAGAGAATCACATTTCGTAGCCTGGTAAATAAAGTTTGTATTGATTTAATCTAACATGTAATCTGTTTTGCTGTCTGACACTGATTCTGGCAATAACAGAGAATCATGTAAGACAGCATTACAGATAATACGACCATAGATCAAATGGAGTTTGGGCAAGAGAAGGGCAATAGATCATGTTCAAGCTAGACTGCTTAGCTCTGGATTTCATAAACTAGCTCCTAAATCGAGGTGGCTTTCAATTTAAGTTTTCGATTTACAGATATAGGACTTTCTGCAGCTTTTCAGAAGACTAGGACATGTATCACTTTCTATTTGTTGCTACAAAAAAACAGAAACAACACAACTGGGATCCACTGGCAAATAAACATATATACAGACATGGACACTGATCTATTTAGATAATTTTTCCATCTTAACATGAAATACCTGACTCTGTGTACTGCCAAAACATTTTCCAGTTATGTTAGATATGTTTGTATGTTTTCTAATTATGTCATTTTTAGGGGGCTAAACTCTTTCACGTGCTTACGATACTGTTATTCTGTTCTTCCAGCATTTCCAGTGCTTCTTTTTTTTCCCATCAGGAGAAAACATTCTTAAGATAATAAAGATAATAATTATAAATTGCATCATTCTATTCTGACTTAGAGCAACTTGTGTTGATCTTCCCTTAAGCATCCTTCACAACTACACGGTACTGCTTACCACAAAAACCGAAAAAGACCATGGCTTTGTTAACTGCCTGCTGCATCTCAGTCAGATCATTTCAAGTGACAACTTCATAAAGATTCAGATTTATTGTTCAGAAATGTGCACTTGCTTTTTATTTAAGGTCCTATCAAAACTGCATTAACAACACCTAGGTATTTTACCAACTTTATATCTCATGTCATATGAAATTCTTGACAGTAAACTATAAATATGTGTAAAACATAACCTTTGTTCAGCTCAACTTCTTATTGTAGGCCTGCAAGTATGAGGTGCTAGCACCACCCTCTGGTGGCTGAGAGCAGTGCGGTCACCGCTCAGTCCAATGAATGCAGCGCACACAAATAAAAGAGGGTGACACTGAATATTAATAAACAGATAATTAATAAATGACAATTTATCAAGTTGTTGAGAAGGACCCACCTCCCAAGACAATGAACCGCGATCCTTTACCATTTCAAATAAGCATGTGCACACTTTCCAACCAACACAGGTGATCACAGCAGAAAAATTATGCCAGTGGCACCGAGGAATAATAAAAATGGCCTATTTAATAATTAAATATTTGTGTTTTGTTTTATCCAGTCCAATAAACATATAAAAGTTATTATCATAAGTACATGAAAAACAGTCAGTGAATAAAATTCTGGAAGAACAGTCATTGTTTATTTGTTGTTAACGCTGATATCCTACGAGTATTATAAACACACTGAAATAAATACACGTCTTACCTTTTGTGCTCCAGGGAAGTAAATCAGCGGGACTTTCCAAACGCTGCTGATTTTCTCTCTGAGTTTCTGGCCTTTGGGGATTATCAGGCATTTGTTGACGTCCAGTTCTGGATAGATTACTTCAAGTCTGCCACTTTATTGAAGATAACAAAATGTAAAAATTTGATATTCTGTAGTTGTATTGAGCAAACTCACATCCTGAGTTTAACATTACCAGTTCAAATAAGATTACTGTGCTCCAATGAGCAAAACCGTTTATACAGCATTTAATAGAAATTTAATAGAAATGTCTGGAGCATTATTGCAGCGACTCCACCATCTCAGCTCTCTGAGACAACAGAAGCTACTTACTGACAGAAAGAAGCATCCAGGGGGTCCAAGGTATCCTGTGCCGTTTCTGCCTTGTGAGGCACCAAAATGAAGAGAAGTAACACCAAAAATGGTGCTTGTGAAGCCTGCAGAATAACAGTGTTTAGTTAGGAAAGCAAAGTAAGGAAAGGAATTTTCAATAGTTAATTTGGTTCATAAAATGTTCCAATTTTGAGTTTAACCTAAGACTTAAACCATATTATTAGCAAAAAGTATACTGTTTATAAAATGAATTAATGAATATCAGTTCTGACTTATATTTCTTTTTTTTTTTTTTTAATGATCAAGCATTTATAATCACATATGATTCATGACTCAAGCCATATGTAACTTGAATAAAATGTTCTAAAGATTTAAAGTGAATCCAATGATTAATTACGCCTGTAACATAAGGCTGTGGGATTTAGGCCAGTTTAGTCTTATAAACAATCCTTTGTGATTTATGAAACCGTTTGATAACTTAGTTGAAACACTAATGTTTGTTTAGTCTGAGGATCAATTCTAATTATCCTGACAGTTTTGAAAGACAAAGCAGCCTTAACATCTGAAAAGCTTAACGCAAGTACTTTTCTTTTTTTTAAGGTCCAGAGTGTATGCTTTAGTGACATCTAGTGGCTGAACCACGAGATGTCACCACACAGTATACAGTACATGCTCAAACTGGAATTAAACAAATGTGCTCCACCTATCTGGACCAGTCTAGCAGCATAGTTGTGCAATGAAAGAAGTGTCAGGCAATGACAGTCTTGATGTTGTTGGGGTTTTCTTTTTCTCTCTTTTCAACTTTCAACTGAATTAAAAATAAATAAATAAAATTGACAACAGGTCCGCCACAATCTTTCATAAGGGGGCTCTAACTGTCCTGAGTCACATTCAAAAAATGGCCAACACCTACCAGCAATTAAAAGTGATTCTGATTAAACCTTCTGAGTGAAGTCAGCCGCTCCTGTTGCATGAACTGGAAGGAATGTAGTTGCATTCAACTGTGACTCATGAGCCACAGAGTCGCAGAACAAACTGCCGGACAGAATTGTTGAAAAGTACCAGTGACGAGAGGGATATAAAAGAGTATCGAAGGAACTGATTGCTCCATGAAAGAATGTCAAATTCATCATCAGTAATACAGCATCAAAGAGACATTACTTTGATCAGGAGGAAACCTCCGATGACTATAAGAGGCTGAAAAGAAAACTTACGTATAAGAGGCGACCAAGAGGTCGACAGCAACATTAAAGCAACTAGGGCAGGGGTATCCAAACTCGGTCCCCAGGGGCCGCTGTCCTGCATGCCTTAGATGTCTCACTGACACAACACACCTGATTCAAACAAATGGATCACCATCAGCTTGTCATCCAGGTCAGCACAAGTCTGTTAACGATCCGTTCATTTGAATCAGGTGTGCTGACGCAGGGAAACATCAAAGACTTACAGGACAGCGGACCTTGAGGAGCGGAGCTGGGCATCCCTGAACTAGGGAATTTCTGGCAGGTAATGCTCACTCCCTAACTGTGACTACCATCTCCCTTTAGGGTGGCAAGGTGGAAACTGTTTCCTACAAAAAATAGAATACGCAGCCTGTCTGAACTGTTAAAAAACTCTTTTCAGTCCCCCCCAAAACATGTGGGAAAATTTATCTGACAAGAGGAATGTTAAACTTTTTGACCTTAATGATATAAGGCAGTGATTCCCAAAGTGTGGGCCGCGGCCCCCTGGTGGGCAGTCGCAGTACTGCATGTGGGCCGTGAGAGGTCATTGAAATTAAATAAATATGTTTTAAATCCTCGATCTTTTTTAAATATGTTTTTAATTACTGTAAAATGTTAAAGACATGATTTAAAAACATTAAGAAGTAACAAAACAAACTAGTTTCGTGTTATTCTACCGTAATCTTAACTTGATATGACAAGTGTCACATTATTTGTTGACCCCTTACATTAATATCGGAACATAGCTTCTAGTCTTGTATGCTGATCACGGTTGTAATTAAAGGTTTGGGTGGGCTGCAGAGATTTTTCACATTTCAAATTGGGCCTTGGTATTGTGAAGTTTGGGAATGGCTGATATAAGGTATAACAGTATAAATGAAACACAGAGGATCAACCAAAGGGACAACATGGTGACAGTGAAGCATGTTGGAGGGAGTATTATGCTTTGGTGCTGCTTCTCTCCAGCTGGGCCCAGGGACAAGAAAGATGGGAAAATCTATAGCTCCAAAGATCTGGCTATTTTTTTGAAAACCTCCAGTCCTCATTCAAAACATGAAAACCAGGAGAAATTTCACATTCCAACAGGGCAATAACCCCAAGTTCACATCAAAAATTAACCAAGTCATAGCTTCAGAAAATGAGTGAAGACGACACGGCAGCATTATTCTGTAGACGTGGAAGATAACAACTGCACAGAAACCTTACGCTTGACTGGCATTTTTAATTTGTTGATATCGCTTTTAATGAAGGAGGGGGGAAAGGTTGTACCACCGCAGGGTTCACTAGACCACGAAAAGCTGTTTCTAAATTTACTTTGACACATTTGTAGTCCGCTTTAGTAAGACGGACACACATCGCCATTTCACGTCATTGCTTTCACTTACTTATTTCCTGACCAACAAATGTGAGATTATTCCTCTCCCCGAAGAACTGAAGAAACTATAATTCAACTTTATGTTAAAAGATCTGAGCAGAAGTGTAGCGCCCACTTGTTTTATTTATTTAGCATTATTTATGCGGTGTGCCATTTTTTTGACGTCGACGCGATACAAATTAGGAAGTGTCCGTGGAGCCCGACCGCAGTCAGAAAAACAGCCTGCAAACACAGCGAAGTTCTCAAGTGTAACATTAATTTGTCAGAGCCGTTACCATCTCTTTAAAGTCGTCCTCTTGTGTTTGGATGCAGGTTTCCTCCTGTGGGGTCAGAAACGCTCTCGAAGCTGCTGCGTCCGCGCGCGCCTGCGGGATCCGACTGACGTGTGAAGCTTGCACAAGTTTCATATGTCATCAGGAACATAGCTCTTGAGGAGGTACCCACACTGCACACGTTGATCCTTGTTTATTTATTAAATTTCTTTTTTTTTCCTTACACATTTTCAAGAACACATGCTACAGAGGTTCAGTTTTACAGCTCCTAAACCATAAAAACAGCTCTTGAGAACAGAAAACACCTGGAGACTACTGAAAATGTCAGCCAGGTTTCAAACACTAAGAAAACATTCTTTTATTTATTTATTTAATTAATTTTCAACCATTTCTGAACAAGGCCTCTTAAACTATGCAGTAGTGATTGTGCAGCATATACACTATATTCCTGGTGCTGCTAAAGCTTTGGTTTGTGCTTCTCTGCAGCTGTGATATAGCACCCAAACATATTGAAAGGGCCCAGTGGCAACTTTGTCATAATTTATGATCTTTTTTTTTTTTTTTTACTATCACTATTTTTTTACCTGATGTTGTTTACTTTAAATGCAATTCGAAGAGAACCTGGTGCTACAAAGCAGTGCAAGTTTGTAGTTTCAAAGTCAAACATTTCAATATGCATAGTACACAACAGGGTCTATGTTAAGCTATGCAAGAGTTGTATCAGTTGCTATGCCAAGTTTGAATAGCAGAAGCCGTCACAATATATATTTACATTCTATCTAACCTTCAATGTCCACAATGTTTTAATTATTTTCCATCTATGTAGGGTCAAAAAGCTGAGCTCAGTAAAGAAACTTAGAAACTTTGAAACACTGAAATGCACTTGAAATCCCTGCATTTATCTTATGGTAAATGTCACAATTCGATGACCAGTCGTTAGCCTAGCCTAGTCAGGCGTCATCTGGCCAATTTAATTAGTTTTGCGTTTGTTTTTAAAGGACATGAACTCTAAACAGTTTTCACTCTAAACGACACTCATCAAATACCTCAAATCACAGACTGACAGACCTATTTACATCCAAATGATGGATCGTGCACATTTACAAATACACACACAGGCTAGGGAGCACTGTGGTAGCTTAAGATACAGCAAACAAGCAAGCGACCACAGTAGCATGACTGACATTCAATACCACACACACTGTACATTAAGGCATGAGGTGTTGTTAATGCAAAATATCAGCAGAATGTAATGTATGTCTATGAACATTCAGTCACACTAACATGTAGAACTGAACATTACATATTACTAAAATGGTGTAATTAAATAGAACATTCAGAATTAGCATGAAGCTAGCTCCACAATATTTTTGGAGGCTCATGTGTCTCCTAATCACTGAACATTTGTGCCAAAATATTTAAGCAAGTGGGGTAAATTGAATGAATGCTCTCTTCTTTAATTAGCAATAGAAATTTTGATGTAGTTGTGAATAATTTAAAGCTACTGCTCAGAGCACCAGCACCACCTCTTATCAATGCCTTGGATTTTAAATTGGGACAAATAATATAGTGTCACAATCACTGAACTGATTAATACCACTTTATGGTCTTTGTTAAGTTGATAACTGTGTGCAAAAGAACAAACAATGATATAAAGAATTAAAGCAAGCCTTTCTTTAACATATGCTGCAAATCATTGACTTTATAACAACATGTTTTATGTTTGTAGCATACACCTTTATAATGTCATTTATATGTGAATATGTCTACTTCACTTTGCACTGTAATCCTATTTTACTATAAGTCAACTGTTAGATTGAACTGCCTGTAAGTTGCATGTTTACTAAAGTAGGCTATAGAAGACAAAAAGCTGGAGGTCACCACAATGAGTATTCAGTCATTTTCAACACTTTCTAGCTGCACAGTAACTAAATACAAGTCAAATAAATCAAATCTGTATTCAACATTACTCAGAAAGACTGAAAGATTTTGCTCACTGCCTGCAGTGTACAATATTAGTTAACAGCACATTAGAGTGATGGAGGTTATTTGCAGTTTATCTGATATTTAATACAATATACAATACTGCCCATCTTCACCAAACACCGTACCTCCATATCCAAAGACTCTGCAGCCCAACTTACAATCAAGTACAATAGTAGATGACAATCTTGAACACGTACAGTGAAGTGTGCAACACAAATAATTTGATCTTCACACCTTTTCTAGAAACATTTTACATGTATTATTTTTGCATCCTCTCCGCTTCTGTAGTGCCGCTCGCCAGTGTGGTGCTACTGGAGGTTCTTGTTTGTGTCTCTGTGGAGTCCAAAAAGAGCTCAAAGTGTGTAGTAGATTGGAAGTGTCTTCACTCAGGTGTGAGGAAGCCTTATATATGTACAAGTTGTACATATCCAATGGCAAATAGTCGGGGAGGGGGGTTAGTCTGTAATCAATTAAATCTCTAAAGGCCAAATCACCACCAGAGATGGATATAGTCACAGAGGGATGGAAATGTCCTTGTAGTCACTTCAGCTCTGAAAATGAATAGATTATGTGTTGCTTTCCAGGATGATGGTGATCAGTATGATGAAACCACTCAATTCTAAAATGAATAACTGGATATATGTGTGCTAGAAAGCCTCATTCTGCAACACATCAAATATTAATGGTCTGGTTTTTTTTGTTTTTTTTTTGATGGCATTTTACAGAAAATACATACAGCATGTCTCTTGATTTTGGGATCTCTTGTGTCACAGGACACTGAATGCATTCATGTAAACTAAAGCCCTTTTGTGACAAGAGGTCACAAATTACAAGATGACAATACTCGAATGTCAAGTGTATCCAGACTCACACCATTTTCAGCTTTGCATGCTGTAGACAAATGTTCAACTAAATGATGGATGGATGTACTAAAATAAACAGAAATAAGAGTTGCCAGGATTTTCCTTTTATGCCGACATGATAATGACGTGGATGGTTGGAGTAAATGACTTCAATAACTGTTTCCGGGCAGGCCACGCTATTGTTACATCCTGTTGGTGAGATCACGTGGATTGGCAGACTGTACAAACACTTAAGGTCAAAGTGTTTTATCTCTGAGACTTAGGTTCTGTGTTGAATTGCTGGTTGTTGCAGCTGATTAGCAGCACTTGGTTATCAGTTCAGGTTAACAGATGGTGAGGAAGGTTCTGTGCCAGCAGGGTGGTATTTTTAAAACTTAAAACTCAAATGATGCAACATATAACAATTCATATGAGTTATACTGTGCCAGTTTTCAGTACGGTTCATGTCTCTGAGGTTTGAGTCTTACACATACGGAGATAAAAATTGAAAAAAAGAATTCCTAATTTTGATCACGATGCTGAGCCGGCCTCACAGACCTGGAGTGTTTGCCTTCACTGGCCGGTGGGCCTGATTAACTGTGGCGGACCAGGCAAGCAGCGCTTATCCTCTGAAGTATTTTTCTTTACGACTTGAACACGTTATGATGCACTCCAGACTGGACCCGCCCTTACCACTTGGTCAGATGACCGCAGATGAGCCAGAGGGAGAGTTTGAGTTTGGGGAGGAGGGAAGATTCCAGAAGAGCCACTTGCGTTTACATTGCCGTCTCTGGTACAGGTAGTCCTCCTTGTCGCGCTCTTTGCGTGCTCTTTGGTAGTGGTCATCTTCTTTCAAGTACCAAACAGGTGGCCAGCGATGTTTCTCAAAGTAGTCTTGGTTCTCTGTATCAGAATAAATTGTTTCAGAAACTTAAAATTCCTTTTTTTTCCCCTCAAAAATCTTAGAATAGTTTCACTGTTGGATCATTGGTCAAACGACAACCATTTATTCAAGGAGCTCCTCGCGTTATTGAAAGAAGCAAGTTTTATTGAGGTGGGATAAGTCTGAGTATCTGTGTTACCTGTAGACTTGGCCTTCATATCTCTGGGAAACTTGCGGCAGACGCTGTTGTAGTTGGTGCAAATGTGATGCAGACACCATCCAGTGAGCTGCTGGGCGCCGTGGAACTGTCAATACATAGCATCGAACTGTCATTTTTGAGCTGTATCTGTTTCTTTGAATGTATATTTAAGAAAGACAATGATAATTAATCTTTGAAATTAATTTTTGATAAAGAACTATTACATGATGCAACCTGTGCCTTGTTTTCCCTTTTGTGCCAGCCAGAACAGTTCAACTGTGAGACATGCTCTGCTCCTGTTTAACTAAACATTTACTTTTATTGTTCTGCAGTGAATATTAGCAAGAAGATTCCTGCAAACTGTATCTGTGACATTTGCCTACTCAGAAATCCATTGGCAATTAATTAAACTGACTCCTACTACTGTTTGTCCTACATGCTCAATGCTTCCAAAGCTCCTTCGTCTGTCATTTAGACAAATAGGACAGACTCCAGTCTGACAAAAAAAACTTTTCTTGGGACCCAAAGTCAGGATTTATCTCATAAATAAACAATAAACTAAAACATGAATAAGAGTATATATAAATAAGAGATACTTTCCCTATCTGAAATAACTGCACAGTACCTGGGCCACGTCCAAGTACACCAGCACATCTCCGTCAATGTCAGCGCCCATCATCGCTGCCTCCGTCAGTACTGTTACAGTGTAGAGCTCTGAAAGAAACATGAAAGCCAGACATTGCTGTCACTGACTTGAAAAAAATGTATACAAAAGGCTTTGTAATGCCTTCCTGTATTTTGCTGGGTAATACCTATACAAAATGTGATACCTGTAAGTGCAACCAAGTGAGGGAGACAAAGACGATTGGCGAGAACAATAAGCTCCATTGCATCCAGGTCAGGGCGAGAACAAAACCTCCCCGTGTAGAGATATTCCAGTACAGCTCTCATGCAGCTACGAGTTGTGTTGGGAAACAGCACCTTAGAAACGGGAATGGAGAACAGAGGCATGCCTCGGATGTTTTGCTGGTTTGTTTTTTGAGTGCATGCTGTATGATTCCTGGGAATTTCCCTTCCCATTGCTTTGTTATATAGATTTTACTGCATGTAAAAGTCTCCAGTTACACAGTCAGACGTTCACACCTTAGGAAGCAATAATCTCTTACAGATATATATTCTCTCCTGAACTGCCTGAAATATGTAGTTGTCAGTAACTCATTTGCTTTATGTCTGCCAAGAGGCTAGTTCAGCACATCTCAAACAAAGGATCAGTAGTCTCACAGACGGCCATTTTTCCTAAATTATATGAGCCATCAGAGCTGACTGGGCCCTTTTTAGCAGAGATAAAGAGGGAGAAGCTGAAATGAAATATTTCAGGTAAAAGGTGACAAGAGGTGGTGCAGAAATATAAATATTAGAAAAAAGACTTTTGTAAATCTATTTTTGTAGAACTCAAACCAAAAATGTATTTAACCTGCAAATAGTATGATACAAGTACTTTGAGAGTATTGCAAATATATAGGCTTTTCATTTTTGTATTTACATTGACAAAATAGAAAAAGTTAATTATTTGCTAAGTTCATATCTACTTTAGCTGTATTAGCAAAGACAGGAATAAAAGAGGAAACATCATGATGCGTTTGAAATACTTAAATTTGATAATTGGTGAGGAAAAAAAACTTTCCAGGGTAACCAGACTTTGGATCATTGGAAATAACATTTTGTGAATCTAAAACTATCAGCAGATGTGTTTCTTCGATGACATGTAGTAACAGACTGGAAAATAGGAAAAAAAAAGACACGTACGCCAGAGACCTACGTTATGTTTCGATCACACAGCAAGCAAAACTGGATTAACACACATTTTAATGAATCTTATTTTCCATAATACACACTTTTAACAATGTGTATTTTTCTGGACATCTGTTGTCCATTGAGATTCTGTCAGTTTCAATACATCTATTAAATCTTTGCCACACTCATACACTTTGTGCAACAGTATTCTTTATGAATTGTGTGGATCCTGCAAACAGTGTGGAATATGTGCTTTGCTCTTGTTCTTGTCTCTTCCTGACTTACCTCTTTTGTGCAGCTCTCCACAAAAGGCCCGCCAAACATAGCTGCCATCCAGTCACAACTAGAGATGAGTAAAGGCTTGTGTGCCATGATCGTTCCATCATCAAGCTTAAATACTACATCTGCAATGTCAAAGTAAAACACTGGTAACACCTGCTCACAACTGTATTCCCTCTACTTAAAGGGATAAACATGGGCAATCAGGTATAATGCCTTTCGCTCACCAGAAAAGGTGCCTTTGGCCAAACATTCTTTGACTCTGTTTGTGCGCCGTACGTGGAAGGCTTTGGTGATTTCTTGGTTCATGAAGGCTTCGTTGTTAAGTATGTTTGCCACCATCATCCGCAGGTCAAAGACCTCCAGCAGCTCGGCAATGTGTGCTATTTGCATTAGCTCCTTCTCATTTTCATCTAGCTGACCAGTATACAGGTAGCGAAGTACTGCTCGAAAAGGACCGAGCTGCATGGATTGGTCCATGTGCACTACAGTCATAAGTCGTGGGCTGTATGTGACAGGGTCATCTACCAGCTCCTCCTGGATGCTGACGAAGGCTCGACTCCACGAGGAGAGCAACCTGCCACGTCGGCCCCCCTCAGAATCTTTCAAGGTCCCATCGCTGGTGCAGGCCCTCAGGTTGGCCCTGTCTCCATCATCACTGCTCTCACAAACATCAAAGCTCGCGGCACGCATCAACAGCTCTCTGCCAGAGAGAGGACCACGAGGGGGCCTTTCAGTCTCCTCGCTCTGTGTGTCCATAATAAAGAGGTCATAAAACTTTGAGGAGGACGTCGCCAAGTATATTTTGTGTGCAAAGATTTTCTGTCGCTCCTGCAGGACCAGGATGACATCAGCACAGTGTGGGTCCTCCAGAAGACCAACTGGATGCTCCTCCGTAGTGGATGGGGGAGGAGGCACGGTGATTATAGGTGGGGGAGGTTTTGGAGGCAGGAAGGGTGCCTGAAGGAGAGGCCGCTGAACATTTCTGAGGTGAGATTTCCAAAACTGCAGATGGCGGCGTGAGATGAGCGCAGCTCGGATAGCATTATCAAAGACGTCCTTGACTCCAAACTGAGCAACAACACTGGTTTCATAATATGGCACGCCCAGCTCTTTGGCCACCTCCCGGCCTCTCTCTGGAGGAAGAATCTCATTGGATTTAATGGGTCTGAAAACAAGAATAATATCAATTCTGCCAATTCTGTCTGACATTAATTTTGAAGATCTTGCATGCCTAAGCAATGACTCTATACAAGTGCCAGTACCTGGCTAAAGGCCTCCGCGCCCTGTTTACTGCCTCCAGGTCTGCATAGCGCAGGTCCAACTGACAGCCTACCAAGATAACAGGAGCGCGCGGGCAGAAGTGCTTGATCTCAGGGTACCACATGGTCTTCACGTGGTACAAAGAGTTGGGATTGGCAATTGAGAAGCACAGTACCACAACATCTGACCTGAAGGGAAGCCACAGTTGAAATAAACTATAATTGCTTTCTACCAAGTGCCAGTATACCAGCACTGATTGATGGAGTTTCTCACCTGCCGTATGCAAAACGACGGTCTTTATGATGGTCTCCAAAAGTATCCCACAGGCGGAGAGAAACACTGACGTCATCCACAACATCCCTGGAGCGCTCCAATACCTATCCAGAGATAAATCATTTATGGGATAAAACATTGTTCCGCCACTAGTTTCTGTGCAGTAAATTGCCTGAAAGTCTCCGATATTAAAGATAGTAATGCACTGTTTTAACATTTAGAAGAAAAAAAAAACTTGCAAGTCATCTATTTTTGTCTATTGCATCTAATCTTTCATACTAACCTCTTGGCATACTCTGTACTGATCAATTGCCCAGACTGTGGGCACATGTGTAGCAAGTAACTGGTACTGGGTCAGTGTGGCATTGCAGGCCCGGGCACAGATAAGGCGGGTCTTTCCAACCGCATTGTCTCCAACCACCACACACTTGATAGTTTCAACGTTTGGTCTCTCATAGTCCATATCAGAATCTGTCAAGTGGGACCTGTGGAAATTATCACGAGGCACAAAAAACTGCAATCAGAGCCGGAAGTCTCACATGATGTCGTCACATATACACTATGGGAACATGCGTCAACACACACACACACACACACAAATTTCCATCTGCACTATTCAGTCTGCCTGCAGAAATATCAATGGATGGTCTCGTGACTTCCTTGTGCCCATTCACAAATCCCTTATCGTTGCTCTTTAAAGTGATCCCACAGAAAAAAAAAAATTGAGATGCTTTAGATAATGGACAAAAATACAGAATGATTTGTAGCAATAAGAAAAACATTAACATTGAGTTTTAAACTAATTGTAAAAAAAAAAAAAAAAAAAAAAAAGCATTTGTCTACTACTGTGTACGAGTTATCAAAGACTGGTTATTGCAGCCCAAGCAAAAAGAACGTCAAGCATTCATATTTAATTACCAGACTTCTGTCCAAATATGCTCCGTTAAAGCATCACAGCGCTGGGGAATAGCACCCTTTAATTCTCATTCATGTTTAGATTGTCATAGTGCTTTATGAATGAGGTATTTTAGCCCTCCCATTCCATCATCCCTGCCAAGAACCCAAAGAGGAAACAAAATATGCTAAAAAAAAAAAAAAAAAAATCATCCTTCCAAACCATCACTTTTGGTCACCAAGACATCATCCAAACGACTTACCCTTTTTACTTTTTTTCCTTCTGGAAAGATACATAGTCATGTGTGAAAAGCTCTGACTGAACTCGAAGGGCTTAGTCTACTACTATTTGTTTTTCAGACGGTCACTTGCAGCTCCCTGTCATTCATAAAATCCCACGGACTGCAGTCTCCATCCTCACACCTCTGGAGGCATAAACAAATGACAGAGTGACCTTAAACTGGGCCTGCATAACCTATTAAGATACACCGCCCTTAATATTGCTCATCACATGCCCTTCCTGATAAAGCCAGAGGTACACTGCGGAACTCTCGGCTGTATTAATCATCTCAGAAATGGTCGGACATCCACCCATAGGAAGTGCCCTGAATCTGTCATCTTGAATACGTGTAATGAATACGCCTGCATCCTTCCTCGGCAGCGGTTAAGAAGGTGATAAAGTGTGCATATCCTACCAGGAGGACCGACCAGTCTCTCCACCAGCGCGTCGCCAGTCATGAGGCTTTGCTGCATTAAACGTTATGTAACGCCCCGTCACTGACTGTTGAGCCGGTTTATCCGACCGCGACTGCATCGCGAAACACACGAACGATCGGGGATCAAAAACCAGTTTGATTCCGTCGTGGATCCTCCTTACCGCAACATGAGGAAGTGCTGCATCGGGCTGGTCGACGGGCGAGATGAAAAGAAGCAGGGCTCCATCGGATGTGGCTTGCACCTGGCGGCAGCTCGTGTTTAACTTCATCTTCAAGGCGAGGTTGACCGAGGCTCGGAAATAGCCGAAAGCAGGTGTTTTTGGGGGATGAAATCCTCTGGTTTAGTGCAATAAAGTGCGACTGCGTTACCAAATAAAGCCGGAGCGCTGGTCTGAAGTGTGGCGGTGCAGAGCTACGGAGCCATCTCCACTTACTGTAAGGCCTCTGTAGCTAATAATAGGCAGGCAGGGAGAGAGAGAAAGAGAGAGAGGGAGAGGGAGAGGGAGGGAAAATTCATTACAAAACACTGATCCACTTTAAAGTCCCACAAATCACATTCCACAGTCCCAAGGCAGCCTGGACACCAGAGGTGAACATGCTTTCTCCTCTGCTCTTTACACAGTTTACAGTGAAAGTGAACAGGATTTTTTTTTAAATCTCAAAATATACAATAGTTTATTAATTCAGGTAGGGCTGACTAAAACAGTGTTAAACCAAATACTTCACCATTAATGACCAGCTCTCTGAAACAAATATTCACGTTGTTGTAATTGATACAAAAAATTGCAAGTCTGAGAAACTATTGAGCTCTCCAAGTACCACCATGATGACCAATTTTAAAATATAGCCATATATGCTTTCTCAATTAGATTTACACACACAGGACAGATGTTTATTCCTCATTGTGGTTATTTATTGTTACCTGGATTTCATTTGAAACGTGTACCACCAGAGAGCGCTCGTGTACCACCAGTGGTACGTTTACCACAGTTTGCGCACCACTGCTATAGAGTGTTATTGGAACACCTGAAGCCATGCAGCCCATACGAGCACCTGCAGCGCTTCCACACAACACACAGAAGACACAGCCAGGCTCCAAATAGGGACTTTAGATTTGCACGAAAAATTACATAGGTCAGGTCAGGCACGTGGGCGGGTAGACCCCAAGGTGGTGCTCGAGCACCTGCCCCCTTGCACTCCGACTGGACAAGTGCAGTTTTTGCAGAATGACTATTGAGCAGCTATTTCATGATGAAAGGTAGCAGTCTTACTTTAAAAAGTCGTGATGTTGCAAGAGACTACACTCACAGCAAATTTTTCAATTTTTAATATGAAAACGTGGAGATCTAAAAAGGTTGGGATTTTACTAAAGAAGTTGGGGATTTTTGTTAAAAAGTCGCACAGTATTATAAATTTCGTGATTTTAGGACAAGTTGCAATATCGTGACTTTGGCCATGGTACAACAACGTTATTCAGTTTACATGAAGTCACAAATACGACATAAAGTCATAATTTTATACCAAAACATTACGACTGTGTGAAAGTTCATTTTTTTATGACAAAAAGTTGTAATATTGAGTAACAAAGTCGCAATTTTGATGATTTAACAGTAAAATGTCTTGAGCATAGGACACACAGCTGCAGTTAGTTTTATGAAATTATTAGGGCTGGGCAAAGAATTGAAATTTTTAATCGCGATTAATCGCACTATTTCCCTGATTAATCACGATTAATCGCATTGTATACGCAAAATCAAATAATGTATTCAAAAGTAGTGTAAAATGCACTTTCATTAAAATTATCTGCTGCCATATGAACTACTAAAGTGCCATAACATTTAAACAATTTTAACATCATAAAACTCTTATTTAAAAAATCAGATTGTAGCATTTCAGGTAATTTCTGAGGTAACAGCAGAAACTTTTAACGGGGTTCAACTTGGCAGTTTTTACAAATAACCTTGTTTCTGTTGAATCCTCCATTTGGGAGAACTTTAAAATGAAAATGTCCATGCTAAGGTTCAGTAACTTTATCAATCCGTGTATCATTCATTCTTTCCATTTTCAATTGTCAATCAAAAATTAAAAAAAAAATTAAAAGTGACATGTTATTACGTTTTTCGTTTTTCAATCTAACAGATTTTATATTTCAATTTTAGACTTAGATCAAAAATATGAAATAAAAGATGAGCCACAGAACTGAATTTGTTTTATAATCGAGGACTGGACTTTCTGTTGTCATTACACATCTGTGCCACTAGATGGAGCCGCACTGAAGTAACCACTAAGAGAACAGCACGACAGTGAACACATGGAGAAGATCTGATGTAACATGGAGGAATGACGCAAAAGTTTTGTTGCAGTCCAGAATTATTTTTTTCAGACAGAATTGTTAATATTGCTACCTGAGTTGCTACCCGAACTGTAAAGTTCACGGTTTTTAACCGTTCTCCATGTCTGTTTTAGCTTTACCTGCCAATTGTCTTCCGGTTCCGCAGCAGCCAGTAACAGACTTTTCAAAACAAAAGCATGTGAGCGACATGCGTTAACGCACGATAAAATAAATGTTGGCGTTAATAAATTAATGCGTTAATGCGATAATAATGCGTTAACTTGCCCAGCCCTAGAAATTAGTAATTTTGCGAGTCGTAATTTAACGTCAAAAGTCACAAATTTTCAAAAGTTTAGATTTTATGAGAAAAAAATAACAACATTTTACAACAAAAAGTTCTAAAAAAAATTGCAATTTTAGGACATAAAGTCAAAAAGTTTGATTTTGCAAAAAGTAAAAATTGCAATATTAAGTTGAAAAGTTGGGATTTTGTGAAATTTGTGATTTTACAGCAAGCTGCAATGATTATAAGACATAAAGTTGCAGTTTTACAAACTCCACAAGAAGTGGCAAAAGTTATGATCATGCAGTTTATGACAAGATGTTTCTTTCTTACACAAAAGCTGTGATTTCTTATTTATTCAAAAAATCTGACAAGTATCTCTGATTCTGTGGTTAGAAATAAGTGACTGTATAATCAAAACAAGTCATATCATAAATAAGTGTCATTTATCTGAATGTGCCCTTTTCTCTTGGCTTGAGCACCTGCCCCTTAAATGTCTGTAAATGGCCCTGGTTTAAGTCTTTTAAATAAATGCTGTGTCCCATTACTGTGCACCACAAACGGACAGATTAGGTTTATCCAATCAACTATGTTAACAAAATAATTTTATCATACATATTTTTTTGGATTCATAGTCATTCATATCATTTATTACCAAAAATCTCAAAATGTTGTGGTTCCTTTGACTAAATATGTAAGACCAGTAGATGTATTGAAATCACAATAAATCAAGAGTTGTGTACTTTCATTTTTATCATGGGTACCACACAATATTCATTATTTCAAACAAGTACATCATTATTGACGATGAATGTATTTCATGTCCAGTGATATTGTTTATTGGTAGAATTTAGCGATTAAAGTTTAGTTTATGATGCAGTTTCCAGATAGAGAAGCTGCTCATCATTTACAGCTGATGACAGCTACTGTAAACAGATAATGAAAGGTTGATGAGAGTCAAATAGCACTTACTGACACTCTAATTGGATGCACCAACTCTATCCATAACAACTCCTGAAGCCCTTTACAAATATCTTAAATTCCACAACAAACAACATTTATCATCTTTTCTTTCTTTTTCACCATCTTGCGCTGCTGTGCACTAAGTTGCTTCAACTCAGACTAACTCTGAAGCCTAGGGCTTGCAAATCTTAACCAAGGGGAATACATTAAAGGTCACCTTTGTACTTGTAAACTTTATAATATAGTATTGTGAAAGCTACATTTGAGCATGAATGGATTTACATTATGTTAGATTACAGTGCTCATATTTAATTTTCCCTAATACACTCAACCACTTCACAACTTTCTGGGTCACAGTGATTCTGACCCAAGACAACAACATTTTCATGTTGTTGTGGTTTATACATAAAATACCAGTTCTGCAGTGATCGGTCTTTTCCACCAGATGACGCTGGTGATCTTTATTTCCATTATCATCTGTTAAATTCAAAACCATGAACAATTACATGCAAAATAAATGGAGGAATTTCTTTACCAAAAAAAAAAAAGGAATAAAAGAATTTATGAAACTTTGGTCAAAAATTTATCATATGAAAAAAGTGGCTGCTGTATGTCAGATTTTTTTTCCTTTTAGCTTACAATTGTATATAAATGATCTATCTTTTAGTTTATCAGTCTATAAGTATTTCAGTCTATCCTCTGTGAATGAAAACCAAAATTGTGGATTTAGCGTTACTTTGTTAAAATTAGACTGAATGAAAGTGGCTTTTAATGTTTGATCAATGATCTATTTTTTTAATCCTTTTTTAAAAAGATGCTTTATGACGATGATGATATTATTAATAATATTATTATTATTAACATTATTATTAGCACAATACAATAGTAATAATAGAGTAGTAATCAGAAGTGTTCCAGTAAAGAGGTATTGATTTACTGCACTTTACTTGGAATTTTGCAATAGCCTGTACAGTGTTGTGTAAGCAATAACCATGGGTGACAACAGCCCGTGTCAGAGTCCAGTCCAGTCGATTTGGGCTCTCTTGAATCAATCGGACAGTGAACGGATCATTGCTGTCTTTGGTCCCGTCTTATTTTCTCTATGGCTTCTGCTGAAACAAACCCCAAAGCTCTTTTCTCTCTGGGACCCTATCATGTCTCTGAGGACCTTGGCTTTATCCTTAAGGAGCCCATGGTAAGTGGAAACGTTTATTTAATAATTAGCCAGACAGTTACAGTGAAATCTAATCTTTCAGACAGCCAGGAAAGCGAAGAGTCTGAGCGTTATTCAAAAGATTGGCAAGATGCTGCTTTATATATGAAGACACAAAAAACACAAAAATTAGTGGTCATAGCTTTTTGAGTTATAAAACTATAATGTCATAACTGATATTGATTGACTGGTATCAAGACCTATTGATTTAGAGAGTCAAATTTGACTTTGGCCTTGTTTGTTTTGTGATTTGAATTTTATTCCAACAAGCAGCACGTGATTTCAAAATTACATTTTAAACTTTTTGTCAAGTCTAAGGTCACCGTGGCTGTAACAACATAAAAACCAAGTTTTAAAATTTAAAATGGACACGTGTTTGAACTGCCTTATAACTTTCACAGATCGTGTTGTTTTATTTTGCCCCAAAATTTGAGGCTCTATACTGAAAGTCTGTATTCACAGGGAAAGCTTCCGTGTTACTACCAGCCATGGATGGATGTTGCCCTGCGTGTCCCAGAGCTTGTACACAGTCGCAAGTTGCGCTCCCACGTTACTAAGGTAAAAGGGAGCAATGAACTGACCAGGAGAGTTCACTAATTTTATTGGGAGATGGGGCTGACTTGTTTTTCCTTTTCAGATGCCACTTCTGAGCACCAAGGTTTTACAGAAACACAGAGAGTTACGACTGGCCCACCTTGCCCTCAGCGTGATGACCATGGGTTATGTATGGCAGGAAGGAGAGAACGACACTGTTGAGGTAACACTATCAATCATTTCTCTTTTTCTTTCCTTCATTCCCTTAGTATTACCAGTTAACCTACAAAATACCGTTTTCATAAATGATTTTCAATTTTTAACAATCTTCTTCAAAGATACTGCCACGTAACATAGCTGTTCCGTACTGGGAGGTGTCACAGCGCTTAGGACTTCCTCCGATTCTCACGCATGCAGATGCAGTATTGGCTAACTGGAGGAAGAAAGACCCAGAGGGGTAAGGCCACCAGTATCCTCAAGTGTTTTGATCAGATCCCTCATCAGTGTAAGATGAAAAAAAAATTCCCTGTCTTATTTGTGTCCATCTTTAATCTCCTGCACCAGGCCTTTTGACATTGAGTGAGTACATTTTCATTTTCATTTTACTCCACTACAAGCACTGTACCATAACTCTATAATTTAAATCAAGTTAACTGGCTCGCCTGCACAACACAGGAACCTGGAGTTGTTGTTCAGCCTCCCAGGGTGGCGACAGTGTCAGAGGTTTCTTCTTGGTCACTCTGCTGGTGGAGCTGGCAGCAGTTCCTGCAATAAGGGTGAAAGCTGAATATCAAATAGATCAGTTCATATAATATGCATTTGTGAAAAAAAAATTGTATTTGAGGTATTGCCTGAAGAATGTGAAAGTCGTCTTAAAACATGAGTAAAACCCGGGGAAGTTTGAGCTAGCTATGGTGTATCTATATTGCAGAGCATTCCTGATGTCATCAATGGTGTGAGGTGCGGTGACACCAAGGCTGTGGCCGGAGCCCTGGAGACCATCAGTCGGTCTATAAAGGACATGTCCGACACACTCAAGCTTATGCAAGGTAGTGACTCAGACTTATAATCAAATGCATAACAGTTCACTCTACAGATATAAAAATTGCTGAATTTTATTTTCTTCAGTGTATGTGGAGCCTTCAGTCTTCTATGGAATTATGAGGATCTACCTGTCTGGGTATTGAAATGATTCATCACTTATTTGTTCACTGATGTTTTTTTTTTTTTCTAATTTCAAATGTGCATGCATAACCCTGTAACATGGCAGAATATATGCATGTGTAGGTGGAAAGACAATCCCTCTATGCCAAAGGGCCTGGTTTACGAAGGAGTCCAGAAGGAGCCAATGGAGTATTCTGGAGGGAGTGCAGCACAAAGCAGTCTACTGCACTGCTTTGATGAGCTTCTGGGAGTCAGTCACGAAGAAAAAAGTTGTAAGATGCCTGATCATTTGCCCATCAAATGATTGCAAGAATACTGGAGTTGAATGGGAAGGATTTACTGGGAGAGCGCTGCCTTTTTTTTTTTTTTTTTTTTAGGTTCCTTTCTAACCCGCATGAGAAACTACATGCCACCTGCTCACAAGCAACTGATTCAGGACATCTCTTTGCAACCGTCACTGAGGCATTTTGTCCAGCAGAAGGCCAGTGAGCACCTCAGCCAAGCCTATCATCTCTGTGTCTCTAAACTGGTGGCCCTGCGCAGCTACCACATCAATGTCGTGAGCCGTTTTATCACTGTGCCTGCTGCCCGTGCTCGACAGCTGCGTGACCAGAGCCGGGAGTCCCGGGAGGAAATGATCAGCAGAGCCCCCACAGCACTGGAGGAGAGGGGCACCGGTGGCTCTGGCATCATGATCTTTCTGAAAACAGTGAGGGACCACACAAAAGATGCCCTCCTGCCAGAGACAACAGAGACATAAAACACGAACAGTTTGGGGGAACTGATATCACAGAGAATACCCAAAGTCAGTAAATCAACTGTGATTACTTGACAACACTATTTTATATCTCATTAAAAGGAAGACTTTTAGCAGAATGAGTGGCCTTTGTTGTTTGACTTCCCTGCAGTGTGTTGGTGTGTGAGAACAAATTCCAGATTAATGGGCATGACACACACCAGCTGGTGCAAACCCTAATTCAAACTACTCAAACTATTATTAAATATTTGATCTGCAATGCTATGAATAAAAAATGTAAAAGGTACCTGTATAAGAGCCACTTTAGTCAGATGATAACAGGACATGAGATGGGAGATTGTGGGAAAGATTGACTGTAAAATTCAATTCAAATGAATATAAGAAAGTTTTACCATCCAAGAGTGAAACGTTGTGGCAGGATTTAGGCTTACTTGATCTTCCACTGAGGCTAATGGTTCTCATTTCAATTATTTAAATAAATAAAACTAGATAATAGCCTTCTGTAGTCCCTAGTAAAGCCATGGTGGGGCACTAAAGGGCAACACAATGACACAATGACAGAGAGCAAGGAAAGCCTTCAGAGAGTTTGCATGTAAAATGTGAGAGCAATAGATAATGGCAACAAAGACATGTCTGCTAATGAAAAAAAAATATAATACTGTAATGAATCATTAATGATAGGTGTAGGAAGATGTATTGAAATCCACACTCCACACAACGAAGCATCAACAGGCTGAAACATGGCCTCAGAAAATAATCATCCTTTGTTGGGTCTTAACTCTGCTCCATGATGGGGTTGTCATGTCCAAGCACAATGAACAATGCAGCGTAGAGCAGAGCATCTATCAGAGTGGTTACCTCAGCTCTCCTGCCTTCCTCCTCCAGCCCACATCCAGCCCTCACATGCCTCACTATACTTCCTGGACTGAATCTGGAAAACCCAGCGCAATGAAGGGATGGGTTGTGCCATGAATGGCTCATGCTATGTGATCTTCACCTTCGCTTGCTCATCCCCACTGGTGTTTCGTTACAATAACAGCCCTGGGAGATCAGATAAGACAGACAATGGGGCAATAAACATGACAATTTCCCCCGACCTGAGCGATTGACTTTATCATAGATAGATCTTTCCTTTCGCATGCTGGTCACCAGGAAAAACAATGGAGGACCATTAAAAAGACAAACCAATTACATGCCATGATTTTTTTGTGAAAGTTATTTGCTTAATTTTTTTTTGGAATATCCATTAAAACATTTCAGTAATTTTATCCTTTTTTTTTCTTATAAGTTAGCAGAGACAGAGGCCTAAGGTGAGGAGGCGAAAGGTGAACAGAAACTGCACAGGGATGAAGAGAGTTGGGTGGCGGGGAGGAAAAACAGTCTGTTCACATCATGGTGATCTGATTAGAGCCTTCTTCCACAGCCAAAGCAAATAATCCCTTTCCTTAATGCCACGTATGTGGAGGACTCCCTGACAACCTGGCAGTAAACAGTGGCCATCTCCAAGGATGTCTTCATTGTGTAGCAGGGGCTTGGCCTGAATGGGCCCTGAAGTTTCACCTTGAATCACGTGGGCGGTTTCAGTGTAGGATATAACACGTGCGTACACATTCTCACACTTGCTGTACATTGCATTTGTCCTGCATGGATAATACCGTGAATGTGTGTATTTCATTATACAAATTAGAGTAAATTTATCATGACATAGCAATATTTTGGTTGGATATCCCTGGAGATTCAACTACAAACATCCTGTTGTAGCTGAGTGTGAACCTTGCCAAGCAGATGCTATCAAGACTGAAGTCGGAAAGCTTAATACATGATTTTCTGCACAGCAAAGGGCATCTGGAGTCACTCTTGTTTTCATGAAATCTATTCAAACATCCATATTCCATCTGTCAGAGCCGACAGGATTACAGCTGAGGGTTGTCCTTCGGTTAGACAATCAGATAGCTGTGCCGTGGTGGTTAACCACAGGATATCCTGGATTCTGTTATTTCAGAATTGAATTTATGATTCTGCTGCTCACATCAAGCCAAGCAAAGCCAGGAACTTTTCTCACCCTGTGAAGTAAAGCAGTTTCAACAGCAGCAGGGAGGGACAATTGTCTTTGGCGTATTCAAGACGGGTGTAGCTGGAAATTATGGTTCTGCAAGTGCAGCACAGTAGGTGACTGGGTGTTTCTTCCACTTTCCGCTCATCTTGAGTTCACTATCTTTGTCAAACATCTATATCAGCCCACAGGTCAGACACATCATCATTAACTGAGAGGAAACACCCCTCAGTTATACTGGATTACATATGAACTCCATTAAAGTTCATGTTACCATCTAGACAGAAATGAACATGATGTCAATAAACATTATTTTTTTTTTTTTGGATTCCAGTTCAAATATTTGTAGATTAAACTTAGTTTATGTATCGTGTGCAGAAAAATCAACAAATCTTTGACAGGCTTGTATTGTTTTATTACAGATATACCATCTTCTTTTCCTTTCGACTGTTGCCTTCAGGAGTCACCACGGGGAATCATCTGCCTCCATCTAACTCTGTTCTCTGCATCTTATTCTCTCACATCAACTAACTTCAAGTCATCTTTCACTACATTCATAAATCTCCTCTTTGGTCTTCCTCTAGGCCTCCTGCCTGGCAGTTCTAACCTCATCATCCTTTGATCGATATATTCACTATCTCTCCTCTGTACATGTACAAACCATCTCAGTCTGTCCTCTTTGACTTTCTATCCAAAACATCAAACATGCGCCGTCCTTCTGATGTACTCATTTCTGATCCTATCCATCCTCATTGCTACTAAGGAGAACCTCAACATTTTAATCTCTGCTACCTCCAACTCTGCCTCCTGTCTTTTTCTCAGTGCCACAGTCTCTAAACCAAGTACCAGTAGTATTAATAAATGTAATTTTTCTCTGGAGTTTCAAACTGTCCTAATAAATACCCAGACTATACCTAAAAGTATGGCACTGAAATCACTTTTTTTGTCTAATCAAAAGCCAGAACATGTCAAGTTTAACAACTGACATAAAGAGAGAAAGAGGACAAAATAAATTACCAGGTTTTACAAGGACTTTTACTTACTTTGACTACCAGATCTGTTGGTTGAAAAAAAAAAAAAAACAGCGGTTCTTCAGAAGTCTTTGATGTTTGACCTTCTTGAAAGCTAATCCCATTCTTTGTAATTTTATAGTCCAACAATTATCATTCATGTATAAAATTTACTTTTCTTTGGCCTGTTAGCTCTTATTTTACAAACACATGTAGGATACACCTCTGAAGTTGGAGGGAGAAACTATGGCATTTTGTGCCATAAAGTCCAAAAAGCAGCACAAAGGAACATTTTAAAATTTTAGCCCAGGGGGTGCACTTGTAGGTGTGGAGATTAACACTGTCCAGTCTCTTTCTTGGTAATTCTATAGTTTTTCCTTCTGTCGTTGCTATATTGAGCCTTTGTCATGATCTAGATTTATGTATTAATTTTGTTATTGATGATGTTTGACATTGTGCCATAAACTGATATGTAATTTTTGCAAGAGATGAATGGGAATGGACTCCAAAGTTTCTTTGGCTGGCGTCTGGTGGTGGCAGGGATAGGAGACTCAAGAGATAGACAACATAAATCAAACATTCCTTTTGAATTAAATTAAAACTGACATTTTAACTCGGAAAGAAATCTATTTTATGTTGCTTTAAATAATTCTTGAGCTCCATTGCTTTGAACAGCTCCCTCAGTCCTGTGATCGTCAAACTGGTTAAATCATATTTTCTCAATTAGGAGGATTTCCATAGGGGCTTTTTCTAAAACCAAACAAATGAACCTAACATTTCCTCTGATGTGGGATTTTAAACACATATTTCTACCTACTAGTAATGTTAAACAAGTCATAAAGCTTATGCCTCACTGTCTTTCATATCTTTTTTCTTTTTTTAAACAAAGTACCTCCTTGTACCTCATTTGAGGAGTCTGTGAGAGCAGGTTAAAGGCCTTTGATGTAGTCATCTTACAACAACTTTATCACTTCCTCTCCCTTGACTAGACTTGAACTGCATGCCCACATGAAAAAGGGGAAAAACGAAGCTGTTATGTTCACAGCCAGCTTAAGAGGCTGCTTTTCAGGTGTAGAGTTACTGTTGTTTCCATTCCTGATGATCCAAGCCAGATGACGTCACTATCTGGCTTGACCGGAAAACAGACGTCACTTTGCAGCCAGGGAAAAACTTGTGACATTTGACCCCCTATCATCTAGATACTGTTTCTAGCTGTATTTTATGACACAGAGTGTCTCATCTCTAGATCTGATAGATTCTCAGGACCGAGTGCAGCAGACTTGGGAGTAACAGTGGCTAAATGCACTGTAAATGAGCTGCAGTGTGTGTTCATGTTGTGTGCTCAAATTTGTACCAGTATCAATCAATCCCTGACCTGGACACAAATAAACTCAATGAGTAACAGAGCAAAGTAAAGTAGTGTTTAGAGTTACATTTGCCAGTGTGCTGAAGTGCTAACAGTGCTGATACTGATATTTCTCAGATGTAATCTGAACCATATTGACAGCTGAAGACCAGAAGGGAGTAAATTACATTTCATCAACTTTTTACCAACCATACAACCCTCTGAATCTGACCATATGACAGTAATAATCTTAGTTTCGCATGTTATACAAAATGCAAACAGCCAACCTACATCTTGGTGGCCACAGCAGAAATGGCCCCTGCACTTAGCTGATGCAAGCTGCTTGTCACTGAGCCAAGTTTTGTCCTCATAGCCTTCCAGGCTAACCCACAGCGTGTCACAAAGGTCTGTTAGTACAGTTAACATAATCACAAAATATATTGTCCTTAACTGTTCTATAAACATCCTGCTAGGTCTTTATTCACAGCTTCCGGAGTTATGCTCAGAAGTTATAACTGTGCTAAGAGCCAAAACTGACAACTAGCCATTGGATATGCCCACCACCAATCAAAAGGCCACACCTCTAATAGTACACAAATTGGATGGTTTATATAATTTTGCCTGGTGTGGTACAAAAATAAAATCCACCTTTTAACATCAGGAGCCAACCCCTAGTGGTGAGTTGAGGAACTGCAACTTGTCTTAGTTCAACATCAGATTGTTGGAAAGTTGCCACTTGGCAATGAGTGCCTACAACAGTATCAGCTGTCAGGAGACCAGAAAATCCAGCACAAAATGAGTGACAGCCCATTTTCTTCTGCAAAATAAGCCTTGACAAAATTAGTGAGAAAAAAAAAAAAACACAAGGACTTCTCGTTCTTTTTTTTTTTGGTACTTTATGGGGTTTGGTGGTCAAAATATGAAGTCAACTACAATGGATATTTGTCAGGTATTAGCCAGAATGGAGGACCCAGAAATGGCATGGGGCTGAGGAGCGTCGGCGTTGACCGCCTCCGACTCGGGGGTAAAGACCACTAGCTCCTCCTTCAGTCTATAAAGGTCATGGTTTATCAACCGCATGTCGGGAAGGTGGAGGAGCTGAGGCCGGAGGGTCAAGTGCCTCAGGAGGATGTCATAGACACAGATCCACCGACTCACGTCAAATGGCCCCTTCAGGGACGACATGAGTCGGAGGTAGATGATCTCGAAGATCCGGACCTCCTCCTGAAGAGGTTCAGGACCCTCCCTGGCCACAGCGGAGACAGAACTGGGAGCTGAAGGTGGGATGTCCTCCCGGATGTCCATGGGAGTGGAGGCAGAAGGTGAGGTGTCCTCCTGGTTGACAGCCGAGATGGGGCCAGAGGTTGAGTGACCTGTTGGACCTCCTCGGCAACGGGAGCCCATCGAGGTTCAGCAGCTCGTGGGGTAGCTCCAGACCACGAGCGCCTGCCTCTCCTTTTCCTCTATGTCCTCCCAGCTGCCTCGGAGGTGAGATCCGCCAGGAGGTAGGCCAGACCAAGCCTCGAGCTATGGCCCGCCCGCTGGAGGTTTCTGGGCCCCCCGAATGCCAGCTGGGAGCCTCAGAACGGAGAAAGTTCCTCCTCAGCATGGGGGGTGTTTTTGGCCGCCTCCCTGCTTAAAAAGGCCAGCAGGGAGATTGGCTGGTCTCCTGCTGGGTCCATAATGGCTGGTCGGTTCTATCAGGTATGAGGCAGAATGGAGGACCCGGGCACAGGAGTTTCAAAAAAATAAAGTATTTATTTGACAAAAACAAAAACCAAAAGTCCAAGAAAACTACAAAATCCACAAAGGTAATCCACACAGGAAGGGAAAAACCCAAGGTCAGTAATCAAAAACAAGCATCGGCGAACCAAAAGCAGAGAAACACTCACGGGGAACAAGAAAAGACTTATGGTGCATGAAACAGAGACCTACTGACATAAGATGACGAACCAGCACAGACAGGGTAGATGACAAGGCTTAAATACACAGGGGACCCAACGGGAGACAGGTGCAGACAATCAGGATAACAAGAGGGAAGGAAGCAAAGCTGAATACCTCGCAGACAAGACAGACCTTCAAAGTAAAACAGGAAACAGGTAACACAAAAGACAGGGATTGACGCCAACTTAACACATAACACAAAAGAACCCAAAATGGCTGTCATGGCTGCCCCAGACCATAACAATATTGATCTGTGTAGCAACAATGACATTCAGAGTTATAAGGTACACTTCAACTTTCAAAAGATTATAAACAGAGAAGATAGAGCTTTTTATCAAGAGAATTAAATAGTAGAGAGAAATCTGATCATCATCTGTGAAAATTGTGAATTTGTGGTTATATTGGTCTAATTTTTCTTTACATTAAATCTGCTGATCAATATTCATATTATAATTTATTTAAAAATAACTAGTATAAATAATATTATAACAAATATTCTATCCAACTAGAATTTTTGAAAGTTGTATTGATCTCTCTAATTATGTTGCAATTATGTTGCAATTTTTGTGAAAGCTGCCAGTAAAAATGTATAAACTCTGAACAACAATACTTTGCAAGAAAACTGGCACAAACAGAATTTCCCTTACAATTTGATTAGAATTGTTGAGTGGTTTTCTTCTCAAGCTCACTCAAACATTTCAAATCTGATTTTGGTGTCTGCTTCAAGAATACATCACATTCAGACGGTTTTTCTCAACAGATTAAAAGAAGCCCACACATGTCACAGCCCTTTTTTTTCTTAAAGGTTAAAAAATCTTTGAGCTGTGTGGCAGGGAATACAGCTCAACCTCTCACTGACTCATTACTGGCCATGCCAGGTGTGAATGAGACAATTGTACAATCTCTTACACACACTCCTACAAGTGAGTGTACACAGACACACACCAATGTAACTGCACCTTAATGAACAGACACACACCATGTCCAAATATGGATGTGCAGATACAGCCCTGTGCTCTCTTTGACCTCCAGACAGAGATTCCTAGTGTGTGCATGTGTGAGTGTGTGTGTGTGTGTGTTTAAGTGTGTTTACTCCACTTTCCCCACTCGAATTTCCTATCATGCCATACTATTGTCCTCCTCTCTCTCGCTCTGCTGATTGACTTCCTCTTCCTCTGAGTTGTCGCTAATGTCACCTTCCCTGCCGGCGCCCACACATTCATGTTATCAACAGCTTCTCATCCAAGTTATGAAAATACAGGAAGTTTCCCGGGGGTCTCCTGTATGGAAAAGAAATGTCCATGTCACATCTCCATGTCACACACTCATGTGTTCGCATGTAATCCATGAGAGATACGGAATCACAGTGCATGAAATGGATAACAGGAATAACCTCAGGGGTAGATTACACAGTAGGTGTTCAGAGATAATACCAGTAACTTCACAATCTGAAGATAATATCTGCAATGGGATGGTCACACCTCTTTATTCAATACTGATGTAGACCAGAGCTTTGAAAGGCAAGTGACAGCCCAGCTTTATAACAGAAATGAGTCATGGTACAGACAAAATTCCAAATGTATTAATTAAATTCCCTAAGAGTCAAACAGTGAAGACATTCTGGGATTCATCCAGTGTAATTCAATTACAAAGCTTTTTTGCAGCAAAAACCCACTGGGTCTTTCTTTCCAATCTCGACTGCTGTTCAGTTATGTGCATCACTTCACTTTCTAGAATCACTTCACTTTCTGGAGACCAGGACTAGTATGCTTTTGCTGCATGGGCTAAAGCTTCTTAATCCGCATTGGTGATGGCTTACTTATGTATGAAAAAATGGGCTTCCTTTGGAGTGCAGCTACTGAGAATGGAATGAAAATCCTGCAATTGCTCTCTAATCCCAAACTTCCCAGTAAAAACATTCCACTTCCTCCCATGTGAGAGCTGGACTTGTCTGCATGCAGAGCTGAAGCGGATAGGGGGGGGCATGCTCAAATAAGTGAACTAGCTGAGGACAGATGGGGCCATTCAGGTGGGGGGAATGGTCAGGTGCAACTTACATGCCCAGGGAGACTGGTGACATTAGCTGAAGCACTGTTCTCTAATGAACACTTACAGTTATTGCTACTACATTAAACTATTTCAAACTGGGCAAATGTTTGGACAGAGTCCTTTTGATAATGCTAACTTGCAAAAAGAGTAACAGACAGGAAGATTCTTTTCAAAATGACAATCTCTTAGCAGTTTTTCATTTATTACACTTGCTTACAACAGCACAAAAAGACTTTCTTTCATGTTGAAATATCAGTTTAATTTTCATTTGAAGAAATATTTGCTTACTTTTAGAAAGCGTCATTGAACGTTGTAGTCGTATGTCCATGCTGTTGGCAAAAACCAGCCAAGAAACTTTTGCCTCCCATCCCTGTTATCTCTTGTGACAGCTGTGCAGCATTTACAGCGCTGTGTCATAGATCAACAACAATGAATGTAGCTCGCAGAGCTACAGCGGACATCATGGCAGAGACTCAAGAAAGTAATGACGGAAGAGAAAATAAGAGATTGAACAAGTAGGAGACCAAACGAGTAATCCTGGACAGTATCAAGAAAGCATCTTAACCTCCGTGACTTTAGGGGGCCCATTGAACTAAAAATGACAAAAATTCCTTTGAGCTGCTTTAAAAGACATATGACATGTTTATCCAGACCTGACATGACTGAACCATTTAAGGCATGAAATTAGTTACATCTTTTATGAAACCATTTATACAAAGAAAAAAGTTCAGCTCTGGTAACCTTGGTGAGCATGGGTATGCTGTTCAATAATAAATCATTGTGCATTAATATGCATTACAAGGTTAGTCCACTGACTATAACAGTTCCTGTGGACAGAAAATCTTACTGGTTCAACTGGCCCACAACCTCTTGTCCTTTCCATCTTGTAGTTGGGCCTTTACTTCCCACAAACTATGACTTACATTACTCATCTCTATTCCCATGGCGACCTACAATTGACTAGCGACCTGTCCAGGGTGTATCCCACTGCTTGCCCGATGACAGTTTGGCTCCAGCCCTCCAGTTCAACCCTAAACAGGATGAAATGGGTAGAGAAAATGGGTGGATGGCTGTTCCGAAGGCACGAGGTCGTGAAAAACTATGTTCACAAAAAAAAAAAGGATTAAAATTTGCTCTGCCAAAACATGTTCAAGTGTGCCAAAAACAACTAAATTTAAATTTAAGACCTTGTACTTTCTGCCATGCATTTCACAAAATTGGGGAACTTAATATTGTTAATGGGCTTAATGCAAAACAAATAAAAATGCATACCAGTCATCACTGATGGGATAAATGGTGCAATAATAACAATAATACTTATTGTTATTATTATTATTACGACCTAAGTTCAATATTGTTCCAGCTCTAGTTTTCTAAAATGTGGATGACAGATGTGGAGTAATAATATACAGCAGTCTTTTTCTGTTGTGTAATTACATAATTTAAACTGCTGCAGCATAATCAATTAACTGACTTTTTAAATACCTCATTAGGGCACCAGTGTTCAGCTATGTATATTAATGTTTATTTGACACCTTTACAGGCTGGGCTGTATATCACCGATTTCTTTTGAAAACATTTACCTTGATTTTTTTTTACTTTTAAATGTGTGTTGGGAACAGGATTTTTGTCCTGGTTTCTATTCACCTTTTCAGTCATCCTGTATTTGTGCGGAGCATCACATGCTCATGATAACTGCTTTCCACTAAAGAAAATGTTTCTCCAAAAATAATTTAGTAAAATTATCCTCTCCTGTGTCAAGACAGTGTGTCTGGCCAAAGCTATTTGAATCACACTAAACAGCCTTGATTGTAAAAATTAGTTGACAATTTACAATGTTTGGCATTTTCATCTTTCCATCCTCAGAGACCTTTGCTGAAATCAGCAGTTCATGCAGCAAGAGACAAGAGGAAGAAGAATGTGCTTTGACTGAAAAGCATGTACACACACATGCACGCACGTGTTGCGCGCACACACACACACACATACATACACAGGAAGTAAATCCTTCTCAATGTCCGTCAAATCTTCACGCTTTTAAGTTAGCCTCCAAGCAAGTGGGTCTGAAGAAAGTAATTACTATCAACAGAGGGCAGTAAAACAACATTGCACATTGATTTTGTTGACACACTTGAATGTTCAAAATTACTTTTGCAACACATTGTGTAACCAGCACTGTGTTAATAGGAGGTGGCATCAATCAAATTATCAGTGACACCAATGTAAAATATTTGATTTTATCTTCTTAGAAATAAGATATAATCTTCATTCACTCACGGCCTGTCATATAGAGACATATCATCAGGCTAATTAAAGTCTATATCGTACTGCAAAGTGAGATCATGTTCCTGTCCCAAGCAAATCTTTTTTTTTTTTTTTGTGCACAAAACTAGGTAAACAGTAGCTGTGTTTTCATTCAGTTGTCAAGGAACGTTAAAGTAAACCTTAAAATGACGCCTAACTGTCACGGTGTCTGGCTTTTGGTTTTGTTATCCTCTGTTTTTCTTTTGGCGGGTGTGAGGGTTGTGAGTATTTGGGATTTGGATTGCTCTGTGCTGATATCTCTGTTCAATGTTTTTTCTGGGCTTCCTCCTCCTCTCTGACTCCAGTGACTGCTCACTGTTCACACCTGTGCCTTTTCAGCCTCTCTTCATATAGCTGTGTGTGTGTGTGCATATAACATATATTTATACATATATATTCCAGCTATATATTTCATGCTTCTTGTGTTGCTCACCTGTCTTCTGCCCTCTTTTCTTGCCTCAGCTCTTAGGATTCTTTATTTGTTCAGATACCCTGCTGTGTGCAGTTTTTGTTTTTGTTGTTTTTTTTTTTTTTTTTTGAAATAAAAGACTTTGTTCACTTCTCCTGCCTCCCAGTCTCCTGCAGTTGGGTCCTACTCCTCCAATCCCCACACCTAACAATAAATGCCCTTCAAATGTGTTTTCATTAACAGGTTTGGAGTAAATGGCCATATCCTGCCATCAGAAACTGAAGATTTAGGGCCCAATCTTCAGCCAGATCTCCTAAAGCCGCTATTAAGGGATAGCGGGTTGCGGGAGGGGCGTTCACCCGCAAAGAACGCAATCTTCCACCTTGCTAAACCCGCTATCCAACCTGCGCTAACTGCTACATTATGAATAGGAATGGTTAGGGCGTTCCACCTGTTAAACCAATCAGTGCGTCAGTAGCCATTGCCGTTAAGAGCAAATTGCGCTACCCGCAAACCGCTATGGAGCGTCTTTTCATCCAGATCAGAGCAGCTCTCATGCGCAACTCGTCTGGGACTCTGCTGTAGAGCTTCCTCCTCTTCCTTCCTTCTCCTCCTCTGCACTGATATATACATAGAAATATTTTTACACAGACAATTGCTATCGGCTACCTGAAAGTCCCAGATAGTTGGTGCGCTCCCGGTAAACACGCTCATGCAGAGCTGCGGGAACATATTCTCAGCAGGGAGTCTGAGACAGCTGTGCGTCTTTTACATATATATATATATATATATATATATATATATATATATATATATATATATATATATATATATATATATATCAGTGGTACCTTTACTTACGAACATCTCTGCATATGACATTTTCAGGTTACGAAACGCCTTACCGGGAAAATATTACCTCTTGTACAGTACGCGCTGCTACTCGCAGCTCCCAGAGTCCCAGAGAACGTAAACATACTTGTAGCTGCTCTGCCATTGGCTATCGCCTAGCATCTTCCTAGCATCTCTCTCTGAATCTCGGAATTTGTTGAAAAGAATCACCCAGAAAAAGTGGCCACTAGTCGGGCTATCGCTCACTGTGTTGATGTTTGCCTTGCACATTTTTAAAGGATTGTTAAAAGCCGACAAAAGCAAAGGTCCTTGGATCGGTTCTTCACAAAATGTCAGGCAAAAACCACTGCTGAGAGAAAAGGTAAACCAAAGAAGGCAAAAGGTGACGACGATAGCAGTTAAAAGGTAAATGAACATAATTTCTATTCTTTACTTCATTCTTTGTTTTTTTTTTAATTATGTACAACTCTCATTTTATGTTTATTGTGCAGAAATCTAATTGTAACATGTATTTGTTACATGTGATGCATTTTTATGATTTAAAAAAAAAATTATGTCCGAATTTTGGGGGGCTTGGAACGGATTAAGGCATTTACATGGAAAACGCATCTCTACTTACGAAATTTTCAGGTTACGAAACTACTTCCAGAAACAATTAATTTCGTAAGCAGAGGCACCACTGTATGTATATATATACATATATATATATATATATATATATATATATATATATATATATATATATACATACATTGTTTGGCAAGACGTTTCTTGTAGTTGCTTACTAGGTTTGCACACACATCAGGAGTAATTTTCATCCACTCCTCTCTGCAGATCATCTCCAAATCCTGAAGGTTTTGAGGCTTGCGCTTGGAAACTCGCAGCTTCAGCTCTCTCCATAGATTTTCAATAGGATTAAGGCCAGGAGACTGGCTAGGCCATTCCATGATCTTGATGTGCTTCTTATGGAGCCACTCCTTTGTTTCCTTGGCTGTATGTTTTGGGTCGTTGTCTTGCTGGAAGACCCATCCACGACCCATTTTCAATGTCCTTGCTGATTCAAGGAGGTTGTCACCCAAGATTTTGCGGTACATGGCCCCGTTCATCTTCCCATCGATGCGGTGAAGTCGACCTGTCCCCTTAGAAGATAAACACTCCCAAAGCATAAGGCTTCCACCACCATGCTTGACAGTAGGGATGGTGTTTTTGGGGTCATATTCAGCATTTCTCTTCCTCCAAACACGTCAAGTTGAGTTGAGGCCAAAGAGCTCAATTTTGGTCTCATCTGACCACAGCACCTTCTCCCAGTCTCTTTCTGAGTCATTAATATGTTCGTTGGCAAACCTGAGTCGGGCCTGGACGTGAGCCTTCTTGAGCAGAGGGACCTTGGACCACTGCAGGATTTTAAACTATTGCGTCTCAGTGTATTACCAATAGTTTTCTTGGTGACTGTGGTCCCAGCTGCCTTGAGATCATTAACCAGCTCCTCCCGTGTAGTTCTCGGCTGATCTCTAAACTTTCTCATGATCATTGAGACCCCACGAGGTGATATCTTCCACGGAGCCCCCAGCCTAGGTCGATTAACAGTCATGTTGTACTTCTTCCACTTCTCAATAATTGCACCATCAGTTGTCACCTTCTCATTCAGCTTCTTACTTATGGTTTTGTAGCCCATTCCAGCCTTGTGGAGTTCAACAACTTTGTCCCTGACATCTTTTGACAGCTCTTTAGTCTTGCCCATGGTGGAGATGGTGGAATATTACTGAGTCTGTGGGCAGATGGCTTTTTATACAGGTACTATTTGGAACCAACACTGGTCAAGATTGGTCTGGGATCAAATACTTATTTCCCTCAGTGACTTGCAAATTAATTTTTATTTTTCATTTCGTGTAATTTTCTCAATTTTTTTTCAATATTCTTTTTATAACTGTTAAAATAAAGCTGCCATAAAAATCTGAGACTGTTCATTTATTTCTTAGTATGACAACTGCCAAAATCAGTGGGGGATCAAACACTTATTTCCTCCACTGTATATATATATATAAAGTGTGTGTTTGACGTATCAAATAAACTATATGGTTTTCACCTATATAGTGTATAACACCATTTGTCGTTGTTATGGTAAAGGAGATGACAGAATTAACGCAATGCAGTTGATGTGCTTTTTAAAGTACTGCAGAACAAATAATTGGATGAGCAGTTCTGCCTGTCAGGGGTGAAAGAGTTTTGTGGCACCATTGAGCCAGAGGTACAGGTATAATGACATCTACTTTCTACCACTGAGAGCATGTCTGGTGCTCGGAGAGAAAGAAGAGGGCCAGTGCACGGTGGGATATGCGCACAGTACAAGAAACTCCACAACAGTGTTTAGGAAAACCTTATCTGCCAGTTACAGAACTGATTTAAAGATCACCAACAATTAATGTTCCTGTCCCTCCTTGACCACCAGCAGTTTCAGACGTATCGGAAATAAATTCCTGCATTCAACCTTTTCTAGCTTGACACCAGAGCCACGGAGCTCTATTTGATGATATGACCTGTTAAAAAACAGAGGTGACGGGGGCGCTAGTGCGCAGTGATGGAGTTGGACGTGCCTCTCAGGGGCTCCGTGTTGTTACCTCTTTTTATATTCAATATCTAGTGCACACAAAGTTTTACTGGTACTATGGGTTGTTTGGCTTCTGCCTTGGTCTTTCAAGCCTCGTTTTACACGATGGCCCGATGCCCAACAAGGTGGGAGAGGCGCAGCCTCCAACGGTGCTAGCAACGAAGCTATATTGGCCGCCATTAACAAACAAGGCGCGGAGCTTGCTAAAGTTTCCAATCTGGTGGATGGACTCAAGAAATCAATGGAAGACCGCCTTGATTGATCAGAGTCATCCCTGTTCACTCTTCAAAACAAATATCGTGAAACTGAAAGCTGTATGGGTGAAATGGACGAGGCTCTCGTGGCTGCTGACCAACGTATCACGACGCTGGAGGATGCGTGTAAGAAGCTGCAGGGGGCTAACCGCAATCTCACTGCCAAGATCAATGACCTGGAGGGGCGCTCCTGTCGGCTTAACATACGCGTTATTGGCGTCAAAGAAGGTGAAGAGAAGGGTCAACCAACCAAATTCATCTCCAAACTGATCCCAGAATTACTTGGCCAGGACAATTTTAACAAACCAGTAAAGGTGGACAGAGCACATCGCAGCTTGAGGCCCAAGCCCAAAGAAAATAAGCGGCCAAGACCTTTTATCGCTAAGATCCCACAACGACAAAGACATGCGAGAAACCTTCCAGCTCAGTCGTCAGCTTGCACCGCTCAAATACAATGGCGAGAGGGTGTCGATTTATCTCGAACATTTTTGAGACACCGGCAGCTGCAGAGAGGTTTGCAGAAACCCTAGCTGACAGAGCTTAAGTTCATATGGCAATAATGCTATTATGCTTTTTCATAGCACGAATGATAAGCTGGTATGATAATTAAAGCCAGGCCTTTTTCTTTGTCCTTTTTTTTAATCAAACCTACAAAACTTGAACTTTTTGTTCATATTGTGACTTTGATTTTTTTTTTTTAATGCCCCGTCTGATTTCCTTTGCTTGCCTCGCATTGCTCACGGAGATGTCCATATCCCAAGGTAAATGGTATTATTTGTGCAGTACCAAGTTAGTCTAATTTTAATGCATCAGAGGTACTCATGGAGCTGCCCGCGTGGGTTAGTCTTCTGTTACCTGGCAACCTCCTTTATAAGAAGTATGTTACGTTGCCTAGTTCACCAGGGCGGCTTTGGGTGTGTTTTGGGGTGTGTGTGTTTATTTGTTAACCTGCCAGATATTATGTTATTTTGTGTCAGTCTGTATTTTTGCTTCCACCGAGATGCAGGATAGTTGTTCAGTAGGTTCGGGAAGAGGTCCCGTTATTTTCATATCCTTGGAACTGTCGGGGGCTTGATGGAGCATTATTTTTGAGTCCTTTTTTGAGTGAATATATCTCCCGGCTGGGAGATATATTTTTGTTACAGGCAAGATTAACTCTGTTCCACTAGCCCTCTTAAATATATATGCTCCTAATTTTGATTGCCCCGATTTTTTTTTGCAAAATTTTCAACCTTGTGGCTAACCATAGCACTCACAATATTATTATTGGCGGTGACTTTAATTGCTGTCTAGACCCTCAGGCTGACAGGTTCTCCTCTAAAACAGCCCCACCTTTAAAATCTGTACCCACTCTTAACAATCCAATGAAGTCACTTGATTTAGTACAATATAATTTTTTTTCTCCCCAGTTCATGGTAGCTTTTCCAGAATAGATAACTTTTTAGTTGATGCCAGAATTGTCTATCAAAAATAGACAATTCCACATATCATAGCATTTTAGTTTCAGACCACGCTCCTCTCTCAATTAATATTAACCTTGATCTGAATACGTCACTATAACTGGAAATTTAACCACATTCTACACTCAGATAAAGATTTCTGTGAATACATAACCAACAAGATAGAAGACTTCCTTCAATTCAATGACACAGGTGAGGTCTCAGATTCAATATTATGGGAGACTTTTAAAGCTGTTGTGAGGGGGCAAATCATGTCATATCAGTCTTCCTGTAAAAGAGCTAGACTAAGGCGTCTCTCTGAGATTGACTCTGAATTATCTGCTTAAGAAGAATCTTACAGAAATTCAAAATCTGACGACACCCTCAATGCTATTTTGAGAATAAAATGAGTATGAGAGATTCTTGGTGAAAAGGTGAGACATTACGTATATCTGCAGACTGAAACAGACACACTTTGAGCTGGGCGAGAAGGCCCATAAAGTTCTTGCTAGACAGTTAAAAGGAGTGCAAGCAGACAGGGCAATACATAAAATCTACTCCGCAGGTGGTCAGCTGATTACAGATCCCAAAAGTATAAACAAAAGATTTTTAGATTTTTATAGCCATCTTTATACTTCAAGGTCAACAGCCTCTGACACCGAGTTTGCAAACTTCCTCAATGCACTGGAAATTCCATCCCTTGATGACGATGCCAGACAGGCTTTAGATGGGTGCTTCACATTAGATGAAATTAAAATTGCCATCCGGTCCTTCCCTAATGGTAAAGCCTGTGGCCCTGACGGATTTGGCATCAAATTTTATAAAGCACAAACTTTACACCATCGCCCCCTTGCTTCTTCGTATGATTAATTGCTCCTTGGAGAAAGGTGTGTTCCCTCAAACCCTCTATGATGCTCATGTCTGTCTGCTTCTAAAAAAGGACAGAGATGAAGCTGATGTGGCTTCGTATCGTCCTCTAAGTCTATTAAACTTAGACCAAAAGATTATAGCCAAAGCTCTAACAAATCGGCTGATTAAATACATTGGCACCTTAGTACACCCGGATCAAACTGGGTTAATTCCTGACAAATTCTCCTTCTAACATTCGCCGTCTGTTGAATGTTATGTACGCCACTAAACCACTCCACTGCTGTTATATCTCTGGACGCACAGCAGGTGTTCGATCAAGTAGAATGGAAATACATGAAAAATTTGGCTTTGGTTGTAATTTTTTTAACACTTTTAAAAATGCTATATGCGTCTCCCAAATCATCTACTCTGACTAATTTTGACAAGTCTGCCCAGTTTGTGCTAGAGGTGCGGTACAAGACAGGGATGTTGTCTCTCCCCATGCTTTTCGCCTTAGCTCTTGAGCCGCTGGCAATAGTTATTAGAGCTAGCTTTCAAATCAGCGGGATAAGATGTGGTGGATCTGACTGCACCATTGGCTTATATACGGACGATATTATTTTGACATTGTCAGATGTAAAGACATCCCTATTTCCCCTCCTTGATATGATAAAGCAATTTGGGCAATATTCTGGGTTCAATTCAATTCAATTCAATTTTACTTATATAGCGTCTGTTACAATGACAATTGTCTCTAGGCGCTTTACAGAGACCCAGAGCATGACCCCCGAGCAAATATCATCAACTAAGATTATATAATTAAATCCAATCAATGATAATGGCAGGTAAAAAACTCCCACGTAGGGAGAAATGGTGAATGGTAGGGTTCACCATTAACTGGGATAAAAGTCTTTCCATGCCTTTATCAGATGACCTAGACTCCACTTTTCTCAAGGCTCTGCCATTCAAGCTTGCAACAGATCATTTTAAATACTTAGGAATTAACATCACCAGAAATCCCAAACTTCTTTTCAAACATAATTATATGGAATTTATTGTCAAGCATAAAAGAATAGTTGAAAAATGGAAACTCCTCCCACTATCTGTAATAATATTATTAAAATGATTGTGCTACCCAAGCTTATCTATTTTTTCCAGAACGTGCCCCGATATTCCTTACATCCTCTTTTTTTAAGACAGTAGACTCTATCATCACGCCCTTTATATGGGCCTATAAGCCACCGGGTATATCCAAGGTGCGTTTGCAGAAACCAATAACTGAAGGTGGTCTTGGACCCCCTGTTCAGCACCATTATTACTGGGCCTGTAATGCCAGAACATGGATTTTTTGGTACCATGCTGCAACTGTGGATGGACAGGAAAACAACCCTGACCCCAGCTGGCCTTTAATAGAGTCCCATAAGGCAGTGTCGTTGACGGGCGCATCTTTATCAGCAGCTCTGTTCTCGCAATCAAACCTGCTCACTGCATTGCTCAAACAGTTTAAAGTAGATTTTATTCTATCTAATTCACTCAGAATCCTTAAGCAAATTAAAAACGTCTTGAAGCTCTGAGCTGTCCTGCTACGCCCCCTTAAGGCAAAATTCTAGTTTCAAACCAGGTTTGATGGACCCCACTTTCGCTTGCTGGGCTGTGAAGGGTTTGTCTACAGTTAGAGATTTTTGTGTTAACAAATCCTTTGCATCTTTTGCACAACTACAGGAGATGTTCCAGATTCCCACGGGGCATTTTTTTCGTTATTTACAAATTAGAAGTTTTGTAAGACAGTCTCTTCCCCTTGATCAGCTACCTGACCAGCACAATTTTTACACTTTAACGACCACTTGTCCTACATCTAAAGGTCTCATTTCTCAGCTTGTTTCACTTTTTACCCATCATATATCCTCGCTTCACATTAGAGATGCCTGGATCAAGGACACAGGTGTAGAAATTTCAGATGGGGTGGGGGAAACGGTGCTGGAGGGGATTAAAGCTTGTTCTATTAATGCAAGGCTTCAGCTTATCCAGTATAAAATTGTACATCGCTTACATTACTCTAAAACTAAACTCAATAAGATTTTCCCCACCATTTCACCTACCTGTGACAGGTGCAAATCAAGGTTCCTATCTTACACCTCCTGCTACCTAATACCCACTACCCACTACCTGCAAATTGCAGATTTAGGAGCTTCTGGCAACCGCTAATGCAATCTTCCGCTCCCAAAAGCTGCCACCCATTATGCCGACTCCCTTACTCACATTGTGGGCACGGCAATGGGCGTGTCTCTTGTGCTTTCCACAAATTCGGTATCTTGCCGGTACCTGTATCTCGCAGATTTTGGATATTGTGGGTGTGGGTGGGTAGGGTAGTGGGTGGTCAGACCACCCACTACCCTCTAAAAGGTCTCTTTCACTGCCACAGTCCCTATCAAAGTCATCATCACAGTCTCTACCAGTATCTTCTCTCTTAACACAACTAAGATCTTCATCAAGATCTTTGCTTCAGTCAGCTGATGTCTCCTCTGATGGAGTCCTGGGAACCCCTCAACCAGTCTCTGGGAGGGTGTGGGGGTGGGTGAGGTGGGGTCAAGTAGTTAGTTGTCACCAGCATTGTGTAAGCCAGTCTTAGCTCCCATTAAGCCAAAGCCAGCTATAACAGAGCCTGCCAGTTTGTCTTTCTGTATTCAGACTGTTTGATTCTGTTTCTGCTGGCATCCCATCTTTCCCTGCCATGGAGCCTGCAGATGTCCTTCCAATGGAGTTTGAAGGTGTTGTTGACAAAGATGGCTTGCTATCTTGCCAGTCCCCAGAGGTGTCATGGCTTAACTTGTCCTGGGGGCCTTCTGGCTGACCCCTGGAAGGTTTCAGGTCTCACCATTCACATCATCCACTTTAGTGCTTACATATCTGCTAGCCTGCCTTTGCTGTGGTGAGAAACTTTGGGGTTCTACTGATTCAACAAGCACAAAAATTCAGAAACATTTTGATTATCCTGGTAGTTTCCAGAAATGTAAATCGACAATATTCTACTCTGGTAACAGAGCTGGATAAATTGGTATTAGTCTAAAGTATTTCCCTCATTCATTTGAACTGTTTCATATGAAGGGGGTTGTTTATCCTCTAGCATTGAATCATTTGTCAAGAGAAGTAAAACATAAACAACAACAATAATAGGACATTGTGTTCCCTCCCATTTAAAGTACACAACAGTGTAAGAGGCAGATGTACTTTTATTGAGCTGATTATGCTTCAGCACATTGTCCTGCTGTGATGGATGTTTTTGCTTCATTTCCACTACAGAGCATCAACACTTCAGCTGCTCAATGAATTTGTCATTTTAGTGACTTTTCATCTTCCATAAACTGTAGCTTAATACATGTTTTACTGCTACAAATGGAGCGGTTAGTTAATTCCAGCTGTTGATGTCTATTTATTTCCTTAAACAAGGGAGTATTTTAATTGATGGAAATACAGATAATTCTCATTAGTAGAAGGAAAATAAACATTTTATTTCAGCCTTACAAACTACAAAGAAAGTAAAAATCAACAAAACGAATCTCAGTAAATAGGAAAAAATCCCTTGATATGTACTGTCTCTGTAGTTGTGAGGGTGAGAAGTTCTGGTAAATGAGCTAAATTATTAAAAAAAAAAAACTGTAGTTAAAGTAGATGTCCCTGCCAGATAATGGGGCTGTGGTTGAGTAGTCCTCACCTGCTGGCACGGCACCAAGCAGACCCAGAGGAAATTTTCACTTTCAAGCTTTAATAAAATGGTCTCATGCAGACAAAATGGTTTCATTAACGAAGGAGCATGGTCATGTTCCAACAAACTCCTGTTGGGTTTGAAGTACAAAACTGGATTCCAAGAGGAGGTTTTATATAATTAAGATGAAAAGGATCTGTCTGGGGTTGCATTTAGTGTGGTTTAAAAACAACAAGAAGTTTCAAGAGTTTTAAAGTCACAACAAAAGCATCACTGTTCAGTTGTGACATTATTTTAAAATGTCTTTATCAGTTTTATTTCCCACAGTGACTCAGGTTAGCCCCGGGTGTAAAGTTTATTAGTCTGCAGAAAATAAAATATGACAACAAAGGATTTTAGTTTTAAACGTTCTATGGATTAAAGTTTTTATCTCTCACACTTCACATGCTAGATGCAAGTTAGGGATTAATGTGAATTTTCTTTCAGAAAGGGAGGACAACAGCTTTGAAAAATGTACACTATGGAAATGACAGATTTTAATCACACAAACACAACTCCACTTATCCTTAAATGACAGTGGTCTTGGAAACATGCGTCTTATTTCTTTATGCGATTTTATTTGGACAAAACATCTGAATATTATGCTTCATTTTTGCCAACAGATTGCCGCAAAAAAGAAAAACACTCAATCTTTCCCATTTTTTCATTAATCTTGCATTATCCCTGGGATCTGTGGAGATACATATGCTGCCTGACCCTTAGAGGAAAAGAAACAATAAAAGAAAGTACATGTGGATCATTTAACAACTGGATGACTTTTTTGTTTTCATTCTCTTTATTTATATGAGAACAAACTCTGTTGATTACATTATTTATGTCTGAATTTCTAATGTTGTAGAATGTGAACTAATGCCAATATCAATGGCGAATGGTGTGGGAATAATACTTGACTACTTGGTATGACTTCAAAGGGGAAATAAAATGAATAATTAACACTGAAAAGATAATTAATTAATAATCAGTTACTGTTGTTCTGGGTTTACATCTGAGTCAGTCGTAAAAGGCTCGTTAAAATATACGATCAATTAGCAGAAAATTATTTAACCTACAAAACATCATCCAGTGATTCACTAATATAGTTGTGGGAGTTCACTTAGAGGTAATAATGTATTATTAATTAGTCCCTGTTTAGGCTTTGTGATAGACTGGAGACCTGTCCAAGGTGTTCTCTGCTTTTTTTTTTCCCAAAGACAACTGATAGGCTTTAGCACCTTGAATAGGAAGAAATGGCCATATTAGATGGATGGATAATCCCTGGTTCATTATTAACTAGTTCCCACGTTACTAAGCAAACTTTGTAGCTCTTGTTGTGAAGACTTGCAGAAAACTCATGAGTTTGAGCCCTTGATGATCTGTTCTTGGGGAATCCATGGCCCAATGAGGAAAGATGAGTCTATTAGCTCGCGGTGATCTCCAACCATGCCATGTATCAAAATGTCCTTCGGTAAAGCACTGAACCCCAGAATTGCTGGAAAAAGTGTCAAATACTCACGTTTCATCAGAATGTAATAATAAGTTGACTGTGGGCAGCCCAGGTCCAAGGAGGCAGTCCAACAACACAAAGTGTTTGTTATGCCAGGACGAACATCCATGGAAGCCTGTGATATTAATAAGTTAACTCTAACCCTAATACGTTTGTGATTTATCTTTTATTACTTCATCTTTATTTAACTCGAGATTTAAAGGCTATTTTATATGAATGTCCAGGCCCCACAGATAGCAGCTTGATCAGCACTTATACAAAAATACCGAAATGATTTACATACAACAAAATGAAAACAGTATTTTATATCTTAAGGTAAGATGAGACTAGAAAAAACATCATATGTGCTGCAAGTAGTAAAAAATTACAGTATTTAATCATTAGTCATTGCGAGACACTGTCAGGTCTGTGCAATTATAATCAGTCAGATGTTTCAATCTATTTACAGGTTCTTTGAATAACATTAATGTAACCAGACGGTAACAAAGAATAATTATTGGGAATAAAGACAATAACTTCCTGTAATTGTTTGAGCGGTGTAAGTCTGGAGATAGGGTGGAAGCGGACCATGAATTGCTTGTGGATAAAAAAAAAAAAAAAACACCAAAGTTCAAGTCTGCAGGAGGACAGAGCAGACCATCTAATTCAAACATAAAATGTACAGTGATAAGGAGGCTTTTAAGGTGAGTCATAAACCTCAATGCTCCATGGAGGAAGTTTAATATCTCTACAATGCAGCACAGACATAACTTGCAACTTCTGATTTCTTTCTTATTAAGCAGTGTTTAGCATTTTGAATGTTTAAATATTTTTGCATTGTGAAAGTAACTCTATCTAAAAGTCTTGAAATGGCTTCCTCCGGCCTCCTCCCACAGTCCAAAGACATGCATGTCAGGTTAATTGGTGGTTCTAAATTGCCGTAGGAGTGAATGTGAGTGTGTGTGGTTGTTTGTACATATATACATACAGTACATATATATATACATACAGTGTATATATATTTATCAACCAAAACTAACTTTACACCTTTACACCTACATAGTATGTCTGTAGGACATATAGGAATATAGGTCTATGAAGTGGTTTTTGCATCCATATGAGATGAGTTGAGTTTGTTCTTGCTTCTTCCCTGTGACGCAGTAAAAGGACACATATTATTGAAAATAAAGTCATTGACTCAAAGCTGATGTCAAGAGTAAGATATAAGGCTATTAAATCTCTCAAGGGAAAATAATTCAAAGAAAGAGTCTGCAGCACTGAGGGAGCTGATAGCATTTTTCCTGTGGATAGGAAAATGGAGCAGGCTCTGTCCTACACCGCTGGTGGGAACGTCTGTCAGCAAGCCACAGCCGGGTCACATTAACAACCAGTTTTCCCACAATCTGGCCTTTATTAGAATGGCTAATAGCCAGCCTAGAGTCAGGTAGATCTGAACTGCCCCACAGAGAGAATGCTGAACACCGCTTAATTTATACAGCATGATCTAAATATATCTGCCTGTATGATGCCAAACAAAACTGTCAGTTTCTAAGCTATCACAAAAGATGTTCTTCATGTTAAGTACACTGAAAATGCACATTAATCTAAAGGTTGTTGGTGTCCATTTTTTTATGTATAAAATAGAAGCACTGATCCAGAATTTCTGTGAACACTTGGGTCAAACTGAGCTGCAAAGTGTTTCAGAGAGTGAGATTTGATATCATATTTAAACATCAGTTTTATGATGCGATGTGGCCTCAGTCCAGTTTGGTTTGGAAAAGGATCTGTGACTCAACAAGAACACACAGCAAACATTTGCACTCATAACCCAGAGGAAAGTACCGCTCCCTTTTGCCTTGTAACACTTCCACCTTATTCATGTTGAGTCACAAAGCAACAACAGGAAGGGTTATTTCCAACTTTACAAATAACTCATTCAGGTTTTCTTGGAAGCAGAGTTGAATCAGGATAAAGCTTCCGATTATCACTTCCACATTTTTTTTTCTTTTGATAACAGGTATCAGTCATAGGGCATAAATTAAGAGTTTAATGGGACCATAGTACCACTCTACCTTTCCTTCTTGGAAAAGTCTAAAACAGAATACAGTGGTATTTCTACTTACAAAATTAATTGGTTCTGGAAATAGTTTCATAACCTGAAAATTTCGTAAGTAGAGATGCGTTTTCCATGTAAATGCCCTAATCTGTTCCAAACCCCCAAAAATACGAACATAATTTTTTTATTGAATTATAAATAATATAGATAATACATGAAATTACATAAAAACCTGTAAGAAATACATGTTAGAACTAGAAAAGCACTCAGAGAGCGCAGACCTCCACCAAGCGCAACAATAATCGAAAATTTGAAAGTGATCCAGAATCCAGGATTTCTTCTGGATCACACCCAAAATGAAATCAGTTCTTCATTTTTACATTTCCGACAACTCCTGAAAATTTAATCAAAATCCATCCATGACTTTTTGAGTTATCTCGACACAGACAAACAGACAGACAGACAGACAGACAGACAGATATACGCCGGCAAAAACATAACCTCTTTGGCGGAGGTAAAAATTGTTCGTTTACGTGGGTTGCTGGGTTACGCTCATACAGACAAGGGGCTCTCCTAGCCAATGGGATGCCGGGAAGATGCGATAGCCAATGGTAGAGCAGCTCGGATGCACAGCTTTCAAACCGAGATACAGAGCCGACAAGTATGTTTACGTTTGGTAAACTCTGGGAGCTGCGAGTAGCAGCCTTTCGTATCCTGAAATTTCTTTCGTAACAAGAGGCAATATTTTCCGGTTGAGGCGTTTCGTAACCTGAAAATTTTATATGTAGAAACGTTCGTAAGTAGAGGTACCACTGTATGTTGTACCTCACTGATCAATAGAATGTTGCTTGACCATTAACAGTCAAAGAGTCAGTTTTGCCATGACCCTTCAAAGATTTACTAAACTAGGCAAATTAGCACGTGCTTGCAGATCAGAAACGGCACCGATGGGAGTGTCCACATCTACAAACGAGGTTCCCAAACTGAACTAATCTTCAAAGACTTGTGCAACCAGCAAAGATCATTTTGTGTGCCTCTTTCAGGTATTAACTTAAAATAAGATTAATAAATTATAGCTTTTTAATTGGCAAAACTGTTTGCCATTGATACAAAATCTGGGGCAAGGTGTCCTTGGGTTTTGGCACTCTGGTGTGCTGGCCACAGAAATTATTCAGTTCAATTCAGTTCAAACCATTTTTATTTGTATTGCACCAACTCACAACAAATGACATCTCAAAGCACTTTACACAGAAAGTAAACAAGTTCAGTGGTGTCCAGTTAAAGACAGTCCAATTCATTCCAATTATAATCCAATTGTATTCAGATTAAATCCAGTTCAGTAGAATACATTCGTGATCCTGATATTATCATTCAGAGGTAGGAAGGACCCAAATACAGGAAATCCAAAGGCGGGAGAAATAGTAAACTCCTTTATTTTAATCTTTAAGTGCTGCTAAAGCAGGAAGTTCAGAATCAAAAATATAAACCCAGAGGAACGAAGGACAGACAGACTGTCAGAAACACGGACTAAAACATGAGCAAAAGAATTGACAGAGACGGGCATCAAGGCAAAGTGACTGGCAAGGAAGGGAAAGCAGGGCAATACACAGGCACACACTGACATACACTCAGAGGGCAACAAGACACAGGTGTGAACAATCAAGGAAGATAAGAAGGAAGTCAAACCAAATCTTATCACACAAGGGTCCTTTCTCAGTTCCAAGTACACAAACCTAGACGTGTACTTTGAAGTTTGTTCTCCCGAATCATCCTTGCCAAGTATGAACTTCCGAGGGACAGGAGGATGAAATTCAGTCTTTCTGCAGTTGGAACAGCAGTGTTCTTGATAGCGTCACAGCTCAGCTAGCAGATTAACACATATATTCAAAAACATCCAGGATTTAATTGAGGATAAAACAAACACTATGGACTTTGGACTCAGAATGGGCTGTGGAGTCCTCTGGCAAAAGTGTCTGTATCCGTTACTTTATTTAAAGTATATTTAATGGCTTTTATGCTTTTGTATTTCAGCCTTTTGATAAATAAAATCATTGGAGATGAGGAAGAAAACTCCAAACACGTCAAAGGGAAATTTTTAATAGGCTCTCTCTCAATCAATTAACCACAAATTTGAAGTTAGAAGAACTATATTCTCTCATGAAAATATCTTAAATTTTGGGATACTTTGCCATCTCAAGTCTACACAAGTCTCCACTGGACGCATCCTCAATAAAATGGGTGACTCAAGAGCACATCTGAAATTTTTGACCGTACTTGTGTAGATGCAGACTTCTGAGTTGGGACAGTACTTAGGCTGTGACTGATGAGGTACACAAGAACACAAGTACAGACAAGTATGCATGTTGAGAATTGGCCCAAAAGTTAGACTTTTAAACTGAAACAGAAAGTAAAGCCTAGCAGAAAGGAGGAGTAAAAATGCATTGTTTTTGTTGATAAACAAATACATAATTCATCAAATAAACAATTAGGAATAGAAGGTAGGATTTAGATCAAACATTAACATTCAGGTTAGGGCATTTATAGTCTGGACTGAGGTTTAGCATTTTGGTTCAGTCTGTTATTTAACATTTTCAAATATTTGAACTTTAAAACTGGAATGAAGCTTTTTTTTTAAATCAAGTCTATAATAACTGTGCAAGGACACAGCCTGATCTCTTTTCCTTTAATCAACAAAATAGCTGGCTATCAAGACAGTGAAGGTTTTATTTGTTGGTTTTATCATTTCAGTGGGCTTAAGCTCACACCTTATGTTTCTCACAGAGCTCATCCTTCCCTGTCATAGATCTTCTGCTAGTTGTGGATGTGTTATTTTTCCTCTTAGAGGGAATCCTACACCCTTTACATCATCTGTGACTGGGAGCCACCAGGGACACTGACTGTTCAACATACAATAGTTCAGTTTTCAGCATTGAATAAACAGGAGATGTAGCTAATATTATCTGCACAAAGATAGACCTTCCAGCAAGAGCAGCAAAGAGAAGCAGCTGTGCATCCTGTGAAAGCTGGGTAGGGACTCTGGGATTATGATGAATCTCAGTATGAGCAAGTGAAGACTGAACTGCTCTCCAAATACATGGGAACAAAGTTAAGTGTGAAAGTATCGGAGACTGAATAGCAACTCTTTTGAAGTGCTCATGACAAAAAGCCTCTGTACTGGAAAGGCATCTCAGATGTTTGAATGAATCTACGTGTGAACAAAATGCATAGAGGAAGAAACACAGGATAAACAATACAATAACAGCAACAGGAAGAAATGGAGTCAAGTGAACAGGAAGCTGCTGGACTTCCTGGTCAAGATGTAGATAATTGGTGTTAATGATTGTGAGCACTGAGACTGCAGCTACTGGGCATTTGCACACATTCATTAGCAATACTTGCACATACAGTATAACAATGTGATACTTTGTCATTTAACTGACATGAGAATGCTTGCACTGCCAGCCCGGCTTAATTTTTTTCAAGCATAAATGTGCAGTGAATTATTCCTTCTAATGCTTTTGAATTTTAGCAAGAACCTGGCTTTGTGCAGAACTTTGTGCAGAATTTAGGTGTAAAGATGTGCTAAAGTGGGTAATAACTGGCTTCATATTTAAAAATAGCCAATAGTTTCAAAGAAGGCCAACTTGCACTAATGCACACTGACAAACACACTGACAAACACACTGACAAACACACTGACAGAGAAACAGAATGAAAGCCAGAGTTCCTGTCGACCGTGAGTCATAAAAAAAGAAAAAGGTAGAATATCTAGTTGAAAAAAGTAATAATTATTTACTGAAGAGCAAGTTTATAGTCTTCAAGTTTCATGTGTATATCTAGGTGTGTTTTAGTATATTTATGATATCTGAGTATGAGAGTGTGTGTCCATATGTGTATATTTCTGGGTATATGTATAAGTGATCAGGCCTGATTGGACATGTATTGATGGTGGTGGGGGTAGTGTTTTACATTACCATTACTACTGTACAACATAAAGCAACTCAGAATTACAGGCTCATTTTTTTGTATTTCAAAACACATTTTATGAAGTCAATATTTTATAAAACCGGTGCTTTGTCAGTTACTTTTGTCATGGAAAATAAAATGATTTGGAAAGTAAAATAATTTGGAAAGAGGAATAAGGTTATATAAGTCATTAATTTTGTCTGACAAAAACTAGTTGCATATTTATATACAGTACATATATTTTTGAATATCAATATTTAGAATTAAAATTAAAAAGAATTAAAAAAAAGTACAGGAGATGCTATGATGGTGTTTAAGACATGATGAGAATTCTGATTAATTAGAGTAGACTTGAGATAAATACAACAGCAAAGGATCACAGGTAAAATTGTTAATGTAGACTTGATAGCAATGCCAAAGTAGCTCTGGTTGTTGGATTAAATATATCAAAGAGTGCAATGTCTTAGGGAAGGTATTAATTAATTCAATGTCATATCAATAACAAAATTCCTTTGGGGGGTGAGGGACAGACTAGTTCAATTTAGCTCCTTTATATTTTTTTATTTTATTTATTTTTTCAATCGATATTTTTCTTATCTGGCTAAATGAGTGAGGAAGAAGAATCTGAAACTATTCTGACTTAAAATTATCCTTTAAGATATGTTTTTCTCCACTTACGGGGGTTCCAAGCTAGTTTTCAGGAGGCTAAAGCATTGATGTATGTCCCCATTACCTAGAAAAAAAAAATCAGGAACTTCTTCAAGGCCAAAAAAACCCCCACATATCTTTACTACTATAACCCTGAAAAAACTGTTGGATGGGGGGGCGGTGTTGACTCAGTGCTGAATGGACATGCTGTGGGAACAATGTCCAACCAGCACAATATTTGAAGTCCCCTTCAAATACAAGACATCTCTTCTCATTTAAGCCCATCATCATGCATTATACGTACAGCAAACAGAAACAAGGCATCCCTGTTAACAATTTCAGCCTCTGAGTTTTAGACTCTCTTTAATGGAAATGCACCCAATAACTCCCTTCAGTTCTGAAAGAACTGGTAGTGCACATTGTCCAGATAGCGGTTTTTAGTTTGGTGTATGCAAAAATATGAATACAAATGGATAGTTTTCATATGTTGTTGATTGTGAGTCTCGGCAGTTGCGTGCAATGCAATCCTTGCCATGATTTTTATGCACAAAAAGTTGTGTCACATCCCCTTTCAAAAAGGCTGAGAGAGGCCTGAATCAGCAGAAGAATTTAAAGTCATATAGTCTATGATTTATCCCTCAGTAAACTGGAGTCTGGCTTATTTTATGTTTGAAACTGAACACCTTTTGCGTGCAAACTGAGGATATGTCATCTAGCGATAAAGGGATTTTTCACTATGATGTTATTATCAGTCACAGAAAGCAACGTCACTTCAAAGTGCTTGAAATATGTGAGATGCAAGTAGAGCAGAGCGAACTGAAGTGACTCAGCTCACACACTTGGCACAAAAGCAGCTTTATGGCTGTTCACAGGTGGTCATTCAGGGTTTACAAATATCCTCCATAAAGCTGCAGAGTAACTTTGCACTGACTCATTTTCACCAGCACATGGCTCTGTATGCACCTGCACACTCGTGAGCAGGCCGAAAGGAAAGGGAAAAAAAATGCAGGACAAACATAGAAAAAAAAACAGCTGTGGACGCAGATACACGCACACGCAGACACACTAACACAGATGTCCACACACACCCAGTATAACACATATAAACTATAATAAAGTTTAAAAAAATAGAAAACTATTTTAATACGCTGAAGCAGATCGTCAACAAGCTTGGTGTGCCAGAAGTTGTTCTCGTGCAGAAATACAGACCGGAGTGAAAACAAGATGATTGGTATTTCTCTAGAGGCTGGTTATGATCAGAGATTTAACTATGCTTCCCAGGACCTTAGCTGTTTACAAGCTCATAAATTTCTTAATGGAAAATATTTGCCCCCAACAAAGTCACCGCCAGTGTTGCTAGATGCTAGGTGCATGGCTTCCCTTTTCCACTTACAAGTATTGACTGTAAATTGTGCAGCTTTTGGTTAAAGCTCTTTCGAATTATTATGTCCACTCCAAGTCTGTCTGTAAGGAGAAGTGGATAAAAGAGAGAAATCAGTCAGGAAAAATGAAAATAGAAAAATAATTTTTTTTTGTTCATTTTTAACATAAAAAGTATGTGAAAGCCTAAAGATGGTCCCTATTTACCCATTTACTGAAGTCCAAACATAAAACCTTTATTTCTTAGCCCATGAAGCAGATAGAAAGAAAAACTACTGACATTTAAATTAAATCATTGCATTTAATCGAATTTTTATAGCCATTTTGATAAATAAAAGAAAAATGTATTTGCATGGATTGAAAGCTCTGGGAAAGGCCCCAGGTGCATTATGAAGCTCTATTGGGCACAGCATGTCAGGAACTCCAGCTCCTATTGTGTTTTTGTTTTCATTTAACGTCACTAACTCTCCTGTCATTTCAGATCACACCTCACTCTCATCCTGTGCATTCTGCCCATTACCTTCACCTGGTCTTCCCCACCCATCTCCACACCTGTGGCTCATCCTCCCATTCACCTGCAGTGTATTATATATACACTGTCCATTCTACCCCAGCCCCCTGCCAGATTGTCTTGTTTCCTGCCAAGCTATCCAGCGTCTGTTTTCTGTACTTCCTGATTACCTGATTTTGACCCCACCTGCCTGACCTGGATTCTGGATTCCCTGCCTGCCCCTAGTAGGATTTGTTTGCTCGCTCTATTGGATTTCCCGGTTTTCTGACCCTGCCTGAACACTTGAGTAAAGAACTGTGCCTGATATATCTGTCTCTGTTGTCCTGCATTTGGGTTCAAATATACACCGCTCATCCTTTCACAGCACCCCATTACACATCAATTGCTCATTTGCTCTCACAGACTGCATTTGAGTTACCCCTGATGTGTGTTTGAAGCTGCAAACTGCACACTGAAAAACTGGACTGTTGCATGCAGCTGCTAAGATGAACTACTTGCGCACTACCACATACCATGCTTACACTCTCGTAACAGTTTGCATTAAACTAAATTTTCCCCATTTCAATAGGGGCAATCCGACTACTGGAGAATATGGTGTGTCAGGGTGCAGAACTCACGCTCATCTGGGGCTTTACAGACACATGCTTTTCTCCCCTTTGGCTTCCTCCAGTTATTCCAGTAGAAGTAGGCAGGATCACCACTCGTCACAGTCAGTGTTGATCTGTTCATTGCCGAATTAACGAGAACATAGCCTGGAATTTATTCTTCCCCATTTTGTCTTTACCTTAATGCTGAGCAGCGCCTTCTGACTCAGTGGAATGACTCAATGGGTTTGAAGCGACTATGTGAACCCAGCAGGCGTTCACATAGTCACTTCAAACCCATAAGTTTACATGACACCAAAAGCCCCAAATGCAGCAGTAAAAACTGGTTTTGACACAGACTGGCACACACCCCGTTGAAAAGGTTTGATGGTGATTAATGGAATAAAAAAGTAGAATCCTATTCGAAAGAGTTAAATGTGTAATTTTTTACTGATTTTCCCCTATTTTTCAAGTTAAAAGATTCAAATTGTAACAAAAATTATCAAAAGAATGTGAAAAGAAACATCTGTGCCCTTACATGATACAGCTACCAAGATGGAGTCTCTGTAGCTACCAGTCTAAATTCAGTCTAAAAAGACCTGGAAATTTGATGTGTCCCTCTGTCCAACTTCTTATCAAAGAATTAGGGTTGGAACACATTTTTACCTAAATAATTTCCATAAATTTTTCATATTTTGGCACAACTCCATGACCACATAGTCCCAAATTTTTAGCATTAATCAAATTTAAGACGGAATTTCCGAGTCAAAGTTACTTCTTTGAAACAAAATGAATGATTTTCTTTGTCATTTGACAAAAATCAGCATTTGTTCACATATGAAACTCACACGTGTAAAATGCTAATGAGATTACAACCATATTTGGCATGCTCTGGGTCCTAGATATTTATCCAACTGTTAAATGCACATTTCCCTTGGATTGTGCACATTTTGTTCTGACTCAGGTCTTGTCTCATCTCTACCTTTGTAGATAGTCTGAACACGGGAGAACACTGATATAGAAAATATGTCAGCAAATGTCCAGTTGCCTCTAATGCAGGAGTGTAGGACTCCAGGCCTCGAGGGCCACTGTCCTGCAAGTCTTAGATGTTTCCCTGCTTCAGCACACCGGATTCAAATGAATGGGTCGTTAACAGACCTGTGCAGACCTGGATGACAAGGTGGTGGTGATCGATTCATTTGAATCAGGTGTGCTGAAGCAGGGAAACATCTAAGACTTGCAGGACAGTGGCCCTCGAGGCCTGGAGTCCGACACCTGTGCTCTAATGTTTAGTGTGACAATTAAAATGTTATTTTCCCATATCGATACCTCCCACACCTAAAAGTGATTTGAATCTGACAAGAAAGTTGTATTCCTAGCAACGTCCACTGTTATTGTTATTATTCAAATTTATTCCGGTGGCGTATAAAGATGGCTGCACAAACAAGAGCTCCAAGCCTGACAACTCATCTGTATTTCATCAGTTTTGCAATACTCGACATCTGTGCAATATTTAACTTATCACCTCTGCATTACAATACTCATTTCTTACTCACTTCAGTACTCCTTTTAGTCACAGACATACCCCCATTCAAGCATGCTTAGATCTTGTTCTGCACATATATATATCATCAAACTTCAATTGTTTATATTCTTGTAGGTTTTTAATTTTAAATTTCTTGATCATGAGTTGACAGATTCATTTCAGTGCGCTGTTGACTGAAAGTTAACTCACATATGACAAAACAATCTGGAATCTATTGAGAGAAACAATAACCCTGAATAACAGGTAGTTAGTAAAAGATCATTGTAATGATGGACACAGCTCTTGATAAGTAACCTGTAGAAAACAAAATAGCCCTGTGATGGCTCAAATCTGACTTTAGTATCAGCACAGACTATCATTCTTCAGAGTCTCTTTGAGGTTTTACCTTGTCCATCCATAAGTATGGGGGCTTTGACAGAGTCGACATGATGTCAATGTGGTTATCAGAGAATCTCCAATTGAGATTAGATGACAACAAAAGACATCATTCATGTCAGTTTGTAACACAACATCCATGGGTTTCTCTTTCTCTTACACAATGGACCTAAATTGCACAGCTCATCCAACAGGCCATCGTGCAAGTTGCGTGCTCCTGATTTCAGTCAGTATCAAATATCTTAAGTCTCTGCATATTTAAGATAAAAACACTTTACTACAACAGTTCCTTTTTCAAACTTCAACTTCAACTTCAACTTTAAATTCACATAAAAATCACAATGGGTTGCTTTCTCTGTAGAATTACTTTACTGCTGTTTGAAGGCAGATCCATTCAAGTTATCCATTCAAGTGTATTTTAAAAAGATCTTTTGCAAAATGATTATAAAGATTTGTGGGACAGACTGACTGTTTTGATTCAGCAGAGACAACCGCATAAGAGAGGGCTAAGATGGAAAAACTGGAACACTAATTTGCCTGGTCTACAAATCAGAAGTTAATTATACGTATTTGAATTAAGCACTGTCATATTAACCTTTTCTATTTCTGTGCTTCATAACAGTACCGTGAAGAGACTTTTAGGTGAAAACACGAATGCATTCATTGCAACATTTTGTATCATGAGTGTTTAACATGTAGCATTTTGAGCCATCATTTATTGCATGCAAATACATCTAGATGAGCAACTGCATTTATAAATGGCTTTTGCAAAAATGATTATAAGGTTTTGTGGGATCGACAGACTGATTTGATGCAACAGACCAGTAGCCGCAACACAGAGGGCTAAGACGGAACAGCTGGAACACTAATTTGCCTGGTCTACTAATCAAAAGTAAATTATATGCAATTGAATTAGGTACATTCGTATTGACCTTTACTATTTCTGTGCTGCATAGTATTTGTTAAGAGACTAGTAGACTGGATTAATGCTCTTTCCAGACAAGGATTGTGGAATTTGTGCCACGAGTGTTCCAAATGTAATATTTCATATATATATATATACATATATATATATATATAATACATGCAAACAGGGACTTAGGGTTAGGGTATAAATGTGAAAAAATCTTATGAAAATCTCAGTAAGGACATTTGCAGACACTGTGGTTTACACATTACCCAGTTGACACACAGACATCCTTCAGTTATGCTTTCCATGCAAAGATGACATATCTCTTGCCCTAGGGAAGAATGCAAACACATGTACAAACAAATAGAATGTTGTGAATAGTACTGATGGAGTCCGTTGGCTACAGTTATTAACCAGCAGGTTAAGCAGGTAGCAGGTAGAGGCAGTTTCCAGAAGGCTACGTGATTGATCCCTAGCCCTGTGTCCCTGGGGCAAGACACTTAACCCCACCTTTCCCCAAGCCTCAAGGGTCACAAGCCTGTATGATTGGGAAACACATCTGATGTAAAACAAATGTCAAATGAATAAGAATCACAAAAAAATTACAAAAAGAAATAGTTAAGAAATACACTCTCAGTTTGGACAAAACCGAGATAAACTTCCGAAACAATACACTTGTCTATTCTTACCTCAGAAATACACAACCCCAGTAAACTTGTTTTTATGACTATGCCAGTTAATATATAGAGCTCCAGGGGCCCGATCGTACACCTCCCGCTAGCTGCTACCCGCAAATCCCGGATTTAGGAACCTCCGCTAACCGCTATGCAATCTTCCGCTTCCCTAAAGCCGCTATCCGCTTTGCCGAGTCCCTTATTCACATTGTAGGTATGACAATGGGCGTGTCATTTGCGCTTTCCGCAAAACTTGGTATCTTGCGATCGCGGGTAGCTAACCCGCTACCCGCTACCCGCGATTGCAAGATACTGAGTTTGCGGAAAGCACAACCCGCATGTCGGCGCGTAAAAGAGCACGTCCAAATGGCATAAATGTGCGTCCACCTGGTCACATGCGGACATGCAGAAGCAGCTCTGCCTCTCGATTACGCATTACTGTATTACTTGCATACGTTTTTTATTCTCTTGAGGGCAGAGGTTGTCTGGTCAGCAGTTGTGGTAGTGGGGGGAATAGTCACGGCCAGACAGGTCAGTCTGTACAGCTGTGGCATGATCTCATTCAGATGTTTGCTGTGGAGGAAACGAGGAGATCACAGAACACTGTTTGTGGAGTTTCTTGTACTGTGCGCCTCCCTTCGTGCACTGGCCCTCTCCTTGCGCACGGAGCACCTGAGATGCACTCTGTGGTAGAAAGTAGATGTCATCATACCTGTTCCTCTGGCTAAATGCTCATCCAATGCTTCATTCTGCAGTATTTTAAAAAGCACATCAGCTGCGCAGCTGTGCGTCTTGGCGCAGCTGTGCGTCTTGGCGCAGCTGTGCCCGGCGACCCACTGCTGAGAATATGTTCTCGCGGCTCTGCTTGAGCATGTTTACCGGGAGGGCACCAACTACCTGGGACTTTCAGTTAGCCCGTAGGAATTGTCTGTGTAAAAATATTTTTACCTCCGCCAAGGAGGTCATGTTTTTGCGAGCGTTTCTCTGTCTGTCTGTCTGTTTGTCTGTCTGTGTACAAGATAACTCAAAAAGTTATGGATGGATTTTGAGGAAATTTTCAGGAGTTGTCAGAAATGTGAAAAGGAAGAGCTGATTTCAGTTTTGCTGTGATCTGGAAGAAATCCTGGATTCTGGATGACTTTCAATTTTTCGATAACATTGCGCTCAATGGGGCCGGAAATTTTGTTTCTCAATATCTCCGTTAATTATTGCCCAAATCTCATGAAATTTCACTCAGGGATTGACAATGGAAACCTCTATCAAATTTCAGAGGCTGATCCAGATCTGATCCAGAAGGCGGATTTTATCACAATCTGTAAATCGCTATATGGGAGAACTGTTGTGCTTGGCAGAGGTCTGCGCTCTCCAAGTGCTTTTCCAGTTGATCTGGGTGAAAAGACACTCCATAGCGGTTTGCGGGTAGCGGCTTTAGGAAAGCAGAAGATTGCTAACAGCTGGTAGCGCAACCTGCTCTTAAAGGCAATGGCTACTGACGCACTGATGGATTAAGCAGGTGGAACGCCCTAACCTCCCATGCATAATATATACATAATATAGCGGTTAGCGCAGGTAAGATCGCGGGTTTAGGGAGATGGAAGATTGGGTTTTTTGCGGGGGAACGCCCCTCCCGCTACCCGCTATCTGTTAATAGCGGCTTTAGGAGGTTTGGCGGAAGATCGGGCCCCAGATCTCTGCCTTTAAAACAGGCAGCTGAAAAGTATAATGTCTCATGGCAGAAACCTGAATTTGAGAATAATATTAATCTAAAAGGCTATAAGGATCCCTCTTGCTTTTATTTCTCTTTTTTTTGTCCCACTCACTCTTAGTGTCCGTTGTGATTTATTTAGTGAAGTTATACAAACCAGTGGGACCAAACTACTGCAGAAAACTGACCTTATAACAGTTCTGATTTGCTTTCACTTTGATTCACACATAAGCCACATAACAAAACAACTTTAACATGACTCTCTTGTCTCCTTTATTCTCAAACATAATGATTTTGAAAAGCAAGGATGTAGCTTTCCAAAAGAGCCCCAGAAATCAATATGATTGAAATACACACCAAAACCACTGGACTCGAGCTTCAGCCACACCACTGGACATGTTACATTCAAGTGAAAGATGATACATCGCAAAACAATGAACAATTCAATAGCTATAACTGCCTGTGTTTTACACTGTTTCCTTTCACAATATTGAGAATTACCTCTGACTGTCCAAAATAACATCTCACACATTTGCAGGTCCTTCAGCACAACACTTGCACTTTAAAAGTGCCATGATTATCATTGCTCTCTTTCTGACTTACAGTATCAGTTAGCTGGAGCTCCTTTTTGGTCTAATGTAAAATACATCAATAACTAAAAAAAAATACAAACAAAACACACAAGTCACAGTATCTCATAAACTTTTTGCAGAACAGTTCAAGTTACAGGACCATTACAAGATCTAATTTTTAATACCATGGTCACACTTCCCAAAATGGGAATTTTTTTGCATATCTGGTCAGAATCTGATCTTTGAGACTGATTGTTTACATTATCTATTGCAAGTGATCAGAGCTTATCTTTGTGTCCTTGTTGATGTGCCCTACTCCACTGTGGCAAAGAGTTCTGTGGAGCCACTGTGTAAATTTTTTACAAGTTACAATAAAGTGACAGAGACAGAGGAGGCTTCTTTGTCTCCACCAGTATGTCAGTAAAGAGGGATGCATGGTCCAGGAAAGCTTAGGCAAGCTGACGGAGGAAGTGAAATGTTGCAGATGGCACAAAAGACTATATTAAATCCTATCTGAGCAACCAGACCATTCAGACTGGGACTGGCAGTGTGAATATAGCTTAATTTACAGTTAATGATAAAACAAATAACATTACCATCAGATATTACAAGTGCTTACCGGAAGCAGCATATAACATATTTGGTGTTAGCAGTTTTGGGCTGCTAAATCCAAAACTGGACCCTTAACATGGTAAAAATAAATAAATAAATAATAATATCAGCATGATAGTAGTGTTATTATGAGCTGTGGGTAATAACAGCTTCTTAAAGCTGATTCTGTTCTCTGTGTAACAGGTAAACGCATTCAACAATGAAAAACCGGTCCAGTTCACTGAATGGAGTATTTAAAACTCTACTGATTATCTGCAGTCCTTCTAATCTTATCTACTCAGGTGGCTTCTTGAGAAGGTCTGACAATCCTTCTGCCCAATATCACACAGCACAAGCTTCCTACTGGAATACTGAAACATTTAAAAAGCAAATATTTCCCTCTGGGATTGGTTGTAAAACAAAATAATGTTAAAGGAAAGAGAAATACATGTTTAAATGAATAATATTGTCCATTTTTGTTTGACAGTTTTTTTCCCAACTTGACTTCACTGTTCTTAGCACTTGTTCTGTTGCAAACAAAGGCAAAAGCAATCATTTAATAGTGCTTTAAGCCCAACTAAAAATTGGCTGAAAAGGTGCCAATTTCATCAAACAGTCAGTATTTTAATTTCTAGATTCTGGAAATAGTGAGGCATGTCAACAACACTCACAAGTGTAACTGTTTTGGTAGAAATGAGTGATAAGAGGAAAAAAAAATAACTAAACACGCCTTTCCTGATTGTATCCTCTCTCTTTGTGTCACCTTGCCTATTTGTGTGTTAATATCCGTTCTGCTGCACACACAAAGAGGAGAGGCTTTGACCCAGCCTTGCCTTGTTTGCACTTCCACGGTGGCCATAGTTTGATTTAGTTCGTGATAGCTCAGTGGAAAAAGCATGGCAACTTCACTATCTTAGCCAGTTGCACAGAACAGTGGGAGGATATATTTGGAAGCGGTAAATGGTCTCTCGGTCAATAGAGTTGTCACTGAATAGACTGACAGCGAAAAATTCACCATACTGTCCACAGATTTAAACCATTATAATTTAGGCTTTTAGCTGAATTAACTCTTACTGAGTGATGTTATGAAAAAGCACTGTCTGGCATTGACAGACAGTTTGACAGGAGGCTTTTTGCTGGGATCCAGCCTGCACCTTTTTGAACTAAAAGTCTTTCCTTGTGACTATGACAATTAACAGAAATGTTTTATTGAGCATTACTTTCATCTAATAAGAATCTATCCATCTACATGATAATGTGCTTATGGGCTGCTAGACCTGATGTCAAGCAAAGATATAATAGAACATATGAAATACAGCCGTTTCAGCTGTGTGAGAGCCTCTAGACAAGCAGAAGTTTTGGCAGTTTGCTTATCTGGAGTGGTGTGTTAAGACAATGCTGAAGTTAAGACCTCTGCAATGATCTTAGAGAAACAGTTGTTAGTGGCAATTTCAGGAATGTTATCAGGCAATTTCAAACAAAATTTGTAATTCCACAGTAAAAAAGATTATGCACAAGTTCAGATTGTGTAATCTGAATCTGTAAGAAAGCATCTTTTCTGCATAAAGAACACGCTGACATGAGCTTCCGTTTGCAAAGCTGCATCTGTACAAACCTCAGCAGTTCTGGAGCAATGTCCATTGGAAAGACAAAAGCAAAGCAGAGATATTTGGCCATAACACACTGGCAAAATCCCTTCATAGCATGTGGTGGAGGGTTAATGATTTGGCTTTGTTTTATAATCCACAAGTCCTGGGCACCTTGCAGTCATTGAGCAGATCATGAAAGTCTCTGTATATTGAAATATTCATCCATCCATCCATCCATCCATCCATCCATCCATCCATCCATCCATCCATTATCTATGCCCACTTAATCCTATTCAGGGTCATGGGGATCTGCTGGAACCTATATATTGAAATATTCTAATGTCAAATGTGGTTTACAGGAGACCATCCAGTCATCCTGTGGAAAACCCTAATCTGGCTGATGATCTTAACATATTCTGCACCAGGTTTGAATAGTACAATTTCATACCCATTGAGGATCTGTGATGAGGATGTGAGCTGGCTCTTTCAGAGACAGAAAGAAGGCCAGGAAGGTTTCAGGTCCTGATGTAGTGACCCTCTCCTGCCGGAGAGCCTTATGCTGACCAGCTGGCTCCCACCTTCACCCACATCTTCAACCAATCTTTGGAGCTGTGTGAAGTACCCTCCTGCATCAAACACTTGATAATCATCCTGGTCCCCAAGAAACCCTCCTTCACTGGATGAAATGACAACAGACCTGTTGCCCTGATGTCCTGATGTCCTGAAATGCTTTATGAGACTGGTACTGAATCACCTGATGGACATCACATGACTCCTTTTGGATTCCCTGCAGTTTGCCTACAGGTGATGCAGTCAACAATGAATTGCACTATATCCTGCATCACCTCGACTGCCCCGGGACCTACGTCAGGATTCTGTTTGAGGATTTCAGCAAGACTTTTAACACCATCTTCCTGGAATTCCTCCACCAGAAGGTCACCTAGCTCACAGTGCCTGCCTCCACCTCTCAGTGTATCGTCAGTTTCCTGAGTAACGGGGGGCAGCAGGTCAGGGTAGGAACAGTACCCTCAAGCACCCAGACCACCAGTCTGGCACACTCCAGGGGTGTGTCCTCTCCCCACTGTTCTTTTCCTCTCACCAGTGACTGCACCTCAGATGACCCTTCTATGAATTTCGCAGATGGCACCACCGTCTCATTCAAGATGGTGACCAGTCTGCATACAGGAAGGAAGTGGAGTAGTTGGTCCTCTGGTGTGGTCAGAATTGTATCGCACTAAATCCACCAAAAACTGAAGTTGACAGTGGACTTCAGGAGATCATCAACAGGACAGTGCACACTATGTACTTTGTTTCTGGGTTCTCAATGTCCCAGGTCTTGAAGTGGTCTTACCATGTAAACACCTTAAACACCTACTTCTGTTTATACTGTTATTTATACCATATACCAATGTAATATCACTCACATGCATCTTGCACTGTACAAGCAGATCCATACATACATTTATATATATATATATATATATATATATATATATATATATATATATATATATATATATATATATATAGTCTATAAAATTCATTCAAGTAACTAAACATTTGTCAAAATGAAACACCTGCAAGCAGTAAATTTGTGGCAATGTGAAATAAAACCTTGAAAAATTGATGAAGAAAATAGGGTTCCTTCAGTAAATGGAATTTCGAGCTGCAAACTAAAAGTTTAAAAATACACCTTTGCTTCTTTCAAACAGACTTTTTATATAAATATCCACAGAATCAGAAGTATTTTAAGTGTTTCATAAATGAAGGAGAACACATTCATATTTCTTGTTCTTGTTCTTCTTGTTCACATGTGTGTGTGTGAAACGCTGTTTAGTTTGGTTCCAGTGTAACCGTGGCTATAATGTATGTATGATATAATATCAACAAATTTGTCCCTTTCAACCTCACTGCATAATCATTAAACGTAAATATATCAGGCAACAGATGCTGTTGTTGACTTGTGACTAAGTTGCTGTTTAAAAGTCCTTAGTATTTTTTTTTTTCTTGTGTGTTGTTGTTTTGCTTGTGCTGGTTGTTGTTCTTAATCAATGCTTTGGAGACTTTTGTCCAATTTTCCTTACTTCTTGTAAAAATCCAAATAACTTCCAGACATTAGATTTGATGGTGTGTTGTAAACCGTGTTGGAGTTGGTCATGTAACTGTTTTTACCTGCTAGACTTTAGTGAGGCATCTGGCAAGTATGCTGCTGTTTGAATGGTGTGCAGAGCCACCTCACTTGCTACACCAAGTGAAACTTCACTGTAATGTTACAGTCCCTCTTATACAGTTTAGTCTTGCACTGACATGGAAATTTCACATGGGTTCTGCGCCAGGTCTGTAACAAAATCCATAGGCAACTTTGAACTGTAGGATGAACTGCATAAGGTAGAAGGATTTATGGTATGAATTATTTGATCCAGGGGTCACTGTACTAGTCCATGTACTTCGAAATGATGTTGCTATTTGTGATCAGTTGACTTTTTCCACTGCCAAAAATGATGTAATCCTTATAAAAATGAGGTTCAGTCATTTAAGACTGAGCTGGTAGTACTGTTTGTAGATATCAAATTACAAAAATTAGGCAAACTTTACACTCTTAGAGTACTGTTCATATATCATTTCATATATTAAATCTTGTTATTTTCCATGCATAATAAGCTTTAGTTTTATTTAAGAATGAAAATAAAACGCAGAAGAGAAACCAATCTGCCTGCTGCTTCCTATGGCTTCAGCTGGAAGGTCGACACAGTCTCACTGTAACTTGGTGAAAGAAGTGATTACTAGTTTCACAAGATGAAAAGACTGCACTTGGAGTCTGGTGAGTGTGGTGGTTTAATTAAGCACATGACTGTCACCTAGTAAATATGTCTACTGTCCGAAAAAACTGCAGAAGCCAATGCAGGAATGACTTAAATCTGCATTCTACTGAACAGCCAGCAGTGGGCAACTCATGCAGTTACCTAGACAGGTGGATTTGTAAATAAAAAACATCTGCATGTTGTTGATTTGTGAATTTATTAAATATTTTCTTACACTTATCAACTTAATCATTTATTGAATTATTTGATGATGTTCATTATGTAAGCTATGTCAGAGTTATCTGGGCAAAGCAAGTCATGCTTTAGTAGAGGGATGTGTTGTAATAGATAATATGTTACAGTATGTTGGTAAATGTACAAACACTGGTTGCTCCTTAACTTCTGGTCACAAAATATCAATCATCAAAATGCTCAACCTGAGGCTTCTAAATGAGAGTATACTCACTGTCTACTTTATTCGTGCTGGCTATATTATTCCACAACTCTGAACTTGACAAGCTTTATATCATTCATCCTGCTGCTAAGAAAAACAGTTGCCTCAAAGCACTGTCAATCCTCTCACAGGGTCTATTCTTTTCAATACTGAAGAATCCCTTCTGCAAAACACACCAAAACAGTAAAGGCAAGAAAGATACTTCTCCCTAAAACATGGTACTTTGGAAGTTGTCCTCCATATCACTAAAAAAAACAGACAAAATTCATAGTCATTAAGTTATCATTTTTCTCCTTGTTTCACAATATGTGAAAAAAGACTAGACTGACAGGCTGAGAAAGTGTTTTTTTTTTTTTTTTTTTGTTACATATGGAGTCTTTTAACTTGGAGTCTTTTTTTTTCAAACTATAAATTGAAAACTGAAAGATGATTAACCCATGCAATTAATGTGGCTTGTCTAATTAAAGATCACACGGGTATGGATCAGTATCAACAAAGGGTTCAGATTGTGTTCATTTTTACTCAGCCTAAACTATTTTTTAATCTCTACTAAATACCTCCTGCTCTTCATGTAGGTAATGTCTCCTCTATGATCACAGATTTTTTTGCGAGCATTGCCTATTGCCTTTTTCTTAACTAGCTCATGCCACCACTGTTGTCAACTGAGCATCTTACTTATCTACTGTGCAATCCAGGGACCTGACTAGTTGTAGTTTTCTGGCTGCTCCCAGGAGTGTCTATATGGTGAGGGAATGGGCTGCCATTAGCCCACAGGGGGCCAACAGAGCTCTTGGATCTAGGCAAGTCTCCAGCCCACAGCATGCACACACGCACACCAGCCCATCTTCCTACCTCGAGGGTATTCTCATTGATGGCTGGTTTTTCCCTGTGTCATGATGCTTTCATTAAACTAGTTTATTCCCCTTTTTCCATTGCTGGGCATCTCTCCCATCTGCATCCACTCACAGCAATCAGTTAACTTGCTGAGGTTCTGGAGGACATAGAGGCAATATTCCTGTGAAGATGGACAGCACTTTTACTAGAAATCCCATCTCCATCATCAACTGCAGAGCTTGTGAGGGGCTAGTCTCTTATGAAGCCAATGTCCTGGTCAGTGGCTTCTCATCTTTTTTGGGCTTCAAGCTTAACTTTTCAGATGCAAGAGAAGTTTGATTCATGCAATATGATGCTAATTTATTGGAGCAGTGAATAAAAGCGGCCTCTACTGAGAATAACGGTGCTTTTGGTATTACCAGGATTATAGCCATCAGATTTTTATCTCAAAGGCACTACATAATCCAGATCAAGTTATGCAATCAGTCTTGATTGGGCATTGAGAAAGTTAAACCCACACGCTTGGCTCAGGCAACTCAGATGTGCAGGACAGAACAATGAAAGCGAGGTGACAGAGGAACAAATAATTGTGTGCAGAAGTGGCTGCACAGAACAGCTCATTGTAGTGGGTGCAAGGATGTAGATTCAGAGGCCTGCATGTTCCTTTTGTTCTGTATCCAGATCCAGAACTTATAGGAGGTTTGATCATTTATTGTTTGCTTGCTGGTGACAACAGTCTCTCCCACTTGCCATGATCTGATTGATGGTTGTAAGTAAGCTGTGGTAATGTCCTTTAGTAGTTATGTACTAATCTTGTTTAATTTGTGGTTGTCATGGTGGTTTCACCTCAGGGGCAAAAGGGTATTTGAAATTCTCTCTTGGTTTTACTTATCAAATACACTCAATCAGTAATGACTGATGCAACATATTCTATTACAACCCTGTTTTCTGGTTAACTGTGCTCATTTATTTAAAAAATAAATCAAAATAGGACTAAGGAATGAAGCTTTGGTTACTAAATGTTTTATTATTTTTTTCTATTAAAGTTTTCAGTGACCCATTGGTTTATATTCTTTGTTCTTCATGTTTTAATAGGTGACAGGTCTGAACTACAAGCAGGCTAATTTCAAATTCTTTTATTACAGAGCCAATGATGTTGTAATTTATGCAGAATGTGGTTTGGCTTGTCTTGCTGAATAAGGTTTTCTCTTAAAAAAAAGTTATCAAGATGGCAGCATATGGTTACTGAAACATGTATATATCACTCAGCATTAAATCTGCTTTCTCAGATGTGCCAGTTACACATGACATGTGATCTAATGCACTCCTGTGGATCACAGATGATGACTTTAGAACTGTGTACTGAGAAAAAACAGATGGCCCTCTTCTTTTTACCAGAGGACACAATGTTCATGATCAAAATCACAGCCTTTTAATAATAGTCCCTTACAGAGAGCAATTTTAACTCTCATTTTAAGTTGTTCCCAGAGAGCCGAGTCCATCACCATCTTTAGTTCTGAAGGACCCAGCGTCTCTTTACACAATCGACTTTCATGCTGACCAAAGTAGATGTGAGATGTAACATTAGTCATTATTTGTTTACTCATACCATCATGGTTTATGGGTTTTGTTTATACTGGTTTCCTTGAGTTCTTTTCTTTGATGCCTATATTCGGTTTTGTTTTGGAAGTGCCTGTCTGCACCTTCCTCATTGTTCACGCCAGTGTCTTGTTAGCCCATGTGACTATTTATTGGCCATTTTCAAAATCACATTCTGTATACTGTGCATACAACACAGTATACAATATGTACTGTGTACTGGTGTGTTGTTTGTCATAAGTATGCAGTAAATTAGACCCGATTATGCTATGGCATGACTGGACACTGGCCACATGACCAGTTTCCCCTGATGTGGTCCATTGCATCATGGTCAGACTGGTCAGTTACATACTGTAAAATATCTGTGAAATAGCACGCCATCCCAGTATTTTTCATCTACTTATGGTTGTGCAACTGTTGTACTTGTACAGTATATACTATAAAATTGTATGCAGTCTTTAAAATGGCTGCTGCCCTGCTTCTGCCAATTTCCCTTGCAAGTCCATTTGCTCATGCTTCCCTGTTATGCACTCTTATCTGCTCATCTTTGCATTTTTTTTTTATTATTTGATTTCATCTTTGCTTTTTTTCCAACTTGTGATAAAAGGGAACACCGATTCATGCATTTGTATTAAAAATTAGCGTGCACTTTCTAACAATGTGCAAACTGCATAGACATGCAGAGCAACAGATAGGTGGCAGAGATCCAGGGACATCAAGACCAGAACATCATGTGTCTGATGTGCTACACAAATATAACATGGCATATAGCAAATATAACATATTTGAATTGTATAAATAACTCAAGACGTTTTTGACTATAAAGATGTGTTGGGCATGGAAAAATTGGCTGCAGCAGGAGACAGGGGCTGTGTACACTTCTTCCCACAAAAGAACAGCACCATAAACATCCTGGCATCTAGCTTATGTTCCCATCACAAGCTACAGTCATATTCAATTACCATGTCAACATTCTCTGAGCAGTGCTGACGAGTTCTTGATGGACTGCTATGTGCATACCCCTGATTAGTGATTACACATAGTTTTGATGAATACCACAAAACCATTGAGAAATACTCCAGCTTCATAAAACTAAACCACAACAGTCCTCCATTTAAAAAAAAAAAAAAAGCTTTATTCAGCTTTGGTCAGTAGAAAAAATGTGTGTAAAATACTTTTAACAATATAAGCATAAGTGTAATGGTGATAATTATGTTTTTGTTACTTCTTTTTTCAGAAACAGAGCCTCAGAAACATAAGCTGACAGCAAGAGTCTCATGAAGAATTTATATGATTTCCAAATTATGCACGGATTTCATTCAACCACAGAGTACGCACTGCAGCCATAAATCTGCTACATACGCAGACACATAAAGAGACTCATTCAAGAACAAGACACATGCTGCAAAAGGGTAACGCTCAATATTGTCACTGAAATACAATATAATTCAAAAAAACACATACTGTAATCCAGACAAATAGATTACATAACTTAATGCTTACTTTTGGGTCACATAAAACAGCACTAAAAAAGATGTTTACGTATGTTATCTGTGACTGAATTTGAATTAGAGAACTTAAGCTTCAAAACATGGGTGCATGTAATTACACGACTGGTACGAGCCTGAGCAATTTTTTTTTTTTTTTTGACCTCACAAGAAATCAAAAACATTTACTTATCCCAGGAACCACTGTGAGGCTGATTACATCTAAGTGTGATTTTCTACACCACCAAGCTGAATAATATACCCCTTTTAATTGGAGTACCCAGAGAATCAGCATTATTTTTACTACAGCTGCATTTCAGGAAGTTGCAGAATTCAAATTTAAAACTGCCTTTTTTTTCTATTTCTTTTTTTTTTTTTTTGTCCTGATGGTAAAAATGGAGGTTAAAGCGAGAATATCTGAAGAAAGAGAAGGAACAGCAGCTCTTGGAGGGAAAAAAGAGCAATAATCTCACAATAAAAAGTTTTTTTTTTAAGTTTAAAAGCAAATGCTTGTTTTCCTCAATAAGTCAAATTGCACAATTTTTGGTATTGCGGTTATTGATATCTATGTATCTTGCTTACTCTTTCAGTATTGCTAGCGGATCTGGGCTAGTTTCTTGATTGTTTTGTTTGTGCTCTTCATACACACATGCTAGGCATGTCTTTGTATTTTACCTCAACATTTTTAAACATTGTTATCTTTAAAGATCTCTGGTAGAGAAACAAAATCCAATCAGTCCAAGGAAATAACACTGTCATGAGCCTACAGAAAACAAGCTCCTGTTTATCAAGGAAACGTCCATCTGTGACACTTTGGACTTCTTTGTTGTTCCTCACCTTTTCTGTCTGGATGCTGAGGCTCAGCCACCACTTTGTGCAAATTTTCAGGAGCAGTTGAACTTTGAATGACACAGAAACAGTTGTTCAAGCACTCATTATCCTTTGCATATGTACTCTGTATGGTCACTAAAACCAACATGGTAATCAAAGCAGTCACACCCGAATGTTCCTTTTGGTTCATTCAGGCTAAAACATATCAGCCAGTCTTTGTATGGCACCACCACGGTTGCTTGGTGTTTGCTCTGAAACAGTGCTGGCTCCAATCACATCTCATTCATATATATGCATATTACAGTGACCATGTCCAACATTAGTATCAGAATCAGAATCAACTTTATTGCCAAATACGATTTTACACATATGAGGAATTTGTTGTGGCGATGATGGTGCATGCAATTAAGGAAAAAATATAACAAACAATGTAAACTAAAAATATTACAATATAAATATAGATACACAAATGGTTTTTTGCATTAAGGGCAGAGTGACCAAGAGTGATGTGCCATGAAAATGTGCAAATGAACAGGTAGTGCAGACTGAGCGTTAATGTAACGCATAGTGATCTGAGTGTGTGGTCTATTTTGATATTGTTTTGTCTATTCAAACTTGCAAGACATTCAAATGTGCAGGAGATGAAATACCATAAACATGGAAATTAAGTACTGGAATTGTAAAAGAAATAGGAACTAGTTTGTTCAGCCTCTGCTTGTCCATAAAATTGGAGACTTAAGTTATCTCATAAGGCAGCTAATTTAAGTACATTTTTCTGTAGAACATTCACACGAACAAGCTGGGGCGCCGAAAAGGGGGGGTAAAGGATACGGATTATAGGGGCCCATGATTGAGGGGGGCCCAGAGAGGCCCCTAATGATGATCAAAAATAGCATCAACAAATTTCGCCGCTGTGTTGGGGGGCCTGGTAAAGATTCTTTTCATGGGGCCCAAAATCCCTAGCGGCGCCCCTGCGAACAAGACATTTACTGATTAATTAGTAATATTCTTTAGGAAGGCAGTGTCTACAAGAACTAGAATATGACTTTTAAGCCAGCGCTATTGTCTCTGTGAAGGAGGTGCTGGGAAGTGGAGCAGTACGAATGCAAGATGTGAATGATGGGGACTGTATGCCTAATAGAGAACTTATATAAGGTCTACCGCTGTGCAGTTCCTAACAGATTAAATCAGCAATGGTATTAGCATGCAAATTGAAAAAGAGGGCAACATTTCCTTTAGATTAACTGCCACTGGTTCGGACAATGTATAAACGCTCCACTATGAACCATACCACAGCCATATGAAATACTGTAGCTGAATAATACCCATCCACATCCTGAGGAAGGTCCTTACCTTCGACACTGTGGTCATAGTTATTAAGATGTGCTTTTCTAAAGGTTTTAAAAACAATTCAAGTACCAACACCACACTGGACAAGTAGATCTTGTCAGAATGGATTAATGTGTGGTGATGTCACAGACATGCACACACATGCTCTCAAATACACAAATATTACAGCAATAATAAGGTCTTTGCTACTGATGGCAGGTGCAGCTGGCCAAGATACATAGCCACTGGCCTTTGGTTTTGCTTCAAGCTACTTGTTATCTACAACTGCACTCAAACTTTCTTCATCCAATATTTGATTTTTATTAATGCAGAAGTTTACAATGAGAAACAGTGATCAATTCTAATGTAGAAACTGGTAACTGATGGTGTTTTATACTCCAAAAATCTGGCAACTGAAGTTGTCCAGAAGGCAAAATAAAACCATTAGACTTCCAATACAAAATGATTTCTTCTTTTGTGATACAACACTATGCTACAGTTTCTTTCTTTCTTTCTTTCTTTTTTTTTTTTTTTTTTTTTGGTACCGGAACTTGTAGAATCACTGTGACAGCACTGGTACATGTTTAGCTCTGTACATGGGCCTCATCACTTCTCAGCTCTTTACTTTCTTCATATACGCTACATAAGCTTGGAGGATATTTACAATAGCGCTGCAAGTACGTGTTAGCACCCTGAAGTCTGAGAGCTGCAGCTGTGCTTCAGCACGCAAAGCTGAGCAGTGACATGATCCAGCCTGTCATCAAGGTGTAACTCAGACAATCTCCTGTACGTGCTGGTCTCCTTTTGAAGCAACTTTTTAAAAGTGGCATTTACCACCACTACTGCCTTAAAAGAATAGCTCAGTCACTTGGGTTTTAGAGACATTTAAAATTGAGTAATTGAAAACACTTGTCTGTGTGAACGGATGTGGGCAACCCTCCAAAATGTATTCCTGTGATGCCTGGGCTAGAGTCAGATCCAGATGGGTCTGAACTGAAACCAGATGGCTGGGAGCAGGGAACAAAGCCTAGGTGCAACACTACTGCATGCTGCATGGACAAGATCCTTCCAAGGACAGCCACTGTGGTTTGGGTCACTCTGTCTATGTGGCATGTATATGTTTGTTAGTGTTAATCATAAACTGTAGAGAAAGAAGTATTAATGCACAAGTGTGTGCAGCAGTGACAGAAAGTAAAAAATATATATATTCTGATGATGTTAAGCATATGATATCTCTAGTTTTGCCACATCATATACTACATAAAACAAACATATAATAAGTAAAAAAATGTATTAAATCTTCACTGAACACTGCTAAGAATAACATGTCCAGCCAAGGAGCCGTAAGATGTGAGTTTAAAGATTTGTCAAAAATAATTCCTGACTGGAAAATCTTCATATCACAAATTTATCATTGTGTTCTTCAAGTACACATTGCAAAGGTCACTTGCCAGGCAAATTTTCCTTTATTGCAGTGACGCTTTCTTGTCAGCGACCTTCAGTGCGTGCTGTTATGTATACTGTATATATTTAGGAGGGAGTCAGGGGATTAGTGAGCATCAAAGCCACCTTCCAGGATAAAACAACAAATCTAGAATATCTAAGTGAATGACTTGAAGAACGGGAGAAAGAGGAGGGACCACCATGGAAGGAGAAGCCTCTTCACACCACGTTACACTAATAGATTGTAGGAGTGGCTGATATAAAGATCTGACTGCTGGCTGGAAAAAGCTGGTCTGAAAGATCAGAGACACTATTCGTAGCAGTACAAGAGGCCAGATTCTATCACACCAGACAAGACCACAGGTGGAGAAAGGTGTAGATGCAAAGATGTGTCTGAGAAAATCCAGCTCATGTCAGCAGAGTGTAAGATGTAGGCTGATATGACATACATGGAACTTAAATATGTGGCAAGTCCGGGTTAGAAATCCCAAAGTCAAAGTGGAAGATACCACCAAGAGTGACAGAGACTGAACGAGCAAATATGCAACAGGATCTCCAAATCCAGACTGATAGAGTGGTAATGGCTAGTCTGGTGGCTGACAAATTACAGAAAAAGGCAGCAGTGACAGATGTAACAATCCCAAGTGACAGCAACATCCAGAAGGAACACAAGAAATGTGAAAAGAAGCTTCCATCCATTCACACCCTATTGCAGCCACTCACCAACCTTCCAAATGACTTTACATACATCCTCCCCCCATCCACAAAACTCATTTTCTCCCCAGAAGCACATTAAAACATTTTTTCCATAACTTAAGTCTTAAGCCAGCCCCATGTATGTCAGTCAGCAACTCTGAGCTGAAGCCAAACCAGGAGAGCAAAATGATTGCTACATCATATGTGTTTCTGCAGCAAGAACAATTTGTGAAGTAAAGGCAAACTCTGTGAAAGTTCATTTGAGATGCATCTGTAATAAGGCTATGGTTTATGGAAGCGAGCAGCACTTACCAAATTCATTCCTATCAAAGTATAATTTATCACACTGAGATCCTTGCGAGAGTAAACTGGAACAAACACAAAATGCAGACACAAAATGTCTCAGTGTTTTTGGGGTCCTGATCTGGGTGAGCAACATTCTTTTAAGGTCCTGAAGAGAAATCAGTCAGCTCAGTGTAGTTACAGGGAGGTGAGAGTGAGGGATCAGCTGCAGAAAAGCTCTAGTGGTTGAAAATGACTGCGACTCAAGAACTGCACTTTCACACAATTTCAAGACCCTCCTACTGCGGTCGCGTTTGAATGTGAACTTTGTGTCTCACCATTTCAGAACTTAAGTTAGTAACTGCTTTTAAGAAGATTTTATGAAATGGATACTATAAAACTATAATGCTACACAACAAATTACACCACTAATTTCAAAGCTTTTAGGGATTTCTTTTGAACAGTGATTTTCCCTGAAAAAATTTCCCGTGGTTTTATATCATTAAATGTTCAAACGATGCAAAATCTTGTCAGAAATCTAAGATGTGGGGAAAGAAAATTAAAAAAACGTTTTTTTCTTTTGCTGCTGCCAATTTTCTAATGACTCCCTCAAATTTATGCTGTGCCCCTGTATCAAAGCTGCATATAAAATAGTTAGAACTAGTTCCACCTCCAGCAGCTACAAAAAACAAAAAAACAAAAACAAAAACAAAAAGCAAAACACATGGCTGCTTTCACAGCATTGTTTCACTACTGATTTAATTGTGTAATGTAACGCCCGTCTATGCGTACAGCATGACTCAGGACTTTGATCTGAATCCTGTAACCTCATTTTGCTGCTGATACGTGCGTCCTTTATCCTTGTCCTTTCTCTCAGGACCAAATTTGTACATTCATGTAAGCAGAAAGAAAAAGAACAAAAACAACATCTTCCTTCTCTGGGATCAGAGACTCAGTGACTTGCTCAAGGATACTTCAGCTGAATGGTTCCTTGCTTGTGACCTTTTCATGCCACACCTTACTGGGGATGGATTGGACACGCTCAGCTGGAAACTCAGATGGATCGCAGATCTCTGTGTGTAATTATCACAACTTTGTGATGTAATCTGCAGCATAGAGTACAATGTTTATCTTCTTGTGAATTATTTGATTTATTTTCCTTTAATCAGATACTGGCAAAAATGCAGTCGGAGTGGTGTAAGAATCAGTGAAATGGTAACAATCTGTTTGAGAGTACTGCCTTTTCATTTGTACCAGACTGGAAGATGCTTCACTTTTAGTTCTCAGCAGCTGGGGGTGATGCAGATTATATTTTCAAATTTAAAAAAGGTGACATATGATCATAACCATTTGTGTTTTTCAATTAAATTAAATTCTATCTTATTTTATTTTGTCTGTCCTTAGTCCGTGTTCTGAACAGCGACTTCTTTTGCCATGTTTTGCTCACTGCATGCAGGGTGTTTTTCCTCCAGAATAGAGACTTATGGCCCTGCCTTGCTTACAATATACTGGAGGCACATAAAAGAAGATTCTCAAAGCTTTGCATTACGCTTAAGTCATGAATGCATCTGTCTGAGGAAGAATGCTCTGCTCCAGATGAAGACATGAATTTAACACCCCAAAAAATCAGACAATGCACCTTCCTTTCTACTGATGTGACATTGAAAATTGTGCCCTCTAAGAAATATTTTGAGGACAGCAAAATGAAAGCCCAGTTCCCAGCAGTGCTTGCTAACTTCAGTCCTTCTGAGTGCTGAATAACACACAATAGTAAATGGGTTTAGCCGTTCAAGTGTGCCCACAGGAACCAAATCTCAGTTTGAATCCTCCACTTCTGGTGTTTCAGGAGACTTTCTTTCAACAATGCACACATATAACTGTGGTTCCAATAACACTGGACAGGATAATTTGACCTACGATGGCAGTTTTAAAAGGTTTTTTTGAACAATTTTCTATAATGAATGCAATTTCTCAGCATAGAGCTTTACAGATGGATAATTTCATGGAATTTGAATTCTTTGGCATCTCTTCTGACAACTCATGGCACCACTGGATGCTGTTGGACAGATCTAGGTTCCTTCTGTTTTTACTCTGCAGCGCCTCTGCCCACAGCCCACCTCCTGTTCAAAATATTTCCCCAAAAATTAAGTGTTATTCTCATGAGAGCACAACAAGCATCTGCTGCTGGAGAGAAAAACACATTATCCCCCTGGCCAAACTTCACACATCAAAACACACACACAATTCTAAATGTAGGCACAACTACATCAGCATAGACTGGCTTTACTACTGTTGTAGCCATAATCCTTCGGGGTGTCCTTTCAAATTCACCCAAATCTCAACATTCCTACGGTTTTCAATCCCTCAAGTAAAATAAAGAAACAAGAGCATTTGAGTGTTTTGCACTCCAGTCATACCTCATGTAAGCCATTAACATGTGATCAAAGTCCCTCTTGTGGACACAGATAGACTTAGACCCAATACTGTTTAAACCCTTGGCCCTTTGTCTACTCTTTTCCCCTAAACCTCCACTAAAATCCTTTGAAACAGAAAGCCAAGGGGTAGGGCTACAAATATTTCCCGAAGACATAAGAAAACTCTGCAACTTTGTTTTATGTCAACATACATCACCACGAGCTACGATTGCAACACAAGATAAATTGTGACTTCCATCCCAATCACCCTGCTTGAGGCAAAATGCAGAAATCAAAGGAGATGAAGATTTCTTTTATGAGGAATGCTGGTGTACTGGTTTATAGGGAGCACAACCAACTCTGTGGTGTTGACCTGATGGGTACAGTAGGTTGCCCTACTGGATCAATCACCAGGCCTGCCAATCCTGCCACCAGGGTCACAGGCAGGTGTTCTCATAGCGCTAGTCCTAAGCCCGGAAAAACAGGTGGGTTGTGTCAGAAAGGGCCTGTGCCAAATCAATATGTGGAACACAGTAATTTTCTGTGGCCAATGACAAAAACGGAAAAGCCAAAAGAAGTTGTTTTACAACTTGCTGCGTAGTGAACGCACAAAATGTCATAGTAGGGCCAAGGGGCAGAAATGGGATTTGTGCGAAACATCAGGTAAAATCTGCAAGTGCTTTTGTTTTGTAAACATCTCATAACATAAACCCTGTAAATAGTTGCAGTATTTGGGTTTAATGTACATGCCCTTGCTTAAAGAAACATGCCAGAGGTAGATGGACCCTCGGTTTATCACTAGATGGTAACGAGTCTGAACATTCATTAGGGAGCAAAACAACATGAATCGAAGCAGTTTTGAATCAGAGTAGAAGATATAGAAGATACGTTTGCTGCATAAAGGCCGTTAACGTTAGTCCAGAGGGTGAGTAGCCTTCAAGATAAACTGAAATTTTAAGCTTCTGACAAGACTCAAAAATGCCGTTCCACTTAAGTGATAGTGTGAATAGGGTCTCTGCATATAGACCAAGGTAATATTAATGTTCGCTGCTACGTTGCCGTAAGTCTGTACGAGTCAACTGCTGATATCACACAAAATAGTTGCTGCAAAAGAAGGAGAGTTCATGGCTTCTGTTTCTAACACTTGTGTATTTTGTCATAAACATTTAAACATATCCAGTTATATGGAAACAAAGACCATGAACTTAAACTCTTTTGCATCTATGTGTGGTTGCCTGGTTTAGATATATATAGCTGAAAACAGAAGGATATCCCTGTACAAACAGCCTTTTTATGCACTTTTTGTGCAGATACAAAGTTAAAATTGCCTTGGATTATCGACCCTATCCACAGTGAATGACATCTTTGAGTCTTTTCAGGGGTTTGAAATAGCAGCCTATTCTGACATCGCTACTCGCCTTGTGAGCTAACATTAATAGTCATTATGCTGCAAACTTATATTTCTTTCTAACTCGCCACTGCTTTGATTCACATCATTTTTGTCCTTTGAAAATGTTTACACTCATTACTATCCCGTAATAGACCTATTATTGATTAATCTTCTGAATATTCCTTTTAAATATCTTGCTCATAATTAGCAATTTGGTAATTTTACAATTAAAGAGGAAGAAGTGTGAGTTAGGCAAACAGCAGCAAGCTTAAGGCAAAATTCAACTTAGATGCAAAGTGACCTCCAATCAGAAAATCAGTTCATCCACCTGAATGGAAATGAATGCAAAACCTTCTTGTTGCAGTAGACCGTTTTACTGTATGTTTATCCTCTGTAGCAGATTTGTCCTTTCAGTGAACTCTGTTCTCCATCTCCAGTACCATGCCAATATTGTCTGTCATGTCTCTGAAAACAAGGTGAAACACCTTCTTCTACCTGACAAAGGAATTCATTATCCTTTTCTCCAGAGGACGCAGAAGTGGTCTTTTCGTGTGTGTTTGTGGTGTGGCTGTGCTCCAAGACGAAAGGGAGTGCCGTGATGTGCTAACAAGGATGAGACTGACTTCTAAACTCATGAATAAACTCCCAGTTCACATCTTAATTTTCAGCTGAGACACACCAAACCTCCACCCACTGGAGCGGATTAAAAACAGGGAAATAATAAATGCAAAAAACAACAACATGTTCATGGAACGTGGGAATACAAGCTCAATATCTGACTCATATCTTACATTGTTCACATCGCTGTGTTTTGTTTTTTTTTTCCAGATCAACTAGTAATAAGACAGGTTTGTCTTTGACATACTCTCCTTCACATTAATGTTGGAGGAAGGACAGCTTGTCATTATCTGCACTGTAAGAAAATGAGATAACAGTAGAATTTACATTTTCCAATTTGATTCATTGAAAATTGAGACAATATTCTTAAAGATTAAGGAAAAGGACCATAAACGTTTAAAATATGTTGTTAAATGTTGGTGCTGTAACCTAATATGTGAAACTGAATGATGAATTTCATGATTTCTTTATGATCAAGTTGACTTCAAAGTATCCAAATGATCAAATATCACTCATCCGAGTAACAGCTCATTCATTAGGCTGTTGAATACATACATATCTTCCCTTTCCAGGGCCCATATTTAGAATCTCTGGCAGACAAAAGGTGCCAACAGCTTGACATTATACCAAACTCCTGACACGGCTCTGGGTGAAATAAGTGAAACGGCACAATTATTGCGAAAGAGAGCCAGATCCCACCAGAGAGATGTGCTAAGCTCTCTGAAATGCAAAGGACGAGACAGGTTATTTAGTTGTTTATTTATACTTGGCACAGAGAGAGCCGCGGGAGGATAAGCATAACTTGAAGCAGGGGTGATAAAGGGGAGCTAGTTTGAGCTGTAAATCTTCATCTAAATCTCTCACACTCTGATTATCAGGATATTTCAGCTTCCATCCTGTCTGAAATGGTTGAGTGTTGCACTATGTGAGGAGGCGTGAGGCCTCCATGATAAATGATAGCTTACAGTCCTCTGTATGTCGGCACGTGCAGCTGCAAATTAGTGGACTCCGAGCCAACGTTTGGCAGTTTTAGAGAGAAAGAGAGAGAGAAAGAGAGAGTACCGGTTGTCCACACTTTGCATCAGCAACCCACATAGCTTATCTCCATGCTAAGCAGATTTCCTGAGCTAAAGCAACAATGGTGTCATCATAAAGCATGGTTCAGGAAAATGTCAGTGTGAAAAAGAAAACATGTCATTTGAATTGATATTTGGACAGCGCTGTTGAAGTCTGGTAAAGTACCCACTACATTTGACTAAAATACTTGTTGGTCATGACGCTATGAGCGTAGTTGGACCGAATGTCATATTTTTCTTTTAAGGAAGGCGAGACCTTCCTCAGTGGAATCAATATTTAATTTGAATGTAACACCTTTCACAAAAATACAGTAGCACATGTTTGGGGCCAATCATACTGAAACAAGTATGAACAATTCAAACCCGGGTTTATAAATGACTTAAAAGGATTTAATTTATTATTGACATGAATATGTGCCACAGGTACTTTTAACCTGTTTAACACAACCATTAATGACACTTCACATCACGTTAAGGTTTAAAGAGTTTACGTACTTAAATAAAGGGCACAAAAGAGGACAGAAGAGTAAATTGAAAGCAGAACTGAATTAATCCGTGTTTTCAATGGTTATTTTGAAATGTCATCTGTTTTTTCTTTCTTTCTTTTTTTTTTTTTTAACTTACAGAGAGTCAGTTCCATCACAACCCATCACAACTCTCCAGATAACTTGGATAAATACAAAACAGTATAGATTATAGCTTTCAGTCTGAGAAGAGTAAAGTCTTACTGTATGTGAATTCTTAGCAGCAGTCAAATCGACCTTAAATTAATCTATTCCACAGTTTTAAAGCTCATAAGTAATCTACATTAGTGTATAAGTCAGGGTTCATCTTGAAATTGACTGTATGGGAAGTTTCTTAAAAACGTGAGATGCGATTGAAGTTGAAAATGGAAACCACTATGAGAAGAGCCGAGAATAAGAATGTTAATGTATATCCTGTAGAATGCAATAAAACCGCTATAATTAAGGGGGAGAAACATAAATTAGGTCATTACAATGAATAATGGCTAATACTTGGATGCCAAACTGTGTGTGTTCTACAGTGTTGGCCGCTGTTAAATCATTTTATCAATTAGTAGTGGAGAGAGCAGGACCGCGGTCCTGAATCCCGCCTTCTGATTGGTCCAGCGGCTCAGCTCGTAATATTCAGCGCTCCCATATAAACCCAAGCAGACTTGACATCGGTGCTATCTGTCATGCAAGTCAAAAGGATAGAGAGGAGTGCATTGTAGAGAAATTACCGGCAGCCTACTTGTTACAGCCTACATTTATTCTGCAGAGGTTTTTTTTGGAGCGTTATTCCTATGAATCACACACAAAGCAGGAAGCGAGTCTTTATATTTAGTTGTGTGATCTCCTGTGCTGAGAGGACGATGCCTTTGAGGACCGGACTTTTTCTCCTGATGGTGCTGAATGCATCTGCACATGAACTGGATCAGAACGAGTCCTATTCGCCCAGAAGAGCACGTTTTACTGCCAACAGCCCTTGTAAGTACCACGCTGCTTGCATCTGCATACATTTCACAGAGCGCTGCTTTTTTTTTTTCTTTCCTTCTTTTAACACATCATTTTCAGACATATACACAGGGTTATCTTCGTCCGCATACTATGTGTCGATTTTCCCCCTCTTTTTTTCCTTTGGCCTATGCAGCCTTTTCTGTGTAAACGAGCGCGTTGATCCCCAGAGGAGGCTGCGGGATCAACGCTGTGGTTTTTGCCGGTGTCCTGCCGGCAACAGATGAGCACGGAGCTTGGTGCTGACACCTGAGAGCGCCGGCTGTGTCATGCTGTTAGTCTCAGACTCATATATCTGCCTGCTGCATGGGATCCACTGTTCAGCCTTGAAGCGGACTTGAAGGAGGTTTCAGGGCATATAACATAGCATTTTACTGTGTAGATTTGCTGTGGAGCCTTGAACTCAGAAAAAAAAAAAAAAAAAAAGAAGTGGGTTGATCTACATTTTCCTCAGCAGGTCTCAAAAGAAGCTAAACTGCTACTCGGCTGTGGCTTTAGGAGACATTATTGCAGCCTTTTCACTTGACACATCTTCTCTGTCAAAGAAAAGAAAGTGAAATATTTTGTGGTAACGTAAACGAAATGGAACTGCAATGCATACAGTTGCATTCAAATCTTGACTTTTCCATATCAGAAGGCAGTGGGAAAATAGGGATGCTCATTCCTTTGTGCAGGAATTGCTTCATCATCATAAGATTTGCAGCACACTCTCTAAATTTTGAGAGCCCTCTTCAGTCTCTGATGACAGGCAGACCTTATCTGACTGTGCAGGTCATCCTGGGGGCCCCACATTCAAAAGCTGCCAAGAAGGCTTAGGCTCCTCTATGATATTTCTTAATGGCTATTACATATGATTTGAGTCAGGCTGCCCTCCATCTCAGTGGATTCACAGATACAGAGTAGGAATCTTCTGGATCTGTTGATTTACAGATTATTTATTATAGCTTTGTCCTGGTGTAAATTTTCCAAGTTGACTGCATAGACATAGAGCTGGTTCCTTGTGGACAAGATCAGTTTGTGATTGATGGACTGAGACTGAATGTTACTGCAAGGTGGTTGTTTCAAATGATTTACAAAGACTGGGGTTGCTTGTGGGTTAATCAGGCTCATAATTATTTCAGTTAGTTGACAGTCCTGAAACGATATGGCAACATTTTCAGATGGGATAAAGTCCAGACATTTATTTGGACACTACTTAGTTAATAATCACGTGTAATGGATTCATAGCAAAGAATATGGTATGCAATATTATCTAAATGTATTCTGGTGGCAATATACGTTTGTGAGTGTGCAAGGGGTAAAAGTGCATGTTTATGTGTGTCTACAGGCATGCCAACAATGTTCAGGAAACTCTTTGTTATTTCTGGTGTTGTTCATCCAAGTGCTACTGAAAAGAACCAAACAGTGGAATATAAGTCCCTGCCAAGAGAATAGTGCAGGGGTGCCAAATAATGTCTGAGATTCTTAGAGCTGTAAGGTGTCCAAACTCTAGTCAAGTCACTGTTTGCCCCGAGATGGTACATCTTTTGTGAATCACCAAAGTATGAAAATCTTCTTTTGTCAACTGCATTTTTAGCTGAATCCTTGGCGACCCGGGTCCAATGAGCTCTCTGAGTGTGCAGTGATTCCCAGTGAAACCACTGTTGGCTTCTGTGCTGATGGTTCATTCTCTATGCCCACAGCAGATGTGGCACGCTGTCTCAACAGTGCCCTCCAAGTTGGCTGTGGAGCCTTTGCCTGCCTGGAAAACTCAACTTGTGACACAGATGGCATGCATGACATCTGCAAGTCCTTCCTTTACAGTGCTGCTAAATTTGACACTCAGGTATATACTTGAAATTTCTCCTTTGCCATTTGCATGTGAGCTGTGCAAAATTAGATGAGTGTAACTGGCAGGGCAACAATGGGTTTAAAAAACAAAAACCAAAAAAAAAAACAAAAAACCAACTGCTGTCTTTTCTTCTACAGGGTAAAGCATTTGTGAAGGAGAGCCTTAAGTGCATTGCCAATGGCATAACCTCTAAGGTATTCTCCACCATCCGTCGCTGCTCCACCTTCCAAAGAATGATAACTGAAGTCCAGGAGGAGTGTTACAGCAAGCTGGACATCTGCACTGTTGCCCGATCTAATCCAGATGCTATTGGTGAAGTGGCACAGCTGCCAAGCCACTTCCCCAATAGGTGAGCTCTTCCCGTGCTTTACAGCTTATCCTGTCAGTCAGAACCAAACTGAAACCTCATGGTGACCAACAGGCTCTTGTTTCTCAGGTTGTTTGGAGTCAAGTAGAAAAAATAGTGAACGATTGCACAGAGAAAAGCGTAACAATGACACAGACAAATACACGAGCCCCTTTAATCCAGACTTATATAGCATGACAGATGAGTACAAATTGAGTTTCCATGTTTTGGTTTGCCTTATGCATTCTTCCTTACAGCAAAGGAAAATAAAACAGGAATATCAAGTTTGAATGTTTTCATTCTTTTTGTTTTTGTAATACATTAAGGATTGCGGTTTGGGAGTGGACTCAAAAGGATTGGAGGGTGGAGCACAAGACTTAGTGGTTACTCCCATATGGATGATCTCAGATCATACAACATGTGTGAAAATACAAAGAAATACTGTATGAAGACTTGGACCAATTATGTTGTCTTGCCATGCTGTATATTTTTTTGTCCCTTCTGTTTGCAAGCTCTTAAAATTCCCTCTGTGATGCTTCGTTGTCCTAGGTTTTATGGTAAGCTGCTACAGAGCCTGATGGACTGTGATGAGGACACAGTGGACCTTGTTAGGACCAGCATGGTGTCACGTCTGGGCCCAGAGATGACCATGCTTATTCAACTGCTGCAAAACAAGCCCTGCCCATCCACCACTGTGGCTGCAGCTGCTGCCATCCCAACTGGAGTGGAGGGCCGTGGGAGCTGGCGCTGGTCCACGGGTCCTCATATGTACAAGATCCAGCCTAATCTGCGAAACAGAGACTCTGCCAGTCATTTGGGCAAGAAGCGCTCCACCACTGACAGCTCCTAACTTCCACTCAGATTCAGAAAACTCCACACGCTCCTTAAAACATCATGAAAGCTCCTCTATTCCCTCGGGGTGATAAAATCCATTCCTTTGCTTGACTGGAAGTTACTGAAATGTGCACCTCTAGGGGATGCCGGACCAACCATAGAATTGATATCAGTTTGATTGTTGTTATATTGTATATCCTACATGCTAGGCTTGAGAGAAACCCTCTTCCATCGACTGTTTTCAAACATGTCTGCTCACAGTCAGTGTTGAACATGTGGCTGTTGCATTTGTGCAACATGGTCCTAGTCACCCCTTTTCACATCTCTCCAACAGATATAATTCCTTAAGAAGTCTTTTGATGCCAAGCAAAAACAAAAAACAAAACAAAAAACCACACTACAACAAAAACGACAAACAGCCATAGTGATTCATGTCCCTAAAGCACAATCCAGTGCATTAAAAGACAAAAGCATTATTATATCTTGTTTGTTAATATAAGTAAGTAGTTGCATTATTGGCTAATTTGTGAGAATGAGAATTACTGGTAGATGTGTCTAATACTTCTGCAATGGGACCAGTCAAATTCAGAGCCTGAGAAATGAGTGTCATACTGTCGCACTAACATAGCACTTAACTGTACTGTATACTAAGTTATCCAAGACAGCCATAATTAGCTCTCTAAAAGAGTGCTTACATGGAGTGAGGTCTGTAGAGGTTTCATGATAACCTTTGAGAGGTGACCTTAAACTGACCAAAAAACTTCAAACTGCCCTGAATGCTATTCATGAAATACCAAAATTGTGTATAGCTATAGCATTTAGACTTATTTATTTTTCTGATGGCAGATGTAGCCATGGTCATGCTTTTCAAATCATTATTCTGCACAGAAGGATTGTCCAGGTCAGAAAAAGTGTTTGCATATATATATCCAGATACTTGCAATGCATAAGACTGTTGAGCTCTATAGAATATGGGGGACCGTGTTTAGTTGGATCTGCATCCACGTTCTTAACTGAGTGTGAAGCAGTGGTGTATGTGCAGTAGCTGATGAACATGTTCACTGATGAGAGTGAGAGCAGCCATACTCCTAGACTGATGATCATCATTCTCTAAAGTGAGTCATGTGACACACACACCGACTTCCCAAGTCTAGATGGAGAATGACTATTTAAAAAAAAAAAAGCCTTGTTTGAATGATATTTATTTTCCTACTATATTATTTAATGTTTTTTATGTTGTTTTAATGCATAATTGTAGTTATAATTAGTTTACAGGTTAAAAAGCAGTTTAGTCATGGCTCCTATTTGAACATGAGCTCTATGCCAAACAAAAAAAAAAAAGTAAAAAAAAAAAAAAAAAAAAAAAAAGAGTGAGCTGATGCTCAGGTGACTGAATGGGACCCATGTCATGACTCTGTGCTGGCCATAGGGGAACACGGTTGGTCATTCAGGTCAGGTGATCTACTTTATGGGTGTTAAAAAAAAAAAGGGACCACAGCAAAACCTTAGCTTAGTTAGAGACTTTGATGTTAAAATAAAGGTTGTCCTTGCAGCTGCTCGGAGTGCATGTTCAGCGGAGGTCGAGCACATTATTGAAGACTGAACAGTTAAAACCATTGTAAAACAAACACCAGCATCAAGTACCCTGTTAGTGAAGCATTCTGGTGGTTCTGCACTATTTTCCAGTGGCTCTCCTGCCACTGAAAACTTTTTTTTTTTGCCCATGAAAAATTAAAAATTTTACCCTTATTGTGTCTTAAAATGCAGTGGGATTAAGTTACAGACCACTTACAGGTTACTAGTAAGTGAGTGTAACCTAGAAAACACACTATGGATGTAACGCAATGATTTTAAACATTTTCTATGTCCGTTAGTTGGATTCACTTAAAATAGCAGGTTGCAGCCACACATTTTCATTGGAAACATGGACTCACGGTCATCAGAGGAAGACAATCATACAGAATCCGAAGGCTGAAAGGAGTCTTCATGCTGGTGTTTGCTTTGATTTTTACCAAACAGATACATGATGGTTTGGCACCATGGACTTCAATGAGCTGAAGCTGGTTTAGAGCAGAGTCAGTTAAGTAAGTTTAGAGTAAATTACAAATATTTGTGCACACTGAAAAGGCAGAACAGAGATGAGTTTTGAACCAGGGCTGGGTTTTTGGCTCAAAATTCCCCTTACTTGAAAATTCAGACCTTGCTAATTGGTTTTCATAAAACAGTTTTATGAAGGCATTGCAGCACATTGTAATTTTGATATGACTTCACGGAAGGAAATGAACCCAGTCCCCCTTTTGAAAAGAAGTGAGTTTTTTCCTGGATTTCTAAGAGTGAGGCGCAGAGCAGAGAAAGAAGTTTTATTTTTCAGTGTCAGTTTGAGAGCTATGTTAAGAATTCCAAACTATGCAATAATCACACACAAAGGATTCACAGCAACACAGAAAACTGACCTTTATTTCATTCAGTGCCAGCTGATGCTGTGTGAATAAAGCAGCAGCATGTGTGCTTTCATGCTGCACTCACAGTGTGAAGGCATTGCTACTCTATAATGCTTTCTGTTTCTGTGATTTTTCTAAACCAGTGTTTCTTTTGTTCTGTGAATAGGATCAGTTCTTTTGTGTCATGCAGTGTGAAGGGACAGGCGTTCCAAGGGAATTACTTGGGGAGATAAGCGCTATAGTGACACTGTAGTATATCCTAGCTTATATTTTATGTTGAATATGCACTTTGCATCTTAACCACTATAAAGGGCATTGAAACATTCAGCACATTTGCAATGAGGCATATTTTATTTACAGAGAGAGCAGAGATGAGTTAGAATATTTCATATCCTGAAAGGTTGTGGCTTCTTCATCTACTATTAATACATTTGTCCGTATCTTTGTTGTCCATGGTTAAATCCAAAATCCAACAGCTGCTGCTAAACTCTTAACTACCCTGTATGATGCTGTGCAGATGCCCCTCTGCTGGGGCTGCTCCGATCTGTCAACACACAGTGAGCTCAGTATCAGTCCATATTTGCATTTAAATATTTTACTGTTGATCCATGTTTTTTATTTATTTTTCAGTGAACATTCATATCAAATACATTTGGCAAGGGCAAATTGACTGTTTCCTCACCAGGTAAACTGTAATGGTAATTTTAGAGAATGTACATGTATACTGAATGTGTCTTTCAATGAGGACATGACCAATGAAGGCTGTTAGGAAAAACCAAAAGTGAGAAAAAGTTGTTCTTTGTTCTGTATTAGATTTGAATCCAGGTATTGGGTGCTCAAGGAGGTACTGGAGAATTGTCAAAGTGACCCATGGTGAGTTTTGTGAGACTGTTCCTGTTATTACCAGAGATTAAAACCACTTCATGGTACTCTTTCCCCTTAAGACTTGAAATAGATTGATAAATGTTGTTGTGCTTAAAATTAAAAAGCTTCACAGTGACTAGTAAAGTTTATTTTGATGTCATATATAAGTGACAATTATTTTAATATCAGATTGAACAAAAAAAAAACAAACAAAAAAAAAACTTATTGCAGATTATAGGAGATTATTGAAGCTCCTGATACAGATGTTATGTAACGCATGATTTGACCCTTGTGAATCACTTGCACTTTAAGATATACCCATATACATATATGCCCATACTGTGTATATGTTGGGGTTTTTCTTCTGTACTGAAAAGACATGAAAGATACAACTGCATCACTTGTGTGTCTTTTGCTGATCAGAAATAAAATATCTCTCAAATCTAACATATGGTATCAAATATGTGGCTTTTTGCTTTGTTTCTGTCATTTCGATCCAATGTAAATTGCATGTAACATGCAGCATTTTACAGTCCCTGTAGCTTTGATATTTTTCTAAAACTTGTTTCTGACTTGATGCATGACGGTTTACCTGTATTGCCAACTCCCTTTATCACTAACCATTCTACCAGACCACAAATTTTACAGTAAATGTGCACCGCAGTAATATCCAAGCCTATTAGGATTTTTAATTTCCTCTGAAACCAGAAAGATGAAGAGACAACAGTTCTCATACTGCCATCTTTGCGCACATTCGTGCCAGCCTTCACAGACCTGCATCTACTTTCAGTTCAGTGTGCATTCTTCAATCTTTCATGAAAAACTTGAGAGAAAAAGTTTCAGAGCGTTTCTTATTACCCAGAACAAACGTTTCTGTGATGCTGCTCCTCCGGTTCGTTGTGGCACATGCAATGACATTAGGGATTCATTCGAAAATTCCCAGCAAAAAACAAAGGTCAACAAAAGAGGTGGGGAAGTGTAATACATTTCCTCTTGAGATCTGCAGCATGCAAGGGGATGCTGGAGTGGAGGTGGGACTAAAAACAATGTGCAAAATGAAAAATGAACAGCAGCAGTGCAAGGAAGAGAAGCAGCATTTGACTGCATAACTTTAAATAGCGTAGCTGTAAGAAAATCAGCTAAAGAGCTTGCAGAACATATAGTTGTTTTTTACACCACGCCACAAGTTATTTTAAAACTAAAAGATATAAATCCATAAATCTCTCCTTGTTGTTCTTTTTTGTCCACTCTAGCTCTAGATCTGCAGCTCCAACATGATCCAGCAGCAAGTTGTTAACTCCTTCTGTTTCATGTTTTGTTTTATGTTGTTGGTGTTCAAACTTTAAGAGAATTTATAGACATCAAAGTCACCTGAAAAGCAAAACAATGATCTGAAAGGGATTGTGTAGCTTTATAAAGGTATGGGAGATTGTCGAATGATGAATTATGACGGTCAGTCGTGGGCCTTTTCATATTATGTATTGTAACTGGACACGATGTAAAGATGTAAATATTGAATAATCCACTCAAAATATATGTCAATGTGAGAAATGTGCAGTGGATTTTGCATGCTGTCAAATCAGGCTTCAAGTCCTTATTTCTGCTGGCTTTATATTTGTCTTGGACATGGTCACTCCCTCCTCGTTCTTGTCTGAACTCCTGCAAGCTCTCATTAGTAGCACTTAGTTCACATCAGTTCACACTTTGCCAATATGTTTTGTGATAAATTTTGTGATAAATTTTCTTTTTTTTAAACAATCAATTACAAAAGCATGACTTTGTAGCAGTAAATTCTGTACTTCGTCTCCTGAAACTACAAAGTATAGCATTCTTTCCAGTGAATGATACAATAGCTACTCTCTTAAACACCAATAATTAGAACGAAAAAAAACCCTGCTTTGGTTTACCACATACCCTCAGCATGTGTTACAAATCTTGCAATACTCATAAAGGAGTGTGATGAGACACAGACAGTACCTTCTGATATATATGAACTTTCTTAAACTTCTGCACAAATGAGCTGAAACTGCAAAGTGACTGTTTGGATCAAGAGCCTGAGGAAAAGAGCTGGCAGAACGCAAGAAGCTCCATGGATGCTAATCTCAGTCAGAGGGATATATAATTTCATGCCTATTTAGAGAAGAGTCCTGAAGGGCTTTCTCATCAGCAGCTCTCCAGTCTCATGGATAGGTGATGCAGCAGCTCTGCACACAGATTCTATCATGTCCTTCTTTAAAGAGACAGCACAATCCATTGATAGACTGAGCACAAGCAGGACAGAACACTTGATATATTTCACTATATGGTCCTTTTAAAAATTGGTCTTTCACTGAGTCTTTCTGCCTAGTTCCATAGCTGTAGTTATGTAGTGGGCAACTTTTAAAAGCAATTTGCATGGAATTACTGCTTTCAACACAGAGAAGCATCTCGTTGCCAGGAAACATTTGAGCAGATTTTTGACCCTGCCTATTCATTTTGTTGCCTGTTGCTTGGGCTACTGCCAAGTGTATCACCACCCTGACAATCACAACCAGAGTAATAATGAATAATGACAAAATTACAATATCATTATGCAGATGCAATTCATACCATCTGCTTGTGCGTGTCGTGTGTGTGTGTATGGGTGTGTGTGTTTTACTTCATGTCATTTCTTCCTAAAAGTGATACTGTGATACATTTGAGACATCAGATGCAACATTATATGACCATCTGCTTTGAAATAACAGATCTTTTGCAACATGCATGTATCTCTACATGCAGTGGTTACAAATGTTAGTAATTTGTGCATGCATTTTTTTACAGGCAAGCTTCCAGTCAGCACACTCAATTGCACAATATTATGAGGTGCTGCATTCCCTCCTTTGGCAACCACAGTGACCCTGCAGGCATTGATCATATATGATCATAAAGCTTCTGTTTCCAGGGAGGAAACAGATCCATCAATTTTTTTTTTTTTTTTTTTTTTGGTCATTGTCTTAACCTCTTGATGAAATTCTGAGGGAGGAAAGCAATGTATCCAAAGTGCACAGTGTCAGCAGTTTGATGGGGTAAATGAACAATAGACTATGGTTAGTGCGGTATAGCAATAGCTTCTCCGGTCTCCCATTGTGTTTCATATTCATTATGTCCTTCTCTTTCCCATGAAAACTGTGGCATATTCATCAGCACTGTGACAAATTAGATGTGCAGTGAAATGGAGTATGACTGAGAGCAGTGGAAGATTACATCCACTCCAATCTTACCCAGCAATCACTATCCCTTCATTTCTGTGGGGAAATACCCAAGGATGGGGAAGAAAATTAGATCAAATTTTACTGGAGAAAGAGCTGGAGTGGCCAGGGAAAGAGATGAAACAGAGTATTTTTCCATTTCTGCCAAAGCGTCTCTCTCAAAAGCATTTGTCTTGGAATCAAATGCAATGTTTTTTTTTTTTTTTTTTTGGTTTGTTTTTTGTTGTTGTTTGTTTGTGTTTTATGGGGGGGAGGGGGGTGTAATGATTACAACAAATACATATAACTCAACATGAATTCAGATGCACTGAATGGGAAGACATATAAGTTATTTTTGCATTTTGTCAAAATCAATTTTTTATGAAACCTGTGGTTTTCACGCAACTAAAATCAGCCTTTGCCACTGAAACTGATTGAGCTGGATGAACCCCACAAGTGCAGCAAAAATGCTCTCGAACACTCAGATGTTGCTTCATGACTGCTGTGCTGTATGCACCAGCTCTCCAGCTGAGCACAAATGAAAATACATAACACAGGCACATCCAAGATATAGAAGCAGCTGGACATCATTTAAGGCTATCCTTGGTCCCAGCTGCATTCTTGCCTTTATGTAATACCTGCAGGAAATGCTGAAACTACACGAGAAACCCACCTACACATAACTGAGCCACAGTGCTGCAGCTCACATGCTGAATCCTCCAGAGACAGATCTCAGTTTTAGTTAATGTGTCAAGGAAAGACAGCTAACAAGATGAGGTTAAGCAGTGCAAACAGCGTTTGATTTGTTTTGGAAGATCTAAATCCAACAGCAAGGCAATAAATGAAATTGATAAGAAAGTTTAGATAAAGGGTTTTTTCTCGATTTTTCTTTTTCCTTTTTTTAAAAAAAAAATAGTGTGGCAGAGACATCTAGTGGCAAAAAATGGGTCACACCAGTTTATTTCTTTTGGGTTCAACTAAAAAAACTAAATAATAAAACAGCAAATCTACCAGTGCTCTGCACCTGAGCCAGAACTCCCTCCCTCAACTCCTTCAACTCCTGCTGCAGACCGTCACATGAAAATAATGTAGTTCAAGAGTCATTGTGGTTAGAGTTTGTTTCTCAAAGTCATCTGCTGCACTTCCTCTGAATTCTTTGTGTGTGAGTCAGCATCCATAAAAACAACAACAACACTGCAATATTGTTGTAAAAAAAAAAAAAAAAAAAGATACTGAGGGCATTCAGTGCTCTGAAAACACTCCACACACCACAAACAACCTGGAATCACAAAAGAAGTTCAAGTAAGGGAACAGTAGTTCAGGTAAGTTTTTATCTTAATCTGAAACAGAGGTGAAAATTCTCCATAATTTGTCTGAAACATGACAAGAATGTACAATGGGTGAACAGGTGGATGTCACTCAGAGTAAACTTGATTTGAATATTTTCTAGTCTTAAACGTTTGTGTCAGTATGAACCATTCTTTAGCCATGAAAATGAAAAAGCTGGTGGTGTAGGAGTAATTTTGTTGATATATTTATCTACTCAGATATTGAAGCATGAATTTCCAAAATAATATCAATGTTTTCCTGAAGTATGTTTCCAATATCTACGTCATATTCATCTCTAACCTTTGTTTTTTTTTTTTTGTTTTTTTTATATTAACTGAAATGCAGTGTGAAAGAACAATGCAGGAACATTAAGGCTACATTTCATGTAGCTGTTTTTATTCATCTGTTCTCAGAGTTTTACCTTGATTGCACTTACTACTGTGCAGTAAGTAGCACAGTTTCTTTATGATCTCCCAGTCATAGTAGGACTGCTGTTCAGCTCATTTCTAACTGCTAGTGTGCATCTGTGCTTCCTTCCACTTCAGTGAACCTCCGTGTAAACCACAATGGTGTTAAACTGTAGAGCGTAAGAAAATGCTCCCATATCTCATGACTACTGATTGTCACATTAGATTTAGAAAAGGACCTTTAGCTACATATTGGCCAAATGAAGGCTGGGTTCAGTTTCAGCCAGTGTAAGCTGACTCCATCTACTCTTTCAGCTTCCATCAGCTTTCTATTTTGCTGTATGATGAATTAGGGGTAGTTTGGGTAAACTAACTTCTTATGTTACAGTGAAAGGACATATGATGGAATCAATGGGAGAGGCTTTGATGATTTTAAACAAAAGTAGTCGCTAAAAGTCAGAGAGTGCATTGCTTCAAGGCTTGAGGAAACACTGCTGCAGCAGTTAAGTAATTAAGCCTTCAAACTGGACACACTGAAATGCCGAAGGTGTCAAACAGTTAGTTTTTTTTTTTTTTTAAACCTGTGCTTTTGAAGTTCAGGTTTCTTAGTTTGTCAGCTTGTTTCACAGACTACCAATGTTGAAGAACTTAGGTTTCCATCAAGCTTTAAGGGTCTGATTTAAACTTGAATGACATAAAAAAACACTCCTGCCATCTGAGAGCATAAAATATAACAATCAACAAAATAAAATAAAATACTGAAAAAAAAACATTGCTCCTGTGCATGTGATTTGAAGTAAAGAAATTAAACAGCCTGCACACACAAATAGTTCTGTATTAAAACATGAAGCTTTATATTTTCACTGAGTGTACAACCATGTGAAAATGTGTGCCTTGTTTCAATTCAGGCTAAAAGGTTTTACAAAAAATTAGATATATTAAAAAAAAAACCTCGAAATTAAGTGAAAACAGTGTCACATGAAAAATAACACGTTACAATAAATCATTATTTATCAAACAAAAACTAAGCCAAAATGTAGAAACAGTGTGTGCAAAACTATATATAATGATCTAATACCATGTAGAACCGAGATTTAGAGGCAGTAACTTCAGGTCTGTTTTCCTGTGTGATGTTCCCAGTTTTTCTTCAAATCATTACTTCAGGGAATCGTAGGTATTTATTTATGCTAAGTGCTCTTCATTTCTGACCATAGTGGTGCAAACGAGCTGAGGTCTCGACTCTGGAAGTCTTTATTCTTTTCCTTTTCAGGAAAAGAATGTTGTAGATTTACTGATGTGGATCATAGTCCTCTTGCATGACTCAGCCTCTTTCAAGCTTTAGGTGTTTGACAGCACATTTGACTGTAGAAAACTGTGATATAGAGAAAGGCTCATGATCCACTCACTGGCTGCAAGGTACCCTGTAGCTTCAAAAGAAGTCAAACTCATTATCCGTTCATCACCTTGCTTGGCACCTGATATGAGTGGTTTGTGTTCATGTGCTGTGTTTTGGTTTGCTAAATTTGGTGCTGTGCATAATGGCCAAACATCTCCATTTTGGTCTTGTCTGTTTAGATTGTGCTGAGAGATTTGTCTCTCTGCATGACTCAGTGATGCAACTTATGACTTTTTCAAGAGGTGTTTGACAGCACATTTGACTGTAGAAAACTGTGGTATGGAGAAAGGCTCATGATCCGCTCACTGGCTGCAAGGTACCCTGTAGCTTCAAAAGAAGTCAAACTCATTATCCGCTCATCACCTTGTTTGGCACCTGATATGAGTGGTTTGTGTTCATGTGCTGTGTTTTGGTTTGCTAAATTTGGTGCTGTGCATAATGGCCAAACATCTCCATTCTGGTCTTGTCTGTTTAGAGAACATTGCTCCAGACGTTTCTAGTGATGCAACATTACAAACCATAAGTCGTGCTCCCATGTTCTTTTCAAAAAGAAGAGACTTTCTCGTAGCAGCCATTCCAACAAACCATGCTTGTATAGTCTTTTACGAATAAGCCCTATCACAAACTTTAACATCTAACATACTAACTGAGGCATGTGCAAGATGTCTCTGACCATTGCATTGTCTGACCTTGGCGTGAACCTGCTGGGACATCCACTTTTTAGAAGACTGGCAACTGTCTTCAATATTTTCCATTTAGTATAATCTTGAATAATAAATGACAGACTGTAAATTGTTTGGACTTGCAAACCTTCCCAGACTAATGAGCAGGCATAATTGTTTCTTTAAGATTATTGCTGATGTTGTCCCTCTTTGGCATTGTGTCAACACACACCTGCAGCACCAGACCAGACCCAATGTCTGCTTTTATAGTGATGCTCACACCTACTGACCATCAATTAGTCAAATACTGTATTAGCCCGAAAATAGGATGATATTTTATTCTAGAATTCATATTGTCAAAAATGGGACCATCTTATAATCGACGTCTAGACTTTTTTTCTTGTAATTACACATCTGCGCCGCTAGATGGGGCCGGCATCGAAGTCACCAGTAAGTGAATGGAGCATCACAGTGAATGCATGTGAGCGCAATCTGATGTTTATCAACACATCAGTTTATTAAATAGTACTGTACCATGATCTTAAATAACATAGGAACCTGACACGTACCTGTACCTTAAGAATGGTACCATACTTCCTAAAAAAGATTAAATCATTAAAATGTTTAACGATACAGCAGAATGGTATCTCTGTGTGAGTTTTTCTATAATAATGGTACAACAAAAAGTTGTTTTATGAATAACCTTATTTTCTTCAACATATATTTATTTTCCCAAAATTATATTTGAAAAATAGGGATCATCTTATAATCAGAGTCGTCCTATATTTGGGCCAATACGGTACATTTGATTAGCAGCCACTAGATGTTTCCTTTTAAATCCTCAGGGAGCAGTGAAGATGTACTGATTTTGTACTAGGTATGGCGTGGTGCAGGCCACATGCTTTTTTTTCATATAAGGGCTGTATTTTCCTAGTTTTAAAACCTGGTAAGCATTTAGAAAGGAAATAATCAGGCTTTCCAACAGTACAAGATTTAATGCCAAGAAGCATTGTAACAACAAAGAAATAATCGACCAAACACAAATTTCCTTAGTTTTTGTGCTTTGTTTACTTTACATTGTACAGTACAGTAAGGAAGGACTCATAGGAGTTCACTGCCTCATCTTCTTTTCCCAAACTAGAAAGGCACACATAGCAGAAGATCACCTGACACTGCATCCAGACAACTTATCTGGTGTCTCAAATATCATTACAACTGTTGACACTCTATGCATTGAGTTGCCACGCTGAACTCTTTGAGATATAATGGTCAAAATGCTATTTCACAAAACTATTTCAAACAAAATAGTTTGCACATTATATAATAGCTACAAATACAAACAAAAAAAGATAAAAACTGTAAAAAAAATATATATATATTAAAGTGTTTTGGACTATATCACACACACACATACGACATGCTCTTCCTCTAACTTCTTCGGCAGATATTCTTGTGCCTCCATAGCAGATAATTCCATTTCCATTTTGAACGGTACCATTTTTACACTCACAAAGTTTACTCCCAATGGAAAGAAATGTTTCTCGTATGTTCACTTTAGAGATGCATGAAAGGGTTAAATCTCAGAAACTTGAAACTGAGTTTACTTTGTTTAGAACTTGTTTCCAGACAAAACAGTTGAAGACAAAAATGAAGTAGTAATTAATAACAGAGCAATACAGTGACCCTTAATGCGTATTGAATGTTCACTGGATATTTTGATATTTCTCTTGGAGTGAAGTCTTTCCTCACTTGCTCTCATTTAAAATAAACCTCAAATATGGCTCCATTCAAATCCAAAAGCACATCCAACTGGCTGAATGAATTAACAAACTTTTCAGGAACTTTTGCTAGTTCTGGAAGACGGGTCAACTCATTTGCGGTTGGTTCACATAACACCAGCCCTTCTTGAGACTGCCAAGGAAAACTGTTATCCTCCACAGAGAGTCTGCTGACACATGGTGTTACAGAGCGGTACTGCAAAAGGTATTTCCACGGACCTTAACTGCAGAACAATAGAAATCAGTGTCTGTCCTCTTCCCTCCCTGAAAGACATTGCCAAGGCCTGGAACTTTAAGAGCCACAAATATCACTAAAGACATCTCACATCCTAGACATTACTTGTTTGACCTGCTGACTTCTGACAGGTGATTCAGGTCATGCACATCCTGGCAAATAGACCAAAAGCCAGTTTTTTTTCCACAGCGAATTAATGGTTTTAATACATAAATATATGAAAACATGCAGATGCGCAATACATTTCAAATGCTATTTTACCTTGTAACATTTAGTTATAATCTTCAATGCTAAAGCAATGTATTTAATTATTTATTACTTTATTATTGTCCAACAAGTCTTAAAATGTGTGACAATGTTTTATGCATGTGGTTTTTATGTGCATGAGTATGTGCCTGTTTCTTTTCTGCTTGTGGCATTAAATTTAGTAACACTGTATTTAATACTATACTATACTGTATTTAATGTGTTGCAGGAACCAGTTGCTCTAGCACAGCTTTTAAATAATAACCAACCAGTCTGGGTTACCAGTAAACATCCATCCATGTCAGACAGGCAGATCCTAAATCAGAATCATTATCAATGACAAACAAAATGAATAATGACTCACTTATCAATAATTAGTTAACTTATTTATTTGAACTAGATTTTACTTTGTTATAGGTGGTTTCTCAAAACTGACTGCAAACATCAGCATTACTTACCCGTAAATTATTTTTTCTTTTATATTTCCGTAATGTTTTACATATTTTAGATATGCCTACAATATAGTGGAAATGAAATATTTAAATTGTGCAAATTTTCCCCAATTAAGTATTTCACTTTCATAATAGCCTCTTAGTCAAATTCTGCATCCATCTCTCAACATGAAGAAGAAATGGATTATTTGTAAAAACTTCAGTTTGGATAAAACGGTAACCAGTGACAGAATCAATCATTAACTCCTGATGTATTTTTGCAAATAACCAAGCAGATATCTGTCATCCAGAGTGATGCACTACTGAAGACGAGGACTGGGAGAGTGAAGGAGGAAGTGATGAAGTACTCAGTAACCATTTAGCATGATGCTCTACATTGTGCCACTTTAAGTAAAGTGGCTAATCCTAACAGAATATTTTGACACCTGAAACAGCACTTACGGTGCACAGAAAGAGCAACTAAAGAGTGGAGATAAAAGGATATCAGGGACATCTGTGACCAGTAAATGACCAGCAAAGTGGATTCACAGAGATGGATGAACTTATGATTCATGAATGTAGCGTCAGCCTGTCCTCAGTGATTGTAAAACATTTACATTCCAGTGACAAAAGGAAGAGGGGCATGTGTACAGACTACCTGTTAGTCACGTGGTGTCTCGATGTTTGAAGTTAAACTAATAACAAATGAACCAGTAGCTACAGCATTAGCTTTAGTTACTGGTTTGGAGTAAGTCATTAATCATTTCCCAACAAGCATTTCTTTCATTTGGTCCATGCCAGCTCCAATCCTCTCTAAAAATGTAGTGGACTTCCCCTAAACTTCTGAAGTCCTTCATCTATTTGTTCCATAAAAATTAAGAAGGAGCCTTTCAGCAGCTTCAGTGAGCAGCTTCTCAGCCACGTGCAGTGACGTCCCTGAACGCATCAGTCTGTCCGTGTTCCTGTCTCTGGAAGCGTCTCGGCCTCAGTCAAGCATTGCGGGCTGGCGCCGCTGACTCTCCACTTCCACAACATCGGGTGTAGTGTTACTGTTTGTTGTGGCCTCAGATCGCTAATAACACGGCGGGAAAACAATGTCGGCGGTAAAGCTGGTCGACATCACCCGAGATCACTCAACCCCCGAGGACGTGCGTGCGGATTAACTGGTTTATTGGCAATGTTGGCTCACCAGAGGCGTGTTTTTGGGGCTAGGACATGAACAAATCGACTTTTAAAATAAATTAATTAATTAAGAAGTATATAATTCAGTTTTAATGATTTTGGAGCATTTTCAGCTCCTTCTTCTTCTCTTTTTTTTTTTTTACCACGTGGCCTACATGTTTATTTATTATTCATGTCTTTGCTTGATTATATAAGTATGCTTGAAATTTATATCTATTTATTTGTTAAAGGCTTGTCGCACCTGTTGAAACTACACAGGCCGACATGTAAAACTACACATTTCCTTAATCTCTGTTGATATAGCTCCAGTACTTTTTTTTCTGGTTGACCACACGCAACTTGAGCGTCTTATTTCTTAATGAAGCCTGTTAATTACAGCCAGTCGCAGTGGCAGCGGGCCGGATGTGACAGGTGTTCCTGTAAGGTGAGAAGACGCGGAGCCGCAGGAGTGCGCGCCCTCACCGGCCGGCTGTAGCTCAGTGTTCCTGTCAGCCGGGGCCGACGTCTGTCCTCCTTCTCCATTAGCTGGACCCTTGAATGATTTAGATCTCCCGAGGCCCTCAGTCATCAGCCACCGCGCAGGTCCGTCCGGTAGCATCAGCAGCAGCTCCAGCACGCGGCGCCAACAAGGATCAAACACGCAGCTGATGGAAAGGATGCATCCCGGTTCAGCGACGACAACGCCGTTTTCCGTGAAGGATATTTTGAGGCTGGATTACCACAGTGACTGCGGAAACTACTTTTTGATGGCTGACCAGGTTGCTCGGATGCATCCACACCGGAATGCACGTGCCGGTGACTTTTACGCGTGTCAGTCTGAGCGGCGCGTCTCCGGGATGCGGAGGAAGCTGGATTTGCAGAAACCAGCTGCAGAAGAGGAGATCAGGGAAAAGGGTGAGAGGATGCTGCATATCACTGGCAGGTTTTCTGGACGGATGAGTGTTTTGTGCGCGTTTAGGCCCCTCGACAAAATTGAACTTGGGCCTACGACCTCTCATTCTCACGTCTCTGTGGCCTGCTTTGGCTCCACTTTAAAAAATAAAAAGAAACAGATTTTAAGAACCAATATGTAGAGGGAAGTCCATTTACACACTTACAATTTTTTTCCCAGCAAAACCTATCCAATCATCAACTTATTGGTTGATAGGACTTGAAAGGAAAACTTTGCATTTTGTATTTTCTTTTTCTAATAAATTCAGTCCACCCATTAGCTACAGAAAAATGTTAGTCTGATAAACTTTAAATTACAACGAATTTTTAATGACACTGTGTGACACTGTGGTTGAAAAAGTCAAAATCACTTCAGCTTTTTCATTTTAGCACATGCCATTATAAGTGGAAGTGACAAAATAACATTTGACCTGTAGATTTATTGTCCTTTTTTCCCCCCTTTTTCAAATTCATTCTGAAATAGCATTCATTCAGATTCTATTTTAAGGGATATTTCATTTCACTGGTTTCCTGCCCTGTCCAGGATCCAGTTTTAGATTTTATTGCTTGTTTTTAAGAATCCCAACAGCATGGCACCACCTTACTTGTCAGAGTTTTTACGCGTTCACAGTCCAGCAGAGCACTGATCTCAACTAACCAGTTGCTCCTGACAGTTCAGAGATCTAAATGACTAAATTAAAAAGCAGAGGTGATAAAGCTTTTTTTTTTCTGTGGTTGAACCGCCTGCCTTTAAGCATCCAGATCACTGCACATAATCCTTTCTAAAAAAAAAAAAAAAACTCACCTCTTCTCTCTGGCTTTTGCTCCAACTTGAGCACGATATCTTTGTTTTTTTATAATAGTATACAGATGCTATTCTTATTTTTAATTTCTATGTTTATTTGCCGTTGTTTTATAATGCTCTTGTCGTCTTTGCTTTACTTAGTTTTTATTATTTTGTTATTTTATTACCTATCTCTGTCCATATTTATTGATGAGCAATAGGATTTTTATTTGTTTTAGCCTTAAAGTTGTGTTAAATTTGCTTTAAATTGACCTGACTTGACAGTAAATTATGCCGGAATCATAAGTAAAGAGTCAAGGGAAAACAAAAATGAATAAAATACTAGAGAAAACGACAACATAAATACAATAGATCCCGTGACTAGTCAAAGCGCACTTGTTTGTGACCGGTGTGTGTGTGTCCAGGTCGGCTCGGTCCAGACGGCGGGGCCCGGAGCGGAGGCCCGACGCGCAGGAAGCCCCGCGTCCTCTTCTCTCAGTCCCAGGTGTCCGAGCTGGAGAGGCGCTTCAGGCGGCAGCGCTACCTGTCCGCCCCGGAGAGAGAGGAGCTGGCCCACGTGCTCCAACTCACCTCCAACCAGGTCAAGATCTGGTTCCAGAACCGGAGGTACAAGTGTAAGCGTCAGAGACAGGACCAGTCTCTGGAGCTGGCGGGGTTCCCGCCCGCGCCGCGGCGGGTGGCGGTGCCGGTGCTGGTGCGGGACGGGAAGCTCTGCGGCGCGGACTCCCGCTCGGCGCCGTTCAACGTGACAGTCGGACAGTACGGGCCCGTGCTCGGGTGCGGGGAGAGCAGCCGCGCACGGATGCTTTTATCAGCGCGTGAGCGGCGCGCAGATGTCCGGTAACCGGCTGCTGGATTTAATCAGTGACGCAGAGGCGCCTTTCAGCCAAGGACACTTTCACACTCCTGATTTCAGAGGCTGGTGATTAAATAAGAGCTTTTTACTTGTCATTTTTTTCCCATTTGTGTACAACAAGATTTAGAAATAAATAATTAAAAACAACTGGCTGCAGTGGTGAAAAATGATTTCTGTGTTGTTTTCTTTTTATGTTTGCTTCTATTTTGTGGCTATGTAGGCAACAGAGATATTTAAAGAATTAGAGATTAGAGAATGTTGTTTACCAAAAAAAAAAAAAAAAAAAAAAGATCAATAAGCATAAGGAAACTGTTTGCAATGATATTGATTAGGTTTCCATTCTATTTAGGTCTATGAGAGACAGCTTTCTGTATTTTTTGTTTGTATAATTGAAAAGGCCTAAATACATATGTATACCATTAGAGTTTTGATAAAACAACAGGACTGTCTGAGGTTTCTGAACCCTGCTTTTTCTAAATCTGACCAAGTCCGAACATTAGAGATAACTTGCACCCAGGATCCAGTCAGAAAATTGGTTCTAGAGGTGTGTGGTTTATCAAAGGGGAGCCAGAGAAAAGCTAATGGATGCGGTGACATCAACACAGCTCTATCAAACTGAGATCATTGTCCCATTCTCGAGCCTGCTGATAAGGCCGGACAGCTTGTCCGGTCCGGGAGCTTTGCTTGGTAAACAAAGCCGCAGACAGAGTGGCTCTTAAACTCGTTCAAACTTTCAATCAAATGCGGACCCGCGCGGTTCCAGTCGGACCTGAGTCCCACTGGCGGGCCGCTGGGTTCACTCCGCACGTGCGGCTTCATTCATCGCTGATGCTGAAACACAGAGACGCGGCGGTTGTTAGTTCGGCAGTGATTTTAGCTTATCGATCGGTAGGTGAATCGGTTTAGCAGATAGGCCTGCTCGGTTTGTGTGTCCTCTGAGTGAACGGGAGGAGAAGAGGCACTTCGGGGAGGACAGAGGAGCTCAATGAGCGTCTCTGCACAGATAAGAAGAAACTGTAGACAGAGAGGAGACCTCACATCAGATAATCCTGTGTGTGTGTGTGTGCGTGTGTGTGTCGGTTTCATGTGGTTTTAAAATCTTCCTGGGCCTTCACTCATTTGAGGTTTTAAAATGTTCCCTGTCTACCAACTCATATTTTTGCTAAACTGACAAATTCTTAAAATTAAAGCTACTTTTTTTTTAATTTCGTTTGGTGGTGATGCACATACTCAGATCATTTTATGGATGTGAAAAACAGGAAAAGAAAGAAGAAAAAACAAAGCTCTACTCCCCAAATACATTCTCAGTTTTCTGACTTCTTTCCATGGGTTTACAGTTCTGTTAAGGTAGTGAAGAATGTGAACTTTGACTATAATTAAAGCAGGAAGCTTTGGTAAAGCTGCAAACTACTACTTTATAATCTTAATTTGTCATATTTTAGAAGTTTGTTTGATCATGCATTGTGCTTCTTCAAAAAACAAAGAAAGAAAACTGTAATGATGTCAATTACATCATTGCAATGGACTAGAATACTTGCATTTTAAAAGACTGTAAGTATGAAAGTAGTCAAATCTAAAAGTCAATTCAAAAGTAACATAAATATGAATACGATATCTAAGTCTCTCTTTCTCTTTCTCTCCATATGACTACACACATGTGTGTGTAGTCATATGGAGAGAAAAACAGCTGTGTGTGTGTGTGTGTGTGTGTGTGAAGGGAAAAAAGAAGGGAGGGAGAAAATTCATTGAGAGAAAACTGAAGTTGCTTGATTACACTGTTGTGATGAGGGTCCCTTAGAGGGTGACGTGGGTTTGGCCATCTGTGAAAGACCCATTGTGCCATTGTAGTTTACGCCCCCAAAAAAAGGTTTAAAGCCATGCTATGGTTCCCCCAGCTTTAAACATCAGATATGCTTCTGGCAACAATCCTTCAAATGTCGGTCTGATAAGCTGGTGTTTATGATGGTTTCTGAGATGATTTACAAATCCAGTGCTTCCCCTGTCTAACAATGCTCAGTAAACTCATGTTAAACCTGCCACGGCAGCAGCTGCTGTGGTCCCCTGGTGGAGATTTGATGAGTAGCTTTAAAGCTCCCTCTAGTGGAAAAATACCACTTTCACAGGGAAAAAAGACCAATCTTTATTCCAATTATGAGCTCATCCTAATAGGCTTCTTAGGCATGAAAAAACCTAGAAGCCCCCTTCCATCCATGTTCCAAAACTGCTCCTTCCTGTTCAGCATCACAGGACTATGAGTAGGGATGGGAATCGAGAACCGGTTCCTTTAGAGAACCGGTTCCGTGTGTTTCAATTCCATGGAATCGTTTGGCAGTTTATCTAGCGATTCTTTTATCGATTCCAGCCAGCACGAAATCTCACGTAATTTACGCAAGTTACACACAGTCAATTCCAGAAAGAACTTACGTGATTAAGTTACAGCAGCGTCCCAATTGGCAGCACAGCGACGGATGCGCTGGTATGGCCATCTCAAAAGACTCCCTCCTAAACACCCCACTCACGCTTTCCTCCACTTTGACCCCGATTCTGCCGGCTGGAAACGCCCTCGCGGTGCTCCCCGCACACGATGGATGGACGCTGTTACCAGGGACCTACACCAACTAGGCTTGTCGCTGACTGAAGCCGAGCCTCAGACCCAAACGGAGAAGATTGGTGAAACTGATTGGCTTTATGCATGGCGTCACCCCCGCCGCAGAGCAAGACCCGATGATGATGATGATGATGATGATGATGATGATTATCTAGCGGTTATCTAGCGACACAAATCTCACGTAATTTAGTTACGCACAGTCAATTCCAGAAAGCACTTACGTGATTAAGTTACGTCGGTTTAGCACGCGCATTGGAGTTGTAAGCAGCAATGGCGCAGGTTCAAACGCTCCAAAGTTTGGCTTCACTTCACAAAGAAAGATGGCAACAGGGCAACTTGCAGTCATTGTAAAGTGGAGATAACAGCGTCGGGAGGGAACACAACTAACATGCGGAAACATTTGCGCACACAACATGTGATAATGTTAAACAAGTGTCGTGTTTTTGACGCGGTTCGAACTGATGGATCTCAATCCAGCGGGAGTAGCCAAGCTAAGATCACCTCTGGTAACTCTGGTAAGTAGCTATCCCGCTGCCTATGTGCTTCTTTGTAAAACACACTATAACATTAATGCTATGCTATTAAATGAATGCTTTCTGCATTACACTTTAGAAGATGACCGTGATGAGGAGAGAGAGTCTGGCTGGCTCAGAGGCTGGAAAACATGCTTATTTTTCTGAAAAAGAATAGTTAATTCTTCATAGTATTTGCAAATTTGTACTATGCACTGTTCCGTTGTATTTGATAGTATTTATCTCTCTTTATTATTAATTTTTGAGTGCTTAGTGTGCTCATATATCCTTTTAAAAGGGAGATATTTTCATTTCTATTAGGAAAAATCTGTTTTAAAATGTTAACACATTCTTGTGTATTTGCACAGTTACATATTACAACAGTTAACACGTTATCTAGGCTTTGGGCCTCTTTTGACCTCGCTGTTGAGTTTGTAAAGTCGTGACTTCTAAGTAAAAAAAAATGATACTAATAAAACTGTTAGTTCTCCTTTTTCCCAAATTAGAATCGATAAGAGAATCAATAAAGAATCGAATTGTTAAACAGTATCAATAATCGAATCAGAATTGGAAAAATCGTTATCAATTCCCATCCCTAACTATGAGAGTGTACCTCAGTTGTCACTGGGATAGAGCACGGCACATTCGTGACAGGTCACCAGTTCATCCCAGGGCCACCAAGAGACGAACTAGACAAACATCCATGCATACTCACACTCATGCCTTAGGAAAATTTAGAATCACCAGAGTCAGAGGTTTGCCCAGAGTGAAAAAAAGCAATACCATAAAAAGTTACGGCATTCAAAAGCTTGGGAATCCTGGAGATTTGAGCTCTCACATACATTTTTACAAGGTCTCAGTGTCAACATGAGAAACATTTCATTTATGTTGGAAATAATGTATTCATTTAAATAGCAGCAAACTGTGGAAGGTAAAGTCCTGTTAAAAAATAAACCTGTAGTTGATTAAACAATAGCGTCTACATGGTAATAATGATCTAAAACTAACACTGAGGTTTTCATAAACTGCTGGCCCAAACATCACCAAATCTCTGTGGACAGAACTCAAAAGAGCACTGCATGCAGGATATAGAGGTGAATAAACTCAATCATAAAAGGCAGAATGGGGAAAACCCCATAAACCAGAACTGAGATACTTGTATCTTGTAAGAAAAAGCATTCACAAGTGTTGACCTTACAGGGCCAACCGTAAATCAGCCTTTCAGTCCGATGACATATTTGTTATGTCAGACAATGCACAGACAGCCCGTCCTTGCACAATAACCAGGTTTGGGACACAGTAGAAAGCAAATCTAAGGCTGAGTAGATAAGTGGACAGAAGTCTAACAAATCTGTTGTAAAACCACAACAAAGAATCAGTACTTGTCATCTCAGGTGACGAAAAAGCAGGGAAATGGCAGAAGACTAATGGCAGAACAACTTTCCGCAGCTCAAAGAAAACATTGTCACCTCATAGTTTGTGCTGTGGAAGACAAATGCCTTCCCAGGCTAAAAGGTCAGAGGCTCGGCGATGTCATTCCTGAATGCACAACTATGCAGCCACATATCTGCTCAGTGAACGCTCAGAGCACAATAAACACAAAGGAAATGTAACTCGTTTCAATAGAAAGCAATCATGTGGATTGTCATAGAATCAGGGCAGAGGATGACAACACTGGTGAATGTTTAGAGGAGCCATTTCAAACATGATCCTCCACCCAGATCAACACGAGCCCTGACTCTCACTGCTCACGTTGTTTATGCCATCGCAATGAGCGCACAAAGTTTCTTCCTTTGACTCTCCAGTTTTTGAGAAACACCTAATGTGCATTAGATGTTTTCTGGAATGACTGATGCTTACAATTTTTTTTAAATACATTTTCAGAGGAATTAAAAGTACAATAAAATGTGTTTTTGAGACACAAAATCCTTTTTTTTTTCTATTTCTTCATTTTCTTCTGCTCAGTGTGACCCAAAGATAAACGGGAGGGACTTAAAAAGAGAAAATAATGATGACTAGATGATGGGATAAAGGCTCCGTGTGCTTACAGTTCAACACGCCTAGCAGACAGACAGTCGCAGAGCACGGTCAGGGTAAAACATATCCTACTGGAAATCTTAATACTGTGTTGACAAGACAATAAGTAAAGCTGAAGAAGGAACCTCAGTAGATTTAAAGCAGGTGTTTTTTTTTTTAAATTATAAATGATGATCCTCAAACTGCTGCACCATTACCTTTGTGCTTAAAATAAATAGTTCTTCCTTTCTTCAAATATGACTAAAGGCTTTTCAATTGTTGTATTTTCATCTTATTAAAACAATGATGATAGAAGCATTCCTTGCCGCCACAGTGGCGTGCGCTTGTGCAAGGAATTAAGAGTTAGCGGGACCTGGAAAGCGTGGAGAGGGTCATGTTTTTGATACCTGTACTCATGCATTTCCTAATGAAGCATGAAATCCCAGAGCAACAGAGACACCTCTAGTAAACATTTCATTTGCTCAAGAAAGGTCAGGCTGAACCACAGAGAACAACAAAATGAACCTGCCCATGAACAATGAGTGTGTCCATTTGGGAGCCGGCCAAAATGTGTCGAACTCATTAGTGCTCCAGGAGGTTTGACCACCCACTCTGACCCCCGTCCCTTCACCCTGCTACTGCAGACAGAGCTGTGTCCCTGAGGCCACTGGGTTACTGCACTGAGAAGAAGAGGGGGGGTGGGGGGGGGTGGTTAAAACATGAGGTTTAAGACATGAGGATTAAGACATGAGTCCATATAACCACTACGCCACCAAAGGGCAAGTAATGACTGCATGTGGTGCAGGAAGTTTTTTAAATTAAACAACTAAATTACAAATTAAACTCTTTTTTGTCCTAGGTATAACAACATACATTGTTTAACCTCTTTTCATTGTATAGAATTTTTTTTTCCCCAGACAGTCCAAGAGCTGGGACTCCATCAGATTCCTGTGACCCTGCATAGGATTAAGTGGGCATTAAGAGTCCATAAAAAGACCATAGCGGGCACAATATATCCATTAGACCATTATATACAAAACATAAAAACACATATTGAACATATATCCATCATGTTTTGTTATGTAGAGAGCATGTTTGAATACAGTTTTATTTTGTGACAATCAAAAGAGCCCAAGTATTAATATACTATGTTCATTCTCAAAAGTGTGTATTGCATAAAGTCAGAGGAAAATGGTACTGCAATGTATGAGGAATGTACTGCAATGTATGAGGAATCTATCTACAGGCATGTAAAAGTAAAAGCATTAATAGTTTTTACAAAAATGTATTAAATAGCTTATTTAGTTGATTACTATAGTTAGCACAGTTATCTAAAACTTTATATATTACCTGTAAATTAGGTTATATATGGTTATTAATGTGTTGAATTGCACATATTCCTCGAAAACAAATGGGAAATCTGGAAAAAAAATACAGGATTATTTACAAAAGAGAACAGTATTATTCAATGGAATTGAATGTATTATTATTATTATTATTATTGATAATATTAATAATAATAATAATATAAAAATAACATGGACTGTAAATACATACTTTTGCATAAGCATCCAGTGGTTACAATATACATTGTGTACATTTGTGTTTTGGAGTTTTTCTTTTCACCAAGAAGACAAATTATATGTGCAACATTTATTACATTGAAAAGCTATCAAGTTTTGACCTGAGAGATTCCTATCAGGTTAATCTGAGGGGGCAAAGCAATGAAAAGTTAGTTGAGCAGAGTTGCTCCGCCTCCTCACTTCAGTCTGGATGAACCCGTCCCTCCACTTGTATAAATTCAGACCTCATGGGTGCGTGAAGGACACACACAGCCTTAAACACACTGCAGCTTTCTGATAGTGAGAGGCCTCCACTTCCTCAAGTACTGGATGGAAATGTCTGACACAGCCAAGCCTTTGACGTCCTTCTTCATTGAGGACATTCTATCCAACAAGGACAGGCACAAGAATGAATGGAAAATGCTCCCCGAAGATGGAAAGATGTTCACAGTGGAAAGAGGAATTTGAAAAGTGGTCAGCACAGCTCTGTTCACAGAAGTCAGCATTTGGAGTGCAAAAAGGTGAGCGTCTGAAAGTCAGGAAGATGGGCATTATTTTTTGTGTGAAAGATGTGGAATTAATATATTTTGAGGTAAAATGTAGATCCGTATTTTCAGATGTTTTAAAATATAGTTTTATATAATAAGTTTAAAAACTGTTTTTGAGAATATCTTTCAAAGTGCTATATATGTGAAATAGCGCACGTGTGTCCTGTGTTTCCTGTAGAGTCTCTGGACATATCCTGCTCCAGCTCCTCAGAGTCAAGTCTCTCCTCCACTGGGAAACAGAAGCGCTCAAGGGCTGCATTTACACATCTCCAGGTGCTTGAACTGGAGAAGAAATTTAATCACCAGAAATACCTGTCTGCCCCAGAGAGGGCTCACCTCGCCAGCACCTTAAGACTGACCGAGACCCAGGTGAAAATCTGGTTTCAGAACCGGAGGTATAAAACGAAACGAAAGCAGCAGACGTCAGAGTTCTGTAAGGATGTGTACAAAGCAGAGGGACTGAGAGAGGACTTTGTCAGATCATCATTAATTACCTCCTTCTGCAAAGCCTATCAATATGGACCGTACCTGTGGGACTACACTGGAGCCTGGGGCCCAGTATTATGGTGAAGAGACATGATTTATAATTAGAAATCAGTGCTTACTGTCTCTGAATTTTAGGCTTTATTTTTTGCTGTAAAAAAAAATCAACTCTTTATTATATGACATAGATTTGAATCCACTGTTTACTCCTGTGTCAACTTCAACAGACTGTCTTTACTCATAAAATCATGAAATCACACTGTATGCTGTATGGACATGACATGGATTTGTACAGTGAAATATGTCATCACTGAATTAAGATATGGCACTGTTGACCAATTCATTAATAAATTATTGTTAATGCAGTTTGCTTTTACTTAAAATCTTTGTGTAGGAATTATTTCCAGCTTTTGGGAATAGAAATTCTGGTGCAGAACGTATTTTGTGTTCTGGATAAATTATTCGTTACAAAACATCATATTACATTTTGCTTCATAACAAAGTTGAGTTAGATGAAAAATACATTTCAGGCAAACTGGAAGAAAGTAGAACGTCTCTCAAAACTGAAATCATCTCAAATTTTAACCTAAAGGAATGTGTACAAATAGCTTAGGTGAATTCATGTGACAGCAACAATCTGACACGTTTGAGGTTTCAGTGGAAACATTAAAATTATCTGCATGAAGTTAAACTGGATGACTGCACAGAGATAGGCATGATGTTGTCAATGAGGGCGAAAGAATGAGACCTGATTCCTTTAAAGACCCACTGATCTGATTACACAGAGATAGACAGCTCTTCAGATTTCTGAAGATGACATCATAAGGAAAGTAACTCTATGAAACCAGACACGATGTCTTGTGTTGAGACTGTACAAAACAACAACAACAACAACAAACAAACAAAAAAAATACAAGATGGCTGAAGCAGTGTAAAGTAACAGGACACAACTGTGAAAGGTTAACAAAAAGGAAACATTTAAAGATTCACGGCAGACACACGGTCTGATGTTAAATACAGGATTCAGTGCTGGTTTAAGTGCATCTGAGTTTAAATCAGTGACACAGCGCGCTATGGCGGATATGTAGGTGATAAGAAGATGCCAATGTCGATTGTGCTACAGAGATATGAAGCTGCAGAGCGATCATGTGCTCACCTCATTAATTTTGTGTCGATAGTAAAGTATAATAGATAATGCATTGATAAAATAGAAGCAGAACCTGTCTGCTAAGATCATATCGGCTATGAGACAAAAACATGACAACTGAAGGTAGTGATGAAAGCAAAGTACGAAGTGGTCATTTACATCACTGTAAAGTGTCAGCTTAGTCTTTAAAGTGATGTTAACTGTCTACATAGGTTTTCTTTAGGCTGTATGCTTTGGCAACTTTGACTGTGAATTAAAATCTGTGTTGTATTGTTTGTATCAGCCATCTGCAGGTGCGTAGCAATGAATTTCTTTATCTCTACTGTCAGATGTCCTGCAGCTGACCTGCAGCTTCCTCCCAAAAAGATACGTACTCTGTTATTGAAACAATCCACCAAGGTTGTCAGGTATTACACAGTGTCCTGTCAGTGCTGCACCTTCTGCAGCTGAATCACAGCTTCCTCCATCTCCAGGCTCAACCTTCAGGTTTATCAGAATTTAATGCTGCAGTAGTTGTGGTAGTTGACGTGAGCTTCCTTTTGTATTTTTAATAATGAGAAATGCTTTACAGCAACTTCAAAATTTTTAAGTGTTTGTTTTAGCTCCAAATCCATGTGTTTCCTGATGATGGATTTAACATTAGTAGCTACCTCAGAATAAATGACTATTTTAAGCCTCAGACAGGACCTAAGTGATAGTCTGGTTAGGCTCACTGCACCTACAGGCAAAACAAGATCATTTTAATTTTGTGGCTGTACAAAAAGCAGTCTAATAAGACATAGAGTTCAGGTCGCCGTCATCTTACCTCCACACCAATCAACTACCAAATCCCAGTTCATGACCACAGCTTCCCTATCGCTGGATCAATATGACAGTTCTAAAGAAGGAGTTGCTTAAACTTTTCTTCTCATTTTGCATCTATTGACAATAGTAAAACCGCTACACATAGTCAATTTGTTGTTAAAATCGCAGAAAAGCAAATGGAAAGACATTTCTCTACAGTCATTTTTAATACATTTTTTTTGAACACTCACAAAGTTAAAATGACTTTATTTCATCCGTAGGGACCCCAACACTGTCACTTAAGTTGAATGAGTCTTGCCTGAGGGTTAAAATGACAATTTATTCTGAAGTCACATAATAATGCCAATATGCTGCAAACATATATTCCATTCTAACTCCAAACCACATCAATTCATGTCATTTTGGTCCCTAACAACAGTTTACACTCATTATTATATTCCTTTAAAACCAAACAAATTTTAATTTTGTATTACTTCAAAGATGTGTATAAAAAGGAGTGTTTGTTCAGGAATCTCCATCCAGCCAGTCATCTTGTTATAAGTCTGTACAAGTCAGCTACAGATGTCACAGAAACTGCTGTCAGAAACTGCTTCTGAATATAGAACTAGATAATTACATATGTATGAAGAAATAGGCACACTCCAGAAGAAGAGTGAAGACTCTCCTTCTCTTGCATCAGTTGACGATAGTTTGCGCAACATCAGTAGTTGATTTGTACGGATGATTTTGCCAGTCCGAACAAGCACATGCCCACACATGACTATATGTCCTTCGTTGTGAATGAAAACCTCTGAGTCAAAACTTTAGTGACTAAGCAGAGATAAATGCCATTTTCTTGAATATATTTTTTCCACAAGATTATTTACATCACGGTGTATAAACATTTACACTTATAAGTGCGGGCCCATTTGGACAAAACAGTTCACCTCTTTATTACTTATTCATGTACAAATATAGAAAATTTCTATTGTCACTACTGCCACACAAGTTACATCAATCAACAACAACTATAAACATCTATCATCAAAACAAAAAAATATATCTCTTATTGTTATTTATTCATTATGAAAGGACATGATATACTAGATACGACACTTATGTCATCTAAACTTTTTTTTACATCATATCTGAACTATTTATGTAAAAGGTGAGGACTGGTGTTGTGGCCTAAAAAGTGGGGGCAGCTGCATGCAGGCTGGTATGCTGGACTGACTCAGGCAGGATTTAGGACTTTACATATTTAAGAAGGGCATGTTTGTAGCAACATAAGCAAAGTGTGAGCAGAGGGCTGATGGAATTGATAGAGGGAGCTTTGAGAGCTCTGTCTGTCTTTAGGAAGTGCCTGTCTTCACTGTGACCTGGGGCAACAAGTGACTGAAGATTATTTCATTTTTCTTTTTTTGTGTTTTAAATTCTTTGAAATTCAGAAATCATTTCATTGTTAAAATTTGTTGAGTCGGTCATACAGTGTCATATAGTGCCATGAATGCAGCTAAATCCCAACTTCTCATTAAACTAAGTTCACTATAGTTCATTTTAATGCATGGCAGCTTGTTAAACACACAGAATGTTAACCATACTCATACTCATACTTTTATTGACTTCTTTAAACTAAAGAGAGTTCTTATCAACGACTTCAGCAGCTGAACTAGTCACTAAGCCCTCAGAGTAAACTGGTAATTAGACATGAAGAGGCCAGATAGCATCTGTTTTGACGGCACTGAAAGTCTGACTGTATCTCTCGATGTGTCTCAGGCGGTATATGAACAAGCTGATCAGATAAGAGCAGCTTGTGAAAGGTTGAAGCTGAAGGTTAGAAGAGCTATTATTTTGTACGTGCCATTGTAATACCTGCACTTCCACAAGCTTAAAAAAGGCACGGTACATTTATTTCCAAACACAGGAGACTTAAAACAACATCCTTTGCTTCCTTCATGTTCAGTCTTCAGGTTTAGGGAGTTTCTGTTAAACTGCCTGTAGACTGCCTGGGTTAACTGGATTTATTGAGTAAATGATAAAAGCATGGAAGAGTTCATAACATTGTCTCTTTTTTTTTCCCATTTCAATGAAATTTATTGGATAAATCAGGAATAAAGAAGGCAGAACTTGTGAGAGCTTGTGAACTAGTGAGTCTCAAGTACAATGCAAAGTCTTCTAATTGAAATCTGGGATTTTCTTAATTTTTTTCATTTTCGAATTTACTTTCTTTGTGGTCTGGAAGAAATATGGTATGAACAGCATGATTGTGGAGGCAGTCATTGTTTTCTCTTCAAGGTGGCCAATGATGCTTTAAAAAACAAGCAGATCTGCTTAACAGATGAGGGGAAAAGCGGTTCAGACCACAAAGACAGCCTTTGTCAGCTCTCCAATATGCCGTGACTGTCTGACAAATTCGTCGAAGTTGATAAGGATGCCTGATCTTCCCATGGGGATGCTCAAAAACTTCCTCAGTTAGTGTAACTGGATCCCCCATGTTACCGACCCAGCAGAGCAGCTCCCATCAGGAGATACGCGACTCAGCATCTACCTTATCCGATGGTTAACATCTATTGTGTCGTTAAAAACAGTATGTTTGTGTGTGTGTGGGGGGGCGCATGTAGAAGATATGCAGACTAAGAAAGAAAAGTAATTTTCCAGTGTTTTTTTTATCTTTAAGATAAAAATATAAAGTGGTCAGACAGTTTACTGCAGATGAAAATGATTACAGAAAAATAGGACAAGGATGGAGGACATAGATGAGAGGAGCATTCATTGTGTGTTTCAGATAAACAACCTGCTCATGGAAGAGGGCGAAAACTAAACACTTCAGGGTTACAGCATGAGTGTACGTGTCCAGAGACATGTTGCTTTGGAATAAAGCACTGCTCTGTTTGTACCACTGTTATTCCTTCTTCTTTTTTTTTTTTTTTTTTACCATGTTAGACTCTGTTGTGCACAGGACACATATGTCCTCATATTTTGGGACAAAAAAGGTCAACTGATAACATGTTGGTGAGTTAAAGCTGACTGAAGTCGATCCTGATTTTTTTGTCTTTAATTCAAGATATTCCTGTAAGTAAAAAGGAGTACGGTGCATGAAGAGAAACTTAAAATAAATCCATGAAATATCAATGTTGCCTCAAGTGAAAGCACTGATCAAATTTGTCATAATGTTATGCCTCGTTCATCTTCAGTATGTGAGAAGTACCTGGATACTTTGATTCTTCCTGGAAAATTTGTCTTGATCAACCCCTGTGAGAACAGGGGTTGATAAGGAGTCTGTTGTGCTTTTACGTGTTGCTCACTTTGTTTATCTTGCGTTTTTGTCCAGATTTCTTGGATCATTTAAGAATTTCCCTGCTGTAGCAGTATTTTGAGTTCTTGTCAGTAAAAGTCACTGTTGCTACTCCTGCTTCCCATACACTTCTGGGTGATGTACGAGCTTCTGAAAGCCTGGATTTTAATCTAACCTTCAGTCTGTAGTATAGCCTTTGTACAAGTAAGACATTTAAAGAGCTAGGAAACCTCCACTGCTCACTGTGATGAAAACAGTGGTCCTAAGCTGCCCAAGGTACATTGTTTACTTAACAACATAAAAATAAATTGCAAGGGAAGTGATGTCTGTTTAGGTAGATAGTTTGGCACAACTTCAACATATAATGAGCTATTATTGTATTATCTGTGTTTTTGACAAATCTGTTGACCATCAGAGCAAGACAGCTTATATACAAGTGCAAAGAAAAACAGGAGCCTACCAGCTGACCATTTTAAACAGACATTAAAACATTGATGTATGTGTGTATATATATATATATATATATATATATATATATATATATATACATATATATATATATATACACACACACACACACACACATCAACACAACAACACGTGATCCCGACCAGTCTACGAGCTCAGCCTATATGATTGATCCAGATAGTACTCTCTACATGAGTCTACTTCCTCTTATTCATCTTGACTGTATGAAGGTAGACTGAATGCTACAGTTATTTAATCGCCTCTAGTGGGACGAAAGTGGTATTTCAAGGTTTGCTTCTGCTGTGCCTCATTTTCCACCACAATCATCTGAACTTTGTGTTGCTTCATCACCGTCTCCAACCACATCAGATGCTGCAGACCCCTCTGCCCCCCTTTGTCTGTCTCAGTCAGATGAAGAGGCAACTGGAAAGACTGAACTGGAACAAGGTTGCAGGTTTAGATGGTGTCCTCCCCATAGTCCTGAAGGTCTGTGTGGACCAGCTATGCAGGATTCTTCAGCTCCCTTTTGACACTTAGTCTGACCCAGGAGACATTCCAGTGCTGTGGAAGACATCCCTACTTTGTTCCAGTACCAAAGAAATCTCATCCATCTGTTAGGAATGACTACAAGCCTGTGGCTATGACATCGCACGTCAAGAAAGTCCTGGACAAACGTTTATTCGCCCACCTGAGTAAAAAAAAAAAAAGAAAGCATTGTTCAGGACCCGCAGAATTGATCAGAATGAATGTAAAGTAAGTTTATTCAATATGGTAAGTTAGATTAAGGTGAGCCAGCTAATTTATGGTGCCTTGTATGAGGAAAAACAGGCTCTCTCAAAAGCACTCTTCACAAAAACTCTTCACGGGGGGGGGGGGACATTGGTGATTACTTCTTGTAAAGTCCATGGCTCAACTCGTCAGCACAGTATCTTCAGTAGCTCTGTGTCATTTATTCATATGTGTCATGTAAAAATAAATAAATAAATAAATGACGCCACAGGCTGTTACATTAGCTTTTGTGATATGCTGCCCCCTTGTGGTCTTGAGTGGTGTGATTACATAGAGTGACCTGACCAAGACATGCTGCAACAATTTACAGAAGGATTTTTTTTTTTTTCCCAATTAGAAACCAAAGGTAAAATTATCATCCTGTATGGGTACACTATGAGGCCTCCCTGGTGGATTAGAGGTTGTGCTGTCACCTACCACATGAGAGGCCCAGGGTTCAAACCCTAGTTGCATCAGGAAGAGCATCCAGTGTAAAAACATGTGCCAAGCTTCTAATGTGGATTATTTCACTGTGGTGACCCCAAACAGAGGAGCAGCCAAAATGGAAGTATATGGATATAATATAAACTCTTTAACTGTTCTACCTGTAAGAACTTTTATTGCTGTAAACATGTCTTGTGCAAAAGATAAATATTTCTTCTTCTTTTTTTCCTTTTTATTTTAACCCTATATGATCATAGCTGGCAAAATAATGGACTGCCATATAAAAGTTTAAATATCTTGATATATATTCTTCAAACACTGAGCACACTTTAAAACTCTTGAGTAAAGCAGAGTTTGCAGTGATGCTTTCATTAGTTTATCTTAATGTATCTGAGAACTGAATGGCTGACCCAAACACAGTGAAAGGTGGTCTGCAAATCATCTCTGGAGGATTGCTCCAATGTTTTATGATGCAATACTGCCCTCTGTTGGAGCTTTGCAGCAAATGCTGGACATATGTTGGAAAGATACCCGTTTTATGTATACAGTGAAATGTTTAGTAATATGAACCACTGGTGACCACTAATACCAGATATCTTTTTTTTTTTTTTATCTAAACCAGCTCAAAGGAAGTCATTTTTTGTTAAAATCTTATGAATTTATAAAACCTCTGGTGATTGTAATTTAATGCTAAAAGAAAAACAATCCACATCATCTAAAATTAAAAAGAATAACAAAGCAAAAACAGATTTAGCTCTGAAAAAAGAAAAACACAAACACACAGCATTCCTCATCTCCATGTTTATTTCAGCTCCAGTGTTATATACTGTAGCAGCATTTCCACAATCATTTGTTTGCATTGTAAAACATCCAAGTATTCTTGTCCTGTTGATGGCAGTCAGAAAAAAAATCACCCCAACTCCCATTTTAATCAACTGTGCATAAAAACATACTAAAATTATGGAATTTCCCAGATAAAATACCATCAGTCATTAAAATGTGAATGTATTTTCTAAGCATTACTTTTGTGACTTTAAAGTAAATATAGAAACTGAAACTGAATCAATCCCAGACAAATAAAAAAAAAGTAGACTGCTTGTAGTATTAACTTCAAAATTACTGAAATCACTTAAAAGAAAATCCCTGTTTACAAGTCAACATGAGTAATTTATAAAGTCCAAAGAAATTAAATCAGATGAGCCAGTAAAACTAGGTACCAATGTAATATTGTAGCCCAACTACTGACACTCGATTACAATATTCATGGGAACATACAATTTTCACTTTCTTGTTTCCTTCAAACGAGTTTAGAAAATCTCAGCATATTGATCTGAAGAATATTTTCTGAATAATTCACATCTCTACTGAGTTAACGCCACTTTTAGGGAAAACTGCATGCATCTGTTTGTGCAGGTGTGGAGGAGGGGGGCTAAGAGCTCAAGCACGCTCCTACCGTAGAATCACACAGATCAAAAAAATCAGAATGCAATGCACGTCTTTGGTTTGTTAACATTTGCCCGACTGTGCAAACAAGAGGACTCTGTTGCTTTTGTGAGACCACTGGAATCTGACAGACTCCCTCACAGAAAGGGGAGGAAAAATCTCTCCATGATTAAAAAAAAACAAATAAATCTGACTGCTTTCTGGATTACATCAATATCTGGCAACATATCCTGACCGCTGCATCAAAAATAGACAATGGGCAGGAGAAAGCCGAGCGCACACAGGAAATGTGTAACTACAACAGGATGTGAGAAAATAAAAGAATTGATTGGGCAAAGTTTTCACTGGCCTCATTGTAACACAGTGTGCACAGAATTATTGCTCCGTTTAGAAGACATTTAAATCGTGATAAGCCATTTTGTATTATATCAACAGCAAGAATTAGCCAAACACACATTATGCATTATGTATTCAATCCAAAGCATTCAATGCCACTATGACACACATTAAAAAAAAAAAAAAAATGTAAAAAGGGCCATGCAAAAGCTAAACATCAGACCGTAGTCAGAGGTTGAAAGATTGCCATCCTCCCACGTAACAGCCTTTTCTGAGCCACATTTGGACCCATCTGAAAAGGTTTTCTTGGAAATAGCCACTGTCAAAATATATATATTCATGTCTTGAATAAATATAAATAAGCTGCCTTTTCTGGAGCAGGTTTTTTCCCCTCCTCTTCAGGTCAGACCATTTTTGTGCGTGATTCAGGAGCACTGTAGTACTTCACTTTAACAAAGTGAACAACTGCACCACCATAACCTTTACATCTTGATATAAAGAGAATAGGGCCTCTCAGGATGGGAAATAAAATGGTATTCAGTATTTAATACATACTGACCATTAGGTGCAAAGGTCATATTTAAATAAAAAAAAATAACAACCAGTTATCAATGTTCAAATTTGACACATATACCCGGTTAGAGCTATAAACCACTGGATTTCATTCCAGTTTCATTTCATTCTACAGCTGAACTTGTTTTTTGGATACAACTTCAGTCCACCACAAATATGGTTCCATTTCCTATGTCAAGAAAAGGAGAGTAAAATAGAGGAAAAGGAAGAAGCAGAGTTTGATATTTATGAGGCACTTGGAAAGCACAACTGTCCCATCCGCAGAGGAAGGGAAATAAACTATTTGTTGTAATAGTTTTTCATATACACAGAATGAAACAAAACAAACAGCACTGCGTTTCTTCCGCATCCATAAAATACAGGCTTCAGGAAGATAACAAAATAAATAAAAAGTTCCAATATTAAGAAATATAAACACAATTTGAGACAACTTCATCATGTGGTCTCCACATGTAAGAGCTTGGAAAAGTTGCGGTTGATGTGGTTGTGGAGTGTGAGAACTGTAAGGAGAAAGAGACACCACTCCTCCAAGGATCAGTCTTTTTACGAGCAGTCACCTCTGTTGCGTAACATAGTTCTGTGACATCATCCAAACCCAAAAACACACGTAAATCTGGACAATGAAGTTACAAAGAGGAGTGGCGTTCTCTGGCATTTCTCCATCTGGTAACTTCCTTGTAAAAGAAAAAAAAAAAAAAAAAAAAAAACAGATGCCATTTTGTTGACGCACCTAAAACTAAAGTCGAGGTGTGTTCAGATTCAACACACTTCCTGTTAAAGAGGCCCAGATCCTCCCTCTTGTTCAAGACTCTGTTTTGTCAGAAAATATTTGAAAAACTCATACACTGACCAAGCAATGGCAGTTGAGGGCATCTGGTATATGACCCGGGCTTGGACCCCTTTGAAGAAGGCTGACGGACCACCGAGCCGGTACACCGTCCTGAAGGCATTTGCCATTCCTGTTAAGTGGCCGCTGATGTTCATGGAGTTCAGCGCTACATTCTCTTGTGTGTTGAGCAGCGTTTTACAAACGTCAAGGGGAGTGGTTATGGCAGCAGAAACGGCTCCGGCTGCTGCTCCTGACACTATGTGGCTGCCCGGGTTATAATGCCTGTGGGGGTTTAACTGTTCCTGCATCAGCTCATAGGTGATGAAGTGAACGGCTTGAAAGGGAATGTTCATGGTTAGTTGCGTGCTGTAGCTGCGATAGAAGGCTCCAACACCTTCTTTGTGCGTTACCGTTCGAACACAGTCCCAAAGTCCTCGATATGGAGAGTTGTACATTTGCATCCGCTGTTTCACCACTGAGCAGTGGAAGGAAAACAGACGGTTAGTGAAAATATATCCATTCAATACAATTACATACTTCGACAAACTAAGACAAAATCATTTTTACTAACATTGCAGAAGATAGGATTTTAAAGAATAATGTTATATCAAACAGTAGAAATAACTGCTAAGTATTTTACATTGATTTTAAATGCAAAGCAACTCAGACAGTGATGAGTGATTATTATTACTTTAAGAGTCTCAGATGTGAAATATGAAAGGAGATGAGAGGGAAATATTCTTTAACACTGCTGGACTTGCACAGGAATTAACAGATGTGACCTGGGGACTACTATTAGTCACATGCATTTGAGGCATAATAAACGATTAATAAAACTTAAAAAAAAATGCTATAATGTATCTTAAAGAAGCAAGTATGCCATTGTACAATGCCACTTTAATAACTGTGCCACAATTCAATAACTGCATCACTTCCATGTTCAACAGTAGGGCATTTGCTCAAGTGTAAAATTATAACCTGAGCATTTACATTTGCTGTATTATAATCAAAGCAGCTTGAATTTTATGCAACCTTTTATTCCTGGGGACTCTTGACATGATACTTAAGAGATACAAATACAGTAATATGCAGGTTGCAGCTATAAGACCACTAAGCTGTCCACAAATAGGAACTAAAGTTTTTGCTTACAAACATTTTCTAAACTTGTAATACCCCACATTCAAATTTTTGAGACCTATTTTACAAAGTTAGTAAAAAGATTAAATAAGCACTTTAATACTAATTTGGATCTGTTGTAGCAGAAACAAAGCACTGAGTTGGGCCTATGTCACAATTTTCTCTTTCTTCTTAATAAATGCATCGTTTATTTTGGCTGAGAGACATCTTGACAGGCATTATTTTGGTATTTTAAAAAGGGATTCATGGAACCATCTAGGAATTTGATCTTTTTGCACTTAATTTTTGTTAGGCCCAGTTTATGGCAACATGTTTCACCCACCGGAAATGAATATAATTATCTCATATCTTCAAAGAATATTCTCCCAATATCCAACAAGTTTGTTCTCATGTCCTTTATTTAAGTTTAAACTAAGGGTTTTCTGTTAAGGAGTCTTTATAAATTCACTTGACACCAGTGCACCCCAGGTCACAGGTTGATGACTGATATTGTAATCAAATCATTGGATCTGCGACGCTGTGTCTTGGATACTTGGGTGAAGAGAGGAGTTGAGCTGTCAACTGATCACCACCTGGTGGTATATTGGATCAGGTAGCAGGGAAGGATGCCAGACAGGCTCAGAAAGTATACACGAGGGCGCTGGAGAGAGGATTCCAGCTGGAGAGAGGACTTAATCCGACCGACAAAGCTCAGGGATCATAAACACAGTTGGTACTGGAACACAAACTGAAATGGAGGAATGTAAGTGTCCCGGGTCGTGCTCATCATGGAGTTAACAGAGTAGGAGACTGGCATGGGGACAGGGGTAGGAGATGATGGACCAGTCTGTCATAGTGAAGAAAGAGGTGAGCCTAAAGGTATAGCCGGCAAAATAACATCTGAGCTATCTTTTAACCTTTACTTGTGCTCCTGAGCTGTCGACAGAGGTCAAAGGAAAAAAAAAAAAAAAGCACAGACAGGAGACTGAGATGGGTTTCCTTTGAAGAGTTTCTGGACTTACCCTTATAGGTGATTTAAGCTTATACACTGACGTGGTAGTATATGTCCACTCATACTAAGGACCCTGTGATGTCACCTCCGCTATACCCTGACATGCACCTCCTCAAAAATGTAACAACATGGACCACAACAAATGTGACTTGTCCATTTTATAGCATTTTATGTATTTTCTTCTACGTATTTCTGACTACTATTGCTTTCATAATAAAACCTGACAGATTGATGTAATACCAGTAAAAATATTGTTCAACATTTATCAGTTCAAACTTGCATAAAATATGCTTCATTTGTTCCACTGCCACATCTAGCATTTAGTGGTATAATCACAAGCAACACAAACTACAACAGACCAGAATAAACACCAACTACGACATAGGTCATGTGCATAGTTGCTACGTAGAAGCATAAAATATTTTTCAGGAAAAGGGTGAAGAGCTGAGTCATTCAGGAGGGACTCAGAAGAGACTCCCTCCTCCTTCACATCAAAAGGAGGCAGTTAAAGTAGTTTGGGCACCTGGTTATGATGCCTGTTGGACACCTCCTAAGGGAGGTATTTCTGGCATGTGGATGCCCTGGACAGGCCCAGGACACACTGGAGAGTTTGTACCCTCAGGCTGGCCTGGCAACACATCAGTGTTCCCCAGGAAGTTCTGGCCCGGGGGGGGGAGTACGAACAATCTCGTCTGCTGGACTCACAATCCAACCATGTGTAAGCGTCAGAAAATTAATAGATGGATGAATTAAAAAAAAAAAAAAAAAACTGTAAAAATAGATGGAAATGAAAAACATTGTTTGTTTGTTTTTTTTTTGTTTTTTTATTAAAGGCATTTGATTTAAGTTATATTGTAATGCAGACAAGAGAAATAATTAATTTACCCAATGTTAAAATCACAATTTATCATTTACAACAGGAAACTTGTCCGTTGTCATTTCAGGAACGTGCCCACAAAAGTGAAAGTCAAAAACAATAAGTCATAAACAGTGATTTAAACACGGAGTAAATATTGTAGGACTAAATTATATCACAACTGTTATAATCAAATCAGCTTTAAATTACTCAAAAAACTTCATAAATCTCTTTTTTTTTTAGTTCCATTTTCACCAACTTTTAATTAAAATTCACTTTTATCACCTCCATGCTTATCATATCGTTTTTGTTATTTGTACTTCATATTAGTTGGGAGTACTCGTCCCCAACTTGTCACAAGTAGATTGGGCTAGTAATGAATTGTGGCTCTATAACTGTCTTTCCACACATTTATTATTGGTCAGAGATCTCACTGTAACCATTTTTCTCCAACTGAGAAAGTTCATCTTTTTAATTATCTTCATGTTATTCATCTAATTAGACTAGATGGGAATAACAAAGGTGCTGTATGACTAATTTGACATTTAGGAGTGACATTAGACATATTGTTCTTACCTTCAGCCGGATTCATGACTGCATCATGAAGAACAGTGGCTACACTACCTGCCACACCTGTTGAAACATGAACAGATTTTATTGAGTCTAAAGCTGATAATAATCTAATTTCTAACAAATCTGAGGAACACATTCAGGAGAGGTTGTGCTAAATTAACATTTTCCTCTCTTACAAAAAAAGACAGAATTACAGTTACATATTCCAGACTGTATATTTCATGTTTGGGATACACATTTGTCCTGGCCACTGTAAACAGGATGTGAATTATCGTAAATACACTCCCCTGGGCTATGTTGCTTAGTCTACTGTAAAAGCAGTTTGTATGACATTTGAGAGATTTATGCTGAGACGTGGGAGCTCATACCATTGGCTATATGACTGTTGCCTCCACTCTGAATTATGTCACTCAGTGAGCGCTTCACCCGTTCATAGCAGGCAAAGTAGAGCGCATGGGCAGGCCCCGCTCCCATCATTGTGATGTTGAGGCCCCTCAGCGGTCTGAAGATCCCCTCTGTCCGGATGATCCTTTTCAGAGCCTCATACACACTCTTGTACTGTGCATTAGGGTCTGGCTGCAGGCTCTGCATCCTTGTCTGAAAGATAATAAAGTCACATCTAAAGCATCACCATAACCATGTGTCTGACAGCTCCATATTCATGCACGACTGTGAGATTTTAATGCGGGCACCTGGTGATCTTTTAAGACAAAATCTGAATTTCTTGATACTCTGTAAGTATGTACCATTGTTCGAGCAAAAAGTTCTCTTGGCAAATACAACAACTTGTCTGAGTGATGTGTATCTCTCCCAGGCTGGTGTGGGAGGCTATGGCAGCTCTTTGTTTTACTGCACCATGCCAAGTTATCTGGACAACACAAAGCATGTTTTTATTTGCAAAGAGACAGACTAAGTCTATCTTCCTCAGCATATTTGCCTATGTTTCCTTCCTTGGGCTTGACAATGAAATATCAATTACATTTCCGCTGGACACAGATTTGGGAAAGTGGGGCACACGAATCTTGGCAAAATGTGTGTGTGTTTTTTTTTTGTTTTTTTTTTAAGCTTATGTGACTGCATTTATGCCACACTGATCTCTTGAATGCAACAAACATTTACAAACAGTTGAGTCACATCATGAGGGGGATACATGAGATCATTGATAGACAGAACTGATTAAAATAAGAATATGATTTAGGCATACATATAAGTAACTTAAAAAGAGCTCTCTTTTTATTTTTAGCTGTGACTTTCTGAGTATCTGATGACATTCTTTCAGTAACCATACCTACGGATAATATGAAAATTAAGAGATGAAAACTGGTTAATGTGTAGAAACAATATTTGTTGGTTTAAGGTCGGGTATGGTGATCAAACATCAAAACTGTCACCACCAAATATGGATTCTTTCAAATATAAAATGTTACTTAGGTAGTACACTGTTAAAAATGTTGTTGCATTGACACTACAGATGTTCCAGTTCTGAAAACAGCATCAGAAATACTTGTTGATTCTAATGAAAATATGAGTATTATCTGTGTGCATTTATTTGAATACACCACCCAATAACATGTAGTTTTTACAAACAGAATTCCAGTTTTCTTGGTTGCAAGTTCTCGTTTTGAGTTGGCAAGTAGGAAAGTGGTGGCACATGTTTTGGACTGAACCAGCTATCATTAGCATTAGCATTCTAGTGGCAGTTGGCATTATCTTAACTTGGAAAATCCCAAAATCATGCCAATATTGAAAAATATTTTATGTATGAAATGCAGGCCATCAGCTTCATGATTGAAATTTGAACCTCTGATCTGTTCAAATGGTCTAAATATAAATGCCTTTTTCTTTTACATGTTTGTGGCTGCACTTTGTTTAATTCCTCCATTTCTTTATTTAATAGGTATTGTTTATTTGATGCGTATTTATCATGACTGTCATACTAGTCATACGTATGAAAATTAATGTTTGCACGTGCTTTAGAATGAGTTTAGTTTGAACAAGGCCATACAACAATACAATAACAATGACAACCAAACAAGGTTAGTAGTAAATATTTAATATCAAATTTAAAACACTGAAAATAACACGGGTGTCAGATTAATACTCTGTATCAGCCAACAGCCACAGGCCAGGTATCAGAATCACTACTGGAAAAGAGAAAAATGGTATTGGAACATCTCTAATTGCCTGAGAAAGTCTTCAGGTCTAACTTAAAAAAAACATTTAGACTGTAATAAAGTTATTAGCTAATGATTTTAAAGTAAATTTATTGTTAAATTTTGTACAACTGTATTTCTTATCAAAATGTAAAAACAATGTATACAAATTAAAATGGATTCAACATGACTCACAAAAATCAACTAAAGAAGCCACTAAAAACATTCAAGGAAACAGTTCCATTTATGATTTTAGATAGTGTCTTATCATTTTAACTTTACTACTTCTGGTCCAATGGGTGTTGACTAATCAGTACTACGGAGAAGCAGTTGCATATACACACCCTCTACTGTGTCGGGGTGATTCCAAACATGCGCAGCATTGATAAGAAACTCCTCCTAGCCCTAACACAGGCTACTCCCAGAGTGCTGGTCTCGCTGGGAGATGGAGGCAATACAATAAGTAGATAGTTACAAATTTCTACTGAACTCTGACATTTAAAATAAACAGACCATGTCTGGTTAGAAACAAGTATTTGACCAAAGCCTTCCCATAACTGATTAGAATTCATTAATTCCAAGTCATTACTTCAGCTCATGTCGGTGTCCTAATTTGACAGCATATAAATTCATTGATCTGTGATTTGGATTACTCTGAAATACTCTTTAAGTTCTCTATGCTATGGCAGAGTAAATGAGGTAAAATCATGACTAGGATTCACCCTTTCATCAGTGTTAATCAGGTGAAATAAAGAACTGAGCTAACTCCAGACATGTAATGATGAAATCAAATGGGCACCTTATTTGTGTCTAGAAAGTGCTTGTGAAAACTTGGAAATCCTCAAGAGGAAATGGCAATAGTGGTTTGGGTAATAAGGACCCATGGGCCAAGACGGAAATACGTCAAGATGATGACAATGGAACAAAATAGAGGAAATTATTATCCTTTACATATAAACACACACTCATATACATACATATATATACATATATATATATATATATATATACATATATATATATATATATATATATATATATATATATATATATATATATATATATATATATATGATTTTGTCTGTACCTCATCAAGATTTTATAAGGCAGACCAGAATGTCAAATTTATCAAAACAATGCGACACTGTTAGAGAACAATGCCTGAGCAAAGGGAGAGAGGATTGCAGGAGCAAAGTTCACACTCAATCCTGCAGTTTGCCATTCATGTTGTGGACAACATGCTCAAAACTAGCTGGTGAATCATTTAATTACTGAACACTGTTTCACTGACATTCTCAACCAACAAGATTCCATTAGTGAAGAAATTACTGCTTTAATTTCCCTTAAACTACTAATACAAAACAATGGAGGGCCTCCACTGATTGTGAACTTTTTGATGTGAGGCAGGCATTTGTAAAAGAGCCTAATAAATATATCAAACAAAGTCATCCATTGATGTTAGCCTATTAAAACTATGTCTCCATATATGTTGTGCACTATATGCAAATATTGTCATTACTGTTCATTTTTCACATCATAAAATGCAGAAAAAATACTTGGGGTTTTGTTGAAAATATTATAATCACACAGTTTTGTGGAGTAGCTGGAAGTCTGAAAGTGTACTGTTGATAGTGATATATATCTGCACTATAAGTGCCGGAGAACAGATCACAACTGATCAGACTTAAAAACAGAAAAAATATAAAAGCGGCTCTCTCAATACAATAAAAAAAAATTTTTTTTTTCATTTTTTTAACTCTCTTTAAATCAATTTCAGTTTCATTGGCCACAATAATCCAGTATAGGCTTGCTTCTAAGGATGGTCCGACAACAGTTACTCAACAACCAGTGGTTCTTCCTACTTCCAAAAGATTTAAGAACCAGTGTCGTTTGAAGGAAATAAATTCTTAACAACCAAATGAACTGGACTAACACATTTTCTTTTATATATTTCTATTGAAAAGTATTGATCAATTAATAAAAATGACAAGAAAAAAAATTCATCACAATCTCTGAAAGAGCAAAGTAACATCACCAAATGCCCTCTTCTAAGCAACTTGTCATAAATTTAGATCCATTTTGCTCCTCCATGAGCACTGAAAACCCATTGCCCATCATCAGTTAATGCAAATATTGCCTTTTAAAAAGCGTAGAACCTAATACAAATCTGTTTATGCTCAGTACTCCATGTGTTTATGGTTCATGCCATACATTCATTTATTCTTTATAGTCTATATTCACTTTGCTCAAGTTTACATCTGCTTTTGTTGTAGGGGTATTTACTGTGAGCATGGGAGTAAGGATGAATCTAATTCAGTAAATTAAATAATAATGAATAGATTAAGACACTTTAGACTAAGTGTGTTGTTTTGGTCATTTAGTCTTTGGAGTCATTAAATAATGCTTATATCGCCAAAGGGTTAAATCAAAATCGGATTATTAGTCAACGCATCTATATGTGGCCACGGATGTGTTTATAACTGTACAGCAGAGTTTTAGCACCACAGAAATAAGTCATAGTTTACCCTTTAAGACTGAAAATAACATTTCAGTTGTAAACGAAGATTTTACTTTAAAAGCAGGGACATCTATATCAGTTAAACCACATACTTGACCTTCACTTACCATGCAGTACGTCGGTCATAGAAAAAAGAAAACATTCTGGTTCATGGGGGGGTAAATGGAATGACATTTAAACTGATTTAAAACGAGCTCATGGTTAAATGGCGTCAACTTAGACGTAATCATAGTGATAAATGTCTTTCGTAACTTGGTTACAATGGGCGTTAAATAAGCTCGTTAGATTAGCAAAGTTAATAGTTACGTCGTACAGGAAAGCAACTGGGGGAAAAATGTTCAACTTGCTCGTTTTATCGAGCAAAGTTGTATTTTAAGTGTCACTGACCTTGGCAGCCTGTTGAACTAGTTTCTTCAGTCTGCTGGAAGCAAGCAGTGGTTAGAGGAGCTAACACCGAGGCTAACTAACGATGGGCACTCTCCACATTTCACAGCTAACGCTTGTTAGCCACTTATAGCACACTGTCTGGAAAATAAGAGGTCCTTTGGGCTGGTTTGTGAATAAGCTATAGAGGGAGAACAGCTGTGAAGTGCGGCTGGGATGCGTCTCAGTGAGTTACCTTGACCGAGTCCACGGGATACATCACCGTGTGCTCCAGTATGCCTGCCACTGCTCCTGCTGTCATGTGGGTCGTCACGGAGACATGAGGTGGCAAGCTCTCGTAGTCCACATCACTGTTAAAAGGTTCGTCGTTCTTGCTTTTGACCTGCGACATTTCCAGTGCTGCCACCGCACGGTCCGAGCTCAACTCCATACGTGATGAGCTCTCACAAGCGGTCTTCCGCACAGGACCACATTCAGAGAGGTTTCGGCGGCATGGACAACCACAACATCATCACTACGTACAGGAGTCCCAGCGCCAGTATGACGTTACCAATTAGAGGCGTGCCTCTTACGAGTATTGACCAATAGTGTCCAAGATACTGAAAAACTGGGCGGGCTCTTGAGTTGATCGACCAATGAAAAGTTCCCGTGATACATTCTCTTGCACTATTATAAAATGTTACGCATCCACAAGTTTTTGAATGGGTTTGACAAAAGTGCAATTGCCCTGTTCTGCTTCAAAAGATAAGCGGGTGTGGTCTTCTTATCAGGCAGCATCTGTTCTTTAATCTTCTTAATTAATCGTGATGCTTTCTTTCAATGAAATAACGAATGTAGTTTCATTAGACTTTTATTTTTAAAAAAATCCAAAAAAATGATAAGATTTAATACAATATTTTAGCATTCTTACCTTAAAAATAATGGCATTACAATTGTCTCACGATTAAGTCTGAAAAACATTTGTATAGAGTTTTCTTTTCTGGAGTCATATAACATTACTCTGTATTACTGAGTCGTATGCAAATACATGTAAGTATATATGTGTACATTAGTTCATAAATACTGCTCTGAAATACTTGTAGGGGAGAAAAAGCAGCCAAAATGCAGGGCAATTAATGTCATATATTCAGTATACTTAAAATTAGATAGCACAAACTCCTTCACCTGCAACCCAGTTAAAACATACTGATCTGCCAGCATCATCCCTCCTGCAAGTCATGGGAACAGTCATATGAAATAGCCTGGAGTAAAGACCAGAGTCTCTTATCAAACAGAAACACCATATTTATGCTTTAGTTCCAGCTCCTGAATGAGAAGTATGACATTGGTATTGCACTTTCATAGTTGAATGTTGATTCATGCCACTTTAAAGACAGCTCAGAATTAGATAGGTTCAAGTAGAGTGTTGAACACCAGTTACTTTAATGAGGCTTGATTAATTCCCTCACATTACATCTTTTATTTTTAAATATTTAGAATTTTTTTTCTTTTGGGGCTGTAATTTCCTATCTCATGTTGCAACTTAGAGATTTAAGTTTCACTTTGATATTCAGATGGATTACAGTTTGTTTTAAGGAAATAATCTGATTCAGTTGTGCTTACAAAAGATTCAAGGTGTGTCTGTTAATCCACTCTCCTCCTTCCTCTTAAGAGAGATCGGAGTATTTGTTTCTTTTCCATTTAATATCTTTCTTTTGGCCAGAATATTTTATTGTAAAATATTTAATTCTGTTGAAGATAACAAAAGGTGAAAGGGTTAGAGAAGATGTATTCTGATGGTTTGATAAAAAATCCCCTACTACCAACCACTGAAATTTAAGATGTGCACACAGAGCACACAGCAGAATCTCTGTGGGTGTTGCAATAGCACTGTGACTCAGCAGTATAGGAGCCTCACATCTTTAAAAGTCACTTATTCCACCCTGTCCTTATTATGGCTGATATTCACATGCTCGGTTAAGAAACAAAAGTCAGAAATGTAAAATTTTACCTCACAGCATAAAATACACCACAGGACTTGGGTATAATTATGGAAATCCCATTCTTCTGCAGGAATATTTACCCTCAAACGCACTTAAGAGGTTCCCTTTGGTTTCCTGAAGTCATATGAAAGCTCTGGATTAAAGTGGCACGTTTCATTTCTACACTGCAAAGATTATCTGAAGTACCCTTAAGATTTGATTACATGTCTGCTATTCTGAAGACAAATCCCTGGTAATTCTTGTACTGCTGACTCATTGCAATGCTTTCCACTGTGAAGACATGGGATATGAAAGTTGGAAAACCCTGAGCAAAAACTCAAAAAGTATATGTATTTGAAAAATAGAAAAATAAATAAATGAATAAATAAAACTCTGAAAAATGTAGGTGATAATTCCATGTAGTCAGCCTGAAGGCTGAATTGAGACTAAACACTAAACAAAAGACTAGGCTTAAATAATGGGCGATTGTGAGCTCTGATGAATTTTTAATACTTTCTCTAAACCTTTTACTAAATATTAATTTGTTTTGATATTTTCCTGTAAAATTTACCTGTTTAATCAAGATAATGGCAAACTGTTCCAGCCCAAATACAGCTCAAGAGACCCAAACCATGATACTACAACAGTTGTGTCTCAATACGAGGAATACGAGGCTTTTTTACAAGAATGGAATGTTCTTTCTGCATAACACTTTTATAATATAGTCAGTTCAGAAATGACGTGGTTGGTTTTAGATTTGAAGCATGACAGTGCTGATATATATTGTTCCATTTGCAGCTGGGCTAAAGGTCAGGTTTACAAGAACATTAAACTTGGGAGATACTTTGACACAAAAGCTTAAACTAAAAGATTCAGATTCACTCAGATGAAATGAAAACAGCATTTATGTAATCTAATATCCATCTCATAAAATAAACAGACAAGTATCCCATAAAACCTTTATTACTGTACCGCAGTGTTACAACTGTTCTTTCACATTTATCTGTGAAAACATTTTATCAGACTGTTTGTACTGAAATAATGGACCAGGTGTGCTCATTTACAATGATCTCACAGCAGTGATCTGACAGCTTCTGAAAATGAAGCCCAACTTAAATATACTCAACAGTACCAAACTTAATGGCTAAACAACCAAAGACTTTCAGCAGGGCCTTGATAGACTGAGTCTCTTCTGAAAAGGGGCAAAAGGGTTTTGAAGAATCTCCCAACAGTGACAAGACACATATTGCACTCATGTAGCTATTAAAGCTTTTTGTCTTGCAACATAAATATATGGAACTGATTGGGCAAGACGTACACAAAAAAATAAAATAAAAAAATCTAAATCAAAACATTCCAGCTGAACCGTGCAGTTCGACTGCACTGCAAAGTGCTTCTACCATCCAAGTATAAATCATATTGCATTTGTGGTCTTCTGTAGAAATAATGTCTGACAGCTATTACAATGTAAAAAAAAAAAAAAAGATATGATCACACAAATGTGACAAGGCAAAAAGGCAAATATCTACAGAAAAAAATAGATAAAATACAGTATGTGTAATCAACATTGTGAAATAACACAATATTGTGATGTTTAAATTATGTATTTATATAAGTATGGATTGACTAGAGGGCAAAGTACCATTGTCTTTATAATTATAAATAAAAAGAAGAGGGCAAAGTACCGTTGTCTTTATAATTATAAATAAAAAGAAGAGGACACTTAAAGGCTGTTCACAAAATAAACTGCAGGCAGAATCATAAAAAAAAAAATCCCCATTTAATCAAGTTCAATAGCATCTGTAAACACACTCTTGGATGCAGAAAAGCATTCCAGACTGGACACAGCTTACAGGTTGATAGGGAGGGTGGGTGAGCCAAGGCCCTCTTCCAACCACGGGACAGAGGAGGGAGTGTAGTGCTGAGCTGCACGTCGATGAATGCGGCGGAGTCGCAGTAAGTACAGCATAATAGAAAGTAATACAATGAAGAAACAAGCCAGGAATAAGTAGTGGTTGTTCACGAACGAGAAACTGTGCCTCCAGTGAGAGTGTGCTCCTTTTAGACTTTCTTGTTGAATGTCCCTAGAAGAGGCCAAAAGAAAAAAGAAAAAAAAATCAGCAAAGATGAGTATTGAACAAAATGATAATGTGAACAGAGAATAAGCAGTCAGTATATTCAATTTATGTAAATAGCTAAAGAAGCTTAACTTAACCAAGGATCAGACAACAATTCCTCATTTCATTAGGCTATCTTTAAATCTCTGGAGTCATTATCTGAGGACTGTCAAATTTAATTCTGACTCAAAACAAACTGAATCAGGACCATTTTTAAAAATATAATCTTCTAACCATCTGTGTTCATTGTTCTCTGCCTGTGTGCTCCTTGAGACCTCCCTGTAGTGGAAAGTCCCACAAAGGCAATTTTGTGTACTCCGGCAGGTGTCAATAAGATTTTTTACCAACACAACAGCAGTGCAACTAAGCAAGAATGCAATTCTGAAATATTTATGGATGTCTAATTGAGATCAAAATGATGGCAAAGTTTGAAAATGTGTGTGATCCAACACCTGACTACTAATCAGTTAAGAATGTACTAATGATCGGTAGCCTACTTCAATATAAATGTTCAGTGAATAAGAAGGAAATTCTTTAATTAGCACATTTAAAATATAACCAGAAGGTGAGGGTATAAAGTTTATTACACACTTTTCAAGTGAGGATTCGGCCCATTTATTGAGATTGACAGGCACATGGCACTTATTTTCTTTCAGTTGGGCCTGTTCTAAGTTCTTTTATATTAGCAAGCATTCGCCATTCTATTATTGAAGAAGTGAAATCAGATTAATTTTCATTAAAATGTGTTAAAACCTCTGAACTTCACAGCTATGATACATTGAAATTCCTCAGCTTTAATAAAACTAGATTCAAAATGGAGCAAAAAGCCACGGCCTCTGTAGACGCCAGTCATTGTTCAATGCTGGGTGGTGAAGGAGCGATCCTGTATTATAGGCAGCTCTGTAGGTTAACTGATCATTTGTCTACATACAATGAAAAAAAGGTTTTACAAGACTGGTCTTCAGCAGACTATTTTCACAGAGTGAAATTCTCAATATTTGATTAGATGCTGGACTAAAAGTTGGTCAAATCAAGAGAAAATCTGTCTTACCTTAAAGGTAGAAACCGTGTTCTATAAAGTATAGCTCCAAGGGTCCATTGAACCTCTTTATCATAAACCAGTAGGGCAGTCTTCAGGTTTTTGTAGTTGGCTGGGAAAGAGAAACCTGAGTGCAATACTTCATACATCCATGCTGATTTAAAACACTGGTACCTGTAGACATAAAAATAAAGCCACTGTGGAACACATTCTTTGTTACCAAGAAGAAAATTTGGGAAATACTTTCATAATTCCGACTTACTTCAATCTGTGAAGATCTGCATGTGACGCATACAAGCCAGAGTCAAAGCGTTCCTTCAGTGTTTTCCACTGGGTGGCACAATAGCCCTGTTAATGTTAAAATGCAATCAGGTTCATTTTCTATGCTCATACATGAGATACAAGCATGTTAAACTATCTGTTTCTACCTGTAATGATGCCAATAAAACTACAATTTCATTGTACAAATAAAATTCAAAGCCAATCACAAGCTATTTTAAATTTCATACTAGTTTTAATTCAATAATTATCACAGCAAGAAACTTAAAAAGATATGAGCATAAAGAGAGTAGGAACAGTCTAAAGGAGAAAAAAGTAACACTTTATATCTTTCAACACATGAAACTACAGATATTTACAGGTGGCAGTTACTTCTGAACTGAACCGTTGCATCTACCTTGGCAGCCTGGGCATATCTGGAAGCATTATAATCGCCTCCCATACGCAGCACATCCTCTGTGCAATAATAGAATTCTGAGAAGCCGTAAAACTGGCTGTTCCTGTAGTCGATTGCTGGCTGGTAGATGCCACTGAGGGAGGTTTGGGTGTCATTGGTGCGATTTACGAATGGCTGGAGAATTTGTCTACACTGGTCAAAGTCTCCTGTGCCTCGAAGGTAGAGCCTCTGAGAGGACGGTCCAATCTCATCCCGCATGTCAGTGGGAAGACAAGGGTCTGGGAGGGGAGACTCTGCCGTCTCACCGACATGCCGACCTAAAAGCCTGAACAGAGTAACAAACATATAGTGTCAACAGTTACAGTGTTGTGTACTGAGTGCTTCAAAGCATTTGAATCAAAGCTGAGGCAACAGGCAAATGACCTCACTTGTTTTGAGTGGAAGTATTTCTGATGAGGCTCTCCTCGTATCTTTGCCGTGCTGCATTCCCTCCAAAACCAAGGAAGGTGGACACATAAACACGGTAAACGTGCTCTGTGCGATGTGCGTCACATCCCAAGTTGAACTCAGCCAGTAAATTCTTGGCAACCTCCTCCTACAAAAACAAATTAGCCTGAGAGATGGGTTTAACATTCACACAGACAGATACACTTCTTACTGCAGCAGGTTAGATATATCAATGACCACATAAAAAAAAAAAAAAAAAAGTAAATATTGTCATTTTAAGTCAGATGAAACCAAAATTTTATTTAACAAAATGAACATAAGTCTTCTAATGTAAATAAATCACAAGAACACTAAAAGAAATTCTCATGGATAATGTCCATTGCATTTGGTGGTCTCTGCATTAGGATGCTAATATTCTCAGTGTTAAATCCTGCCATGGGGTCATGCAGCTGGCTTACAGTATGGCTTCATAGTGATGAATGGAAAGCAGATCACCTCCACAGGACAAAAATGGTGCAAAGAGGTTTAAACAGGGAAAGACAGAAGTTGGAAGGAGAACAAAGAGTGAGTGACAAAAACCAAAGACGGCACAAAAAAGAAATTGGTTGTGGATAATAACCTGCTGTGGAGAAGCAAAGCTTACAGTTTTGGGCACTTCGTATGCAATCTGTGTGGAGACACCACCCATGTCCAGGACCCCTGCAGTCCTCTTCCTCATCAGCGTGTCCTGTTGATCGCTCCCTGGAACATGCACCTCCACTACAGCTTCCCCATCTTGTATGATTGACAGTAGAGTGAGGAAACAAAATGTGATTACTGTATTGATGGCAAGTGTCCATGAATTAGTTAACATTTGGCAAACAGCTGTTGGACGGCAAAACAATAATGAATTTTAAGATGTGCCAGTCCTTACCATTGTGCACATGGTTAAACCTTCCAAGGACAAAGTTTATTCCAATCCATGCATAGACCCCTGAAACAAAAGAATGCACTTTTACTAAACAGGCTTTAATCAGTATATTCAAAGTTAGACTATGCAAAGAACAATCCTACTCCACCTTCTTTAAATCAATTAAATCTAGATTTAACTTGTCACAAGCAACAATAGGTAGGGAATCCAACTGTTGAGTAATGAGTATGAAAAGAAAAAACAATTCAAAGCTCCTACAATGTATTTTTAGTCCATTATTTTTAAAGGTTCGAGATATCCACAAAGCCGGAACTGCATCAGATGTCAGCTCTCATGCTCTCTTATTTTCCACTTATTTACCTTCTTGTTTTCCAGAAATCACCTCCACATGCGAGTCAGAGAAGAGGAAGTTGAAGTGAACTGGGATATCTGTGCGCAGATCCTCAAGAAGTGCTTCCTGTTGACTGAGAACAAGCAAACACAAGAAGGTAATAAACAGCTAGTTTAACTGGAGTTAGTGATCTGAAGTGTGAACTTTTCTAATAGACACATTTCCATGAGTTGAGATTATGCTCAATTAGCTAATCTTTACCTCTCTGGTAGGATTCTCATTCCAGCTGTGCATAGGATGTACAAGGGTGTCTCCTGGTGCTTATGCTTGGGAATGTGCTGCGCTGCAAAGCTTAAAAGTGGGTAAATATATTCACTGGCTCTCTCAGGAGTTTTAGCCAGTTCAGAAATACCTGCAAGGAAAACACATTGGGGCCAAAATGATTAAAATAATTGTAATAACTGTTTAACTGTACAACGTGTTAAAACCTTGGCACCTTCTCCTGTAAACAATGTTTTAATGAAAGAGAAGTGAAACATTAGGCGTCGTACCAGGCTTGATCTTCATGACCACCGGCTTGCGGTGCTGATCTCGCATTTGCCGGATGTCCAAGAGTTCATGTGGATTACCGTTGTGCCGAGGCCAGCAGTACACAAATACCCTGGAGCCACTACTGCCACAGTCCACCACCAGACCATAGTTCAGGTCAGGGTTGCTTGTATCTGTCACATCCACATCTGTGACCCTTGCCAGGTGCCTTTAGAACAACAGAGATTAAATTATTTTAACATAATATTTACTGAAAAATGTCCACCCTCAAACGGTAGAGTCAGAGTACCTGTGGAAGTGATTTTCCTTTGTTATCCAGCTGGCATGTCCCTTTCCAGCCACTAGCAGTAAGTAGAGTAGTCCTATGAGGCAGATCACGAAGCCGATGAAGAGTAGCTGTCTGAAGGAAGGTATTAGTAGCCGGGGAAGAACCTGGGATGAAAGGCTGAAATGCCATGAGGCTGGGCAAAGGCACGAAAAGCTGATCCTGTCAACAAATAAAAGAGAACCAGAGCAAGGTATTCCTGAATGTCTCAGCTATGTGGTGGGTATGTGAACAAAATGGCATCCCACCCACCTTCCCATGTTACAGACTGTCTTCTTGATTTATCAATCAGTCGGCTGAAGGAGGGAGAGTTGGCTCGTTCCACTGCTCCATCCTCTTTTCCCCATTTATTATCATGGCCTTTAGGAAAGAAATATCATATAACTCAGGGTCATTTTACTAGCATCTGAAGGTGACTCGTCAGCTCTAGAAAGGTCTGACGTTACACTGACAGGTATGACATTTGCATGCAGCACGATCACACTTCAACAGGACATACTGATACTAATGTGCAATTAGGTTGTAGACACGTTAGTCTTACTGGGGAAAAGCCAAAGAAGCACCCTTATAAATACTATAAAACAGGTAACTAGTAATGTCTCCGAATCGTTATGTTTCCGGTGTCTGTACAAAGTAAATATCGCATTACGCGTTCGTTCAAAGAGCGAACTGGAAGAATGGAAAATTATATATCTCGGCCAACGTCAGCATCATGACATGATAGTTGTGTATTTGTATCACACAATCGAGTCCATACTCACCGAATAAAAGGCAGAAACTCTGCGTTTCCCGTAAATTTCAACATTTTTCGACAGCCAGATGCTCGCCGATGGCTAACAGACGTGAATCCCGGTGTGTGACGTGTTGTTGACTCTACGAGATGTTTGATTTTCATTTCCGCGTATCCTAACCCACAAACACCAAGGTAGGCAAATCTGAATTACCGACCTAGATCTTCTTCTTCCTCTTTTAGATATTTTACGGCAACTGTAATCGGTTAAGTTGTATAACTGTCATCCTTAGTAGATTAAAAAAAAAAAAAGATCTCATTTACTGGTTCACAGATACGTATCTCCGCCCCCGTCTTACATCGCCACAAAACAGAATGCTTTTTATTCCTTTTTACGTTAATCCTTCTCCATGTAACCCGATCATCATGAGCTATTTTTGCCAATAATTTCCCTCAAGGCAATCCGCATTGTCGATGGTTTCTACCTGCTGTCAAAAACCACGGTGTCCAGATGAAGAAAACGAACGACTCGAAAGAACGTTCTCTTCTTTTACCGTCCAGTGTTACAACCATGACTCATTACTGCCACCCACCGTCTGGAGTGGTACATGAACCATGAACATCAGGACCACATAGTAATGGAGGGATTTTTATTGCTTTCATACGCAAAGAAAAAAGAACTTTCAATCAAAAAACTGTTTGAGAGAAAAACTATACAAACTGTAATTAAATAATATGTTATTGCATTTTTTTTTTTTTACTTTAAGTGAAGTGTACATTCGAAAGTTTTATTTGCGAATCTAGAAATGTTGTTTGAGAATCTAAAATTTCTGTTTGCCAAAAGTTTTCTAAGAGCTTCTGTGCTGGATTTCTAGGGTGGGACCTAAACTAGAAAGGTGTTAGGCAACTGTCTATTGGCCACTTCCAAATGAAGTGACAGCTCGACAGCAGTCACGTCATCCTCAGAGTTCATGGACGGCAGAAGTGGGAGTGGAAAGTGTATTTTCTCTAAAGTTCCTGTCTTACTGACAGTGTCAGCAGGAAAAAAAATCAAGTCTTCAACACCACAATTTGGTATATATTAAATCAGATGCAACCCGATACAAAATGATGAGAAAGTATCATATGCAACACTGAAGGTTTGTGTTTTATTTTTATTTCTTTTATTTATCACAGACCAGTTTCACATTTACATTAATGATTTACTCAGGCATAACAGGACTTTACTGGAAATAGCCCATGCCTACACAATGTTTGACACACTCCAGATTTTCTGTCGTCTTGTATTAAGAGTGAGGGTAATTGATTTGTTCTATAAAAGTTAAACAATGCACCATATTCTTTTACCATAAAAAACCTTGGACTGGGAGCTCCAGGAGGGTTTGATTTTCAATGTGTTGTCTGGGTCTCTCTCTCATTCTCACTCCATCCAACTTTAGTATTAATTTGTGGAATGAGTAGACTCTGTGAAAGTCTCTGAGAAATCTTGACATTTTCTGACAACTATTGTACAAGTTCAACTCCATACTCTGGAACATCAATATAAGATGACCCAGCTCTAAGAAATTGAAACTCTTGAAAGCAAACAAAGTGCAAAAATTGTCTTTGGAAAACCTATTGACCGTCATACACCTACTGAACAGAATAAAGGATAATGTGTGGGACCAAGTGATCCACTACCTTCCCTTACTGGCAATTAGTGCTGGGCGATATGGAAAAAATCATATATCACGATATGTACTATTTTATATCACGATAACAATATATATCACGATATACAATAATAAAGTATGTTTTCAGGTATTCTCTGAAAAGTTTGACAAAAATTTCATTGCTTACTTTTCAACTTTATTTTGAAAGGACATTTAGCTGAACTGTCACAAACATACAACAACTCTGTTTAAGGCATAAACCATGAATAAAAGTGCAAACATAAAAGGCTACTTTGTAGAAGTAGATATGATTCTATCAAATTTATCGTTGCAGGTTATTTAATTACATATTTGCTGTAATAATTGATAAAATTAGGTTAGAAACGATAGAAACGATAGAAGAGAAATGGCACGATACACACTTTTCTATCGTCCTCACAATATGTATCGTCATATTGCCCAGCACTACTGGCAATGTAACCAACATGACTGTAAATGAATTAAAAACAAGCTAGCAGCCTACCTGGGCCTGTGATCCACCACTCTGGTTTTCCATTCTGCCAGAAAAACAAGATAAATGACATTCTTGTCTTGTATGCCTAGAGGAAGTTTACAGTCTGCTCATTGCTGCACACAGATTGGATTATTCTGACATCTGAAACCAACCACAATCGAAATTAAATGTACCAAGATACTGGACAAAGTTAGACGACAAATTAGGCTATTAGCGCTGCATCAATATGTTATAAAAACACTGTAAACAGCTGCAGGCTTCACAGAAAAGAGACTCATTCTCTATATTGCTAATACTAAAACTTACTTTTAGATCAGTAATGCACAGAAGAATTTAATAAGAATATGGAAGCTGTCATTGCATAGGCAGAGAATAACTGCCTCATGATTGACATGATCTTATGTTGCTACACAGAACATTATTTTAAGGAGGACATACCACTTCAGAAGGTGAACACCGACTGGTGTTTTTGGGGAAAGCGGGTGGTCTTGAGATGGTCCTTTTAACGCTGTCCTTCTCAAATATTGGGGCGCGATGCCAGGGAGGGTGCTGTGGCCCTGGGAACATGTTTTTTTTTTCTTTTTCTTTTTTTTTTTTTTTTGCTGTACTGGAATAAAGTGTAATTTATTCTGTTTATCTAACCCTAACCCAAGCAGAAAATAATTGAGAACCATTACTTTAACAGAGCACTGAGGAAGAAGCTCCAAATCTGCAGCGGTCCGTAAAGATGGAGAGGCTAGCTGAGCAAAGCTAACAGTGACGACTGACTGTTTTGGGCACATCATATCGTCTTAAATAGTAAAACAAACATAATCCATATTCCTCTATTAAAATATGAAACTCCTGGTGACAGTAAGACGGGAACTTTAGAGAAAATACTCTTTTCACACTCACTCTGTTCTTCGCTCCCGCCTCTGCCGTCCATGAACTGCTGTGGAGCAGTCACTTCTTTGGAACTGGCCAATAGACAGCTGTCTTAAATCTGTCCAGTTTAGGTCCTGCCCTGGAAATCCAGCACAGAAGCTTGCAAACCTTTAGATTGGCAAACAGAATTTTTAGATTTCCAAACAAAACTTCTAAAGTCACAAATACAACTTCTGGGTTTACACTTCAATTATACTTTGTTTTTAATATGCAATAACATATTATTTAATTGCAGTTTGCATAGTTTTGACCTCAGTTTTTTGTAGCCCTATATGTCTATTGTCTCCAAACACTGTACCCAATGTCTAGCCTGTCAGTCACGCCATTTTCCTGTGCCCCATCCTCACCTTTGGTTCTCATCTCCCCTAACCATCCATTCCAAGTTGTTGCCGCAGACATAACAGAATTGCCTATGTCCAGCAAAGGCAACCGCTATGTTCTAGTTATGATGGATCTGTAGACGAAGTTTGTTAATCTCTACCCCTTAAAAGATCAGACAGCCATCTCTGTTGCACATAGCATCTTTGAACAGTAAAAACCACAACATGGAGTTCCGGACACACTGCTTTCTGACCAGGGCAGGCAATTTGAATCAGATCTTGTAAAGCAACTGTGCAATCTGCTATCTATCCACAAGCTTTGTACTTCACCTTACCATGCACAGCGTGATGGAGCTGTGGAGCTTTATAATCGCACATTGAAAGAAGAGCTTGCGAAATACCTCTTGGAGGTTGGGAAAGAGTGGGATGACCATCTTCACCAAATTGCACTGGCTTACAATACAACTACACACACAAGTACAGGATTCACAACTTTCTTTTTGGCACATGGTCCAAGCTAAGATGCCTTTGGGTAGTTTGCTTAACGAGTTAATCTTAACACTTTAGCCACTGGAGGTACGCCAGGAGTATATGCTAACCAGTTGCGTCTGCGCTTAGCCAGCGCTTATAAGTCAGCTACAGCTTTTAGAGATAAAGTTCAGATCTTATGATCGTCACCTGAAGTTCAGTCCGCCAAAGCGAAGGATCGGATTTTAATTGATGATCCATCCAACCGCTACAAAAAGTTAGCGCCACACTGGGTTGGCCCATTTCGAGTCATTCAACCTCTTGCCCCCTCTGATAAATTCCCGCCTGTCACCTTTTTGGTGCATAATCTCTCTCGCCCTTCCTCTAAACCTAGGGTCATTCACTACAACCACACCAAACCGCTCATTAACAATCCTTCGAAACCCTTGCAGTATATCACAACCGCTCACAAGCAACCACCACCTCTGACCAACCTCTCAGGGTTCCTGCCATGCCATGTTGCCAGTTACACCAAGTTTCCTCACAACCCCATGCGCACTCAGCCCCACCACAGCCCCCAACTAATGTTTCAGACCCTGCTGCCGGGCCCTTATCCATGGCTGGTCCCGTCCCACCTACAGATCATTCTTCAACATTGGACACACGAGCGGCTACCTGTTCCCTCCCTAGTCGGGCCCATCGGTTGCCCCTCGCACTTTTGGAACTTTGAGTTATCGTAACGGAGAGTTGCTCGTGTGCTTGTGTACGGTTGTATTTTTTTTTTTTTCCACATGCTCTGTACTGTTTATGGTTCATGATTTTTGGCTGCTTACCTGACCTCCTGTTACTGTAGAGTATCTTGGGTTCATGTCATTTTTGTATGTTTTCTAGACCATAGCACTCTGTTATTATTTTCATGTGTTGGTTCCGAAATGAGGACATTTCTTTTGGGGTATAGGAGTATTATGTAACATTGGAGTGTACAATAACTTTTATTTTGAAGTCACTGCATACACTGGTTTTTATGTTGAAATGGAAGGGGAAGTAGAGAGCAGGAAAAAGTATGTGAGATTGTCGGTGGGTTGAAACGAGGGAGACGAGAGCACAAGTTGAATGTCGGGTGTGGTACGTTCCAGCAGCCTGTAGAGTGCGTTGTTTGTCCTGAAGTTCAGAATAAACTTCGCGAGATTATACAACTGGAGTCCATGTCAGGTGATCCTTAAGAGTCCCCCTTTGAATAACTCATTACACAATGTGCAAATAATTTCATGGAATTTTCTCCTCAGATTCTGAACAATTATACTCACATTGTGATCCAACACTACACATAAATAATCATGCCAATAGGCAAAATGGAGAAGTATGCAGAAAGAAAATCACAAAAGTACAGGAAGACCACGCAAACTTCACATAAAGGCCACAGCCAGGATTTAAAACTGGAGCTTTAAGCTGTGAAGAAACCATCAAGCCACCAAGCTGTCCTCATTTCAATTTTAAGTTTTTATTTTTTTGTGTATATATTCTGAGTTACAACTTTCCTGCGAGAGTAACTCGGGAGTGAACTTTATCACATGTTTTGTTTGATTTTCAATACAACAAGAACAGACAGTGCAATCGTTTATAATATATTTCAATTTAAGACAAGTAATACAGACATAATACATTCTGTCAGTGCAAATATAAATGATTAGAGTTTTATTTACAAAACTAAAAATATAAATTAAGGTTAAAGTAGTGGCTGTGGCTGTGATGGCTATGCCACTGGTAGTGACAGAGGTGCATTGTATTTTTATCTGAATAAAAATAAACACAGTCTGTCCACCTTTTACAGCATTTTCTGCATTAGACGTCCTGTCATCGCTTCACTACACCCAGACAACCTGAACTTTACTGAACCTTTTACAGTCCAACCACTCGCATTTTTTGATTTGCCAGCAATAACTCACATCCACATATTTGAGCCTCTTGCTCCTTTGCATTATTCTTCTTCACAGTTGTCATCAACACATCAGTCCGCATCAGTTCAATATATTGTACCTTTTCGAGTGGCATGGGGGATGAGTCTGTGAATTTTGCAAAATGATGCATCAGTTCCACTCTGTGCAGTGCTCTCTGTAAGACGAGGTTCAGGGAGCACGGCAGGGACACAAGGGAAAGTTTCTCCAGCACAGGAGAGCCATTCAGGAGACAACTGAGCACCTTCCTCAGAGACTTCCAGGACATAACGGGCATCATTTGGTTGTGCTCATAGGAGAAACTACAGACATTAGGGAGACATAAAAACATAAGGAGGGTTACTTTGATACTGCAGGTTTCTATGACAGTTTCAGTCTGGTAAAACACTCTTTAAATTCACAGTAGATCATTATTTCAGTTTCAGACATGTTATAGTTTTGTCAATATGGGCTACATGCAAAGTCTAAAACAGGAACAAAGACTAAATCCACTTATGCAGTAGTGTTCAGAAGAATAAAATAGAATGGAAAAATTTTACTGTCTTTATACACAGTATAATGAAATAAACAAAATCACTCTTACCTGAGCGTGAGAGAACGGAGGTTTGACAGCCGTGGTGGATCCCGATCATCCTGCAGATCATCCACATCTGCCTGCTGTGTACTAGGAGGCTCGGCAGAGATGTGCAGCTCTCGAAGTCTGGGACAGGCCCGAAGGACCTCCATTAATGGGGTGCTGGGGCTGGTTTTCACCCCCTCCAGGGTGAGAGAAATCAAAGAGGATCCTGTAACTTGCAAGGCAAGAAGAAGATCCACCAGAGGGCCAGGAAAGAGCAAAGAAAGACTCTGCAGCTGGCCTGACCACCTCTGGATGCCTGCAGCCAACAAAGACCCCTGGCTTTTAATAGAAGCGTCTTCGTGTGTATCCATGTTCACAGACATGGATACGATGCCTGGACATAAACCAAATAAACTGTCCAGACAGTCACAAGTCACACCCTTAACACTCCTCAAGTGCAGGATCAGGTCTGACTGTGATAAAACTTGAAGTTCTTCCTCCATTTGGTTATGAGAGCAAGATGGCCCCTCATTACTGACTGCATCTTCCTCAGTCTCACATCCCTCCCCCTCCCAAAATATCCTCTCTTCCTCTTCACTCTCATCTTCTTTATCCACTGGTGTCTCCTTTTCTCCTCTTACTGCAATTATCTCTGCCCTGCCCGTGCATCCTCTCCCTCCACACCTCCTCCAGCCGGGGAACTCCCTCCCTGTCAGCAAAACTCATCTGCCTGGTCAAACTCTCGACGCTCAATGAGGCGGCAGGCCAGTCCAAGTTCCTCCATCGCCACTCTTTCCAGGTAGGGCATGGAGAGAAGGAGGTAGGCGGCTGCTAATACAGGGTCTCCCTCCTGTTCCCCAAACCCAATATCCAGAGCCAGCAGACTACTGAGGGGGAGAGGAGACAGGGTTGCAGGAAAAGAAGAAGAGATGACAGAGCAGGAAACCGAAGGTTGAGACATAGAGGTGGAAAAAGAAGATGAGCTTGTGGGGCTGGCAGACGATGCACAGAAAGGCCCACCTCCAAGAGGAAGCAGTGCAGTTGGGGAAAGCAAATGACAGCGGGATACATCTAGATGTCGCAAGAAACGGCAGCAGCAGACAAGTGTCAGGATTACACTTCTGTCGCACGGCAAACCAGCCAGGGAGAGTGAGCGCAGGCCGGGCAGACTGTGGAGGGTTTCACACAGGGCCCTTGAAGGTAGGTGCTGGGCTCCAGACAGGTCCAGACTGCAGAGACCCTGACACAGAAATGAAGAACTTCAAATGCACATCAAACATAAAATGCTATGGGTAAAAGAACATTTTCCACAATCTACACTACATCGTCAAATTTTCACTTTCCATTGTAGTAATTACAGTGACATTACATTACACACTCCATAATGGAAACCACAGACTTAAGTTGTACCATGATCAAGGTTTTCCTGTTTTAAACTGCATATTACCTACTAATTATTTTTTTACATTTAAAAAAATGCCTTGAACATTTTACTTACAGACATAAACATCGTATGAGTGAGAGAAAAATAAATATAGATATAGAATTGTAATAATCACTTATGATTTTCATAAATAGACAGAGAAATTTGCATAATTATGGTTGCAGAGACTGGCCTCAGGGGAAACAAGATGTCTGCTCCAAGACCATGTCATGCATCAGTCAGGTATTTTTGTTCTTTGGGGTTTTTCCAACATGTTCTGCAATCTTTCTGTTTTTGCTTAAATTGGTTATGTCAAATAGTCTCATTGGTCATTCCATCATCTGCATGCAGTGGAAGTAAAGCTCACTCAAATCTAAATATCAAAATCTTTGATGTCAAAACTTTCTGTCAAATATGCTGATGGCGTTTATACAAATGAAATCCTGCGGCTTTCAGATCTCTTTATAATTTCTATGCCTGAACATATGGTTAAATAGAAGGACTTTTAAAGAAAAGTGGTACTGAAACATGAACTGTGGTGGGCATCATTTCAGAGGTTTCTGTCCTACCTGACAGCGAGCAGCAATATGGGCACAGAGGGCAGTGGTGACCAAACCAGGACATGTTTCCAGGGACAGGTTTCTGAGCTGTGGGACCAGGAGGAGGTGGAGGGCGGCCCGAGACAGCTCCTTTCTGGTGCACAGGAGACACGTCAGCTCCTCCACAAGCTCGCCAGCTGCAGAAAGAGGAAGAAGGCAGGGAGTTATTATATAAGGATTCAATCATTAAATCTCAACAACAAATATGAAGAAGTTGAAGAAACAAGTTTTATGACATTTGAAGCCCTGTTTTGTTTTGTCTATTTTCCATTTGAATAATTCATTTTAATTTCACATTTCTTAGTCTGTAGTCGCGTGTTAACTAAACCTCTCAATAACTCACGCAGCACGTTGAATGGCCCCATGATGTATCTAAATGAATACTGATCCAGGTAGTTGTCAGCATAGTCTTTCACCCACACTTCCTTCATGTTATCAGCCAGGCTAAGCAGGCACATGCGTGTCAGTGAAGTGACCGAACCATCCTCATCTTCCCTAAGGAGGTTCTGTGTTTCATGTTCCTCTGTCTCCTCCATCTGTGTTGGGCCTTTCCCCAGTCATGTTCACCCAAACCCCGAAACAGAGGCATAGCAGGACTTCAACTGGCTTCAGAGCTGAAGGAGATGCTGGATCTGTGTGCAAACAAACATATCAAACTGGGTGGAGACTGGCAAAAAAATATATAAATGCAAGATGTCACGTATACTTTTTCAGACTTTCTTTGACTATTTTCTTGATTAGTAAGACAAATTATTATGCTTGAGTACTTTTTAAAATAATGACAGATAACGTTTTGGCTGAAGTTTGCACAACTGCTATTAAGGTGTAAAAAGAATACAATGGTGGGAACTTCTTTCTTTGGAAAGGTAACAAGAATAAAACAGTGTTTTAAAAGTTGTAACTCTTGACTCTTGACTACTTCACTCTTTTATAGTCAGAAGAAAATAGGGATTGATTAAAATAATCTCAATAAAATTTCAAATTTATACAAAAAATCTGTAATGTAATGTTTGAATTACTTTTGTATAAGTAATACACAACTAATGATTAATAGTTAATTACATGCCACTATCTTTTCAACTCAACTGAAAAGAGACAGAGACTAAGACAAAGTGGTGGATATAGTAACAAAAACACCTACCTTCCAGGTCTATTAGTGCAAGAAGTTGTTTACTCCGTAGAAAGAAATGAGTAAGAAAATAAAAACTGTGTATTTGCTCTAAACTGTGTGGTGGGTCGACAGCCGCACTTCCGCGTAGCGTAAAAAAAATTAAATTGAGCCTGATCTTTGTCTCTCAGGCTCTGGTGATTTTACTTAATTTTTGTTGTTGTTTGTTTGTTTGTTTGTTTTTAGCAAATAATTCAAGTGAAATTATTGATATTCATCTGTGGTGTCAGTTATACATAAAGGGAAAACAGTGCACTGACGAAGCGGTGATTCACTAAAAGACGTGAGCTCCTCCTGAAAGACCTAATATAGGGGGAAAAAATCCTTTTCTCAATTAAAGTTGTGTTCAAGGCCAATACAGGTATGCCGTTCAAAAAAAAAAAAGAAGAACAAAAGGGGAAAAAAGAACAATTAAGGTGGTGGTTTCATGTTATACCACCGCTTTGAGGGAATATTCTTTCTTAAATGCATAAAGAATATTAGTAAAGAAATATAAACATGAACAATCGCATTTAAAACTGAATGATCTCTGAACAGTAGTGCAATGAGATTAAATCCACTATTATTTCTTTGTCATTTGTGCCATAATTATACCATGCAGGGAACTTTGATTTCATGCTTTAATTTAACAAAAAAAAAAAAAAAAAAAACTTAGCCGCTGGGATGCACACCTTCCTCCTATGTCGCCACCGACCCATTTTAGTTTTTAAATGCATAAAAGAATCACTTAAAATTTGTTTTTTGCATTAAGGCTTTTTGACTTTGGCAGGAGCCTCAATTTCAACACAATTAAACAAAAAATGTGTTGTCACTACATTTTAAAATGCTCTGGTTGAAATTATGTCCTTTGTGGTGTTAGGGTTGGATTCGACCGGTTATAAAAATACGATTCTAAAGCAATAATTAGAGCCAAAATTGAAATCATAAGTGCACTACCAGCCAACATGCTGACAGCCACCTTCTCTCCCAATCATGTGAGCTTCAGGGGAAGCTTTTTTCTCAAGTATAACTGCTAAAAAAAAAAAAAAAAAAAGAAAGAAAAAAAAAAAACGGGCATGTCCAGGCCACTTCACCAGGTCACTGTGAGGTCACTTCATTCATTTGACCTGCAAAGGGCACATCTCCAATTTACAGTGTGCAAAAATGAATAATAGATTTATGGTGAACGAAGTTCTAGATAATATTTTTGGAGAAAATGAGGGGGAAGACTCAGATCAGCATAGTGATGAAGAGGAGCCTGGAATCATGTTGAAGACACTGAAGAAATCAAAAACATGATCCTCGCAGTACTGTCAGCCTTATCAACGTAGGAGTGGGCTCTAAGAAGGTGGATGACAAGCATCTTCAATTTCAACCCCATGATGATAAGCAAACTTCAGCAGCTATTAAAAGGTGCCTTGTTTGATGGACCAACAACAATTTCCTCAGGACTTTCATAATGTGGCTTTTTAGGGCAACTTTTTCATAGTCATTAAGGCTAGATAAGGCAGGATTTCCTCCACCAAACCGGAAGTTTCTTCTGACCCAGGCTGAGCTTGATGAGGTGCTGTAGAATCTGACATACCTGGTGTGTTTCAGGACCTTGGGGGCGAACCTACCCAGACCTGAGGCTTTGTTTCACCTCCTGACAAAGCTGGGGATGATGATGATGACTAAGATACATGGATGAGTAGAGGGTGAGACTGCAGAGGTGTGACAGCGAAGCTGCAGGTCCAGCAAGCGTGTGTTGTCTGTGTGTCTGGGTAGGCAAGAGTTCTAATGACCATCCTAACAAGGTTTAGCAGTCAGTTACTGTCACTTCTAGCAGGCCACACCACCCTTAAAACACAGGGATCACCATGCATTAAACTGGTTTTTATATAATTCCTGGAGCTATTACATTTAAGACATAAAAGGTCACAAAACTGACCATTACTTCAGTGCATTTCTGGTGTAGGGAAACCAGTACAGACCAGATCAGGTTAGGTCACATTCCAACAACTAAGTTATCAAGATCATAAAAAAGAAAGAAAAAAAAAAACGGGCATGTCCAGGCCACTTCACCAGGTCACTGTGAGGTCACTTCATTCATTTGACCTGCAAAGGGCACATCTCCAATTTACAGTGTGCAAAAATTAATAATAGATTTATGGTGAACGAAGTTCTAGATAATATTTTTGGAGAAAATGAGGGGGAAGACTCAGATCAGCATAGTGATGAAGAGGAGCCTGGAATCATGTTGAAGACACTGAAGAAATCAAAAACATGATCCTCGCAGTACTGTCAGCCTTATCAACGTAGGAGTGGGCTCTAAGAAGGTGGATGACAAGCATCTTCAATTTCAACCCCATGATGATAAGCAAACTTCAGCAGCTATTAAAAGGTGCTTGTTTGATGGACCAACAACAATCTCCTCAGGACTTTCATAATGTGGCTTTTTAGGGCAACTTTTTCATAGTCATTAAGGCTAGATAAGGCAGGATTTCCTCCATCAAACTGGAAGTTTCTTCTGACCCAGGCTGAGCTTGATGAGGTGCTGTAGAATCTGACATACATGGTGTGTTTCAGGACCTTGGGGGCGAACCTACCCAGACCTGAGGCTTTGTTTCACCTCCTGACAAAGCTGGGGATGATGATGATGACTAAGATACATGGATGAGTAGAGGGTGAGACTGCAGAGGTGTGACAGCGAAGCTGCAGGTCCAGCAAGCGTGTGTTGTCTGTGTGTCTGGGTAGGCAAGAGTTCTGATGACCATCCTAACAAGGTTTAGCAGTCAGTTACTGTCACTTCTAGCAGGCCACACCACCCTTAAAACACAGGGATCACCATGCATTAAACTGGTTTTTATATAATTCCTGGAGCTATTACATTTAAGACATAAAAGGTCACAAAACTGACCATTACTTCAGTGCATTTCTGGTGTAGGGAAACCAGTACAGACCAGATCAGGTTAGGTCACATTCCAACAACTAAGTTATCAAGATCATAAAAAAGAAAGAAAAAAAAAAACAGGGCATGTCCAGGCCACTTCACCAGGTCACTGTGAGGTCACTTCATTCATTTGACCTGCAAAGGGCACATCTCCAATTTACAGTGTGCAAAAATGAATAATAGATTTATGGTGAACGAAGTTCTAGATAATATTTTTGGAGAAAATGAGGGGGAAGACTCAGATCAGCATAGTGATGAAGAGGAGCAAGTTTCTGAGGAAGAGGACAACGTGGAGTATCAGCCAGAAGACACAGACACATCTGAGTCTGATGAGGAAGGTCACTAGGTGCTGAGGCTGCTCCTGCCGAAGGATTCAAGTCAAAAAATGGTAGGATGTTTTGGAGTTTAGTACCTCAACATGCACATGGCAGAGGCAGCTGCTGAAAATGTCATCAAAAGGACCCCTGATATCACATGGTTTGCTGAGACCAGTCACTGACATAAAAACATGTTTTGAGCTATTTATACCATTGCCAATAAAAAGAGTCATCATTGCTATGACAAACGTGGAAGGAAAAACAGTTCGTGGTGACATCTGGAAAGACATTGATGAGGAATACCTTGATGCTTTCATTGATGTTCTTCTTCTTGCTAAAAGAACACACTAAAAGTGTCTCTGAAAATTCATTTCAGAGATGTGTTCTATACCCCTCAATAATAATTAGGTAACACAACAACCTTTTATTTATTTATACGATTCTCTTGAGGTTAATTTTTCTTTTTTAAATTGAAATCGAGAGGTATACTGATAAAAATGAAAGGCCCAGAGACCCACACCAAAATATTAAACCCAACATTTTCATGGATAAGGAAGCCTAACAAGATAACCAACAGATGACAAAAAATTGATGATAGGTTATTATTTTTAGTGTATTTTAAAGCTGATTTAAAACACCGGGGATCGGAACAGAAAGCTAACACGGGAGGAAGGTTAAAGACTTGGAAAATCTACAGCTCTCACTATTTCTGGATCCAACTAGGCAGGACAATAGGTGTGACAACATATTATAAATATCAAAACACATCATCATTGTATAGAGTACTGTTATGGCATAGAACCCGTCATGGTAGAATAATCCAGCCTCCACCCAGTTTCAACTTCCTATAAAACTACATTTGCTCTATTTTAGTAATGGGAAGGAACTCTTTTTTTTCTTTTTTTTTTAAATTTATGTCAGAGGTCAAGCTGCAGATAAAGGAAATACATGTTTGTAAGAAAAAATTTGACAATAAAGTACTTTTCCATAAATTTGGTCATCCAATTGGCAGCACAGTGGCATGGTGGTCAGCACTGTTGCCTCACAGCAAGAAGGTTCCTGGTTCAAACCTCTGCAGGGGTCTTTCTGTGTGGAGTTTGCTTGTTCTCCCCATGCTTGTGTGGGTTTCCTCTGTGTACTCCAGCTTCCTCCCACAGTCCAAACACATGCATGTTAGGTTAATTGGTGGTTCTAAATTGCCAGTAGGAGTGGGACTGGCGACCTGTCCAGGGTGTACCCCTGCCTTTCGCCTGAAGAGAGCTGGGATAGGCTCCAGCAGATCCCTGTGACCCTGCGGATAGGATTAAGCAGGCATAGATAATGGATGGATGGATGGTCATCAGACAAGACAGAGTATATCTTACACATTTTGCCTGCTAATCATGATTCAACAAAAAAACAAAAAATTCAAGCAACCATAAGAACCCACTCACATGATACTTGCTTTGATACAAAAGAAAAAGGATGCAACTGCAATCTGCGAAAAGTAAATGATAAAAATTTTATATAGATACACTGAGAAAAGAGTAAAGTGCAACCGAGAGCTCAGTGCTTTGTGGAAGGTTCCCCAACCAACAGTCTAGGCCAATAAAAAAAAACTTTTTTGTGCTTAAGAACATGTAACTGAATGTCTGAAGTAACTGCCAACTCAAAAAATTGAAGATAAAACAACCTTGTGACTTTGTTAATCATCCAGTGAGCGGCTTTGCATTGTATTGACATCACAGACCCAGATCAGAGTGGGAGAACCCAGTTTCCCCTTTCTTTATCTCCATTCAATGTCACATCTTGCAGTATATGTTACCCCTTGAAAGTAGGTGGTGCAGAGCAGTAGGATCAATTTCGAAGAAAGGGGGATGAGGTTGAGTTGAGTTTGTGACTTTTTCTCTCAAAGGCTGGGTACACTGTAAAAAATGTTGTAATATAACAGAATTTTACTGTCTATTTTACAGACAGTAAAATTATTTTTTTCTGTATTTTTAAAATACCGTTTAATTTACAAAAATAGACTGTGATTTTACATGTCAAATGTAAAATAACATTAAATCACTGTTACTGTGAAAACACACAATATTTCTGTTCTTTTACAAAAAAAAAATACATATATTTATTGTTAAAGTACATTTACAAATATATCATAATTTCACAAATATTTGTCTGTTATTTAAGGGAATAAACTGTAAAACTGGTAGTGATCTGGCAGGTCCTTTTGGGCTGTTTCCCAACATCCTTTGGAGCCCTGGTTGTTTAGGTGCTTATCTGTGTTTATTTGTTAGCTATTTGATTTACTGCTGCCATGTAAAGTCTGTTGCTGGTTTGACCCTCTGTTGATTCATACCCCTTACATTTAACATGTTAATCTGTGTCACCCTGAGTTAAGTCTGTCTGTGTTCCAATGAGTACCCATGAGTTTGTTTAATAAAGTGTGTAAAACAAAACTTGTGCTGTGCTGTACTCCTTTTGCTAGTGCCATGGCTCTGTCAGGTATTGCAGACTGTGGCTCCACTACAATGTAAAGGCTACAGTCCTTAAATTGTAGCAATTTTAAGCCCAATATCTAGTTTTTCAAAAGTTTTTTGACTTCTTTTGAAAGATGAATCACATTATTTTTTTGTGTCATATACTGTTATATTACATCAAACACAAATTATTATCACAAACTTCTTTACATAAAATAATGTCATTGAAACCAATTAATAACAGCACATTTCTGTAAATTCAAGCATTATTATTTGTAATACAGCATTTACTTATCATATTTCTAGGTAATTTAATTGTTTTAAAATGTGAAAATGTTTCTAATTAAAAATAAGGCAAAATCTTGTTAAAATTACAACCACAAACTGTATTTTAATTATGGAAAAAAAAAGTATTTTTATGAGAAAATAATTTTCTGTTATTTCACTGTATTTTTCTGGCGTCCCAGCTGCTGGAAAATTACCGTTTTTTTACGATTTTTTTTTTTAACAGTGTAGGAAATCTTTTTCTGAAGCATTTTATGCTATATCAACTGAATTTCTGTTTACACACTGATTTCAAACACTGAACTATAATATCTCAGTCAAAAACAAAACAAAAAGAATTAATCTCCTCTGAAAGCGACAGGGCTCTAAAACACCAGTGAATCACTGTGGGTGACCTAAGCGAAGTTATTGTCCGTCAAACTCTCTTTTCCTTAAATGAACAGGCACTGAGTGTTTGTGTGCTTTGGAGGCACGGCTTCAGAGGCAGGCCTAAAGGAAGTGGGTTGTATTTTTGATTGTTTTCAAAATCATGCTGTTAAGAGAGCTGTAAGGACATTGATTAAAAAAAATAATAATAATAAGTGAGCTGTGTTATGTCCCTTTGGCATTTTAACCAAAGTATAATTAATTCCTCAGGAAATCCTATCCAAAAAGCAAAAAAAAAAAAAAAAAAAACATAATGTGCATTGAATTAGAGAGGATGTCTGCCTCCTGAACATCTCATTCACTTTGGAGTAATGCAGTGAAGTGGTGGGTCAGAGTGGGCATTTGTTAGCCCTCACCGTTTATCTGCTTACTGGGTTAAGATCATCGATTAGAAACTGATGTCATTGTAGATCATACATAATCAACATCAAAAACAGAAATCAAGACACATAATTTGATGTAAACTTTATTTATATCTTATATCCACATAGAATAGGATTTTTTTTTTAAATCATAAAATGTTACACTGAGGAGTTTTGTGACAAAAATTAGCAATGTTTTCAATAATGATGAAATTAGTCTGATATGATGTTATCAAGGCAAGTGTATATTTAGACTCCACTTTTTTCCTCATTCCCTGCTCATTTTAAGGATGCTTCAAGAAAGAGGCAACATAAATACACAAGGCCACAGTATCCAAATGGTCCCTTGAGTCAAACATTTCAGATATATACTCAAATGAATTGTAACCAGTGAATTAAATCAAGGTATGTATATCAATAAAAAAGGCACTGAGGTCACTTTCCAATGAGGATGTGGATTTTGAAATCAATCAATTTCTCCTTTCATTAACAGCTTTATCTGCAGCAGACATATATATGTATATGTACACACAATTATATATATATATATATATATATATATATATATATATAGATATATATATATATATATATATATATATATATATATATATCTATATATATATATATATATATATATATATATATATATATATATATATATATATATATATATATATATATAAACACAGAATTAGGTGGCTCTGCTGTTTTATATAGTTTAATGGCTGCATATAGATGGAGTGTACATTAAAAACTGAATTATATGATTAGAGTGCATCACCTTCAGTCACCGTCTCACAGCATTTTCCAGCAACACAAGTATCAAAAACTGAGATCAAACCACTGCAGTTAATCAGGTCAGGCCCTGCAGCTTCTGTACACTAAGGAACAACAAGTCCAATTTAAATGTTAACATCGTTGAAAGGATTTGCTTAAAACATTACAAAAGTGACCTACATCTGTATTTGTCTTTGTTAATTTAAATACGTTTATGTAAATAAAAAAGTGTGATTTATAGCATAAAGGTGAGGATATTTTCTTTCTTTTTTTTAAAGTGACTCATTTTAATATCTAAAGATGAGTGAGAAGCAAACAGAAAGACCAACATCTGGCCAACCATTGGCAACAATTAACCAAAAAAAGTGCAAACCTCACAACATTTTATAAATTCCTTGTTGTCTCCTGATTAAACATTCAGTAACAATTTCCTAAATGTCTTAGACTGAATCCGAGCGTGTATGACCCACACTGAATTTCATTTTTTGTCCTATGCTCGAAGTCTAAAATGTTTTGGTGAAAATAAATGTCCTTCTTGTTTGACTAAAATTGTGCAAAACTCCAGCTCTTGCAGCCAGAGGGTATTTCCATTTTTCCTGTGACCCACATATTGTATCTCTCGAACAGATGTATTTTAGGCTGTGGGATGTGTGTGAAAGGCTCAGCAATTCACTCTGCTTTTGGCTCTGTGAATGGTGCCACCTTCTTCCCAGCCACAAATACCTCCATTATGTTACGATCATCACCTGTCAAAGAACAAGTCAGAGAATCGAGCATAAAAGTCAAACACTGAAGATTAAAATGACATGACACAGAGAAATGTCGAAATAAAAATAAAAAAAATGGAAGTGACACTCACCCAAATTCAAAAACTTCTCCAAAAGAATCTGAAATTCCAAAGATTATAAATGAATGTTTAATTGGAAGTGCTGCTTTTGCTTTTATTATCATGTGTCTCAACAGATTAAAACAGAGCCGAGTTACCAACCGTTGGTCCCTCGTACTGGATCAGGTCGATGGGTCCATCTGGAGCAGCCACATTCACTCTCAGGGCATCAAAGTCTTTGCCCACTTCAAAGTTTCCTGTTTGCCCATCAAGAGACAAGGCTAAAAAAAAGAAAAAAAAAAGGAAAAAAATATAGAGCACATCATGAAAGAAACTGTTGTCCTCCCCTCTGTGAAATCACAATCTGCCATCATTAAAAATATCTCATACTGTAGCTGCAGTTTGTGTACTGAATCAGGAATTTCTGCTGCAGCACTCTAAACCAATTATGTTCAGACTGCAGGCAAAACTGCATTTGTCTTTTTAGACCAGATTTACAGGACTTCTTTTGAAAGTGATCAGGTCATATATACATGTCCATCCATCCATCCATCCATCCATCCATATAGTGCATAGCATATGATGTGGTAAGACCAGATCCAAACAATCAAGAATCATTTGGGTCCATATTAAAATGCAAGGTGTGAACACACACAGATTTCTCAAGACACATTTTAACCCTAGATCTGAATGGGGCTTTTGTGTCTCACCTTGGCTGCCTCCCAGTGTGGCCAGTCTGAATACCTCTTCAAAAGTGAGTGTTTTGTGCTCTGGATTCTGGATGGTCAGGACTTTAGATGCATCTAAAGCTCTCCGAACAGCATCAAGCATAGAAGAAGAATATCCCCCTGCCACATCTGACATAGGACCAGAGTCACATCAGGACAGGCATGAATATAGACATGGGTTGCCACCCATCAACCTCAATGAAACATAATTCCTCATTTCATGTAATTAAAAATCAAGTACATACCTGTACCCAGTCCTACTTTCACTTTGTGATTCAGGACATTGCGGACATCTAACACCCCACTGCACAACCTGGGAAAATAGAAAAAGATGATGAGTGGAAGTAGAGTGGGAAAAAAAAGTCATACTGTCAGTACTCAATATTGTGTCATATGAGGTGTATCTTCTTCATTCAGATATTAAAATTATATTGATCATAAACATAAAATCTGTGTTGCGTAAACCTTCAGAATTTCACTACTTTCACTGACCATTTTAGTTGCAGTTACATCTTTTTGGCACTAGTGGCCTTTATTCATAGTGGAGAGAGACAGGAAGGGGGGAGCAGAGAGAATGGGGGAAGACATGTGGCAAAGGGTCGACGAGCCGGGAGTCAAACTTGCAACCGGCCGCACGAGGACTGTGGCCTCTGTACATGGGCCGCCTGCCCTAACCACTGCGCTACCGGGACAGCCCACAGTTAAATTTTTTAAAAATCTAGAAGTCGTTATTCAGGCAGAATGATCTGGTATTGTCTTACTGAAGTAACTATGGACCTAATGGTCTTTCTCATCTCAGGCAAGTTGAACCTGTTTTTGTTATTCCCAGATAAAACTTGGCAGCGTATCCGTGCAGAGTTAATATGTGGTTTGGTATGTGTTACAGCCTCAGGTGACATTTCTAGATGTAGTAACATTTTGTATTAACATTTTTTGGGAACGCAGGCATCTTTTTAAGACCCACGGATTTAACTTTAACAAGTCAGGGGCGAAACTGTTCGCCTCCAACTTGTTTTATTGCCTACATCATCCATCTGCACGTGGCGCCAAGGCTGTGATTAACTTGGGGTTATCTCATAGAGGAGACCAAACAAAGCCCAGTGCAGACCTTGAGGAGGAACCACCAAGATCACCCTCCTCACCCTCCCTTTCTCCCTCCTCCCCTCACCTGCAATTTACGGAGCAGATGATGGAGCGGGTAAATGCTGGGCTCAGATCTACCCCCCGGCCAAATCCCTCTTTAGGCCCAAATCCCTTTGTATCCCCTACACACCTCCTGTCCGAGAACCCCAAGTCACGACCTTCAGCCTCGCCCCCGCTGCAGCAGCTGGAGTTACGGCATCTAGCTGTAACTCCAGTATGATTTGCAGAGGGTTCAGGCTCCAAGGATCACAACAGTCGTGATTATTAGAAGGTGTTAAAATTATTCTTTTAGATGACAGGACTCTATCCCTGGAGTCTATCCCTGTTTTAATAGGTAATAGAAAAAGGCTGGTAAATATGCAGAGAAACAAGATTCACCCAACATATTCAAATCTTGTGTTCATTCCTCGCCAGCTTGCCCATAACAAGAACTGGACAGATAATACTCCTAGCACACTGAAACTAGCGTTACTAAATGTTAGATCTTTGGCAGGAAAAACATTTCTAATCAATGATTTTATTACAAAGCACAAACTTAATTTCTTGTTTTTAACAGAAACCTGGTTAGACAGAGAAAATGATTCAGTAGTTCTTATTGAGGCAACTCCCCCATACTTCAAGTTTGTGAGTGAAGCTAGACTACATAAGAAAGGTGGAGGAGTGGCTGTTTTGTTTCATGACTCCTTCCAATGTAAACAGATGTCTTATAAAAACTTTACATCTTTTGAATATGTTGCTCTCCAGATGAATTCCCCTGGCCGTGTGCTGTTCATTAACATATATAGGCCACCTAAAAACTCTACAAGCTTTTTTGAAGACTTTTCTGAACTTCTGTCAATAATCTGTGTTGATTTTGATTGTGTAGCTGTTGTTGGAGATTTCAACATTCATACTGATAATGTCCAGGACAGATTGAGCAAAGAGTTGTGTTGTGTTCTCAATAATTTTGGTCTATCTCAGCATGTGAAAGAAAAATGCATAACAAAGGGCACTGTTTGGATCTAGTCATCTCCAAAGTCTGAATATTTCCAAGGTCATGGTGATGGATGTCGCTCTATCTGATCATTCCTGTGTTTTCTTTGAGAGTGCTGTTATTGTCAACAAGAATGTCCAAACAGAGGTTGTCAAAAAAACGATACATGGGTGAAAATGTCAGTGAAATGTTTCTATAAGCTTTCTCTCCCTCACCCCCTCCCTCTTGGCCCTCAGTTGATGAGCTTGTGGATCATTTCAATGGTAAAATTAAAAGCATTATTGATGTCATTGCTCCCATCAAGGTGAAAGTGATCGCTGCCAAAAAGAGAGCTCCATGGAAAAATGCCACGCTGGTAAGAGCTGAAAAACAAGAATGTCGGAAAGCTGAACGCAGGTGGCGGAAAACAAAGTTGCAGGTTCACTATTAGATCTATAAAGAAGGACTAAGAACTTTATAATCTGGAGCTGAGAAATGCAAGACAATCATTCTTTTCTGAAATCATTGCTAAGAACAGTAATAATGCTCATTCCCCGTTCATTACTGTTGACAGGTTAACTAACCCTCCTGTGTCAGTAACCCCAGAACTCCTGTCCAACAAGGCCTGTAACGAATTTGCTTCCTTCTTTACTGACAAAATTCAGAAAATCAGGCAGTCAGCGCATGCTTCCACACCAGGGGCAGCACATATGTCACCACTGTGTCCACCTAAAAAACATAAAAACCATGACACACTTTTCTCCAATCAGCCCAAAAACCCTGGATGAGATCATTTCCCATCTGAAAACCTCCACTTCCTGTCTTGATACCTTGCCAACAGGGTTTTTCAAGACTGTTTCAGGATGCACAGCTCCAGGTATATTTTACTGATTGTAAACACTCCCTGCTCTCAGGAGTCTTCCCTCAGAGCGTAAAAAAACAGCTGTCATCAAGCCACTTCTGAAAAAGACCAGCTTAGACTCATCACTCATGAGCAGCTACAGACCGATATCAAACCTCCCCATTTCTGAGCAAGATTATAGAAAAAAGCTGCTTTTCAACAACTACACAACTTCTTGATGCTAAATAATGTTTTGATATCTACCAGTCAGGTTTTCGGCCACATCACAGCACTGAGACTGCTCTAGTTAAGGTGCTTAATGACATCTGCTTGAACATAGATAGTGGAAACATTTCAGTCCTGGTACTACTGGATCTCAGTGCTGCATTTGACACGGTTGACCATAACATCTTACTAGACCGGCTGAAAAACTGGGTAGGACTTTCTGGCACTGCATTAAATTGGTTTATGTCCTATCTAAAAGACAGGGACTACTTTGTGTCTATAGGTAACTATAAATCTGAGCAAACTAAAATAACTTGTGGAGTTCCTCCAGGCTCCATCTTGGGGCCACTGCTGTTCAACATCTACATGCTCCCACTCGCTCAAATTATGAAAAACAACAAAATATGTTACCACAACTATGCTGATGACACACAAATCTACATAATCATCTCACCAGGAGACTACAGTCCAATCCAAACACTGACCAGATGCATTGATCAAATTAGAGACTGGATGTGTCAGAACTTCCTTCAGTTAAATGAAGACAAAATTGAAATAATAGTTTTTGGAGCCAAGGAAGAAAGATTAAAAGTCACCACTCAGCTTCAAAGAGCTAAGTTAGAAACCAAAAACAAAGCCAGAAATCTGGGTGTTATTATGGACTCAGACCTAAACTTCAGTAGTCACATCAAGACAGTTGTGAAGTCAGCTTATTATCACTTAAAGAACATATCCAGGATTAAAGGACTGATGCAACTGCAGGATTTAGAAAAACTTGTCCATGCATTTATTTTCAGTAGACTGGACTACTGTAACGCTGTCCTGACAGGTCTCCCTAAAAAGACCATCAGACAGCTGCAGTTAGTCCAGAACGCTGCTGCTCGAGTCCTCACTAACACCAGGAAAGTGGATCATATAACTCCTGTCCTCAGATCTTTACACTGACTTCCTGTTTGTCAAAGAATTGACTTCAAAATCCTGCTGTTAGTTTACAAAGCACTGAATGGTTTAGGGCCAAAATACATTCAGGATCTTCTGGTTCATTATGAACCCACCAGATCCCTCAGGTCATCAGGGTCAAGTCTACTTTCTGCTCCCAGAGTCAGAACTAAACACGGAGAGGCAGCGTTCAGTTTTTATGCTCCTCAGATGTGGAACAAACTCCCAGAAACCTGCAGGTCTGCTGACACTCTCAGCAGTTTTAAATCAAGGTTAAAAACTTTTCTATTTGCCACATTTTATCATAATAATTAACTTTTATTTCTTGCATTTTATCTACATTTTTAATTCCTAAAAAACAACTGTTGATTAACTTTTTGCATTTTTATTATTATTTTATCTTTTTATTTCCTCCTGTTTTAATGTAATGCTCTGTAATGCTTATGTAAAGCACCTTGAATTGTCTTGTACACTAAATGTGCTATACAAATAAACTTACCTTGCCTTGCCTAGTAAATGGTAAATGGACTGCACTTAATGTACTGATATACGTACACTGCCTGAATGTTTCACAGTGTTATAGACTGTAGTTTTTGAAAGAAATGCATTCTTTCTCATTTAACACTTTAATAATTTCATAAACTGTTAAGTAATTTGCCACAACCTTTTTCTGGAAAAGACTACAGCTTTGGTGGGTGCTGCTTTTAAAACTAATCCTGACACCTTCATCTGTCACCACTTAATCTGCTGAAATTTTTCAGTTTTCGAGTGTGTTGCTGGTATTAAATTCTAATTTCATTATACTTTCAAAAAAATGAACAAATTAATAAGTTGGTCAGTGAAGACTTTGAAAATAATTTCTCTTTTTGTCTGTCAAATGTTCATACAAATCAACACTTTTGAGTGCATTTTTGTTGATTATTGGAACATTTTGCAACTTTTCTGGAAATGGGGATTGTATTTATGAGTAGAGACTTACGAAAAGTTGGAATTGGGACAGTGGGACAAAGAGGCACCTGTCTCCCGAAACAAAGCCAACTCTTTATCACTGAGGTGGCACCCATGGGCCATCACTGTCTGTGAATCACACACAATATGAGTGACTTTGACATTTGTCTGCTTTTATGCTGGCTTTCATATTTTGTGAGCTCTTACCTTGTCAGTGAGCAGGTTGTATTTGTGATACACATCTGTGTAAGACTCTGAGTTAGGAAACAGCTCCTTTACAAGCTCCACTTCCTCAGTGTTTTCACTGATGTGACTCTGGGACGGAAAAAAAAAACTTTAAGAGGTAATAAATAGGATAGTGAATCCCCAAATGTAATAGCTACATGTGCGTACGTATTTCATTGTTCAACTAGAAAAGCACTCGGAGAGCACAGACCTCCACCGAGTGCAACAATTCCCCCATATAGCGATTTACAGATACCGATAAAATCTGCGCTGTAGATCAGATCTGGATCAGCCTTTGAAATTTGATAGAGGTTCCCATTGTCAATCTCTGAGTGAAATTTCATGAGTTTTGGGTAATAATTAACGGAGATATTGAGAAACAAAATTTTCGGCCCTATTGACCGCAATGTTATCGAAAATTTAAAAGCGATCCAGAATCCAGGATTTCCTTCCGGAATCAACACCCAAAATGAAATCAGTTCTTCCTTTTCACATTTCTGACAACTCCTGAAAATTTCATCAAAATCCATCCATAACTTTTTGAGTTATCTTGTACACAGACAGTCAGACACACGGACAGACAGACAGACAGATAAACGCCACCGAAAACATAACCTCCTTGGCGGAGGGTAAAAATCCCACAGGTACAACATGAAATCCCTTCTTTAGAAACAGTCTCCTGGCGTGGTTGCCGCAGGGAACTCACCTGAATGTGCAGGTTATTATTCTTAGCGATTGCTCCCAGTTGTCCAAGTAAAGCTTCCGTGCAAGATGGAGCAAAACGGGGAGTAACCACAGGCTTCACGAGAGGATACTGTCAAAACCCAGACACCCCAGAAGCAGTGCAGAGAGAAACAAACAGGTTGGTTTATTTTTTACCTTTTCTTTTTTTTTTTTTTTTTTTTTTACACTTTTACATTGTTTTGTCTTTATGTTTTGTAACCTTACCTCTTTGCCCAAGAGCTCTTTGATGAACCTTAGGGGAAAAAAAACATTGACAGTTAAGTAATTTAGGGCAGACGAATTTGCATGTTTTTACAACTGAAAGTTCAGCTTGTGTAACATATGGCTGTAGATGTCTGTGCAGTGTATAGCATGTCTTGAAAGAGTTTGCGTGTACAAATATTGTTTCAGAATCTGGTATCGGGCGCATCGGGTAAGTGATATGTGCACTCACAGGTGAAGTCAAGTCATAAAACAGAATCTGTATCGAGACCCAGTAACACATGAAATTGCATCATTTTTTTCACAGACACTCCGGAGCCACGAGAGGCAAATGTCATTAAAACAGACCCAGTGAATTCCCTTGAGATGATCTCCTAAAACTGTCAACAGCCTCATCTCTAAAGCCTGATTTCTACTTGAACATCAGGTCGTCTGCGCCACCTACGCCGACGACGCAGAGATGCCCCCCCACCCTACGCAGACACTACACACACACTCCGGCACACCTACCCAAAATTGTAGGTCGACGCAGACAGTGTCGCAGAGAGGAGAGAAAGGAGGCCTCTGATTGGTCAATTCTACATCCGCATAGAAAAGAGTGCGTCATTGAAGAAATGAGGAAGTACCCAACATCTGTACGATTCTGGTTCTCCACACCACAAAGTCAGCACATATTCTAGTAATTCATGGAGGAAGATTGCGATGAATGTGGGTCTGGATACGGCTGACACGGTGAGGAAGTGAAAAAACGCAAGAGATAAGTTTAGTAAGTTTAGCTAGTTCGTGATTGTCCCTCTTGCCTTGTGGCATAGAATAACATAGCGCAGACTGCGCGAGTATAAAAGGTGTCAATCAAAAGTGTCTGCGGCATCTCTGCGATAAGCTGACGGCGACACATTGCCGCGAGAGTATACACGGCCCTTAAAACAACAATGAACTAACCTGCAGCAACTACAGTTTTTCATAAGGCCTCACATGTCTTCCCTCTGTTTTAAATCTGCCTTTCTCACTCAAATAAAATCCTCAGCGTTATACTGTCATGATGTCCTTTCACTGTGTCACATTTTAGAAAGTAAAGGTTATTAAGTTATAAGTGAAAACATGTAAACTCAGTCAAGCCCACTAATCTGATTAATTTAGCAACTATTTAATTCAGAAAAAGGGCAATTTGTACAAGAAAAAAAAAACATATAAACTGCAACTTCTCCATCATTTTTGTTCAAAACAACGGCAAATTAAGTTATAGGAAATACAGTGCCTTGCGGAAGCATTTGGCTCCCTTGAACTTTTCAACCTTTTGCCACATTTCAGGCTTTAAACATAAAGATTTTTTGTCAAGAATCAACAACAAGTGGGACACAATTGTGAAGTGGAACAAAAATTTATTGGATATTCTAAACTTTTTTAACAAATAAACTGTAAAGTGGGGTGTGTAATATTATTCATTCTCCTTGCGTTAATACTCTGTAGCACCACCTTCTGCTGCAATTACAGCTGCAAGTCTCTTGGGGTTTGTCTCTATCAGTTTAACACATCCAGAGACTAAATTCTTGTCCCATTCTTCCTGTAAAACAGCTGAAGCTCAGTGAGGTTGGATGGAGAGCGTTTGTGAACAGCAGTCTTCAGTTCTTTCCACAGATTTTTGATTGGATTTAGGTCTCGACTTTGACTTGGCCGTTCTAACACCTGGAATACATTTATTTGTGAATCATTCCTTTGTAGATTTGACTATGTTTTAGATCCTGTATTTGGCTCCATCCATCTTCCCATCAATTTTAACCATCTTCCCTGCTAAAGAAAAGCAGGCCCAAACCATGATGCTGCCACCACCATGTTTGACAGTGGGGATGGTGTGTTCAGGGTGATGAGCTGTGTTGCTTTTACACCAAACATATCGTTTTGCATTGTGGCCAAAAGTTTGAGTTTGGTTTCATCTGACCAGAGCACCTTCTTCCACATGTTTGGTGTGTCTCCCAGGTGGCTTGTGGCAAACTTTAAACGAGACTTTTTATGGATATCTTTGAGAAATGGTCTTTCGTTCTTGCCACTCTTCCATAAAGGCCAGATTTGTGCAGTGTACGACAGGTTATTGTCCTCTGGACAGACTCTCCCACCTCAGCTGTAGATCTCTGCAGTTCATCCAGAGTGATCATGGGCCTCTTGGCTGCATCTCTGATCAGTCTTCTCCTTGTTCCAGATGAAAGTTTAGAGGGACGGCTGGGTCTTGGTAGATCTGCAGTGGTCTGATACTCCTTCCATTTCAATATGATTGCTTGCTCAGTGCTCCTTTAGATGTTTAAAGCTTGGGAAATCTTTTTGTATCCACATCCAGCTATAAACTTCTCCACAACAGTATCCTGGACCTGCCTGGTGTGTTCCTTAGTCTTCATGATGCTCTCTGATCTTTAAACAGAACCCTGAGACTATCACAGAGCAGGTGCATTTATATGGAGACTTGATTACACACAGGTGGATTCTATTGATCATCAGTCATTTAGGACATTCAGAGATCATTGGATCATTCAGAGATCCTCACTGAACTTCTGGAGTCAGTTTGCTGCTCTGAAAGTAAAGGGGCCCAATAATATTACACGCCCCACTTTTCAGTTTTTTATTTGTTGAAAAAGTTTAAAATGTCCAATAAATTTCATTCCACTTCACAACTGTGTCCCACTTGTTGTTGATTCTTGACAAAAAAAATTGAAATTTTACATCTTTATATTTGAAGCCTTAAATGTGGCAAAATGAAAAGTTCAAGGGGGCTGAATACTTTCAGAAGGAACTGTACAATCCATTGGGTCTTGACTCGTCTCCTCTTTAACATATGTAGTTGCAGAGGCAGTTATTAGATCATTAGATGTTATTACTCTGAATGCATCATCATTAAAAAAGCGAACCATTACATTCAGTATTTTTTCCATGTTTTGGGTGGTTGCTTCAGTAACATTCAGAGAAAACGTCCATCCTTGGAGCCGATCAGACAGACGTTTCTAGAACTCTGGAGTTATGTCATGCGTGTTCGTATAACTGGCCTGCTAAGTGGAAACAGACAGTTTTGTAAAGCATTTTTATCAACCGCTACTTTTTTACATAGATCTACAAATGGTTGAGCAACCGTAAATGATAAGTCGTGTTCCACAGTGAACGGGAACACGCGTATTTTCAAGTCGGAAATACAATCGGTCATCAGGGCCACTACATCCGCTGTGGCTGTTGCCCCAGTAAACGGCTTGTGTGTCGGAGCCCGCGGACAGCTGCTTTTATGCCCGGCGTTTCCTACATGACAGGCGAGGAGCTTTTTTTTTTTTGCTGCTATAGACTAACTTCTTGGAGCACAACACACAAACTCAGGTACCAGGCTTCCTTAGCTTCTGGCAGCAGCTCCCAAACGGCTCTCTGTTCCCGCCCTTTTCCTCTGTCCATGCCTAGCGCCATTTGAATTTTGCCTCCATTCTTCTGATTGCGGGAGAAAAAAATGCTGTCTTGCCTTGCCTGTATTCAGGACCACTCAGAGATGACGTGTTTCTGTGCGTGTGTTTTTTTTTTTTTTTTCCTAAATCATAGTGAAACACAGGAGATGGCAGAATACTTTAAGCCCTGCTAAGTTATGTAAACACCCCTTGAAGGCATCATAAAAAGGTTGGGGATATGTGCAAATGTGCAAATCTTTCATTTAATAACAACATCTAAACTGTTTGAAATAAATAATTTCAGAAAAACAAACAAACAAAAAACTCCACCGCTGATCATCCTTTTTTCGGTCTGATAAATGACTGAAAAATAACCTCCCTGGGACTTTGTTCAAGATTTACCACTACACATATGTCAAAATGGATGTATTTCCTCTTTAATAACAGTACTGATTTACATTTGCAGTTTACAGTTGTACCCACCTGTATGTTTCATCTTGAGACTCCTGAATGGTTTCTTTGTAATGTTTTACTGAGTTGTTCCTGTCCATGCACACCTTCCCAACCAATGCACGCTGTCCAAAGTCATCTACAACAAAAATTGGGACTGAATGAAACTCTGAGTAAGACAATGAATGTATAATGTTAATTATATAACATTTTTAAAATCCATTTATTAAAAAGTTATTCTTGCCTGATTGAACTGCTTTCATCTAATCACTAATATCTGTTACCTGTGGGTAGGGTTGGGAATCGAGAACCGGTTCCTGTAGAGAACTGGTTCCGTGTGTTTCAATTCCATGGAATTGTTTGGCAGGTTATCTAGCGACACAAATCTCACGTAATTTAGTTACGCACAGTCAATTCCAGAAAGCACTTACGTGATTAAGTTACGTCGGTTTAGCACGCGCATTGCAGTTGTAAACAACAATGGCGCCCACCAGGTTCAAACGCTCCAAAGTTTGGCTTCACTTCACCAAAGAAAGATGGCAACAAGGCAACTTGCAGTCATTGCAAAGTGGAGATAACAGCGTCGGTAGGGAACACGACTAACATGCAGAAACATTTGCGCACACAACATGCGATAATGTTAAACGATTGTCGTGTTTTTGACGTGCTTCGCACTGATGCATCTCAACCCAGGGGGAGTATCCAAGCTAAGATCACCTCTGGCAACTCTGGTAAGTAGTTATCCCGCTGCCTATGTGCTTTTTTGTAAAACACGCTGTAACATTAATGCTATGCTATTAAACGAATGCCTTCTGCATTACATTTAGAAGATGACCGTGACGAGAGAGAGAGTCTGGCTGGCTCAGAGGCTGGCAGCACTCGCTACCTGCTCACTACCTACCGCCAGAAAGATCACATATCCTTCCTGAAAAGCAGGCATACATATTTTTCTGCAAAAGAATTGTTAATTCTTCATAGTATTTGCAGATTTGTACTATGCACTGTTCCATTGTATTTGATAGTATTTATCTTTCTTTATTATTATTTGAGTGCTTAGTGAGCTCATATATCCTTTTAAAAGGGAGATTTTTTTTTCATTTCTATTAGAAAAAATCTGTTAGTAAAATGTTACATATTGGAACTGTCTCTTGTCTTCCATTTGAAAAGTGTTTTAGGTTGGCTGAATCTGACATTACACATTCTTGTGTATTTGCACAGTTACATATTACAACAGTTAACACATTATCAAGGCTTTGGGCCTCTTTTGACCTCGCTGTTGAGTTTGTAAGGTCGTGACTTCTGAGTAAAAAAAAATGACGCTAATAAAACTGTTTGTTCTCCTTTTCCCCCAAATTAGAATCGATAGGAGAATCGATAAAGAATCGAATCGTTAAACGGTATCGATAATGGAATCGGAATCGGAAAATCTTATCAATTCCCATCCCTACCTGTGGGTGACTAGATTTAGACCCACATTCTGTTTTTTGTTCTGAATTTCACACCAAAAGCCTTTTATACAAACGTACAAATACTTCAAAGAGTGACACCCTTATCATGCACATGTAAAACAGTTTGGGGATGGTGAAGACAAGATAAGTATTTTATGGTCCTTTACAGGTTATTGATTTCATTATGTGGATCTACTAGAAGGTTTATATGTAATTTCTTTTCTTTTTTTTTTATTAAATAAACAAAACAAAACACATTTCTCTTACTGTCCATTTCTGTTGCATTTGTTGTCCAAAATATACAATTTTTGGTCCTGTCTTTTTAAGGAAAAAAAGTCAACAAGTGTTTGACGCTTCAATTGATATTTGATGGGAGAAAATCCTGGGCTATAAACCCGATGTTTCAAGCGATCTTTTAGCAGTGCAGTTTGGGCTTTGTAAATTATAGGCTTTCTAATACAGAGTTTCAAAGGCTATGTTCAGACTGCAAGCACATATGTGTCATGGCCTGGATCTGCCATGATCATTTTTCTGTATATTCTGTGTGTTTTGTCAAGTTGGCTTCTCTCCATGTCTCTGGTGCTTCCTGTTTTACTTTGAAGGTCTCTCTTGTCTTCGTGGTGTTCAGCTTTTCTTCCTCCCCCTTGTCAAGCCTGATTGTTCACACTTGCCTCTCGTTTGTTCCTGTGTGTTTATAAATCCTGTCACTCCCTTTCTGTTTGCGGTCCATTGTCATCCTTACCCCCTGCATGTTGGTCTGCCTGGCACCGTGCTCTTCAACCGATTTCTGTCAAGTTAAGTTTGGAATTTTGTATTTTTGCATTGTTGTGTTTTTTGCATTTTTGGATTGTTGTGACACGTATGCAAGCAAGTTGTATTTGTTTTGTTTTGTTTTGTTTTGTTTCTTTTCAGACAGGATCTTCAGGGCTTTCCTTGTAAATGATCACATCATATTTGTGTGCCCAGACCAGGGTGGCAGTGGCGGTCTAAAAACTGTAGGATTATGAAAGTGTATGCATATACATTTGCATGTCTTCAACATAGTGGATAAATGCAAATTTATGCAAAATCTGAGAGGCTATTTGCGCTGCGAGCAATCACGTTGCTCTGTCTTGTGTCCTGGATGCATTCACATCTGAGCTTAAACTTTAACTTCAAGTTGCGACTGAATCACCAAAGATTCACGGTAACGCTACATGTGAACAGGGCTTTTGAGAGGGCAAAGAAATGTCAAGAGGACTAACAAAGAAGTTTAACACTTGAAGTCCTCAGTCTTAACAATACTGATTCTGAGTAACAGTTGATCCCAGTATCTTTGGACTAGTTCAGACCCTGCAATGAAATGCATCCTGGGAGATCTGATCACAAGTGGCTAGTGTTAATGCAAATTCTGAACTGGCTTAGGTGATGAGGCATAATGATGATGCATCTAGATGTGTCGGGAGTAGCCCCCTGCCTCATCTGATCCAGGCCAGAAACACATAAAGACTGCTTCTGTATTTCAGTTTAGTTTTTGTTTTTTGAAAAATGGCACATCTTATGTGTCATGTGTTGTTAATCTGAAGTGGTATTTACCTAAATTTAAGACCTGAAGAGGATTTAATTATGTCCCCTATAGATAAGAATAGAATCCTTTATTGTCACTGTACATAGGTACAATGAGATTAAAAGCAGCATCTCCGGTTATAGTGCAAAAAAAAGTGCAAAGTACAAACAGTGCTGATCAGTGTACAAAGATATGCAATGTAGAGAGAATAGTGCAGATGATCAAGGTAGTACAAAATATATGCAGTGTAAAGCAAAATAGTGCAAATAATCGAGGTAGTACGAATAAAAGAAGGTGGGGGTATGAGGATATAAGGTGCACAGTCAAATCCTGAGACGGCATAACAGATACTATAAACAGATGCTATAAACAGATTTTTAAAAGTTTTATAGAAACTGAAAGAGACTGCATTTTCATTTTTTACATAACTTTGAATACCTGCCAAAGTCCTCAACAATTTTGCCACGAGTACTGCTACCATAACTGTCTTAGGAGGTACAACTTGTCTTGATACATCCAGTGAAACTCAGTGAAATCTATTTTTAACTATGTGGTGGGAGCTGGCAAGTCTTTTTTTTTTTTTTAAGTTTGATATGCCATACTGTATATTAGAACAAACATGGGTAGAGATCGTTACATTAATGGATGATCTATTCTATGAATACTAAGCTTTGCAGTGTGCATAATACCAACAAGCCTGACACTGGAACACTAAAGTGGAATGCTGACTTAATCAACATTATTAGTCACATTATGTATGTTTCCTGCTGCAGAGACTTTCCCGGTCAAAACACAATTTTTCTGAAGTCATGGACACGGACATGCTTAATTCCTTTGCAGATGATTTGAGCAATATATTTAGTTTTAAATGTTTCCTGCTATCTTACCTGTTTCAAAATATTACAGTTTAGAGTCCACTGAGTACCAACAGTTCCACTCTAATTATCTTAAGCTGATAGGTAAAAGACCTATCAGCTGAGACGCTCAGACAAAACATTTGTCTGACATTGTGCTTCTCCTGTTATGACGAACGAGTGTCAGCTGTAATTAAGTCTGACAAGTAACAAGGCTTGGCTTTAAAAAATATGCAGTGTACAGTCAGCTGGTCTTTCAGGTTTGGTGTGTGTTGAGTTGGTGCTGGCAGTCATTCTGCTAGCTTCACTGAGGATTTTGTGTGAAAATGTGCATATAAATCACATCTCCTTATAAGACCCTCGCGTGAACAAATATTTTATTTGATTTTCTACACATAAGCACATTAATTTGTCTCCGATACCTGCCTCATGCTGCTCAGGGTCACAAGGGCGTCTATCCCTCCTCCATAGTGTCAGTATTTCATCTTATTTATAAAACACTAAGAAGTGAATTATTTCATCAAATGTGGGAAGAAATGAAGAATTACTGATAAATATGTTATAAAATACTGAAACAAGGGGGAAAAAAAAAGCTCAAACATATACACATTCAATTTACAGGAAAGACCAGTTGATCATAACAGTACAAAGTTGAGAGTTCAATTACCTTGATTACATAAATGACTGTGTATAACCCCTGGAGCCAGTGTTCAGATTCACCTGCATCATTACACATTTATGTGAGCGTGTGTTCAGTGTTACGCAATTGAGCATTTAAATGATAAGGACAAGGCATATGGGTGAAGGTCACTCACTGACTATTGTACATTCCACCAGCTGACTGATGAGAAATTGATGGTACTTTAAAACCTGGTATTTGACTACAGCAGGCATTAAATATATATTTATATGTAAATGAGCCTCATATAAGCTCATTTCCTGACAATCAGTTTTCACATTTGTCATTTGGAATGACAAACCTAACTACACACTTCATTTTTAAACTCCCTCTATTATCTATAGAAAACACTCAAGATAGCCAGTAAAATTTAGATCAAGTGTGTGAGTTAGTATGTGTGTGTGTGTGTATGTGTGTGTGTGCATCAGAGCAGCTTACTTGCTATTTGACCCAACAGAAGAGAAGCATCAGTGTGTATGGTAGCAAAATAACATGCAGTGGTTGTGCCATTTCTCAGGGTCCTTTTCTGTTAAACAGGGGCATCATAGTACATGATTAACACATCATTTAACATTTTCTCTAACATTAAACCCCTAAATTATCAAAAAAAAAAAAAAGTGCATCACGGTAGAATGGGCATACTCAAGCTGCAAATACAATGCCCTTATAAGTGTAATCAGGCAGCAAGGATCCTGCTTTACTTTAAGATTGCCACAAAGCTCAGTTTTAGATTACAGTGCGTCTTTCATTTAAAATGTATATCCTGTTACAAAATGACTGTAAAAATAATAATGTTCATGCATTTCAAGATCCCTGCAAACTCACCACTACTTGAGTGTAGACTTTAGCCGCGAACTCTAAGTCCTTGAATTGCGACTCCACAGGAAAGGTGTAGGTATTGAGCCACTGCAGTAAAGGCATGTCCAGGGCTGTTCCAGCATAGCTGTACTGGGATGCGTGGATGTGAGTATCTACCATTCCTGGCATGAAGAACTCACTGCAGTGCAGCAAGACATGGTAGTGGCTCAAATGTTTGTCATGATCTCATACAACACAGAACTTTCTCACCATGCAATGCAATGCAATTTCATGTTTAACAAATGTTTATGCTCATATCTGTGGAACAACATTATCAAATTGTGACTTAGTGCATCAACCAGAACTATGCATATCCAATTTCTATAGCAATGATAAACTCAAACTCACTGCTATGGGTAGTTCTGCGTAACCACTGACCTAACATGCATGTTATTGGACTGTAATAGAAAACCCACACAGGCACGACAAGAATATAAGAACTGAAAACTTTGGTTTCATGAGGCAGTCGTGCTAATCAACATGTCACCACTACCATTGGTCACATTAAGTCCAATAACTCTACATTTTGTTTAATTTCCTTATGTACGCAACTTACTGTTGTTCCAATTGAGTCACTTCAGCTGGGTTGAATTCAAAGGTCCGGGACAGGGTCTGTAGCTCCTGGCCGGTCCCAATGAAAGCGATCTGGTGGCAGACACGAGCTGAAGTTAATGGGTTAAAATGTGATGACTAGAACATGTCTCCCTCAGCTGCCCAGCGACCTCAGAAAGCAAACATTAACTGTGTGCTTATCAGTGGAAGAACCTGAAAAAGTGCATTATCTCGAGTACTGTTCTTAGATATAATTATCATTTACTTTTTTTTTTTTTATTTCCTTGCTGTTGGCCACTACTTTACAAATCAAATTAATTTCACTCTGAAGGAAAATGGTGTACTTTGTCTTCTTCTATATCAAATTTGGAGCTTTAACTATGTGTTCTTTGTACATTATGATTTAAATATAAATCAAAAAGGATGTTATTTTGAACTGAGCTCTCCAGAAGTGAGTACAGTTCTGAGAATCACCTCTGTCAGCTGCAGCAAAGTGGTGTACACAGTAATCAGTTAATCATTAAATACTTTTAATATATGTCATATGAAGTGGGCTATATTCTGCACAGCAAGCACTCTAACGTCACGTACTTTAAGTTTCTTTTGATTGTAATAATTGTATACTTTTGCTTCAGTGTTAAAAATGCAGAACTTTTACTTGAAACAGGATAATTTCCCTTTGTAGTACTATTACTTTTACAGAACACTATATTTGCATCCTATTTTTGTCCCAGTTGTCAGATTGAGAAGAGAAATAACACCATCTCATTCCCACGGTTGAGGTTTTTTTGTGTGTGTGTTGTAGCTTTAACTATTTTAGCTTCACTTGTTGGGAGTTTTCCTTATGTAAGGGGCTACTTGGAATTGTCTTTGCAGCTTTTAATTTATTTTTAAAATAATGTTTGGTATGAGTTTCTCAGCAACAGCCCAACAAAACAAAATTAAAAGGCTTTCTAACAATGTTTAAGAGGAAAAATCTCGACGTCCCTTGCTATCGTTGTACATTTCAACTATTGGGCTTAAAATATATATCTATATATCAAAACGGAATCATTTGAAGGTGTTTAAGAGTCAGACAAACCTTCCCGTCAGCATTCACTCCCAGGAGCGCATCCTCCAGGATCTGCAGCGCTACTTGCGGGGTCGAGTGGACAAACGTCCCTCTGTAGACGTATGCGATCGTGCTGTCGAACCTGTCACGGTCTGCCATCATTCCTCCAGATCTGAGTCAAGCGAGCGGTGGAAGACCTTCCGCAGCAAGAGCGAGTTTTATCCTGGGGAGACTCCGGACACCACCCACTAGGAGGTGCGCCATCACCTGACCGCAAACACAGTCCGCAGCCAATGAAAAAGATTGTGTGTGTGTCAGTGTAGGAGGGACGAGGGAGGGAATGGGGCTAATGGGTTTGAAAGATGCTTAAGATGTTACAAAGATTTGAATATTTATGGATAGGTCAGCAGATGTATTTCCAGTTTTGAGTTTCGCAAGAGTGTGTCATAGTTAAGCTGAATCACATGTTAGAATGCCCCGTTTTTTAACTTTAAAGATAAAGAATACACCAAAGCAGGTGCAAGGAAGCTGAAAAACAGCGAGCTAAATTCGTGCCCAGTGAGTGCCCTTTTTCTCTTTTTTACCTCTATGTATTCGTGCTGGGTAAAATGCAACACCAAAGGGAAAAAAGAGAAAAAAAACAGGGTTACATCAGGTGAAAGTTGTTTCAGCTTTCAGTCATGAGTGTATAAGCAGAAGAAAGCCACGTGAGGCAATATCAGACAATAAATAAAAGGGGATCCCATGAGCTCCATGACCAATCCATGCATTTGTCACAATGACACATTTCCTTATGAAATAATGCAGTTTGAAAAGTTGGCACATCATGTTAAATTTATAAACCCCACATGATGAACGACAACATCCGTTTTGATGACACCAGTCTGCACGCAAGGCACTGTTTTCATGCAACTTCCAGTTACCCTGTGACAAGAAATATATGAAACGGGAAGTCATTCAAAGATTATCATGCTCAGACGCTGCACACACACCTTTAAGGAAGTGAACAAATATGTTATGAAAAAAAGGGCAGAAAAAAAAGGTGATGTGACAGTGTGGGGTCCTGTCATTATATATACGTCCGATTGATCACGTGTCCTGGCTACTTGGCCAAACTGACTGGTAAGCACGTGTGACTTTCACTCGGGAGTCTGGGGATCGAATCCCACCCGGGCCCTGAAACTGTACTGAAACTGTGACACCAAAACTGCGGTACGGATCGTACCGTAAGCCACCTGTACCGTTGCACCGCTAATGTCCACAAACCTATTTGCTTTTGAACTCTGATAAAACTGAGGTCATTGCTTTTGGACCAAAACACCTTAGCCAAATTTACGTAATCTTGGCCAATACAGTAATCCCTTGCCAATTCGCAGTTTAAGTTCCGCAGTTTTAGCTATTCACGGATTTTTCAGAAATATATAAAATAATTAAAAAAAAATAAAAAATCGTGGAAACATCACAGGATGTTGTGTGCGTCTCTCACAGCGAAGAAATGTTGTGAGTCAGCCTGGCCCCTCTAAGAAGGTGGCCTTATGGGTAATGGTAATTTTCTGCTATTGTTGGAAAAATTTTAGGTAGGAAGAAATATCAGAACACCGGTCCCCATTAACCACGAAAAATAAGGGATCACTGTATAAGGCCAAGATCCTTGTTATTTACAAAACCCGATAACCCTTATGCTCCTGTTATAATTGATTTTGCTTTAAGCTTATTCAGTAATTTCCACTGAACCCTTGCCTTTGTTTCAGTGACCTCATACCATGTCCCTGAGGAGGAACTGTAAGTTAACATGACTGAATGAAACCTCTCTATTTTGTCAATTTGCATGAGACAAACCCTTGAAGCAACAATACAGTGATCCCTTGCCAATTTGCACTTTAAGTTCCACAGTTTTAGTTATTCATAGATTTTTCAGAAATATATAATATAATAGAAATCAAGAAAAAATTGTGGAAATTCCACGAAAACTACCCCACAACAGACGAGAGGCTTCATCTGCCAGCAAAACGTCAAACGATGACTCACAGCCTCCTGTAAGCAACATGAGAAACCAGACGGCCCAGAACTCTAGAATCTGTGCGCTGATTGGCCGAGTCGCATCACCTGAGCATCAGAGGATGTTGAAGCAAGTTCTCTCACAGCGAAGAAATGCAGTGAGCCAGCCTGGCCCCTTTAAGAAGGTAGCCTTATGGGTAATGGTGTGGTTTTGTCAGCGTTGCCAGGTGTCCGATAATTATCATATTTGTACGATAATTTGGCCCTCTGTACGATCAACAATCCAAAAAAAGGACAAATGTACGATAATTCCAATATTTCAAATTATTGCTTGCTGCAACTGTCTGCCAGAGTTTTTTTTTTTTTTTTTTTTTTTTTTTTGTGAACCCTGAAAGCATCTGTTCCTATGTGACATGTTTCCAGCCAGTCGTGCTTTGCTGAGCGTGAGATACAAATGTTTGTCTCAGAACAACGAGCATGATGGGCTGAATGGTCAGCTTCCTCCCGCTATTTAACACTAGAGTGATCAAATTTGACTATAGCGCATCATTGGGCTTGTTATTTTGGTTATGACAGATGTACGATAATTTCCCTCAAAATACGATAATTTTGAGTCTCTGGTCCGATAATCCTACATTTCCCACCTGGCAATGCTGTTGTCGTGGGAGGCAGAATGAAAACGGGGTTAGTGGAGTGAGCATAAACAGCAGCCCAGCGTGTATAGATTTACATTCTCTGTTAACCGACAGGAGCCGAACAATACAACCTGTGTGATGTTACAAGTTCCCTGCAGTCCCAGAATAAAGTGCCCGTTTCATGCAGAGAAAACCGGATTTCTTTTGTTGTTGTTAGCGTGTTACCCGCTAATTACGAGCCAAAAATAGCATTATACCAGCGGTTTGTTTACTACGGTTCAGAGACCAGAGGCTGTCAAGGTAACAGAAAGACCACAGTTGAGCCTTTGTCTTGTTTCGCTGCAGTGCCTCGCTAGTTTTTTGTGGTTTTTAAACATATTTTAAACACATTATTTAGGGGCTCTGGCTCCAAATCATGGATTTTGATTAAATTATAAATAGTATCTTTTGTCTATAAAATTGGAAAAGTACACCTCTGTATGACACTGTATTCTTATTAACATTAAGGGAAACAAAAAAGAAAGAAATATAGATCAACTTATAACAGAGAATAACTTTATTGAAATTGTTTTTTAGTCTGTAAAGATTTAAAGTGCATCAATCTCACCATAGTCACAGTGAAGCCAAGCGCTACATCAGCATCGTCATATTTCCTCATCTTAACTTTCTGGTGACTTTGTTTGTACTAATTATCTCAATCTCTCCTCGCCTTTCTTTTCATCCCTGTGTAGCAGTAGGTCACAGGAAGCCCCAGGAGCAGGAGGATTCAGGAGAGGCTGGTTAAAGGCAGGTGAGACTTAAAGACTCACTCTCCTCACATCACTTGACTGTGATTGTGACTGAGGATCCTGCCCCGTGGTTAAGAGGGACCTCAAGTATTGTTTTATAATATGTATAGCATTTTTATTGTTAGGGTAAGGTAGGGGTGCATGTGGGCACCCTGAGGTATGTGTATTTTAATTAATTGAATTGTTGGCCTGTCATTTGTTTGTAGAACTGATGCTGGATTTTAAGTGCAGAGGTTGGTTAAAATATCAGCATGGAAACCTCACAGCATTATGTTCTGCAAACTAACAGTGTGTTCTGTTTTTTTAGGCATTCCACTGACTGCCATTTATTTTAGTTTAGTATTTTAGGTTGTTTTTAATTGTACTTGATCTTATTATTTTTAGATTAGAGTTTTGGATTTATAACATTCTGTTCTCTTTTTCTAGTGTTGTGGCTGGTGGGGTCCTCCACTCGCTCGTGTGGTGGTGACACTGAGAGTCCACTTTAAAGGGTGATTTGATTTGTTTTGTATGTTACATTAAGTTGGTGTCGTTTTTTGAAGTGTGTTGGGTTTTTTGTTTCTTTTAGACTCTCAGTGTCCTGGATGGTGAGTGGTTGGTCTCCCAGTCGTAACATGAGTATCTGTCTTCTTGTATTTCACTTGCTTAGTTTTTATACATTTAAAAAATAAAAAGGCAGATGACTTGACACACATTGACCGTTGTGGCCTCTATAATTGAAGCCCCTGCAGGTCCTCCTGGTTACACCTGTTAAATATATTTCCGTGGTGTCTCTTGAGGGTTTGTTCACTTCATATCTCCTGCTCTGTGCTGCGGGCGCTCTTATCCGTCCAAAAAAAAAAACAAAAACAAAAAAAACAGCATAATATGGCTAATATGTACTCCCTGCCCACAGTGACAACGATAGACATATCTCTATATATGTCTATGGTGACAACGAGAGCGCCACTGCCGCCTACTGTAGCATATGTGCAATTACACTCTATTCCGGTACGGCAAAAAGAGTGTTCCCATTTTATCCCTCCAGAAATACATACACAATATAAGTTATACACATTCACAAATATCACCCATCATGTGCCCATGCTTTACATGAAATATCTTGGGTTATTTTATTTTATTAGCTTTTATGTATTTGCAAATGTCAGTTTTCTTAATAACAACGGGGATGCCGAACGTAAACTGGGCCCTTTTAGAAAATGAACGGCGGAGCTGTGAGAAAAGCCACTAACACGAGAGTCATCAAAGTAGGAATTTGGGTAATTGAAGGTAATATCATTAATTAGTAATAACCTTTTTATTAGTATCCTGATTGCACTTCTGTGAGTAAAGAATTTCTTTAAGGAGTAGGCTAATTACTGGATTTATTGACTGTACCCATATAACCACTGAAGCTCCTTGAATTATTCTTTTGCTTTGTTAATGTTGGGAAATGTTTTTTATACTTCACCTACAATTTTTTTTTAAACCAAAATATTTAAATGTTATGCATTCCCTCTGTTAATTTCTTCCACATCAACTCTTTCCTTCGCCGCTTCTGCCGTTTTTCTACGGTTTAGCAGAAAGTCACATGACTGAAGAAAAGTAGGATCTCTTCCGTTTACTTGGCGTTGCCATGGTGAATCACGGTCTCGGAGCTCCATCGATAGCAGCTTTTTGTATAGTCGTGGTAACGTTCAGATCAACATACTCAGAGTTGATTGAAGCAACACTGGACGCCTGTTCTGAAACCTTAAACTCAAAGTTTCTTAACTCAGAGTTTGTTGACTCTGGGTTAATTTTTCGACTTGGAGTTTGCTGAAGCTCCTTTCTGAAACAGACCCCATGCAGACCTGCAGCTCCACCTTCTGATCATCCCAGTTTACAGCCTACACTGGTCTGTATAGTCGTAGCTGTGAAACATCGACTGGTGCACCGATCTGCAGTCAGAGCCTCTGACCATCCTGATATACTTGTTTATGTAAGGAAAGTTTATTTGTAGAGCACAATTCGTACACAAGGCAATTCATAGTGCTTTACAGAATCAAAACAACAGGAAGGCAATTGGAATCATTCCATAAATCATAAAAACATAAAAATATTAATTGATTAAATTAAAAAATGAATTTAAAATGAAGAGTGCAGATAAAATCCTTTCAGTTGTCATATGCACAGCTAAACAGTAGAGCTGGGCAAATCGATCCAAATATCAATAATATCGATACCAACGCTGGTATTGATATTGAATGCTACTCGTGTAAAAAGATCGATGCTTAAGCTTTTATTCTCTCCCACAAGCACAGACTGCTGCAAAGTGCGAATTCATTTAAGTCTGTGTCTGACACACTGTCGCTGTGTCCTCCTTCAGTCCAACAGAGAGTATCCAGGTAGTTAAGAGCAGTCAATTTCAGCATTCATTTATATTAACTTTCTAAGTACATGTTACTTAAGTCATACGTTACTGGAGCCAACTCAGAAAAACATAATTAAGACCTTGAAATAACCCAGTACATGTCATGTATCCCATTAAAAGGTGTTATCTAAGATCAAATAACATTAGATCCTTAATCCTTTATTTATCCCACAATGGGGAAATTTATAGTTAAAGCAACAGGAAAGTTTAGACAGTGCAAACAAAATTACACAAGTATTGGGCCTAAACCCGTAGCCTACTTATGGTCCTCTTTTGGCTGTGACTATTTCCATATCCGCAAATACTGACCGGACAGCCTCTGCCCTCAAGCGAATAAAAACGTACTGTATGCAAGGAATACAGTGATGCATAATCTCTAAATCACAAAGCGCCTTCTTGTTATATTGGGTTTTTTGTATTGGTGGCTTGTATGATTATGACGTCATGGTGGATTAAGTACTTAAATCTGCACTGGCCCAGGTACCAAATGCACAACCACCACTGAATAATACTGTAATAAACATTAAACCAGACCAATAGAATTTATAGGAAATTTTAAACATTTCAATTTTTGCTCCCACATTTTTCTCCCTTAATTCCAATGCTTTTTTTTTTCTCTACATTTTTGAGGGGCTGCAGGGCTTCTTAATTGCTTAAGTTCCATCTATTTCACCAGCTTTGTTTGCCTGTTTACTACTTCTGTTGTATACTTGGCAGGTTGTCCCGTGTTTTTTAGTTTTTGCCAGCTTTTGTTAGGTAGTTTGCAGTTTAGACATTGTTTGAATAGAGGTATGCCTGTTTGGACTGTTTTATTAATGAGAACATAGTTTTTTTTATTTATAACCACTTGTAAGCTACATACTTTCTATTTAAGATGAAATTGCTGATGAAGTCAAATTCTTCAAAAACCTTTTTTAAATGACTGATTAAAATAAAAGCTACACAGCAAAATCAAAGGTGTAACATTTAGACGGCCTTAAAAAGCCTTTCAATATGCACTTTAAAGTTTGTGTTGATAAATTGATTTTCTTGTATTTATTCATTTTTATTGACGAGGGGGTGATGAAACATCTGGGTGGGGTACAAACCCAAATATTTGGAGCATTTCCTACACATACATTTGCAATTCTTCAAGCACGGTTTGAAATGAAGTTACCTCGTCACAAAATAGTTTCTCAAGAAAATATAGATAAAAATTAGGCACAAACTTAATTCTCTATTTTGATCACAAATCGTCTCTGAAACACGTTTAAAAAAAAGTCTTTACTCTTTAAGATGTAAGAGGGAAACATCTGGGGGCACAACAGATTTGGTGTGTGTTTTTTTTTGTTTTGGGTCACTGTCAAAGTCTTTATCTTCCTCATTTTCTAGGCCATCAAAATCGTCACTGCCATAATCATCATCACTTTCCAAATCATGAACGTCTTTCTTCCTGCATCCGTGTTCTCCTTTTCTCCGCTCATCTTCTACTTGTTCTTTTTCGTCCAAGTGCGAGTTTACCCTACACAAAAACAGAAGAAGAAACATGAGTTTCAACTTGTATTAAAAGCAAAACAGAAAGAAATATGGATGTTTTTCTGAATTTCACAATATCACCAAAGAAATGAAATTACACATTTGAACAAATGGATCCAAAAATACAGAAAGAAAACAGAAATCACAGTGATAAAGTGAAGAAGTAACATCTGGAGACAAGATGCTCTTTGACATGTTATTTCAAATTAGTTGTAATGAATCTTACTGTTCACGAGATGGCAGTATTGCATCAGGATTTCTTAGTGTTTACCAGTAACGAAAATTGAAGAGATTATTTTCATTAGAACAATTGTACATTGTCATGTACTTCCAACAGATTATGAAGAATTATTCTATGTAGGGCTCTCTGACTCTCTCATGCCAGTAAAAAAAAAAAAAAAAGGGGGGGGGGGGGAATATAGCAAACTAGCTTTATTAAATGTAGATGGTTCTTTTTCTTCTTTACAGTAGTGTGTTGAAAAACCTATGACTCAGGTAAAAAAAAAGCCTGTAGTTCAGGTGATGACAAAACACCAACTGATTTCTCCACTCACGCAATGACAATATCCTCTTTCTTCCCACACTTGCAGCAGATCTCTAGCTGAAGTGAACAGGGCTTGCACACGATGTGATATGCATCTTTCACCGTCTTTTGAGAACACTTGACACTGTGAAAGAAAAATACCCATGAATGTTAACAGCTTGGAATTGCAACACTTGACTACACACATGTAAGAGTGCAACTCAAATACAAGGACAGTTTGAGTTTTACTGTTTTGCTTCTGAATGCCTCTGACACAAGACGACTTTTTCATATCAGCAGAGAGAAGTCAACTGAACAAACAGAGGATATCAAGAGGTTTGCCTTCTGCAAATGAGTCCCAGATAGTGAGCTGGTACTGCATTTAGCTCTCAGTTATACAGAAGCAGACGCAGCAATTTCCTGTGAATGTGTGTGTCTAAGCTTTTGACTGATATGATGCAACGTGAACAAATTTGCAAAACAAATTCAAAACATTTTGCGTTTACATTCCAGATTCTATAGTCAAAAAATAGTGCTTTGACAGAGGAATGATTTGAAACAGAGGAAAAAAAATAACATTTAACTCGAGTGAATTTGAAAGAACTTAAAAAAAGGGGATACATTAAGCAACTAAAATCCATGCCATTTTACCTTTTTTTGTTTATAAATAGTAGTGCAGATCTATTTCTGAAACTGAAATTAAGAGTTTGCAAAACTCAAGTGTACTCACCATTTTCTGGGCTGTGTTAGTGGCTTGTACTTGTTGTACTTGACTTTCCACTCAAGGATGCCCTTGCAGTGAAGACAAAGCCCATCGTGGACTTTTGCATTTGCTTTCTACCATTAAGATGACATAAGCAGAGTGAAATTGTTAAAACAATAACATACTAACTTTGACAGAACAAGAGCTTGAAAAAGCAAATTTCAAAAGGAAATATTTTATCAATGATGACAAAGAAAAAAAACTATTGCTTTAACAATTACAACAAATTGCAAATTAAAAGAAACTAATGTATTTCGATAATACAAGCAAAACACACTGTATATACAAGATACAGTACCTGGCCAAAAAAGTCACTTCAATATTTTTACCTGACCACTTTAAGCTTTGATTACAGTCATAGATTAATTTCAACAAACCTTTGCAATGTCACAGTTATTTCTTTTCAGAGTTCTATGAACTCTTCAAAGTGGTACCGATAGAAACAGAGGGCTGTGTGTAAAGCCTTTCCCAACACATGCTTAAGATATGGACTCTTCAGTAGACAACTCAAGTGTGAAACTGGTGTCTCGTGTTCCGTGAACCCATCTTTCACAGTCTGAGCCCAGTGAATCCTGGTATTGTCATCTCAGAATATGTCCAACTCATCAGGGAAGAAAAGGTCTACTGATAAAGAATGTGGACATTCAGCAAACTCAAATTATCAGCTGACCTCATGTGTGGGGCACTAACATTTCTGAACCAAGACTTATCAACTGAAGCATCACTTCATCCACTGCTCTTTTACTCCGATCTGCCAATTATTCTGGAACAGGATGAATCTGGATTAAATCATTTTCAGTTGCTCCAGAGGCCAATCTTTATGCTCCCCAGCAAACTGTAACATTTTTGTCAATTACCCTCATTAATAAGCGTCTCTCCAGGCTACACAACAGTTTAGTTCCATCACTTAATTCTTCTCATTTGTGCATGAAAAGAAACTTGCTTTAAACATTAAACATACCAGTAAGTTTTACTGTTGATTTTCTTCAATGAAATTTCACCGGTATCAAATCATAATCATTCAAAGTCTCTTTTCTCCTTGAAGGTGATGGTTCATCAATATCTTTCCAGGTTTTAATTGCTTGGACAATTCTTAACCCAATTTTAGATGTTTCAACAACCTTCTCAGTTGTTTTCTTTGGACCAGTTCTGAAACAGAATATCATCTTTCCCAAAACCACAGAATGTGTCTCCTAACAGTCATCCCAAGGAGACATATCCTGATTTTCTTTTTCTTTTTTTTTTTTAAACCCCGATGAGTCTCTGAAATGATGACCAAATCAAGAACTTTGAGACAGCACAACCACATGACTTTGATTTGAGTCTGAAATGATGTAATTCAGTGAGCTGTTCAGAAGTGCAGGTCATATCAGAGCAGAATTATCCAGACTCCCCATTTTTATCTCCATCTATTTTCACATCTTATTGCATTTGGCGAATCTATAAAATGGGTAGCACAAACTAACACCAAGTTCCTAGTCCCAATATCCAGTTCCAAACTCTAATCTCTAAACACGTGACAGCACTAATGGTCAGCCTTCCCTCTTCTTGACCCAAGAGCACACATTAACTGTTTAATAATATACAATTTAACGTTAGTTAGGCCCTGAAGTCCTTTCGTCCCCAGTAAAGCCAGAGCTAAGGTCACCAAAACTTTTACACACCTGCACTTGCACACTCGCTCCGTACTTATCGTTTTTGAAGGCAGTCGTGTTTTGATGCTTCTGGCTTCGCGAACGAGAAACATTTCCTTTCTGAGAACTCATTTTTATTAATTTTGTTACCTGGGATGATACCAGGCTTTCAACAAGCACGCCAGCAAGAGCGAGGACTGACCCGGAAACAGTACGAGCACGTTATGAAACGTCATGGAAGAGAAAATATCAGCTTTTTTTTTTTCTTCAAAGCTGTTGACATAAACCAAGAAACACACGTGTATAATACTTGACTAGAGCAAAACTGTCTCTCTCTTTATAAATTTCCTAACTCGCGTAATTGAATCGTTAATCTATGACGTCATCCACTTTAACTCATGAAACGCCCCCATCGATGCCGATTGGGCGGTGTCTTCCAATTGTAATATTTGATTGGTTGAAGCAGATGCCAATAAAAACATCAGGCTGCCAGCCTTTAATTTCAACACACAACGCTGTTGGTCGTTAAATCCGTCAACCAACGCCTCTTCCTTCTCCTCACAAGCCCAGCGATATCCATAACTACACAGCAGAGATGTTTCGGTAGCGATTGATACTGTTGTGAACTGTGTGGAAATCCAACCCGGACGCGCTTAAAGGAATTTAGGGAATTTTAACACGTTATCGCGTATACTCACACGGCTCTGAGCTGCACGGACTCAGTCGTTGACAGGGGATCGATCTTGTTGTCATTCAGGACCATATGCTGAGAAAAAACAAGGGGAAGAAAAAAAGGAAACGACATTTAAGGAGGTTGTCTGCACCGAGGACGAAAGGGGCCCATCTAATAGTAACTAAAGTCCTGTGGTGCCAAGAAGGATATACACACTCAACGTGACATTGCTGACTAGTAGGACACAGAACTGAGGATAATCTGCAGCTAAGGATAGCCTTGTCAATCTCCTGTGTTAGAGAAGAAGATAAGTTCGTGGACTTGGTGTGAAGATAACACTAGAGTACGGCGACGCTGGGCAGCAGTGTCACGTAAAAAAAAAAAAAAAAACACGCACAAAACAAGAATCCAGCCGCAGTCCAGGTAAGGTAATATGCATTTTTTTTTCTACGTTGTCTGATTAGCCTGCCACATTTGGAAGAAATTTGCATTCATACAATGGGGATCAACTGCTCAAACCATCCCAGAAGGATTTCGGTTTTGCTCAAAGCATCTTCCACCATTTTACAGTAAACCGCTGCGGGGCTCCTTTCTGTCTTCATGCCTGCGAGATTATTGACCATTTAGCGGATATGTGAACCACGTAGGCTTCGGGGTATTTGCTACGACGTGGCCCTTTGGGATGTCTCAACATCAAGATGCTTAAGTGGCATCAGTTTGAGAGACATTTCTAATGACAAGTGGCTCTAAAGCGTGAATCATCCCCGGTACAGACAGCTGTGTGCACGAGCTGTTTCATCAGGCAATTAAGCAGAAATGAAATCACCTGCGAGCAATTATAACGAGTAGATTTTTAGGTTTAATGTTGATTATGTGGAAAGTCTAACGGTAATAGAGGGTTTAAGACCATATCATTTTTTTTAAAGGAAGAAATAGTGCGCTACACGTCTAAAAATAGCAATGAATGTACTACAAGACAAAAGTAGAGTAATAAAAACGACTTTAAATCAGCTGAGAGCAACCAGGAAGTGTGTGTTGGAAGACCAGAGCTAAGCAGCAAAGCTGTTGTTTTGTTTTCTTGTTTTAATAGTTGTGCTCTGTGGTTTTCTTCTTCTCTTTTAAATTTGTCGTGTATTTTAAAAGGAAGACTCGGAGTTTTCACAGTAGCCTAAACGGTGAAGGAACTGGCAAACATGATAGTGGCTTCTGTGTTTTTTTTTTTTAAAAGGGGGCGCATACAGAACTGAAGTCCACTGCTAAACTGTACAGTGAAGGCTCCAAATAATTAAGTCAATTTCAGTCTTAATACATGTGCAGTGGGTTTTGAAATCAGATCTTCCCATAAATCCTGACAAAGCTTGAGCAGTTTCATCCCCAAGAGTTCATGGAGGGGAAAAAAATAGCTTTGTCAACATGTACAGTTGTTATATTGTATTCACGGACTTGGAAATTTTTCAAAGCTCCTTTTAGGGGATACTGTGGAGCCTTTCTTCGTTATAATGTTAATGGATTTCATAACTCATAATCGCATCACCATGACTTCACATTAATGAGCCCTTTCCCACCCATTCAAAAAGTGCTTGTAGTTCAAGGGAGTGCATTACAAAGCCCACCCCAGTTCACAAGATAAATTTGAGAATGACTTCAGCAATGGTATTCCTGGAGGATATTTTCATCAGCCAAGCATGTGTGTCTCCAAAACAAGTTTTTTACTGACATCTCTGGTCCAAGTCGGTGCAATTTAAAAGCACTTGGATTATGTAAAGGGTAGCCTTGGGTATAGGTCCAGGTGTAGGATGAAACAAAAAGGCTTTTTAGATAAATACTGTCAGAGTGCTTGTCAGGCCTAAGGGCAGATGCAGAATAAGCACTCAACCAGGGATGATGCTGTAGCTTTTTGAGACTACTGGCTGATGAGAGCCATGGGTTCTGGAAACAGGAACTGATGGTGTATTTAAAAAAACAAAACAAAACAAAAAAACACATCCTGGCTTCAGCCCACTGTCCTGAAACCCCTCACCCCCGCTTTACTACACAACAAAGACAATTGTTGACCGTAGAGAGGAAAGCAACTGAGAGTTGTGTATGTATGTATTTGCTCTTGTGGTATTTTCCTTGTGACTAATCTGCAGGTGACAACACTGTCAAATATCTCCTTTGGAGAAGGTTCAGATTATCTTGTTTGTTGCATATGTTTTCACTCATTCTAAGTAATTGAAGACAATTTTCAGAATCTTAAAAAGAAAAAAAAAATTTTCATATTAATTTAACCATTTTCACTCTCTTACAGTGTTTCAAGGATGAACCATTTATCCTTCAGTGAGCTATGCTGCCTATTCTGCTGTCCGCCGTGCCCCAGCAAGATTGCTTCCAAACTGGCCTTCTTGCCCCCAGAGCCGACCTACAGCCTTATGTGTGATGAGAGTGGCAGCAGATGGACCCTGCATCTCTCTGAACGTGCCGACTGGCAGTACTCGGCACGGGAGAAGGATGCCATAGAGTGTTTCATGACCCGAACCTCTAGAGGGAACCGCATTGCCTGCATGTTTGTCCGCTGTTCACCCAGTGCCCGCTACACTCTATTATTCTCTCACGGAAACGCTGTGGACTTGGGCCAGATGAGCAGCTTCTACATTGGCCTTGGTTCTCGAATCAACTGCAACGTATTCTCTTATGACTACTCGGGTTATGGGGCCAGTTCTGGGAAACCCTCAGAGAAGAACCTGTATGCAGACGTAGATGCTGCCTGGCAGGCACTCCGGTCACGGTAAGGAAAAATCAAAATTCATTGAAGGGAAGGAACTTGCACAGAAAAGAATGGGAAGGTTAAAGTGATAAATTAGAATTACTAAGTAGAGGTACAAGTATTACAATATAGCTAGAGTGTGTGTGTGTGTTGTTATTGTTGTAGGGTCTGTGGTTTTTTTTTTTTTTTTTTTTTTTTTTTTTTTGTTATTCATTATTCCCAGGGATAGTGGAAATAAGAATACTGCAGGAGTTGGGTAGAGGGATGATTACTGAAGGGAACAAATCACATGTAATGTGTAATGTTTTAGTACGGATGGTAAGATGCTCTTGTGAGCAATAAGAAGTGTGCTCTCTCTGTGCCTGTCTTGGCCCACTATGTGTAGGGCGTGAGTGGGTGCTCTCCTGTATCATTTTTGCTTTGCAGCTGAGTAAACTGTTTTATTGGCTGTTATTTAATGCAGATGATTAGATGTATCTACTCATTCTGTTCTTCCTGTTGATGGTGATGCATAATTATCACAGATTTCTGGTGATGGTGAAACATACAAGGATGTCAACTTTATGTTTTCCAAGGTTTCTTAACTAAAGTATTGCAGTACAAACACTATTGTAAACCGGTAACTATCTATAAAGTTGGCCCTTAGAGAGACGTAAGATTTGTTATACTTTAAAACAAATTTTACACATCCACTGTATATGGGGAAAAAAAATGTATTACAAAGTCAATATAACATTTATAACATCACAATGCTATGTAATGTTTCAATCAATCAAAATGTTATTTATATAGCACTTTTCATACATGTAAAATGCAACAGAAAGTGCTTCACAGAATAAAACATTAAACAGGAACACAACAATTAATAAAAAAAAAACGATCCATCTCTCCCCAACATATACTCCATGCAAGCACACTTACAGCACAAAGTAAAAAGTTCGGTAACATGGCATGGCACTGAGGATCCAGGTGAGGAAAAACACCTATGGGAGGCTGTCCACACTGAGGGGTGCCACAGGGAGCGCCGCCACAGAGACCACCTTAACCCGGATAGACCAGGGTAGACCCTACACATTGTGCAGAGCCCCCCGGTCCTCCAGACCCCTGGTCTTCACCAGCACACGTGCTGCTGAGTTTTGGAGTAGTTGCAGATTAGAAATGGTCTTTTTGGAAAGACCAGAAAGCAGGGCATTACAGTAGTCTAAACGACAAGAGATAAAAGCATATATCAGCACCTTCGTGTTAGCCTGAGAGAGAAACAGGCAGACTCTGGCTATATTCTTAAGATGATAAAAACCTGTCTTTGTTACGTTTTTGATATAAGGAGTTAAAGTAAGCACAGAGTCAAAAATAAACCCAAGTTTTTTACGCATTGTGCAGGTTTTTAAGTCTTGTAGTTTTAGTAAAAGTTTCTCTCTTGCCTTCAGGACCAATAACTAAGACCTCAGTTTTGTCCTGGTTGAGCTGTTGGAAATTCTCTGCCATCCATGTCTTGATATCTGAAATACAGTTAAAAAGGGCATCAATTGGCCCTGTGTCGTACACGGCGATGTGCAGCTGTGTATCATCTGCATAACTGTGGAAGCTGATGCTGTGTCTCCTGACGACGTCCCCAAGGGGAAGCATATACAGATTATAAAGAATTGGACCTAAGATTGACCCTTGGGGCACCCCGCACTCAATTTTATGCATTCTGGAGTAGCATGTATCCATACAGTGATCCCTTGCCAATTCGCACTTTAAGTTCCGAGGTTTTAGTTATTCGCGGATTTTTCAGAAATGTACAATATATAATAAAAAATCAAGAAAAAAATTGCAGAAACATCATAGGATGTGTGCGTGTTCTCTCACAACGAAGAAATGTTGAGCCAGCCTGTCCCCTTTAAGAAGGTAGCCTTATGGGTAATGTAGTGTGTGTGTCGTGGGATGGCAGAATGAAAACGGGGTTAGATGAAAAGTGGAGTGAGCATAAACAGCAGCCCAGCGTGTATAGAATTCTGAGAATAGTTCTGATAATTCACTTATAAAAGAGGTGGGATGATGGGGTGGTCTGTAAACTGTAATGCAAAGGATTGGAGGACTGCTAAAAACAAAGGCATGATATTCAAATGATGAACTGCTAAAAGAAACCTCATTTGAGTTTAGTAATCTCATGATGAATGATGCAGTCCAGCCTCCTTTGTTTTAATCTCCCCTGTTTAAAAATAAATTTAAATTAGGTGGGCAGGCCTCAGTGAGAGTAACTTGTGCATCAATGCCAAGCCATGTCTCTGTAAATAATAAAATGTCAAGCTTATTATCTAAAATCAGGTTGTTGATGATGAATGCCTTGTTTTAAAAGAGCGTACGTTCAGCACCGCCAAATTAACGTCCGTGCTGAACGTGTGCTTGTGCCTCCACGGGTCCACAGCCCGGAGCAACCCATCAAGGCTGCCCCGGGCCGCGGACCTGCAAATGCAGGCTTGCATGAATAGTGATAGCGAGAAGTAATAATTACAGGAATGGGATTGAACTACATAATTATTGTTATTGTTTGAAACAGTGGGTCTTAATCCGTTAACAGTATTGTTGATGAAGGTGGAACTGAAATGATAGTGACTGGACCTGGGGAATTTCAGACACATAGGGACAGAGCAGGTGAGTCACATGGGAGAGTTGGTTGTGGCTGAGTGTGGAGTAGTCTGTAGGTGATGTTGACGGCTACCAGTCTATTGAGGTGGAGTCCATCTGCATTGAAAAGATGCCCCCTGTCCAAGAAAGTGTTAAAATTGTCAATAAAAGCAACTCCATAGAAGGCACAGACTGAAGCCAGCCAGCCAGGTGTTGAGGCTCAGCAGCCTGCTAAATTGTCCCGTTCCCCGGCCACAGGTGGGGGTGGGGCTGGAGATGAAGACGCTGCATTGGAACTGTTTCACCGAGTTGAAAAGTCCTATTTCAGGAGTTCTGAATGTATTTTGGAATATTGTTTATTCCAATATGTAAAATTATTTTTGCAGCCTCAGAGTGAGCTCATAAGATGTCCGGGAGTTTGTCCAAGATGTCCAAAACGGTAGCACCAGAAAACAACAGAGTGAGATCTCACGTTTCTCAAAATTGAGTCTCCAATTTGTAGTGTGGCTAGAGAGGACTTGATCAGTGGCAGAGAGTTTACGAGAGATGAAGATGATGGGGAGGAACCGACAGGACAGTGGGTAGAAGACCTCCATGGAGCTGGTGTGAACTGGGGCACAGAGCGACGAGCCTTGCTCCAAGTGGGGGGCTAGGGGCGCAGAGGGAGGAGGAACTAGAGGCGCCAGTGAGTTGTGCTGGTATCCATCAGGTTCTTGATCTCCTGGATCTGGCGCAGATTGGATATTCTCCTCTCCAGCTTGGATATTTTCTCAGACAGGTGAGCATAGTCGAGGCAGCCAGATGGGGAGAAAGGGGTAAGTGGAGCCATTTCTTGTTCAGCAGCGGCGGCTGGCAGCGGTCTGGGCCTTGTTTACCAGATATCAGCTGATCAGATTTTCCCACGCTGTCAGTGCACGGTTCATCACAATAAGTGATTAAATCACAGTTCCAGCAAATAAGTCTCTCTTCCAGTTAAAAAAGGAAATTAAAATAATTGCTGATAAAAGGTTGTATCTTAAAACAAAGTAAAACCAGATAAAAGTCAGAGTTTGAGGAGACGAGCCGACAGAGGCATCGAAACAGCACGCATTTGCATGCACGTTTCTGTGCAGTTTCAGTTGAAATTTCTTGCAGAAATTAGCTTTTAAAGATTTCTCCAGAATAAAAAATGTCTAATTTAGTGTTTCTGGTGTAGGATGGTTGACAAACAGCTCATATGAATCCTCAAAAAACAAAAAGGTATAATTCTCCATGTCAAAGCAACATCCAATCTGTCAAGAAGATGACGATGAAGAAGAGCAAGAGGTAGAAGAAGACGACGGGGACGACTTTGGCATCTTCATGGGATTTACTACTGCCAGTCATCATCCTTTTCCAAGATGTCTTGGTGAAAACATGCGATGCCTTCTGGGTAGCCCTTACTTTCAAGGGTGGTGGCGGAGAATCTCAATATTGAGGGCAATACAGCCCTCAAACTTGTCCCTCAACTTGACGTTCTAAGAATCAGGACAGCACTTGCACTTAGCATGTTTGAGTTTGATGGTTAAGGGAGGAACTTTTCACCCTAAAAGTTCTTCTTTTAGGAAATCTAAAATTGAATGAAGATGCCAATAATGCAGATGTTATTGTAGACATATTATGACATAAATTCTTAATCACCACAAATCTAACTTTCATAGCCATTGCTGAGCATTGCTGAGCATACAACTTGTACCTCAGATCTACATGGATCCTGTATTCATCTGTTTTTGTCATGTTGCTCACTTCCTTCTACCTGTTTTAAGTTAATCTGTTTTTCTTTTGTTTCTTTGTTTTTTTTTTTTCTCCTACGCTTTCATCATCTCCTTCCTTTTGTGCTTTGAAATGGCATAGACATCTTGCTTCATGTCTTTGGAGCTGGTTCACTAAGGAATCCTCTGTATTAATCACATAGACATTAAGGAAGCTAAGAGCTGAAATATAGATAGAGAGAGAGAGATATATAGAGATAGAGATATAGAGAGAGAGAGAGAGAGAGATAGATAGAGAGAGAGAGATAGAGAGATATAGAGATATATATATAGATATATAGATATATATAGATATATATATATATACATACATATATACATATACATACATACATACATACATACATACATACATACATACATACATACATACACATATGTATATATATATATATAAAGAACTGCACTTTCCTCATATGTGTGGATGCATATTTACACACATGGCTGAACAGGATCTAGAGGAGTTTAATGTCCTGTTTAATATGCTGGGTGTGCATTTGTTCATCCATTCAGGAAAACTAAAAAGGCTCAGTGAGGAATATCTTCTCCCAGTGCTGATCTGGGTGTATGTTTTCTGTTGTAAAAGATGTTAACTTGGCTACCACCACCAACAAAAGGCTGTTGCTGATTAGCTGCTGACTTTTCTGTGAATGTAGCAGCATTTGCAAGAATATGATGACTGGGCTTCATTAAATAAAGGGCTTTGGATATGTATAATAGATGCTCTTTTTAATAGTATAATGTATTCCTGACCACCACAAATATGATGATATTGATATATGCATGACATTATTGTCATAAAATTACTCTGTGCTGTTTAGTAAACAAACATAGAATAATGGGAAGTGCTATAGAAAAGCAAATGTACGTTTAAGAAATGGATTCAAGCCAGCTGAAATCACTGCAAAACAAAACTGTCCTTAAAAAGTAAAGCTCTGTGCTGGGTTAAAGCACTAACAGTTGAATGCAATGCTGCTAGAATCCTCCTTCAAGACTTTGAGTGTGAGAGTGAGAATCTTATCACTTACTCATATGACGATGATATGCTGTGATGCACAGGAGGCTGAGGAGCCCAACTCAGATGGCACCAGCTTTGATATCCTTGCTGTAGTCACTGCCAGGGATGTTTAACTCCTCCTATTGAGTTCCCTGTTTTCTGATTCAATGGTGAGCTGTGATATTCAAGTGCAAGTTTAAACAGAGTTTTAATAAGACAAAGAATAATACCAGTTGACATAACTAGAAACCATACAGTAAATGGTTAAGTAGAACCATAACATACTGCCAGTAACTAAATCATCAACACTTCCGTACAAAACTTAATAGGCATCATCTCCAGCAGAGAAGTAGCTGTGTCAATCACTCTCTCTTTCTGACTTACGGCCAGTCAGTGACCGTAAATGTCTGTCAAATCAAACCATGTGTACTGAACCGTTTGGTATCACTCGGTGCACACCTGGCTGAACAATGCTTTGCTTTAATGTTGGCACCTGTTTTCACCTGAGAATGCTTTGTTGGGCCACCTGCTAGCTCAATAAAGGCCACAAGAGTCACAAAAAAAGGGAGGGCCAGACAAAGCCTTGTTGTTGTGAATGCATGTACGTAGAAGTCAAATGTGTACGTAAGGCTGCTTAGCTATTCTGCTGCTTTTCTCTTTTTATACTCATTTTTGTGATGCATTAAGGAAATTTCCTCCTGCCACACAAAGTTGTGACAGTTCTGAAGTTAGCCTTGGAAGTTGATTTTTAAATCTGAAAATAACTGCCACGTGCTTGCAACTTATCAAAATCATTTGTGAAAGCAATCCAGAAGAGAGGGTAAATGTTTCTCGTAAGTTGAACAAAGGACAAGGACGGCACCTCCAGCTGAATACTTGCTCTACATCCCTTTGCTTAGGCCTATTAAACTTTTATACTCATCAGGTGACACCGTTTGCCAAGTGGTGGTTTTGAACTTGATAGGGTTGTTCTAGATTCTAAACAAAGAAGTTTCTGTCTTTGTTTTTCTTTTTTCTGCCTGATTAATCAGCTGTCACTGGAAGCAGAACAGATACTGGGAGTATAGTCCCAGATACTACATCATATGATTGTTGGTTGTTCTGAGAAGAAATCTCTTTTTATTATCAAGTGATGCTTTTAGAAATGGCAATGAGTTTATGTTTAAGAAGCCGACAGCATCTGTGTGTCTCATGCCTTATAGTCCCATGGTTAGTGATTATGTTGGGCCAATTCTCCCCAGCTCTTCCAGAGATGAGGAGCTGTATGAAGTCATATGACTTATAGCTCTTTCTTCCTATGCTGTGGGTTAGTTCAAAACGTGTACATTTAGAAAACAAATTGTGTTTCAGGTACAGGTCTAAAACTCATGGTATTTTCATTGTGCTAAGGTGAAAATGATAAGTCAAAGGAAAAGTAGTTTTTATTTTTCTAAACGTACACTTGTTTTAATTCTTAAATGTTTTACGAGAACCCCCCCGTACCAACTGTATTTACATTGAGAAGGGCAACACAGGCCAGACACGGCATTATCAGTTTTGTCTGGTTGATGAAATAAACATTTCAGATATTTATTTCAACAGATAATTTTTAAGTAATACAGTATCTCTCACTATACTTTGTCTGTTTTCAATCTGCTATCTATGCTTAATTGTTTGAGGCTTGTGGCAGTTTTAAAAGTGACTGCCTGTGTGACAGGGTACATCCAAGCCTCCTGACCACACTGAGCATCAATCAACTAAATTGTGTTTATTACATCAAAAGGCCCTTCCACATGAGCTCACATTAGTCGGCTGCCTATGACCCTCGTGGATGTTTCATGTTGGATCGGATGTACCGTCTGTTCAGCCTCTCTGCTTGACACATTTTGTGAAATATACATGTATATTTTTGTTTCCCCTGACTTTAACATTTTGAACACACTGGATGATGGCTTTTTTTGCTTCCATTTTTGCTTTAGTTTTACACTAATGTTTCAGAATTGTGACAGCCCCAGTTAATATATGCGTATATGTAGGCTGCTTTCACTTTCCTGAGCAATAAAGTCAGAAGAAGCCACCTGTGACTTCACTTTTTAAGCACGACACAGCCAGGGATGAAGACTCTCAGACAGAAACTTAGACGTACCTTTTTATAGTTTGGCACCAATAGATGAGACACTCCCTTCACCTGAGCAGGGTGTGTCAAATGATGCATTCATGAATCAGCAAATGTGTACCCACAAGGCCCTTATCATTCCTAGGATTACGTGTCCGGAAGAATGTGTTGAATATACAATTTGTAGTAGTATGTGAGAAGAAATTTAAACTTTTTGAATTTTTGCAAAAATGCATTCTTGGATAACCCGAACCTATTTGTGTGTGTGTGTGTGTGTGTTTTTTTTTTTTCCTCCCCTTTCTTAAAGATTTCCATGCAGAAGGTTGGCTTTTTATTTTCTTTTTGGATGAGGCCATCTCCATGTTATACAAGCTGTTTTTAAGTCTTTGTCCGAATAACCTGCTCTGGAACCAGTTTTTCTCTTCAAAAGACAATTATTTAGTTGTCTGTCCTAAAAGGGCTCGTTTCAAGATTTATTCAACAGCTCTGGAACCATCTCTGCCGTCATGTATTTTGGACCATTTGGATCTGTCTGCCAATACAAAATGGCACTATAATTTCTTTTCCCTCTGAGGTGGAGGCGGGCCAGCAGTCAATCCTGCTAGTCTATTATTGAGTGGTAGCCTAGCAACCAATTTGCACTGAGCTTTCAGGCTTGTTCCCACACTGTGGCCAATAAAAACAAAGGAAAAGCTCAGTTGCTAGTCAGTCATCATATTGATTCAGATCAGAATGCTGTTCATCTCCTCAGTCTTATAATTGGTTGTCGAGATGGGTGGGAGGGAAATGCTAGAATATGGATATGCATGGAAAACGCCATTGTTTACTCATTTCCCACCTGAAGTACCTCTGGCAGTTTGGCTGCTGAATCTTGTAGAGAAAGTTTGTACAGTCATAGAAAAGGCATCTGGGGTGGAGAGTTCACATGAGTACAAGACAACTTTCTAAACATTGCTTCTTGCTACTCATCCATGCCATGTCGCCCTAGTGGGTGTGATTGTGTATGTGTATGTGTTTTAGTATGGAGGGTGGGAGGGAAGGGGTTTTTATTGTGATAATTTGTTTTTAATTCTGTAAAGCACTTTGTGTTGCATGTTTTTGCATGAAAAGCGCTATACAAATAAAGATTGATTGATTGATCCATTTATATCCATTTGTAGATATATCCTCACGTTAAAAAAAAAAAAAAAGAAATTGCTATTTGGCAATGCTTTAATGTCTAAATTTCAGTAATCTGATTTCATAGCATATTTACTCTTTATTTAAATGTTTTGTTTGGATAGGAAATACTTTTCCTTCTACTTTAGCACTCTGCTTCAAAGAGCAGCTGTAATGCGGCAAACAGAAGCAACTGGGTTCAACGGCTGATCATCAATATTGATGTGGAGTTATTTTTGACACTGTAAATTATAATTACTGGAAATCGGGAATATGTGACAAAACTTAGATATAGTGGCAACCCCACAAATCTCATGAAATGATTGAAAAAGAAATTGTCGCTTAAGAGTATAATGATAATGAAAAGAACAACTTTGAGAAGTGGAGAAATTGTAGACGCATACCCCCACTTGACTGAGAAAGTTTTATAGTGGAGGCATTACAGACAAGGAGGAATTACCAGATAACTGGTAATAATGGAATTGTTAACCAGTAAAATGTAAGCAGGATATTGATTGTATCAAACCATAGTAATAGTACAGGCTCATTTCTCTACCTCTCTGTTTTTTATGAACAGGTGAAACCTTTGCAAAAGTTGAATACCAAAGGAAAGAATTGGAGCAAATCTTTGAGTCTTTTGGCTGTCAATAGTTCAGGATTTTTGTTTTAATAGTCATAAACAATCTGTGTTTTGTCCTTTTTTTTTTTTTTTTTTTTAAAAGGGCAGGGTACTTGAGGTGGAAGGTCACGAGTTTAACTGTGTGTTATTCATTTGTGCTTGCCCCTCAGGTGAAACTTGCCTCCCTCCTGCTCCTGTTAACAACCACTGCCATTAAGTGTGAGGATATTTTGAAATGCACACAGAGCCTGGAAACAACCCTACATCATTTATGGCCCAGTACTGATATCAGATGAACATGTGACATTTGTGTTTTAGGATTGGCCTGGCTTTATGGTGTGATCATCGTGAGACCATTGTCCACATACATCTGAAGAGATAATCTTATTGACAAATTTCCATTCACAAACTCATGAGGTTCATTAAGTAATTCAAATTTGATTAATCAGATCTGTGATCACTTGTATTTAGGAAGCTTCAGCAACCAAATTATTTTGACTTTGACTACTCAGAGGTGTACTGCAAAGCAAATTGAACTCATCCATGCTTGCATTTACTTGCTTGAGAAAACCTATAATTCAAATGACAGACAAGTGGGCAGGGCAGTGGTGATTAAGATCCTTCTTTATTAACTAAAGCTTGCATCTTTGCCACTGCATGTTCTCATTTAAAAAGCATTTTTATGATACTTTGACACGCAATGCATCAGTCTTCTGACATTTAATTCATATCTAGAGCTGACTATTTGGCAAGCAAGTTGTAAAGTATATAAAAGTCAAAACAAAAAGCAACTGTGTTGCTACAGTAAAGGCAGGAGATGGCTGCAATAAGTATATTTGATAAAGCTGATAAATGCCTGTTATTTATGGCCAGCTGTTAAAATTTATTAAACATATTGGGTAATGACACCGTCAGATTAAATGGTTAGTTCTTGCTGTCCTAGTCCCCCCCCCCCCCCCCCCCCCCCCCACACACACACACACACACAAAATCCTATGGAGTCTTTCTTTTTAGGTCCTGTTCATGGCTCTTCTAACATAAGTCATTTTAAGTTTGAATGTCAGCCATTGTTGTTTTGAGTTTATGAAAGAAAAGGTCATGCCAATGGCGTTCTGTTTCTTGGAATTGAACTTCACAAGTGGCATTGATTAATAATTCATTAAAAGAGAAAACTTTTTTTTTTGGAGGGGGGGATTTTATAACTGAGAATTTCTTTCACTGCAAGATTTCAGTACACTGTTGATCTAGCCTTTAAGTCTTAGAGTACCCATCAGTCTGGAGTAATTCTTTCTGATGCTGTGCCAGTATTGTCACCCCTATTTATACTCTGGGAAGACCAGCTGGCACAACAACATTAAACAGTTCCTATATTCCGGCTAATGACTGTCTGCCAGCCAGACTGACGATCTGTACATTTCCAGGTTTCATCTTGAGCATATGACTACAGTTGAGTGGTTTGGCTTTTTATCACAAAGAGCCTGCATTAGTGCAGTTTGTTGTCTTGCAGTGGTTGCAAGCATAATAATCCTTTGCAGTAGTTCAGCAGTGGCAAACTCTGGTGTTCATATATTCATGATAGTGTACTATAGGATTGCAGTGGTACTCTTGGAGGGCACCGTGTTAAGCTTGTAAAGTTACTTCCAAACTTTAATAATGGAGTCAAGCAAAGATTTCGTCACACTACTTGTGACAGTTTACTTTGCGTTATTGAGCCCTGCAGCAGTAGAAACAGTGATGCAGTGTTCTCACACTAGGCTCCAAGTCGTCAGCTGACTGCTTGCTAGAGGGGATCATGTTAGCCATAATCAGCTATGGAATGTCTTCTTCCCTCTCTTTTCCCCACTCAACTTATCCCTCACCTTTACACACTGTCTCTTTTGCTGTCTTTGTGTGTTTTGCTCTTCTTACTCAGGACAACAGCTGCAATCATATGACTTCCTATATGCAGATGATTTGGAAAAGCAGTCAATCCAGATTCCCTGTGAATGTAACATGTTTGTATGCTTGTTTTTAGGAGTATGTGTCTCCAGGGCATTGTTCAGGTCATAATCTTAAACAGCAGGCAACCAGACTTATGATTCAAGGACGAAAAGGAAGGTCCAGTTTCTTTATACATAATACCTTTTGAATTGTTTTAGGGTGCTTTCTGGCGTGGTGTTTTTCCTGATCAGAGTTTGTGCTTCAGCGCACAGGAGTGTGTTTGCTTAGGTAGCAGCATGATGCGGAAATGAGAGCAATGGGGGACTAATTGACAATGTGAGCATGGCTATTACATCATGGTTAAAAAGCACTTTTATGAATTTAATTTGGCAAAACAGTGGATTCAAAGATGAAATGCAGAATTTTTCCTTTCCTTTTAAAGGCCTTGATTGGATGCCTGCCAATGTAAGGTGTACATTTGCAATGTAGTAGTGGAAATGTTATATATATAAAAAGCACAATAATCAAGGCTCTTTTTTTTTTTTCTCCTTCTCCCTTTTTATAGATACGGTATCCGTCCAGAGAACGTGATCGTGTATGGTCAGAGCATTGGAACGGTGCCCTCTGTGGATCTAGCATCACGCTATGAAAGTGCCGCAGTCATCCTCCACTCCCCGCTCACCTCTGGCATGAGAGTGGCTTTCCCTGACACCAAGAAGACCTACTGCTTTGATGCCTTTCCAAAGTGAGTGGACTGCACAAACAGATGGCATATGTGGTGAGAGGGGGAGGAGCTTAATAGTATAACATGTGTAAAAGACAACAACGGCTGTCTTGTAGAGTTTAATGATTACATGCATTCAAAATTACCACACTGCATAAAGGAAGTTACATCTGGAGAAAAACACACAAGCACAACACTGAATTAAATTCAGGAAGTGTTTTTTCTTTGTCACTCAGGGGAGAAAAATATTCTCAGTTGCTCCCTCTGCTGCTCAATTCACAGTTCAGCTCTTTTCCCATTTTTATTTTTGGTTCATATTTACTATAACTAAATCAAAGTCTAATTTCTTTCTGCCTTCTTGTATCCCTTGTTTCCTTTTTCTTTTCTTTTTTTTTTTTTTACTCCAAAGCATTGACAAGATATCCAAAGTAACATCACCAGTCCTTGTGATCCATGGTACGGAGGATGAAGTCATTGATTTCTCCCACGGTCTGGCACTGTATGAACGTTGTCAGCATCCTGTGGAGCCACTCTGGGTGGAAGGGGCTGGACACAACGACGTGGAGCTCTACGGACAATACCTGGAAAGACTGAAACAGTTTGTTGCACATGAGCTGGTCAACTTGTAGAAGTGCTGGAATTAAGGGTGGAGATGGAAGATGAGGAGAAGGCAAGGGTTTTCAGGAGGAGGGTGGTGATGGACCAGGGCTGGAGCTCTCTTGTCTTGAAGTAATGGAGGGAGAGTGGGTGTGTCTGAATAGAACTAACGTCTCCTTATTGGAAACCTCTCCTCTGTGGCGCTCCACTTGGCTCTGGGCCTGCTTGTGCCATCTACTCCACCTCTCATCGCTGTGAATTTAGAAGTATCCATCATTTTGTTTTTGCTTTTAAGCTTTCTTATGTTGAACATTGCACATTGTTGGTATGGGTGAAAGAGGAAGTAGACGTGCATGAATAACATTCTACGTGTACATGCAATAATGACTTGTGTTTTTTCTTCTTTTTTTTTTTTTTTCTGCCTTGTGAGAAGGACATGGTCCACACTTGATAAATGGAGACCTCTGATCAGCTGTTGACCCCTACAAGTTTCCAGGAAATGGCCTTTCTGTAGACTAGTTGCTTTAAACCAGTTGGCCTCTGACTTCAAGGTCAGCTTTGGTCTTACACACTGCATTCACCGTTGTGTTTTTTTTTTTTTTTGTTTTTTTGTTTTTTTGTTTTTTTTGAGTACTGTTATTTGTACTGTTTTTTTTTTTTTTAAATAAATAACAATATTTACTTGTATCAGTTGTCACTAAGAAGTTGTATAGTCCAAACTGACTTATTACCCAGCTGTGCCAGTGTTGCCAAATGTATAATGTATATTGCAGAGACTTATGCACACAATGTGACTTATGTACTTTTACAGATAACATCTAGAAATGTCTCCAAAGCTCTGTTAGTTGTATTAGTCTTTAGTCTTCACATCTTTAAGTAAAGTGGTACAATTTCATGTTAATCCTACAAGAATGTGATGGGCTCAGTGAGCAGCTAATTAAAAGGCTGAGGCTTTACATCATCAGCCGGATTAGTGTGTATTTCCGAACACTGTTGCTGTCACAGTTAGATTTGATAAATTGTTGCTATTGGATCAGAATCACACTGTAGTTAAGTCAATGTTTTCAGATCATGTGGGCACCTATGAGCAGAATATCTAATTCTCCTTTGGAAATGGCAAGTACAGTATTCACCTAGATATAAACAATTATGAAGCCCAATTTTGACAATGTTATTTCTTCCCATGGGTCTTAATATATTAACTAAAAGATATGTGTAATGATTAAGACAGATCACCCTTATTTACATGGATCAGAGATTTCTAATATATGATTTTTTTTTTTTTAATTACTACTGTGACATCAGCTGCCTGCCTGAAATCTTAAACCACTAAAGCCAGTCAGGAAGAGCAGTGAACATTACAGTAATAGTAAAGGTTAATTTTCAGTAGTTTTTTTTATGTTGTTTTGTTTTGTTTTGTTTTGTTTTGTTTTTAAAACCTATTCCTGCAGTGTGTTTGTACAACTGAACATCTGAATAGACTACAGATTACTGACTCACTGTGTACTGGAACAATGAGCTATGCCAATATGACAGGCTCAGCATTAAAGGCATCAGTCGTGGACACGTTTTCTTTTCTTAATGTTATCCTTCCATCTGCTTGACATTTCTGTCCATTTTTGTATGTTGACTTGCCCTTTAATGCTAAGGGAGGAGTAAAAAAAAAAAAACAATTTAAAGAGACAGTATTTGCTACTGTAAGTCCCTAGAAAAGAAAAGGGCGAAGTGCTGCTGCATGCCTGTGTCCATAAAAAGAGGAGAGGTTTGTGACAATTAACCGACAAGCCAATGGGTGCTACTGCAAAACTTCAGGTCTTATTACCAAATGGAGGAGAAGACCATTCTTCTTTTTTTTTTCAGATTGACCAAGATCCAGATCCATTGATATGGATAACCGCCATATGTCAAAGGACTGTTTCTTAACATTTTTATTTTTAGATCATTTTTTTAAGCAGAGTTTCCTCTTTTTTTTTTCTTACATGCACGGTTTAAAAAAAAAACAGCTTTTTTTTTTTCTTCTTTTTTTGTTTTTGTTTCCCTCACAGGCTTTTATGTGTTGGCTTAATGTCATTTATTTTGTAACCCTTGATATAACTACTAGACTAGGCCATAATGCAAATAACCTTTTGTACTGGCCACCTTAATATTTGTCATTGTTGGTTTGATTAAGTTTTATATACCACATTTCATTTTGAAGGAACTTGTATGTTATAGCATTAATATAGTAATTCTAACATGATTAGAGAAAATAAAATATTTGAGGAATGACTTGTGGCTGACTTTTTTTTTTTTTTTTTATCAGGATAACAATGTGTAAAATGTAGTTAAAGAGAAAGTATGCTTTTGAATCTCAAGCATTGCACATCAGGAGAAAAAGATTCTCAGTAATGAAGCTGTGTAAATATAGTCATGTGACATTTTAAAGTATGGCTTTATTTCCTAGAAACTAAGCTATTGCTGAAGCAGTGTTTGAAAAACTCATTAGCTGGCAAAACCAACTTCAGTAACATGAACTGATGTTTTTCCTCTATGACCTTATCAATCTCTCACATCACTGTGGAGGAATTTTGGCTTGCACACCCTTTAAAAAGTAAATTCAGTTCAAAGTGTACCAAAGTATTTCAGTCACGTTGAGGTCTAGATTTTGAGTGGGCAGCTACCAAGTTATTTTCTTTCACTCATTCTGTTATAGATTTGCTGGGATTATATTTCTGCATGACCCAACTTCAGCCAAGCTTTAACTTTCAGACAGGCAGCTTTACTTTTTCTTGGTCTACAGATGAGTTCGTAATCAACTTAATATCCTGAAGATGCTAAGGTTTTGTAGTTGGAAAAGAAGCCCACAGCATGGCCCCTTCACCACTATCTGTAACATTATGAAGTCTTTGTACTGAATTGTGTTCAGTTTTTGCCAAATATCTCAGCTTTGGTCTCATCTGTCCAAAGGACATTGTTGCAGATGTCTTGTAGTTTAACTTTTCAACTTTTCATGTGTTTTTTTTCTTTTTTCTCTTTTTTTTGAGAAAAAGGAGGCCTTTTCCGTACAACCTTCCTAAAGAAGCCAAACTTGTGCAGTCTTCTAATCGTCAACATTTGACACCTAAACTGTAGCCGGTAAACTCTGAGCTGTAGCTCTTTTATTCACCACGTTAAAGTGAGGAGAGAATAAAGAATTTAGGCAACAATGGTTGAGTGGACAGCTAACACATCTAAAACAATTCTGGTGTTGTTCTGGTGCCCAATATTATCAAGTCACATTGCTTCCAAGCAGACTTCCCTTAATGGAAAATGTCAATTTGATGCCAAGTTCAAGAGGTTAACTCTGCTGATTCTGGTCAAGTTCACCACCGGCACAGGATGTGGGGACAACAAAAAGATTAGAGCTCATGGAAAAACCTTTCGAGGAAACTCTTTGATGTGATTGCGATAAAAAAATAATATTTTCAAAGTTGATATGAGACCCTGGCCCTCCCTAGTCTTCTGGGATGAGAGGGTACTGATCATAGGTGCTGATGGAACATGTTGCACCACCAGGTGGCGGTGTGGCTCAGATTTAAAACAACACTGCTCTTGGTGAACCTTTCAATGACTCCTTGGATACTCCCGTTACGTCTTTTGGGTTTCAGCGAGGGAACCTGTTTCAAATTCTAATTCTCTAATATAGAAATAGAATCAAAGGTAAGTGAGAACTTCAGTGTTACCTTTATTTTATTAAAAGGCAAGCATATTATTTTAAGACTGAAACCAAATATGATCATGTACTCTCACCACAAGTCGATTGTTTCTGTGTATTTTCACATATAATGCCTTTATTATTGATTTTACAGCTCTTGTGAGCTCACCTGTGGTCATGCACTCAAGGGCTTTAAAAATGCATCAGTTTGGTTGCACATGGCCATCTACTCCAGATTGCTTTTTTTCAGCTTCTTTCTGTTTTTAAATCAACACAGCTGTTGAATTATTTTATCCCTACAATGCAAGTTAAGCTACAGGTAGCTACTAGTGCACCACTACTCGTACCACAGCTACTAAAACTAATAATATCAAGTTTTCATAGCCAATTAATCCTGGTCATGAGGTGGGGATGGGGGGGATAAGAGCCTATAAAAGCTGTAATTATAGTAATATCAATATTGAGAAATTCTTTGAAAAAAAATGAATTACCAGGCAAAACATTTATTTCTAACATTTCCAGTGGAAGACACATTCAGAACCTGGACTAAAGTAAAAGCACTTATTCCAAACACACAAAGACTTTACTATAAGTAAATATCTTGGATGCAAGGCTTTATTATGAAATAAATGTATTAAAAGCAGAGCAAAAACAGTGAAGTACTCGTTTTGCGAATACTGTAAGCGGTGAGGACAACGCATGTTGCATTTATTGCTTATTTTAAATTGGTCTTAGTTTGGCCTCGAGCGTGCTTTGTTGTGGATCTCTGTTATTGGAACTGGGGACACGTCCAAGGTCTCAGCTGTCAGTGGTCTCCCATCCAGTGTCAGCTGGGACACGCTCCGAACTCAAGAGCATGGTTGTAGTGGATATAAAGCATTGACAGTGGGGGTCGTTGGGACAGGATATGAAGTCGCAGGAAAGGGAATACTCCAAATAAATAAATGTTCCTCGAAATTGCACTCACGTACAGTAACGACACAAGTCTTCATACTGAAATTTCTTTCTTTCTTTTTCTTTTTTTTTTTTTAAATATTCATTGATACTTCGTTTTACGACAGCCTTGAACGCATCAGCACTTCCTTTTTCCTCCAAGCCGCGCCTGCTTTCTCTTTGCTTGACCAGAGGCGGACCGACGGAGCAACGGGAGCCCGTCAGCACGAAAAAAAAAAAAAAAACATGTGAAGAGTGGCCATATATAAGGCACGTGAAAAGCGTAAACTAGCCAGGGTGAGAACTTATCATTCGTCTCACTAGCACAGAGCCAGGGTTTTCATCGGCTCGCCAGAGAGCGAATGGAGAGCCTGAGAGAAGCGGGACAGTGTCACCAGCGGTAGAGCTCACCGTCCGCCTGGACGTTTACGCTTTTTGTGTCTTCTCCGTCAGTCAACCACTGGGGGTTGAACAGGATTCACCGGGTGAGCCTTCAAATTCAACTAACACAAAAATAAAAAAAGACGCCGTTTTGTCATTACAAACCTTCTCAAAAAAGTTCTTTAGTTATTTAAAAAGTGATAACTTTGCAAGTTAACATTTTACAGTTGAATGCAGCACGTTGCGCCGTGCCCTAGCCACAAATTAGTTGATATTTCTCACTTTATCTTCTACTTTATGTCACATAGCTGAAGTGGATCCTGCATCCTTTGTAAATATAATAATTCTTAATTTACTTTTATTTTTTATCGCGAAACGTTGTGGCGTGAAGTCAGATTGATTTGAAAAGAAAACGAGCCCATAAATCACCAGAAGTAATGAAATGCACCCATTTAGGAGACCTTTATTGCTCAGGGTGGACCAACTAACTCCTCTTTTACAGTTTCTCTGAATGTGGTAGTTTGCACCAAGAGTTGTGACAGCGCTGAAAACAGTTTAGAGTTGACTGGGAGATACATAGCTGACTGTATGTTAAAGTAAAGAGTGATTTTACTGCTGAGGAATGTATGACAGCGTGTCCCCCCCCACATCTGTTTGATATTCAGTAGCCCTGACATCAACAGAATATGGGTTTGAGGCTGGGAGACCCTGGTTTTGGAAAAAAATGCATTATATCAGATCACTCAGCAGCAGTGCAGCCTTGTGATCAGTGTAATTATGAATAATACCACATTTACTCAAAATGACATAGTCTACAGGCCTAGAGAGGTCAGGTGGGAGCAGGGAAACAGATGTTGAGATGGCACACTCAGGGTGAAGTGGGTGAACCAGAGGCTGTTGAGCCTGGATTATTTTGTGGTTTACACAAATGACAGGGCCCTTGTCTGGCAGTCCTTGATTATGCTTTGCTTTGTTTAGGAGTTGAAGAGGTTTCTTGTTGTTCAGGGCTAAAATGGTGACTAATAGGCTGGTCAAGACAATGGTCACTGTGTTGGTGTTTGTGGTTGGCTAGGTGATTTGTTACATATCCTTTGAATGTCAGACAGAGCCACATAACAGGTTTGCAGTAATATTCTACGTTATCTAGAGGGTCAACATGCATATGGATGGAGAATCTCACTTGCTTTTGTGCATTTGCGCTCCTCCTTGACTTCTTGGCATACTTGTCAGCTTACGCCACACACACAACTTGTTTTTAAGGAGAGGTTTTCAACATTTTTTTTCAAAATGTTTAAATGGTCTGCACTTGAAAAGCATCTCCTAACCTCATCTCGGCCCAACAAAGCACTTACGACTGTGTCTCTTATTCACCCATTCATTCAAACACCCTGAATGCATGGCTTTCTTATCTCTCCTCACGTACTCCGAAGAGCCTGTCAGGGGCAACATATGTCCCAGTGTCCTGCCTGAGGGCACATTGAACTGGCAGCATTACACTGGACGATGACAACTCTGCTCTCTGAGCCTTGGATAAATTGAACTTAATGCACAGTGAGCATTTATTGCAGTTCAGTATAAAAAAAAAAGAAAACTTTGTCATTCCTCACACCCAAGGGCGAGTAGTAACTGGCAGGGAAAGCAGTGCAGGGGTCAGCAGTGTTGCCTCACAGGAATAACGTTCTGGGTTCAGTCTTGCTGGGCAGTTTGCTTAATCTCCCTTTGCCTGCAAAATGCTCTTCCTCCTGCAATCTATAGGAGTGCAAGGTGTTTATGTTACATAGAGATTCTGAGCTGTGAAAGTGGAGGTGCATGGTTGTCTGCCTCTCTCTGTCAGCCCTGAGATGCTTTGGCAACGTGGCCCCACGTCCCTATTGATTTCAGCCGGGATTGGCTCCAACACACAACCCTCTCTGATAAAGCTCATAGAAAAAAATTACAAAAGCAAACCATTAAAAAAAAAAAGTGTAGTCGAAACCATTTTTCTCCTTTGTCATTTCTGATGTGTGTTTACTAATCACTATTTCACTATTTTGTTATTTCACTTTTTCATAGGGCAGGACAATATTTTAATAACGACGAATATCGCAATGAAATTTATGGATATGGCTTTTTCGTTTTTCAGAGGTTTGTGGGTGCAGTTACCCTTGGTGCATATTCTTGGCAGTTTCTCTGTGTGTTTTTCAAATTATTCATATTGACATCATAATTATGTTGTATTGTCCAAAGTGAAGAAATATATTGTGATCTAAATTCTGGCTACATTGTCCGGCTCTACTATTTCACCTTTCTGCGTTCATGTAGCAGAAATTCTCTTCAGACAGTCACATTGCGCTGACCTGGTCCATCTCTGTGGACAAATAGGTGGGTCTCCCACAATAAAGTTAAATCATAAGATTCTAGTGTTATGACTGGGATGAACTCTCAAGGAAAATTTTGATAAGTCAATGTATGCCCTCTGAAGTGAGAGGTCACTTTGTGCTGGTGTAGAATCCAGTCATCCTTGTAAGAGCTGAAAGATCTTGAGTAAATGGCAACAAGACGTGGTTCTTTGAGATGTTTCACTGTAATCCAAAACCTTTCTTCAGCATATGCTGTTTTGTCTATTTATGCAAAATAAAGGGAGCATACACTGGAGGTGGAGCACTCGCCTTCTTCCCTACTGTAATTGGTGCCATGTGTTTTGACTTTTTTTTTTAAGCCTTAGGAATGTTGTGATCCATTATTCATAAAGTCTTCTGTTATTGCTGACATGAGCACCCAGTGTCACTGTGCTTAGACCAAATCAGTCTGGGATAAGTTTACTGTTTGGAGTGATGGATTATAGTCTCTTCAGTACACGTAGCTACCTGGAGGTCCAGGACTGAGTTAGTTGGTGGGTAATTGCCTATTTCCCCCCAAATATGCCTCTTTGCTTCCTTAGCCTCCCGGTGTTGTTTTTCTCTTCCTTTATGTGTTCTTCTAGTGTGTTCCTTCAGTTTGTGTTCTTTCTTAATCACGCTGTCATTTCATCCCTTTGTGCTATTTTAACAACATACACAATAATGTGAACACTTAAACTTTGACTTGTACTCAGATAATTCCACTGATTTGGCTGTGTTATTGACAGATGCCATCGTAGGAAAATGCATTTCTTGCTTTACACTCTGCTTTAGGTTTCTCTGCCATTTTCCTCCCCACAGGTAAGCAGACTCATACCATGCCGACGAATGATGGCCCCAGCCGCTTCCCTGTCTTTTTGGCCCCATCTCACGGCAACCATCAGAGATGTCCAGGTTATGTTCCGGGGCGGGTGGCTCCTGTGCGCTCACCTCCACCTGCCAAAGCTCCACCACCTCCACCTTTAAAGCCTCGTGGCGCTCCGCGGGAACAACAACCCACACTCATCTTGTCAGAGGAAAACCAGCGCCAGGAGCTTGCTCAAAGCTTCCAACAAAGGAAGAACACCCTCATCTGCTGTGGGGTGTCATTGGGAGCTTTCTTACTTACCCTTATCCTTGTCCTTAGTCTCAAAAGTGGAAATGTGTTAGATGGTTGGTATTTCAGATGATTCAAATGTTTAATTTTGCTGTGTACAATTATCAGTTGATTTGTAACACATGTGCTCTTTCCTGTGTACCACATCTTTGCATTTTTATTTTTTCTTGCCAAATATCTACTGTGAGATTCGCTGATTTTGTTACTAATTTGTGATTACAGAGAACTGTCCAGACCACAACCCATCCCTTAGTAGTTGGCATCCAGGCCACCAACCAGACAAGGCAGTTGTTGTCAGGAAGGGACATTTGTTTAGACTGGAGGCTTCCGCTACCTTCCTTTCACTTACCATCCAATCAGGAGGTGAGTACGTCTAGATTCATGATTTATTAAGTAGCATTTAGAGTTACAACATTGATAAATTCAAACCAACTTCACTGAGCAGATAGTTTAGTGTGTACATTTTGTGGATCCAAGCACTCCTTGTTTTCCTCTGGATTTTCGTAGGTCGGGTAGTTTTTGCAGACAATGCTGACGGGTCTAAAAACATAACCTTGAGGACTCATCACATCCTCATAGAAGAAGGTGGAGCCCTTCATATGGGGTCGCCCAAATGTCGCTATCGTTCTCATGCCACCATCGCCCTCATTGGCCGTTCTGACAACAAGGCTGTCCCTGAAGTCCCTGGCCTGGGTCGCAAGTTCATTGGCGTCATGGCTGGTGGAACCCTCGAGCTACACGGCACTGAGAGAGTCTCATGGTCTCTGCTAACTCGAAGCATCCCTGCATCTGGGCTGGCCACAGGGGGCTATGCCTTCCAGAAAAACTTCAGCCGCGGCATCAACCTACGAGTGGTGGACCAGGACACGGGAGCTGTGCTGTTCTCTGAACGTTACGACACACACGATTCACGTAATGACAGCCGGCGGCTCACCCAGCTCCTTCGTTCCTTGCCTGCTGGCCGTATTGTTACTGTGGCCGTGGGAGACTCTGCTGTCAAGAGTTTTCTAGAAGAAACCAAGAAAGCCTTTGAGGAGATACTCGGCAGCAGATTTGTCCATGATCTCAAATACAGGTAAGCACTACAGACTCAGTAACAATAAAATCATTGTTATTATTATTATTATTATTATTGTTGTTGTTGTTTTGTTTGCTTTTCCCCCCCTGGCAGGTGTAATTGTTGTTAAATCATGTAAAAATGGATGTGTGTGTTTAGTTACTCTGCTGTGTTTCCTGTTCTAATTGAGAGCTTGTATTCCTTCTTCATGGCATATTGACTGGAAAAGTCTTCAGAAGTGTTTTGTTTGCTCTTGGCCCCCTGGTGCTGATTAAAAAAGGTTAATGTGTTTTTTGTTTTGCAGTTAAAGTTGACCCTTTTTCCTTTAAGCCTTAATACTTGCATAAACAATACCAACTTTCGTTCCGTGCATGTCTTGCATGGGAAAAGTTCCTCTTTCATGTATCTTTTCATTTGTCATATTCCCCTGAATCTTTCCTGGTTATTTTTCTTCCTGTTTCCCATTTGTTGCTGCTGTATCACACTCTAACAGAAAAGGAAGCACGTACAGGATAATGGGGCCATGGTCAGGGTTTCCAGGATTTGTGTAAAATCTGGCAATTCAGGAGATTTTATGGCCCTCGGGGGAGCTGTTGCCTAGGTGGCTGAGTGGTCATCCTTCAACTGGAAGATTGCTGGACCTTCCAATGACCTTCCAATGTCCCCATTTCACATATGGAAGTGTCCTTGGAAAGATACAGAACCCTACATATCCCTCCAACGTGTTCATTACAGAGGGTTTGTGTAAAACCATCAGCTAAATGACTGAAATATACATGAATTAATGTAATCTTATGCCTAGACTCTAAAACAGACTAATTCATAGTTTTGTACATGTTCTAATCCTGCTAAGACTTGCAAAATAGAAAGAAGAGGGTAAAAATGTTACTTGAAATCCAATCTTTTGTTACTGTTACTCAAACACGTGGATGTGCAAGGTCAGCATTTGCAAAGATTATGTTATTTTCAGCTGGGCCTCAGTGGGTTCTGGCTGAAAAGCCAGGCTGGCCAGATTCTCCAGTGTCACATTTCAAGTCAGGGGTTTGGATGCCAAGGCAGCGTAGAGGTCTTCAAACAACCTCCCCCTCAGATCCAAATCAAAGCAGTTTGAAGGAGTCGCACGATAATGGTCTGTGTATTTTCAGAGGTGCTTGTGTTCTCTCTTTTTCCCTCTTTTTTTTTCTTTCTTAAATAAAAAATGTATGCTCAGTCACTTTAGACTGAGGAATAAGTGTTAAAGAGACTAATAGGATTGAGCGTAATGACAGCTCTTATTCCTGACATATTTTGTTGTGAGGGAGCAGCGGCAGATTCTGCTCCAGCATCCTTGGGGAGCCACATGAGGTGCTATTTTCTGAAAATCTATAACACTTTTGTGTACATGCTGTTTTTACCACTTTGGAATTGTGTTCAAATGTGCAGTGACTTTTGGACTTTACTGTGGATCCACGGCATTACAACTTTTATTATAGTTGGTGTGTTTACCGCAAGTACAGAATTGAATTGAATATTGTTTACTGTGTTTGGTTTGGGGAAAAGCAATGCCTTTAAACATAAGATATCTGCAGAGATCACTTTCCTCTTGTCTGAACATCCAACATAGATATGAGTACACAAATTTAGAAAATAGTTAAATTGTGTAAGAAGAAAGTGTTTGAAGGTTGTGCCCTACATTAGAAATGTGGTTTTAAAATGTCATTGTTCTCATAAAGAGTAATAAGGCATAAGAAGCTTATTTGATATCATCCACCTATTGATGGACAATGCAGACAAAAAGGTTTTTCTAAGAAGCTCAAGGCATGATATTTGAAACCTCAAAACTTGTACGTAAACTGCTGTGTGCTGCTTTGATTTTGATCATACACCCCTCAAAAGTACACCCAGTCCCTTTGGACATCCACACCCTCAAGATCTTCTTTTGAAATTATTTCATTCTCTTCCTGTTTAACTGATGTAGTCTCATTTTGAAATAATTCCTGCTTTATATGCTCCTTTTGGACTCAAAACGTGTCTATGTCAACACTTTGCAACACAGTGGGAGAGAGAACATGTGGCCATCCAGACAGGCCTTTAAATATCATTAAATTAATGCTAGCCAACATTCAGAGTTGTGCTTCAGAACCTCAGCCAGCCGACTGCTCCTCTCACCCATATTTATATGGAACTGCACGTATCAAACTATGTCTGGGATCTGAAACGAGGGGCTGAGACAGAATCCACACAGTGTTTTCCTCTGATGAAACGGGTGGAACTGCGTGTGAAAATCAGGAGCACTGACTGACTGACTCACTCGCTCCCATAGTGCATGTCTGGTGCGTTTGGCAGCTCTTCCTGCAACACCTGCGGAACAGGCTGTCAGCTGTTGTCCCACATGAAACTCTCTCACCCGCTGCTACTTAAGTGATGGTGATCCCTGATGTTCACTTTTTCTTTTTTTGTGTGTGTGTTATTTTGATTTATTAATCACTTGCGATTTGCTTCTGTAGTTGCCTCGTTTGTGGAGTGTTTCAGCAATTGTGTTGTAGATGACGGCATCAGTGTCACTAATCTGAAAAGAAATTTCTTCCTTAGCACAGGTGGTCAGCAGTTCCTTGATTTCATTCTCATTCCAGTTTCCGTTCATCTCTTTGTACAAATCTTCTCTGAATTGTGATTATTTCCGTCAGTGATATGTTGCACAGCAGCTTTTTATTATTTAAGTTTCTGTACCATGCGGTCACAAGACACTAAACTCCCAGCTGTCTTTCAGACTCGACACATTTTAAAGGTTTACCACTGACCATCACAAAGGGGACCAGCGGGTCATGAGTAGTGCCCACTTTTGCATTTTGGACACATTCAGATAGACCACCTGAACACCAGTGGGTTCTGGCCTCTGTTTAAAAGGCATAATAGTTTGCAATGGAGTGATAAGGGAAGAACATGGAGCATATACTTATGTACTACTGTCTTTTAATCTCTTTATTTTTAGTGTTAAAACATAGTATTAATCATCTGATCATAATTGCTGTAGAAGTAGGTAAATCCAACCTTAGATAAACAACATAAAGTCTTTTCACCTTGTCACCAGTATTTGACAAAAATGAAGCCAAAAAGATAAACAACATGTGGGCAATACTAAGTACCCCCTGACTGTGTCCATAGGATCTAAGAGGGAAGGTTGCAGCCAGGTGCTACTAATCATCAGGCATTGATTAATTAATCAGACCTTGATGAATTAGCAGACCTCTATAAAAGTAGATGTTTTGGCAGTTTGCTGGCGTGGAGGATTCTGATATGTGTTACCACAATTCCAAAGGGAAGGACATAAGCAGTGGTTTTAGGGAAGCCATCGTAGCTGCACGTCGGTCTAGAAAGGGTTATGAAATAATGTATTCAGGATTCTACTGTGAGTTTATTCACAAGTGAAGAGCAAACAAAACAGTGACCATGGTTCACCGTCGTTGACATCTTAGCAAATTTATCCCGAGGTCAGGAATAAATAAACACTTGGGACCCTACAGGCCTCACTGAGTATGTGAAATGCTGAAGTCCATGCAATTAGAAGAGGACTGAGCGAATATCCTTTTTGGAAGGATTGTTACAAGATGGCCTTCTCTTTTTAAAAGAACTTGTAAGTACAATTGATATTTGAAAAATTATGTCTCAGGAAACCACAAGACTTTTGGAACAATGTCCTATGGACAGATGAGGCCGAAGTGGAATTTCCATGGCCTTATTACACAGCGCCATGTTTGGTGAAAACCAGACACAGCGTTTCAGCGGAAGAACCTCATACCCACTGTCAAGCACGGTGGTGAAGGGGTGATAACTTGAGGTTGTTTTGCAGCCATAGGAACTGGATGGTAATCTAATGGACCATGAACTCTTCTGTATACCAGAGTATTCTGGAGACAGATGTTGAGGCCATCTTTCTGACAAGTAAAAATCTTAATCATAATCGGATTATGCCACAGGACAGTGATACAAAATACACCACCAGATCTACTTAAGAATGGCTCTTATAGACAGCATATTTGATGAATTTGATGAGGGGTAAGGCAGTGTTCTTCAATGCTGGTGCACAGGGGCCACTGCTCTGCATGTTTTAGAGATTGCTCTGCCCTAACACACCTAATTCAAATGCATGGGTCATCCATTCATTTGATTCACTTAGAAGGAAACCCATTTTAAAGGGAAACCTCTAAAACGTGGAGCAGTGTCTGGAACACTGCTGTATGACCTTCAGTCAGACAGGAAACTACTATTTCAAGTTATTGCTGCCAAAGGTGGATTAAAATGCTGATTTGGTTTTCCTATGGTTTCTATTCCTTTTTTGTGTCATTACATGTCAGTTGCTCCAATACTTAATCGCCAAACTTTTTTTTTTTTGAGACCTTCTGTCCTGCTTTGGTCATGACTAGTTTGCGCTCTTGTACAGACTTCCTGCTTAGCTGTTCTGTTTTACAGTGTAAAAGTTTTAGATTAGTGATTGACACGTCCTCATTCACATGCCCAATACACCGAGCTATTCAGTCATACAAATTATGGGAAGCATAAATGATAGAGCATAATCCTTTGTTCTTTGATATGGTTGTGTGGAATTTAACACATCTGACTTCCTTTTGGTTCCATCTCCTGCGTCCCCTCCCATCCTTTGATGTTTCTAGGCAGGCGTGGGCATTGGTCTCTGTGGTGGGTGGTGGAAACGCTTCATGCTCAGAGGATGTGAAGGAACATGAAAACCTTGACACAGGAGGGAGAGCCCTGGCAAGGCGCAGCTTCATCACTGTGGACGGAGTTGGCTTCTCGGTCACGGCCTACAGCGAGTGGAAGAATGGTGGGAAAGGCCTTGTGATGGAGTAACTTCAAAACCAGTGGAAAACTCACATTTTGAAAAATCTAGATTTTGTTATTAAAAAATCAAGATACAAGTATTAAAAATAGATTTGTATATACAGTAATATATGGAGTTGTGCTGAAGTTGCTGTGAAAATTAAGTCAGTTCTTTGGTCCTGCAAAAAACAAACAAGCCCCTTTTTATTTTGACAGTTCATTTTCAATTTTCTCCATATTTCCCTGATAGTTTGATAGAAATATGTATTTTGAAAATAGTTGTATTTTAGATTTTATTTTTAAGTGCAAATTTTAGTCCAGTTTATTGAAAAAGTATTTGAAGATTAATTCCTAAAAACTATGGACAGTAGGTCTCAGGGCCAAATCTAAAAAAATGTTTTTTAAGTGTTTGGAAAAGAGTTTTTCCACAAGGTCCTTGTTTTTTCTTTTTGTTTTTACAAATAAGTCTGTAACATAAGGTGGAAGACTTAGCTGTGTTTTGCAGTGAGTCACCCCTAAAGGAAATTTGATGCTCCACTTCATAGGCTACCCCATCATGGGCTTCCAGGTGGATGCTGTGGACCAGGTGGTGCTAAACCTGCAGGATGAAGTGCAGCAAACCTGGAAAGCGAGTGATAACATTGTAGTTGCCAGTACGGACTACTCTATGCACCAGGCTGAGGAGTTTACACTGCTGCCCTGCCCTCACTGTACCAACAGTCAGGTCAGGATACAAGGTGAGGCAGAACAACACTTGGCTATATTAACATTTGTATTCTGTGGACTTCGTGTGTGATGCATTCATGAAATAATATCAGCAAATGACTTTTAGGACTAAATAAGATGGGAAAAATCTATACTGTACACATGTGGCTTTTATTAAAAAAGAAAAACAAAAAAACTCCAGCACACAAGGGGCAATACAAAAGTAGGAAGTAGCTAATGATAACAAAGCTAAGATAACATTAAATAAAGGGCTTTGTGGTTAATTCTTGATGAGTTTAATAAATTGGAAAAGCAGCTTGAAGGGAAAAAAAATGCATCCTTGATCTGGCCACTAAAGTTGAGGGAAATGAAAAGGCAATGAAGAATTTGGAAAAGAGAACAGATGATTTCACCACACAGACTCACCCACGACAGGCATGTCAACCACAAGCCTGAGGTATTTGCAGAGGGCCGTTTATCAGCAGAGACCTTTACATATAAAGTTTCAGAAACAACATTTGTTTTGGCAGAAACACCTTTTGAAGAAGATTGATGTTTTGAATTTTCCAGTGTTTCATTCAGAAGGCAGCAGCTAATAGGGATTCTTTGAACTTTTGAACTGCTAATTTAAACAAAGAAAAATGGCAGTTAAGGTATCAAGTGTTTAAGAATATTGATTTAAAAATGTAAACTGACAATATAACATCTTTCTGAATGTTCTTACAGAGACACTCTGAAAACATAAAAACCATTACATTTTCTGATTTTTAAAAATGATTCCTATCAATAAGAAGCATTGAATTAAAACTTTGAAGTTATGAATTCACAAATTTTCAGTTTCACTCAATTTGAATTTTGTCATTACCACAAAACGTTATGTAATCTTCCGCCTAATAATCTTAATATTTCACAAAAATCCAAAATGTTTCCAACATGGCAAACCTAAAGGAACAGAGCATATTTTCTACATATGCAATTCACTTTCAACATATTACATATGCAGATCTAAAATGAGAAATGACCTTGAAACTGATGTAACATATTTTTCCTAATTTCCCCTTCAGCTGTAATGATGTAATGTTGTTGGAGGAGACTGAGAGGAATTATCAGCATGTAATAAGTTTTTATGGAATTTGACAGATTGCCTGTGTTTGACATCCCTATCAGACATGTTTTCTGAGGTCATTTTTCTCTTGTAAAGAACTGCCAACTCCCTTCTTGGAAAGGAGAGAGTGTTGTATGTACTTTTCTATTGCTACCATGAGAAAAGGCTGGGCAATCTTACATCTGCCTAGCTTGATCATTGGCAGCTGCACCCTTTGGGCAAGTGTTCATCTGGTCATTTACTCTTCATATGTATTGGATTACTTCTCCTTCAATGTGATTGTTAGATTGATTTGTTTTGTTTTTCTTTGTGTATCCTCGATATTTTTTAATTCATTATAATAAGAAAAAAATAGTGTAAGCATATTTCTTGATGGTGGCAGTTTGAGTCTTGAGTTTTAGAAACACAATGGTTTAGTTTAAGAAATACCACTACTGCTTGCCAGCTGTTATTTTAGTGTGCGTGCGTGCGGGCTACCTCTAAAAAGTTGGGCAAGAATTTGATGCCAAATTGTGGTTTTCAGTAAAAAAAAAAAAAAAAAAAAAAAGATGAATTTGTATCAGTGTTTTTTTTGTTTGTTTATATATTCACATCAAATAATGACATGCACTTTGTTTTTCCTAATTTTGTCTGTTTTGTTTAGAGTTTGCCCTCATCCTTTTTACTTTGTTGTCATGTTTCCTGCTTAGGGAAGCCTCAGTACAGCCATGTTGGGGAGATCATTAATGGGGTCGACATGCGTGCTGAAGTGGCTCTTCTCTCCAGAAACATTCTCATCTACGGAGAAATGGAAAACTCCTGTTATGGAAACGAGGTGTGCCAGTTCTACAGCCATGATACCTTTGGAGGCCACATCAAGGTGTGTATGTGTGTGCACAGACCTTGTTTAGACTGTGTTTTGAGCCTATATTTGCTGATTTCTCACTACAACTTTACTTTTTTGTTAAAGGTCACTGTGACTGCAGCAATTTGCTTGACAGTGTTCAGACTTAAAAGCTGAGGTGTTTACATATTTCCAAGGAAGGGCACTTTGATCGCTTGGCCACAGTTTATTGTCATATATTTGTTCTAAATACTTTGATCAGAGCTGGCATTTTTTTTTTTTTTGAAAGAGAGGGGACGTGAAGTTGCTAAAGGTCATTCAAGGAACTTCATATCCTGTTCAGATGAGCCGTAACAGTGAATCATATAAACAGAACTTTGGGCTCACCTAATAATATAAGCCAGGGCGTTAGACTGCGGCCATTTAGTTACACTTAGTAGTTTTACTTTATTCTTCCTTTAGGGAGTGCAACTATTTTTTGAAAACTAGGTAGACCAGCTTAACTTCACAAAAATCTCCCCTGAGGGTTTTGTTTTGACTACATTTGAAAACTAGGACAACTAGCTTGAATTGAGAAAAAAAAATCACATGGGGGTTGTTATTTATTTATTTATTTTGTCACTTAAGTGGTCGGGTGGTCTCTTAAATAGAATTTCAAATGGTTTTTTGTATTTTTTGCAATACAAATAATGACCACATCTACCAGAGTGATGGAAGTGACTAGTTTAAAGTATGGAAACAGCTGTGTTTACTTTTGTTTTATTTATTTATTTATTTATTTATTATTTAACCAACGATTTTAGGCATTGTGGGCAGTCGCCATGATGATCACAACAGTCCATAGACAGATGCTGGAGGACACACAGATCGGATCTGATCACTTGCTATCTATACAACAATATCTAAAGAGTCCCAAACCAACACATAATCTCCTGTAATAAACATTTTTCTCCTTTAATGCTTTCATGAGCTTGATAAAGAATTAGTGTTCTGCACTCTTGTTGGTCAGTTGTGAGTGTGTCCTGACTATGCAGCATGTACTGAGCCTGGCCATTCTTGAGGCATCTTTGCAGGATAAGTAGAGTGTTTGTGTAAGTCACATAGAGAGGGTGGGTGAGCCGGTCAGTATGTGCTGTTTCTGGTTTGGTTACATTTGAGTTTCCTGAAAGGATTGGCAAATACTCTCTTAACAGGAACCAGACCCTGTGGATTATGTTATACCCCTAAAATACCTCATGCAGAGCTTTGGGCCACATATTTGTACATTATAACTTCATTTACATTCATATTTGTGTGTTTGTATGGCATTTTATATATTTCTCGAGCTTTTGAGTTCTGACATTGTAATTGACATTTTTGACTCATCAGCATCAGATCTTTTGGCGAAGTTTAACTTGCTGCAAAGTGGTACCAGTAGTGCTAAAGTTCATGTCCCATTCAGTTAGACAAATGCACAAAATCATACTGAAGATCTAAGCCTTTTTTTCCTCCTAATGTTTCACATCATGAGATCAGTGTAGTTTACTTTTTGTGGTTTGCTCTAACATAATGTGGCTTGAGAAAAGCCCTGTCTTTTGCTGCTTCTCCTCTACTTCAGTTGTCCTGTACTTTTCTCTCTCTCCAACACAGATCTTTGGTAACTTCTCGTCAGTACATCTATCCCACGTGGAGTTGAAGAACATGGGTCAACAGGGAGAAAAAGGACGCTACCCCCTTCACTTTCATATGTGTGGAGATGTCGACCAGAGGGGAGGCTACTGGGAGCCCACCTATGTGGATGGACTTTCCATACACCACTCCTTCTCCCGCTGTCTCACCATCCATGCCACCAATGGTCTTCTGGTTAGTTAAGTGTTTGTGTGTGCAAGTCTGTGTTCACTGAACAACATTGTCATTAAAGTTATTGACAGATAAAACATTGTTCATCTTCTCACAGTGCAGTGCTCTGCTGGAGAAAAATGCATCCTGACACTCAGATGGATGTTTCATAAACACTTGCCACCTACCTAAACATTTTTCCAATCCAGTCACATCCACTGTTGATAGCAAGTGCACCACCCTACAATAACAGCCTCTCCCTGCAAGACATCAGTGGACCCCTCAAAAACTGCTTAGGAAGGGCTTAAAAAAAAACACACCCTGACCCTGAACCCAAAGAGCCCAAAGGATCTTTTGCTAAGGTCCCGCTATCAGACACAAACCACAATACCCTCAGGTGTTCTTTGTCCACGCTTGTCCAGTTCTTTGTTGGTTTTTTTTTGTGGAAAAGTAGTTCTGGGAGAAGGTAATATTTAGCATTTGGTTCATTGTTGTTAAACTGAAGAAGCAGATGTTGTCTGAGCCTTGTTTTGTATTGTGTTCAGTGAAAACCTTTGAAACCTTGAAACTCAGTTGTTTCTCTAAATCTTTTGGTATTGTGTGTTCTTCTTTCTTTGACCCAGGTGAAGAACACTATAGGCTATGACACCTTGGGCCACTGTTTTTTCCTTGAGGATGGGATTGAACAGCGAAACACCTTTTACCACAACCTCGGTTTGTTGACCAGACCGGGGACTCTGCTGCCAACAGATCGTAATGAGACTCTGTGCACCAGCATCAAGGACAAAGTCTACAAAGGCTACACTCCCTCACCAAGTACAGAGTGCAAGTAAGTGATTGCAACTATGTGAGTTTGAAGCTGGAGACATATCATATTCCTTGTGTTTGTGTGTTGCGTGGTTATTACTGTTTCATTCCTTGTCATTTATTGCAACAATGGGAAGGAGGCTATTTATCATCCTTGTACAGTTTTGGTAGACATAAAAAAAATGTTGTAAATATCTGGATTTTTGTTGGTTTCATTTTTGTTTTGATGGTTCACATAGTTCTAGATTATTGTGTAAAATGGACAGATTTACTCTAGAAAATTGCAAAGCCCTTTTAGTGGCATAAAAATGTACTTAATCAGAAATAAAATTTCAGATGTATTTTGGCTGTGGCACATGACCAACTAACATCATTTCATGACCAACTAACATGATTTCAGCAGTCTAATGATCAGTAAAGGGGTAGTTTTCATTGAGTACAAGTCAGTTGAAACCACTCTATTATTCTGATTGCATAATAAAAGACTGTTACAAAAGTAAGGCAATTAAGGAGGCATTTTTTTCCAGCCTCTTAATAAAAACATGTGCAAGCTTCATTACCTTGCATCAAAATGGTCTCATATGCTGCAAAATTGCTGCTAAAAGTACTGCACCAAAAAGAACCATGTACTGCATTATCAAGAAGGTTCAGCTGCAGTGATGTCGGTCTCGGGGTGTCCTGGAGTGTCGAGGAAGCACCAGCTCCATTTGAATGCAGGGCTTCAGCTAAGGGAATCACATCAGCAAAAGTGCAGAACTTGCTCAGCAACAGCAGCTTGTAGATGTGAGTTAATCTGCATACACAGTAGGATCAACACTCTTGGACAACAGCCTGATGTCAAGAAAGGCAGGAAAAAAAAGCCAGTTCTCTCCCAGAAAAATATCCAGGACAGACTGAAATACAAAAAGTGAATAGTTCAAGGCTGGTACGAAGCATTTCAGTTAGGTTGGGGTCAGCAATGACCTCACAGGTCCTGTGACCACACATACGTGAATCACAGTTTGTATGAGGTGTTTGTGCTGATATGCTGGATTTTTTCCCTCCACATGTGTTGCTGTGCGTCATGGCCATATATCTGAGCTGGTCCGAAGGACATGGTTCCAGAAGTATTTTGGTTTGTTCTCTTCCAATTTTGCAAATCTAACTTCTGCTGCCATGTTTTTTGTTTTGTTTGTTGTTTTTGCTTTTTTTATTCTTTTTTAAAGATAATAGCTTCTTTCTCCAGCCAGCCTATCCAAACAGCCCATTCATGCAATCTTTTTCTGATTGTACTGTCATTAACTTGAACATTCCAACTGAGGCCTGTGCAGTCTGAGATATACAACAGCTCCACAAGCATTTTTTAGTCTGAGTATTGCAGAGTTGGACCATGGGATAAAGAAGCTGGGACATCCACTCCTGGAGAGCTTGGCAACTGTCCTGATGTTTTCCACTTGAGAGTGATCTTTCTCAGTGTAAAATGATGGAATCCAAATTATTTGAAAATGTTCTTATAACCCGTCCCAGTTTGACGGATGGGAAAAACTAATTCTCTAGGATTATTATTCTGTTTTTATTGTTTTAATTACATTTGTTGATGATCAGTTGATCAAATGCATTTGATTATTAGCACCTGGTTATTGTTTACCCTATTACTACATAGTTTTTGCAAACTGCAACAGCATTTTGGCTTAATCTGGTTAAATAAAGGAATGGTTAAATTTATTGTTTGTTATTGTTAATCTGAGGCCTTTTTTAATTTTTAATTTTACTGCACTAGTGGCCTTTATTTACAGTGAAGAGGGAGAGAGTGGAAGACATGCAGCAAAGGGTTGCAGGCTGGGAGTCGAACCTGCAGCCCCTGCAATTTTTCCCTCGGTTTTTTTTAAATGTCCCATTATCTTAACTCAGTGGTGCGCAAACTGTGGTGCGTGTACCACCAGTGGTACGCGAGCGCTTTCTGGTGATACGCGGGGAGCGCCATGACTTTCCACATTTTTTCCACATTCCACATACAATGCATTATAAATACAATGTTTCAAACGAACTGTGTAGCTTGAGATAATTAAAATAGTGTCTTTTTAAAAAACATATTTGTTGCATATTCAGTTGCAGTGCAGATGTAACAACTTTTGAGTGTGTTTATTTTGCTCTGTATGAGAGTATGAGTATGTGAGAATTGTTGTACAGAGTTGTAAATGTCTGATTCAGTAAGGTAACAAATCAGTTAATAAATAAATTTATAAGGAATAAACATCTCTCCTGTGTTTTTAAAGCTAATTGTGAAGGCATATATGGCTATATTTTAAAATTGGTCATCATGGTGGTACTCAGAGAGCTGAACAGTTTCTCAGGTGGTGCGCAGTATTAAAAGTTTGAGAACCACTGCCTTAACTTTTAAAAAGGGGCATAGTTTCTTTTTTTTTTTTCTTTTTTTTTAAGAGTTAGCTAACTTGTTAACCAGAATTTCTGGTCTGTATAAGGTCAGTCAAGCATATCTTGATACATAATGAAATTTTTCCAACTTTAAATATTCATCAGTGTCACAGTAACTCTCAAAATCTCTCTCACATCAGCATGAGAAGCCCAGTGAGATGGTCCAGACATACTTTGAGAAAAAGCAGATGTTTCATGTTTTTTTTGACAGCGAGAGATGCTCCAACCACAAACAACCTGCTCTCTCTATTGGACTTTTTTGTGTCAGAACAAGACAAATGGCTCTGTGCTGAAGCAGCAAGGTCTTTTTCCTGGAATTTGTGTGTGTTGTGAGTCTTGGCAGTACAGCCTGTGTCTAGGGTTGGTGTTCATGGAAGGATTATTTAAAGATCACAGGATTCTTTGATCTCTGCCCTTCTTCTGAGTCAGAGCCTTTGATATGCTAAGATACTGTGTTTTTTAGTATAATTTTTTCCTCATGTATGTAATTATTTTGTTGTCTAGCTGTGTTATGATTGTTTTTTTCCCCCCCTTTAGGGCAGTCTCAACATTCTGGATTGCCAACCCCAACAACAACCTCATCAGTAATGCAGCTGCTGGTTCTCAGGTAATAACATTAGACTCACAGAAAAAACAACTTCACAATATCTTCTCATGATGAGTGGTTAGAAAGAAGAAGAAAAATTAGAAAAGGGGAAAATTAACCCCCCTCCCCTTGGTAAACTCTTGTATATATGAATGCAGAGTGCTGGCTTTGGTGTTCCTGAACTTTACTTGACAACAAATGAAGATTTTTTTTTTGTTGCTCATAACAAAATGATCCATCAATAAAATTGGACTTAGCAGGCTTTAATGTTTAATGTTTGATAAAGGGGTTCAATAACATAGCTGGAGCTTCAATACATGAAAGTTGAAAAGTAGGATCCTCATTTCTCATTTTGGCACAAACAATGTTTAGATCCACGGGAGGGAGTTAGTCAGTGCATTATTTATCAGTAGGGGGTGTTTTATGAGTTTTTTTGGGTTGTCTGTTTAAAGCTGATAGACTGCAGGCTTGACCCTGACATCTGGTTTATTATTTCTGGAAGACCAGAGCCAGAATGAGTAGCATGTCATCCCGCCTTGCTCTGTATCACTTTTGCATTTTATCTACTGACATACACTGATGTGTATAAGTGAAATTCCTGCTGTGGAGTGACAGCAGTATGAAGACTAACCCACTCCTACACTCATTCCTCTACTCTTCCTTCCTGTACCAGGATGCTGGCATATGGTTTGTGTTCCACAGCTCTTCCACTGGAGACTCTCATGGGCTGGTACCGGAGACAAAGGCAGAGCTTACCCCTCTTGGAATTTTTTACAACAACCGCGTACACTCAAATTTTAAGGTACCATTACCTTAGTCTTGTATGTCATTATCTATCTATCTATCTATCTATCTATCTATCTATCTATCTATCTATCTATCTATCTATCTATCTATCTATCTATCTATCTATCTATCTATCTATCTATCTATCTATCTATCTATCTATCTGTCTGTCTGTCTGTCTGTCTGTCTGTCTGTCTGTCTGTCTGTCTGTCCATCTGTCCATATGTCTATATATATATATATATATATATATATATATATATATATATATATATATATATATATATATATATATATATATATATATATATTATATGATGTTTTATCTGAAGAAACATTCTGCATAATACTATATGCCCTTACTTGGTGCTTACCAAAAATAGGTCTGAACACTCACACGCACACACCTACACGAGTGGGTTTCACAATGGTGCTCTGTTGTGTAATGACAGAAATTGGGCAGGTGAACTGTAAGCTCTTTGTCCAGTTTGACCAAGGCAGCCTCCTATAGAGGAAAGAGCCCTGAGGTTAAAGACGTTTTCCTCACATATGCCAACTCAACGTGGAGAATTAAAAGCTTACTATGTATAAAATATGCAGTAAAGGTACATTATACTATATCCAAAGTAATTCTGTTTGGCACGATTCATTTTTGTCACTCAACAGTTTGATTCTATAACTCTTTTTAACAATAAGAAATGTATTTGTGCATTCAGTACCTAAATATTAAATATAAAAGGTGTCTTGTCCATGTCAGTCCAAACTGTTTAATTGTAGTTTTCTCTTCCCAGGCTGGACTGTTCATTGATAAAGGAGTGAAGACCTCCAATGCCAGCGCTACTGATCCCCGGGAATACCTCTGTCTCGATAATAGTGCCAGGTGTGTATGTGTGAGCAACAGCATTTTGCAGTGTGAGAAGTGTTCAGTCTGTCATTTAAACTGCAAAGAATTCATTATCAATGTCCCTTTTGTGGACGTTGCTTGGAGTCTATAAATGTTTTCACTCCCAACCTGCAACTGTGCACTGTTAAACAGTGCATGGTTGTTCATCACACACACCGTGGTGTCTAATTACACTCGGTAAATATTAAGGTATTTGTGGTTTACTAGTATATTTGTTTAATGCCACTGTGAATTAAAGTGTGAGAATCGGGTTGTTGATTATTCCCTGTCGTATATCTGCAGGAACGTAATGACTGACGTGGGTAGATGGATAGATAGATCATTTAATGCCGTGTTGCTGTATTTTGGTGGAAGGTCTGTTAAGTTTGTCTTGACAGAGAAAACAAGGCTTCACAGATACTTTCCACTCTGCACCCTTCCCAAATACAGCCCTCATCTGGACGGAAAAAATCTTATGTCCACTGAGGCTGCTTGCTGCACTCTGACTGAACACATATTCTGTGCGTGCAGAAATATGAAGAAAAGGTGTGTCTCAGTATATGAGAGACAATCGTGTGTTGTGACTGAAAAAGATTTATTTTATTTATTTATTCATTTGTAGCCTGAGCTAAGATTTTGGTCCATGGCAAGTTATTTAACATGCATTTTTATGCTCAAAAAAACATTGGCCTTGCTAGTTTGCTTCTCTGTAACCCAGAGGCCATGACATGGAAGTAAATTAAAATTTAGCTGCTGTTTCTGCAAATTTGAAATGAGGCAGTCAGCATTTTGTTTTGTAATCACTTATGCCTCTGCATATTACAAGCATAATAATGTAGTAATCATAGAATTGGCGGGTGCCTTAATTGTTTTACGTAGTAGCCTGACGAGGACCACATGTGCTAAGAAATCAGGAGCCCAATAGTAGACACTTTAGAAAGGAAGAAAACTTTTAGAGGAAAACTGAACATAGCCACTTTAAGGGAGTCACCAGTATAGTGATAGAAATCTGTAATATTGTGAGTATATTTTCAGATTTCGACCACACCAGAATGCTGACCCCAGTCGTCCTCGGGTGGCGGCGGTCATCGACACCCTGATCTCCTTCAAGAACAATGACTTGGGAGCATGGATACGGGGTGGTGACATCATCATCAAGAACTCGGGGTGAGACAGCATTCATACTCAGAACTCCAGTCGGTGAATCAGCAAGATGGTTGTTTTCCAAGTGCATAGATAGCCAGAGGTTTCTGATTAAAAATAAGTTTAATTATTGGTGATGATGATTTTGTACTGGAAAAATGTAATTCCACTGGAAATTGTTGCGATCACAGTCTCGGCTGCTTTTAATGAATTGCTTTTTTTTCCCCCCCTCACACATTTGCCTCCACTTTATATTTTCCACTGTGTCATTTCACATTCCAGTATTAGTATTAGTGTTATGGTGTACTTGGCCACTTATTACCTCCGCCAAGGAGGTTATGTTTTTGTTGGCGTTTATCTGTCTGCCTGTCATAAATTTTTGAGATAACTCAAAAATTTATGGATGGATTTTGATGAAATTTTCAGGAGTTGTCAGAAATGTGAAAAGGAAGAACTGATTTCATTTTGGGTGTGATCCTGAAGAAATCCTGGATTCTGGATCACTTTCAAATTTTGGATAACATTGCGGTCAGTGTGGCCAAAAATTTTGTTTCTCAATATCTCTGTTAATTATTGCCCAAAACTCATGAAATTTTACTCAGGGATTGACAATGGGAACCTCTATCAAATTTCAAAGGCTGATCCTGATCTGATCCATAACACAGATTTTATCGCAATCTGTAAATTGGGAATTGTTGCACCTGGCGGAGGTCTGCGCTCTCCGAGTGCTTTTCTAGTTTCATTTTATATTCATTAACAAAGTATTCTGTTATATTTTTAAAAAATATTTTTTAACAATTATTGTCTTTGTTTATGGAAATGTGTTTTTACTCAAAAGTATTTCTGGGTCAGAATCGATAGCATTTTTGTGAAACCTAACTTTTTTGTATGTATGTGTTAGTTTATTAATTTATTAATTTATTTCAGGTTTGCAGACAATGGAGTTGGACTGTCTTTTGCCAGGTGTGTTTATTCCATTTCATGCTTCTTTTATTTCGTATTTGCTTTTCTTCATCTGTTGGAAGGTAGACTTGAAGTAACCATTAGAGATTAAGAATATCAGCACATAGAACAGATACATTTTATTTGATGTAGTTGCAACCTGCTCTTTCTTGTTGAACATGTTTTTTCACACCCGTCAGTCCTAAAGAGCGTGAATTGTCTTGCAGCTTAAATATATTATGTATGCTGTACTATACTAACCCTTTATTATCCGTCCCAAGTGATGGCAGTTACCCTAAAGATGAGGGCTCCAGCCAGGAGGTGACTCAGTCCTTGTTTGTGGGTGAAAGCCTAAACAGGGGGACCAGTGGAGGGCAAAACAAATACTGGGGTGTAGGAGGGCCTGATGGAAAGATGAGGACACTGCCGAGAAACAGGTAAAGATGGGGGGAAAAAAAACTCTGAGTTATTAGTCAACATACAAGCAAAGTAGCGAAAGAAAAATCAAAGTTGTCAGAAATTGCAAAAAGAAGTGTTGAGAAAAAGAGACGAGGAGAGAGGATTCAGGTAGTTAGGCTGGTGAATGAAGGCTGCTACAGCTGCTTTAAACTGCAGATGAATTTGTGAAAGGAAGTTCTGTTTGACTCACTTCTCTCCCTTTTATATTTTAGGAAGTTTATGAAAAGCATTACTTACCAATTTTTTTTGGAAGGGATTTTACATACTGAAGAATTAATCACTTCAAGATCTAATTAAAGAATCTATGGCCTTTGACTCAGTCCCCTTTAATATAATCTGGATGTAAGTTTCCTCTTTTTGGTTCCATTATCTCAAGCCTTTAAAAGGTGACATCAGAATTGCAATCTGTAACAGTAAATTAAATTAAGTTGACAGTCCTTATGAGTGTCTTATCCTCAGTGTCCTCTGAGGATCTCCTGACACCTCTATCTGGTTCTTTTGCCATTTGTTGTTATTACAGATATTGTCATACAGCAGGGGAGCAACAAGAATGATATACTGGCAACTATCCTTTTTTATTTCTAGAAAGACTGTGTCATTTAATAAACACTTTGTAGCACTTTGCAACCATGTTATAGGCTTTCAGACCTCACTGTGACATAGCTTAACTGTTCTACTGTCGTTGTGGTTACAGGGTTTCCACTAAATCTGCTTACATTTCTAATTTTAATTTTGTTTTTTTTAATTACCAGAGTAGATAGCTTTTCCTAAAACAGATGTGATTAATTGTTTTAAGAGAATAAATTCTCTTTATGTTGCCTTAAATAACATTAAAATAATTAAATAAAAGATAGTCCTTGAATTTCTGTTTAAGGGCAAGTTAAATTATATTGAAAAAGAGGATTGCAGAAAAAGTAAGTTCTTGCCCCGTCCTGGGCAGAGATCTGTGCGTCACTTACGGTGCTCTGTCACATATCAGCAATGATGAAGCTTGCTCACAGAGCTGCAGGTGACATCACTTCCATTCAGTTCTGTTCTGTTCCATTCAATAATACTTCATTCATCCCTGAAGGGAAAATCATGTCAGAGGAACTAAGTTGCTTGAGAAAGTAATAATGGAGGAGAAACAGAGAGAGACTAAAGAAAAGAGGAAACAAAAGATAATTCTGGACACTGCCATTAAAGTGACTTGACTTCCACTGACTATAGGGGGACCCAAAGCACTAAAAATTGCAAATGTTTACCTGACGCACCTTTAAGACTGTTTTTCAGTTATATTTTGTTAGTTTTTTTTCCACACAATATATTATATAATTTGGTAATATGCTTTCAATTGTCTTATAATTGACTAGTCTTTCTCCATCTCCATCTTAGAACCTTCCCAATCCGAGGCTTCCAGATCTATGATGGTCCAGTGCGGCTTACACAGAGTACATTTCGTAGATTCATCCCCACACCAGAACGTTATACCAGTGCAGTGGGATTCAACTTGAAGAACACATGGCAGCTGACCCCACGAAACAACCTCTCTCAGCTTAGCTTCGAAGCCACTGTGAGTGAGCATCTGGCTTTGGCTTGAAATTTCTCCTCATCATTATTTTCATTTTTACTAGTTGGAAGGTTGGAAAGAGAAGTTACATGCTGACACTGGTTAACAGTAGGCACAATGCAAATGGTATTGATGCATACAATAAAACATACGTTTGGAATTTTCTGTTAATTGTCTATTATCAACTTATTTTTTTTATCATTATAGCCCTTAAGATGGAAATGATATGAAAGTGTGAGATTAAAGTTATCGAAGCAGGGCTCCTACATTTTATGTCTAAACTTAGTCTGGAGCCCCTGTGTTCCCATTTGAGTCTAATAGTCTAGTTCAGTATTTAACCTTTTATTTTGGCTTTTTTTTTTAATTGGGAGCAGTTCTTCTGAGAGATTTCAAAGTCCTGATCCAGTGAGTTGGGAGTTATTTTTGACACTCGGGGTCCCCTGAAGTCAGTTCCCTGGAGAAATGGTTGTAAATCACTGGTGCCCTCTTGTGGTGGCACTGTGTAGTACTCTTCTAAATTTCTTTATGCATCTTCATCTTACTAAACTTCATCTCTTGAGTCATTATATCGTTATCAAACAGATCTTTTTTGTATTTCCAGTCCCATTAAAAGGTGTAGCTCCCTAACTTTTTTTTTGTTTTTTTTCCCTCAGGATTACCAGTAATATTATTATCATGGACAAGTAGCAGCTGCATTAAAAAGTGTACTTACAAATGCAAAATAATAGCCTGTTGCACTGTAATTTTTGATGTGTTGACAGTCACTCTTCACTGATGACATCCTCCGAGCCTTCTTTGGTCGCCCTGGACAGTGGTTTGAAGAGAACGACCTGGATGGTGACAAGAACTCCATATTTCATGATGTGGATGGGTCAGTAACAGGCTATAGAGATACGTACGCTGGCCGGGCAGACAATTACCTGATCCAGCATCCTGGTTGTGTAAAAATGCCTCATTGGAATGGGGTGACCTGCAGTGGCCGCTATTCTCAGGTACATTATACAAGAAACTATCCACCATTGTTTTGTCCTTTCTTCTTTCTCTCCCTGAGCATCGCACTTCAAAGCGTCGTCCTTTTCTTTAGGTATACATCCAGACCCAGGGAGCCCCTAGTCTCAGTTTATCCATCAGCAGAGATGAATATCCTGATGCTCCTCTGGTGCTGAGAGGAATTAACAGCCAGGGGGCACTGTCTCAGCAGTACCAGCCCATCCTGATGATGAGCAAGAGCTACACTCTGCACTGGAACGGAGCTGCGCCCAGAGAGGTTGTCCTTTCGCTCATCAACTTTGACAAGTGAGTGACAGGAATGACGCATGTTTTTGCACACAACAACTGATACTGTTGTGAGAGTTCTGTAATGTTACACTAATATATCACTGCATTAAGTCAGATTCTTCAGCTTTATATCTCATTATTTCTTATTCTTTCATTATGAGTTTATTATAATGCATTATAATGTCCCTTCCTTTCTGTCACTCAGAGATGACTGGGTACTGGTGGGACTCTGTTATGCATCAGACACCACATTTCAGATCATGGCTGACATCAATGACAGGCAAACAAACACCTTTGATGACATTATAGACTACGGCATGGTGTCATCTCTTGCACAGCTTGAGAAAGAACCGCTAGCAAGGAAGTACTACTTCGATCAATCTGTTGGGTAAGGCAACAAAAATCCAATCCTTTCTTTTCACTTTACTTTTCAGTTTGCAATGTGATCAAGTAATCAAGTGTGGGTCACTGGCTTTATGTTGAATAGTTGGGGTTTTAATGGTGACATGTCCTTACTGATATTTACATATAAAGTCAAGTGTCATACCAGTGGCTCAGCAGCTCGCAGCATTTCAAGTGTTTTTATCTTCATTCCTCTCTGAGGCTTCAAGTTTCTGAATTCTTATTGAACTTCTGATGTTTCTCCTGTGCTCCTGCCATCATACTCAGCTTATTGTGGCTCTACCTTCGGGCCCGCCATGGCCGTGAGGGTCACAGCTATTGTTCAACCAAAGGGTGTGAAAGAGTGAAAGTCATGGCCACTTCATTGTCCAAAAATACATGTAACTGTACAGCTAAGGCCTACCCAAAGTACTCCAAGATTGCTTCTGCAGTGGTGCCAATGCCGACTCTAAACACACTGCCCTGCAAAGACTGTGGTGCTCAACAGGTTTGTATTACTACATTTAATTGCTTAAATGACAAGCCACCACTATTGATCAGTTTTTCTTAATTTTTTTTTCTTCCTCCAGTCTGTATTTTCCAGTGAGCCATGGATGTCCTACCTCAAGACACAAGTGAAGTCTCTCAGCAGCAAAGAGCAACAGAGAGGAGATAACATCTCCTTTATCACTGTGAGCATGCTGGGCAGCAACATCAATCCAAGCTGTTGACTTTATTTATTTGATTCAGATTGAGAGCTTTGATTAGAGTTTATTTAATTAACTTGTTTGAATTGTGCTACCCCACAGGTGAATGAGGTGACCATGTCTTTCTCTCAGCCTGGGTTTTTCCTGGTCTCAGTGGATGCCTGCTCTGGAAAGGTCATCAAGAAAACCTCATTTGCAAAGATGAATACTAAGATGGAACAGTATCTAAAAACTGGAATACCAAAGCGGTGAGTTGTGAAAGAATAAAATGGCTCCAACACCATATTGTACATTTCAAGGCTTGCATAATGTTTGTTTTCCAGATCAGTAGTGCTCATGGCAACACGAGGTCAGCCTGAAGGTGTGGTTGATCTAGCACCTCATCTTGTCACCTTTGGTATGGCCAAAGCTGCTGACCTACACAGTAAAGGTGGGTAACACACTTAATTGTTTCCCTTTCTTTTTGTGTCTGGCATGCTTTAAGTTTCTGTTGTTCATGACACGATTATTGCTCCCCCTCACCACAGATAGTCTGGCAGTCTGGGGGTTCCTGGGGGGTTCTTCACGCCCTTCATGGGTTACACTACAAGCGGGGCAGGGCGACGAGGTCCTGGGGCTGCAGGAACGCTACTTGCCTCTGGGCTTGAAAGATTATGGCTGTTTACCACCTTCAGCACAAACACGCAAAGACATGGAGCTTCTGAAAAAAGCCACAGCGCTAAAATAACCAATGTGAAATGTAAAACTTGCTTACTCAAAAAAAAAAAAACAAAACAAAGAAAAAAGACTCTTGCACACAGATACACAAACACACAGCCAGCTGATGAATGTGAACTGCTGAACCTTTATTTATTAACAGTGAAAAAGATGTTTACCAATTTCACGTACAAAGAAGGTGTATTATGAACGGGATGAATGTTTTGTGATTTTGTCTGTGTACGTGTTTGTGTTAGTATGCCTTGGGGCTGTTAAGTCAGTGCACTTTTTTAAGAGACAAAACAGCTTACCTTATCAACCAAAGTAAGGAAAGGAGCTTTACAATAACGTTGTAATTTAACTCGGACAACAGGAAAAATAAAAAGTTACCTCTGAGAGCTATCTACCAATATCCTAATTTATTATTCATTATATTAAGACAGAATGAATTTGATTTACACGCAGACCCAGAGGAAATTAGGAAAATAAATTGCATTGTCCCTGAAATTAGATGTTTTTTTTGGAACTGGAAATGAAATGAGCATCTGAGAATTAAACAGCAATATTAAGCCAAAAATGAGCATGCAGTGTAATAACAGAGCCAGTGGGTTGTCTGTGTTACTGAGGGGTATCGCAAAGCCAGATAAGCCATATTCATAATCATATTGGGATTTAGATAGTCACATAGTTACTGTGTAGAAAAATGAATCCTGGTGTCTTGCTTTTCTAACATATGAAATAGATAAGTTACTACTATGTATATATTTTTTTTCTTACTCAGCATCTGTAACAACTGAATCTTTTACTGGAAAACCTCTGATCATCGTGCAGCTGTACACCTAAACACTTTAAGCACCTTTTTGTGGATTCCTTTGTGGACTTACTGAATCTGTTATTTCACTTTTTTTTTTACTTATCATTTCACTCCAATGGTCTCAAAGGCTGGTCAAACATGCAGCGCAAATAGAAATTTTCTTTCTTTCTTGTTCCAAGCAGAATTGAATGTTTTACCTGTTGTCTGCCTCATTTATAATCTTTTGTGTACATTATTACCAAAACAGTATGCTGATGGAATTACCAGAAGCTTTTTTTTATTTTTTTTTTTTAAAGTCTGTAGCCGGACCCTGCGGTAGTGAGCACCAAATGCAAACAGATGTTATACCTGCTGAGAGATACTGAGACTATATTCTTTAATGCATGTACGGATGTGAGCAGGGCTCCCCCACTGAGCGTTAATAAGTACCCATTTTTTACTGTGTGAGTATTTGAATGATCATGTGAGGCTGATTACCTTGTTGCCTTTTAACCACTGTTAAAAAAGAGCAGAAACAAATATTTCCATTCTTTGCCTTTCTTTCAGTTGATATTTGGAAGATGCACAACCAAGAATTTTTTGTTGTTTTCTTTTGTACTGAACTTTGTAAATATAGTGTTGATCTTAAAGTGTAAGAGGAACAGGTAGTCAATATTGTGTGTATTTGCTGTATTTTTTTCTGATTGTCAATTGATGGCTATTTTCTTGGGAATCTTTTGGAATAACTTTGACATAAAACTTCTGCATTTGCTATGAGATTGGCAATTAAATAAACATTTTGTGCTTTGTCATTACTTTGCACCACTAACTTTCTATCTAGTCAAAACTGATTTTAGCAAAAGAAAAAAAAAGGTTCTGTATTATACACAACATGCTGGAAATAACCTGGCAAAGTCAAATCTATGTTTAGAATAATGTTTGCAATGTCATTTTATTTAGAAAAATAAACAAACTGACCTGAAAATAAGCCACTCATTTCACTACAACAGCTGCTAACAGACCACGGTTAAGATAGATAAAAAAATTACATTTATCAGATGTAATCTGGGAGTGCACGCAAGCAGTCAGTGTAGCAACTGCTTTTACTGTTACATGATTATGTATGAGAGATCTGTTAAATCAGTTGACCAAGATAAATCAAGAAACATGTCCAGGTTTACAGCGAAATGAAAGTTTAAAGACTGATAGAAATGACAATAGTATACTCACACTAGTTTCTATCCTTTGCATGTACCTGTTACAGTGTAATAATTTGCATTGCAGTCCTAACAGTGCAGAACCTACTACATGGCTCTGCTGATGAAGATAGCCATCCATACAGACCCTCAGTGGTGCCACGCACTCATCACTGCACTGTAAATGAGAGTGGACAGACTGGAGTGGCACTGTTACCAGGCATAACAAAGACAGCGCTCTCACCACACTGACTCTCATTGTTTCTCACTGATTGCCTCTAAAGCCCAATATTTTAGGTTGATCTTGACCTACTTGAACTTTCACAAGACTCGATTGTCAGTACAGGCTGATGGTGCAGGCAGAGCAGATATTTCTATCCGATCTTTGCTTGCTGCACATGTTTCAAAAACTGGAAAGGGGTGATAGTGGTATCCTCTGATCCTGTTTTAATATTTCATTTTCTACAGCTGACTTCTAATTATGTAATACCAAGCTTTTGCTCTGTTGAAATACATTTAGAGAAATGCCAAGGCTAAAAATATGACTCTAGAGACCTGTGTGGGTAGCATTTGTTAGTGTTATACTGTATATTGTTTTCATGTGAAGGCTATAACTATGGTAACACACTAGATTATAACATCAGTTTTTGTGTGCTTTTATTTTTTTCTTTTAGTATTTTAACATAACAAAAGATTTATTCTTTGATTTATTTTATAATTTAAAGGTCAAATGAAATGAAACAATAAGGGAGCCAACTCCAAGATGAGAGGGAAAAAAATTTAGTTAAATTAAATTATTTAAGGTTATTTATTTATATATTATATTATTAATTTATACAATTAAAATTGTTTTGGCTGACTGGCAGATGGCTGCCTGAGTAATCAGTTAAAGATGGATGAGATCAATGTCTTTTTTTTTTAATCTTTTTTTTTTTATTATTTCTTATCTATATAGTTGAACACTAAACATCTATACCATATTTTTCTGGAACCTATCTCACCTGATGGCTAATAATGCAGTAGGCAGCGTACATTTGAGAAAGTGTTTGGTTCACACACACCAACAGCCAGTTTTCAATACCTATCCTTTTGAAGCAACAGTTTTAGCTCCTGGCTGTAGCGTTGTGCTGCCTTAATGTAAGAATTAGACAACTAATTAATACATACAGTATACTTGGATCCATACATAACTCTGTGTGAATTATAATGTACTTCTCCTGATAGAGACCTATATTTCTTCACTCTCTAAACAAACAAGGATGTAAGACACTTTGTAAGAGTAGCTCATGAGCCTGCTTGTTTTGTAGTGATTTCCCACCAACAGTTATGCACTTTGAAGCTACAGAGAAATATTTTAAGCTGGATAAGGAGGACCCACGCCCTTGGACTGTATGATTAAAAACCTTTGTAACTTTTGTTGAGTGTGCACGTGAGCAGATGTGGTGATCACATATATTCATCTGAACCCGACGCCGAGCAAATATTCTGCATTATCTGAATAAATTGCCAGACTGACATATAACTTGTTTCTGACGGCTTTCTCTTTGCAGCTAATTTGAAAACAGGCACTTTTCAGTTAAAATGTTTTTCTGTGGATTTAAACTTGTCAACCAGTTCTTGATTATTCCTTAACAATGCAGTGGCTTGTAGTTTAATACAATGAATTTGCTCAACCACATAAGATTATGAGCTAGCCACTGACACAATGCTAACTCTGCTAAAGCCGCACAGTTTCAGAGGGATTAGTTTTCTTTCATGTTATTCTTTAACAATAGATGCAGTTCATTTGAGTATGTGGGATAATATGGTAAATAAACAATACACAAGTTAACTGTTGTTAAGTTAACTGTTAACCCCCCCCCCCCCCCCCCCCCCCCCCCCCAAAAAAAACTCAAACAAGTAGAGCAGCCTGTGACTCAGAAAAAAAGGAGCAGAACCACTCAGATTAGGACACCTCTCACTCTACATCGAGGCCTTCTACATTCCAGCCCTGAGGGTTGCACAGAAAGATGAAGAGTTGCTCTGTCCGTATGGTTCCTCCAAGCCTTGTAGGTTGCGGCAGCTTCCTCACAACATTGCTTTTAGGAACATGTGCTACATCGTTTTTTTTTTTTATGGCAAAAAAAGGGTCTCTGCAACACTTTCCCGTTTCCCTGAATTCTTCTAAAGAATTGTGTGAGTATTTCATCACCGTCAACTTTCTCAACCTTACCAATGTAACGAACAATTCCTGAGTTACACACCAGAGTTACCAGTTCCTCTCTCTCAGCTGTTGTGATGGAACCAACTAGATCTTTGTGTCACAGTTTGAATCAAACAGAAAGTTCAGAATCAATGGCATGTTGGTCTCTGTTTTCAGTCCATCCACTTCATCCACAGTGCAGGCAACAACATTACAAATAGCAGTTTCAACATTCTTTCAACACCTAGCTGGTTATTATGTTATTACAAGCTACACATGTCAGTCTTGTGTGTGTGTATCGTGTATCTTACTAGCTGAGGCCTTTGTACCGTATAGACACCTGTTTCATCCACATTGAAAATCTTGTGTGGGGGGAATTTATGTCTGTTAAAGATAAGGAGAAAGATAATTCCAAAATACTTAATTTTAGATTAAAGCCTGAATAAAACATTTGCAGTAAAATAATTAATTCTGTCACCTGTCCATGACTACTGCCAGATTATCAAATAACTCCCCAATAGTCGTTCTATTGAAAGCAAGTGAAGTGGCCCTTCAGAGGGATGTTGCTTCAGGAGTTCGGACAGAAAGATGGCGAACGTGCTCAGGAAGCTGCAAAATCATTCTTGACCTATAGACAATCCATTATTATAAGATTTAGCCTTGTGGGAAGACCAGCCTTAGTTACCATATGATTGTACAAAATCATATTCTGTCTTGCACACCCTGGCTTACCTGCACACTGCATCTCTGTCCAATTGGCAGGAATAAGGACATGGTTTCTTTCTGCATATTCAAATGCCAGTTGGCAGCACTTAGCTGGAGAGAGGCCATGGGACTGTTCAGCAAGTTATTTCAGGTGTTTGGAAAGTTCTTCCTCCATCTCATCAATGAAAATTCTCTTTGCCTGAGCCACTGCACCCCAGGCTACTGATTTCACTTCCCTTTCTCTTTTTTCCTTATAAATCTTAGGAGGCTTGACTTGTCAATATTTCAATCCCTTGATACAGCTCTTGTCTTGCACTAAGCTGCATTTTAGCATCCCATCTCTCATTTTCTCATCCACCTCTCCCCCCACCCCCGCACAGCCAGTTCTCTGTTCTCTGTAAATACACATGTAGAGTCTGTAAATATCATCTACCAAGAGTGTTGTTTTTATTTTATATATATATATTTTTTTTCTACTATTTATTTAAAGGTGGGGTAGGTGTTCTTTGAAAAAACGGTTCCAGCAATCCAACTCAAGTGAGATTTTGAAAATATACACTCCCTCTCTCCTCCCAAAGGCTCCGCCTCCTCCTCTTCAGCTCACCCCTCGAAACCACGCCTTCACACGATTCACGACTACATGAACCGCAGGGAGGGAGGGAGGGGTGGGTGGGAGTGCATTGATATTTGATGGACGTATTAGGCAGCCAATAAAAGTAAAGATGATCAGTTATTTGATTGGTCAGAGTTTTTCTCTGATTATACCCTCTAGACCGGACCAAAACATTTCGTTTTTTTTGCAAACATTTTATTTCAGTGGGTGCAATGGGAAGATGAAAAGGTTTTCAGGCAATATTGTAAAAAGTGCTGCAAAAAAAGAACATCCACCCCACCTTTAAGTGCTTTATTTATGTGTGTATTATGTGTGTGCCTGCTGGGAGTTGTGCAAAACTTTGTTATGCCTGTATAATGACAATAAAGAGACTCGAATCTTGAATCTAAAGACTTCTTTCACTCCTTGACTTCAGTGGCTACATTTTCCATCTCTTCAAGGGAAGTTTTGCCCCAGGTTGTCTTCCTGTTGTATTTCCTTGGCATCATGGATTTTTTAAACTGTTTATGACATGAAAAAAAACAAAACAAAAAAACAACAACAACAAATATCTGTCTTACTTTGCCTCCAGGGGAAAAGTGAGACAGTGTCTTACTTTGCCACAAGGCATTTGCCTCACTTTAACCCACCACCACCATTTTATAAAAAAACAACCTCTCTGTGCAATTCAGGGTTATCTTTAGCTAGCATCGTCACATCATTTTAAAAGTTGATAGTTCAACAATATATGAGATATGAGTTTGTCTACTTGAATCAATTACCTTCAGCATGAGAGTTGATTATGTTGAAAACCAAAACATTTACTTTTACATCCCAAACATATATTTTTGTACAAAACACATGCTTAGCACAACACTTACACATGCACAGCACAATGAAGTAATTGGGCCAGGTGAAATGGATGGCCAAAATTAATTGTTTCAAATGACCACACGGTTCTATTGTGAAAATTAATTGCTCAAATGACCACACGTGTGTTCTATTGCTTAGATACAGGGGGTGTCTCACATTACTCAATGTCTCACAATACCCCACTCTTCCTTACTGTTGTAACACAGAATATGCTATGATGCAACATTTTGTAGTTTTAAACTCCAAAGTTTGACAAAATATGAAATTAGCCAACTGAGCTTTGCCTCACCAGAGAGCATTAGTATCAGTCATTATGTATCAGAGGCACACAACTGATGCGTGTGCAACATATACAAAGCCTCAGAAAAGTTAGACTGACCTGTAGTGTACATTAACATGACTGACATATTGATTCAGCCTCAGATTAGTGGATTAGTAGAGACTGAATATTTGCAAGAAAATTAATTGTGCATCCAGATGGCATGCTACCCTCATCTACCTTTGGACATTATAGGCCATCAGTTTAGTTTATAGATGGTGGGTTGTTTCAAGCATGGCAGAATTTTTTTAAAGTTTCATTTCACAGGACAGGTTTTTCAGTGGTTCCAGTTGATGCCCTGCTGATACTCAGTGATGGTGGTCCTGAATAATTAAACAGGTCTGACAGCCATGTAGGGGTCCGTTTCTATGACAACCACTCTCCCTGTGTCATCGCAGTCCTGAGGAGTAATGTAAATCTCCTTTCTGCTTAATGTCACAGTAACTTCAGAAAAGTGGCCACTAAAAGACATGTGAGATGGGTTCAGTAGGACCTTTAGATTACATGTCTGGCCTTGGCTTCTTCTCTGCTTGGTGTCGTCACAGGTGAACAGTTGGTGATGAGAAAGAGAAAAGGTTCATACACTGCTACAAAAACTAAACTGGCTTTCAGGGGTCAGCTTAAAATGAACATAATTATACATTACACAGCTGCTAGAGGAAGTGAGTAGGGTGATTTTTGTCAGTCTAACTGCGCAGAAATCAACCACAAAGATCTGCCGATAATACACCGCAGAGATGGGATTGATTGCTGTCAGGTCACAAGGGGAATATTTTAATTATGTCTCTAATGTATTCTGACAATATGGTGACATATGCTTCTGAGCGTCGTAGTTCACCCAGCAAACACATAGACAAAACTGACCCCCCCTTTCACACGTCACCACTCAGACAGAGGCAATTACCCTTTAACATCAAATGGTTCATCAGTTCACTGGCCCATTAGACAGTGAATTAACCTTATCTACCTGTACATGGAGAGGTATGAGTTTGACACTTAACAACCTTGTGCCAGTCAGTGCTATTACTAGAAAATATTCTGTGAACTTTCCACACAGCATGATGTTAGCTAATCACACTGCAAGAAATTCAATAAAAAAAGGATTATGATGCAGTTATTTACCGTTAGAAGTGCTTATTCTGTATTCTAATCATTTACTAATTTAATATACTACAATGAGTTGGGATTTCAATTTGGGGTTGTCAGATGCTTAAAGGCTAAAGCTCAGCATGGCATTTTTAAAACCAAACTTCAACTCAGTGGGTGTCATATGATTTGTGCTGGAATGATGTATTTAACAAAGATTAAAAAATGGATTAACTTAATTAAATTAAATTAAATTTTGTTTCGTTATAAAGAGACAAAGTGTGAGCTGTTGAGGCTCAAATGTAATACTTTCTGCAGAATTCAACAGTTTCATGCCATTTACTAAGGACTGGGAGCATTTGTAGCTGCTGTTCATTGGCAGGATCTGCTCTCATGAGGCCATTAAATGATCATGAAAGTATGAGGCCATCAGTGTTTGGCAGTGATGATAATGATGACTATGAAGCTCATTATTGTCATGGCTCCAATCATGCATGTTGCATTTAGCTTCAGTCTCTAACTAGTTTAATTTTTGCTGTGAACCAATAGCCCATCGAAACAAGCCAAGCAGAGACCCATAGTGTGGTTACCAAACCAAGATAATCAGTGTTCTCTGGAGAAAGAGTAGTCTACCAGATTTGTGACTGTCTTGACTGCTCAAACAACAGGCCTCTGGCTGCAGGCTGCCACCAATGGTTTCTGTATTCAAGCTACAGCCAAACTAATGTACTGTCAACCCCCCAAGGGGCGAGGGTCAAATGTAGAGAGATGATAAGTTAAATCTATGGAGATCTATGATCACTCTTTAATCTATCGGACAGTAATGGATTAAAGACATAAGTAGTTACCAGAAACTGAATTAGTCTATTAATCTTATTATGATTCATATAATGGACATGCATATGGTTCAGCCCAAATTATTCATACCCCCTTTTCCAGCAATCAATGGCAAAGCCTTTATTGTTAATCACAGCAATAAAACACTTCTTATTACTGCAAACAAGGTTTATCCATGTCTCCAGTGGGACTTATAATAACTTCCTCTTCCATAACCATCTTCAGCTTACGAGGCCTCCTTTCCATCATTCTGTTTTTATTTCCCTCCACAGATTCTGAATTGGATTCAGTTGCTGGACCATTGCAATAAAAGTTGATCATTCTTTATCACTTTGTTTGTTTGCTTTAAATCATTTTCTTGTTGGAAGACAGGATAAGTTATTCTGTAGGTGTCTGAAGATTCCCTCAAGAATCCTCTATTATTTCTCCTTTCCAAGGATTGTACAGGGTGCAAAGGTCACCACCAAGTCCATACTGATGAATCTTAATAATTCTGGTACCCCTACCTCAAGGACAGTTGCTTCAGTGGCCACCACATAATGATGGTCCCCACTGACACCAGCTAGAGGAGTACTTACCAAGAAAGAAGAAAGCTTTTGGTCATTCATTCTGTGATGTGATGAGTTATGAAATGAGTTAAATGAAGATAGGCACAGGGTTTATGAACAGTGAAAGAAAACACATTCAGCTCCAAGAACACCATCTCTAAGGTCAAATATTGTGATGGAAATGCTTTGAGGGTTTTCTTCCAGCTACAAAACCAGGCAACCTTATCAAATTAAACAACATCAGGAAAAGAGAGGACAGCCTTAGAACTCTGGAGAATTCATAACGCACTTTACAGAAAATCTTGTAACTTTCAACAAGGCAGTGAATAAAATTCAAACCCAGAGAAGTCAAGAAACCATGAGAAACCTGACCTGAATCCCTGCAAGAATTTGTGGAGGAAACTAAATATCAGAGTTAGGTAAAAAAAAAAAAAAAAAAAAAAAACCTTCTAACCTCAAAGAAACAAAGATCATTATAGAAGAGGTGCACTCCAAGATCTCAATAGTGAAATGAAACAAGCTTGTTAGCAAAGACAGAATTATATACTCTTTAAGAAAGAAAGGGAATACAAATTATGGTTTTATTATATTGCTAACATCTCAAACATAAATTTTGAAGTATGTCAGCATTGAGCATTGGTACAAATAATTAACAGCTTGACACATGCATAAAGGTTTCTACACATGTAAAAATGTTTGTGTTTTCTTTCCATCCATCTTTCTTCTATAACCACTTTCATCCTGTTCAGCATCACATGGGAGCTGGAGTCTATACTAAAAACCATGTAGGTGCAGAGATCTGAAATTGGAATGTTCTTGCTGTTAGATGATGGTGCTATCCATCACACCAGCTTACATGTAAAAATCCCTCTGTGCTCTCTGCTACTCTGGTATTTTACCTTGCTTTTTGCTGTAATGGTTTTGCAGTCATTATCTGTATGGGTAAAAGGAGGTGCAGGATTTGTCATTTACAGAGGACTTTATGGCACTGGCTTTCATGAAAGTTAAAATCCTTATTTATTTATTATCCATCTACCTATCCATCAATTAACTTCTTATTAGGGTTTTGGTGATAGGGGCAGCAGCCCAAACAGAGATGTCTCAGACTTCCACAGGTACCTTCTCTAACCTCTCTGGGAGGATACCAAGATGCTCCCTGGCCAGCTGAGAAATATAATTTCTCCATCATGTCCTGGATCTGCCTCGAGGCCTTCCGGTAGGACATGCCTGAAACACCTTCGCAGTTAGCTGACCAGGAGATAGCCTAACAAAAAGCCCAAACCATTTAAATAGGCTCCGCTCGATGTGGAGGAGCAGTGACTCAATTCTGAGTCTCTCCCAGATGACTGAACTTCTATCTCTAAGGGGGAGTCCAGCCACTTTTATTCGTAATCTTGTTCTTTCAGTCACTACCCAGAATTCATGACCATAGGTGAGGGTAGGAGCAGGCACTGTTGCCAACTGGGGGGGTGGGGGGGTGGGGTGGAGAGGAGCCCGAGTTGTCTCGCGCGGGGGCGGGGTGTTTGTGGCTGTGCCCGACAGAGAGACAGAAAGTGAGAGAGAAGCGCGGCTCGCGAGGCAGACAGCAGCCATCAGCAGCCAAGTGATGGCTTAAAACCTAGCGGTTTGAGTGCCAGTGAGTCGCTAAATCACCAGAAAAAGTCGCTAGATAGGGGGGTCTGGAAAGTCGCTAGATATAGCGACAAAGTCGCTAAGTTGGCAACACTGGGAGCAGGGCCGTCGCGTGAAGGCAGGCAAACCAGGCAATTGCCTAGGGCCCCGAGCTGTCAGGGGGCCCCCAGACAACGACTCATTAAGAACTTAATGCAATGACACATACGGTCTGCCTCGCTGTGGTGAAAGGAAAATGCAGCGACAGATTGCCCTCGGAGGCCCCCCTCAATGTGGGGCGGGGCCCCGCACCTGTGGTTCATCTCCCGACCAATCGGGGGGCCCCCAGACAACGACCGATTAGGAACCAAATGCAACGACACACCGTCTGTCCCCCTGTGGTGAAAGGTAAATGCAGCGACAGATCGTCCTCGGAGTACCCCCTCAACGCGGGGCGCGGCCCCGTCCCTTCAACCAATTTTGACTTTGGACTTCTGCCAGCAAAAGTGTATTTAGTGGCGGAAAATTTAAAATGAAAAATGAAACGAAGTTATCCTTCCGGTTATGAAAAACGGAAGAAGAAAAAGGAAGAGGAGGCAAAGAAAAAGCAAGACACCGGTAAGTGACAGTTCATTTAATAAATTAGGAGTTTGAGTCTTCAGTGTTGTACAAGTGCAGCTATTAGGCCAAAAGAAAAAAAAAAAAGCTAGGCTATGCGTGAGGATGAGGTCTATTTTCGCTAGCTCGCTGGCTGGCAAATGCTAACGAATGCGAACAGTTTCTCTCTCTCTGCATATATTACCTAACGTTATTACCTCTGGAAACACCACTGTTAACAAAAAAACATAGCTGTGTAGTAACAAATAGTGTTGCTGCTGGCTGCTGCCATGTTTTAACTAATGCAAAATATTCATTTAAACTGCATAATTGAAGCAGTGGTATTTTAACAACTCTTATTACTCTTGTTACTACTGAAAACACCTGTTTTTTACAACAAAACTCCACTTATGTGCTCTGGTTGTTTAACTGTTTTTAAAGCATCAGCTGTCTAATTTTCAAGCAGAATATAATAATTTAAATAATTAAATAATTTTTAAAATAAAAGATTTTTGGATTGAATGATCTTCTTGGTGTTTTTGGACCGGTAGGGCCCCCGTGCTCACTCTTGCCTAGGGCCCCCAAGGTGACTAGACCAGGTAGATGACCCATTTAAATTCAATGCCTCCCACTTCCCTCAGGATACAGTTGAAACTCTATTGGAGGTACGAGTTGAAGATCTTGGTAATGGGTTCTTCTTCCAGACGTTCCAAGCGAACCCTCATCATAACTTTGGGCCTATTGGGTCTGTCAGAAATCCTCCCACTGCCGTTTGATCCAACTCATCACCAAATGGTGATAGACAACCAAATGGTGATGAGTTGACAGCTCAACTCCTCTCTTTACCAGAGTGTGCAAAACATACAACCAAAGGTACAAGAGTATGACTATAAAGTCAATCATTAAACCATAGCCTCGAGTATTCTGGTGACATGTGTATTTTTTGCACTCTTATGTTCATTTTTTTGCACTCTTATGGTGTTCAACAAAGTGTGACTGACACAGAAGTCAAACAACACAACACCACTCGCATTAAGATCAAAGAGGATCTTCTTCTCAGTCATGCCTCTTCAAGCAACACTGTCAATGCCCACATGAGAGTTGAAGTCCCCTGGCAGAATGATGGAGTAATCTTTTGAAGCACCTTCCAGCACACCTGCCAAGGACTCCAAGAAGTCTGGGCGTGCCGAAATGCCATTCGGCTCAGAAGTGCAAACAACAGTCACTACCCGTTCACGGACCCAAAGGCACAGTGAAGCTATCCTCTCGTCTACTAACCAATGGTGAACTCCAGGGGGCTATAAGTAAGGCCACTCCAGCTTGGCATCTCTTACCCAGGGCAACTCCAAAGTGGAACAAGGCCCTGACTCTTTCGAAAGATTGGTTCCAGAGTCTATGCTATGTGTTGAAGTGAACCCCACTATATCTAACTGGTCCCTCTCAACCTCATGCACAAGCTCAGGTTCCTTTCCCGACCCCCGCCCATGCCCCTGCCCATGCCTTCAGCTGCTGCGCAAAATACACTGCATCTGACCTGTGCGTTCCCCTATTTGTTCATCAGCGAATGGAAATCACTGTTTGGTTTTACAGTATAAAACCTTAAATGTCTTCCTTAATCCTTCAGTTTCCTTCCATCCCAGTGTCTGTACTGTTCACCACCCTCATCCACATTCCTCCTCATATCCAGCTCTAAGTAATAGGCATGTTGTAGAGAACCACCTACTTACTGTTATTCGTGTTCAGGTAATTGATTACAAATTGCATGCTCTTATCTGGAACTATTGTGTAGAATTCTACATCTATCCTAATTGCTTTGTCTTGTTCTCTATTTTTCTCAGTCCATGTTTTTTACTTGATTACTTTGGAGTGTAAAGCCTGGGTAGGCTTATGTTTTTAGTGTTAAATTAAGATGGATGCAGCAGGTGTGCAAAGCTGCGTGATGGAGCACCGTGGAATTGTTAAGAACCAGTTTGTATCTGATGTGACAGACCACAACTGCAATTACAAACCCAGTCTCATTGATACAGGCAGGCCATGATAAGGAGAGGGACAAAGTGACAGGAAGAGGAGAGGCAGAGAGTATAAGGGAGGTTAAAGGGAAGGCGACAAGTGGGAAAAAAAAAGAGAAAGGCAAAAGAAATTGAGATTTTTTAAAACTGATGATGAAAGACAATAAAGAGAGGAATAAAAGGAGGAAAGTAGATCAATTAATGCTGGATACTGATAAACCAGGGGAACATTATGACGTGCTTATGTTTCCAGACAACCAAGAGGAATCTCAGGGCCCTAAAGGGATCAGTAGTTTCACAGGGGCCCCTCGTTGTTGTCTCACAAGACAACTCCTTCCCTCTGTTGCTGTGGCATCCAAGTGATCTCTTAATTAATTCATATTACAGGGCAGAACTAAATTTGTACTCGTTAGCCACCTGCTGTTTACTTTTCTTTATTTGCTGTCATTAACCCTCTTCCCTTCAAACTGTGCACTGTGAGCGTGTGCAGTGTGAGGGATTCGGGGTGGGTATCATGACATCCTCACCTAGCAACCTGCTTCAGTGAGATGCTCAAAGGGTCTGGATCACCGGGGGTAACACACACTGAGTCTCCCACACTGCAGCCCTTCAGAGTAAATAACTCCAGGGCTTTTGTTGGTGGCGCTCCACCAGCCAGATGCTCGTCAGGCTTCATTCTCTTACATTACTCATTATAGAGTGATAAACTAACGATAAAGGAAAGAAGAGACTTGCGGCATCATTGCAAGAAAAGGGATACCATTTGCTTGATCTTCATCACCTTTTCTGTAATCTTCATCGCTGCCAGGGGAAGGATGTTTTGGAGAGGTGCAAGATAAGAAGACAGTCTCTTTCTCTTCATCATCTTCTTCCTCCTTCTGACTTCTCACACCTAAACAGGGACGAGGCTTGCCATAACAAGCATCTAAAAGAAATGATCAACAAAAGTGGTTAATTAGATTAGTGCAACATCTGTTTGGCTGATCTTGACGGTATAAGAACATGATTGAAGAGTATCAGAATGTTTGTCCTTCTATTCCTGATAGAGCTGTGTTTTAATGAAGACTGACAGTGTCTCACACACATGCACACATCTGTGCTCTGCGTCATGCCCTATCTTCCAGCAGACCTCCAGTAGCAGAGGGACGTCTTGGCCACCTGTGGATTCTGACACCTGGAGCCAACCATCTTAGCAGAGCCTCCACTTCTCTCTCCTTCCATTCATCTCGCTCTGTTCCTGATGTGGTTGTCTTTCAAAGAAAAAAGGAGTTGTTTAAGAGGATCATTCAGAAGTTCACGACTGAAGTGAAGTAAGGGCAGGAGAAAGCCGTCCCTAAAAAGAGCTCCAGGGACATTCGAGTGGTAAGACATAAACTGATCTGAAATTGAATGCTGTGTTGCACAGGAACTTTGAGCTATTTGTGTGTAAGAAATATACTAAAAAGGCCAACAAGAATGATAAATTTTAACAAGCACAGATGTTTTGATCAAATCAGATTTGTGGGGGAAAAGGGTAGTAGAATGAAGGCACAGTTGAATGGGATTCATTTATGTGATACATTTTTATTGGATGGTAATAAAGATTGGATTATATTAGATGTAGTAACAGATTCATGCGGAACAGTGTTTGGCTGGTGTGTTAAATAAATTATAGTCATCAGCCCTCTCTTTCTTGCTTTGCCCCTCCATCTGTTGGCCGTTGGACACTGAAACAACCATATGTTCTCTATGTATAAATCATCTAGCACAGATCACTCCATGACAGTTCATGTTAGTAGAACATGGATGGGAGCCCCTCATTTTTCCAGCACAAGCCTTTGAGGTATTCTCTGCCCCCTTAAAAGATTGTAATTTGTTCAGCCTTTAACCTTCTACTTTTTACGTACTACTCAAAATCTTTTTTTTTTTTTTTGAGTCATGTCTTTATTGTCAAAAAGAGGTGGAAAATAATTAGTTTTCACTTGGTGTAGAAACGCCATCACAGTAGGAGTTTTTTATGCCTGTTATCTGTACACTCACATGGCTGGACCTTTCTCGACCATTTGGTGATTTGTCTCTGAGCTGATCTCCTCAGACACAGATGAGCTGTCCCTCATTAGAGTGGTTTAGATGGAAAGCCAGCATGACTGACTCACTGAAACCCACACATAGGTACAAATGTGCACGAAAATTGCAAATGCATCATTTTACGAACATATTGAGAGTATCATGGGTGTGCTGGCTGTCATTTAGACTGTTATCAAACAGCCTGGGAGATGTGTAGGAGTTTCAGCTGCAGTTTGGACAGTTTTGGTGACACCTCGCTACATGAGGCTGCGTTTGCTTTTGGCTCATCTGCTGTTACAGCCTGACAGCTTGTTGAGTCTTTCCCAACTGAATCACAGAAAGCAGCATAACAAAGCAACAATTAAATCAAGATGAATTTCACTCTCTTTTTTTTGGTTGTTGCCATTGTGTTAACTTCTCACCCTTGTTTAAAGGTTGATCACAAATTGTTCCTTGTGCAGTCTATTTTGTGTATGACATGTTGGTTTTTGTATCTTTCTCCTGAGTTTAGTAAAACTCCACCAGAGTACTCTCTGTAAACATACACCTGACACCCAGGGCAAAAAGAGGAAATTCACAAATTCTTGCAAACAGACATTCACATCTTGTCTGTGAATGCTGCGTGTGAATTATTGATAGCATCAACCTGCTTAAAAATGCGTCCCCAACCTTTCTGTGGCACACAGAGGAAACAGTAATTAGTGTTCAGATAGGAGAGGAAACACAAGCTAATGATCAGCTGGATAAACACAGTTGCCTGCAAACTGCTTTTGGGATAAATGTGCTTCTTATTTACAACTAGTGCTGAATTACAAATACAGTATATGAAAATGCCATACTGATTATTATGGCCCCTAGTTTTCATCACATGATACAGCAAGTTCAGCTTCAAGAAAGGAAAATGGTATAGGGATCCCGATTGCCCTAATTTTCTACATGGATTAGTTTGAGATGGCAAGACGTGCAAGACTGAGTGGAAAACCAACAACTAGATAAGTCATGTAAGCAATGAAAGCATGGATGAATGGGGAATGAGAACCGTTGCAGCTGACTCAAATCTGGCTGGCTGCGATGAATCTCCAGAAGCTGATAGCCAAGTCTTAGCTGTAAAATGGGACTGACGCGTGAGAGGTTGATCTGTGCTGGAGTCTGTCACAGCTGCAGCTTCTCATTAAAACAACTGATTATTCCCAGCTAGTATTGTCATTTCTCATCTTCAGTTTCCTCCCAAAAAAAAAAAAAATGTTCAAAAACAGAAGGTGAAACAGAGGGAGGCTGTTGCTCAGGAGGTGGGCTATCTATCTATCTATCTATCTATCTATCTATCTATCTATCTATCTATCTATCTATCTATCTATCTATCTATCTATCTATCTATCTATCTATCTATCTATCTATCTATCTATCTATCTATCTATCTATCTATCTCTCTCTCTCTCTCTCTCTCTCTCTCTCTCTCTCTCTCTCTCTCTCTCTCTCTCTCTATATATATATATATATATATATATATATATATATATATATATAAAGAGTGTGTATGTGTGTAATTTTTATCTTTCCATTCACCCCTTCAGTGAGAACACACTTAAAACAACAGTAATCACCTTAATAACAAAAAGTCTGATTGGGAGCTGAATCCTATTTGGTTAACAGAAATGAAGAGAATCAAGCTTTGGATGCAACGGGGCTTTCCTTTGATTTTGGCCCTTTGATGTCATTGTACCACTGATTTCTTTACATTATTTTGTTTGTGAAGCATTCTCACACTATAAATCCCATTTTGTAGAGTTAATCTCTTTGTGTTTTATCTCTCTGTAATTTGGAAATGTGGTTTTGTGTTTCTTAAAAACATATTCATATCTCTTGTTCATACCTTGACTGTCTTTATCTGGTGTTTTTCCTCCAGAGTAAAATGACGAGGAAATCCCACACCAGAAGAGTCCTGACTCCACTGTGCACGGAAATTAAGGTAGGAAAGACATTTCTGCTCTACCAGTCTTCCAAAATCAAAGAGACCATAGATCTCAAAAACATCTTATCATCTGATCATTTTGTGCATCATGGCTGAATCTGTGTGCAAGCTACAGTTATGGAAATAAAAATAAACTTCACTCCAAATATTCAGGATGATTTTTTACAATAAACTTATTTCAAAACAACATTACATTGTTAACATGAAACTGTTATTGTACTGGCATAAGTGAATCAGTCTCTGTGTTTGTTTTTTTTTTAACTCTTTAACTTTTGTGTCTTGTTTTACTTCCAGTTCGTTTGTCTTCTTCATCCTTTGTTCACCAAGATTCTCTGCTTGTTTCATTTGTTATCAAATATCTAGAGCACAACCTACATTAGAAAGAGTTGTGAAAACAAATGTTTTCAATTTCAAACAGGTCAACAGGTGATTGTGATGACAAATTGGCAGAATCCATGAAAGGCTGAGTCTTTGTTACTTAGTGTAGCTTTGTACCCTGTGTAACTCCAGAAAACTGAAAACCATTATCATTTAAGCTCATAATTGAAGCAGCCTCATGAGATGTTGGCCAAAATTTACTTCACAGGTGAACAAAGCAATAGTCATATAAGATATATATGCAAAGGTCTTAACGGTGGTATATCATTTTACAGCAGACTTTGATTTGTCACGCTCGTTGGTTTTGCCTCTGTTCTTTGGTGGTTCAACCAACATTTGAGGCCATCTGGTGGGATGTAGTCCAGTATAGTTTTAATTTTAGACAACATTCTAATCTCCAATATGGCTGTCAGAGAGTGCAGTTCCCAACAACAAGCAGCAGCAAGCATTTCTTTTTTTTTTGCTTGTATGTAAAATTATTAAGTTTCAAAACGTTGTACAATTTGCCAACTAATCAAGTGAAGATAATACTAGAATTTTACTTATAACTGTGAGCTGTAGTTTTATTTATTTATTTTTTTGTATAGGCTGGCATCAGCTTTTGATCTAATAACATAAATACGTAGGCTTTTGTGGTCACAAAGACTGAGGAGAAAACTACAGGGGTTGGGCAATGAAACTGAAACACCTGGTTTTGGAGCACAATAATTTATTAGCATGGTGTAGAGCCTCCTTTTGCAGCCAATACAGCGTCAGTTTGTCTTGGGAATGATATATACAAGTCCTGCACAGTGGTCAGAAGGATTTTAAGACATTCTTCCTGCAGGACAGTGGCCAGGTCACTACGTGATGCTGGTGGAGGAAAACATTTCCTGACTCGCTCCTCTAAAACACCCCAAAGTGGCTCAATAATATTTAGATCTGGTGACTGCAGATCAAGGGAGATGTTCAACTTCACGTTCATGTTCATCAAACCAATCTTTCACCAGTCTTGCTGTGTGTATTGGTGCATTGTCATCCTGATACACGGCACCGCCTTCAGGATATAATGTTTGAACCATTGGATGCACATGGTCCTCCAGAATGGTTCGGTAGTCCCTGGCAGTCACGCGCCCATCCAGCACAAGTATTGGACCAAGAGCATGCCATGATATGGCAGCCCAAACCATCACTGATCTCCCCCCATGCTGCACTCTGGGCATGCATCAGTCTGGCTGGTACGCTTCTTTGGGGCTTCTTCACACCATAACTCTCTCGGATGTGGGGAAAACAGTAAAGGTGGACTCATCAGAGAACAATACATGTTTCACATTTTCCACAGCCCAAGATTTTCGCTCCTTGCACCATTAAAACCGACGTTTGGCATTGGAACGAGTGACCACAGGTTTGGCTATAGCAACCCGGCCGTGTATACTGACCCTGTGGAGCTACCGACGGACAGTTTTGGTGGAAACAGGAGAGTTGAGGTGCACATTTATTCTGCCATCATTTGGGCAGGTGTAGTTTTATGTTTTTTGGATACAATCCAGGTTAGCACCTGAACATCCCTTTCAGACAACTTCCTCTTGGGTCCACAGTTAGGGTGAATTCCAGTTCTTCCCTTAACCCTCAATCTCAAAAATGTGCGCTCCCGCTAAGTGCAAGTGCTGTCCCGATTGTAAGAACGTCAAATTGAGGGACAATTTTGAGGACTGTATCGCCCTCAAAATTGAGATTCTCTGGCACCACCCTTGGAAGTAAGGGCTACCCAGAAGGCACTGGGTAATTTAGTCAAGACATCTTCGAAAAGGATGCAGACAAAAAAAGCTAACTACAAATGTAAGTATCTTTGTAAGTCTTAAAGATATAAATGTTACGAAACCGATGTGCACCAACAATGTGTCTTCTTTTGAACTCTGATATCTCACCCATGATGTTGTGTGCATTGCAATATTTTAAACAAAACTGTGCTCTTACCCTGATAACTGAACCATCACACTCTGCTCTTAGTGGTGTTGTGTGGAATTAATGAAGACTGGCCACCAGGCTGGTCCAATTTAGCCATGTAACCTCCCACACTAAAATGACAGTTGTTTCAGTTTCATTGTCCAACCCCTGTACATGCAAGGGTATATTCGGATTTACAAACCCAAGTTCTTAATGTAAGAGAGGTGGATTTTCTGTCAGCAACAGTGGTACAGAACCATCTGTTGAAGCTCAGTAACAATAAACCTGAATTCCTTCTGATATTGTGGCCTTGTGCTGACGCTCATTATATCAGCTGCTGCAACGGTTCAGCTTCTTACTTTTACTGATGTTCATGGGCACAGATCCTCTTTCATCACTTGCAGACTTCAAGACAAGAACTGCATCTTGTTCAGCATGTCTGATAATTAGTATTTGTTGAGGAGATTAGAACCGAGCTGTGCAATTTTTCTTAAGTGTTTTGTTGCTGTCTCAACTGATCGCAGCTCTTTCTTTTTCATGTCACTTGTTTGAGTCAAAACATGAGACTCTCTGATTCTGAGCTTCATACACACATTAAGCCTTTTGAAAAGGTTAATTGTTCATAAAATTAATTGGATTTGATTGATTTATGATGATCAGGTGTTTTTTTTTTGTCAGTCATGCTCTACCTGAACCCATACGAGATAACCCCCATTTCATTTGTATATCTGATTCGATCACTTTTGTTATATCTTCTAAAATTTGATTTAAAAATCTGCCATGTACATGATCTTATTATATAAATATTACTAAAGATGGCTGCATCCATGAGCGTTAGAGAAAAAAAAATCTTTGCAAGTGATGGGTCTGGAGGAATGCATGTTTTTAGAAGCAGCTGTGGAAAAATGCAGGAAAAGTGCTTGCAGAGGTATATTTACATCGGAGGAGTAATGAAGCGCTTATAATGCAACATGTTAGTTTTCAGGTTGGTAACCAATGGCAACCACATGACATTGCGGAGGTGGATCTTTGATGTTAAATAAAGGGGTAATGGATGGGTGGGAGGCTGATGTCAACTTGAATATATAGACTATAGTCTAAATTTTAATAACACTGAGATTTCCAAAGACCTCCTTGTGTGAAATCTTACACCTGAAGAACACAGTAGACGAAAATAAAGTTATGCTTAGGATCAATAAGATTGAATATTAAACATAATTGTTACATTGACTCTTTTCTGGTTAACTACCTGCTGCCCTCTGATGTTTTGCTGTGGAGCTGCTGGAGACCTAACTAGAACCCAGGGGTAATACCAGCTCATCATGGACAAGAGTCCATATAAGCAGAAAAAGACATGTTGTGTTGCTGTCTGCAGAACAGGAAAGATCCCCTCAGTGATGCAGGATCAATGTCATGACTCAATAAGTACAAGGGAATGAATAAATAATAATAGCAAAATACCATTCAAAGTAACTCCATGAAACACTGGGTGAGAGAGCAGAAGCTTCTTCTGTATTCTACTCAGTCTTTTTATGCTATCTCTCTGAAGTCAACTAGACCTGCTGGTAAATTGGTGAAACCTCATCTCTTATCGATCCAGAAATGCCCATGCAGTTCAGTGGTTAACAATGAGCAAGACTGCACACCTACTGGAGACTGGTCCAATCCATGGCTGTGATCAGGGTTAGCGACAATATTTTTATGCCACTTTCAAATAAACCTGGAACAATCTACAGTATATAATAGTTTAAGTATGCACTACACATGCAATACTTCCATTGTTCTATTACCTTCCTATGGAACCTTTCTTAAAGTAAAACCACAGTTTTTCTCTAACATAAGCATTGTGGCCGTAATTCCTCTCTTCAGAGTGATGACGCTGACGTAATTACAGAGGCTTAACCCCAGTGCTGCATCAGCACGAATACAATGATACTGAATTCATTATAAGTCACATCTCTTGATACCAGGAGGTGCTTGTGCCTCTCCAATTAACAAAACAAAAAAGTCACTAACAACCAAATAAATCAATGTCCTGTTGCACGACCCAGTTTATTCAAAACAAGTCAAAAGCATAATCCTTCCGCCTCTGTTTGAAAGCTGGTTTCAGGTGTTTGTGCTGATATTGACTGTTTGGTTTTCATTTCGTGAGGCACTGTGCATTATGGCCAAACATTTCTACTTTTGTCACCTTTGTCCAAAGGACATTGTTCAGTAGTCTCCAAGACTTTGCAAACATAAGTCCATCCCTGCATGTTTACTTTCAGAGAGAAGACTTTCTCCTGGCAGACCTTCCAGTCAAGCCATAGTTATGCAGTCTCTTTCTTGTTGTACTGTCATGACCGTTAACATCTAACATACTAACAGAGTCTGACATGTAGCTCTTGGATTTTTAGTAATTTTTCTGAGCTTTGCGTTGACTTGACTCTAGCGTGAACTTGCTTGGATGTTCACTTCGAAGAAGACTGGAAACTTTTTGAATGTTTTTCACTACCTATCTTTCAATCAATTTGCCCTCTTAATTCCCAAACAAGCAATATGGATGTACTCGTTATTTCACTGCTGTATCTTTTTCTTTATAGTTTTCTAAATAGCTATTTAAAAATAGATTGTAAGTAAACTCATTGCAACACAACAACTTAAGTACAGCAATTCACAAATATAGAAGTCTCTCATGCCAGCACACCGATGAAAAAAGAGAAGCAGCAAACAAACAAAAACAGCATTTAGCTTGCAGTATAGTTACATCTCAAATCATCAATATTTACATATGGGTGTTAAAAAAAAGAAATAAAAAAAACCAAGATCAGATTGCATGAATATAGTTATCATGTTGTTACTGAGGATGTAAATCCCAAGTTTCATCACAACATCATACTACACTGATTAGCTGGATGATGATTTGATGTTTGCCAATATTACAGTCTGCTATAATACAGTATACTACAGATTTGACTCGATTCAGGAGCTAGCAATCAATATAAGAAGGTATATGTCGATTGAACACAATCACTTCCATCAAACCGCATAGAGAAACTAAATTTTACATTTATATTACATTTATTTCTTGGTTTAACTTGACAGTTAAATGAAAAAAAGATACCTGTTCCTTTTAATTAAAAAATGAAAATAAAAACACAACAAAAGGCCACTTGATAAAAGGTATTGATGGGAACTATATTTCATGATTCCTGATGGATAGTTTCATTTTGTATTGCCACTGTTGCATCATTTATCATTAAACTGATGCATCACTGTAGATTGACGGATCGTTACACCCTGAGTTATTCCTCATTGGTTTTCAAAATCCTATTTTTAAGCCTGACATTTGGCATTTGGCAGAAGAGGCAAACAACCATGAGTGCTCACAGTCATTCTTATGGATAATACAAAATTACCAATCAATCTAACAGAGATGTTCCTGGACTGTGGGTGGAAGGTGAAGTAACTGGAGAAAACCCACACAGGCACGGGGAGAAAATCCTGAGAATAAGATCAATAATAAAATATTTACAAAAGAGAGATTTTTCTGTTAAATGTTGCTGTTTTTCAGTTTTGCCTTAACTTTTATTTACATGAAAGGTAGCTAAAATGTTAATGTGAAGAAATATGAGCCTGCCTAAGCTCTCTGTGATTTTCACACAGGCTACCATTAAAGTTGTAGTTGTGTTGCAGATCAGCAAAGACACATAGATGATAAGCTGTCAAATATTACTGTGAAGTCACCTCGGATCACTGATCAACATTTAATAGCAATTAACTTTATAGGTTGTTGTTTAACATCACCTATGCCATTGGGTCATACCTTACTTTTAACATCAAACTTACAACAATACAACAATTTGTATTTTGTGCACAGCTAGCACACAATGCAACTGTCTTGGATGTCCTTGAGGAAGATGTTTTAGAAATGCTTCCACTTTATTATCTGTCGGCTGTTTCATCGATCATAAAATCGATTGTTTTTCTCAGTAAAATGTCAGAGTTAAAATGCTGTTATAATTTTCCACAAAGCAAGGGGATGATTTTGAATCTCCCCCATTTAACATTTATCTAAAACAGTAGATTATAGAAATAACAGAACAGAAAACTTGACATTTTATCTCTCGGGTTCCATTTATTTTGTGATCTGAAATATGACTGAATTGTTGTCAGGCCAATCTTACTTTTATTACAGCAACAAATTATTGTACATTGGCAAATGCATGGAGCTAATCTGATCAAATACTTCATAATAAACAAAATGATAATTATGTGGTTCTAAGCAATAGTGAGGGCTGACTTAAGACTTCTCATTTCTTTTTCGTGTGTTTTAGCTGCTGTCTCTGTATCTCAGTCTTTCTTCTGCTCTCCAACTAACACTTGTTCCATCTACTTCAGGAGATCTCTGCGTCTTTCTCTATTTTTTAAATTTTTACTGTCTCTCACCTTCTCTGTCACTGTCTCTCATACACAGCTAGACACACATGCATGTATGTAAAACTCCCAGGTGGTTAGCAGTTACTTAGAGCAACGGCAACAGTGTCCCTGGAGTTCTGACATTGTCAACTCTCTTATGCTGTCTCCCATCCCATTATCTTATTTATTACTTCTCATCTCCTTCTTCTTTTCACATCTCGTCATGGTGTCCCAAAATATTTAACTTTCCTCTGTTTTTTTTTTTTTTCATCTTAGACCTCAATACTGATAAAACTTAAATGTCTTTCTGCACCTAAGGAAATTACTTCAGTTGTTACCCACCTTCTGTCAATTGTGCAACCACTCACAATGACATGGTTTTTAACACATTAAAAGAGCTTAAACTAGAGAGTTTTATATTTATAGCATATTTATTTTTATATCCAATCAACCTCTATTGCTCACCTGTTGGGTTAACTGTTGACGTGTAAACCAAAAAGAAGAAGACAAAGAGGGGAAGAAGTGTTCTGTAAACTGCACAGTAAAGGAGGAGAGAATAAAATGGTGAATCAAAGCTCAGGGAACAGCAGGAGCAGGAGAGGGAGTAGATGGAGGTCTGGAGGTAGCTGGGATTCAGAGCAGTGTTCACGGAGAGAGAGTGGATTACCTGAGGGAGGGGTATATGTTTCTTAGTCAGTTCAAACCAGCTCTACCATACATTCAACAGGAGCCCTGCACTCTGGAGACTCTTCCTCTTCTCTTTGCTTTCCTTGCTATCTTTTTACCTTTCTTCTATCATTTGCTTTTTTTTTGCCTCTCCTGCTCTCCAGGTCTTTTCTTTTTTTTTTTTTTTTTTTTTTTTTTACCCAGATCTAAATATCACACCCCTCCTTCTTGCCTCCTCCATCTCTCCCTCCCTCCCTCTTTGCTTTGCCTTCATTCCCTATTTCTCTCTCTCTCTCTCTCTCTCCCTGCGAGGAGGGAAAACAGCATCACTGATTGAGCCACAGTAACAGCACATTCAACAGGGTGCAGACAGCACCTTCTGCTTCACCACCCTCCTCTCTGACTCTTATTTTTCCAAGAGGAAGGCGACAAAAAGAGAAAGAAGATTGCAGAAGTGGACTCAAGCAGGTGAAAATCTGTTGCAAAACTCTCTTGGATTAAAAGAAGAGAAGAGGGAAAAGCTGAGAAAAAAAAATAGAAGAAAGGCCTTGCAATTTCCAAGTTGTATATTTTGAATTAACAAAGAAGAGTCAATGCAAGAGCAGAGACAGACGTAGTTGAGACTGAAGTGAAGATGCCACCTGTGGCACCAGTTTGATTCAAGAACAGCTTCCCCATCCAAGTGTGGCTCCACCACTTTCTACATTTGGCTAGATTTTTAACACCAATGGCTTCCAAGAAGAAGTGGTCAGAGCGGAGGGAGTTAAGAAGGGATAGAGCATTCTCCACCCGGGATGATTCATCTGTTGCGTCCGGAGCATCTGGGCCGGGGCGTCCCACCACCAGGGGACGTTTCTCAGAGTCGTGGAAGAGGCTCAGCTCCAGAGGGGGCTCCACCAAGAGGGGGGTGCTCAACTCTCAGCAGCCACCGGTAAGATAGCGCGAGGATACACAGGCCCCCTCTACTTGTTCACCCAAAGAGTAATCAATGACCTGGGTGCTGGGAGGGACAGGGACAGGAAAGGCTTCACTTCGCATGGGAGGGAGGAAAGCATCTGTGAGGGATTAGGAGGCAGATGGAGTGGAGGAATTTTGCAAACTAAGTCTTTGTTAATTTACCAAATTAGTTGTTAGGACTTCAACATGCTCGCCTCATTATTCACTCTGTGCCACCTCTTGTGAACACTAATATCTTTAGTGTTAACAAACATCCAGCGATACAAAAGTAAGATGCAGATTTTACCTCTGTGCAGCTGTTTAGCTTTTACAGTGTTCCATCACTTGTTACCTTGGTAACAGGGCACTATAGTCAGAGCTATTACATTTATCTTTCAGTTTTTTACATGTGTCGTCTATCCTGTAAACCTGACAAAACAAAACATCAGAGATCACTCGCCAACTGAAGCGTATAAGTCATAACTTTTGTAATAACCCTAGGCAACTGATGATTTATTTTTTTGTCTTTTTCTGGAGCAACAAAAGATATCATCTACCAAAGAATGTCAATGATTTTGATGCCTGTGCTTCCTGCGCAAATAAACTAAAATGACCAAAACAAAAAAAACAAAAGAAAACACGACACTAGGATTCAGCACTGGCGGCTGCTGGTTTCATGACTTTAGTGCAATGCCAAAAGATGGCGTTAGTCTGGCACCAGTTTTACCTTCTTTATTAGTACTTGCAATGAGGTCAAACTCAACATTGTCCTGAGAAGTGTGTTGTGACTACCAAGTAATACAACTATCTCACTGACTGACTTGGCCAAATAAGCACTGTCTGATAGAGACTAAAGGCTAATAGAATTACATTCATAAGGTATTATAACATGTGGTATGACATTTTTTTTTATTCGTATTTATTGTATGATTTGGGAGCAGCTGCGCCAACTGTTCTAACAAAACAGCCCATTTTAATAACAAAAACACATTTTGATGTCTTAAAATAAACTTAAAATTAAGGCAGCAGTCTAGGAGATACCACTGACAGCTTGAATATGCACATTCAGATACTGTCCTGCTTCTTTTATTCTCCTCGTGATACCTCACTCCATTGCCATCTTTTTGTCTCTTTCACCTGCTTTTTGTTGCTGAGGTGCTTGTTCTACCCAGTTACTGCAGCTTGTGGAAAAACTTCTCCATAGTCAAGTCTCTGTGTAACAGATCTAGGGTTCTACCCACTCTAGTTTGAAATGTAGAACTTCACTGATGTTTATGGATCAAGGTCAGAATGACTAAAGCCGTCTGCTAGCTGGTGCTCATGAGCTATCATACTTGGCCAATCTGTGGGGTGATATTTGGCAGCAATATCTGAGCTGGGAGATGAGTGGGAGACTGAGATACGCTCAGATAGAGATCTGAGATCGATTTCTGGTTTTTCAGTTGTGCCCCAGTAACTAGGGTCTTTTTGTATTACAGGCATATTCTTGCTCTGATTCATATCTTCAGTTTGTGCTCTTAGCATTATAAATGAACAGACTGCCTTTATGCCACACTGTCTTTATGTGTGTTTGTCCATGTATGTGTGGAGGCTCAGCAAATGTAAACTTATGGAGATTTTAAAACATTAAAGTCATATACTGTGCACATTTGCTAAAACGTCAAGCTCGTCTCCGATCATTAAATGCCTTGAAGATGTTGTGATGACCCTGCATATATGTGTGGTTGTTCATTTGTGTGTTACTGCCCAGCCCTGTCTGTGATGGTCTGAATGAGTGACACAGACAGTGGAGAAAAGAAAATGGAAAGGAAAGTCTCAGAGAGATGGAGAATATCTCAACTGGCACCTTGAGAATCCAATACGCGCTGATAGTGTTGAAACTGGAAGTCAAGGCAGATATGGGGTAACTGAGGTGAAAGAGCACTAATTATTGTTTCAAGTGGGGCCATTACATCAGCAGTGGAAGTGTGAAACAGGAGTACATTAACAGTAGAAGTGGAAATCTATTCCTTTCACATAAACCACTTTGCATCGAGGAGCAAATGGCTTTTTAATTTTTAGACTTGGGGAATTGCAGTAGTTTGTAGTAGGTAAAGGGCTTCATTTCTGGGATGGTTAGTGTCAGTATGGCAGTAGTAGTGGTAGATGCCTGGGGTGTTTTTTTTCTTCTTCAGTGGCTAATATTACTGGTTACACCTCTGCTCTTCCTGCCATGCTGAAATAAATGCAGTGAAAATAACCAGTGAGCAGCAACACTTAGAGCAGCTTCTACACATGCCCTTTTCACCAAATTACTCCATGTTGTGTGTTTAATGACTTTTCAAATTAAATATCATAGGTTAATGCTCCAGTTCTTTTGTTGACCTTTTGTTGCCTTAGGGTTGAGTACTTGTGCTACTAAACTTGTAGACTGTTTCAACACCATATGCTGTACATGTTTATACATATGTTGAACTGTTTTGTTGAGATTTAACTTATTGTTTTTTTTTGTTTTGTTTTTTTACTTAAATAAATGTTTTTATGAACCTTGAACTTCGGTGCAGCTGTAACATATATATTGGGAAACTGATGTGGGTCTTCTCCATCTCCAAACAGACCTATGCAAACACACTGAGCATACAGCACAGTGCAGTTCAGCAGCAGGAACCTGTTCCATGAACAGTTATCTCTTTTAAGGCAGTGGTTCTTAACTGGTGGTTGATGACAGCAGGAACCTTTCTTATAGTTCTTGTAACTATCAGTAATACCTACCTTTCTTTTTTGTGGCCATTTGTAGTTCATTAAATTTTTTTTTTTTTTTTTTGATTTTGTTGTTAGCTTTTGCTTTAGTGTTGGAGCTTTCCTAGCATGAAGGGAACAATCTGTGATTCTAAATGTATGATGAACAGTCCAGAAGACTTAAGTATAAGTCCAAACCAAAACCCACCATTTGTAAAAGAAATGTGCAATTATTGACAAAAGGTCAGTCATATTAACAACAACTATTTCCGTTTGCCTATAAAAACCCAAATAAAAAAAAAGAAAAGGAATAATTTATTGAGCTGATTTGGGTTGGAGGAAGTATGACATGCATGATTTTATCTTACACCCACAGGCTGGCTGCTTCATCAATTCTTTGTTGGAAATGCAACCAGAGAAAAAGATTGTGGAGGTATGTTGTCCTTTAGGGAATTTCTGTTCCCCCCTGGAGGTCCTGACCCCCACATTGAGAACTGCTGATTGTGGACGTACTTTCCTTCACCCTCACAGAAACCAGGCTGAAAGAAATCTGTGGAGACTGTGGGTGGAATAGAATGTGTCTTCGTTTGTATCTTTTTCTCTGTGAATGCCCTGCAGTTCTTCAAGCCATCTGTGGATCACAGAGACCTTCTGCTCAGAACAGTTAGAGAAATCCCCCATCGTTTCTGAATAAAAGGGGAAAGGTTTTTTGAGGTTTAATCTACGGGTGCTTGGTTTTCATGCTTGTCTGTGTGCATTTTGATATGCAAATCTTAATATGGGACCTTTGGAGAATATGGCAATGTAAGTGGGGGTGGTAAACCTGCAGCTCATAAGCTTACAGCTCACTATAGTTGTGATGAGCATCAACTCATGTCACAGTGGGACTACTATAAGCTTAAAGAAAGAAATTTCCCACCAGTGTGACTAACCCTGGCACTGGAACAGGACATCAAAAGCCATCACAGCTGGTTTTTCTCTTTTCCTCACTGGCCATTAGTTGCTCTAATTAGGGGCAATGTTGGTCATTATGTGTTTCTTGAAACTTTTCTCATGTTAGGGAAAAGAAATGACCAATTAAAACTTAAACTAAATGACATTTAAACAGATACAGCTTCGACCATAGGAGGTGGCTGCTTTCAGTGGAAAAACTATGAGTGAATTGTGGTTGAAAAAAACAAAACAAAAGCCATATCTTATCATTTTCCCAAATCTTACAATCGTCAGGCATTATGCAACATATATAAGACTTTAATATTCTTATGGACAACATCAGTAACACCCTGACCAGAGATTTTACATCTGGTGTAGACAGTTTTACACTGCAGCAGTATATTCATTTTCCAACACATTGTAAAGGACATATTTTGGATTTAATCTGCTGTTCTGGTGTTGCTCCTGATAATTGTAAGGTAGATGTTATTCCATGTATAACCAAATGTTAACCTCTTTCAATGCCAACCTAACTCTTTCTCTAGTCCACCACATAATTAAAATAACTAATGATCTCTCTTCTGGCACATGATTCTAGTCTCCTATAAACCCACGTCCCATTTGATCTGAGAGTTGCCTTCATCACCATCTCACACACCATCCATTAATGACTTTATGATATTGGCATGTCACATAAATCTTACGTCTCTGGCCTCACTCACTTCATCCAATCATCCTGTTAACAATCTCCCTCCCTAAAAATGCCTAAAACCCTTTAAAATTCACACACAAATTAAATCAGATGCTGTTCTTGAACCCTTCTGTGTGCATGCAAATGCTTGGTCTGACTGTAAAGGTAACACTAAATGTTTGACCTCAGCTGTCAAAATGCTTGTAATTTTTTTTACCTCCCAAGTAGCTGCACATGAAGAGATGGAAGTTTGGACCAGTAAATCAAATGAGGCTGTAGAATGAAGTCTTGCCTGTTTTCAGTTCAAATCTGATAACAATAGCACAAAAAAAAGACTATTCTGTTCATATTTTTCAGTGAGTATGTCCAGGCATTATCCAAAGTTATCCATTTGGAGTCTCCAAATGTACACTTGGATAACGCCTGGATATGCCAACATCAAAAGCTTGTAACTCCTGAACTTTCCAATGCGCAGTCATCAGTAAGGTCTCCAATGAAAGGTCGTACCTCGAGGAATCTTGACCCTTGAGTTGAGAAATCTCAACTCAAAACTGATCCTTCCAAGCTTTCCTGAACATATCTCCACATATGTGAGCGGTCGATGCTACAACTATTGTTTATATGGTTATCATAATTGTACTTTATTATCTATTTATTATCTATTATCTCTTATAATAATAATAATAATTTTTCTCTATTATCTCAGTATTATCTCAGTATTTTTTTGTACATTTCACATATACCTTGAGTGTCATAGAAGGCTATATAGAATGTATATAAAATAACATTTATTATTATTACTATTAAAAACAATAATAATAATAATGTAATTATCATCATTATTGTTATTGTTCACAGTTTCAAATAAAATTGTTAGTGAAGTTCATGGACATCAATTGACAATTTATCAACATTTCCCTGTCTGTCAAATAATGTTGTTGCACCACAATGGATTATTAATTCCTCTGAATTCACTTCTTGTGCCTGAACTGAGGTCTAAAATGCAGTTCCAAGATAAAGCAGTATTTCTTGTGGAAGTGATGCATGAATGCTGATAGTTGAATTTAATTATTTTAAGCTGCTGAAGGAGCTGAAACCTAAGCCCAAACTGAAAAGATAAAGAACTAGAAGCTGAATCTAGAGTTTGAAAAAGCTGAAAATGTTGAAATCTCACATCATTTATGGAGAAAATAAATGAAGTGGAAGTTAAAACTCAGTTGTCTGCAAGTGAAATCAAAATCTGTGTTGCTTTCAAACAAAATGGTAAAAAGTACAAAATAAATAAACTCAAACTTTAAACAAGTAACATCACTATACATTTTGACATTTATGGAAGAAACAAAATGTTATTGAATTCAAAAGACATTTTAAACATTTAGAAGAATTTCTCCTACTTTAAATTAGAATTTAAGAAAGCATAATATTTGAAAAATGAGAAGTTATAACATTTATCATTATGATTATTTTTTAATGATTTTCTTAGCAGAAAGTTTGAGAGAGGAGTTAGCAGTTAAATGAAAGGTGGTTGTGAGTGAAATAAATAAACTCTGATAGTTCACATTAACAATGAATGTGTTTCATTCAGTTTAACTGATCTTGAAAAATACTTAATTAATCCCAGAAGGGAAATTCAACAATATCCCTTCTGGGATTAATAAAGTATTTTTCAAGAATATTTTTTTAAATCTTCCTTTAAAGCTCAGATTTTATTATTATTGTTGTTTTAAAGTTACTATCTTTTATGAGTTTTCTGTGGAAAATGTTTACTTTATTTGTAAGATAACTATGTTAATCTTATGAAACCTTTTTAACAATTTACTTTTCACATATGTCTGGTTGCCACTATAATTGGTGTGTTCACAAGTCAACATTTTTTTCCCTAATGATTTTGCTTTATTCCATGAATTCATCTGCAAATTTTCTGTTAAAAAAGCGAAGCTTTTCCTGTGACAGTGAAGGGGTGGCTGCTCTCGTAGACAGCATGGGGTACATTTACAACTAGCATCAGAACTGTTTGCAGATCATGTTGGTTTGTTGTTCAATTGATAACCAATATACTTCTAAATTGGTGAGTTTGTGTTCTTTTGAATTCCTTTGCACACCCTCCAGACATTGCACACACTTGCAAATGGTTGGTATCCCTCCCTGGGTATGCTTTTGTTGGTTCTTGCAATGTTGTTGCTGTGAGGCTGGATTATAACATATCAACCAAGCCTATTCACTGCATGAGCAAACAAAACTTCACCTTTGTTTCAAAGGAGCTCTTTTTTTTTTTTTTTGACTCTTCTGTTGTTAAGGGAAACAAAACAAAAACTGTAAGAATATTTTCTCGAATTCTCATTATAATGAACACGGATTTGATTTTACTTCATTAGATGGAGGTCACAGAAGAACAAAGAGTTTTGCTGGTCTCTATGGAAACCATGTGTGGCTTAGCAATTTATTTTGTTTAGAGAAATAGTTTTAGAACAAAGATCAGAGGATTTTATATGTCTTGAAACTTAGAGGAAATTTAACATGTATTTCTTTTGCTACATGAAAGAAGACAACAATGATAAAGATGTCGTGTACTGTCCCACAGGATTTCCCATCAATCATTGCAAGATGAAACTGATATAGCAATGATATCACAATAATGAGTTAAACAGATTAAAACTGATGGAGCACTGATTTGTGAATGGAAAAAAAAACCCCCACAAAACTTACATGAAGGTCTTTTGATCATGACAGTATCAGAAATTACTCCTGGGTTTCCATTCTCACTCTATGTATCTGCAAAAAATAAAACAAACCCAGAGCTAATATACAACTACACAGCCTCTGATGTGTCATAGATGCGTGTAATCATAGTTGGACGGGGAGAGCGTTTGACTGAGGTCTCTCCAGTCTCAACGGCTTCCTGCTTGCCAAGTAAATGATTCAATGGTAAGCCAAATCAGTCAGCTTCTGGTTGGCTGCAGCAAGCGCTGTTGTTCTATTTTGACTGTCTTGTCTACTGAGTTTACCTTATGAAGGGTTATGGATGGCTGGTATGATACAGAATTGATTTTAGTTAATGTGTACTACATGTTACAGCTGCACCAGCTGAAAATACATGTAGCAATTCAACAGCAGGACTTAGGATAAAATATTGATTTTGACATGCAATGACGCTGTGATGGACTAACAGTTGTGTGTAGCTGCACACTTTATAGTAGTACAAAGTCAACAAAGTATTGTTGGTTGATATGTCATATTGTCTGTTTGTTAAGTATTGGCTCATTTAAATATCTTCCATTCTGATTAAGGAGAAATTAGGTTGCAAAGGGAAGAAGGTAAATGAGAGAGTCATTTGGAGAAAGGCTAGTGGGTGGAAGACCAACACTGGCCAAGTTGGGAAAATCAATCCACACCCTGCAAGCATAACACCGAATAGAGCAATACAAGCAGCAGCACCACGAGCCAGAGTGCCATAAGATTTTGCCATCAGTGTCTTTTCTGTCATTTGCTCTGAATCTCATATAAAGTGTGATAAAAACTCCGTAACAGGTCTCAGTGACTGACTTTCATTTCACTCTGTTTGCACATTGGTGGGGGTGAATTATAACAGACCCGAGGCTGTGCTGCTGGTATGCCAACGCAGCTAAGTCTTCATATTTTAATATGCTTAATACATATTTCAGTGGAAAACCGGTGGTACAAATAAGCTGGTTATTTGATGTCAGTGGTAGTGGTGTGTGTGTGTGTGTTTGAGGTGGATGTTGACTAACAACCGTAGCAACAGTAGCTTGGAAACAGCCTGTAAGCCTGTAAGTATCATGTAGAGTTTGTTTAATCGGTGAAGACGGTGGGAGGTGTTATAAAGTGGGAGAACGTGCTGAGGAGACAAAGCCTCTTTTAGCAGGACGTAAGCAGTTATTTGTATGCATTTGTGTTTAGTGTGCATATATGACACATCAGAGGAGAGAAAGTGTGAGAAGACTGAGTAGTCATGGTAATTTTGACATCTAAGGGTATAAGGTGTGACAAATGAAAGTCCTACATTTTTATTTTATCTATCTATCTATCTATCTATCTATCTATCTATCTATCTATCTATCTATCTATCTATCTATCTATCTATCTATCTATCTATCTATCTATCTATCTATCTATCTATCTATCTATCTATCTATCTATCTATCTATCTATCTATATTTTTTTTATCCTGCTTGCAAACATCATGTGGTTGTGGCACGACCTCTCTTTTGTTGTAGCCTAACTAATAAGATCTTCTCTCTGGATACGACTGAAGGGAATCATGTGAATGGTGAACCTTTCAGGCTGGGGTATTGAAAGGGCAGAATCAACTCCAGTCAGGAAAAGAAAAGAAAAAAAGAGCAACAGAACAGGGTTTGACAGGTTTCATGGCTGACTTTTGTTGCTGTGGCAAAGATTGTGAAATTCACCTTGCTGATGAAATGAGCAGAGAAGACCTGACAGGCTTGTGTGTGTGTGTGTGTGTGGATGCTACCTGGTGGATGGTGGAGTGTGACCTTAAACCTTCTTATCACTGTCACTGAAGTTTGACTCGAGCTGACTCTTTGTGCTACAGTTACTTTGAACTGTTTTGCCTCCATTGTCAGTCTTTGTCTGGTTTAAGTGCTAAAAATAGAAAATGTAGCTGGCCCATTTTTGTAAATTAAATACCACATCACATGGCGAAGCCTAAGTGACGAACATGTCCTTCAGGGAAGAGCACAGCGTTTGTGTCATGGAAATTGTGGTCCCAGCATGTTGGAACTGGAGATTTAACCAGGCTTTTATTTATCACTTATTGACTCACACAGATACATCTTATAATCTACACATCCACTGGTATCACTTGTCTTTCCATTTATGGTGCATGGAGGTAGGAGAGCAGCTCTGTAATCCTTTGCCTCTGAAAGGCTTTTGGATAATTTCTTTTTGAGCTACTGAATTAAAATAGGATATTTTACATCCCATTAAAGTTGTGGAAATGTTCAGATGATCTTATTGGACTTTGTGTACAGGTTGTATTCCATGCCTTCCAGGCCAGGGCAACAGTTCTGAGTTTTAAATTTCCAAAGCGAAAAACACAATCGAGTCTGCTTTACCTGGAATTCTGGATTAAAAACTATTATCCTCGGGTGTTTCTTCTCTGTGATAGAGCTGTGACACACAAACATCTGTGCATACGGTGTACCATGAACATATAAACAGAGACAAATACAGTAGTGATATGGAGCTTGACACATCTGAAACTAAATAACCATAAGGTGCCTTGTATTCTAGGATTATCTAGTTTTTTTTTTTTTTCCAAACAATTAGAGACTCTGATGTTTGTCACTGAGCCAGGATGGAGTAAGCACATTCACACATTTCATGGTGACTTCCCAAAGCAATATATACTCTCTCACAAAAGAGCAGGGTTTTAGTTGCTCCCCTTATGGATCTGTCAGATTACTGGCATGGGTCCTGATCAAAGCTTCTTTAAAACCTGCTCTAAGCAGCCTTGTTCTGAATTCCTTTTGCTAATTTATCCTTGCTGAGACAGAGAAGGAGCGAAACGGAGGTGGAGAGACAAAGGGAGAGATTTTGCTTCTAGCAAAATCCGTTTTCCGTTTTTTTATTTATTTGTTTGTTTTTTTGTATATTGATGCTACTTTTTACTGGCTTCCTCAATAAACATGGACCATGTGATCTTTAGGGACCACTCAGTCCATACATCTCAGTCCTGATCATCAGTATTCAGTGTTTCATCCAGGTCATGCTTAGTGAGGCACAGTTACTGCTACAGTACCCCTGCTGTGAATACATTTATGCAAACTAAACTACTGGTACGTGATAAATAAAAATTCAGTTGTTAAACATAAACTTTGAACTGTACTTCAATTCAGCACACATCCTACTGGGCAAAACATGAGCTTAGCTGGTTGGGTCTGGTATCTGAAGGTCACAGTTTTGTGTTTCCTGTACACTTTCTGACCTGCCCGTTTTATTTAGAGCTGCTTCTCTCTAAACCAGCTTTCAAGGATGTTCTGTCTCCCAACTTTTCAAAGTGTTACTCTGATTAATTACCACCCAGCAAATGTACAAGTTGATCAATCAGTCACCATCCCTTGTTGAGATGACATGTCTCATCTCATTATCAAACTGAAAACTAAAGCTAATCATTTAAACATTCACTGTAATTGGCTTTTGCTGTGGGATGTAGCTGCTCTGCAGATTTCCCTTTAAGCTTAATATTATGGTTAATGGAAAATGTATCATTTATTTTGACATTAACAGAGGTGCTCTTTGTTTCAGAAAGGCTGACTTATCTTCACAATAGCATGTGGTAGGAAACTCGTCTTTTACCTATTTATGAAAAGCAAATGAAGTGGTAAGCAGTTATCATCCAGCATCCAACCCAGGTGATCCGTAAAGCTGTTGCCCAAAAAGAATTATGAAAGGGTGTAACAGACAGCTCTATCTTTCTCATGTAAATGTAGATATTTTCTATTAATGTAAATGTAGACATCTGTGAATGGATTTTTAGTTGATCTGAAGCCTGTGTATCACCTCACCTTTGAACTGTGGCTTTGAAGCTCCTCTGTCTGATGCCATGAGCTCTGGGCTTTGAGGCTCAGTGTATCCTCATATATTTTTCTTGGTGTAGCTGGTTTGGCCTAATGATCACCATAAAAACCATTATGAGGGGCCCCGGGCCCACTGGGCTGTGGGGCTAGCTTTATTACTCTGACCTGCTAGATGGTAATTACACTATCTATACGTTGCTATAGCAGCATGGAGGTTCTGAACGGTTAACATGGATTCATGTGAGGGGAGTGTCTCCTTTCATACTGGGGATTCCCAGAAAGCATTCTGTATTTGTGGATGTTTGTGGTATTTTAAAGACAGCAAGACAACATGGATGAGATTGATCCATTAGTTGCAAGGCCCCCTTTTTCTGCCTCACTGGTCCCATTTACACTTGAGCACCTTTTTAGTGCAAGCTGGAAGCATTTTGAAACACAAGTCACATAAAACACTTACAGAGCCTTTCAGACACAACCAGCTGCCTGAGGCAAACTGGCATTAACTCTTAAACATCCAGAAGGAGATGATTTTATCAATTCACAGTATATACACAGTATATACACAGTATATATATATATATATATATATATATATATATATATATATATATATATATATATATATATATATATATATATATATCTATATATATATATATATATATATATATATAGTATTGCCATAATAAGGGTTGCTCTGGTAAGGTGACCCTTTTTTTTTTTTTTTTTACAATGAGCTGTTTACATAAGCCTCTGAAACCTTTTCAGTCTCTAAAAGTTTCCCTAAAAGTTTCTCAGCTGGATCAAGTAAAGCCTCAACGACTTGTTAATAAAGCAAGTTGAAGAAAAAGAAGGAAATAAGAAAAAAACGACAGCTCAGTCTGCAGAACTGGGATGAAATGAGTAACTGTTCATTATGGTGACTTCTGACACGAAGCCGTGTCTGCATTGCTCTGTTGACTCAGAAGATTAGATCAGTAAGCACTAAAGCTAATCTGGCATTTATAGATTTTTGTGTATTTGTGCACATGTGTGTGCCCGTGCTCTATTCTTTGAGCCATTGGCTGACAGGGACTTGTGGGCTTGAGGTATTACCAGGTGGGCTCAGGATTAGTCTGCTGTTGGGTGAGAGAAGTAGGCTGTCAGTCTGAAGAAAGTAACACAGCCACATTCATTTGAAGGAAATTACTTTATAGAACAGAAGAGAATACAATCTCTTTATTGTTATTGCTCAACAAAAGATAAAATCCTCTCAAACCAAAAATCATACGGGAGGTACAAAAAAAGTCATATCTCAAAAAGTGCTTCTTACGAAAAAGTACTTCTAAAAGAGTGTGTCTTATAAGTGAATTTAACGTACTTTTGAACTAATTCTCAAAGGCTTCAATCAAGATAACTAAATCCATAATACCTTTGATGCAGAAGGCTTCCTCAGTTCAAATTAACCAATGGTGAAATTCCAAGTTTATAAGCTGCTAAAGTCATGACAATTACTAACCCTCCCATCACTCCTATTGGAGTGATGTTAGGGTCTCTTTTCTACTGGTTTTGGTCACACAAATCAATGTGTAAATGGTTGTGATACAGCCTCGGTAGGAGATTCAAAGCTGCATTGTAAATGTGGTTAGAGACCATCCTCTGTGTTTAATGTTGTTTTTACAGAGGTGGCTTCTTTTACTCCTATGTCCAAGGTAGCTGTCTTTTCGGTCTAATGCAGATATTTGGAGAGAGGAGTAAGAGAAACCCTCTATGTCATACAAGAAAAAGCAACAGGATCTGTAGACCTCTTCCATGGAAGGAGAGGGCATCAGATAATCTCTTGGACTGTGGCGACAACCCTATGGAGTGCTCTTTTCTCAACAACTGTGTTGCTGACAAACCTGATGGAGTACATTGATATGCTTCAGAAATAGAAGGACACAAAGCTTTGGTGCGAAGTGGTTCTTCCTGACTATTCTCAGGAAATCCATTCTTTATGTACCGGTACCTTCTTAACAAGAGCTGTGGTGTTGTCCATGTCAGATCTTATTTCATTTAGATGCTCAGAAACCTGAAGTCTGGGACTCACTTCACACGCTCCAGGATGATATACAGGTGCTGAATTTCTGTCTTTTCCTCCTGAAGACTAGGATGAGCTCCGTGGTCTGGTTTGTGCTCAAGGCCAGGTTATTGTGTGTTCTGCACACAGACAGTGCTGCACCTTGTCTGGTACATGAGGGATGACCAAAGATCACGAGGCACAGGGATCATGAGAGGTACAGAAGCCAGTTCCATCATGAGTGGTGTTATTAGCAAACTTGATGATGCTTGCTGGTGTGGCTAAGAGAAGCCAGTGCTGAGGCTGAAGAGGCTACTTATTAGCCAATTGAAATGCAACTTGAAATGACACATTGATTATTGTGATCTGGCACAATTCCTAAAGAAATGTAAGAATCCATAAGTGGCCACTTCTTCCTAACCATGGCTGGGAACAGTGATGGTTAGTCATTGTACAGTCTGAGAATTACTATTTAGGACTGAGCAAATGCAAATTGTACAGTGTGAGATGTTATGATCTTATACGACTGCAGTGTGCAGTGTTTAGGAGCCCTAGGAGGAAAAACAAAAAGAAAAACATGTGAACAAATTCCACTGGAACATCTTAAAGCTCCAATCCACTATGTGACACAAACCTCCAATTTTGTCATATTAATTATAATATTGCTAACATAACAAATATACAGTAGCTCTGCAGTTAATAACTCATTACACAGTAATAATTTTTTTGAACACTAATTTATGTTTTGAAATGACTCCCCACACGGTGTCAAGAAGCTTTCAGATAAGACTCAGTAACGCTCAGCTGTCAAAGTCATTTATTTCCATGCACAGCATGAGAACGTATTGGCCATTTGCAGAGATCTGATTAAATACGCCTAAGAAAAAGTAAAATGTCAATAATCAGTTGAACTCAAAATTATAAATTTTTTCATAATATGAAAAATCTCTTCAATATGTTTTCTACATTGTCTGTAAGTTGTCATCTTCTATTACATTGTTTAATGTGTTAAGTAAATCCTACAATTAAGATTTTTATTATTTTTATAATTACTTTTATACAGTGGAAAGCTGTTTTTTGGTATATTTTTTAACTTAAAAAATACAGACACTTGCTTTATGTTCCACTATTGCAGCAACCAACACTTCCTGCAATGTCCAGCAACTTAAAGCAGAACAAAATAAATTTATTATCATAAAATAACAGTTTCAGTTGTCTTATAATGGAGCATATGATTCATTTTATGAACTATTATTGAGTTCTCAGACCCATCCGGACCTGCTGTCCGCAGAAACCGAAAAAAGCAACTTCTGAAATCAAGGATGGTTCATCGCTGTGACAGCCTCATATCACTTTAGGCCACTTCATCACATATCAACAATAAACTGAGGCTGGTTCACCAGTTCAGTGTAGCATGTTTTGCACAGCAAGCATCATGGCAGAGGCAACAAACACAACAAGGAAATTAATTACAGAGGATGAGAGAATAAACTTAACAAGAGTAAATCTCAGGCAGGCTTTCAATTGGTAGGGACAACTAAAAGAGAAGACAGGATGCAAACTTGTTGTCCTTGTTGTTGGACAAGAGAGTTTGCTTACAAACATAAACTGATCTTTGATTTTGCATTTTAAGGTTTCTTTAGGCCATGGTTGAGAAATCAAAGTTTGTAACTCATTTCTTATTCATCAGACGTTTACTCACTGGAAACATACAGTGTCGTGTCGTCTTGTAGATAAATTAGTTGGGGGAAATGTGTCTTGCACACCATTATTTTAGGATGTCAAATTTCCTAATACAGATGTGGGCTGTGTGTAAAACAGCTAAAAAAAAGAGCCACACTGAAATGCCTGTATATGCACATATGTTCACATTTTTCACAGAACTTTGTGTGGGCCGTAAATTCTGTCAGCCAGAATGATGTACAGTGAACCCTCACACTTCGCGGTTAATGGGGGCTGTGACCCCTGGCGAATGGTGAAAAACCACGATGTGGAGTACCCCTTCAACTTATTGAGAAGTTCCACTTCTTCAAGAAAAAAAAAGCTTGATTCTACCTTGTTCCGTTTCTCCGTAATCGGCAGTAGAATGCACTGCAGCCATCTTTTCTTTCATTGTTTTAACAATACATTGGAACTTTTTCTCTGATAGTTTCTTGAAATACGTAGCATACTCCATGTTTTCACGTTATTCAGTGCAGTGGATTACTGGCTGTGTTGTTGGTTGTATACAAAGCACAAGTGCATTGTGGACCGGCGTGGCTTAAGTCTACTGTGGAGCATGCTCAAATGTAAACGTGACTTTGATTTGGCGCGCAGTGCCATGTGCACCGAGCTGCTTGGAGCGGCTCGGAGCGGACATAATTGCCGCTCCCGAGCGCGCTCCAGCCAATTTTAAAACCCGCTCAGCGCTCATGTAAAAATCCATCCGCTCCACTCGCCGCTCCGCTCCAATGCTCTGGACCCAATTGACGTCTATAGACGTCTATAGAGTTAACTTTAAAACGGCACTAAATCACTGAAATAAACAAGCGATATTCAAAACTTGATGAACGGAAACACCAAGTGTATCAGCGTTAAACTCGGCTTTGTCTCACAAGAGCAAGAGATGGGAGATGTGGGGACGCGTGTCAGCCAATCAGCGTACGGACCACCGACGGCACAGTAATGCCCGTCGTAGCAGTCAATCAAAGGTCTCGATTTTCGTTCATGGGGCCTCCCGTGTAGGCTCTTGTTGCTTCCTGAGACTCGTTCTTGATGTGATGTGTTTCACTTTAGCCCCGCTCACTTTGTTTGAATTTTTTTTCGATTTTTTTAAACATTTTTTTTCAATATATATTTTGGAAACCTCCGTGATGTACTGAGACCGCGATTGCTGAGACCACGAACCGTGAGTGTTCACTGTAGATGTATCACTGACTGTCATTGTAAGAATGCCTCAATTTATGCTTGTCATGCTGTCACAAAAATTATATAATGATATTTGTAAAGAAATGTTATATAATTAGATTAGATTAGATTTACTTTATTGGTCCCCGTGGGGAAATTCATTTTCACTTGACTGTACATAACAGAAAACATAGTGTAACACAATCACAAGACAACAACGACAGTAGAGACATAACAGTGGGACATGGACAAAACCTAATGAAAAACAAAAACTGGTCAGTCTGTCAGCGGGGCCTGTTGTTGAGGGCGGCTATAGCTGCAGGGATCAGGCTTTTGCCAAACCGGGCCCTCCTATATTTTTGAGCCCTGTACCTGCGCCCTGACGGTAGTGGAATGAAGTACTGGTGTAGTGGGTGAGTGGTGTCCTGGACTATTGTGTTTGCCATACGGGTGATAGATCTGTTATTTAATTCTGTGAGGTTGGGTGTGGGCAGGCTGATGATTTTAGCAGCTGTATTTGTGATGCGTAAGAGTTTGGTGCGGTTGGTGACAGAGAGCATGGTGTAAAAACATGTGGAGCAGTACAGGAGGATGGGTTGGATGATGCTTTTGTAAAGTAACAACAGGAGATGAGGTGCAATGTGAAGTCCTTTGAGTTTGCGAATGGCTGATAGTCTCTGTTGGCTCCTTTTTTGAATGTCTGTGGTGTGCTAGTCGAAGGTGAGTTTATTGTCCAAAGTTATTCCAAGATATTTGAAGGTGTCAACTGTCTCAACTGTCTGTGTGTTTATGGTGATGGGATCCTGGGGTGAGGGGGGGTTGAACCATATTTCTTTTGTTTTACTGACATTGATGTCCAGGTAATTGTCTGTGCATAGTTTGGTGAAGTGGGTGACTGCGTTGTGATAGTCCAGAGTGGATTGGTTGTCAGAGAGAAGTGCGAGGATGGCTGTGTCGTCTGAGTATTTGAGATATGTTGTGGTGGGTGAGGTGCTGCGGCAGTCGTTGGTGTAAAGAACATAGAGGAAAGGGCTCAACACACACCCCTGTGGGACCCCGGTGTTGATGGTGAGTACAGGGGATGTGGTTGAGCCCACCCTTACTGCTTGCAGTCTGTCAGTGAGGAAGTTGTGGGTGAGATGGATCAGCTGTGGGGGAATGTTGAGATGGTGTAGCTTCCGGATCAGTATGTGCTTCTGTAGGGAGTTGAAGGCGGAGCTGAAGTCCACGAAGAGGATCCTGGCGAAGTTGCCTGGGGAGTCCAGGTGCTGGAGGAGGAGGTGTAGCAGGCAGGCCACAGCATCCTCAGTGCCCCTCCTGGCCTACCTTCTCAGTTTTCCTGGAGTTTCCTTTCTCCATGGCTCTATTTACTGGCTTGAATAAACACATTCACATGCAGAATGGTGATTGTCGTAAAAACTACTTTGTCCAGGACACCAGTAGGGGGTGCTAAGAATCTCAAAACTAAAAAGTTGTTCTGGATTGCTTTAAATTATCAATCATCAACATCAAAATTTAACTATACATTTTGGAGATTGCATTTCAAATATTCTTTTCTGATTCCTCTCAGTATACTGTTTTTCTTTTTAGCATTTATTTTGTTCGAGAAAAAACAACAACAACTAAAATACTCCTCATAGAGAGAGAATTACATTTGTTTTTGAAAGTGCTGGTTTGTTTACAACTAATACGAGAGGTGGTCAGCCTTTTTTTAAAAATATCTTTTATCCTAAATGTGACTTAAATTACCCCTGTAGGCAAATAACATTACTATCAAATACAAATGAAATACAAGTAACCTCTTTATCCCAGACTAATTTCTGTTGAAATATTCAGACAGTAAACCTTATATAATGGTTATATTCATTTCAGCACCTTTGATGCAGCAACATTATGCAAACACTATTCAGTATGGTAATATGCATGGAATGAGTCTACCACAATGTTTACTCCAAATGATTGCACCATTAATTTCTCTCTTTGCCATGCTCGCTTTGTTTCCTGCTTTTTCTGTACCATTTTCTCACTCACTTTTCTCCCCTTCATACTTTTCCCTCTCACCTCGTCGTCTCAGTGTGTATCAGACTGAAGACTGCAGACAAGCTCTCTTGCCTTAGATCTCAGACACGCTTCTTTGCTTAATCGATCAGAAGATAGAAACACAAAAACTCTCCCTCAAGTGTACTTTTGAAGATACTTGGAGCTTAATGCAAGACATGTAAAGTCTCGACCTGTTTTCGAGTGACGGATTGTAGGATCCTTATTAAAAGAAAAACAAAAAGAAAATGTTTTTTCGACACTTACACACACACACACACACACATATGTATGCATGTATGTACGTATATATAATTAACTTTCATATCCATTGTGATTTTTTAAAAACTATTTCCATTCATATAGCACAATAACATGGTGTTTTATCACTGCAATGGACTGGCGACCTGTCCAGGCCTGTCGCCCAAAGAGAGCTGGGATAGACTCCAGCAGATCCCTGTGATCCTGCACAGGAACAAACACATGTAGATAAGGACTGAATGGGTGGTGTTTTGCGGGTGAGTTACCGATATTAGCTAGCAACGTCTGCTGTTGGTTTATGAGAACTGTAAAGTTTGATATTATATAGAGCAGTGTTCTTCAACCCAGATCCTGGCTCAAATTAATGGGTCATTGACAGACATGCAAATTTGACTGATAAACTGATGGTGATCCATTCATTTCAGTCAGGTGTGTTGTAGTAGTGAAATATCTAAAACATGCAGGGAAGTGGGTTAAAGAACATTGACACAGAGTCTATCAAAACTGGAGGTGATTCTTCAGTCTTGGACTGTGATTTCTCCTCTTCACTTTACAAACATTATTGAGGCTCCTTCTCTACTCCTGTAGAATTTAAAAGCAGGAATCAACAAATGCACATGGTGAAGTGATGAAAATGATAATAAGAATATGTTCCATCAATTATGTTGGATGAAATATTAAGACTTATAGTTCAGAATTCCCCAGTCTGTCAAGAAGCATGTCTCAGCAGTCCATCTTTGTGTGTCCCCCGGTCTGATGCAGCAGTGTTCTGGAGCCCTGAGGCCAAATCAGACATGGAAGCTGCTGCATAGAATCAAAGGCTATGCATAATCAATTTCATGTAGTTCGACATCCCATCTGGAAGAGCATCAAACCGCTGGGTCATGTTTGCTGTTACAGAAGTGTCAGTGAAGTCGCATCACCTGCACAAAATACACCCAGACAGAAGAGCTAGCTCTGTTGGATCAGGAAAATCTGGACTCTGTGTCCTCAAAGGCTGTAGGTACAATATGAACAGTGATGAGAATCACAAAAAAATAGAAGCTAATTTTATCACATCCGCAAAAACTTCATTTTCACTTACACAATACACAGTGTTGGACCAGAGCCACTCCTCCACTTTGAGGTGTTAGTGGGAAGAGGAAAAAAAGTGTGCAACGCTCACATTGTCCACTTTTTGTTCTGAATTTCTCCATTTATGTCTAAAAAGATAAATTAAAATGAAAAGTAAATCTAGTGTGGAAAAGCAAAGCTTGTTGTTGTACAAAAACCCACCTACTGAATCTATTTTGTTTATGTCAATATTGACACAAAAAAATGAAAAGTTCCTTTTCCATTAAGTTTCTTCTTAACATAATTTTCTTTATTAGTTATTTTTTAACCTCAATCTGAATCTCTGACTTGTAGTGGGACCAGTTCATAAAACATGGATAGTGTAATAAGCAATAGAAATTAAAAGAAAATATAAGATTCTGTCTGTGAACCTCCAGTGCTTTAAACTTAGTTGTTGAACTATGAACAGTGCAATTGATAGTAAATTGTTTTCAGATGTTTTATTTGAATCTGTACAGAGGTGAGGGGCATATTGCTGCACTTCAAACTGATTGCCTCTGAGAGACCACCAGTAGGTCTTATACATTATTTATGGGCCAGTAACAAGGACAAAGTATCATAAGTGTGCCATAATATGCGCTGTGATGTCTTCTATAGCGGTCCATTAACAATTTAAAAATGCATTTTAGCGACAGACCAGGACACACATGCACATAACTGCACTTCAGATTCATGAATGTTTCCTTCTAATTTACATACACCTACACATTGATGAAACACTGCATACTTTTATTGTAACTGCCTCATCTTTGGTGAACTCAGTTTTAACCTTCATGCTTTTTAGATAATAGATATGCCAAGATAGCTAACTTCACATTACTCTATTTTTTGCCCATGTAATTTGCGTTTAAATACAGAGCAAAGTGTCTTGGTGGATGCAGGAACCTTTTTCCAGCTTGTATATTAATGCATATGCTGATCATTTAATGAAAAAGACTATGCAAAAATATTCAGATGAATTTTGAGATGTAACTTAAGGGATGCATTTAATGTGGTCATGGCACATACAGTTTGTCTGAAAGATTTGCAATTTTTAATACATCCAAGGCTACATAGATAATTTCTGCAGCAGAGAACAGACTATCACCCTCGTTTTTCAGACTATGAGTGAATATGTGTAAAACTCAAAGGTGGAATGCATCATCCTGGAAGACTGCTGGAGTGCCTTCCTTCCATAACTTCAGACCTTCTGCATTTACCCCTGCACTTCTACTCTTATCTCAGTCTCTTTACTCTCGTTCACCAACTCCTTCTGGTATAGCATCATCTCCTTATCTTCCCAGTAGTTTCTTCTCTTACTATTCGCCCACATAAAATACCACTGGAAAATTCTCCAAGCCATTCAATGCTTCTACAGTTGTACAAGTAGTTTAATTTACATGAACATATGGTTAATTGATCACACACATTTTCAGTCCTTTCACTTTGTAGTTAAATTTGCATTGGTGGCAATGAGTTCCTTAGATTTTTGAATGTTTGTGTATGTTTTTGGGGATTCAGATACACACATTAACTGACTGACTTTCACTGTGTTTTCTCTATGACAATATAGTATTCGAGACAAGCCCCCTGATGGTACAAGATGGATAATGCTTTGGCTTATTGTTTGGAAAGACAAATTCCCCCAACACTATTTAGGTCTGAGGATTTTTCAATCCTCAGAAGTTGGCTGCTACTCACCAAATCTAACTTGTTATACAACACAAGATAACCTTGCCCCAAATTAGACATATTTGTCTAATTCTCTTGGACTAAGCATCTTGGGAAAAAAAAAAAATTAATGGAGCATGCTGACAATGAAACCTTGTACTGAAGCTGTTGTTAGGGTTACACAGACATTCTTCATCACTTTTTTGGAGGCCATTGCTCACATAAATTTCATTTGGCAGGAACACTTTGTCAGGCTGATTGATCTAAATAATAAACTGAACCTTGCAACAATAGTATTATGGCAAGCCATGACAAAGGATAGCTCAAGCAGCTTGCGACATAAACAATCAATGCAGGTTATTATTTTTAATTAGTGCTCAGTTGTCTCTGAATTAACCAATAATGTTACTGTTTGTCAGCAGTTGTTTGCACCTGCTGTTAACATTTAGCAGTGCTGTTTGAGTTCTGAAATGTCAGAGATGTAAAATACAGACCACATTTCTTGGATGTGAACAACCTCTTACATTTAAATATCGAATAATCAGGTCTTAGTTCAGAAAGTTTATGAAATCATATTTACATAACTTTGACTATAACTCAGAGACTTGCAGTGATTGACTGTAGGAAGTAAAAAAAACAAAAAGTGGAAAAAGCAACACATTTGGCAAACTGTGTTGAATGTGTGTGACTGTATGTACATACACTATGTGTACCTGTGGTTCCATCCCGTAGCCTCATAATCATTACTTTTCTCCAGATGGAGGAGTGTACCTAGCTCAGCAGAAGTCTTCCTGCCTCTTCAGTGGGGGGGGGGGTAGGGGGTAGGATGTATGTGTATGTGTGTGCATGCATGTTCTTGAGTGCTTATGAAGGGAGATATTGAACTGTCACTTACTGAGAATCCTCCAGGGCATGAGTATCACACAGGGGAGAGGGTGAGGAAGCCAAATTAGATAAAGGCTTTTGAGGATCATCAATCTACAACAGACAGCTTGGTTAACACTTACCTTCAGTCAGTTGTTTCACAGAAGACCTGACAGCATCCTTTTCTGTGTCCATTTGATGAATGCAGCCATCTGCAAGGTGTTATAGCATTCTACCACATGTACCATAAATATTAGGGATGCACGATAACTGTTTTTTAAAACTGATACCGATAACCAATATCTTTCAGCTCCTAAAGGCCGATGCCGATAACCGATAACACACACATATACCTAAGATCATTACACTTACTATGAACAAAATCAAAAATAGTTTTGACTTTTTAAATGAATAGATATTTAATTTTTCCAATCAAAAACTCTTGGCAAGCCTCTCAAACATTTTCATAAAGCTATCAAACAAACCTATTTGATATCTCACATTAACTTAAATAAGGTGTATTACTGACTGATATAAAAAAGAAATACCTTGAACTGATGGAAATACATGCATCAGAATTACAAACTGAAAAGGAAAAACATTTAATGGATTTTGGCTCGTGGTTCCATTTAAATTAATACCTTTAATCAAAGTAAATGAGGTTCAGTAGTTTTTTTTTTTTTATTTTCATGGAAGCTTTAGATGAGAGGAATGAGGGAGAGGAGAGGGAGGGTAGACTGCTGCTGGCTTGCGCACGTAAGCATTAGCTTCCGTTAGCTTCCGTTAGCGCGATTTCAAAACTCCATGGAAGCGATTATTATGTTGTAGGTGGCCGATCGGGTTTTACGTATTAAAGCTTGTGCTTCCCTCCCCGTTGAATTCGCTCGGAGGATTCGTCACAAATAACCACCAAACTATCTTCTTCTGAAACTTTAACGAAGTTCCACGTCGCCATGTTTGTTGTGATCAGTACGCTGTGCTGCCAGCTGCATTCCAGGTGTAATGTAAATTCCCACGTTCCCTCGTTTGCAAGTCATTCTTTCAGCCTTTTCTATTTTTTTCTTTTTTTATGTGTAACATGTGGGAGAATACTGCGAATATCAATTCAAGTTAGCAACTACCAAAATTATGACCAAGTTAACGAGTTGTTTTCTGGCATGAGGGGGTATTCTTGATTTTCCTTATTGAGTAATCGTTTTTCTGATTATGCCGACGTCACTTGAACATAACATTCACTGCCGGTCATTCAAGGCTCAGAGGGAGCGAGGCACTGCTGTGTTGACAAAAATATATGTTATCGGGGCTATTCGTCGTGATATCGGAGTTATCGGGATGACGTCATAATTTCCTGTTATCGTGCACCCCTAATAAATATCCACTTCAGTAGCAGAATTTTTTCTTTCTTTCCATTTTTTTTTAACTAAATGCATCTCATTTTTAGCATCATTGTAAGTGTCTCCTTCAACAATCACCTTGGATGGGATAACGAGCTCACTTCTAACCAAGACACAACAACAATATTTTTTTACTTCCTGCTTATGTGAAAGTATTGACACAACAACATTGTAAAGCACTTCTCTTACTTTTTGGGTAAATGAATGAAATAATACCACTTGTTAAGGCAGGATTTGTACAAATACAGTTCAAGCTGTGACAGTTGTGGCATTCACCTTGTGAGTCTGCTGCTTTGCTAGATGACTTTGCAAAACCCTTACAAAGATGTCTAAAAGACTCACTATGACATCTGCTGACATTTTAAGACTACACTAGGCTTTAAGAGTCTTTTCAAAATCTTCCTAAAGCTTTTGCAGTCATCTAGTGGGTGGTCAGTATTTCTTGCAGTGGAAAGTTGAAAATAGCTCAACTATAACTACAGAATTAGAATGCGCCGCAAGGTGGCAGCAAATTTTAGTAGCTCTGACGTTTTCATTTCATTCATTTTCAAGTTATCCAGTTAACATGCTTTGCTGATTGCTTGTCTTATCTCCTGATGGACTGTTTCTACAATTCAAAATGTCAGGCCTGCCCATTTTTAAGCTCTAGTACAACTTGTCTGTGTTAATCCTGTCTTAGGGTTGGAAACCAGTCATGGTTAGGGCTACAATACAGCATCCCAGCCACGTTTCCATGGTTTCCATGGTGACATGTCAATGCAGGAACACATCACAAGTGTTGTCACGTTATGATTGGGCTTAGGAAATAAAAGTATTTCATACAGTAGTTAGGGCTAGAATACATTATTTCTATCTTGCCCCTCTCATTGTAATGGATTACATTTTGAAACTTTGAAATGTTTGTAAAAGCAGCTGCCAGGAGTGGTTGCATATTCTTTCAATAAAATTTAAGGTCTTTGTTCCCATCATGAACAAACAGCCCATGGAGCTTTTTGCTTGGGTGCTACATTGTCATTCAACAAAGTCTTAGCTTCCCGAGACATCATTACTGAATTGACAGATGAAAATAATCTTCTTTCACACTCATGTCACAGTGCAGACAGTTAATGTCACAGGCTTCATTTGTTGCAGGGATGTCTGAGAGCAAATGCAGCATGAGCTCCATTTATTTTATATTAAACTACATAAACCAACTTCTACTGGCATTAAAGCATGATGATTTTTATTCTCCTCTATTTCAGTTAATTTTAAGATAAACAGCCACATAAAACTCCTCCACTCTCCTCATCTGATTATATGAGTGACATAATTTTTTCAGATATTTATTGTTTTGCTTTTCTGATAACATAAGCTCTCATCTAAAGCACATAACTAATTCACTGTAAATTGCTTCTTTCGCCTATCAACTCATGTTCCGTTGGGAGAAATAAATGACTGTGAGACAATTAAATCTCATCTTGTCCAGTCTTGTGTTTTGGCAGGGCTTTACTACCTATTTTCTAATAATTAATGAAGCCATGAGGAGTCAGAAGATAAAACAAGATGCTCTCTGCTGTGTGAGTACGTGTAGATCAGGCGCCCTCCTCTGGTTGAAGTGCATACGATGCTGTTTTCTAGAGAGATGATGCATGCTCGACTTCCTTTTCTCAGTATTCTTATATTTTTAGTAATAAAGAATGGGTAAATAATGATTCTGTTTGATGAAATATGTAATATTTTAACAACGATTTAATTTTGGTGCAGATATGTTTTTTGTTTGCTTTTTTTAAAGCTGGGGCTCGGGCTGAGAAGGCCATTGTGTATTAAACGATTGCCATCTAGGGTCAGGATGCAGGCTGTGCAGGATGTTGCACTGAGCTGTGTTTGCTGATCCATTTTATGAGGTTAGATGAAAAACTGTGTACTGCTGGGCTGGGGGGAACGTAGGGGCAGGCTCACACACACAGACACAAACACAGATGGGAGTGGACCATTTACAGTTGAATGACTGATATCTCAGAGGTCTTAACGGTCCTCAGGCAGGTCAGTTGTCAGTGAGGCGGACGCTCTAAATGTCAGTCCTAAAGTGTCAAAATACCAGCTAACTGCAAGGTGGTGACTCAAAAGAGTAATTAGTGTGTACAATAATCAAGTAAGACATTCCACAGCTAAAAGATCTTGCAAACAAAATAGAGTTTAAGAGCTGTGTCATCATGTCCTGATGAAATTCAGCAGCTATTACTTTCCTGTTAATCTAAGGAAATTTTTATTTTTGTTTCAGTAAAACTGTGACAGAATGAGGTGTTTAAGCACCTGTGGGCTACAATATTGAAATATAATATAAATGAATAAATACGATAAATGTGTGTCTCTTCAATAGTAAGAAGTCTTGCGTTTTGTTTGCACAAGTTTAATGTCTCAGCTCTGTAAGAGACTGTCTTATACAGGTGGCCCAAATATGTTTAGACAATGGCGATATGCAGCACGTCTAAAAGGAGGTGTTTTGTCATCAACTCCTAAAAGCTTATTGGTTGTAGATCTGTGCCAGATGATGGTAGTGAACCCTTCCTGAGTCAGTTCAAACATGTCAAATTTGTCAAAAGGGGAGTCTTCTGTTCTTATCCTTTGTTTTGATAAGCATTTGACTATTTTAGCATTGTTTATCAGTAATTAGAAGGAAACAAATAGTCTCAGCGACTCGGATAGAAATATAGATCAACAGAGATGAAGCAAAAGTTGATGACTCTTATAATTATCCCCATCAACGCACCTCAGTGTATCTCTGAGAGCCTTTTCCCTTTGCTGATAATGCTGGCCATTGTTGATATAGTTTACATTGCTATAGCTCTGTGAATGGAGTTCTGAAACAAAAGCTTTTGAAAAATGTTGTTTTCCTTCTGCTCTAAGAAAGAATAGTAATCAATCAGTTTTTAATACAGGCAGATAATTTAGGTCTTTGTGATGTAGCAGATTATTTACATGCTTAACATGATGCCAGATGAGTGTGGACATTTATTGTTTGATGTTTTACAAGAGACATTAATATATACTGTATATTAAGTAACAAGTATGTATTGCTTTTTTCTTTTTCTATTCTTTCTTATACATCAGTTCTTCAAAACAAGATCACCTGCAGTGAGTTTAGTCCAAAATCTAGCTGTTTGGGTCATGGAGGCTGAAGGAAATCGTTAAAAAAGAGAAACTGTAATATACTGTATTCATGTCCACACAACATGCCCTCCCTCATTTAACACAACGCATCACATCAAAAGAGAAAGAGAGAGAGGCAGGGATGCATTCAAGAGTCATTAAAAAGGAGTTTATACAATAAGACACATTATTAGTCCTGTCTTGAGTGGCTTTTTTAACCACTTTAGAGAATTTCCTGCATAATTATGTCTCACATGCAGATTTGTAAGTAGGTCGCACTTCTCTCAGTTGCCACTGCACCAAGTTGCTTAATGTGCTTCCATCTTCAATCACCATCTGGATTCCCTCTTAAAGACAGCATTGACTCCACTTCACCCATTCTCCATACGCTCACTACACAGTGCCTTGTCGCACCTCTTCCCGCTTTTCCCTTTCTCTCCATCTTGCCTCCCCTTCTGTGTCTCTCCATCACTTCTTTTTTTTCCCCCCATGTACAGAAGCACCCCCCCCCCCACCCCACACACACACACACATTTTCAGAGTGTCAATTTCAGCTGGCTCATCTGTTGTATTGGAGCTGATCATTTTATCTTTCCTCCCTCCTCTATCTGTATCTCTCTCTCTCTTTTCATCTTGGAGACAAGAGTGTGCGTGCAGCCTCCAATTTAAGTCACTGCTCTGGTTATGCGCTACGATCCTTTCCTCTCCTCTCCCCTCTGTGCTGTACTGCACTGCACTGCTCGTCTCTCCTCTCTCCACATCTCCATCTCTTCTCCTTCTCACCTTTTCTTTCTCCATCTGCATCTCTGTCACACTTTTCTCTGCTCCATTGTTTGGAGAAATACTGCACACTCTGGGGTTTTTCTTTGCATCAGAGCTGAACACACTTCAGCCACTTGCGGAAGGGGAATCAAATGCTCCTTTTGCGCCAGGTTTGACTTGCCTTGGATTCTTTGGATCAGAGGAAGCTGGAGAGGAGAGGAGGGCAGAAGGGAGAGGAGAGGAGAGGAGAGGAGGGGGGGGTGGGGGGGCTTAATCTGTTTGGAAAGCAACGGCTTCAAGGTGGTGGTGGTAGCTGATGGTTGTCCATTGAGGGTCATGCCCTGGGACTCGTGTGCTTTTTGCCAGTTGGAGTTGGAGATCCTCTCCTGTTTTTGCCCCCCTAGTGGGGCAGCATTGATCCTGGTGCCGGGAGAAGCCCCCGGGCACCAGTGGCAGCAGTGTGAAGAGTGGACACCATGAACCAGCTGGATGCACCACGACCACTCAACTGGACCATCAGAAAACTGTGCCATGCAGCCTTCTTGCCATCTGTGCGCCTCCTAAAGGTAAAGAAAAAAAAAAAAACACAAGATAAGGGAGACTGGGAGACTGAACTAAAATATAGATGCCCAGGGACATGTGGTAAAATATGTCAGGCATTTCACCTGCTATCCTGCTGCTTTCCAAAGAAATGGAGGTCAGAGGATACTAAATGACTGCTAAAGAAGTTTATGCCACATCTCTGGCATCCTTACTGTGTACTTAATGTTTAAAACCATGAGTGTAAGGAAGTCATTGAGCAGGAATTGAGATCACAATGCTGTTCATAATAGGGAGATGTGGGGCAAGGCGGCCAGCATAACACTCTGAAGGGAGCTTAAAGGTTTGGAAGTATGGGGATGCGTTAAGAGTGTAAGATAAAAATGGATACAAGGAAAGTAGGAAAGCCCGACGCTTGAGAGATGGAAGAAAGTGTGTTAAAGGAAATGTGTTTAGAAAGATAATGCAAATATTGAATTATTCATATATTGAAAGCAAAAAAGAAACAAAGAAGGAAAGGGGACAAGAAGAGATGGGCAGAAATCAGATGGCGAGTGTAAATTACAAGCAACCTTTTTTTAAATTTATTTGGGGGATTGCACAAATGGTAAAAGTGGGGGCTTATAACAGATAGAGCATAGGCAAAGAGAACGAGAGAGGAAAAGGTAAGGTAAACTGTGGACAAAAGATAGAAGAAGAGGAGAAAGGTGATTTGTAGAGACAGGTGAACAAGAAGATGGAAAGGACTGAGGAGCTTCGGTAAAAGATATGGATGCGCAACATTAAATCCCAGCAGAGCAGTGTTAAAATCAATTCCACAATCCACTTTAATGTTCATAAATTCATGGGGGACTGAGCACATTTTTCTAGAGCTAGCCAGATGTCTTAAGCAGGTTATTACCTCATCGCTTGAGCAGAGGTGTGCACTGTGTGAATGAATGTATGCTAATCATTGTGTCCGATCATGATTTGCAGCCTCTGCAAAAACACATACCCTTCAAAATGCTTACTTGCTGACATTTTGTAACCTAAAACCTCATCTTTATGCATTCATGTGTTTTTAGAAGCCAGTTACAGGCACTCTGTAAGAAGGGCTATTGTTAGAGGTCTTGAATAGCTATTCTTCTATGTCCTTTGATCTGGCTTTATCAAAGTGTCTCACGGAAGAGCGTTGCTGTGATGTTGAACCACACAACAGGAGAGCTTTGGCACATGTGTCATGCATTTGCATTTGTATAGCCTGGTTAAATGAATATCATTGTAATCCTTGATTGAATGTGCATGGCGTGTAGTTGTGTGTGTGTGTGTGTGCATGTGCCTCTGAGTATCTGAAGAGATACAAAGTGTGGTTGTTAACATGTGCTGTAGAACTTAACATGAGGATGCAGTTATTACACGTGAGGTCGGTCCTGTGAAGAAAACTATTCTGTCTTCATAAAGCAATGCTCTTTCACTTTTTTTTATGTGAAAAAGAAAATGTTCCCATCCCATGCTCTCTATGCGTGTGTACAAAGACGACTACAAAGTAGCTTCAGAATTAACTGTGCTGTTAAGCTTGCAACATCAGTATTATCAGGAAATAATTATAAAATATTAGAAAAAAAACTAGAGAAAAGGCTCCACACAGAGGATTATGGTTCCTGAAGCTCCATTTACTGTATGCAGATTCTTCTGGGGAGATATCAGGCTGTCATTGTTAAATGTAACAGCCTGACATTATTTTAGGAAGCTTCTGCTTAACAAGCATTTTCCTCCCAGATCCTCCTAACCTATTACCTGCCACCTGCTGCCAAATACAGACTTGCACTTGTGTGTGTGCGTGTGGGAGTGTGGCTACAATTTAAATACTGTCAGAGATGTTTGCTGTCCTCCTTGTGCAGGAAAATATGTCCTACAGATTGTGCTTGTGTGTGCTGCTTGTGTGTATATGTATGCGTGTGCTCACATCTGTGCATATGCTTTTCAGTAAATATGTGCATATATAATGCAGTGCGACATGGATTGCTGACATTGCAGCAGATAGGTGCTGTGCTTGTGGACAGTATGGGCATGTGATTGGAAACCTTTGGGCTGTTAACCTTTGGAGGGACATTTACAAAAAGTTCAATTAATAAGAATTAAAGCCCTTGTGTTTCATATTATTTGTTATTGCAAAGTTGGATAATGTTAGTGAGGCAACAAATACAAATTGTCATGGGAAATTTATGATTTTCTAAAAGGTCTGATCTGCCAGTTCTGATTTTTTTTTTTTTTTTTTTTTTTAGACAACTATATAATCAGCAACATACAAGTACAATATCAACCAGTGACAGATAAGAGAGACTGCTGGTTGTGAATGTGATTAACTTTTGTCTCATTTTATTTCATTTTATCTCTCCTTTAGCTTCTCAGCCTGATAGTTTCTTAACATTGGAAGTTTTCAGGATGGTCTGTCAGTGACTGGATTTAATGTCCCAAGTATTTCCGTTGTTTCTCTATTAGTTATTTTTATGCTGTGGAGGAAAAAACAAAACAAAAAACAAATAAGATTTCTCAGTACCCTTATGCAATTACTGACAAAAATCACCAGCCGACCAGTTGTTGCATCTCAACATAACAACCCCAGAAATGTTAATGTCTGGATCATGTCAGGCATGTCAGCTTGTCTGTCACCTAAAAAGAATAAAAATTAGTAAAAAAAAAAATGATGCTTTCTCATATAAAAAAATACAAACAAACAAAAACAAGACACAGCTTACATGGTGTGTTGATAGGTGTTTGACCCAGGTTTTTGAAAGACCTAATAGAAATGGTCTTTGTCAGGGCTTGACCCTTTGTAAAGAAATAATCCTATTTCTAGAAAGGCACTGGACACATTTACAGGTTCAAGCCTGGGCCTCTGTGTGGTCTCAGTGGGATAAAGTGTGAAACAATGACACAATACTGAACAGAGAATTAGAAATGGAGGATCTTCCTTCTGCTTTTGGCAACTTCTTTACTTGAATCTGTTAAATTTTAGGGGGTTTGTTGTGTCACCGTCCACATTTTTTAAAAATCTCACATCTGATCATCACATTACACTGAGATGTCTTAACTGCCCCTTCCCCATCAATTTTACTTCACAACTCTTCATCTTCTTGGGGAATCCAGCAGTGTTCATACCTCATAGTGATACAGTAAAGTATGTTGCAGTGGTGTACAGAAAATGAAGCATAACATGAAAATACTTTCTTTTCTTTTTTCCATAAAGTTGTCTATTTCAGCTGTGCCTTTGTTGTCTCTGGTTTGCATCCTTTTTTCTGTGATGTGACGTCTGTCTGATTTTCTTTCTCTTTTATCGTCCTTCTGGCATCTTTTTCTTTTTGGTATCTCATACCTCTTTGTCTCTTCTACTGTCATAAAGCATAAAACTCTGTGTATCTGGCTTAGAATAAATGGGGGTGGAATGTGCTGCTAAAAAAATAAATATATCTCTCTACTGCTAAAAATAAATCTGTTACATAAAACGGTACACTGTTGCAGTGCTTTATTTCATCTAGTTAAGCTTTAAGGCTGGACTATTTTCATCTTTATAATATATCTGTGATATTTCTGAAAATAACCTCTTCTCAGTTTAAATGTAGACATCTACAAAGTTCAGTACAACTAAGCAGCAAAGAAACGCTTTCAACCATAGATGGCACCACCCATTTTTGTCTTTTATATTGTTGATCACAATACAGATATTGCTGTTAAACTGATAAAAGTCTTGCCATTTTTTTCCCTGTGTGCTTTTATGAACATCTTCTTTTGGTGTGTGATTTCCATGTAATGAAAGCCTTTTAAAATACAGTAACCTTATCAAAATTGTATACTTCAATCTCAGCTGTCAGGTGTTTTTTGGAGCAGCTAAGAAAAGCTTTTAGACTCCTCTAAGATTCTTCATCAGGCTTTATAACACACAGTGGCCTTTATTTACAGACTCAATTTAATTATTAAAATAGGTTCAGCGGGGATACCTCAAATTACACTTTGCATGATTAATAATGCAAACAACACAGATGTTGCATAACAGGTTTCTGTTAATGTGTTGTTTTATCCAATTCACTTAAGCAGAAGAAGTACAAATACCCTAAATTCAGCATGTATATAAAACAAGACTAATGGCCACTATCGCTTCGTAATTGACTGGATATTTATCATACATTGGAAAATCACCAGGCTTTTTTTATGTCTTACTTTGAACAGAGGCTACATAATGACAGGTCCAACAACCCGAGAAGAAGTTCTATTAGAGTATCAAGTGAAAGTGGAGGAAGTCATGTGTTACCACATACGTATATGTCTAAAGGTGGATCTTTGCCCCTTCCTCTCACATTTTTTCTTTTTTGGCCTCTGGAAACAGTCCACAGAGTTGCAGGTTATGTGTATGTATGTGTATATGTATGTATGTGTGTGTATGTATATATATATATATATATATATATAGATATATATATATATATGTATATATATCTATAGAGGATATAATCTAGAGCTATATAGATATATATCTGATATATAGATCTCTAGAGAGAGAGATATCTAGATATATCTATCTAGAGAGAGAGAGATCTCAGAGAGAGAGAGAGAGAGAGAGAGAGAGATCTATAGAGAGATAGATCTATCTAGAGAGATCTATCTCTCTCTCTATCTCTCTATCTCTATATCTATCTCTATCTATATCTCTCTCTCTATCTCTCTCTATATATATATCTCTATATATATATATATCTATATATATATATATATGCATGTGTGTGAGTTATCCAGTAAATGCTCTATTTGTGAGATTTCAATTAAAAGATGATCTGTCTAATGAGCCAAACCAAGAAAATAAGCTGCCAATTAACTCCTCACTCCTTTATTCTGAAATACAAAGGCTTTAAATGTTCTATATGGCACTGCTCCACTCAGCATCATGTAGAGTGAAAGAAGACACTGGTAGACTTTGTTTTTTGGTAGGGGTTGTTTTTCTAAGGAATTTGAGTCTTTAAACTAGAAATCAGCTTGAGTAAACAAAAGGCTCTAATGTCTTTTTTTTCATCAAATATGTCCATCAGGAAGTCAAGCAACAGACAAATATCCTACCTGCCTTTCATGTGTTGATGAATATAGGAACTGATGCTGGGACAACTATTCATGGTACATGTATAACCTACAGCTGTTACTGCTGAAGTTTCTTATGAGCAAGTGTACAAAGTTTAGCACAAGTTACTTATCTATCTACTCACAGCTCCCACTCACAACACCCTTGACATGAGTAGTCATGAACTCTTAACTTTATCTTTGGCCTCAAAGCTGTCAAGGGGGAGCAAATGTGAATATATACCATTAAAAATTTCACATTGGAGATCTGAAACCAATGCTAAGAAAATTTATAACCTTTATTACCTCTGCCAAAGAGGTAATGTTTGACGGCATTTATCTGTCTGTTTGTCTGTCTGTGTACAAGATAACTCAAAAAGTTATGGATGGATTTTGATGACATTTTCAGGAGTTGTCAGAAATGTGAAAAGGAAGAACTGATTTCATTTTGGATGTGATCCGGAAGAAATCCTGGATTCTGGATCACTTTTAAATTTTCAATAACATTGCGGTCAATGGGGCCGAAAATGTTGTTTCTCAATATCTCCGTTAATTATTGCCCAAAACTCAAGAAATTTGATTCAGGGATTGACAATGGGAACCTCTATCAAATTTCAAAGGCTGATTCGGATCTGATCCAGAAAATGGATTTTATCGCAATCTGTAAATTGCTATATGGGGGAATTGTTGTGCTTGGCGGAGGTCTGCACTCTCCGAATGCTTTTCTACTTTATGCATGCATTGGCTTGGTTTTACCTGCATATTACCTGCACAATGATTTGTGTAGGCAGTTTGCAGCAGAGTATATTTAATGCGTGGCTTTTTCTGCTGCATGTTTTGTCCTAACACACATTATATGCGGTTTTTGTGTCATGTTTTCGGTACGGATTCGGTACAGTTTCAGACCACCTGCTACCCTAAACCCGCGATCGCAAGATACCGAGTTTGCAGAAAGCGCAACTCCCATGCTGGCGCGTAAAAGAGTGCGTCCAAATGGAATCAATGTACAGCTGTGGCAGCTCTCAATCAGATGTCTGCTGTGGAGGAAACCAAGGAGATCTCTGTGTCTGGTGTCAAGCTGGAAAAGGTTGGATGTGGGAATTTATTTCTGATATGTCTGAAACTGTTGGTGGTCGAGGAGGGACAGGAACATTAATTGTTCGTGATCTTTAAATGCTCATCCAACAATTCGTTCTGCAGTATTTTAAAAAGCACATCAGCTGCGCCAAGACGCACAACTGGTAACAACTGGATCTTACGCAGGTAAGATCCGGGTTTAGGGAGGTGGAAGATTGCGTTCTGTTAACTGTTAACTGTTTTCACTCCCTTGCCGGTGTATTCAACAGAAAAACCAAAATGCTCCCACACCGGTGATTAAAAAAAGTTTTTCCCAATTTCTCCGCTACCGCTGGCCATGCCTGCTTGATTTTTTTTTTTCTTTTTCTGCGTCTATGACCTGCAGCCAACCGTCCAAAGTGTGATAGGCTGGTCACTGTGAGTGAGCGGAGGCGAGTGGACATTGACATGCAGTGGTGGGCCTGTTGACTAAAAGGCACGCACGCTCACGTGCAACTCCAATGTAAAGATATTGGAACATTAATACCGCGTGACATAAAAGCGTCCCGTGTCCCGTGCAGGTCGTAGTGAGCCGTACCGTATTTTACCGAGTACCATTGCATCCCTAATGTGTGTGTATATATATATATATATATATATATATATATATATATATATATATATATATATATATATATTATTAGGATGCACCGAAAATTCGGCCACCGAAAATTTTCGGCCGAAAATGGCCCAAAAGTGCATTTTCGGTTTTCGGCCGAAAGACTTTTATCACCGAAACAACACGGCCGAAACAGGATGTTGTGATGACGAACAAAAACCGCGGCCAGCACGCGCTTGTCTGGAGAGGGGCCAACATGTCTGTGGTGTGGACGTATTTCAATATATCTGAGAAAGACCCACGGATAGCGATTTGTAAAACATGTAACGCTGAAATTTCAAGAGGGGGTGCATCTGCAAAGACTTTCTCCACGTCGGGTTTGATTTATCACCTGAAATCCAAACATCCCCATCGCCATTCTGAATATGAGAAGGCGGCGGCACAGAAAAGGAAAATCCCTCCGAGCGCACCCACTCCGTCTGTGGCGGACGTATTTGAAAAGGCAAGAAAGAAAGTTTTCCAGTGATGGTGCCAAGGCAAAGGGCATTACACAAAAAATAATGGAATTCATTGCCTTAGATGATCAGCCGTTCTCTGTTGTAGAGGATGTGGGATTTCGTAGGCTGATCGAGCACATTGAGCCCATAGGCGTAGTTTGACTTTTGCGTCGGGGGGGGGGGGGGGGGGGGGGGGGGGGGCAAAAATTGTTAAGCACTTTCAACAAACGGCCGCACTCTCACGCGAACCGGCACCGCAACCGGCGCGCATGCACGCAAACCGGCGCGCACGCAAACCCGGCGCGCATGCACACATATGTGCAAACTCGCGCGCACATGATGGCACACAAGATACACTCACCACGAAACCATGAAGTCCAAGATTAGATGATGTTCAAAACCAGTAGTTGCAACAGGATACAGTACACAGTAGATGTTATAAATGTTAATGTTAATGATGTTAAATGTATTAAGAAACAAAAATATAACATGATTCATTTAACTGTCACAATATACTGCAGTTTATTTTGGACTTAAAAAAAACATTACGGTCAAAAACATTTATTTATTTTTGCCAGTTCGTTGACAATGCAATTACATATTTCAGCCACCAGGGGGAGCAAACTCCGCCCATGATTGAGCCCCGTTATTCCATGCCGAACAGACGACATTTCTCAGACGTGGGTTTACCTGAGCTGTTTAATGTTATTGCAGCTCACGTCCATAAGCTTATAGCTGCAGATAATTTTGTTGTAGTAGTCCTACAGAGAATTTTTTTTAAATGCACTTGACTTAAATGCACTGTGTTTTATGAGAGAACATTTTTACAATCTTTCAGCAGGCCAGTCAGTTATAGGCCTGTATTATTATTTAATGTACACCTGAGTGGGGTCAAGTTAAACATTTTATTTGAATTTTGTTTTATATTGTGCATTGTTGTAATGTCAATGCTAATAAATATTTTCATAATTTTGCAATTAATTTATTCTTTGTAGCATTAATATTAATTTATGCAATGGTAATGCCTTGATTTTAGTGAGGTTAGTTCACAGTCATTGCCATGAATGCAACGGTACTAATAATTGGCATAATAATTTATTTCGGTGTTTCGGTTTTCGGCCTTGGTTTTTTCATTTTCGGTTTTCGGTTTCGGCCAAGAATTTTCATTTCGGTGCATCCCTAATATATATATATATATATATATATATATGTAGCCAAATATCCTCGTCTTCCTACTCTACACCTTTTGCACGAGCTGCTTTATCTCATCTTCAGAGAAGGGTTAGGGTTAACAAGTGAAACGCCCTAACCACTCCTATGCATAATGTAGCGGGTAGAGCGGTTGAGAAAGAGGATATAGCAAGGGTGGAAGATTGCGTTTCTTTCGGAGAACGCCTCCCACCAGCAGTTCCCTCGAAGTCAGCAAGTAAGACTTTTTAGACCTGGGATGTTTGACAACTTATATTTGGGTTTTTATTATGTTTTATGACCAAATATATAATATTTCCACAGAATTTATGGGGATTTATGTAATATGATAACATTCTAATGAAGCTGGATTCTTGCAAAATTCAAAAGAGAAGCCATCTTGCCATACTCCAAATTATCATTTGTGGCCAAAACTTCTTGTAGTGGTGGCCTCTGTTAACTGACTGGCTCCAGATATAGTAGTTTATTGATCTGATTTGTTCGGTTGGTTGGACCTCACAACAGGTGTTTAATCAATCATCTGCTAGGTTTTACCCAAGGTTCTTGCCTTTTTCCAAGATGACTTTAAAAGGTGCTTTATAAGTACAGACTGCTTACCATTAACCATTTACCACTTGTGTTACATACCATCTATGTGTGCTCCGGTGAATTTATGAATCAATATAAGACTTAACACTGAATGATGCAGCACTAACTCATTCATATAAGGTGGTGGTGTCAAAATCTAGTCCTCGAGGGCCACTGTCCGCAATGTCTTAGATGCTACCCTGCCACAACACACCTGATTCTAATGAATGAGTTCATTTGTATCAGGTGCGCTGGACATACATGGTAATGATGAAACGCTGTTTACCTGGCGGTATCTTATTCCATGCGAGGCCTAAATTTGTTAGGGGTATAGGAATATTGTTGTGCATGTAAACATACACATTGGCATGCATGGATGTGTACTGACTGGGGGGGGGGGGTGGTGGTGGTGGGGGGAATCCTATTACTCAGGTTTAACACTTCCACTTATTTTTGCAGAGCCTTTGCTGATGAAACCCATTCAGTGGCTTTGTCCATTTGCAGTGCATTCAGATTCCTTGACAGCTGCCACTGGGCAGAATCAGCCAGGTTAAACCAGCCACTTTAACATGGCTTTTGTTGTCTTTAGTGCACAACTGGATATTCATATATACTTGGTTGCCTAGAATGTAATTCATAATCAATATCAAGCTCATGAATAGCTCAACTATTAATCAATAAAAAAATCAATACATTTCCATTAAGACAATGAAAAATAATACATATGTGTGAGGGAAGGATGAGGAAAATGATCTAAATCCTGAGCACAGAGGCTTAACTTCGGGGTCTCTAATCACCTTTGAGTTGCAGCTGGATTGTTACTGAGGTGTATGTGATCAATCAAGCTGTTGTTCATACTGAATTGAAGCCACAAAATCAGTGGCCCTTTCGCAGTTCAGCGAAATGAAACCAGTTTAATCCACGTATAAAAATCAGCACCATGGCCAGCGACAGACTCTCGCACTCAAAGCTCCAATCCTGGAAAGATGAAATGTTCTATCTATAATATATTTCACTTTTCCTTTTCAAACATACACTGTATTCAAATATAGTTATCAGTTTGCTAATTTTTCTTTTTCTTTAATCAGTTAAACTTTTGTCTAAAGATCCATAAGCAAAAAGAACAGTTGGTCTTTATCACTGAAAAAATATTTCTGTATAATCAGTGTTTTCACATTCTTCAGTGTGTAATGAGAAGAGTGAACAATATACAGAGAAGATGGTGAATGTTTAGAAAAATTCTCCACCTCACACAATGCCATTTGTGATGCCTGTAGACTTTAAAAGAAGATTGTGAGTTTACTGTGACATGAGATGATGTACATTTCACTGCCTTGTTAAAATTTGATTGTTCTGGCCATTTAAATATCGAGTAAACTCATGGTAATGGGTAGGTTGACAGTCTATGTGCATATCTAAGCATCTGGTGCTCTGTGAATAAATTATATGGCCTTGGTTATTTTGCTATACATTGCTTTAAGTGATTATTAGATTATTCACTTTAAAACTTTCTCCACCATTTCTGTAACGCAAGCTGCTGGTTTACTGTGGTACATTTAGCCTGAGCTCTCTGAAACGTGTTGCTAAACAAAGAAGTATCAGATAGAAAGTTTCTTAAGTGATAGTATGTTCTGTCTGAAAAGGTAGCAAATCTGGCATCTTGTCTGTTATGTTGGAGAGCTGGAACTGCATTGTGATGGCCAAATCAAGAGTATGGAATAAAATACTTTTATTATATGAAAGGTGTTGAAAGAGAATGAAATTCTCTTTGACAGCAAGAGCTTCAACAAAATGCTTTGATCAGAGGGAACATAGGAACAGAGGACTGTCTCCCATGTCTGTCCTGTCTCGGTCCTGGGCATCACTCTCTTGATCTGTCAGTGTTTTCTTCCTTCTTTTCCACCCACCACTGACAGTGTTACTGTAAGTGCCCTCTTCTGCTATGGCAGTCCAATTGATTCAAGTGATATCAAGCTGTTTAATGATTATACTTTGTTATCTTTCTAATAGAGGTGCCACCTCCTCCACATCCAGAAAGGATCAGTAGGTATCACTTAAAGCATACAAAAGGAACGTTTGGGCTTCCAAAAGAGGAGGTAGTGAGAGGATAAACAAGCTATCAGAGTTTGAGTCTTGGACTGAACCATTGTTTTACTATATTTTACATTTTCTGTTCTCTGTCCCTGCAATGTCAGGTTTACTTATACAATAATAAAAAAAAAAAAAAAAATATATATATATATATATTTTTTACTCTTTCACACAGGATTACCTGCCATTTGGGGATTTTAATTGAATTTTTTATTTTATTTTTTATTTTTTGCCAAGTCTGCTTGGTTTGGGTAACACTACCGCGTGGTTTGAGTCAGGAAAATCTCATGATTAGGTTAAAGTTAAACCTTTCACACAATGAGAACATCATACATATTAGGCTACATATGTTTGTTTACATCACTACAATAGGTCACCAATGTGATTTACAGTATTTTACTCATCAGCTATTAGAGATCCAGAGGATGTCAGACTGAGCCTCTGGGATGGTGGATAAGTGTATTTCATGGCCAGAATGTCATTTTTTATGATTCTGGTCTGTTAAACGGATGAAACCAGCAAGGAGTTTCCCACTGTTTCCAACCTGTAGCCAAGACAAATGAATCCAGCAGATGAATTAAATATATTTATCTACTTCTCATATCTAATATTTAATTTGAAGGAATAAACACAATTTTCTGATAATTAAAGAAATATATATATTTCTCTGCACCACTTTTCATAGAAGTATTCTACTTCTGTGTTTGTCAACATCTTTCTTTCCATTTGTCTGTACATTCCTGTATCATGCACTATAGATTTGAAATCTCAGATTATCTGCAAGTAGAAGCATCTTAACTCAACTCACTCCAGAAATTATCTCTCATTTGCAGATGCGTACAATACATACTGAAATGTACACAGGCAGCCACATGCACACATTAAAGCACCTGGGGAAAGCAAACTCATCATGTGTGCGATGAGTCCTCTGTCTCAGAAATATAAACTTTTTTTCTTTTTAATGATTTTGTGCAGCTAGTGGCCTTTAAGACAGAGTGGGTCACAGGGTCACAGGCCGGGAGCCAAACCTACGGCCGCTACAGGAGGACTGAAGCTTCTGTACATGGGCTGCCTGCTCTCACCACTGACCTAACCAGTGGCCCAGAAATATAACTTTTTAGCATAAGCACATTTTATCTGCTTCACCAGCAAAATGAAAGAAGTCAATAAGGTGCCAACACAAAAAATGCTCTGACTGCATTTTCCTTGGGTGTTTTTGAGGTTGTAGAAATTATCTTCAGGTGTTCTGTGCTTAAAGTGAAAAAATTCTACTCTAAAGACATGCTTTCTGGTGACTGAGTGAAGAAGATGTGCTTATTAAATGAAAAAAAAAAAACTGAATTAAAAAAAAGAATACTGGCTGATACCAGTTAGAACCTGAGAAATGGGACGAGCCGATCAGTTGGTCTACACCCAGGGGAGGCACTGGGATTTTCCCTTAGCTAAAATACACACAAGTGCTCATGTGCAAGCACTCACACGTGTGAGTGACTGACATGTGACTGACAATGAGCGTGAAGGGTCTTTGAAGATCAGCTGTAACACTAAGCCTCAATTTTTCAATCTGGTGAAAAATGGGTTGGAATTTTATGTGTCACTATGAGCCTCAAAGGAAAGAACACTGCATGAATGCAAATTGTCTTTCCCAATTTTCCGATTACATTTTTATATTTCTTTTCCTTTCTCACATCTCATCTTTTATCTCTATACTTGATTCCCCTCCCACTTTATCTTCCCCAACCTCTTACAATTTATCACACTAACTTTTATCTCCCTCAAATGGGATTAGCAATTTCAGATCTTGTGGCACAGCTATGGGACTGCTCCCTGGGGATTTCTGCCAGCTGCAATTTGTGAATGTGCATGCACATGTGGACACACTGTATACTGTAAGTGTACTGATGCTACAGTCTTATTTTCCCCCTGATCAGTGGCATCTTACGTTCTTTTGGTAGTAGGCATAATGGAAGACTGAGAAAAACAGTGAATGTGGAGGTGGAAAATAATAAAGACAAGTTTGATCACTACAGTAAATGAGATGTTGTGTATGTGGGTGTGTGCTTTTGCTTCTGCATTTGTAGGTATGTGTACAGGTTTATGTGTGTGGGAGAGAGAGAGTGAATAATTTGAGTTAAAGTTGTGCATGTAAAAGAATTTAAAGGAAAATGTGTGCAAATGTGTGCGTGTGTGTGTGTGTGTGTGTGTGTGAGTGACTGTAAATTGGATACTGACACATGGAAAATGAAATTTAACAGCATGGCCACACTGGGCTATTTTTGTCCCTCTATCCATCTCTCAGTCTATCTCACACTCTCTCAGTTCTACATTCCTTTCACTACCCTCCTCCTCTCCAACTTCACTCCTCCCCTTTTTTTTCTCCTTGTCATTGGTCTCCTCCTGTGTTCTGTCTAGTGTACTGTATCTGTCATATAGTTGGCCATATCAGCCCATACAAACCATTCCACACTCTCATTATGCCACCTTTTATGAACCAGTCACACTTCCATCTTTGACTTAGGCTACCCTAAAGGGATGACTGTCATTTGACATCTTAAAGGCTGTTATACCGGTGCTCCACTTTGGCTTTCAGTTTAAAATGATCTCTGCACATCTGCTTATAAATCATTCTCACACAATACTTTTTAAATGCCCCACAAAATTCAACATCTATAAATGAGATTTTCAGTCTTTTCTAAATTTATTGCATAATGTTTCCTCAAGAATATAACAACAGAAGCACTGTAAACCGTGTTATATATAAAGTATTTTCCAAATGATTTTAAGGGAATCCTTTTGAATACTGCAGAGTCCTGACCCCTTTTGAGCCTCACCTTACTCACTTGTGCAGTAGACAGAGCAATTATGATACATTAATCTTTAAATGTAAAAAAAATCTCTATTAAAGAAAAAAAATTAGTGAAAATGTTGGTCACTTTCGTTGGACCCTAAAAACATTGCAGATCAGAACTGATTGGACATGAAAGGTACAGAGTAAAATTATTTGTACAAGCATTTATTGTTTAAAATAACTGCTTAATAACTGCAAAATAACTCTCACTTGAATTCTTTCAAATGACACCTCTGAGCACATAACAGACTGGCTATAAAACAAGCATGGCTTAATATTTGAAGTACTTCCATGCAGGTTAGACCTAATTTTATATACCTGCACCTTTAACTTTTCAGCTAGGCACTTACAGTTTGTATATCTCTACACATGCACGCTACTTCTTTCTGTTTTGAAATGGGCAGCAGATACACGCAGTATGTATGTACCAGCACTGTGCCTTGCTTTTGGAGTCTGGTAGAACATGAGGAGGATTGTAGACTCTGAAAACAAAGGTGGATTTCCATTAGCAGGGTTCTGGGGTAGTGTCATGAGGCCTCCACTGTTGGAGACCTCATGGAGACACACTGTTGGTGCATTTCTATTAGAACAACCACATAGCAAGGATTGTCACAAACTTCTATGGGATCGAGACAAGTCTCTGCCTCAGGTTTGATATTTTTAACATGGCTATGAAAAACTTCTGGGTACGGTTAGTGTTGACATCAATGCTGATTGGGTATAATGTAGGCTGGAGATGATGTTCTTTAGCCGCCTTGATGTCTCCTTTTATTTTGAGTCATCTATTTTTGTTAATCGCCACCATTGCAGTGCATGCAAACAGCAAACAGAAATGCAGTTAACATCTCAGATCCTTCAGTGTTCATTTTGCCATTCTAATTTGTTTTTCTTATTTTGTTTCCTTTAATATTCTTCTTTACTGTCTTCTACCACTCCATGACATCAAGTGGTTTGGAGTGGTAGTTTGCCCAGTCAGTGTATCCTATCAAGTCCCTCATTCTGATGGGGACATGACCGCTGACAGGCACGAGGAGGAGGTCGGCATTTTGGCGGAGGCTGACTTTGTTCATCCTTGGTTAATCCAAAAATGGGCAGAACAAACATGCCCAGTCTAACAAAATGAGTTTAGTTGGAGCTGGTCCCAGAGGAGGTTAGGTCCTGGCAGAAGTCCAGGTGGAAGTGCCGAGCCAACTGTTGGCTAATGGCCCAGTTAGTCGACCTGGAAGGGTCCAGACCAACCTGGAAGGTGTCTTAGCGGAAAGAGGAGCTGTTCTTGTTGCTGCCAGAGCTAGAGGCTGTCTGGTTGGCTGGTGGGGAGAGTAGCTGCTGCTGACTGCTTAGCTAAGCTTCACCTGCCAGGCCCTTCTCAGCCATTGCGGAGCAGGTTATGGTGGTCTATTAATAAACTTAACAGCACAACAACCCATAATATCTAGAGATTGTACCAATCCGATTCAATGTTGGTATCGGAGGCTGATACTGATGTAATTTATTCAGGTGTTGCAATAGTGGCACCAATCAAAAATAATTAAATTCAAATTCAAACCTTTACATTTTTACTGAGGAACCATTGTTACTGTTGAAAACAACAACATCAACAAACCAATTTTCCTTTTGGGATCACTATCCATTATCAGGAGGTTCAACACATAATGGAATCAGATTGGAATGCTTTACTCACAGCAGTTTGAAATCACAGACTGCAATGTGGCTGTCATTCAAAACAGAAAGAGAAAAGAGAAAGAAAAAAGAAAGAAAGAAAGAAACAAAGAAGACGAAAGACGCCTCTAATTATGCATACATTTGTGGCTTTATACAATTTTTTTTTTTCTAATGATGTACCCAAAATAGGCAGCCCGGTGGCTGAGTGGTCAACACTGTTGCCTCACAGTGAGAAGTTTCCTGGTTCGAACTTCAGCAGGGGCCTTTCTGTGTGGAGTTTGCATGTTCTCCCCGTGCTTGCGTAGGTTTCTTCCAGGTACTCTGGCTTCCTCCCACAGTCCAAAGGCATGCATGTTAGATTAATTGGTGGCTCTAAATTGTGAGTGTGTGGTTGTTTGTCTATATGTGGCCCTGCAATGGACTGGTGACCTGTCCAGGGTGTATCCCTGCCTTTTGTCTGAAGAGAGCTGGGATAGACTCCAGCAGATCCCTGTGACCCTACATAAGATTTAGTGGGCATAGATGATGGATGCATGGAAGGTACTTAAAATGTTCAAACCTTTGATTGAATTGATGGTGCCACCAATGTATCCGTCAGAGACGATTTCACCCAACAGAGTGGAGAAGTTTTGATATTAAACCAGTGCAGGTAGACTTGCCTGTTTGCTTTCAGTCCTACAAAAAGTTGGAGCCCTCCGAGAAGACACTTTGTGTCAGTCAAATGGTAAGGCAGATGATTGAAAGACATTTAATCACAAGCATTTCGTTTCAGTCCGCCACTAAGCAGATCTTTGTCCTCTAAGGCTTATGTGTTTTCTGTGGCAAAGCAAATTGAATTGACCAACAAAAACACCAACACAGTCAAGTAGGAGCCTACACCTTCGATTGTTTCACATATTTTTGAGACTGTCTCTTGGCGGTTCCAGTACACGACAACACATAGATATACATCTGTGAAGCACAACCATTCTAGAGATCTTCAGAAGTACTGCTCTCTTTGTTTGCCTTTCAGCCCGATTCAAATAATTAATGGAAAAATAGTGAAAATAGCTTAGTGAAGTGAAGTAAATGAATGAACAGATGGAATGAGGTACAGGTAATAGGATGCAGGAAGTTTGTGCAGTGATGTTTATGCCCTGTGTTCTGCAGGGTTCTTGGCAGTTGGTGTACCACTCAGCAAGAGCCCCAGTCCTGCCAGCAACCTTATGTAATGTTGCTTTATCCCTGGCAAGAGAGGCGGATCGGCTCAGTTCCATAAATCCATATCAAACTGGAGACAACATGAATGGAAATTGTTTGATTTGCTTCTTATTTTTGACTCCTAATAGATAACATCTCTTGCTGTGACTCAGTCAGTTGTTAGAGTCATTATAGAACTTGTTCAAATGTGACAAATTGTGTGCATTTAGGTTTGAAGGTCATTTCAATAAACCATTAATTAATTCTACTGGAAGCAAAGTGCTAACCACTGTGATTTATAACAGATTTGTTCCTTATGTTTTAGCAGAAACATTATATCCCATGGTTCTTATTTACACTTCAGTGCCAGCTAAAAAGCTACTGAACATGTATTGCAGTCTGTTACATGAAGTCATTTCCTGTTTTAAAAGATTTGACTTGGTTTAGATCAAGTCCCTCATTGTAATGGGGACACAACTCCATAAACTGCCATGATAAATGATAATGTAGTTGATATGTAGTTGGGGACTGACCATGTCCTCAGCACAAACCATGCAACAAGCTGTGATTCTCTCTCTCTGCCTAATGATTTCTGTATTTATTCTTGAGGATCAAAACTACACATTACACATTTTGACCATTTTGCAATGCATCTCAGGTACAAGATGTAGAGTAAAGAGGGAAACCATATGCTGCATTGTGGAGTAGAGACGGAGTGGAATAAAAGCAAAAAAACTCAGGAGAAGTCACACATACAGTGGTAACCCAGTAATGCAGAGGGTTGGTCCATTTCCTGCCATCCCTTATGGTATTTCACATGCACTTTTTAGCTACTTGTTTCTCCATGAAAACGTATTATATCTAAGCCATACAGTATGCTTTAAAAACAAAAATTGTGTTTGAATAGCTTCTTTGCAAACGCTGCAGATTTCTTGTCCAGAAACTTGTGTGTACTACATTTGTAAGTATGTGTAAGAGAGTGTTCTAAAGAGGGTCAAGTGTTTCACTTTAGTGGCTGCCAAGACAGGCAGACAAAGAAAGCCTCGACCACAGAGAGGCTGTAAATGAGACTTGCTGTTTGGAAAAACCTCACACTCCACAGCTTTGCACCACAGGTGCACAGAGAAACACACGCATGACTCATTTCACGGGCAGACACCAGCTCATGAGTGCACATGGGGGATGCAGTGTACACATCCACTGGGCTGTGTGTATACAGCAATGTATATGCAGGAGAAATGTTGTGTTTCAAGCTAAAATTGTGTGCAAGCACACTTGTGCTCAAACATGCAGTCGATATCATGCCTTTACTCTCTTATTTGGATGGTTGTATGGAGGAAATTTCTTCCACGAATTGAATAGATTGATGGAATGGGGCAGGAGAGTAATGTGGGAATAGGGAAAAGAAAGGCAATTAAAGTGGGAGTCAAATGGTAACAGTGGAGCAGAGCAGTAGATGGAGTCAACCCTTGGTTCAATTACACTTAATGCGAGATGTGTTATTATGACATAGCACATGAAGCCAAGAACATATGGTAAAGTTTCCACATGATCTGAGCATGGATTAGACAGGGATTAGACAGATTAGACAGTGCCACCATCGAATCTTGCTATTAACATTACTCAATGTATAGTATTGCAAAAAGTGATAAAATAAAGAGTATCCAGGATTTGCAGCCATTTAAGATCATTACCCTCTTCATGCAGTGCATCCATGAATCACTGACATCATAATAAGTAAAAAAAAAAGGTAAATATATATATTTTGTCACAGCAAACTGTCTTCAAATCAAAGACTGAGATCATATGCATCATGTCCAGGTTTTGTCATGAAGTCACAATGATTCATTTGAACATAAGCTGTTGATTGCTGGATACCTGGTTTTATGGTTTCGAACTATCCTGCTCTGGTGGGAAAATTCAGTGATTCAGTGTGTTGCCTATAAGCACTGACTGCATGCTAAATAGCCAACAACTCCTCTCTGTCTGATTAATGACCTTTGTACATTGTGATTAAGTAGCACTTTGTGACTCAAGAGGGAAGAAGTTGTGCAGAATGTGCACAAGTGTGCCATATAAAACTTTATAGATAATTTACATAATCCCTTTGGTCCAAGTCTGAATGTCAGCATTAATGGTCAAGTTATTTCTGTTATACACACACACACACACACATATATATAGTACATAAAATATGAATAAGCAGTATGAAAAGATGAAAAGAACATAGATGTGTCTCATATAATCAGATCATTAGATCAGTTTAGGGTATAGCACCCTAAACTGATCTAAACCACAGTGGAAAATTTCATGCCCTTGTCTGCTGGAATTTCATTGTGTTACAGCTCCTACCAAGTGCTCTAAGTCCCTTGTTTGTCCTTATGTCTCAGCATTTGTTTTACAGAAAGTGTCTGCTTGCTGACAGCCTCACAGCTGGAGAAAATGAGGCCCATACAAACAGAGTTGAGCACTAGAGAACTAGGGTGTGATGACGTGGTTCAACAGTAGTGAAAGGAGCAGAAAAAAATCCAGGCATTTCAGAAAGAAAGAGAAACAGCAAGACACGGAAGGTTAAAGGCTGTAATGAATCACTGGGAGAATACGATTATACACCAGGGACCAAAAAACAAGAAAAAACAGGAACTAAATGAATTTAAAAAAAAGCTGATTGGTAACATAGCAAGATGGGTGTGTGAATAATAGAGAGAAACTTGTGTAAATCTGGTAATGAATGAGAATTTGAGAGACATGCTGTGAAAAGAGAGGGAAAGACAGAGGTTTCGTTCATCCTGATCCTTAGCCAGCTCTCGTTTCCTTATCAGCCTAGTCCAGACATGGAGTAAAGCATCCATGAGCAATGTATTGTGGCTCTCACCCATCCACTAGGAAAGATCCCCTAACCCTTTCCTATTAGCTTAGAGGTCGGCTGGCAGTGTCAGTGGTTGTCCATGTCTGAATTTGAATGGACTTGTTTCCTGAGTTCACATACATACATATTGTATGCACAAAATACACATAGGTGGCCCAGGCCATCTGCAATCAAAGGTGGGATTCTGGCAACATTAGCGTCTGCACATTTCTTAAAGTTTACAGTTGGTATATGAGAGGCAAACCTATGATTCACATAAACATACATACAGCAACATGACTTTTGCATGTTCTTTTCTGTCAAGGTAAAAACGTGTACATTAATTTATTAGAAAAAATTGAAGCAATGGAGATTTTGCTCTCCAAATAGGAAATGTCTTTTTTACTTTCTTATTTGCACACCTCAGTGCGCGCAAATAGAAATGAGTATGCGCATGTACCAGCCTGTCAGCTGCACCGACTTAGAATATTGAAGAGAAGCTGCAGAGTGCGCTCCTAAATATGCACATCACTTAGTGCCACTGAAGGCTTGTTTAGTGACATGTAATTTGCAGCGAAATGACCCCATTTACTTTATGTGCATTTATAGACTAGTCAGATGTGCTCTTCGTTTTAGATCACTTATGAGGGCCACTCAATACATTTACATATTTATTCTAAAGTATGCCCTTTTACACAAGATGAAGGATGGTCAATAGAAAGGAGGCCTTTCACTGATGACCGATAACGCACAGCATGAGTTTGTGAAGCAATTTGCTTGGAGACCATGCAATGTCATTTCAACTTGATACACCTGTGAAAACAAGCTTAAACACTATAAAATATTCCATTACTGATTGATATTGTGCACGGCAGAGGAACAAACAGACAGGTATTTATGTTCTTGTGTGCTGAGGGGTGTAAATAGGATCTCTCTCTCTCTCTCTCTCTCTCTCTCTCTCTCTCTCCTTGGAAATTAAATTGAAAATGAAATTTAGATGAGAATTCCCATCTGCAATCTGTAAAATATTATGATGCAGAACAGATACACCTTATGTGAGCAGATACAGATGCAGATGAGGAGTACAGGGTGGCTGCTTATATAGTCAATATCAATAAGTACATGACTTCTTTATTTATCAGTGACAGTATTTGTTGGGACAGATGAATGTATAACAATCTGTATTCATGTTGAACAATATCTCTCATTTTTTTTACTGTTGCTATTTCTGCCCATCTGCTGTGTATTAACCTGTCTCTGTCGCTTTCTTTCCAACCGTATGTTACAGTCCCTTTTCAAGGTGTTGACTGAATCACAATTTACTGCTTGAGAAATGAAACTCATTAAGCTAAAGTTTGAAAAGAAAAATAAGAAAAGAAAAAGATGAAAAAAAAAAATCAAGAATGTTATAGGCACTGGTGACTGGCTGCTCCAGGGAAGAGTAGTATTTCAGGCAACTGCAAGTCAAACCCCCCCCCCCCCCATGGTGCTGCTCGGTGCTTGAACTGTTTATTTAAGGAACAAATCCCAAAGCTGTGTTACTAATAAGATAGATATGTGTAGGATCATGCCCCTCAGAATAAAATCTTTTTTTTTTAAAGCCCTCAAAAAGGAGGTTTCAAATTGACAAAAATAACTAAATCCAAAATTTTACCTTTGCTGAAAATAGGAAATTGTTGAAATGTACCATTTATTCCTTTCGACTCTCCCATTTGTGAATAACAACTCGAGTTCAAACCACTAGCAACTGCATAAAGTTTTACCCAACACAATTGGTCCAAATAACTGCTGGACAACAGCGCAGAAACATGCAGTGACGCACACAGTTAAGTGTTAATGTTGGCTTTCAAAACTTAGGGACAAATCATCAGTTGACCACTGGGTGCTGCTATCTAAGCAGTATGCAGCAATCAAAAGTGTAGAAGACTTTACAAAGTCCAAAGTGTGTGAGAGAAACAATATTGGAAACGGAAGGCAGACAATGCATCGTGCTGTGATTGGCTGAGAAACACAAAGTTCATATCCAGGGTCCCACACAGCATGGACGGATGAAATGAGGCCGGAGTGCTGCAGCAAGCTATCGGGGTGTTAAGAAATATATTATCATCTTCAGAAATAGTCCCATCAATGTCTTCGCCTCTCTCGAGCTGCGCGAAGGCACATAAGTCCTGCATGTTAGTCCGAGCGCGGTGGAAAATTAGTTTAAGGCAGTATTCAGATTTAATGCCTCTGCGGGGTACTCAGGAGCCCCAGACCATACCAGGGGATTTCTTCAGTCTCTGCGATATCAGATTCAGAAACTGGAGTTGCAGACCGAGGAAGAGGTAAGAGAAACATTAATATACACTTAAATATTTTCTTGTGTCTGGGTTGATAGGGAATGCGAGGCTGACATCATAACTGAATGTGTTTTATTATTATTATTATTATATTATTATTATTATTAGTATTAGTTATTAGTTAGTTAGTTAGTAGTAGTAGTAGTAGTAGTAGTAGTGTTATTATTACAATTTTTATTATTATTATTATTATTATTATTATTATTATTATTTATATTATTAATAATAATATAATAATAATAATAATAATAATAATAATAATACAACTTTCTTATGGCTTAAGGTAAACAAAATGTATACCTTCATACAACTACTTACTTTTGTTCAGCCTGTTTGATGGTAATACCGAATACTCATAAAAAATAAGTGCCTACACTTGTGTTGTCCCTCCACCAGGTTGATAATTTAAATGCGTTAGTTTGATGTGCCATTTGTCACCAGTCAAGTGCATTTATTAAGGGGAATTCTTAATGAAATTTGGTGTTTTTAAAAAATGTGTAAGGATTCTAAAGGTATTGTAAATGATAATGTTTCATGATGCCTTCAGCAGAGACGTCACCCTTCTTCTGAAGCCATGCTGTCATCAAGCATCGCAAAAAGCAACGACTACATGAACATAATGGCTCTGAATTCCAGAAATGTTGAGTGTGTGGACTGTTGGACTGGTCAGTGTTTATTTTCTGCTTTTTTGTGTCTTTTCTCAGAAAACTAATTCCATTGAGAATGTCTCGTATTGGAAGGATTTAAATCCTTATTTGAGAAAAAATGCAATGTCTCTTTCAGTTTTGTGAAAAACAAATTTTTTAAGTAAAATTGCTGAGGAAAAAATATTTTAAAAGACTGTTTAAATTAACATAATTCAGATTTCAGGATGGACTGAGAACTCAGTGTTCTGGACAAATGCAAGGCCACCCAGAGTTTCCGGCCCCTTTTGTGCTGGTCTCCTTCAGCCCTCACATCTGACCTGCTTGGCAGTCTCTTCACTATCCGCCTATGTCCAGTTGGCAGCAACAGAACTTATGCTGAGGAAGTTGTTCCTTACTGGAGATCCTGCCTTACAGATGCAGAAAGGAAATACAGAGGAGTTTAATACAAAGGGAGTTTAAAATTGATTGCACAGACTAGTAAATTGCCAGTGTATCCCGGTTCAGAGTATGGATGCCAGTGTATCCCGGTTCAGAGTATGGATGCATAAAATTATTTTTGTCAACTTTTTTTCCTTTTTTTTTTTCTAAATATAAGATCAAGAGGGAACACCGAAGCTGAGCACGATTCCTGTCTTTGCCATTGTAGCCAGTACTGTCCCAGCCCTGTTGGTTTCTTTCCACAACCTTCAATTGAATTTCTTCATGAAGAACATCACTCTGGAGCTACTGCTAATTGGTTTATAGCAAACACATGCGTCAGCTGTTTGAATCTGCCACTGCAGTCACATAGAGACATTTCAGAAAAACACAGACTTTGTTTTGGGCAGTAATTTATGTGTTCGTGGTATTCTGCTTACAGGCAAAAATATGGACACAAATAATCCCAAAACAGTTCCAGTGTTTTTATTGAGGAACACACAGTATGGGGGCCTCCTAATGTGATGATCTATTTCATATAAATTGTTCTGTAAACAATTTTCTATGGTAATTTTTGCCATTGAGACAGTTTTACAGTTGTCACTATTCAAGTGTGCTGTTGGTGCCATAAGCTGTCATAAACTTTGATGACAGTAATTGTTAGACTGTTGGGAGGAATTACTTTTACTGCTAGAAATTGGAATTTATATTTTATGTTTCTTTTACAAAGTGGAGACTTCAATCTGATGACCCCAAATTTCACAGAATGCGGTTCATGATTGTTACCATTCAAAATGGTCTTGTTACTTATTTAGAGAACATTGTTGGTAGAAAAGAATTAATGTAATGTTATATTTAGAAACCAAACAGCTTCTTGGTTTTGGTTTAATTTTATCTGTAAACCTTTTGTAAGCGTATCTAATCGAGAAGCATTGTTACCTCTTTAACATGTACAGTGTCATTCTTTCTCTGCTTTTATCCTTTACTGTCTGTTGTTTTGTTTTTTTTTAAATCCTGTTTAGTTCCAAGATTTTATTGACTTTCACAATGATGCTTTGTATTCAACAAGATTAGCAGAATGTCAGGGATGTTATTGAGTTTTCCTGTCACAAATGTTTCAATAAATTGTAGTTTTACATGTGGTTTTAGTTTGATTATTGTTATTTTCATAAGTTTGAATGTGTTGAAAAAGAACTTGGCAATGAAATCTAAACACAGTTGTTATGGCAAAATTAAGAAATCATCAAACTGACTCCAGTCAGATATCAGAAGAGACAAGCCTTTATTGCAATGAGAACAGTCCAAACATCCACGTGCACCTTTCTGAAGTGTTTTGAGGAGCAGCAGCTACCTCACTGCTTTATGACTTTAGTCTTTTAGGGCGAGAAGAACCCCAAATAACCCCTATCATAGAAAGTGAGAGAAGATGTCACATAGGAAAAACAAAGCATACATTAGAGCATAAGCAAAGACAATTTTCAACATCATAATTTCCTTTATGGACTTTTGTTAACTTTGACCTGGTCTACAACGTATGACCTGTTAATGGCCTTGATTCTAAACCAGACCACTCACTAATCCCCCATGAGTCAGCATTTTCTTCAGGATGACACACAAACCCATAAACATGCTAAGCAAGCTAACATGGTAACACTAGAAAGAAGAAGTAATAGCATTGGATAACAATATATAGGAATAGAAATAAAAATCAGGTTGATAGATATTTTGATATTACATTTACAGTCAATAAAAAGGGACAGAAATGCAATAATGAACTTAAGAATATGTGTCATGCTGTACTTTCACAAAGGTTACCAATGTGTAACTGCATAACTTTACCTTTTGTAGGTGTTTTTTTTTATTTTATTTTATTGATGAAAAATGTTTTTCTGCAACACTACTTTAAATCTTGCCAGAAATACTTCATATAAACAACGGTTTTCTGTCAATTTGCACTGCAACAGGTGGCATCATCAGACATACGCTGGCCAATAAATTGATTGGCCTTCTGTATTTACTCAGACAAGGCTTTACTTAGCCAACTGTGTAAATGTATGGACTACAAAAGTAGCCTATCAACATCTCTTTCACTGCAAGAAAACTTTTTATTATTTTAATAACTTGCTCCTTGGCACAGAACTGCAGTTTTAAAATTTTTTAAAGAAAGTGAATTGTGCAAAGGGTGTTGGGAAGATGACATATAGATTTTCAAGGTAAAAACAACAAACCAAAACAAGAAAATACTGACTTGGACATTTATGTCATGTAACTTGAATCCCATTGAACACATTACATGTATTTAAATATAAATGCAAAAAAAAGTATATAAGTAAAAATTTAAATTTGACTGAGGAATGGTGTATTTTTTTTTGGAGGAAATCTAACAGCTAATTTATCTATTTATTTCAATAGCCAGTAGCTTCCTGTTTAGTTTCAAGTTCATGTGATTATTATGAACAGATATAATTTTGAATCATCTGACATTTAAGTGATTTTGGATGGTAATGTGCCGATAACCTCTGCTGACATTTACCTTTCCACTGAGGCTGTTAACATTTTGTAGTTGTCGAATTGTTGACCTAAAATGTAAAGCTAGCTTAGTTTATTTAGAGCCATTTTTTAAAACTATTCTTTAATTTCTTTTCCTTTTCTCCTTGTATTGGAGCTTTTATTTAGAAGCAAGAATAAAAGCAAACAATGACACACCAGGTGTACTGACAGCATGTGACTGGGATCAGTGCTGATTTTCTGAGTATCCAGTTAATGGTGCTCTCTGCTGAGAGCCAGCTAGCTTGACACTTCATTTCACTGGATGAGCTTTAACTTCATGCTTTAGATCTTTTACCAATCAACATAAAAATGCAAATTAAAATTAAGTTATTCTGGATGGATTATCTTAAACAATGTCAAACACATCATAAAATGGTCATTTTGCATACTGGGTGGTGAAGGTTTTTTTTTTTAATATATATATAGTTTTTATTTTTTATTTTTCTAAAAAATAGGACGTTAAAGTGGACACATTTTTATTCTGTTTTGCTGTAGGGATCCATTAATTTGCATGTCAAGTGAGTAGCGGCTATAATAATGAGTCTGCATTAACTGCATAATGAACCCGGTTTATTAGTACTGCTTACTTGACAGTAATAACTCTAGTTTTATTTGTCTGTGCATGGCATACAATCACATAAATACTGCACCTCTACACCCTCCCCTGTTATATGTAACAGATTACATATGGCATCTTTATCCCTGTCATGATAATAACTATGTTTGCACTATTGAGCATATGTAATAATATATAATTTGTTTGCATACTTTTTAGGTCCAACAAGACACCCTAATTCCCTTTGAACCCGAGTTAGTCAGTTCCACTTTTTCTCCCACTACAACACACCTGCATACAATGCTGGGTCGTATTGTCCCTCCGACAAAGAGGGACAATACGACCAGAGCCAGAGGATGCTGCTTTCAGCCTAAACAGTTGGACAGTGAAAAAAATTAAATAAAAAAAACATACGATTCAGTTTCATCATTGGATTCCTTGGCAACACAAGTTTTCACTTTGTGAACTGAAATGCCACACTAAACTGGTCTACACTGAACGAAAACTGGGTTAGAATTAGATGGAGTTGGACTTTATTTAATTTGACTCAAACCTTTATTTTTTTATTTGTTAAATGGCCTGAGGTGACTTGTTGTGAACTGGTGGTGCTGTATTGTATTGAACTGAATTGAATTGACAAATATAATTGCTCTGTTAGAGCATTAGCTGAGATATCTGGAATAATGAATGTCATCTGTTTCTGAATTTATGAAGCTGTCTCTGACTGAACATGAAATACATCTCACTTTGTTCTAGGAGATTTTTAACACTGGTTTAATATAGAGCTCTTACCAGACATTCCTGCCAATAAAGGACAAAACCCCCCAGAACTGGTAATTATCTCAGAAAACAGTCAAATTATCACCATCTGAGATATCTTTATTATTATTTTTTTTTTTTTTGCTACAGTGCTCTCTGATAGACACCTACTGTCATGAGGTTATAATAATGATGCAGTATCAATTAAAATAAATTCAAATAGTCTGATAAAAATTAGTTTTCAGTCGTATGCAAGCATGGTATAGTGTATATACACAGAGTTATGAATAGCATCATTCTTGAAACATATTAGCTTGAAAGCTTCTTTCACCAAGCAACATCAACTTTAATAAGATAGAAAACCAGAGAAGAGTAAAAATAAGAGATGCGATGAGGCTGTATGCCAGGACTTTAGTCCTCATTATCCTTATTAAACCAGACATTGCTCTGTCTGCTAGTTTGGACCTAGATGTCCTCAGCACGTCACCCATGACACACCAACAGTCTATTAACAGTGAAAGAGATGGATGGGTAGGGACCAGAGACAGAAACAAAGATATTTCCTTTTTTTACTCTACAGAAAGCTTTTCCAGACTTCATCAGTACACATAAAGTCAAGTGTTGCCAATCAAATATCACGCAGTTTGCATGATATTTCATGTCTGTCTTGATTGGTTTTCATATTTGCTCAAGGTTACGAGCCTAGAGAAGTCACACACACACCAACACCCAATAATGATTCATAATAAAGCTAATGAAATCTATTTGCAGTGCAATTATCATCGTGCCATTTGTCTTGACTTGACTCATGCTGTAGCTGCCATGGTTACATGGTTCAAACAAGGCTAACTCCTGTTTGCGGTGTTCATTTAGTGTCTTCTAATAGCTTCACCAAATCAAAATGTGTCCAATTTATGTTATGTCAATTTGAAGCTGATAAGCTCGATTTGAGTTATTGATTTGTTTTTTCCTTGCCGAAAGGTTGATGACTGACAGAGTTTGCAAAATAATAACTTGTATGTTTAAGGGTCAACTGACCTGTGCAAGTGTACAAGAGAGCAGTGAAATACACTGTTTTAAACCAGCTAAACAAAATTGTAGGTTGCTGATAGTTACTAAAGTGTGTCTTGCTTAAAGCATCATTGTGAGTGAATTTTATATTTTCATGGAACAGATTACAGATGTCTTAATAAATCTGATACAGAAGTCTAAATTAAAAAAATAAAAATAAATTAAAAGCATAAAAATGTTTGGATGGATGGATGGATGGATTGATGCAAAATTACTCATTAAAATTCCCGCTAGGTTATAAAATTTGGAAGTCAGAATAACAAAGGTTTTTGATAAGAGGAGCTTTAAATGGATTTTGATTTTATGACTATCATTGGGGGAAATTGGGGGTTCAAAGCCTGTGACAAAGATAATTGGCAGAAGGAATATTTTTTGAGTTTCACCCAGAGACCTAAGTTTTAACAATTTTTGTCTCTACATGGGCCACTGAAACAAGAGGGTAAAACTGGATTGAATTTCATTATCTTTCTTTTTTATGAGTTAACTTTGCACTTCATTTAATTCTCCAAAGTCATTGCATCTCTCAGTTTTTAAATGGCTTTGTTGTCAAAAATGTTGATGGGCCACCCATTTTAATGAGTTTTTCTATTTCTTATTCCTCTTCATCCCACTGACCTTTTTTTAGACTAGCGTTCATCTTGGTTTACCTGGCAAGCTCTTCTTGTGAATGTAATACCTGGAAAGGCATACTATGCAGAAAATGATTCACTGGTTTAGAATAAAAAAATAGGGAAGGTGGGGTTGGAGCTGGGGTGGGGGTGTCATTATTTACCTTCAGCTTACTGTATACACTGGACTGAGTTTATGAACCTGTTTGTGGAGGTTCTAGCTCCAGATGTTCTTCAGTAAAATGTACAAATGTTTGTGACACTGGACTGTTGACCTGGATGGATGGATGTTTGTGAGCCAATCAAAGGGGACATGCAATCGGAAAAATCAATTTTTCTATGGTTAAGAGCATTTATGGGGGTGTTTGAAATGGCCACCAACCCAACTCAAAATCTCTGACAAAGCACAGCATTGGGGTGTTGTGTTTGTCACCAGGCAACGACTGAGCCGATGAGATCATATGCAGTGTCAATCAGTAACTCTCTCAACATAAGTAAAAAGTTTACAGCTAACACTCCAGTATCTGAGGGCCATGGCAGTCCCTCACAGTAACATATCTAGGATTAAGGTTGATGTATACTTCACTTCACTTAGGTGTGAAACCTCCACTGTAAACTACACCAGACTCTGACGTGCACCTCTCTCCAAATCTAACTGCAGGTTGTGTAGATGCCGACAGCAAGAAATGTGATTGGTCTGCTTGGCAGATTTGTTCTTATTTGTCTTCGCTGTCATCTTTGAGTGGGGTAGAATGATAGTTTGCTGCAATATCTGTAAAAATGACTGATACTCAACATTTAACAGTGCCAACTCACATAAATTATACATTATTTGCTCTGTTGATATGTCTGGGGTACATAAAGAAAGTAAAAAATGAGAAATAACCTGCACTGCCATCTAGAAGTTGGTGGTGGAATTAGAGAGCGACGTAAACAGTAATGCACTCGAATAAATGCCAAAGATGACATAGATGTGTGTAGTCTACAAATGTGGCTGCATGGCGGTGATTTTATAATTCAGAAGCTGTGAAGTCATATGGATATTAATGACACTCACTCCTGTGGGTCATTAGAGTCTTTAGTCCATGATTTCGATCACATGAATCAAAGTGTAAATGATTTTGAAACTGTCAGTGCCAGAGATTTAAGGCTACATTGTAGATGTTTCATCGGAGAAATCTGATTCCTCCTTTCTCAATTTACCATGACCTTTGAGAGTTCCCCTGACCTGGATGACTGAGAGTCTGCACCAGCATGCCATGAGTTGTTATAAAGCCCTGCAGTCTCTCCTCCTGTTAGCTATGCGACTCTGTTTGAATTATCTGTCTCCCAGTATGAAAGCTGGGTGAAGGGATACTGGGGTCCAAAATATGTTCTCACTGCCACATTGGTGACATGCATAGTAGGGTCAGCCCAACTACTGAACAATATGACCTGTAAGGGGCAGAACTCCTTCCTCTGGGCTCTGTGCCCCACTCTGCCATGGCTTCCTTCAGTTATTTCAGACAGTTTCAATCTGTTCTTTGCTAAATTGACGGGGACATATGCTGGAATTTCTTGTGAATCTTGCTTGTTGATATTCTTCCCCATTTTGTTCTTACTCCCATGCTAAATCAGCAACTTCTGAGTCAGAGGAGTTTCAAAACTGGAAGTTTACATATCTTGCAAATGCTCCAAATGCAGCGGTAACATGAAGTTTCAACCAGTGCTGCCATCTGGTGGATACCATTTTCGGATACTCTGGTTTTTCCCTGTTCCCAACAGTTCTTGTCTCTCTTTATCAGTATGCCAAGATCTTCAGTTTTATGTGTCAGTGATCAATGGAAGAAATAAAAAAGGTTTGGAAAACCTCCTTCTTGGTCTCTCATCTTGGTCTCATCTCAGCTGTTGTATTGTATCTCTGCGGTGTTTTGACCAAAGCCGGTCTGTGACATTTCATTAAGACCTCAGGAAACAGTCAGCTTTTGAAAAAAGGTCACAATATACCCCCTTTGGATCAGCTATGGTTCATGTGGTTGAGCAGACATCTGCTAGTTGGAATGTTGATGGTTTGACTCTTGTTCTCACAGTTCAAATGATAAAGTGCTCTTGGGTGCAACGCTGAACCGCATATTGCCGTTGATGTGTTCATCAGGTTGTGAGTATGATCAAAAAAGGCTCTGCATAAACTTGTAAGAATAAAATGCTGATATTTGTATGGACTAATAGAGTGCTGCGTGAATGTACTGGTATGTGTGGATGGGTGAATGTGATTTGGAATGTCGAAAAGCTTTAGAAAAGCTCCAAATATATGGTCCATTTCCTTTAAAATATTTTGTATTTTTCCAAAGATAAAACTTACAACACCATCAGACTTTCAACCAGATTCAAAAAAGAAGATAAAGTGAATAAAACCAAAAAAGAGACAAAAAATAATGCACTTGTTTTGTTCATTAATTGAGGAATAAAAACCAATATTACATATCTGTGAGTTGCAAAAGTAAGAAAAATTAATTTCATGGTTCTGTACAGAACTGCTTAAACTCAGGGATGTTTTTCTTGACTTGCTAAATTAGCACAAATTATTGAGTTTTAAAGCAATTCAGTGTTTTTTTCATGGTAAAATAACACTTTTGTTTTCATTCAAGAGGATATCTGATTACATTTAGGAATTGTTGTTGAGTTTTCCTGGTCCCTACCATTGACAAAAACTGACATGGTTTAAGATATTTTTTTCTATGATGCTTCAGAACGCTTAGATGCTGTGAAATGCTTCTTTTATATCCAGTCATCCTACTGACCTGTGACCATTTAACCTAATTAGTTGTCAAGTACTCCTCCATTTGTTTTTGATTTGTGCCAACTGCTTTTCCAGGCTTTTGTTACCCTTTTGGGACCCTTCATTTCATCCAACAAGAATCCCCCTTTTTTTTTTTTTTTTTTTTAACCAATATATTTGCAGAAAGAGTAAAAGACCCTTGATGTATTGTACCAGAAGTGTGGCCAGAATAGATTTTGTTCCAAGATCCATAATATTCAACTCCTGCAGCTTCTCAGAGAACAGCTGGAAGTCCAGTGAAAGACTGTGATATTGGACCCAAAGATTTTTGTGCTGCATGGGGTCAGGAACCTACAGTTTATCTCTTCAGGTCAATAGAGAGTGCACCACGGATGTGTCAAAGGGGTTTACAATCATCCAGAGTCATAAGAGACACAAAGCCTTAGAGTCATTAATTATCAGCTGCACTCTCCCATACATGACAGCTGAGAGAACAGACAGCACAAAAACAATCTAGTCCCAGTTTTCTATGACATCCCATGCACATTTTACAGACTCACAACTCTGAACTCAGGTATGACCTCTGTCAGTCTAAGCCTGAGCTCAGCTGCACTTAGCCTCTCTAACTTCCTCCTATTAGACACTACAGTGATGACACAGGTGTCTGCTCTTATGGTCATCCTTCAAAGGCCTATTACTGTTGCTACTCAGTAACAGGCCATTAAGAAACAATATGATGTTAGCATCATTTAAGCAGATTACATTATTGTCATATCTGTAAAAGATTTTCTTCCACCCATTTAAAAAAATATTACAAACCAACTCTACAAAGGGATAGAATAAAGTTTCATTCTGAGTGTGTTTTAACATATAATATCTCGGCATAATATTCAAATCTCTAATTATGGATCTGATCAGCTGGTTTCTCAATGCAATTAATCAATTTTTCTCGAAGAGAAAACAGGACACAGGAGAGTCCTCCGGTCCCGATGGAATACTGGCTGGATACATCAAAGATTTTGGATGGAATCTGGGATGTCTGCCCCCCTTGTTCATTGTGGACACCAAAGTGTACCTATTGGGATTTATGATAACAGGATTTCTGCTGTTTGGAGTTGGCGGATACCTGCTGTATCGGAAAATTTACACGGCAGCTGCTATCCTGGACACCGTCAACCTGCCTGCCGTGTGTGTGGGAATGAGTCGCGCTGTGATCACTCAGACTGCTGCTCTTGGTGAGCTGAACCGGAAACTGGAAGTGATTCTAGTGACGGTTTTTGAACTCTGGCGAAATGGATTCGATCCTGGAGAAGTTCAAGCGCCGCTCAGGGAGAATTGACCTGTAATTCGGACAATTGGAGTTATTCCCGCCGAGATGGACCAGCAAAAACTTTGAAGGCAGACAGAATTTATGTCAACCGAAACCTTTTCCTTCTTTCTCCAAGGCTCCTCCGGGCTCCAGACCTTACTTTTCGCCCTAACCCACGCTGTGGGCAAACAGCTTTGTGTTGTTCTTTCCTGCCAAACGTGTGTTGTGAAACTTTTAGCAGGCCATTCTTTCCTCACGTCTAACTCACATCTAAGAAGAGAATAGTTCTGGTTTTCAAACAGATAATTCTTTTCATCCTTTCTCCAGCCCTTTTCATTTTCAGGTCTGCAGCAGCCCCTTGCTGTAGTCCTACTTTTACTGTCACTTCAGTTTTCCACTCTTCATTAAACTCCTCTTATCATTATCCCTTAAATGGTCATGATGCTATCTTCTTTTTGCCTCACCGGCCCATTGGCCTTTTCCTGTTCCTCTTTTCCTGTTCCGCACATCTGCTTCATTGTGACAACTACTCAGAGTGTTTCTCCTAATGGTCCATTGCATGCAGACATTTGATGTTGCAAGATACTGACTTGCAGCACATAGCAAGTTGTTTGCATCACACACATAAACCGCTGTTGACAAAATTAAAAAGACATACAAAATAATCTTTTCTGAGAAGTGATGGTGAGTTGTGCACTGCATCACGTCAAAAGCAGCACACAAACGCAGCGGCTGCAGCAACAGCTTCAGTCGTGCTTGCTTGCAGCTATGACGTTGCTTTGACCTGTCACAAGAAGTAAGAACTGCCAGTAAAGATATAGAAACACATAGAACAAGATACCAAGTTATTTTAGAGATGTTAGTATGAACTTTTCTTTTTGCAAGGTGACTATTCCTTAGACTAAACTTTTGGACTCTGACGGCTATCTGCACATGGGAAGTGACATACAAATGAGAGTAAACTGAAAGGTAAGGACAGTTTTTGATCTGTTTGGATAAATCACTGAAACAACAAAAATTATTATTCATCTTGATTTGTGCAACAATAAAACACCCTTTTAATGATGCTGTGTTTTCTGTACAGATGTCAGTGTTTATCATTTGTTCTGGTATATGATGGTAGACTGCCTCACTGCAAGTCTTTTAGACTCCAATGCCTCACTCAGTCTTTATTTGGTACCAAACTATTACACAGTTAAGTACACACATTACAGTACACACATGATAAGATTCTGGGATAGACTGGGGGCAATGTACATTTAGTGACACAAAGATTGACTTGGAGATGGACGACAAGATTAAGGCTCAGGTTTTAGTAACAAACTTTGTGTCAGTGGAGCTTTGACTGCAGATATATTACTGAGTCTGTGTGCAAACAGAAAGATGATCTGATTCACACAAATCAGATTCTGGCTCCGTCCTCTGTCTCTTCAATATCCCAAACAACATGTATCACTCAAAACACATGTTGCGGCGAAATGGGTGTCAATAAATCATCTGTAGAATAGAGCTTCATTTCATCCACATAGATTCAGTTTTGGTTGTAACGTGTTTTCAGTCCCTCTGTGAATTTGCACCAAACAGAATAAAAGGCACGGACTGTTGCTGAGCACTATTGTTTTTTCTCAACAAATTGTGAAGAGGAAAAAAAAGCTCAGATATGACAGACAGTCCACAAAGCAGTCATACCGCAATGTTTGCGGAGATCACCCAGACAACCCCATTACTGCTCTGACAGCTCAATCCTCAAGATAACAAATCACCCCCGTTTCTTCCATGGAAAGGAGTATGTGTCAGAACTGTCAACATGCGATAATTGGTTGAAATGTATAGAAGATGTGTGCAAATACATATATTTACATACGTATAGATAGATAGACAGATATTTTATAGATAGATAGCAACTACATGCATGCTGTGCTGGACTGTGCTGAGAACATCTTCGCTCAGCCTCCGCCTGGGGGTCTGGTGTGAGAGACCTCGACTTCTACCTCTTTTGATTAGAGGTTCTTTAGCAGGACTTCTTGATAAGAGACAGTCGTGATACTCTAACTGGAAGGCTAGGCAGTTTAACTCAAGCTCTACCATGTGTCAAAGTGTCCTTAGGCAAAACACTGATTCTGAATCCCTGAGCAGAGCCTTTAGTGAGTTTTTTCCTCTGGTGTGAGTGTGTGTGCTCTTTTATAAATGCACTGACACGCATGGATATGCTTCAGAGATTCCCATTCCAGTTCCCAGCTATGCCTGAAGGGGAGGGAGTCACAGGAAGGACGGAGGGAGTTTCTATCTAGCTTTCAGTAGCCAAGGTAACATGATCCTGTCCTGCTATGATCTGTGTCAGCGGTGCTGAGATGGGCTGCTGAGAGATGGCAAAGGGGATGTAGGGAAGGAAGGGAAACAAATGTGATGTTCAGAAAACTGAAAAACAGTAACGGGAAGATCAAGGGAATAGGAGGGACTGGAGGCACATATAAAAGGAGAGAAGAGGCAGCGTAAAGAGGAGCATGAAACTCGTAGGGTCAGTCGATTAATGGATAAATGAATGACAGCATTAGGAGCAAGTGAGGGATACTGAAGTTGAAAGCCTTCAGTTTTGCCTTAAGTAGCTTAATGCCCAATAATGCACACCTCCTAACCTTACAGCTTTATTCTCTAACCAATTTCCCCTTTTTGCTCTGGGTTACAAGCTGTAACATTTTCTTACTTGGCTTCCTGTTCAGCTGTCTCTTGGTCCTCTGGCCCTGTCATGTTTACGCATTTTGGCAATCACTTAAGTTAATGATGGATCACACTTTACTGTTGTAGGAGATCTGTGATTCATATAGAGAAGAATTATTTGATAGTGACAAAACAATGGGTTGAATTTGTTCAACCCACTTGTAGTTTATATATTTGCTCAAATTTTACACATTCGTAAATAGGAAGGTCTAGGCATACGCTGAATATGTTTCCCTACTATTATGTTATGAAATAACAGTAATAGTGTGCCAGAGGAGGAAACTTGTCAGCTGTTCCCGCGGTGCAGAAAACAACAGGGAGACAGACAGAGGAAAAAAATATAGACATAGATTGTGTCCTTCTAAGTCTTGTACTGAATATTTGTGACTGCATTTTGTTTGTGATTGTTATAAATTGACATAGCTGTTCATTTCTGCTTTAGTTCAGTAACCATAAAAGCAACTCTACTACGCAAAGAATTGAGATCCATTTTTCATGCGCGCATTCATGAGAAATTAAAGAATAAATGGAGGACAGAAAATTATTTGAAACAGGCACATCCTTTAAAACCTCCATGTTATTTCAAAACAAAACCATTTTTTTTTCTTTATTGTCATCATTCATTCCAAGCACAGTGGGTTTTTCTTTTGTTTTCTCTTGTTTTTTCCTCTTTAAATCAATGCTGTTTATCACAAGACAATGTTAAATTATTAGATTTAAACACGTTAGTGACTGAGTAGAATAAAGTACTGTATATCAGGTTGTATTTAAGTTTGACTAAATATCTATGTGTTTTTTGATGAAAATCTGGGTTCCCTCAGTCAGACTGAAACCCATTACAATTTGGTTTTTCTTTCCAGAATACTTCTACTTCTAATAACCACTTTCCAGAAAGGGAAAAATTCCAATATCCCATTTTTTTCACGTCCAGGGGTTGGCAAAAAGGAGTGAAAAACAGAAGACAATGTTGAGGTGCACTTTGATTTCTGGAATGCTGATTTTATGTGTGTAAGGGCATGCTTCTGCAGAACATTTCAGCCTTGCTCGGCCCGTATGTAAAAACCAACAGGGTCAAATTGGGGGCACATCTTTCTGCAAACATTACAGAATGTCAGTATGTCAGTATGGAAGCTGCCTGAACCCAGCCTGAATCACAGTGTTACTGCACTGCTGTTTTTTCATATGAAAAATGAATCATTGATCCATCATAAATCAAGAGAGAATGAGAACCTGGAGGAACAAAGTAAGATTTGAAGAAAGAGAAAAGACAAGGTCAGTGCCAGTTAGTGTGGTGCAGATGATTTCACTGTAGCCTTTTCCATTTTCTGCAGTACATCTCTTTTTTTCTTCTCTATCCCTCTTTTCCACACACACATGGAATAGAGTGGTCAGTGAGAAGCAATTTCACAGATGTTGGTCTGAACCACCCCAACATCTGAAACTTCATTACAGCACTCTGGCACCAGCCTGTGGTGCACACATATCTTTTGTGGAGCCCAGAATGTGGCACTTCACGATAACAAGGTGGACATGAACAATGGCCAAGTGTTATTGTCAGTGGTCTGGTAAAGAGCAAGTGACATTGTGCAGCAGCAAAAGCAACAGAATAATGAGTAGTACAATAATGCTGAATGAAGAGGTACAATTTGAAGCTATGGAGCTTACAGACAAAGAACAGAACAAACCTAACCGCTGGTTTCAGATATTTGCACTGACCACATGTCATATTTCTCATCTGATTTAACATAACTCTTGTGTATTTGCATGTGTGTGTGTTTATCTGCAGCTGCTGTTTAAAATAAATAAGAAGTGAAATAAAGAAATACTCTGATAAAAGTATCCCTAAGCCAACTGACAGAATAGAGTAGGCCAATCCAAATCCTTTGGACTACGTGCAAAAATACACCAATGGGGGCACCACAAGAAGCACAACGCAAATGTAATACCCAGCATTTTCACAAAAGGTTTTGCATTGCTTCTGTGTGGGAATTTACGTGCCTATTAATTTGTTGTAACCCCCAGGACTCCTCCATTGACTTGACTTGGGCCTCACATGTGCAGAACACATCTTGCCGTAGATTTTGGTCTATTACACATAAACTTTCTGGAGCACAAGTCTTCCACTTGACTTCAAGCAGACAGTCTAAAGCCTTTTCCATTATTTGCCACAACTCAAGCTGAGTACTTAATTTTTCACTGCAGACAGTATGCTCTGTACATGGCTGGCTCATCTTCTTATCATTACAGAGCCATGAGGAAGTGCAGTGACAGAGAGATAGGACAGATAAAATCTTACTGTGCTGGCTGAAGGGTCTTTCTACCATGTTGAGACCAGCTCTAAGGTTAGGAGTGTCTGGCATCCTTTCACAAAGAGTTTAACAGCCACTCTACACTACACTGCACTACAGACTCATCTTCAGTCAACCATGGGTGGAAAAAAAAAAGCCACATGTTAATCTGTACTTCATTTTGGTAAACTATACTTTTGGGTTTGTAATTCACAAACATGGATGTGCAAGTATGCCATAACCATGCTGTTTGCATGGATTTGCAAATCTTTCTTCATGGAACAAATGAGTGTGCAAGGAGTAGTTAACTGCTGTGGAGATGAAGAAAGATCCACAGATTTTGTGAAAAATTTGAGTAGATTGACATAGCTTTAAAGGCTCTTATGAACCTTTCATAAAAATAGTACGGTTAGCTCATATGGCTAGATCTTAGAAACTAAGTCACAGCTTGAGAATGACTGGGGATGATTATATGTTTCTTTGTGGATCTGTGGAACAACTGTACAGGATGTAACATTTGTTAGCTGGGGGAGACTCCAGCCCCTGTGAGCCTTTACAGGATAAAGCATCTAACTTTTAGATTAATGATTTACTAACTACACGACAAACTCACATTGCTGTGTATATAAATAAAACAACACAGTGGAAATCAGTGTGACACAACCTCACATAAACCCAAAACTGCACCTTGAGTCTTAATGGCAACCCACCTTACAGTACAACACCACCACAAAAGGTCCATCCAAACTATATTTCTTGTTCATTATAATTACTTTCAGGTCACTTCCCTCATCAGTTAAATTGAGTTTAAATAGAACGACAAGTGATCATCAGAATGATTGCAGTTGACTGTTGGTTGCGGTGTTTGTCATTGCCTTTAGGGTTGTTGCCTCTCACACTGTCTTTCATCACTTTCAATTTCTGCCTCTCTCTTGACATAGAAAAATACAAGTGATACAGTTCATATCTCCTCACTGTCAGCCCATTTCTTTTTCCTTTCTCTTGTATACCTCTCTGTAAGTCCTTTTTTATTTACTTCACGTCTTCTATGAACTTCCCTTTGCCATTGTGTGTCTATGTCCTCTTCCAAAATTTATTTCTCTGAATTTGGCACTTTTACTCACATGTCTCCCAAACACTCTCCTTGCCACTGTAAAACACAGTTTGTCACCTCCTGCCTCCTTTCTCCCAAACAGTCCCCTTTGTGATTTTCCTCTTACCTCTGCCAGCAAAAATCTCAACCTCTTCATCACCTCTAATATTTCCCACCTCCATCTTCTCCCCTCTTTGCTGAACCTCCCCTCTTTCCCTCATCTGTTCACAGTCCCCCTTCCAACAGCCCCCCCAAAACGTGAACCTGTCCCCCTCTGTCACACACAGAATGGCCATGCCAGTGTTGATTAGAGCCTGCATGACCAGATGCTCAGCTAGGCTTAGCAGAGGCCTGTGGGAAAGAGAGCTGCTTATTCTAGTCTCAGGAGATGGATTGAAAACGACGGGAGCTAAAACAAGCACGCATTCCTTCATTATACCCACACATTCGGCACACACTCGCACAAGTAGACAAGTTTAAAACTCAGCAGTCTATTTGAGAGGAAAACGGATGCATGTTATAATGTTTTTTCTTCATGCATGTTGCAATAAACTACTTAATTATGAAGTGATATGGCTGGTGTGATGGTCACCCAGGTTTTTTGATGGAACAATGCAGGATGCGCTCATTATTAATCTTGTTCAGTGCCATGCAATGAACTTGCTCTTCCTTAAAGGGAATCTGAAAAAAGGAGGATTTGTTTTTTGTCATTTTGTTGTTGCTGAAGCCCTTGTAATTTCAGAATTTTCACTGTTCTTTTAAAATTAGCTTTAAGATGAAGACTAAATTTGGGGTAATTTATTATTAGTGTTTAGCTCTTGTTTTTTTCTTTTTTTTTAAAACCAGAAACAGCTCCTGACTTGTCTTTCTTGTCTTTTCAAGAATTTGCATCCATCATAAGCATTATGTAGAACAGTTTATGTCATATAATCAAGGTTTAACTATAATGAAAGTGGTTCACAGTGATTGTTAAAAAACTGTTGTTTTGCACTAGAACAAGAGAACTAGAAAAGAACAAGCATGCCTTCTCTGTCTCTAGTTTTTTATGATATTCCGCGTAGAAAATATCAAAGAGATGTGCATTCATTGCAAAGTTCAACCACATAATGCTCAGTCAGACCAAGCAGAGCATACTGTACTTTATTTCCCATGTCTCCGTGAATGAGTAAAGTATGTTTGTGGGGTTTATTCCTCATCTGGGTTCTGCCCTCATGTGGTCCCTAAACCTGTTTATCACACTCTTATCATCTGTAGCTCTGACAAATATTATCAAAAGAGTAATTTACTCTTTCTCCTGTGATTCTTTCAAAATATCTGGCATGCTACATATTTGTGCCTTCTGACAAACAAAATAATGTTTATATATATATATATATATATATATATATATATATATATATATATATATATATATATATATATATATATATATATATTATATTTTTTTTTTTAATATATAATTGAGTAAATAATCCAAATTGACCAGTGACCTTTCCAGTGTGGTCCCTGTCTCTTGCCCAAGGATAGCGGGGTTGGACTACAGCCCCCAAGGATGATGCAAGTATAGGAAATGCATGGATGGATGAACTGCTGAATGGATGAAGGAATAGATATCTGGTTTATGATATGCCTCAAGAATGATATGCCTTAGAAACGGTCACATATAATATTTGATGTCTACCAGTTGAACACCAAAATGCCTCCAGTTTGAGCCTTTTATGAACAGCCTCTGAAACTTGTTTGTAATAAGACAATCAGACAAGTGTAAACCCGGCATATTTCCATGACTGAATACAACCAATGCCAATCCAGCAACAGTATTAATAGTATTCTCTTTTTTACAAACTGTAAATCAGTTTAGATCATTGTTTGGAATGATCACATGTAATTTTTACACAACACATTGTTACAGTAATTACTGGAGTATTTCCCCTAACAAACAATCAAATCAAAGACTTTATTAAAACTATGCTGATAATAATGCCTCGATAGCCGAAACTCATTGCAACAAATTTTAATGTACCTATCATGGCTTATTCAAAAAGTCAGAAAATCTGTGATCAGTAAAACAAAACCTGTGATTTCTAATTTGCCTAATTATATGTAGTTATGAAATGTCTTCCACACACTGTCTGTCTGCATGTTTGCACCATAACTCCACAGTAATTGCCTGAAGAAGACTGATCACCAAAATATCCATGGAAATGAAAAGTTGCAGAAGTAATCAAGAGGTTTAACAGGAGCGGTGATGCCATTAATCAGAGCTGCAATTGCTGTCTTCCAAAAATTACACCACAGACAGGCAAGAGCTCCAGACCTGGCGCTGGAGTTGTTAGTGGAAATGTGTTTCGTCCCAGCTCAAGCACTGTGAAATACCCTGCGTGGCTTCATCTTCTATGGAAAATTCATTTTAGAAAAAGCTAAACTTTCTTACAGGATTAAAATTTGAGAAAGAACACCAAAAAATGTTAGTTCAATAACTGTGGAATACCTTGTTTGGTCTAGGTGGGGTTCGGCACGCCTGATGGGATCCTGGTCTGGAGTGCCAGAATGCTTTGTCCTAGCAATGAGCAACACTGATGAGAGTGTGATGATGCAGGACTGCAAGGGGGCAAAGGGTGCTGGAGAAGTTAGATATTTTAGACTGCACAGTGAATACCTGTGAATATACCAAAATACTGGGATGATTCCCAGTCTTCTCACTGAATTAAGGGTTCAGGAAGGTAGCAAACCAAAGCATGCTGCCAAAATCACAACAAAGAAAAAAAAAAAAAGCTAAAACTTGGATCCCAGAAGACAGACCTAGTTGGGACTAACCTAAATTGGCACTTATGGTTCATTACTACACTTAGAAGTGTTATATAGGCCAGACAAGGGGTGTTCCAAGTCCCAAGGGTCATAAACTGAGCCAGACTTAGGTTTTTGGCATGTGTTGTATGGGCCAGATATGACTCAAATTCTTGCAATTCTTACAAAAGAGGATATGGCCTTTTATGATTTGTTGCTCTTGAGTCACTGGGAACATGCTTCATTGCAGTCTATTTCACAGAAGGTTCCAGTGAGGTGTGTGTGATTCATTCTGTTGAGATGTATTTTCAGATTATTAAACAGTTCTAGCTATATAGAACTGAATGAAACAGAAACGCTGCTTTGGGTTTTACTGTCTACACTCTTCATGAATATGTCGCTGCAATAAAACTGCAATTAAGTGACCCCATGAGTTAAAGTGCAAGCTTCTATTAAAACTTTCATTAGTATATTAGAAATTCCATCCCAGATCATTTCTGTGAAGGTGTCCTCAGGATCACACAGGGTCACAAATCTGCCCAGCGTTGTTGTGAAGAATTAGAAACATTAAGAAACATTAGGTGAAGCCAAAAACCCAGCAGGGAAGGTTGTTTAACACTGAGGGGCAGCTTTATTGCAAATGTTAATTGCTTTTATGAGTTAGTACTAAAATATCTGAATTCTCATTGGCAACTGGATGATAAACATCATATGTGCAGTGAAGTGATTATTTTTTTAAAAAAAGCAAAAAAACAGAAAAACAACTGACAGGCTTGTAATGTCAGCACTGGATAACTTGATGTATTAGATATAATTAAAACAAATGTTGCTACTATTGGACAAATTACAGGATTTAAATAAATATCCAATATTTAGGGCTCATTAATTCTTGGGATTTCCTGATGCTTTTTTTATTTTTTTATTTTGGTTGGTTCTAACTGGACAATAGCAAGCATGATGAAACTCTGAGCAATTACTTCATGAAGCAAAAACCTCTTTTTAGATTTGTCATTTTCTGTCTCCGATTCTGTGAGAGGTCTGACAAGGAGTGAAAGCATTTAGCTTGAGTAAAGGAAGGAGAAAAGATGGTTTGACCTGTAATGAGTTGTTGTTTGTGTTTACCAAATTAAAGAAGTGCACCTGAACAGAGTTGTAAAATGCTGGTTCAGTTATTAGATAGCTGTTCCCATACTAGTCGGGAAAGCCCCTATACTTATGATTTGTGTTGTCCATTTGTGTTGACCATGTGCTGATGGACAGAATGGATAGTTGCAGCTTCCAGTGTGGAAAAAAAATAAGAGTGTAAATTGTTGGTGTGGACTGAGGCTCAGCCTGCACTGTTTACTTTTCATAAGCATGTAGTTTGAGAGTTGTGTGTATCCAAACTACTGATTAATTGGGTCAAAATAAGCACACATGCCTATCTTGACCCAGGGGAACAGTATTCCACAAACATTGCACATATGCTAATGTAAAACAGCTCTGTTTCTTTTTTTATCTTAACTAAGCGGCAAAAGATTGAAACTGGTGAAAAATTCATTTAGGTTTGTCACCTGTTGCGTATCTTTTCTCGCGCGTGTGCGTGTGTGTGTGTGGTCTTATGCATGCTGGCTACCCTTCAGGATAATCCTGGTGTTTGTGAGTGTGTCCAGGTCAGTGAGTGCTGTTTCAGCTCAGCTATTGAAATGGTCCTCATATCAACATGATTGCATTCAGAGGTAGTGACATAAGTGTTGCAGACTCATTCATAGAGCCATCAACCATTACTACCTAATGTTGTGCAGCCATGCACTAAGACAGGTTATCTTGTAAACCTTATCATATAACATTATCAGTGGAGTTAAAGATGGTATGACCAGTTTCCTTTAAATTATTTCAGTGTGGGCTTTAAAGGGATCAAACAGCCATGTCTAATCTGTGAAAATTTGCTCAAATGTATGATTCGTTTAAATAAAAGCTCCAGACAGACAGTATCCTTTGTACTACAAGACTCTCGGTTATCTTGCTATTTCTTAACCAACTCAGGCATTCTGTGCGCTTGTCTGAAGTTCATCGGTGAATAAAAGCATCCCATCCCTTTCCAGTATGCTTAGTGGATAGGAAGGACACAGCAAATGACCTCTACTGCTCATCTGATTAAGTACATGGAGCATTGGTAGGGGGAGGGCATCAATCAATTGCATTAGAGGATCATTAGGGAGGAAGTTGTTCACTTGATTGTGAGTCATTTTTTCAAATGTCAACAAAGGCAACAATCTTATTTTAATGGTAATCTCTCTTCACTGCCAACTCATAATAGGGTTCAGTGTTATTTTTAATGAGCAGGATATTTCTTTGATGTCCTGAACTATCTGTCAATAGACACGGACACGTTGAAATGGTAAGTTGAAAATTCAATTAGTTAAATCAGGTTTTTGTGATATATATATATATATATATATATATATATATATATATATATATATATATATATATATATATATATAGATATATATATATATATATATATATATATATATATATATATATATATATATATATATATATATATATACACATACACACACACACACACATCAGGGGATAAAATTAGAATTTTTACCAAGTAGCCCCTGGCTACCAGGTTTTTGAAGTTGGTAGCCAGCTAGCAATTTTGGACGCCAGTGTTTTTCAAATTCAAATTCAAATACTTTATTAATCCGCCAAAGGGGAAATTCAAGAATTCACCCCATACGCCCCTGTAGACTGCTTACATTATAATGGATGCTCCCAGCATGTTCAGCAACTTCAGCCAGCTATTTTGTTTCCTGTGTGCCATTATTGGACAAACTGATCAATCCAGGTGTGTCTGACCACTGCTGTGAGGTCAGACAATTCAATACAATTCAATTTTATTTGTATAGCGTCTGTTACAATGTCAATTGTCTCTAGGTGCTTTACAGAGACCCTGAGCATAACCCCCGAGCAAATATCATTAACTAAAAAATAACATTGAATCCTAAACAAGGATAATGGCTGATAATGGATAATCCGGCCAGCCGGATAAAGAAATAAAAGAGGGGAGACAGGACAGAATGAGGGTGTAGGACAGAGAGAGGAGAGCACACAAATGACTAAATATAATGACCATATAAACATAAACAGATGGAGATAGCAGCACTAATATGACATGGCCAGAGGACCAGGTCGCCGATCACCACACCAGTCGGTACCCCGAACACATCCACACACACAAGTGGAGGCAAACCCCGGGATGGCCAAAGGATGGAACTGCAAGTCAGCATGCAACCCAGGAAATTCTGTCCAGCAAAGAAGCAAAGAGAAAAAAAGGGGGGGAAAAAGCACAACAAACCACAGGAAAGTAAAGAATATGGAGCACGGTTACAGTAACAAGGTACTACTCTAGTCTTAGCTCCTACAACTATGGCTATAACTATTAGCTCCTACACACTATAGGCTGGCTCCATAAAAAAGGTGCCTGGTAGCAGAAGGCCCGTCCTCCAAACGTACTTTTGGATATTCTAGGAACGACGAGTAATCCCGCACTCTGAGAGCAGACAGCTCTAGGCGCGGAGCTAGGCCATTGAGGGCCTTATATGTGCTAGGGAGGCTTCAGCGTGAGCTTTTCGGACATCCTGCTAACAACGCATTGCAATAATCCAGTTTAGAACTGACAAACGCATGGATTATTTTTTTCAGCATCACCCTGGGAGAGGATGCTCCTAATCTTGACAAAATTTCGGAGATGAAAAAAGGCTGTCTTGCAAACCTGATTAATATGCTGCTTAAATGACATATCCTGATAAAAAATGACTCCAAGGTTTTTCACAGCTGTGCTGGAAGCCAGTGTAAACCCAGTTAATCTATTCCTCAGGTGTTTGGGACCAAAGACAATAACCTCTGTTTTATCCGGGTTTAGAAGCAAAAAGTTAGAGGACATCCAGGACTTAATGTCATTAGAGACACCCTTGAAAGTTTAGCCAAAGGTTTTGTTTCCTCTAGTTTCATGGATAAGTACAGCTGCATATCATCAGCATAGCAATGAAAGTGTATGCCATGGCACTGGATAATTTTTCCCAAGGGCAACATGTATAAAGTGAAAAGGATTGGTCCCAGAACTGAACCCTGTGGGATGCCATAGCAGACCCAGACACACCTGGATTGATCAGTTTGTCAATTAATGGCACACAGGAAACAAAGCAGCTGGCTGAAGTTCAGGAAGTAGTGCTGCTGTGCATAAAGCCACATTGACATAATGTGAACATTCATTATAGCCTAAATGAAAACACAAAAGGGTATATATGAAGAGTATTTATTTGAAGGGATTTGCATATTTTTTGTTCATTTAACATTGCTTGTATTTACATTTACATTTGATTTTCATTCCGCACATTGTTTTCATTTCATATTGCTCTTCTTTTATAGTTTTTCATCTCATTTTATGTGACTTTTCTTTACTCTTTTAATGACTTGTTGAACTCATTTGTTGTGGACTTTGAATTCTTTAACTGTTTTGGAAGAAGTGTATTTGTGGACTGGCCCAGAGTAGTTTATTTTACATAGGAGAAGAGCGCAAACAGTTCTGTTGTCTAATGACATCCTATTCTCTGTAACAATCTTTTTTTCTTCGCGCGCTGTCACTCATCAGATGTCACACACTAACCTTGCGGCATCTACCACCTACAGTACCCGTAGACAAGACAAGTGACAGATCTCAGATTGGGAATTTTTTTTGTTAGTTTTTTTTTTTTTTGTGGTATTATTATTTTTTGATAAAGCAGGTTAAAATACGGGAGATTTACGAGAAAAATACTAATACGGGAGGACGGTGGGAGAGAAGAGTAAAATACGGGACTTTCCCAGCCAAAACAGGGATACTTGACAGATATGACTTACAAGCATGAAAGTGCATTTAATTCTGTTTCCATGATGCTTACTATGAAAACTAATATCATTTCTTTCTTGTTAACTATTCTGTTGTGTATTTTTGAGATTATTTACCAAAATGATCCCTTTTGCTGAGGATTAGTGTCACCTTGGGCAAGTGGCCATAGAGACATGTATCCCAGTAGGCCTACAGAAGGACGACTCACAGACGTTCTTGGGTTCTTTCCTTCTCTTTATTTCCAGTCACACCCAACAGGACACCAGCACCAGCCAACACACTCCCAAAATGGCTGCCACCAACACTTAATATACAGTTCCAGCTAATTGGAACATACCACCTCTGGGGGTGCCTAAAGATCCCAGTACACAAACAATATATAAATAACCAGCTTGAAATATATACACTATATACATTCAGTCCTTCTAAAACTCCAATCAATCAACATTAACCCTTAAGCCCAAACCCCCGGGAAATGTCCGTCTGGGCACCATTCCTGTGAAACAAGTAACAGGAGTAATTGCAATCAGTCCACTCCACTCCACTGGATGGTGGCTCCCACTTGAATGCCCCCCACCACCTGGAACCTGCCTTAACACAATATCAAATTACCATGTTAACAATATAACAGCAGTAGTGATGGGTTGATGACGCGTCATGGATCGTTTCAACACATTGCCAAACTGTATTTTTACGTGTCGATACTGTGTCACTGAATACTGACACCTGCTGGACATTAAAAATCCCTACAGGCAACTGAGTTGTCAGACCCAACTGACACCAATTTAATGACCTAGTATACAATAATAAAATGTAAGTCATTGTATTATATATGGCATCATTGCATATCTTCATTTAAATTTAAAATATCTGTGATATCTTCAGATACAGATACATGTATCATAACTTGAAAATCTAAGTGACCGTGACAAAAGTTCTCCAGCCTTGGAATAAGACCCGCTCACAAGGCATAGATGATGCTGGTCTGCAAAGACACTGCAAAGCAAGCTGGAAGTGGTGCGGATACATTAGCTTTTAGTTGTCCCAGTATCTCAAAGGATCCTGGGACCTGGACAAGTTCCCTGAACCCTTCACTCTCCACAATGCTGAGGGGCTGGCAGTCCTTCAGGATGGAATTTAGCAGAGCTTCATCCAGCATCTGCTTCCTGGAAGCTTAATGGTTAAAAAATAAGTAAAGAATAAATTCATATGAGTTAATTATCAATAAAGCAACTGTGAATAAGTTGTAGAATGGCTGTGTGCCTGAGTTCATCCTGGGTGTATCTGGGACTTCATTTTCATGCCTGGCCCTATAATGTCTCAGCACTGAGGTGGACCTGTTCAAATATGAAAGCTCTGTCGAGCAAATTCAACATTTAACCTGCAGAAAGCAATATGAATAGTAAACTAAGGGCCTGATTTACTAAGATCCTAAATAAAGAGTACTAAATTGCGTGTGCACTGAAAAAGTTTGCGCGTGCTGTTGTTGTGTGTTTTGCGGGTGATCAACTAAGAATGCTCGCGCAATTGATAACGGGTGCAAACCGCAGTATTTAAATGAGGTGTTGCGTGTCTTACGGTTTGCGCCATGGAGAGTCTGGATGGAAAGCAGGATAGACGCAAGCGCAAAATGAAATTTGACGAGTTGGAGTTAGAGATATTAGTGGAAGAGGCAAATAAACACATTCATGAACTACAGCAAAGAAATTTAAACATCACCAAAAGAAACGCAATATGGGAGAAAATCTGCGATAGAATAAATGCAGTTGGTAAAACAAAAAGAACGGCAGATGAGGTTAAAAGAAGGTGGCAAGATATAAGGCGAAGAACTAAAGAAAAAGTGGCCTTTAATAAAACTTCGGCAAACAAGACAGGTGGAGGGCCTGCGGAGGAGATGCCTCTAACCAGCATTGAGCAGCAGGTGCAGCTCACCTTCTGCGAGGAGCAGATAACTGGGATACTGGGGTATGACACGCTAGAGCCAACTGCAGAACAAGGTAGGCGCACAATAAGAAACACTTTTTTCTCCATGAAAACACGTGATTTATTTATTATCACAAATAAAAAAATGAATGTGCCTCCTGTGGCAACCTTTTGCTGAATAATACTAGATTTAACATTCAAATAAAATATTTCTCCTTTTGCATGTGCTTGTGACCGGCTCCAAATCAGCCCTTAAGTTTCAACTATCTGGTTTTCATTCATTCCAAACAAATTTACACGAGTCCGAAAGACTCTCTCTCTGCGTATTCTTTGATTTTGGCGATGTCGCCTCCTTGCCACAATAACAGCAGCCATCGGTGCGTAATGCTGGGCAGATTAGCACCTTCCTTTCGAACGTATTAAATACAGACGCAATCACAATCCCCGCAATTACTTGCATCCCGTCGACAGATGGGCTTCCTTATAAACAGTTTGGCGCGTCACTGTCAGTTCGAAAGAGTACCTGTATCGGTCATGTGACTTTCTTAAAGCGAAACCCACACCGACACGTACCGACGCGGGTTTTGCTCTCTGAGCTCGACGCATGCGCCGACGCATCGGTGTTGCTGGACCCATCACTAAACAGCACAATACAAATGAGGTAACGGCATTTCGTTGTTACAAGTAGATTCAGTGATAGATTTTTGCATTCATCCGTCTTCAGTTTTGTCCATCTGTCAATCACTGGGTTAGGCGCATGTAAGTTATGGTTTCCAGCAAACGGTGTGCACCCTAAACATGGCCACTTTTCGCCAAATAAACTTTGTTTCTAAATAATTTAGATATGTTTACCTTGGTGACACATGACAAATGTGCAGAAATCATAGAAAAAAAGGATTTTTTCCTAAGTTGATGGTGGATTTTGGGGCCCTGGCCACTGGTGACAAGGCAGAAAAAAACAGTCAAAATGGTCAAATTTTGGTCACATTTGGCGATCAGTTAGCCAGCTTCCAGTGCCATTTTATGCCCTGTATATATATATATATATATATATATATATATATGGCGCGGCCCATATACAGAGGCTGTCATCCTCCTTCAGCGGGCACAGGTTTGACTCCCGGCCTGTGGTCCTTTGCTGAGCGTCTTCCCCTTCTCTCTCTCTGCCCCACTTTCCTGTCATTGAGCTTCAATAAATAAAGGCCACTGGAGAAACTTTTACTCTACACAATAATAAAAGACACCAAAGAAACACACTGATGCTGAACAGTCTTTTCAAAGTCTCCTTGGAAATGAGACAAGGCCTTTCATGAGTGCATAATTCTGCCTTTTGTTGCTTATTATCTGGATGTTTTGGACTCAGGTGCACTCCTAGAGACATTTTGAATCAGATAACCAATAGGCCTACTGCTGTGTGTGTGTGTGTGTGTGTGTGTGTGTGGGGGGGGGGGGGGGGGGGGGGGGGGGTTCAACTTCATTTAGGTCAGATTATAGACTTGTGGTCCTAATTTCCACCATTGCTCCTGCTGAATAACACTGGTTTTTGTTATTCACAGCTATGCTAATCCACTTGTTAAAAATATGGGACAATACCATTGCACAGCAGGAAATAGAAGAAAAAAAAAATCTTGTATTTAGTTGTGTGTGTGTGTGGGTGCGTGCATGCATGTGTGCGTCATGTCTGTCCCCTGTGAATTATATAGGAAAAATAAGGATGTCATGCAGGCTAGACGAATGTCATCCTGCTCCACCTAATAGGTTCTCTTGGCATTCAGACTCCCCCTTCGGTCATGATCTCTGACAAAAATGCAGCTGATAGAGATAATGAAAAATTGCTCTATCTCTCTCCAACTTTAATTCAAAGCTGAGAACAGTGAGATGGAGAGAATATTTCCCTGATGGGTAGAGACTTTAGAATATTTGGGAGGGTCAGAAACCATTATTCAAATTCAAATTCAAATTCAAATTTTAGCTTCTTGTACTCAGTCAGACTCTAAGAGTGGGGAGGAGACTGTGAATGATCACCGGTTGAACACACACTACAGTGAATACACAAGGACGCACACATGCACACAAGCACATCCAAGCAGTGCTAATAGTACCAGAGCAGATCAGCTGCTTGTGGACAGAGAGGTGGTCTGATCAGGTTTGCTCTGAACATGTCAATTCAGTCCCTTTTAGTTTATTTGTGGGATGTGTCTTCTTGCATTGTGGGGAACCATGACTTTGAAGGATAGATTACAGCAGTGCAACTCGTCACATTATACAGGTGAGTCAAAGAATCCAGTTGCCTGTGCTTAGTTCACACTCTTGAAAATCTGGCTGATTAAATAGCTCTTCTGAATTTTTTTTTCTGTATTTCTCTAATTTATTTTGTTTTATTTTTAATCTGGTCAAATGATTTGGTTTCCATAATAATAGAGTTTTTCCACATCTTTAATTAGTATGAATATATGACTTTTTATATTTAAAGAAAAGAAAAAACTTTTCCATTTTATATATATATACATATATATATATATATATATATATATATATATATATATATATATATATATATATATATATGTATATATATATGATTTTTATGGACAAGAATAAGAACTGAATGTATTATGGATTGTGATGGTTGTCACCTGAATTATGTCACTCAAGATGAACCCAAATGTAGAAATAAATATGGTTTCGTTTGTAGTACTAGATTGGATTTTCATCTACTGAAATGTGTTATTTAAGCCTTTTGAGTTATAATATCATTCTTGATACCTGTAAAAAGTAAAAAAAATCAAAGTATAAATTGAGATGCACCTAATTGAAAAAGAAGAGATTTTTCTTTTCATATTCATCTGCAAACTGGCTGTGAAGCTAAAGCCATTGTGAAATCAGTTGAAGGGGTTTAATAAGTGTGGGACACCTGGGCTTAACGCAATACAAGAGAAAAGGATATTACAACATAATTAATGCTCAAGCATTCAACTGATTACATTTCTTCAATCTAATTTTTCATCAGCACATTCATATAAATACCACATCCTTCAGGAAAGGTTTTAAAAAAGAGGGAGAATAAAAAGAGTGACAACATTAGGCCATTGATTGGATGTGGTTCTCAATTCAGCTCCCTGTCGGTGCCAATAACAAAGGTGGGATACAATAGTAAGGGAGGGGGGAGAGGGGACCAAGAGAAGGCAGTGGAGGTGGCAGCGTTTGACGGTAATGGAGTCAAGACCCCTAACAGGCTATCAGATGCTTCTTACTTGCTACACGGTCACACCTGACTCACACAAACCCTCTCTCACACACGCACATGCTCGCCCTTCATATGCTCACAGGAATAAATCCCCCACTTTGCTCAACAGCTCTCATCTTTGTGTGTGTGAGATAGTGCTCCGGTGATAAATATTAATTTCACATTTGGGTGCCAGCCACGTGCCATCTGATCATACCATGTCAAATCTCGTAAACAACGCTGAAGACTGTTAAGAGCAAGAGTCAGGGAGGAACTCAACAGAGTGAGACAAAATGAGAAACTGTGTGCCGTATACCATATACAGAGGGGAAAAGCAAAGTTGAACTGAAGGAGTTGAAAGAAAACCATAGGATATAGAGATAATTAAATCATTTAATTGGTTATTATGGATGTCAGCACCTGTGCTCCCTTGATTTAGAGGTTTTCCAGCAGAATCTCAAAGCTTTTGTGAGTTGTGTTGTTGCCGTTGACTATGTTATCAGACTTGTCAGCAGTGATATCATTTTAAAATCAGGTGTTTCTCCAGCTGTGGAAGGGATCTATTTTTTGCTGGTTGCTGGCGAATGAATACACAGTTTTAGCATGATGGGAAAGAATTGAGTGGGGGGGGGTTGTGGCCTGCCGAGTCATCGTGGCCATGGTGATTTGTTAAAGCAGCCCCCTCACCCCAGAGTAATGGTTAATCGTGTGAAGTCTGGTGTTAGGGTAAGTGTGTTGGCGTAGCCAAATTCTGGATTGTTGCGGTGGATTTTGTGGTGCCTTGATGTGACAGTGCCAGTCAGGCGGATGGGGCACATGTTGTTGTAGCCGTGACAGTGGGGAAAGCCCTGTACAAGCAGCTCTCAACTTTGTGAGAAGAGCAGGGGCAGCTCTCTGAGCAGATGACAGAATAAATGTCTCTCCTTTTGTTTTAACTCTGGCTGTGTTTCCTCCGCTGTGGGCTACGATGTGTGGACTGCCTGCTCTCCCTGAATGTGGTGCTGTAGCATCTGGTCCTCTTCTGGTCCTCTGGTGTTTGCACAAAACCTCACACAGACACTTCCTAGAATGGCGTGTCGACCCAGAAAGTGGTGCCCTTGACCCACAGAGAGCTGGTGTGGAAGAAGTACCCGTAAATAGCAGAGGTGACAGTTCCTACAACTAGAACAGAACATTTGCATCTGACAGGAGACAGAAAACAGGTGTTTGGTTGCTTTTATTTCCCATAGTTAACATACAATAACAGCATTACAGATAAAAGAAAAGAAAAGTCATTGCAGCAACCCCGTGATAGAAAACAGCAGCTCATAGAATGGATAGAACTGAAAATGGTATTGCTTTCTTACAGTGTTCTGCTTGGATTTATAACACACATATCAGAGAAGATTGAATGTGTTTCATCCTGTGACATTTCATGGTACTTCTTGTCTCTGCCTACTCATGTCTCTGATTACTGCCAGACCAGTGTAATCTCCACCAGAGACTATTTGCTGCACAACTGTTTCATGGTTTAGAAAGCTCACATGGTCATGGATGATACATTTTGCCTTTATATATTAAAATGTATATTTGATCAAGTGTATGTTATTTCTGTCTCTTAAGAGGCTGTACAGTTGTGCTGCATAACTGTCCCTCTGTAAATCGTCTGTGTCTTTCTGGTCATCTTTTTAACAGGATAATTGCCTCCAGTCAGTTGCATTGTCACTCAGACAAGCAGCAGATGCAACTGCAGGAACTCAAAGTGTCACAAACACACTGTTAGACTGTCTGCATTAAATCAGAAATCCCATCTGTGCTTCATGGATCTATATACACACATACTGTTTATGCAGTAGGCTCAAACATGCTCAGCTGGCTGTGCAAGCAAGTATCTAGGGGTGAGAACTTTGACATAATTTACTGTCTCAGTGCATTTCATCGTGCTTTCATCCCATCCGGTTTGAACTAGAGGCACTGAATAGCATTAAATATTTTTGTCAGTGACTTCAGCGTTTGAAACGTGTGACGGACTGTGCATCAAGTGTTTGTGTGTTTCCTTGGATGTGTGTACGTGTGTTTGTGTGTGTATCTTTCCTTGCCAACTCCAAAATGCTGTGATTTCTATTCCTAAACTGGATCTGAATGTCAATTTTCTCATTTTTTCCCTCAACCTTGTTTTTTTGAGTTCTAACTATATGCTCTACTTTCCAACATCCACAGCTGGACCATCAGCTCCTAACCATTTACAGACGCTTCTTCATGCTCAGTTAGCAGCTCCATTATTTAACTGAATGAATATCTTTGTGTTCATTTCAACAGGCACAGAAATCGTGGATAGAAAGAGCATTCAGCAAGAGAGAATGTGTTCATATCATAGTGAGCGCCAAAGACCCCCATAGGTGAGTACAAATGTATCTCAACACTTTCACTGTGTGTTTTGTCTTAGTTGTTCCAAAAAATATAGTTTGTTGTAAACTGTGGAATTATTAACCGCTGATGATACTCTCATCATTTTTAATGGGTTTATTTTGCAGCTGAAGATGATATAAAGTTGATTCATATTGGATTTAGATAAACACCATGGAGTGTTTTGGATGAAGGTGTGACCAGCATTGATAGTGATTCATGCCTCTAAGGGGTGCATCATTAATTGGCAGCATCAGAGGAATTTCATTTGATTCCAAGAAAAAAAAAAAAATTAAAAAATTAAAAAAAAAAAAAAAAAATAAAAAAAAAAATATATATATTATATATATATATATCTATATATATATATATATATATATATATATATATATATATATATATATATATATATATATATATATACTGTATACCTCTCAGTCAGATGCAACATTGTTGGGACAGTAGATACAACCACATGACAATCAAAGATTTTGCTGCAAATAGTGGACATGCTAGTAAAAAACATAAAAATTAACTGCAAAATGAACTGTGAAAATTAAGTGTGAAACCTACCAACAACCCCTTGTCATAATTTAATACTCAATAATTCAGAAATACAGTCTCAAGGACCTATGTGTAATTTTTTGTTGTTGTTCATGTCACTCTAAGTATACCATGAAATGCTTTATGATGGTTCAACTTCTTTTCTGCAGCTGTAGCTTGCAGTACTTAAGCTTCTTTTTGTTTACTTCCTTTATGTACCTCAGACATGGCAGCAGAGCAAATTCAAGCATTAATTATGCGAGCTGCAGCTGATGAATGATGAGTAACAGTAATTTTTACTGACATGACAGCAATCTATCTTTCTGCCTGGCTTCAAATGAGAAAGAAGTAGTCACAGGAAAAACACAGAAGGAAGTATAATGTGACCGAGAAGACCAATTACAGTTGTTTACATCAACCTGACACATAGTTACATAACTGGGGAGTGCCTTAACCTAGGCTACAGCGGTCATATACATTTGCAGCAGTGGAACATGTCACTGCCGGGCTGGGGGCGGGGCACATGACCAAGCCCTTTAAACCCAATAAAGCTTGTGATTACATCGTTTTACAACATACAAATGCTTGCAACAGCGGGGCTTACAAGCATTACTACATTTTTGACACATAGCTCAAACCATTTGATAGTAACAGTTCATCACGACAAAGAGTGACCATGTCGTTTTTTAAATCAATCAAACTATGGCATTATATATTGTCTAAAGTGTATTCGGTTGTATGCGGTTGTGACGTCACGCAGGAGACACACCACCATTATTGTTGTAGTAGCTACCGGCATTCATTCATTCTGCTCAGTACTAAGTGCTGATTTCGCCTGATGTGTTTCCATTGGTGTTAATAAATACCAACTCCGAGCACGTCGCTGTACGAGCCTTTTTGCAAGAGTAACCCGACAAAACCGACATGAAGTCTAACAAACCATGAGAACAACAAAAACATTAGGCTACCTGGCCCCTAATAATAACGTTTGGCAGTCGGGCTACTCCGATAACAACCACATCAACAGTTTATAACTAACTCACATATTGTTTTCAGTGTCAGTGATTGTAAGAAATTGTACCTGTAAATCTGGCTCCCTGACTGTGGTGCCAGTTTTGGTGGGCTTGACTCGCTGCCAACAATGTCAGGTTCATCTTCAGGAGGATATGTATCCAGCTTTTTTAGTTACCACCTACCCTGCACCGCATAGACTCTGCGGTGTAGAGAGACTGATGATGATTTTGATAGATGGCTATTGATGACGATTTTACCCACAATACATTTGGAGATCTTACCAGCAAACCACTTGTAAATTTCCACATTGTAAAGTTAACTGTGAGAGTGAACATGAAGCAAGCCATGAAGCACAACAATTTATTCACTGTGTTGAAGAAACCTACATGACCAAAGTCAGTCTGAAATTTTTTTGACCAACCATGACTCATTCTGGCTGGGGCAACCTATATATAAACTCGTACGTAGCATACAGTGATCCCTTGCCACTTTGGGGTTTGAGTACTGCGGTTTTAGTGCTTCGCAGATTTTTTTCAGAAATATATTATAGTAAAAAATCAAGAAATAATCGCTGAAATTCTGCGAAAAATCCACCCCACAGCAGACAAGATGCCGCAGCTGCCAGCGAAACATCAAACAATGACTCGCAGCCTCCTGTAAGCAACAGGAGGAACACAGATGGCCCAGCACTCTAGAATCTGTGCGCTGATTGGCTGATACGCATTTACTACAGTTCGGAGACCAGAGGCTGTGAGGGAGACTTGTCCCTGCGGCGCTGGACGCTCCGGTTTGTGCCCGGTGTGTGGTGGTTTTGCAGTCGGGTGTCGGCTTGCTGTCTGCAGGTGCGGATCGGTCCTCTTGCGGCTGGTGGAGGCGTGCCACCGCCGCTGGATCCAGGCTGCGGCGTCAGCTGGGCCGGGGCGGCGGCGGCGTAGCCAACAGGCGGCTGTTGCCTCTGTCCAGCGGTCTGCACGCCGGGGTGGGTCGGTTGGCCTGGCGGGGGGCTATCTGGAGACCTGGTGGTGCCCAGCGCCGCCGGGGGGGATGCCAACAACCTGGTCCGCATGATGAGCTGGGCTCTAGGATGGTCGGCTCCATCTGGGTCTGGGAAGAGACGGTTTGGTTCATCGGTGTTTCCTCCTCTGACCTGGAGATATCTCACTTGATTCATCGTTATGGAGATATACTGGTTTTAATGGCTGTTAACTGGTTTGAACGGCTGTGAACTGGAGTTAGCACTCGGACCACAGGACCGGTACATGAAAAGGAGCACTGGACGCCGGCAACTCCTCAACTTCATCAGACTGGACTGTACTGAAACCTGAATTTCCCCCTTGGGGAATCAATATAGTATTTTTGAATTTGAATTTGAATTGGAAAAAGAAAGACCACAGTTTAGCCTTTGTCTTGTGTCACTGCAGTGTCTCGCTACTTTTTTGAGGTGTTTAAACATATTTTAAACACATTATTTAGGCTCGAGGGGGCTCCGGCTCCAGTTCACGGATTTTGATTGTCGCGATTGTGCCCATTAACCGCGAAAACTAAGGGATCACTGTATATACTTTTTGCAGAAGTTGTTGTTTCCAGTAGTGTGCAAGGTGTGACTGATGCTTGAGGAGAGGTCTATTTCTTTGTCTTTCACTAGGCCCTCCTGGGCCGGGGGAGTACTACCCCCCCAGCCCCCCTGAAGCTCTACCATTGTACATTTGGTTTGATGTGGAAGCCTAAATTACACTTAAAATGTCAGATCAGGCACCAGCAGGGTGGAGGAAGGATCATGGTAAAAGCTTCCCTCTTTAAGGGTGAGCTAAATAGTTTTATGTGTTTAAGCTCACAAGGGTCTGACGTTAGCAGTGCTGCTTGAAGATGTACATATCACTCAAAGAAGCTGTGCTCTGTCTAGTGGGCAACTCTCCATCACTCACGCCACTGATAAACATGACAGTTATTTAGTAGGGAACATGTACATTCATCACTTCATATTTTGACTAAACCAAAAAGTAAATTTTTTTTATATCAATTTTATATCTATTTTATTTATTTCCTAGTTACTTTAAAACTTGAGAATAAACTAGTGAGTTGGAGAAACATTGTGTATTTTTATAGTTGCCCTAAAATGTCCTTGAGAAAAACAGAACTCACTGTTTCCGTTGCAGATTCAGTCACATTAGGAATTGACTGAGAATGTTATTTTTTGTTAAGAAATAACATTTGTCACAAAACACTTTCCCAGTAATGCTGCATGTTTCTTCCATTCTTTGCTCTAAGAGCTGCAGACCCTTAAGGATGTGAACCTCCTCACATGGAACAAATTTAGAGCTATGTTTCAAACCTTTTTAAAACATGCTTTGAAACCTCTGTAAACCATTTCCAGCCCAGGTATGCTTTTTACACAGTTACAATAGTCACAATAATGACATACTGGCAATAAAACTTAGACCTACTATTGATTAAATCAAAAACATTCCACATGATTTTAAAAGGGATTCCGTTTATGCTACACAGGAATCTATTGCTCATCACCACAGCAAAAAGCTTGAGAATCCTGATGCTCTTGGCTGAATAATACTTGCACTAACACAGGATTGCAATGATAACAGCATCTCTTAAAGATGAATCATAGCTTTGAGACAATCTTGAACACATTATTTACTTTTATTATTTTCATCTAGCTCCGCAGAGTTTATGTCACGATTGTGCAATCACAACCTTTGCGACGGCTGATATTGCTGCATGAGGAAGCAAACTCAGGTAGTTTAGTTGAATTTATACATTTCCTGCCACCAGGCACATAGGAAATGCACTCTAATTAGCACAATTACAGAAAAGCAAGAAAAGCTTGGTGCAGAAGAAAGCTGGATGCTGATATTCTTTGAAACTTAACACTTCTGCTTATCTTTAAGGGAGTGTCCTGAAAAATAGCTTTGGTAAAAGATGATGGTAACATGAAGTGGTAATCAAAGCCTCCTTACTCCCTTCCTCTAAGGACTCTCACTTCACCCTGTAGGGTTGAAACGTAGAAAATGAAGGTGCGTCTCAAAAAGTATGTGCTCATACTGGAATGATACAGCTCAGACTGTCAGTCAGCCATGCTCCCACAGTTGCTGAGAATGATAAGGAGAAGAGGACAAGAGAGACGAACTGATAGAGGAAATAAAACAAAAACAGACAGAGCCAGATAAATATTACACTGGCCAGTAAATCCTTCACCTCCTCTCCTCGCATTAAGAAGATGAAAAGTAAGACGACAAGCTGCCACTTCAGCCCTGCTCTTTCACCGTCTCCTCTCCATCACTTTCAGTCACACACAGTCTCTCGCTGTCTACTTTTTACATCATACTGTTACAGCCGCTTAGCTTCAGAATTCTTTTTCTCAACATTTCAATTACTCTCTGCGATGGTCTGTGCAATGTGCCACCTTCACATTCACCCTCATGTTCTCCTCTCTTCAGGTGCTGTTGTGGTCGTCTAATAGGTCAGCATGTGGGTCTGCCGCCTGGCATCTCATCCAGCCAGAATGACAAGGCAGAGCGTTTGGCCAAAAATGACAGCCTGTCAGAGAAGTGGTCGATCAGCAAACACACACAGCTCAGCCCCACTGATGCCTTTGGCACCATTGAGTTCCAGGGAGGAGGACACTCCAACAAAGCCATGGTGACTACCTTCATGTATTTACAGTGATGGATGTTATCAGTTAACCCCCTTGAGGTTCAAAACATGTTCCTCACAAGTGCGTTACTACAAATGATAATGTTTGGCCCAGTTTCTGGAATCCTTTTCACCTGTGTTTTGATGTGTATGGGTGTTGATGTGTATGGAGGTGATTGGTCTCAGTCTTACAGCGGGGGATGGAGGCTTGCTAAAAGAGTATCCGAACATTTCCAAGACCACAGTAGTATAAACCCATTTCCAAAAATGTTCAGGACACTGTCTGAAACATAAATTTAAAACAGGACCAAATTGTCTTTATTATAATTTAGAATACATTTGTGGCTTTGAATTCTGACATCAAAAACATATTAAAATGCAGATGTTGAGGTATTACTGTACTTTTCATTTACACTTGACACAGTGTCCCAGCTGTTATGGAAATAGAGCTGGAAGAAAAAAGGGCATCTGTGACTGGACTGAAGATAAAAACTGATACAGCTGACACAGCCTGCAACCCTTGAGTCACACTAAGAAAAAGCTCAGAACATTACTTTTTTACAGTAAGGAGTTGACAAGTTCAGCTAAACCTTCATGGAAGTGGTCAGTGAGATTGCTTGGAGCAGAATTAATCCACATGAAAGGCGTCAGCAATTCCTTTGTATTTCATGCCACAGGGACCCTCCTTGCAGTGTAACAATGCATCAAATCTTGTGTGGCTCAGTCCTGTACTTGTCTTGACCAGGATCCAGGCTACCCTCAGCACCTCAAAACAAACAAAAACAAGTGCAGGATTTTGAACATTTAATAATACATATCCAAATAGTTCTGGGGAGTCAACATTAAAATTTTAACACCTTGTTTTGGCCTTTAGAAGAGCTGCTTTTTGTGTAAATGTGAACTCCTGTAACAGATGGACAAATAAACTGAAATGGATGTCATGTTGTATTGGCGTGAGTTGAGTGTGATGGAGTTGTCTGAGTGTTCCCTATTGGATTTACAAGACAAAGCACTGTAAAGCTGCTAAATCTGTGGTGAGAGGTTTAAAAGTGAATGTGATCTAAAGATATTTTTTCTTTAGCTCATATCTACTTCAGTAATCAGATATAGTTTGACAGTACACAGGTACAGAGAGGAACAATGACTGGATGGCTAGAATGAACTGGTCATTATCAGACCAGTGCTTTAATGATTAACTGTCTAAATAGTTCTATGATTGCTATGCTATAATCAATTAATATAATTAAGATTAATTAAAATACAAAATGAAACAAGGACAGGACTCATTTAGAGTGCACTTCATGGTACCAAACAGTAATTAACACAATTACACGTCACCTACCTTGAGAAGACAACATAATTAGCCAGTTTAGTAAATTTATTATGGACTTGCATATAATTAATTGTTTTGAAATATTGATGAATCTGGAGATTGTAGCAATTAAGATTTAGCCGAACTGATTTAGTCAAAAGCAGTTCAGTGTTACATTATTTTTTTAAGCAGTCATCACTATGAAAACCAGGACATCAGAATCATACAGCAGAAACACTCACCGGCAGAATTCTGTGACACAGGAAGACATCGGTACACGTGTGTGTCGTCCCAGTGTTAAATTATTCATCCAGATTCATGTCAGGTTGAGCATTTGATGGTGAGATTGGTCGATAAACATATGATCCATAATGCATGTGGTTCTTCAGTCATGGCAGCCATCTGTTCAGTTCTGTCAAAAATAAAAGCCATTTGGCTAAGAAGGTCTTAAAACACTGACCCTTGTGAGATTTATAAGTTATTATTTCGCCTTCACTTAAAATAAATCTCTCATGTGCAGTCTACTTTTTTGAATGAAGCGTGTCCAAATCTGTGTACTATATATATATTCTGCGACTCTTTGTAGTACGTACGAGTGTCCTATGACACCAAACCGGACCTGCTGCTCCACCTGATGACCAAGGAATGGCAGCTGGATCTTCCAAAGTTGCTCATCTCAGTCCACGGGGGCCTGCAGAACTTTGAGTTACAGCCTAAACTCAAGCAGGTCTTTGGCAAAGGGCTTATTAAAGCTGCCATGACGACTGGAGCCTGGATATTCACCGGAGGAGTGAACACAGGTAAAGTGTGTGTGTGTGTGTGTGTGTGAACTTCTCATTTTGTAATATATCTATATTGTACAGCTAATTCATAGATGTATTTTCAATAAATTAAGTGTGCACTTTCGATAGGGATATGATGAGAGGAATTAAAGATGTTCCACATAAGTTATTAACGGTTTAAAACCCTTTGTCAGGCTGTCTGGGCTGTCAAAGTGCTGAGCCACTGGATCCTTATGAAAGGCTTCTTTTAACATTTATTGTGAACACTTAGTTCTAATACTGGGCACTTAAAGTCAGACAGGGGACATAAGGTCATAGTTCTCATTTATACATCTTGAATTAAAGTACATTTTTAATGAGTAATGGGGAAACCAAATACAACCCTGTTTTTGAAAAAGTTGTGATGCTTAGTAAAAGGTTTGTGTTCTCAGGGCTAAACACAAAGTGGACAAGTATGTTATTTGTGCAAAGTTCTATATCAAGCAAAAGTGATGGCATGTGGGTTGGTGCCAACATGCACCTGCATACAGACCATTAATGTTGAACTATATTTACAGGTTTTGGAGTGACATATGCTCTGTTCTGGACTATGTCTTGTGACACAGAAAAGGCCCCACATTACTGAGAAGATAAGATTTTATAGGAAGAGATTTTAGTTGTTTTCAGCTACTGCTTACAGTAGGAGAAAGAGAGTATTGATGCAACGCTGTGGTAAACATGTTGCCTGCCACCTTTCTGAAACACCCTACAGGTATCAAATATTTAAAAAAAGAAAAAAAAGCAGCTGTTCCAGCTTTTTTCAACAGCTATGGTGAGTAAATAAAGTTTCATCAGGCATATGGAAGGTGGTCTCAGGGACTGAATTTGAGTTTCTGATGTCTGTAACCTTTGAATTTAGCTCAGAAGCTATTAAGTTCTTATTATCACTTCCTCATTCTAGGAAGAGTTCTATTATTTTATTGTTTGTAGATCAAAATTAAAGAGAAGGCTTTTTTAGTAACTCAAGGTATATCAAACATGAAGAAAAAATGGTGGGGCTCTAGTGTTCAGGAAGCGATAGGAATGCACAAAAAGAAACAATAAAATATTGAATGTTATAGAGTGTCCACACTTGAATACAGAAAGGAACAGAAAGGAGAAGAAAGAAAGATTTAGTGACATAATGAGTGCAGAGACGAGAAGGAGAATGGAGGAAGGAGAAAAGAGCGGAGATGTTTGAATAATGGATGGACAGTTGAATTGGTGGGACAGTGGAGAGTGGAGGAGAAAAACTAAATGTCAGCTGCAGACATGTGATAAGATAGCCTCTTGGTCTGATGGCTGCTCCCTTGAGGACAACAGCAGGGGACCCTGGAGCTGTCTGTGTGTGTGCCTGTGTTCATTCATACCAATGATCATACGTCGTGTTTCATGCTTAATAGATGCTGTTTAAGCCGGAGTCAGAAACATATCTTTCATTTTCACTGTCTCAAACACACATAGGTGTGATTCGCCATGTTGGTGATGCATTGAAAGACCATGCCTCCAAGTCAAGAGGGAAGATCTGCACCATTGGTATTGCGCCGTGGGGGATCGTAGAAAACCAAGAGGATCTTGTTGGCAAAGATGTAAGCCTCTGAGAGGAGAACAGCTGCCTTAGGAGTCATAAAGGGGGCACTTGCCTGCTTTAGCTTTTCTTTGTGTCAACACACTGCATGTATAAAATGTCACTTGTAGTCAATAGCTTTCAAACCTTGTGGATTATGTTTCATTATGATTTGATTAAGATCCCTATTAGTTCACACAGACTCTCAGTTACTCTCCTTAAGGTCTGCCTTCTTTACTTAGATGCTGAGTTCATCAATACGATTTATGATAAACAATTCTGCACAATGAGTTAGACTGCTGGCAAAACCTCAAGAAGCTGCAGGGCTCATCCAGATTGATTCAGATCTCTGAGAGTCAGTGTTATGTTATAGTTAAAATTTAATCAGAGCACTGCACCCTGAGCAACCACTGAGCAGGTGAGACAGAAGCCATTAATGTTGGTAGTTGAAGTGAGATGTTCAGCTGCTGAGGGACTTTTTTTTTTTTTTCTTGCTTGACTGGTTTTCACTGCATACTTAATGATGAGAGAAGTTCCCTCAGCCACTGTCCCAGTACACCAGATATGTCGTAATATCAGACCAGTTTTCTGTGCAATTTAATGTAACTTATAGTAGTAGTACATCACAATAAAAACAATTCTGTATCCTTTTGGGTTTGACCAGTTAGACAAAATCTGGAACTTAATGTATGAAAAAAAAAAAAAAAACTCCCAGGAGACGCATTTTGGAGCACTCAACTCAAACTATGTGACATCAGTTATGATGGCTTCACAAAGAAGGACCACACTATCAATGACATGTGTCCAATATTTTATTAAAAGTGTAAAATTTGATTGATTTGGGGAAGGCTTTTCCAGGAATAACAACAACCCCAGTGCTTGCAGACTCATATAAGAGAGAACATCTAGTACGATCATGAGGGAGTCCATCTCTCCAAGTTGTGTCCTTGTAGAAAGGCTCTGTTGCTATGGAGCAGTCAGGCTCCTGTACTGGAAGCGTTGTACAGGTTTTTTGTTCTACCTTCAATTGGTTTTAGCAAGAGTTTGATTTTAACAAGCTGTGCTTCCTTTATCAAACAGGTTTTAGATGATCACTTTATACATCACCTAATTACCAGACAGGTTTTTTTTTTTTTTTTAAGAACTGGCCCTTTTCCAAAATTTCAAAATATCAACCTTATAGTACTGTGCAACTAACCATCTGGCACGTTTGGTCAACATATTTCTGCTGCCTTGTGCATATGTTTTCAGATGTTTGCGTAACTGTTAAATATTGTCATCCCTGTGGCCAGGTGGTGCGTCCATACCAGACCATGTCCAACCCTCTGAGCAAGCTGACAGTTCTTAACAGTCTCCACTCCCACTTCATTCTGGCAGACAACGGCACCACGGGGAAGTATGGTGCTGAAGTCAAACTGCGACGCCAACTAGAGAAACACATCTCCCTGCAGAAGATTAACACACGTGAGTGCAAATTACTGTCTGTGAGAAGCATTGCCAAAATGGCTCATGCACCTGAAATAATTAGAAGCTGTACTTTTACTTTCAAATGACACAGCAAGTGACAATGGTATAATGAAGCCATATATATATTGATCAACAACGGCGCTTTGACATGTAGTTGGGTTCAGTTATCTTTTTAATAGCTGCAGACAGACTAAAATTATCATAACGGGCTTTGTACGGGAAACATTCTGCCAGACAGTGTATTTTTAGATCTATGCACTTAACTTGATGGGCCTTTGAAACTTTGAAACTCTCCTTCCCTTCTAGAAGAGTCTATTTTTTACTTCAAAAGTTTCTGACAGCTTTGATGACAGCTCTGTCCTCAATTGAATCTGATTGATGATGATGGTTCTCGGGATATGACAAAAGATTATGTAGCCTCATTGACAGACTGTATAATGAAAGGGATGGTTTTACTTGTTCTTTTCTTTTTTTTGTAGTATTTTTGCATTTTTTTCTCAAACTTGATAGTGCAAAAAAAAAAAAAAAAGACTGGCCCAAACATGGCCCCATATCTGCAGTTTTTGTTGGCTCACATTTGACATTGACTGATAGTGTTGGCTCGGGAGGAGTGTGCCTGCCTAAAATCAAACTAATTTCTGCCATACATGATCCAAATCTGTATGTTCTTTGGTCTCTGGGTCACATCTGGCTCTTATTAAACTTTCCATAACCCATTTCACAGCATGCTTGTTACATTTGGTCCATACCTGCCCCATACAGACCATGCTGTTACCCCAGTGAGACCCAGCTCGTGACCTTTGGACCACATCTAGCCTACATGACACTTGACAGTGTTGTAACTGAGCCAAAAGTGCCCAATGTAGCCCAGATTAGACCAAAATGTTTTTTTTCTTCTTTTAAAAAATCTGGGTTAGAATAAAGTAAATGAAATACATATCAAACCTTTGATGTTTTTACAGACAACAATGCAGTTTGGTGGTTATGGGTATAATTTAAGAAACATGGTTGATAGTCTCTCTGTTCTTTTTATTTTTCTAAAATAATAGCAGTGTCAATGTTTATGTTTTCTGTCTGCATATGCCAATATTTGTATTTGTTCATCCACTGTTTATGTGCTTTCTGTTGTAGCATTATGCTATAGCGAGACACCGAATGGATTTGCATGAATACAATAGATTTTTCTTTTTTTTTTTCCTCTGTCTTGGTTTTGATTCTCTCTCATGCAGAGACATGCAAAGGTCATAGTGTTTTGTTAATATATTCTATTGACATATATATGAAGCCATAAGAATTGTTTCTAGTTTCAGCAGAGGCATATACACACCTTTAATTATCAGTGCTTCTGTTGAGACCACCCAGAGTGTCAGCAAGCTGGCCGAAGCAAGAGCAAAGCCTGACTCAAACCTCATTCTTGTCAGTACCATATTTGTTCACAGCAAGGACGATCACTGATGTTTACTGAAAGTAACATTATAATGAGGGAATGCTGAATGAAACCTCTGTGTTGTCGTTGTTGTCACAGTGCTCCTAACCCTGTAACCATGAGGGCTTTAAGAAATGCTCCTGGACTGAAAGGGCTCATGAATGTGCTTTCTTCCTCATTCACCATCCAGCCATATGACCTATGGACTTCCCTTTGTCATCCTATGCCTGGATTCATGCAAATGGGGCTGGGAAGGCAAAGGGACGCTCAGTCGTCATACAGTCATCAAATATGTGATTCCTGCTTGAAATGGCTTCTCACATTAATTGTCATCTTTGTTGCAAGGCAAGGGCCAATATTTGTGGGATTCTGCTAAGAGAACAAGGTAAAAGGTAGTCTCTGCTCCTGACCTATGATACGTATCAGAGGCATCAATCACAGATTCCCTCTCACAATAACCTTTAATTCAGCAGTGCCTGAGGTCATACTGATAACCAGCTTCAGCGCTATAATCTCCCACTCAGGCTGGGAGTTTGCCTCTTGAGATGAAGAGCTAATTCATTTCAATACTGTATGAGTAGATATGATACTTTGGTCTGTTACTCATGTAAGCACGGGTATTTCCACAATATTTCAACAAACAGTTTTATTGTAAGAAAAAGATTCCCATGTTTGAAAAAAAAACAAAAGAAGATTTTTTTTTAATTCATAAAAAGCAACACACTTGGAATAATGTTAGTATAAAAGCCTATATGACACCCCATACCATGTTGTGCACGTGTCTTTTTAATCCACTCATTTCCTGCTGTGGGGTTGGAGACAAGGGCCATTTCTTGATTTGATTACCTGTGCATGGCCAGTTGTGGACATTATCAATTTTGCTCACAGGAGGGCTAAGGAGCCCTGCTGTTATCAAAGTGTAGCCTGAGGTGTAGTCATAAAATGGTAAATATAACTGAAGAGGGTGTAGGTTGTGGACCACACATAACCACATTCCTTTTTTTCTTAACACAGTCACACGTACTGCAAACAAACATAAGATTAGAAAAGTGTGGCTGATAGATATGCCTAATCTCTCCCGTTGGTATTGATGTGATGTCTGGGCAATCCTGTAGCTAATCCTGCTGTGCCTGTCTGTAAATTTCCATGAAACAGCTATCAACATGTGACTGCCAAAAATGCTTTGGCAATTCAACTGGCTCCACCACAGTTTTTAAAGTGTGCGAATCAGTCGTTACAAATCTATGGCTGTTTTGTATGTTCTGGTTTCACATAAGAAAAGTGAAGTAACTTAATCAGAATTAATTTTGGAGTATTTAGGTCCAGCCTTACTTAATCAATCCTCCAGGCTATGATTATTACACCGACCCCCCACTGCAGTTTAATTACATGTTGCTTTGTGATGCTTTGGTTATTTTGCATCACGACTCATCACTGGAGTACAGTTATGCAATTCCTAAACATTTAATACCACTTTTGGCAACAGAACCTGTTTTCATGTTGCTTATTTTGAGGCCTTCCTCTCTAGAAAGTGTATAGTAATATCTAAAAGGCATATTTGACTAGGTGGAAACAAAATGAATGTGTTAAAACAGGAAACTTGGGTTGGATGGCGGGTTAATGAAGTCAGCTCTTTCATACGCCAGAGTGAATGTGCAGAGCTCCATCCTGCTCTATTTTCACAGACCTCTTGTGAATTGGGCAGCCATATGTGGTCCATGGTAGCTTGATAAAACATGGAGAAATGAGACTGGATTACTGGGACAGAAACAAGCTTGCGGACGTTGTCAAACTCACAGATGAATAAATTTTTTAAAAATGATTCAACACAGTCCACTCAACCACTGTGCAGCTCAGCTGACATATATTAAGATGGGAAGAGACTGAAAAAAGGATGACAGAAAAAAGGGGGGTTAGGGCAAGGGTTTAATTTTACAAGGTGCAAAGAAAATAAGCAGCTGAAGAGAACAAGGCATTATCTTGAGATGTCCTCTCTGAAAATGTAAGATTAAAAAGTAAAAAGGCAGTGACCAAAACTAATATTATCAGTCCAATCTAGAAATGTTTTACTTTTAAACCGAACAAGTGAAAAGAAAGAAAAGTCATGTTTACTGTTGCTTTGTTTGCTTGTTTTTACATGCTAGTCTGAATCTGAATGCACACTGAAGGACCAAACAGAAATGTGAATTATTAATGTGTGCAAGTTTAGATAAAGTCTGTGGGAATGAACAAGATAAGATAAGATAAGAATCTTTATTGTCATTGTATAAACGTACACAACAAAATTCTGTTTGGCAGCATCTCCCTTATAGCAGCTTCAGTCACAAGTATATTTCCACGTAATAATAAATACTATAAACAGTAAAAACAGTAAAGTGCAGGTAGTATTTTTTATAAACATAAATAGTCTGAGTTGAAGGTGCAGTATTTAAGGTGCAAGAAGTTATTGTCCATTGGGAGGAGCGGTAGTAGTGTGCTTGTGGAGGGGGGGCGGGGGGGGGGGGGTGGCGGGGGGGTGGGGGGGGGGGGTCATGATTCCTGCAGCAGACTTTTCACAGCCATGGGGAAGAAGCTGTTTTTCAGTCTGTTGGTGCGGGCTCTCATGACTCTGAGTCTGCCAGAGGGGAGGTGGGAGAATAGAGAGTGTCCTGGGTGGGCGGGGTCATCCTGGATCTTTGCAGCCCGTCGATGAAGCCTGCTCCAGTAGATCTCCTGTAGGCGCGGTAGTGGGGAGCCGACGATCCACTGAGCAGTCTTGATGACCCGCTGCAGTTGTTTTTTCTCTGATGCAGTGCAGCTGGCATACCACACCGTACACCCGTAGGTCAGGACACTCTCTATTGTGCACTGATAAAAGTTTTTCAGCAGAGGTGGAGGGAGTTTGTTCCTCCGCAGCGTTCTCAGGAAAAAGAGACGCTGCTGGGCCTTTTTAATGATGTGGGTGGTGTTCACAGTCCAGCCCAGGTCCTCTGAGATGTGCAGTCCCAGAAACCTGAAGTTTTTGACCCGCTCCACCTCTTCCCCATTTATCCTCAGACCTGAGTGTAGTTTAGTCCTTGTCTTTCGGAAGTCAATGATGAGTTCTTTTGTTTTTTTGGTGTTGAGGTTGAGGTGGTTGTCAACTCACTGTGAGTGTGCCCTCTTCTTTTTCACTGAAGTTACACGGGAACTGACATGACAACGTAAGTGTATTGGAATGTATTCTTCATGCACAGGTGTTTCTGTCCAACTATGTAACCTTCACTGACCCTCCGTCTGGGGCTTCATTAATCAGAATGTAAGTAAAAGATAGAGCCAGAGTAATTGAATCTTGACATCATAAGGCCTTAAATGCAGACAACATGTTGATGTGCTCTGTGGAACGTCACATCCAAGAGAAATTATACACCAGAAGTTAAGCAGGTTAGACTAGCCTTGCTTTAAATGGTGTAAATAACTGGATAACAATGTATGCAGTTAGTCACATATGATGACAATATAGCTTAGAAATCACACTCTTTTTTTAAGAGTAGCTGATCAAACAAACAACAGAAGGTATTGAGAAATGAAGTCTGCAGATGTATTTTTTTAAATACCAACATTCAAAGATTATTCAAGTGTTTACAACTTGATTTGAGTTTTGATTATTATTATGGATTAATTTTCACAGTCCCGCAGGTTTTAAAGTGGGATGCTTTTTGAATGTTTTCTGTGTAAAGTGCTCCAAGATGACTTTGTTGGGAATTTCTGTTATACGTCCATTGCTTGTGGATCAGGACATAAAGTACTTGAAGACCAGTGAGAGTAAATGAACAGAAACAGAATGGGGACAGTTGCAGTTATTTGGGGGTTGAGGTGTTTTCATGGATGAATAGATTAAAAAAAAAAAAAAAGGTCAAGCTGGCAAATGAGCTCCTCTGCCCCCTCAGGGTTCAACCCTGTGGCAGAGAGATAACAGAGCTGGAAGTGTGTTGACGAAAGACTTGTTCCAGGATGAGGATGTGCATGGGTGACAGCATGTTATGTAGCATGGAAAAATGGTAGGGCATGGCTAGTGTGAAACATGGCAAACAAGACTTGTTAAAAAAGAAAGAAATAAAGGGCCGTATTTTTGGAAATAAATATATATATATATATATATATTTATATATATACACACACACACACACTGCGGCGTTTATGTACCATTTAAAGTTGGCTGGTGCAAGGTGCAGAGACACATTATGGCCCCAATCGTACACCTCCCGCTACCTGCTACCCGCAAATTGAGGGTTTAGGGCAGTGGAAGATTGCGTTCTTTGTGGGGGAACGCCTCTCCCGCTACCCGCCATCCCTTAATTGCAGCTTTAGGAGGTCTGGCGGATGATCAGGCCCCTATATCTCATCAAATTTGCAAAAACTGCAAATTAAAATTCCCATGAGGTGAGGAGTCAAGCTTATGTTTTGCTAAATAAGAAGAAGAACATTTTACACAAAGCTCTAATTATTCTTGACATTTCAAGCATCCAGCTCGAGTCAAAATATGTGATGACATTCAATACACATTTTCATTCCCAGTATGCCATATGCATTTCCTGTTGGTCTGATTAGAATTTTGACTACATCTCATCTCGGATGTCTTTGGCTACATGCAAATAACTGTCGAATCAAACATATAGTAAAAAATTGTCCGCCTTGATCATGCCAAGAAACTTCGGAACTTTGGGAGAGTAATTTTTCCTGGTGTTTTATTGAGGAAGGGAGAACAGCAACTATTTCCATTCCAAGTTATTTTCAGAGTGTACACAGCCTGAGTATCTTTTTGAAAAGGCAGCACACTAACATAGACAGACAGTGTTTGTGCCTTTAAGAGAGAGATGCATCTGCACATTTTTCAGTATTCTCTCTAGTGCACCTTGAAAGCATTTCTACCTACAGCTGTGTGTAATAGTTTTCCAATAAATACTGGGGGCATTAAGTGAATAAGCCTTAATGGGGTCAAATCTTCTAGATCACCAAATGCCACTTACTGTGGGGATTTTGTATGTTGTCTCTATGCACGTGTGTGTCTGTTTTTTTTAACTGGGCGCTCTTGTTTTCCTCTTGCTATCCAAACGCAAATGTGCTTGGGGTTACATGTAATTATGAAATTTTATTTTCACTGAGCGGTATGGCTCAGTTGAGGTTGTTACAGAATCGTTTGGAACAGTAAGTGTGACCTGGCTTTTGTTTCCACTGCAAGGTGTGTAGACCATTGGGTTTTAGCTTTGTCAGCTTCAGGACCATGAAGCATATGTCTGTGACAGGAAATTTATTTATTTATTTTTTGGATATTTTCTTTTTTTTTTTCTTTAGTATGATCTAGAGTGGTCAGCACGGTGGCTTCGTGGTTAGCACTGTTGCCTCACGGCTAGAAGGTTCCTGGTTCGAACCTCAGCAGGGGCCTTTCTGTGTGGAGTTTGCATGTTCTCCCTGTGCTTGCGTGGGTTTCCTTCGGGTACTCCGGCTTCCTCCCACAGTCCAAAGACATGCATGTCAGGTTAATTGGTGGTTCTTAATTGCCTGTAGGAGTGATTGTGAGTGTGTGTGGTTGTTCGTCTACATGTGGCCCTGCAATTGACTGGTGACCTGTCCAGGGTGCACCCCTGCCTTTCGCCCGAAAGTGAGCTGGGATAGACTCCAGCAGATCCCTGTGACTCTGCAGAGGATTAAGCGGGTATAGATAATGGATGGATGGATGATCTAGAGTATCTGAGGGGTCCTGAACTCCCTCTACTGCTTCCACTGCTGAATATCTCTGATAGGCTGAGTTTTTGTATTTTATTTTTGTCGTTCCATCTCAGTCAATACAGGTTTAATGTCCTCAGTGGAGCATGAAATCTGATCATTTTGAACTGTACTGCATAGGGGTGCAACATTACAGGTTGGCTCACGGTACGGTCCGTACCTCGGTTTTTGTGTCACAGTTTTGGTACGGATTCTGTACAGTTTCAGACCACCTGCTACCCTAAACCCGTGATCATAAGATACCAAGTTAGCGGAAAGCGCAACTCGCATGTCGGCGCGTAAAAGAGCGCGTCCAAAAGGCATAAATGTGCATCCACCTGGTCACATGTGGACGTGCACAAATGGCTCTACCTCTCGATTACGCATCACCATATTACTTGCATACATTTTTATTCTCTTAAGGTCAGAGGATGTCTGGTCAGTAGTTGTGGTGGATGTGGGAATAGTCACAGGCCAGACATTTAACAGAGTACTGTTGCATCCCTAGTACTGCAGGATATTTGTCACTGTTTATAGCATTGCTTCAATCAGCTGATTTTACACTACTGCAGTGTTTAAGCAAGTATTTATGAAGGATTTTTCTAGTTTTGTTGACCACTCAAAGTGCTTTGCACTATAAGCCACATTCATCCATCCACACACAGAAACACTTTCATGCAGCACTTTCTTATCCTATAGAGATCTATAGCTTTCTTGAAACAAGAAAACCGTGAAATCACAGTAACAAAATTTAAATCTCTGGTTGCCTCCACAGTGTATATGTTCTGGGACACAGATACAGATGTGCGGAGAATTCAGAGAGTAACAGAGAGGAGAAAGACCCTTCAGCTGTTAACATGTGCCATTGAGATAACTGGAGATTTAAAAGACTGGGGGCTACAATAATCTTTTAGAACCTTAAAAATTTCAAGTTCAAGTTCTTGGTACTGTTGGTAAAAATGTGATTTTACTGTATGGTAGTGCACATCCTTCACCCATGACACACACAAGGACAAACTAGCAGACACTAAAATGCACCCACATGCACGGCACACACAGAGACACGTGCGCACATGCATAGGATAAATCATTACTGGTGTCTTTAATTAGTACCATTTAAGCATGTTATGCATGTCCTGCTTTTTTGCAAGTCTTTTTCTCCCTAATTCCTGCTGTTACTCGTTACTTCGTCATCTTCCAGTTTGGATAAAAAATAAAATTGGAGCTTTTGGACACATCCTTTCTTCTAAGGTAGATTAAAAAAACTGACCATATCCTGGACATTAAACACAGAAACATTACTCACAGTCATATGACCATTAGATTTAATAGTGTATCTTATATAGGCAATAAGAACTGAAACATTTTTAAATGTGGTTTTATGTAGCTACAATATAAAACAAGAGTACATTTTTTTTGCTGTGTGCTGTTTATATTCAAAGGTCCCCACTCAGTTTTGATTATGGCTGAAGCAGCCTGATGTGTTTTTCTCAGTCATATTTTATAGTAACAAGTAACACTCTTAATACACATTGAATCAACACAAAGACCAACACATGGTTGTTTTTGAGTCTATATTTGTTTACCTACTTTGCATAGATTAAAATTACATACAAAGAAAAGCAACTCACTTGTAAAATTAATAGTTCTTGTGTATCTGTTGAGTTTATCTGTACATGCAGCTCTTCCAAATGCCTTTGGCAAAAGTTTTCATCAGTATCATACACTGCCTGGCCAAAAAAAAAGTTGTCCACCTGAATTTAACTACGAAAATAGGTACGAGCCTCCTATTGGATAATTACTGCATGGATTATTATCTTTCAGCTGGCAACAAGTTATTTAACCCCAACTGGTGCAATGACTTGCTTCTCATCACTTAAACGTTTAATGAGATCAAATCAAAGAAAAACAACAGTAGAACTCAGGGCTTGTTTAATAGTGAAACTAAGAGCATTTCCACACACACAATGCGAAGGGAACGCAAGTAATTGGGACTGAACAGCTGTGTAGCCTTAAGAAAACCACTAATCAGTGAGGCTAACCGGAAAAAAAAGGCTTCAGTCTGCTGGGGATCATAAAATTGGACTCTGGAGCAATGGAAGGTCATGTGGTCCGATGAGTCCAGATTTACCCTGTTCCAGAGTGATGGGTGCATCAGGGTAAAAAAGAGAGGCAGATGAAGTGATGCACCCATCATGCTTAGTGCCTACTTTACAAGCCTGTGGGGGCAGTGTTATGATCTGGGGTTGCTGCAGTTGGTCAGGTCCAGGTTCAGCAACAGTATGTGCTCAAAGAATGAGGTCATCTGACTACCTGAATATACTGAATGACCAGGCATATTCCAAGATGACAATACCAGGATTCATCGGGCTCAAATTGTGAAAGACTGGTTCAGGGAGCATGAGACATCATTGGCCACCACAGATCGCAGTGGTCAGACTACCATCATCAATGCAAGATCTTGGTGAAAAATTAATGCAACACTGGATGGAAATAAATCTTTTAACATTGCAGAAGCTTATTGAAACAATGCCACAGCGAATGCATGCTGTAATCAAAGCTAAAGATGGTCCAACAAAATATTAGTGTGTATGACCTTTTTTCTTGGTGGTGACTTTTGTTTTTGGCCAGGCAGTGTATCTTATAGACTGTTCTTCTTGGTAAAACACTTGGGAACAAATCTGTTTAAACAGCTGATTCATTGAAGACATTCCTCTGTGGATGTGCCTCAACAATCTGCATTTATTGCTTCCAGGAGAGATTCTCATCTTGTACCGTAGCTGTTGGCTGGAGATATAGAGCAGTGAACAAAACAGTGGAAACCAAGGTGGAATAAAAGATGAGAGTATTGTGGGATTGAATATAAACCACTAGAGTTATACAGGCATGAAAATGCCTCACCGGCAAAATTCGCCGTTTTGAAGTCAGAAAGGGTGACCTACGTGAATCGTGTAGATCCGAGGAGTTTTTTTTTTTTTTTTTCGGGGGGGGGGGTCGGAGTCGGGAGATTTTTTTTTTTTTTTAATTATCATATAATTGACCTAATAAGCAAACTGAGCACTTTAGAAATCGGCCCTTTAAATGACACTTGGACGGTCAGTAAATCCTACCCAGAACCAATCATACCCAGATTGTTCCATTATTCCAGTCATACGAAGTACTATCCACGCCGGGGACAAGGCAGACGAGCGTACGTTCACATTTCCTACCTACATTTACTAGTGGAGGCAGCACGGTGGCTTAGTGGTTAGCACTGTTGCCTCACAGCTAGAAGGTCCCTGGCTCAAACCTCAGCAGGGGCCTTTCTGTGTGGAGTTTGTATGTTCTTGCATGTTTCCTCCAGATACTCCGGCTTCCTCCCACAGTCCAAAGACATGCATGTCAGGTTAATCGGTGGTTTAAATTGCCCTTAGGAGTGAGTGTGAGTGTGAGTGGTTGTTTGTCTACATGTGGCCCTGCGATGGACTGGCGACCTGTCCAGGATATACCCCTGCCTTTCGCCCGAGGAGAGCTGGGATCGGCTCCAGCAGATCCCCGTGACCCTGCAGAGGATGCGGAGTATAGATAATGGATGGATTGAATTTGTTCAGTTATGGTTTTCATATTTCCCGACATAACAAAGTTACTGCCGTTCGCTACAGCTTGGGTTAAACACTGTCAGAGCTAGCCAAAGCTCCGGTGAAAAACAGGTCCTGTTTGCTAGATGTTTGCATCAAGCTTGTGTAGTTAACGGTAACATAAAAGAAGAAACACAGGCTTTTTTCTAATATCTTTATAATTGGTGAATCCAAGTCAGGGACGTGTGAGGATGATATTCACACGAGGGCTGAAGGTGAAGTCGTAAACTCTAGTCACTTGATACTCTAACCCAGTGGTGCGCAAACTGTGGACGCGAGCGTTCTCTGGTGGTACCATAATGACTTTCCACATTTTTTCCACATTTTCGCTTAAAAAAAACCCAAAAAAATCAGAAACATAAAATGCATTATAAATACAACGTTTTAAATGAAATGAAATGTAGTTTAAGATAATTAAAATGGTGTCTTTTAAAAAAATATTAGTTACATATTCAGTTATATTCAGATGTAACAACTTTTGAGTGTGTTTATTTTGTTCTGTATGAGAGTATGACTGTGTGAGAATTGTTGGACAGAGTTGTAAATGTCTGATTCAGTAAGGTAAAAATTCTTGTTATAAATAACCACAATAAGGAATAAACATCTCTCCAGTGTGTTTAAAGCTAATTGAGAAGACATATATGGCTATATTTTAAAATTGGTCATCATGGTGGTACTCAGAGAGCTGAACAGTTTCTCAGGTGGTAAGCAGTATTATAGGTTTGAGAACCACTGCCCTTGCATAGTGTACCTGAAGTACCCCACCCCCCCCACCCCCCCGGAATTGCTGGTAATCTGAGACCCAGTGTATATCCTGCAGCTCAGAGGTTCTTTAAAGCTGTTCAATATGACTAGTTTACATCAATGCATCAATGATGCATTAGAAATAAATGATAATGGATTCATGACTTTAATTTTACAAAGTTCTTCAGTAAATTACACTTGAAAAATTGCAAAATTGCATGTTACCAGTTCACCAGTTAAAAACGAAATACATCTGCATTTCCATGAGGATTAATATCTTTTAAAACCAGTTTTTAATAACAGCTACTGCTAATGGGATGAAAAAAACATAGTTTCATATGTTGTTTGTTGCCCTGTGATGGACTGGAGACTTGTTCAGGGTGTACCCCTGCCTTTCACCCGCCTGAAGACAGCTGGGATAGGCTCCAGCAGATCCCCATGACCATAAAATAAGGAATAAGCGGGTATAGATGATGGATAGATGTAGTTTGTTTGTGTGAGTGTATGTGCATGTGTCTGAGTGTGTGCGCGTGCATGTGTGGAGGCAGAATTTCCTCCTTTCAATCAGCCTTGACCCAGCTGTGTTTTTCCATCCTCATATTTTCTTTGGTTTCGTTAGAACAGAAATCTACTTTATTCACTACCATATTTCATCTAAAGCTCACTAGTCATCAATATCAATGTTTAATCTGACACAACTGCAGGCTCACACGTATACACACATACACACAGAGACACAAGCAGGAGCAGAAGAAGAAATGTAAGAATCAGCTATAACACGTAACTGCTTCTCTCTCACACTCTGTTCTCTTAATGTGTCATTGTGTGATGTGTTGTTGCTCAGTGACACCTCTTTGAAGAAGGCAAGGCCCCTGAAATATTCTCCTTATGTAACTGTCCCTGTTGCAAGGCCACTCGAAGCTGTGTGAGGCACGGAGTATTTTATGCCTCCTGTTACTGTATGTGTGTGTGTGTGTGTGTGTGTGTGTGTGTGTGTGTGTGTGTGTGTGTGTGTGTGTGTGTACATTCAGCGAAAGGAGGCATGAATTTATATGTCTCAGATGCATCCCTTCTGTGACTTATGTACAAAAAGGATGATGGTGCAGGGTGCGGAAGATAAGGCAAATCACCCAACATAATAAACATGGTGACCACCAGAAACATGAAATATGAGGGTGTTTGTCAGTATTTCTGTCATCAATACATCAAATCTTCAGATCCTATACAGCATCCACCCATCCCATCACTTAACTTGAATCATAGGAGCAGCCACCTCCTCTAGTGCTTCTGAGAGAATTATGAAGCAATCCCAAGCCAACCTAGAGATGTAATTTCTTAAGTGTGTCTTTGGTCTGCCCTGTGGATTCAGAAAGTCGGATCTGCCCAAAGCACCTCTCCAGGGATGCTCTCTTCTCTGCGTCCATCCTAAAGGCAAAGCTTTTCACCTTATCTGTATAGACTAAATCTATCCTACTGAATTCACTTCACTTTTACACGTACAGCACCAATTAACACCAAATCATCTCAAGGCACGTTACCCAGGAAGCACTCAAAGTTTACAAAGTTAAAATCCAATAAATGCAATCAAGTTGAGTTTAAATTAAGTTGAGTACGACTGGTTGTTGTCCTCTGGACAGACTCTCCCACCTCAGCTGTAGATCCCTGCAGTTCATCCAGAGTGATCATGGGCCTCTTGGCTGCATCTCTGATCAGTCTTCTCCTTGTTCCAGATGAACGTTTAGAGCACAGGTGTCAAACTGATCAGTGAAAGGGCCGTGTGGCTACAGGTTTTTGTTCCAACCATGCAGCAGCACAGCTAACTTGTTTTAGTCAATCAACTAGTTGTCTTCACTAAAGGTCTTAACCAGTTCAGATGATCGAATGAAACAAGTCAGCGGTGTTTCTGCATGGTTGGAACAAAAACCTGCAGCCACACGGCCATTTCATGGATCAGTTTGACACCCCTGGTTTAGAAGGACGGCCGGGTCTCGGTAGATCTGCAGTGGTCTTATACTCCTTCCATTTCAATATGATTACTTGCACAGAGCTCCTTGAGATGTTTAAAGCTTGGGAAATCTATTTGTATCCAAATCTGGTTTTAAACTTCTCCACAACAGTATCTAAGACCTGCCTGGTGTGTTCTTTGGTCTTCATGATGCTCTCTGAGCTTTAAACAGAACCTTGAGACTATCACAGAGCAGGTGCATTTATACGGAGACTTGATTACACACAGGTGGGTTCTATTGATCATCATCAGTCATTTAGGACAACATTGGATCATTCAGAGATCCTCACTGAACTTCTGGAGTCAGTGTGCTGCTCTGAAAGTAAAGGGGCCGAATAATATTACACGCCCCACTTTTCAGTTTTTTATTTGTTAAAAAAAAGTTTAAATTATCCAATAAATTTCCTTCCATTTCACGATTGTGTTCCACTTGTCGTTGATTCTTGACAAAAAAATTAAAATTGTATATCTTTATATTTGAAGCCTGAAATGTGGCAAAAGGTTGAAAAGTTCAAGGGGGGGCGAATACTTTTGCAAGGCACTGTATGTATGTATGAATGCAAGTGTCTGTGATGGACTTGAAATGTGTCCAGCTTGTGCCCCAGCTTTAACCCTGACAACTTGAATGGCTGCTATAACTCTCACGAGAGTAGTATATTTTCCTAAATGGACTTAATGATAATTATTTTCTTGTCTTGCCATTCACTGTGCTTTATAGTACAAGCAATATCATTCAGATACTCATTTTTGCAGCAGTTCTTACATGCACATGCACGCACACGCCTATACAAGCATATGTGTGTTCAGTATGTTTTCGGAGAACACTTGGCAACGTAGAGTGAAGAAGATAGAACCACCCACCTTTCCTGTGGTGGAAGGTTGCTTGATTTCTGAGCCACAGCTCAGAACAGACTCAACTCCTACTGCCCAGTGTCAGTTAGCATTAGCCCTTAGTATCTGTTTCATCCTGCTCTCTGTGTCCTCATTTAGTAAGCTTAAATACAGCTGGATTTCCACTAGTCATTCGCATTTCCATGTTTCCTGTTTCTGTTATCAGACGGCAGAACAAATCTAAAACCTGATGGAAAGGAGAACCCTTCAAGATGAAGTGTGTAGGATGTTGTGATATTTAGTTAAACTGGAGATTAAAAGTCTCACCCTTCACTTTCAAGAATCCAGGAAACATGGCAGAGACATAGCAGGCAGCTCTTGACACATAATAATAGTAATAATAATAATGATGGTGATGATGATGATGATGATGATGCCATAAATGTTTCTATGCCATGCCGATTTTACTTTTCCTTTTTCATCCTTTGCCTTCCTTCATCATTCCATCTTTACATTTCTTGTCTCTTTTCTCTATTGCTCTTCTGTGTTTCCCTCTCTACAATCTTTCCTCTCTTCCTGTTTTTCCTGCTCCCAATTCATGTGCAGGTATTGGTCAGGGTGTGCCAGTGGTGGCTCTTATCGTAGAGGGAGGCCCTAATGTGATCTCCATAGTGCTGGAGTACCTCAGGGACACTCCTCCAGTCCCTGTGGTGGTGTGCGATGGCAGCGGTAGAGCCTCAGACATCTTGGCGTTTGGACATAAATACTCAGAAGAGGGAGGGTATGCACGCACATCTGCACATAATGCAGTGATCAAAGGAGAAATACCTACAAATCAGACTTATGTAGTCAAGAAAATGTTCTACACTGAAGCCTTGACAATGTAATCACAATACCCACCAATATTTAGGCAGTTTTATCATTATTGTGTCACTTCTGAGAAACTAAGCACATACACCATTTTTTAAGCTCTTTTCTATGAAATACTTTTTATATTCTTACATATTTAGTTTCCAATTACAGATGGCAGTATACCTTCAAATTCACATCACACCAGTGACTCAGAACTGGTGGTGCTGAGATTACCATCACCCTTGGTTTTACTTAGTGACAAATAAATCTGATTTTATTGCCTATCTGACCCTCTTCCTGACATGCTTTTTTTTCTTTGTTTCTCACCTCTCTGCCTCTTCAGTATAATTAATGAGTCTCTAAGAGACCAGTTGCTGGTGACCATTCAGAAGACATTCACCTACAGCCGCACGCAGGCCCAACATCTGTTCATCATCCTCATGGAGTGCATGAAGAAGAAGGAACTGGTTAGTCAATCGCCGGAACACACCGACTCTTGATAATTGTGCACATACAGAAATACCACTCATATCCATATTCATAGCATAATATGAGCTGTCTATTTGCAGACGCAATTACATTGACTAACTGCCATTAAAAACAAATAAAAATAATTGTAAAGTCTTAATGTTCACTTAAGAGGGGCTAAATCTGCTGCATAAGGAGTGAAGAAATATGAGGATTGTGTGAAAGAACAAAAAATAGTTAGTCGAATGACGTTTTCTCATCATAGAACTTCAAATTAAGTAGGTATTACTCATTCTTTTATGTCATTTAGAACCAGCTATCCTCCACCTTGTATCACCAGCAGCTGTTAAGACACGTATCGTCAAAAACAAACATAAGCTAGGTCTGTCTCTGTATTCTGCGTGTGTCTGTGTGTATGCAATTCTGTTTTAATTCTGTTTGGTTCTTAACCCTTTTTTGGGAAAAAATGCTGCCTGATCTCATCATGATCCTCTTGCCAACTCCGACTCTTTTTTTTTTTTTTTTTTTTTGGCTTCCCCAATTTATGGAGACTTCAGGAACTCTTAGTGGTTGATATTTTGAGTATAGTTATTAATTGTAAATGCTATGAAAGAGTTTTTACAGTTTCTGTAGGCTCACTGGCGTGCAGTCATTAGGCATATGTTTGTGGAATTATGATCAAATACTTTGCCTTTGTTCATCAACAACACACATTTCTATGTAGCCTGCTATAGAGAAGAAAAAAAGATTAAAACACTTTGCACTTTTTTTCAAGAAATGCAAAACACTGTGTTTGAAAAAAAAAAAAAAAAATCAGGACAAAATACCAAACTTTTTTTTAAGACTACAAATTGAACAAGTGAGTGACAGAAATTAAATGCTTGTTCGAAGAGAAAGCTGGCTGCTCAAAGAGAAAGGCAATGAGAAGCTTGATTGAAAACAGACTAATCCATTCATGTGAACTAATGAGCAACACAAGTAGGTTATTTGAACCACCGAATTTAATTAAATTAAGAAAAAAAATTACGCTTTTAGTGCAATACCTTGACTTGGAGGCTCTGCAGCTTTTTCACTGCTGCAGACAGAGATGTCAGCTTGAGCCTGAGCGAACCTAAGCTGATCAAATCGAGATGATTGCAGTCTCGAGCCTTAATTTCCACCTGTTTTGCAAGGAGTCATTGAAAAGGTTTTGTTTAAAATACATCCCCTACCATTATGCTCACCCCTCAACTGCCCCAAGAAGGTTAAAGTTAGTTTAATTTATTTCATTATCTATATAGAGCTAGATCACAGCAGAAGTAATTTAAGGTAACTTTTCTTATAGAACAGGTTTATACCCTGTTCTTTCATTAAACAAACTAAAACGCTTTATGCTTTATCTTGTTTGCATGAGATTTCTGTCATGGTTGCACGTTTACAATTTTCCTCTGCTCTCTCTATTGCTCCTGGCAGAGTTTCCCCCGATGCTGTTTAAAAAAATAGATGTTGTTTATTTATACATGCTGTGTACAATAAGAATATATTGTTTATAGTCATATAGCTTTTGTTGCTTTAAAATTCCAATTGTAGAACTGCTCGTCTCTCCTCCCCCCGTATTGATCCTCTTCTGTTCACATCAACAACAGTGACGTATGCAGACGGCAGGCTTCCTCTAAACTAAGCTACCGTGAGACGCTAGTCCATAAAACTGAAAACAACAATGCAATTGTTTGATGATGGTTCAGCTTTCAAAGTCTCAGATGAGCAAATGTAATTTATTTTGCCACAAATAACTAAGTATTGACACTGATATTCTTGTGACCTAGAGATTCAACATGTATGTGGAATTGTAGGATGTCAATAGGAACATAAGAGACAACCCTTTCATTATTTTATTTAAATACTTTCTATTGTCTAGGCAGGCCTTGTACATTCCAGAAAAAAATAAAAGGTAACGATGGGACACTACAAAAAAGAGCAGAGACAAAAGATTTCCAACCTCACCTGCCTCTTCTTCTCTGCTATATGTAACAATCGGGAACAAGCACTTTATCACCCTCCCCCCGGATTATAATACACTTCAAGCACTGCATACTCATACCTGATAGTGTAGTAGGCAATTAAGTTTCATTTGTTTCCTCATCCAAAAACTCATTACAGATAACAAAGATACAAGATGGAATAGCTGTGAGTGACATTGACTGACTAACATAAAAACATGAAAAGAAAGTCTGAATTTTTAAACATAAAATTATCATAAATTAGAGTCTTCGCATAAAATGACAAAGGTGTATCATATGTTGCTATTTGAGTTCTACAATTCAGTATAGAATTGGTTACATGATTTTAATGCTATTTTAAAACAAACAAAAAAAAAAAGAAACAGAAAATCAATGTTAACACTGATTTTTTTCCACATAAAATGTAAGACATCTTCAAATGCAAAATAAAAAGTTGTGTCTTATGTTTCTATGTAATTACTACAATTTTCCATAAATCTGGACTGCTTTGAAAGCTATTGAAAATAAAACCCAGAACATCAATGACAATACTTATTTTTTCCACATAAAAAAATAATCTAAAATATAAGGAGTCTTCAAATGAAAAAGAATCCATCATAAAATTGGAATCTCTAGGTCATATGGTTTGAAAGCTATTGAAAAAAAAAACATGTTTTTTTTTTTTCGCATAAAAATATTATTACAAAATTGAAGAGTCCTTGAATACAATCCAAATAAATGTGTTTTATTTGACTCTTTTAGAACAGAAATTTAGCTTGGGTTCAGAGTGACTTGGTCAGATGACATGGAGATTATTAATGATAAATACCTGCAGTGTTTCATACAGTTGGTAGTTTATTGACGGTCCCTAAGTGAGACGTGGTGGATCTGTAGTGAATGACTGTTGAATATCCAACCTAAGAGTAACTTCACTGTGGTGGAGCATTCAGAGCTTCACTGAGCTCTTTCATCAGTGCTGCGGATGATGAATGAAAAAGTTAGTCTCTGTGGGTTTAAAGCTAAGTATTTTACTTGTTCATTTGGCACGTTGCATGGGTGAATCATACTTGGTGTGATTAAAATTTGCTTGAATGATTGATGTGTCATCTGCCCCCAGTACCAGACTATTTCCTAGAAAGAGGTTTATAAAAGAAGTGGAGTGATACTAAACTGTGAATAAACAATCCAGTCCTGAAATAATTCTGTATTCACACCAAATGTGTTTGGAATTAATGATTATATATGGATTTGATAGACACTTCTGCAATCCAGCAGGGGTACTAATGAAATATACAAGCCAGCAGCAAGAATTCAGCAAATATGTTGTCTGTATGTTACATCATTGTATATAAACATGAAATAAAGCAAAATTCTATATATTATGGTATGGTATCATACTAATATACTATAAGTATATTAGTATAATAATATATTATTAGGGCAGCATTGTGGCTTGGTGTCTGTCCACATGTCTGAGTTTGGCTGTGAACCAGGGTTTGTCGTTGTTGTAACTCACCCTGGTGCGTGATGGGACGCAACAGTCTTCACAGAAGCTGATGTATGACGTCACAGCCTCTGTGTACTCATCCAGATTGTTGGTAGCAGTCCTGCAAACATCCTAGTCAGTAGAGTCCAAACACGCCTGGAGATCCTCCACTGCTTCACTGGTCCACTTCTTTGAGGTCCGCACTACAGGTTTGCAGAGCTTTAGTTTCTGCCTGTAGGCGGGAATCAGGTGTAGCATGACATGGTCAGACTGACCCAGTGCAGCACGGGGGACGGCGTGATAGGCATCCCTGATTGTGGTGTAGCAGTGATCTAGAATTTTCTCCTCTCTGGTCGGGCTTTTGACAAGCTGTCTGTATTTAGGGAGTTTGTGATTGAGGTTACCTTTGTTAAAGTCTCCAAGGACAATAACTAAAGAGTCCAGGTTGGCCCAGTATAAGTATACTGATATACTATTGGTTTTTATAGTGGCAAATATTACTGCACACACACCCAAAACGATGTGAACTGAGGGGAAACACTGTACATGTTTACCATATTGTTCAGTGCTTGATCAGAGTTGTGATTACATATCAGACTCACTGAAGCAAAACATGACTGAGTGGTTTGTAATTTGGCTCATGATTATTGTCTTCCACCTTCAGTTGTATGCTATTTTATTACATTCTTTCAATGGAACACTAAACTCACACTGCTGCAGCAGCACAACTAGACTCTTTGTTTCCTTGGATTACAGGTCAGCCTAACAATTTAATGTTGTGTTATTTGAGAACATTTGAGAAAACAAATTGGAATTAGAAGGCATACATTTGTGCTTGCAAATTTTAATTTTAAGTGTAATCATCCTGCGTGAAGTCCCTGTTAGTTTGGGATACTGATTCACCAGTCATTTGTTTGAAAAACAAAACAAAAGAAAAACATTTGTCTCACGCAGTCTCTGCTTGCTGTCTTGTTCACAACTCAACTCCACTGAATTATGAAATGAACAGATCTTTTCAGTAAGACATTTGGTTTGCCAAAAATGCTGTTGTTCTGCCTACAGTTTCCATTTTTTACTGCTTTGTTTGACCGAGTTTTCATGTTAAAGTTTTGAAATAAAACATGGGCTTTATTGTGATTGGTCCTGCAATCTTACCACGTGAAACTGAACTGCCACGAGAACTATCAAAGGCTCTTACTGCTGCTAGTAGGGGTTTGTTTATAGGCGTTGCTATGGAGTCTACTTACCGGTTGTTTATGAAAAGAAGTCAGATGACTGGAAGCATGAAAATATAAAAATCATTTGTACAAATACATCAGAATATCCATTATTGCACTGACAGAAGCTGAAAGGTTGTAATAATTAATTGTTACAAACACTCCCATTTATACCTGAGCCCCCTCCCCTTCAGCTACCTGGTTCACAACGTCCCCCAGCATTACCTGAGCTCCCCCTTGGGCCTGGTACTACCCTAGTTGACAAACTAATTTATTATAATGTTGTCATTAGTGTGAAAATAAGAGAAGTTGGATTTTTGTCACCTGAGGATGAGTCATTTCCATCTGTAGATGGTCCCGGTCCTTCTTGTCTATTTTGCACCATCATATTTCAACAGTAGCTCAAATGGATGAACCGACGATTGGATTTAGAGAAGGTCTTTGACATCCATGCTTATTTTACATGAGGGGACAGTTAGGGTCATTGGGGTTAGGGTCTCTTAAAGCAACACAAAGGAACATTTGCATTTTGTGTTGTACCCCTGTTGTTGTAAAGTTTAAGTTAATTTTATGACAGTGTCAAAAGTTTATTGTTGTTGGTTCTGTTACTTCATCACTCTTTTGTTTTGTCTTCCATCTTGGTTTTCTTGGGTCTTTTAGACTCCTTTGTGATGATGTACACTATAGTTCTGTGAACTATCTCCATTGTTGTTGATGTGTGATGTGAACCATGAAGTGGGATGTAATCATTAGAAAAGATGACCGGGAGGGGAGTCTAGAGTTACTTTTGGTGGTTTTTGCACATTGCAGGGATGGGAGACATGAGAGCTGAACAGTGCTTCCAAAAGACAATCAAATAGCCCTAATAATAAAACTGAAACTGATATTTTAACATAAGAAATACTTGTTTGTGTTGCTTTTATCCATTATACTTCTCCTGTCATCCTGTTAGAATCCATAACACAATTCAGCTCATCCAGTATACTTCATTAATATGGCTTAGTTAACTAAACAGAGCAGAATGTGTTTAATTATAGGTTATGTACTTAAACATTATTGGGACTAAAGAATGTTATTTAATTACATGGCCCTTAACATTATGCAAACACTGCATATCTGTGAAGTGCATTTGTGTTATCAAGGTATTCATTTATGCATATTTCACTTGGTGTACTTAAAATAAGGTTAAACAAAACTTTTGATTATGGGCCTACAATGTTTTAATGACTCTTGAGTGTTCTCAGATATTTTTACATAGGTTTTAGAAGCAAAACATCTGTGGTTCATTATTCCTAAGAATATTTATAATCATTATTTCTTACGGTACAAATGACAAATGTTTTTGCTGATACATTTGCAAACAAATAAAACCGGGTCTATTTCTTTAGTCCCAACTTTTATTAGAGTTGCTGAGATAAAGTCCAGTATGTCACTCAAGTCACTCAATCAAAGATCGTCTAAAGTGATGGTCTTTTCCATTTGTGCTGTTAGGTTTACATATTTATTTATTTATTATTATAATCATTACACTCTGAATCACAAACCAAACACAGACATAATGGATATCCACACATACAGAAATACACATGCAGTAGTATTTTGTGGGCAGCCCTGCATTGGTCATGGCTGTGCAGCGTGTAAATGGATTTATTTCACCCTCAGTGGGATTCCAGAGACTGAATGATGCTCACGCTGATGGAGTTTCTGAACGCCATCCACAAGAGCAGAAGAACAATAGGATGTGAATGATTCAACTCAGCAGGAGCAGCTGTAAGGCTCAGATAATCTGATTCTGCCTTTCTCTTAACTTAGCAGAGAGTTACCACTGTCATATTGAAACTAAGCACTGGCAGTGATTTGAAAGTGTTATCAGCCCACAGCCATGCAGCAAGCCCACCTTAACATACTTTACAGTATGAGCATAGAACTACCTAATTATATATCTTTTGATGTTGCTAGTTGGAAATACATTTCAAATTTGCACATTTTACCTATGAAAAATTTAAGAGAGCATTTCTTTTTAAAGTGAAGCCTCCCTGATCTCTAATTTCCTCTCATTAAAGACACACCTAAATCCAATATCTTATAAATATTTGATGGATGAACATTGTGTCACACATCCATAATTGCATTACTTCTTAGTTACACAGTGAGATAAACTATTTTTATCTTAAGTGATAGAAAATTACACGTATCCTAGTTACTTTACTTTTTGTTTAAATTTTAAATACCTCATGTTTGTATGACTTGGATAGTTTGGAAGATTTGCTTTGGAAAGTTCCTAAGTGAGTGAAATGACCCAGAAGTGTGACAGCCATGATAAGGAAAAGAGTTTCGGTGCTTTCTTTATTTCATCATTTGGAAACATGTTTCGTAAAAGTCAAGGAAATAATTCCATTCTGCAGTTGTTCTTGGCTGTAACATTCAAAGTAAAGTGCAACTCTCCTCAGTTACTTCCTTCAGCACTTCCAGAGAAATGCAGAGGTTTTCCCAAGTGAGACAAAAACTCTCCAGGGGCTCCTGGGGTCTACCCTGAGCGCTTCTCCTCTTGGGACATGTCTTATACATTGCTTTTAGAAGGAATCCTGATCAAATGCCAAAACCACCTCAGTTGGCTTCTTTCACCGTGACAGAACAGTGACTCTACTCTGAATCTTTGCAGGAGTCTGAGCTCAGATGGATGACTGAGTCACTGTCCGGTCATGTAGTGTTTGACCCTCCACCAACAATCAATCCTGTTAGACGGACAAGGAAACGAGCAGTGAGTTAGTGAGTGGTGTAATCTGAATAGACTCAGAATATTATGTAGTCTGAAACCATCTTTAGTTAAAAAGGTAATAAAAAAATAAAATAATATTTGATCTTTGGCTCAACTGTCTTATTTACCCCCAACAAACCAGTATGAAGTGCTGCCTGAATCCACCTGTTCTTTCAAATCTCCTGCTAGGCTTCTATCCCCACGCATGAGCAAGACCCTAAAATACTTCAACTCATGAAGTGGAAAATTCTCATTGTGTCTGCTTCACAATTAAAAACATCAAATTAACTAACATGTTTAATTGAACAAGTTCAATTAGTAAAGCCCCTCAGTTAAATGTGCACATCACAGTCTCCTGATGTAACATGACTTTCTGACCTGAAGGTTTATATGGTCACCATCACTCTGAACAAGGTTAGACGGTAGTCTTTTATTCACTTACATCCAACAAACTAACTGTATCTGGGTTTCAAGCCTGATGGTACCAGTATCTCATGTTAACACCCAGATCAGAAACTGGGTCAAAAAAATCAGGTCAGGTATCTTGACTCCTTACTGACAGCAAATGCATCATTATTTATTGGCCTTGCATTGGTCTGAAAGGTGGTCTTGGATTTCTGGCAGGATAGTCAGTGACTGTACAAATGTTGGCTAAAGATGTATAAATGTGATTCTTGAGTTTGTGTGTACTTAACAGGGCAAGTTGAGAAAGGAAATAAGATAAATGCCATTTCTGTTTGTTGGTTTATTTATGACATTTAATGTAACTTTTTATTACCTCATTTCCCTCAGGGGTATTTATCAAACTCAGGGGTGTTTTTACTTCATATGGAAGATGCAATCATTTCGCCATTCTCAGGCTTCACCCTTAGGACACTATATTCTATATGTTTGTATACATCATTTGTGTTTTTTACAACTAAAAAAACCATAATAAATATCAGTCCTTCACATTATCTCAGTTAGTTCCAGTCATGTGGAAATGAAACTTCCCTCTCTTTTAATCTTATGGTTTTGGGTTTTCTTTTTCATTTTATTTTTGTTATGTGCAAAAACATGAAAACTTACCTGATCGTAGTTGGTCTTAGTATGAGGCAAATACAACCTCTGATGAACAGCAACTTTTTTTTGAGGTTGTAAATAAAAATTTAATTGATAACAGTGGAAGCACTTTTTGAATATCCGTAATAGTGGCCGTATATGTCTATGGATCCAGTAAAGCAGCAAAGTATAAAACCGAAAAGATAGTTGGGATTAACCTCAGTGACTAAAACTATCTGCTTTGATAATACTTTCCTTTGGACTGTGCAGCTCTATTTCTGTACTTGTAGCCGATAAATTACTAACGTCTTTGTTTTAAGGGAAAAAAAAAGGCTAAAAAAAAATGGCACAGCTCATCAAAAAATTGTGTATGCTCTTGAGTTTTACACATGTAATAACAGATGTGAGAGATGCTGTATATTCCTATATATTCATGGTGTATCATATAAGTGCCACATGAAATAGTCCTAAAGCATATGTCATATTTTTTTCAATTTGTCTTGATGATAAGATTAATTATCTTCCTCGTATGCACACGTTTCCCTTAGATCCTCCACACAAAGGGAGAACAAGCTCACAGGCTGCATGCAAACTGGTGTCTTTTAGCAATACTGCTGCCTGTTACACTGCCAAAAATATGCATCTCATACGTTAACATGAATGATTCAATAGAATCATCTTTATATGTTTAATATGGATTAAATATGGAGGATGAACCACCAGCCTAGAGTGTCCCTCTGCCTTTCTGGCATGGAGCTGGAAGAAAATGAGGGAAAAGAGTGACTCAAATGGACTATGAAAGAGGAGGAGAGAAAATGGGTTGAGTGGAGAGCAAATGGAAAATGAGGTACAGCAGAGAGTTGAAAGTACACAAGAGGTGAAGCAGTTCATTATCAGCAGGGAGGTTGATGAGTTTCTAATTTATTGTAACAAGAAGCTTATTTCCCTCTCTTTACTCTGGCTGTATTAAAGATTGTATGCTTATGGCTTATTCTATAAAAACATACACACAGTTCTGTCAGGTCTGAACTTTCCCAACTGATAATGTACTACAGAGGATGCTCTGGACACCTCAGTGAACTGTACAAATATGTGTGTTTGCTTGGTGTCTGGCGTTCTGTTTGAACGCACACCAACCTCCGCAGGGTCTCTGCCTATTAAAGGAGGATGATTGTTTTGCCATTAGGTCGAGTCCCTGGAGTATGAAGTGCAGTTTTCTAATCATCTTAGTTTGTATCTTACCACCTCTGAAGATGTGGAATTCTTTAACAACCCTCTGTCGCACTGAAAAAAGTACCATTTCATTTTGCCCGTTATTTTTTATGTGTCCGTCATTAATCCATTTGTTAAATCCATCATCAATCAATCTGAATCCCCTCGTTCTGTTTGCTTCACGCACCCTTCCTTTTTTCTACAAGCTGGTGTATATCCCTCTATCGCTTCCTTGCTGCTCATGAATCTTTCCTTCTTTGCTCTATTTTTCTTAACTCAAATGTACACTATATGGTGGTTTATTGATGCCTTGAGAAAAACAGTAACAACATAGAAGCTGCCCTGTCCGGTCCACCACAGAGCTAATCTTGTTTGCTCACCGTAAGTACAGGAGAGGACCTTTGCTTTGGACAAGATATTTTGATAAAGACCATGGATAAGCTTAGCATTTACCTTTTGCTCTCACCTGTTGATGACTCTCTGTGGGACTGTTGAGATTAAACCAGCACCACGGCAATGTTGGAGAGGTCATGCTGCTCAGTTTCTTGCTGTAGGCTTCCATGACAGCAGGTAGTGCATATCCAAAGGGTCACCTTGGGGGTAATGAAAATTAAGGGGAGAGGAAGAACACAAAGTAAGAGTAGGGTAGCATGCCAGTGGGAGTTGCTGCCAGTGGGAGTTGCTACAAGCTTAGTGAATTTATCAGATGTTAAAAGGAAGAAAAAGGTTGAAGTGTGCTTAGAAGCCTGATTGAGAGGGGGCAACAGAAACAAATGTGAACATCATTGGTAATCCGCCTCTGGGATTTTACCATAATTCTTTACAGTAGTGGATAAAAAAAGACAATAATCCTATGCGTACATGTGTCAGGGGACTCCTTATTTTTCTACAAAAATAACTAGCAATAATGGTCAAATGGACAGAACAGAAAGTGGGAGACACTGGCCACATGCGTGAACATGCCATTCAAAACTGTAAGGAACAACCACTTCCTCTTTGATTCTTTCACTGTTTGTCCACCTGTTCTTTTGAGATATTTACAACTTTGCATTCATATAGTCTGACTTTTAAAAGTCTCAACAAACTGAATCTTGAAGCCATACTGTTAGACACACACTATGCAAAGCACATGGCCTAAAGCCAAGGGCGTAACCATGGTATAGACATTGGGGGGGTCCAAATGAGAGCCCTCCCCCAGAATTTTTTTTAAAGGTGCATTTCCCACAGTTCTGTGATTTTTATTTATTGACCATCTGAAATCACATTTAAAGGAATAGTCTGCAATTTCTCTGAGATAGTAGCGAATAGGATAGCTTCCAGCTGGGAAAAATTACATGCCTAATGCATGTTGATGTAAATATTGTGATTGGAACGACAAAAAGTCCATAGCACACGATGGACTTTTAATTCCAAATTAATTTGTATTTTGTTGATTTGTCTCAAAATGAATGTCTGCACATTTACACTGAAACGTTTAATGTGAATGAAATCATAGATTTGTACAAAGAATTAAATGTAAAATATTGATGTTAATTGAATATATATACAGATTTATTCATTTGACATAAAAAAAAAAAAAAATAGTCTGGCCTGTCCTTACACAATCCCTCACCCTGTCTCTCTGTGCTACCTGCATTATGACCAGATATTATTATTGTACCAGAAGAATAACTGACTCTGAGGAAAATTTTATTTAGAATATTCTGCTTTTCTTACTAGCTTTATTTACTGCTGACACATAGGCTTAGGTTAAAACAAATGTCATCAAGCTGTTGAGTCTTGTATTCCAGTGTCTCACCTGATCATCCATGTTTTCAGAGACTGTCCCTGTCTGGCCTGTCCTTACAGCGTCCCTCTCCCTGTCTCTCTGTGCTGCCTGCATTATGACCAGATATTATTATTGTACCAGAAGAACAGTAACTGACCCTGAGGATCTTTTTAATTTGATACATTGAATATTTTGCTTGTATTACTAGCGTTACACACACATACACACGAAGAGAGAAAACAGCAGCACACACGGAAGACACATCATATGATAGAGTCTCTTCACTTCAAGCTAGCTAGCTCAACTAACAAACTGAGCCCTTTTTAACAAGTTAAATATTTCAAATTAATTAAAAAATTAACACACTCAGTATGACAACATGACTCCTCTTTAGCTATCTAGTTGCTTACTGTCTGGAAAAAACTTCGTATGTCCTGTTTTTTCTGCTATTTGGGTAAAGACATTGCTCCCTCCTTTCTTTCACATTCAACACTGTCTATTGTTTCGTCTGTTGGAGCCGCTTCAAACCGAGAGCCGTTAAATGGGCGCAACCAAGTGTACAACTGGGAGGGGGGTGGTCACACACTTTAGTGTTCCTTATAAACAGAGATAAATTGATCGGTAAATATTCGGAAATAACAAGAGACAGACTGTTGAGCCAGGTTTCATAAAAGGAGGAAATATTTAACATATTTACACATAATATTGGGGGGGACAGATTGGTATTTTCCCACTATTGGGGGGGACACGACCCCCCCAAAGAATGCGTGGTTACGCCCATGCCTAAAGCTTAGACAAAAGGCAAAAATGCATTCTAGAAGATAATCATCTTATTACTGAATACACTATTAACACACTGTTGGCTACAGTGACAAACACTAAAATACAACATAAGTAAGAAAAGTAGAGCTGGGCAACAATTAAAATTTTTAATCGCGATTAATCGCATTATTTCCCTGATTAATCACGGTTAATCGCATCGTATACGCAAAATCAAATAATGAATTCAAAAGTAGTGTAAAATGCACTTTTATTGAAATGTTCTGCTGCCATATGAACTAAAGTGTCCTAACATTTGTTGTTCAAACACTTTTAACATCAGCACTTGTCAGTAACATATATTTAGTCTAAATCTTATCTTAAAAAATGTCAAATAAAATAAAGCTTATTGCCACTGCCAGGGCATTATTGTCATCCTGTTTTTATTTAAAAAAAAAAATAAAAAAAAGTCTAAAAAGAAAAAATCCAACAAAATGATTGTGGCACAGCATAATCAGAACATTAAAACAGGCAATTTCTGAGGTAACAGCAGACACTTTTAACAGGGAGATCAACTTGGCAGTTGTTACAAATAACCTTGTTTCTGTCAAATCTTCCGTCTGCGAGAACTTTAGAATGAAAATGTCCATGTTAAAGTTCAGTAACTTAACCAATCCGTCTATTATTCATTCTTTCAATTTTCAATTGTCAATAAAAAATAAAATAAAAAATAAAAAAGTGACATTTTATTACATTTTTCATTTTTTTAATCTAAGACAAAAAAAAACGAAAAAGATGCCTATTTTTTTATATTTCAATTTTAGACTTGGATCAAAAATATGAAATTAAAAAACGGGCCACAGAACTGAATTTTTTTTATAATCGAGGACTGGACTTTCTGTTGTTATTACACATCTGTGCCACTAGATGGAGCAGCACTGAAGAAACCAGTAAGAGAATAGCACGACAGTGAACACACGGAGCAGATCTGATGTAACATGGAGGAATGACGCGAAAGTTTTGTTGCAGTCTAGAATTTTTTTTTTTTTTAGACAGAATTGGTAATATTGCTACCTGAGTTGCTACCCGAACTTTAAAGTTCATGGATTTTTACCGTTCTCCGTGTCTGTTTTAGCTTTTCCTTATGTTTACTGTTTTCCGGTTTTGCAGCAGCCAGTAACAGACTTTTCAAAACAAAAGCATGTGAGCAACATGCGTTAATGCGTTAATAAAATAAATGTAAGCGTTAATAAATGAATGCGTTAACGCGATAATAACACGTTAACTTGCCCAGCCCTAAAGAAAAGCAAACAAATTAGACGCTGCACCAATGGCTTTGTGCCCTTTGCAAAAGGATTGCTAGTGATACCCTTGCATCTCAATGCACTCCCGTTTTACCTCAAGCCAGACCTAATTAGACTATCACAGGAACATCACACACATACAAATATGCTTAAAATATGTCCTATATATGTGTGTGTATATGTGTATGTATACTATCACTAATAAAGGTTAGCTGTGTAATCGCACATGTTTTTCCTAGATAGAAGACAAGACGTGTTGTCTGCATTCGGTCTACAAATAATAAATGAGCCAGCTTAACTTATTCTATACAACATCATTGTGAATTGAATTACTTTAGTAGGAGTTAGATAGATTGAGGGAAGAAGAGGAGGCTTAACCCACAACACTGCAGCATTACCCAGGGAAAGCAACAACCACAGCAGCAAAGACTCGCTGATTCCTCGAGCTCCACAAAATGAAGCCATTTGAGAGATGGGGGGAGCGTGTAACAGGGATGCAGGGATGGAGGTAGAAGGAGCAGGATGGGAGGATGTAAGGATTAGAGGAATAGCTCATCAGGCATGCAGAACACATTCTTCCATACGCAGCTCCCACAAGGTGCCCTTCACACGTGCACACATGTGAGCATATGCGCCCACATATATGAGAACATGTATGAATAAGCAGTCTTGCTATTGTACAAATCACTTAATCACTTCTTTCAAGAATAACCCCCAACATTAAAGATTGCAAAACAAAAAGGAAGAAACAGTTTTTGGTAATGGGGAGAACCAGTAGTTGTGTTTATTTGATCTCTTTCTTTGCAATGCTTTTATTATTGTTTCCTTCTGAGTAAATTCCCTCAGTCCTTGCCCTCAGAGACCAAGCTATATCTCCTCTCCTCTCCTCTCCTCTCCTCTCCTCCCCTCTTCTCTCTTCAGCAGTGTTTTTTAGTGAGGCAGTTTACAGTAATCCAGTAAGGATGTGACTGAATTTCTTTGTGCCATAAGACTTGATACACTTTCTCAAACAACAATAGAGTGACTTTAAGGAGGAAACACACTTTCAGGCAGCTTTGTATAGAAATCAAACACAATCACATGTCTTTCTCTCTGTTTTCTTGTCTCTTTCTCATTGTGTGTCAGATAACAGTTTTCAGGATGGGCTCTGAGGGTCATCAGGACATCGACCTTGCCATTCTCACTGCATTACTCAAAGGTGGGTATGTGCATGTATAGCTGTGTAATAAAAAGAACACCCTCTTGTTGAAAATGCAAAAAGGTTTTCACTGCTTAACATGCTGATCGTGAACCTTAAACAAACTGTAGCTTACATGCAGGGTGGCACTAAAATCTGGTAGTCACCCCTGGGATAAATGATAGTATTGGTAGCTCTGATGGCCTCTGTTTTTAGAAGTAGAGAGTTTAATTCCCCTGATGCTGTGTGTAGCATGGAGGGGCTCAGATCTGCTGCATAACATAGTGTAGCTCCTACTTTGCTGTGAGTCCAACAAGTAGTTAAAGTGTTTGTGGTCAAAGATAAGCGGTATGTTTTTCAAATGCCAAAAACTATTTATCACAAAATGATTGACAGTCATTGATCTGCAGTCTTGACAAACTTCACTGCTTTCCTGCCAGAAAGATTGATTTTCTGCCTCTTGCTATAATATGTCTCTTTTGAGTTTATATATATTTATATATATATATATATATATATATATATATATATATATATATATATATGTATTAGGGCTGGGTAAGTCAACGCATTATTATCGCGTTAACTCATTAATTTGTTAACGCCGACATTTATTTATTTATCGCGCGTTAACGCATGTTGCTCACATGCTTTTGTTTTGAAAAGTCTGTGACTGGCTGCCGCGGAGCTGGAAGACAATTGGCAGGTAAACATGCAAAAAAAGCTAAAACAGACATGGAGAGTGGTAAAAAAAAAATAAAAATCTGTGAACTTTACAGTTCGGGTAGCAACTCAGGAAGCATTGTAAACAATTCTGTCTTAAAAAAAAAAATTCTGGACTCCAACAAAACTTTCGTGTCATTCCTCCATTTATCATCAGATCTGCTCCATGTGTTCAACTGTCGTGTTATTCTTTAGCTGGTTACTTCAGTGCGCCTCCATCAAGTGGCACAAATGTGGAATGACAGTCCTTGATTATACAGTGATCCCTTGCCAATTTGCGGTTTAAATTCTGCGGTTTAAGTTTTTCGCGGATTTTTCAGAAATATACAATATATAATATACATAATATATGTGTATATATATATATATATATATATATATATATATATACACACACACACACACACACACTCATCTACCACTTTACAGGTACACCTTGCTAGTATCAGGTTGGACCCCCTTTTGCCTTCAGAACAGCCTTAATCATTCGTGGCATAGATTCAACAAGGTACTGGAAACATTCCTCAGAGAGTTTGACATGTTACCATCACGCAGTTGCTGCAGTTTTGTCAGCTGCACATTAATGATGCAAATCTCCCGTTCCACCACATCCTAAAGCTGCTCTATTGGATTGCGATCTGGTGACTGTGGAGGCCATTTGAGTACAGTGAACTCATTGCCATGTTCAAGAAACCAGTTTGAGATGATTCACGTTTTGTGACATGGTGCGTTATCCTGCTGGAAGTAGCCATCAGAAAATGGGTACACTCTGGTCATAAAGGGATGGACATGGTCAGCAACAATACTCAACAATACTAGGCTGTGGTGTTGATGCTCGATGCTCATTTGGTACTTATGGGCCCAACGTTTGCCAGGATAATGTCCCCCATACCATTACACCACCACTAGCCTGAACCGTTGATACAAGGCAGGATGGATCCATGCTTTCATGTTGTTGATGCCAAATTTTGACCCTACCATCTGAATGTCGCAGCAGAAATCGAGGCTCATCAGACATGGCAATGTTTTTCCAATCTTCTATTGTCCAGTTTTGGTGAGCCTGTGTGAATTGTAGCCTCAGTTTCCTGTTCTTAGCTGACAGGAGTTGCACTTGCTGTGGTCTTCTGCTGCTGAAGCCCATCCGCCTCAAGGTTTGACGTGTTGTGCGTTCAGAGATGCTCTTCTGCATACCTCGGTTGTAATTTGAGGTTGAGGTTGAGGTTGTGGTTATTTGAGTTACAGTTGCCTTTCAATCAGTTTGAACCAGTCTGGCCGTTCTCCTCTGACCTTTGGTATCAACAAGGCATTTACGCCCTCAGAACTGCCGCTCACTGGATTTTTTCTCTTTTTGGTGGTTGAAAATCCCAGTAGATCAGCAGTTTCTGAAATACTCAGACCAGCCCATATGGCACCAACAACCATGCCACGTTCGAAAGTCGCTTTCAGAGTTGCTGCCATCTTATTGGCTGATTAGAAATTTGTGTTAATGAACAGTTGGACAGGTGTACCTAATAAAGTGGCTGGTGAGTGTATTTATGTAACTGTAAGCATGTTGCTGCTGCTCTGGAAATAATTGTAGTTTTCTACTATCTTTTTAAATAAAAAATGTAAACAATTCTTTATAGACCAAAAAGAATCAATAAGCACATCCACAAAACATAACTGTTGAACTAAAACTTTAAAGTTCATCATTCAGAATGCTTTGCTTATGTTTGTATGTAGTGAAGCCTGACAGTTGTTATTTATGCTTCCTTTAAACTCCAAATGTAAATTTGACATCATGAATGATCCATCTGGTGCCTTTATTCCTAAAGATTCACATTGGCATCAGCATCAGCCAGTAAAACACATGTTGGCTGACCTCTCTTCCCGAGTGGAAAGCATTCAGGGCCTTTGCAAGTCTCTATAGGAGTGGATGTCCTTGGAAGTTTACCCTAATGTCATGCTGTGTATTGGTTAGAGATGATGAAAACCCCGGAGTTACATTTAATTCTCTCCAGACTTCAGTTAGAATTTTAAATACTGAACCTTGTGACAGTAGAATTAGAGAAACACTGAGCAAGTGTTTCAGTATGGATTGTTTGGAAGAGCTGTGAAGAGAAAGTAAAATACCATCTGAACAAACCAGAAAAATTGTTGTTCTTTTGACAGACAAGATCAAAATGGAGATGTTTGGCTATAATGCACAGCATCTCTTGTTGAAAACCAAACACAGCATATCAGTACACCTTATACCAACTGTCAAGCACGATGGTAGAGGGGTGATGATTTGGGTTTGCATTACAGTTGCAGGACATAGGCACCTTCCAGTCAGTGAGTCAACTGAATTCTTCTGTATGCCAAAGTATTCTCGAGTCAAACATGAGGCCATCTGTCCAACAACTGATACTTGCCTGATACTGGTTAATGCAATAGTACAATGATCCAAACCACACATGATAATCTACAACACAATGGCTGAATAAGAAAAGAATTGTGGTGTTTCAAAATCAGTCCTAGACAGACCAGTCCTAAACATGGCTGAAACACTGTGGCTGGACCTTAAGAGAGCTGTGCATAAACAAATGCCTCCAAATTTGAATAAGCTTAACGAAAAAGAGAGGCTCAAAATTCCTTCACAACGATACGAGAAACTGGTAACACCAAAGAGGAAATGTTTTTGCAAGTAAAGGTGGTCCCACAAGCAGTATGCCCTTACGCTGGAGAATGAGTGGCTTCCATTTCACTGTGACACCGAATGATTGTCATTGTTGGGAGTTTTCATTCATACATTAAAGTAAGATGAACTGTTTCATTGTCCAAGCTTGTAGAAATTGTGTGTTCAGAGAATAAACAGTTTACACAGTTGACAGTTCAGGAGGTAAAACACTGATCTCAATAAAGATGTCACTCGTTTAAATGGTTTGAGGCCCTTCTGCTGAGAAGCTTTCAGAATTCCTCTCTTACTGAGAGTACGACTGCTGTCTGATCCAGGTAAGACACCAACTACTTATAAGTACTGAGCAGAACCGTGCTTTAAAGTAACCTAAATTTCCATTTTTAAGCTACTTTAAGAAAGCTTGCATTGGTCTCAGGCTTCTTACTTGGTCTGAGATATATAAAAAAAAAAAAAAACTCCTGTAGAGTCATCAATTACTGTGAGCACAGCTGCTCATTAACACCCATGCCTGAGACAAATAATTACAAGAAGACACTTACAGCCCCCAATAAATTATGAAAAGTATTTCTCACAAGTCAGATTTTAAAACTGGATTAAACTAAACCTGTTTACAAGTGTGCCGTTATCATACCCACTCATCACACATACACACACACACGCACATACACACACAACACTGAGAGATCCATATTTTTTCGATTGTTGTTCAGTAACTTTTATTGAACCTGGTTTCTTTTTCTCTGGAGAATTTGGCTCATTCCCTCTCTCAACCCAGCTCTATACACGTGAACAAGGAGTTTGCAAACTCGTGTGTGTACAGAGAAGCTGAGGGTCATGATGCGGTGCTTAGCAATTCAGAGTATATGATTGATTATCTCAGGAATTGCTTCTCGGAGAAACATTTTATTCTACAGAGCGGGAGAAAGATACAAACAACAGTTTGGAGAGGGAAAGTGAGACAGAACACATGTTTCAAATAATTCATGGCTAGCAGTGCCGGTGATGGTGTGTCATTTCTTTGGCCCATGTATCATTATCCGAATTTCATCTTCATCTCAGACTTGTGCACTTTTTTTTTTTTTTTTTGCTCCCCATATGTGTACAATCTGACTCCTATATTCTCTGAGGGGCAGTTATTGTCCAATCCCTCATCTCTGTTCTCTCTTTTTTTTTTAAATGTATTTATCTTTTTTTTTTTTTTTACATTGTGACAGACATTACATTTAGGTGAATGGGTGATGGAGGATCAAAGGACAAAGGATGAAATACATTATAAAGAATAAGAGAAAATCCAAAAATGCATTAGATTATATTCTTTTAGGAAACATTTTTTCCAAAAAAAAAACTTAAAATGAATTAAGAGTGCATTTGGAGAAATATGGGATTTGCCTAAGAACATTTCAGCATGGTTAACCAGGGGAATTGAGGATTAATCCTCAAAACCTTCCAAATTAAGACAGCTGCACTACCTTCTGAGTCACAGCTGCCTCAGACGAAAGAGGATCACAAAGAAGATGAACAACAAAAATACTTGATGGTCAAAAGCTTTGCGGTCATTTTACATTCAAGTCTCATTCTGTGGCATTTGAGTCAATGAGATGTGTTAAGGCTTTTAGTGTAAAATGAAATCAGTCACATTCTGCCTGAGAGCTTTTTAAAACACTGGAGTAGATCCCTTTGCCAAAGAGCTAAGCTGCTGCCTGAAGCTCAAAAAATGCAGCCCAGTGAGAAATATGCAGTGTGGTGAGAACAGACCAAGAGTTGGAAAGTGAATGAAAGCAGTGAGCGTGAGGCTGTGTTTGGGAAAGAGCGAGAATAAGACGAGTGAGAAAAGACGAAGCAGGAGGGAACCAGCAGCTAATGACACATGGTGCAAGTAAGGAGAGTTGGGAGTAATTGATGGTTTGGTGTCAGAAATGATCAATATCCTGAGGATTGGATACATAAAGTCAGTTGACTGCAATTTAACCACCCTGCAGGCAGACAAAATGAAGTCACAGGCCTTTAATGAAGCACCAGAGCCACACCTGGCTTTTAATATACATATGTCTTCACTAAAACTCTTATTAGTGGGAGCTGCATCTTATTAGTGGGGCTCTGTTTGAATTCTGACCGTTAGGCTCCAGTAATTCTCTTCAGACCTTTAAGCCAGAGAGAGAACTCTGTAAAATTATCATTTTGGTGGGCTTATTAGAAATTACATCTTGTCGACACACAAGGAATTCTTCTCATATGTTACATTACAGGATATTATTTTCAATGATCAGATACATGTGTTCTCAACTCACTCGCTTACCTCCTCAAAATGCAGATGCAAAGTCATTGTAAACATATCTGTGTTTCATCCGTCCCTTCATTTTCAATTGTCATTCAAAAATTAAAAAATTTTGCCTAAGAGCCATGACAGAATTTGTCTGTCATGACTCTTAGGAATGACTATGAATTACAAAGAATGTATGACCAAATAAATTCTCTATGTACATTGTCTCATTGTGTATAATAAAATATGCCATGAATGTATTCTGTGTGTGTAAAGTTTCCCAGTATGGAAACATCATATGATACGGCGAAGGTTGTGTAATAATGTTTTTTTTGTCACTTTAGGAAAATAACAGCCTGAGCAAGTAGAGGACAGTGAAAGTGCTGGTCGAACTAGGAAGAGAGAACTGAGTATGCTTGTGCAACTTTGACAATGATGTACAGGACAGGGGAAACTTTAGTTATTTTTATTAAGAAATGACAGTCTCTCAACAGGTTTTGAATGATTTCTTTCTTTTTTTTTGACACAACCTCTTTGGCCTTTCATGTGGTACAGAAGATGCTGGTGTGCCCAAAAACGCAAATCATATTCTCAAAAATGGGATTGTCTTATAATCGAGGTCTAATCTTTTATATTGTACTTACACATCTGCACCACTAGATAGAGCTGCACCGAAGTAACAAAAATGGAGCATCACAGTGAACCCACGCGAGCAGATCTGATGTTAAATGGAGTAACCACGCGACCGACTCGAGCAAAGGGGCTTGAAAGTTTTGTTGCAGCCCAGAATTTTTTTTTTTTTTTTTATGCAGACTGAATTGTTAATATTGCTGCCCGAACTGCCGCACTCAAAGCCATTTCCAGGTCACATAAACTGGACCAATTAAATATTAAAATCAAATTCAGTCCTAAAAAAAAAAATCCATGATTATCCAATTCTCTTATATTCTATTTTTACCTTCAGAACAAAATCAAAACAGCAAAAAAAAAAACAAAAACCCAGTATTTGTTTTTAGATTTTTGATTTGTAAACGAGTAATAAAATAACAGGTCATTTTCCGTTTTCCAATTTTGGATTCTAAATCAGATATAAAATGAACGAATGATACGCTGATATAAACAGCTTTTCTTGTTTTATTTGTTTTGTGTTGTCTTTTACTTGTCAAGAGTGACTTGGGTATATCAGTGCAAAAATGAAAAGTAACAAGTAATGTACCGCATATTTTTTAAAATATTTTTTGGAGTTAATATTTTGGAGTATTAAAATAAAAATACATTGTAGCTATTTTCAACGTGTTTCTTAGACACACTTTTACTGAATTGGCAGGTGTATGTTGTTGATTTTTTTTTTTTTAGCATATAGAAAAAAGATTACAGTCCTCAAAAAAGAAGGAAGAGATAGGACAGATAACAGTTGCCTTACATATAACTGAACTATGAACATTGCAAGCACAGCAAGATGTTCATCTCAGTTACTTGGCTGCCAGAATATAGATAAAGGATTTTGTTAAAAGAAATATTATAAATTAACATTATGAAGATCTCAGCAGATTTAAATCTGCGAATCTGTCTTTTACCATACTGGCAGATCTTTTTTGCAAATAAAGTCAGAGGGGTGAGACTGGGCATAAAATGCTGCTCACCTTTCTGCCTGAAATTGTTCCTGGGAGTCACCTACACACACATATGTGTATGTTTTTTTAACTAATGGATTCCCCTGGTTAAATGACTGAATCAGAGCAAGTGCAGTAATATACATGATCTCCAATAGGCATGAATTTCAACAATTTAAACATAATTTTTGTACTAATTTTGTTCTGTACACTTTCAGATTGAGGGGAAAGTGGAAATACAGTCCAAAAGTTTTGTTTTCTCAAGTGTCATTAGGAAAGTTTTCTCAAGTGTAGTTAAGAAAGGTCACATGATTCAAATTTCAAAAGTTTATAAAGGGTGACTCCTCTAAAATAGCTTCAACAGACAGCAGTATGCAGCTGCCAAGCACTCAGAAATATACATAATTGATGATCACATAGAAGGAGAAGGCTCTAAAAACAGGAGAACACATTTTCAAGGAGCTGTTTCTCATTGTGTAATGTAGTTATGAGATGGGACAAAACAGGAATGGTAGAGGGCAAGTTTATGTCTGCAAGAGAACTGTTTAACTGAGCTGCTCAGATTTGCTAGAAAGACCTCCTGACTGCATGGCATAATATTACCATCCACTTATTTGCCGAGCTGTATGTTACTGCAGTCGTGTTTGGGGTGACTGATCGGACTGTTGTAATGGGGGTTGTAATTCAGTGTTTCCACTGTGCAGCAACACCAACACAAATGCAATATTCTAAGGAGGGGGGCCAGAAGAAAACCTTTTCTGCATCCTTGAGATAAAATTCTACCCTGGAAGTTTGTAAATTAACATTTACATAGATAAACGTGTTGCATTTCTGAAATAACTTCCCTTTGAAATTGAGTGTTTTGCTCAAATAATGATCAAAAACATGTTCGGGGGCAAAAGGTGTCCAGAATTTCAAGCGAAAGAACGCCCTAGTAATTCAGCATGATGGCGGGTCAGTCAAGCTTTTGGCTTGTGTTGCCTCCAGAGGCACAATGAAGACTACTGAGATAGAGACTGACTGATTTAACTCAATACCAGCATCTTTCAAAAGTAAACATCAGAATCAATGTCTGGGGGTCATGGAAAGTAGCAGTCATGGGAAATGTTGACGTTACACACCATTAGATCTTTGAAGTGTTAAATTATACAGTTGATAACATATGTGTGCCAGTGGCTGATTTAACTGTCACCCTCTCAGACCTGACCTAAACGTCACTGAAAAGGGTATAGACCTCAGAAGAGCAGCAAATGCAAGTTGTACCAGGAATCTATCAAAAGCCGGAGCCTCTGCGGTCAGAAGGAGAAACTGAAAGGCTCGTAACTGGCCACACTTATATTTACCACAGGGTCTGGTAGAAAAGACTGACCATGTACATTTTTGTCACCGTATTTGTTGTTTTAATTTTGAAAACATTTAAACTGGCTATTTAACTTTTTGCTCATAATTGTTCAGCAATTTTGATTAGGGGATCAACAAACAACTGTAGGATAGTTTTTATTTGGATTATATAGAACACATGTTGGTGGTCCAAGGGGACTAGTGTTCTGTGAATTATTTCTACAGACACAGAGAATTAAAAGAACTTAGTTGTGGTCCACATTTTATGCAGGGATGAGCTGGAGTGTGAAATTAAGTGATACATCAATTAACAAACGGCCTCATTCCCCAACCGAAGGGCATCCTTTTGTTTAAAAACACTGAGTACAGCCACAGCAGAAGGCAGTAGTGGAACAGACATGGAGTCAGTGGAGCACAGATATACTGAGCCTGAAGTTAGGCAAAGCTGTTGCTCATCAAAAATCTAATCACACTTGGTTTTAATAAGCACAAACTGCAAGTATAAGAATGGGAATGATAAACAATTCAACATCCATATCACAATCACAAAATATTTTTGCTCTGGCTATATACTTCATGGTAAATCTGTATAGTATTTCTGTACCCAAACCAGGTGCCAATGCATCAGCTCCAGACCAGCTGAGTTTGGCTCTTGCTTGGAACAGAGTGGACATTGCACGCAGTCAGATTTTCATCTATGGACAGCAGTGGCCCGTAAGTAGGAGTAAATCCAAGAACATTTTCACATAATACATGGTCTCAAAATGATTATTAGCGTGCTATTATTTTGGGTCTGTACTTGGGTCTCTACAGTACAATCTTAAATTGCACCCTTACATTTTTACTGCTACTATTACTACTACTAGTAATAATAATGCATTTTTACTTATTGATGTCTTAGGTTGGTTCCCTGGAGCAAGCGATGCTGGATGCCTTAGTTTTGGACAGAGTGGACTTTGTCAAGCTGCTGATTGAAAATGGAGTCAGCATGCACCGTTTCCTCACGCTTTCCAGGCTGGAGGAGCTTTACAACACGGTAACATCAGGCTCATGTACAATAATGACAACATTGTCTTTTTTTTTAAATGCATGCTGTATCATTTATTTCCCCTTTTTTTCAACAGAGACATGGACCATCAAATACGTTGTACCACCTTGTCAGAGATGTCAAAAAGGTATGACTAGCACCGCCATCCAAGTAGCTGTCGAGCTGCTCAGGCGCTCTGGATGGGAATGTTGTATATAACGGAGGATATGTTTCACTATGTAGATTTTCAGTTGCTTTTTTTTGTGGAGTGTTATTTGCTATGGTTGCATCTCTTTGTGCGTGTTCATTTTGTTAGCTCTAGCTGCTGTTAACTGCAAATAGAAGTCGGCTTTTCTCTTTCAGCTGGAGTTGCGGGCTGCAGTGGCTGTGTAGCGCTTTGCACGACTCTCATTCCTCTCATGACTCAGAAATGTACTTTCTCTAAGGCACACACCACCATGGTAAACAAACAGTACATGAAACAAATATTGTCTCACAGCAAAAGCTGAACAAAGTGAAGCTTAAGAGAAACTGCTGTGAGGATTATGAGGAGTAACGGCCAAGAAGTTGTAACTATGCATGGTTACAGCTCTACAGTTGTTTAGTGTGGGACAATTAACAATTAACAGATTTACTGACCATGATTTTGTACAACCCCTTGAATGAAATATGGTACTTTTTCCTATTAAAAGTTTCAGCACAGATTTTATTAATTTTGCTCAATATCTTCAATGTCACCATATTCATTACTGGCAATAAAAGGTAACGACCCAGATTTTACATTCACAGTGTGCTTATGTGCCAATAAGGAGTGTTGCTCCTGTTAGCAGATTATAGAGAGGTCAGCAGCACCACCATTAGTATTTGGAAGCGTTCGATATATTACTGATTATTGTGATGCCAGATTTTCCTTTGAGAGCTGACAGTGATGATACCTGTTTTTAAGGACGGCTCTGATCTCATGTTGGTGCCAAGAGAACAGAGTGCATCAGATTTCACTATGCAGTTTCATCGAAGTGCAGATCACACATTGTAGTGCATGGCATAATTTTAGCATCCTCTTTTTTACAGAGCTGTGTGTGACTGCAACAGTGTACTGGAGTGTTTGTGTGTGCTGTTGTATCATGGTACAGTTTCACAATTAATTAACTGTTATCTTTCAAGTGGAGTCATGTGTCATCCCTGTTTTATTTCTTTTCCATTATTCCATGAGGATTGTTGTGCTGTAGTGTCAGCAATTGGTAGTTTTTATTTTTGTACTCAGTTTGTGAGTGTTGTGCTAATATTAGTGCTATATGCTGATGTATGCTTATCTTCAGGTACAATTTGGCCCATTTCCTGAATTTTATGATAGATGAGTCAAGATCCAGGAAATTCACAGAGAATGGCTAAATAGAAGCTGTGTAAATTAACCTTGTAGCTTTGTTGCCAGTGGCTGGTCAGAGTACGCTGTGTTGCTTGAGTTTCAAATCAGGATGGTTTGGGACAAAATCCAAATGTTATGAGGTGCTAATGCTTCTGAGTATAAGCGCTTTGCTGCATAATTGACAATTAAAAGCAAAGGAATCCCAAGAATTTCTGTTAAGCTGATTAGAACAGCAAGTCACAAGTGAGCATGAAAATTGTGTAAAGTAGTATTAATTTCATGTGTATTACATTACACAGTTTGTAGTAATATTGCCTATTCCCTTTTCCTCTGAAGAGTTTGATTGATTATGAAAAAAAAAGAGAACCTGCTCTTTGATTTAATTTAAACACTGAGTGTGTTCAAACAAGGTGTAAACAGTCATTGCTATAAGTGCTAGTACTGTAGGAAATCAAGAGCTCAGCAAACCGCTGTCAGGTTCAAAAGCACCATTTATGTATCAATAAAAATTAATTTTCAAAAAATAAGTGAATTATCTTTTGGCTGTTCCAAAATATTTATCTGTTTGATCCTCCTTGACTGAGACTGAAAAAAAAAAGATATTAAGCACAAATAATATCTTACTGATATGATTAAAATTCCAATTTTGCCATTTTTATGAGGTATGAGCTGTCAGAAAAAAAGGACAGCAAATAAATTCTAAAAAATAAAATAAATTAAAATTTAAAAAGATATACAAATTCCTTTTTTTTTTTTTTTGCTTTTTTGTTTTAATCTACTGAGAGGACACTAAAATGAAGTTAGAATTTAAACTTCTGATTATGTTTGCAGGACTGGACACACCCATAAAGTAATGCACCAGTAAAGCTCAAAATCAGACAAAACTCTGAAGTTTAATTGCGGACTGTGCACGGGATCCACATAGCATCTATAATCAAAAAAGAAAATTGAACGACGTTGATCTCCGTGTAAGATACACCACAAAAATGTTAATATCTTTTCAAAGAATTTAGTGAAGACACTGAAAATCATCAACTAGTGTTGCCTAAATAAAGGTTCCAAGAAAGCAACAAATTACATCTCTAATCTCTTTTTTTAATTTCTTTTTTAGATCTTCCTGACTTTTATGAAGGTAGTGTTCGTAGATAAAATATTTTACCAAATATTTAAAAAATAAATAAATAAGATGGAATAAATAGCAAAAACTAATTTTTACTTGTGTGTGGTACCAGTAAAATGAAAATGTAAGATTAGGATTACTTCTAGGATTTTTCACATCATTCCAACTGTTTTATCTGAGAGGAATTGTTGAGGCCAGAACAGCAACTGCAGGGTCTGATGGTAAGGTTGAGGGCATGAGAAGGAGCAACAAGTTTTGACATATTGAAACAGCTTCTGTTTCAATAATAGCTCTCCCTAGCTGTCTGTCTATAGCTCCATGCAACTGCCACTCTCTTCCAGGCTAATAAATCCTTTCCACTTCTTTTCTTTTCCTCATAACTGAATTAACACTCATTAAAATGCCTTCATTATTTACCAAATTAACATTTCTGTATGACAGCTCATTCAATTCTTTACAAACATTGTAACGTTTTTCAGACCTTACACACTCTAATTTGTATGGTGCGTATGGTTCATTTTTGCTTCATGTTTAGCTCCTTTATTCATTTACATTAGACCTTTCTGTTTTACAGTCATGTTTTACAAAGTTTAAAGGTAATACAATGCCTGAAACTGAGACTTTTTTATTTTTGTTTTTGTTCAGCCATTTTTCACTTATATATTGGAAGATAGCTTCAAGTTTCTGGATTTAAATCAGTATCCACAAAGATTCTCCATATTTAAACAGAGAAGCTCAAGCATGGTCTAGATGGGACAAAAAAACTAAACTAAACAAACTGGAAGAGAGACTGGAAGAGAGATCCTGCTTGAGAGTATTTGTGTACATCATTTCCCCTGCTCTTGCTTGTCGTGCGGTTTACTCACTGACATTGTGTGTTCTTTCCAAGCGAGAATATCCAGGGTTCAGTTGGATCTACTTCAAGGTGAATCTGTGAATCACGTTATCTTTCGTAGCCAAAAACATATGGATTTTTTGATGTGACTGTATACTATCATTGTGTGGTTTGTATTGTATTCGTTTCCCTTCCTTTGTTAATCAGTTGTTATGGGCTGTCGCCTTTTAACGTTGTCTGGTTTCCAGGGAAACCTGCCCCCGGACTACCGCATCAGCCTCATTGACATTGGACTGGTTATTGAATACCTTATGGGTGGGGCATATCGGTGTAACTACACCAGGAAGAGATTCAGAACTCTATACCATAACCTCTTTGGACCCAAAAGGGTGAGTGAAAAATACCACCGTCATTAACTATTCCATATCATCACTTATATCACTTATTTCAATATCATCACTCTGGCATCGAGACTAAAGTCACAACAGATGTCAGACTTTCATTGTGTGTGATACTGAAACAAAGCATCTAAAGAGGAGCAGATGACATTGGAGCAAATAGAAAAAAAATAAACAGGATAAAGTGCAGCAACAAAATGATAGTTCTGCTTTCACTGTGATTTTGTAGTTAAACTGCATGTACTATCATACAGCCATGTGCAAGTGCACACAAGCATGAGTTTAGTAACAACAAAGCCTTCAAATAGATGGAGATATTGAAATTCCCATAGGAAACGGTGGTTATTTTTAGCTACTCAAATGATGGCTCATGAATGCATAATTCTTAATGCCCTATTTTTTTCCAAATACTGGAGTATTGTACTAAATATTCAAATGCACTTTGCTTCAATATGTGCAACTGTTGGAGATGATGTTTTTTTTTTTTTTTGTACTTTTGTACAGCACAAATTTGTATTTCTATCATAAAGAAATCTCTTTTATCGATAGTAAAATATATTTGTGGCTTTATGTGAGTCAACAAGTCCTGAAGTCTGCACTGTGTTGTGCTTATAGGTTAAACTGCCTAAAAATACGTGCAACAAAGGCCCTGTCCTGTTTGTGTGTTTTTGTGATTTTCTAGCCCAAAGCCCTGAAACTGTTGGGGATGGAGGTGAGTTTGATCCCATCAACTTTGTTATTTTCTTATTCCTTCAGTATTCTTCTTCTCCCTCATTCTTTGAGTCTTCCCTCTTGTAGCAAGCTGAGTATATCTCAGTGCGGAACATGTTCAGCAAGAGTTAAGTGTGTGTTGTGTGCCTTGTAATGTTTGAAAGGAAGGCATTGAGATTTATTTAATTTATTCTCTTTCCAGTCTTTATGCTCTCCTGAGCTGGCTGAAGGTTTATTCTTGAGAAAGCAGCAAGCAGCCAATGATGCATGAAGTCATTTTCAATGTAACATGTTTTAAGACTTGTGAAAAGTAAAAACCTTTTCTTTTGGCCACATAAAAGTTTTGATTAATGCATGTATGCCATATATCTCTTATTGTATCACAGCCTAAATTTCAGAGCAGTGATATCAAACTGAGCGTAATTAGAGTCACGGGATTACATAACATATGCAACGTGTCCAATGTGTATACACCATTAAGAAGCCACATCATAAAGCTTTTATTGCCACATGAGTCTCATAGGTGATTTTCTATAAAGCATGCATGGCTGCTTTTTTGAGATCCATCTCCTGTATGTCAGTGTTATTTCTTTTATTTTTTTTTATTTTTTCCTAGCCACATGTGTACCTTCCTTTCTACCTTCTTACCTTTCAACGACCTGCAATCATACCTTCCTTAAAATTTTCAAACTTTTTAATATGTCTCATGATTACCACATAGAATCCAAACACTACATATAACTGTAACTCGCTCAGAATAAACCTAAGATATTGTCCTCTTCCCAACTCATTCACTTGCCATTGATCTCCATCAGGATGACATGCCAATCCGTAGAGGCCGCCAGAAGACGACACGTAAACGAGAGGAAGAGGTGGACATTGATTTGGACGACCCAGAAATTAACCACTTCCCTTTCCCCTTCCATGAGCTGATGGTTTGGGCTGTGCTTATGAAACGCCAGAAAATGGCTTTGTTCTTTTGGCAGCATGGTGAGGAAGCCATGGCCAAGGCCTTGGTAGCATGTAAGCTCTGTAAGGCCATGGCACATGAAGCATCCGAGAACGATATGGTGGATGACATTTCCCAGGAATTAAACCACAACTCCAGGTGGGTGACATGAATAATGTATCCAGAAATACACACACACACCACACTATCTCCCTTTTCTTCCCCGTGGTTTTTCCAGAGGATATTTTCAGAAGATGTTAAATATTATACTGGTCAGTCACAAGAACAAAACCCTTAACGATTTAGGTCATTAACATTGATTGTCTTGTTGACAATGAAACATTCAGGTAAATGTTAGCTTGACAAGTACCACTTAAACACACTAAAGATCAAGCCCATTCCCCTGAAGCAATGCTCGGGAAATCCTCACTTGGCGGTTTACAGGAACTTTGCCAAAAACCACAGGATGTTCCCCACATGTCCACCCTGTGATGGCTCACAGATGTTTAGGCTGTATGAGTGGGATCCATGTGACCCCATATGTATGTTTTCTTTTTCATTATTTGTTTTTATTTAATCTTTTATTAGTAATTTGTGCTGTAGCAGTAACAATTCTCTTTGGAAATTAATAAACTACCGTTTAGATCAGTTCAGTTCATTTAAGTTCAGCACTCTGTTGGTGTTAAAGTTCTGACTGCTCACTTGCAGATGTGAGCAGAATTAGAAAGCATAGAAACATTAATACAATAAATGATTAATGCAAAGTTGAGCTGGGAGTCTAGACGGGAAGGCCTAACCCCACACTTGGGAATATATGGACAGATGATCATACAGGAATATGGTACTTTTCCCATGCAAGCTGGCCTGTTGCAGACTATTCTAGATTCTAGAAGAACGTGCATCATTAGTTGAGGATATGCACTGAGATTAAGGTGATGCTAGAGATAAAATAAATAAATAAAATACGAATACTGGCTAAGAAAATCCGTGTTAATTAAGGAATTTCTTTTCTTTTTTTCTTTTTTTTTGCTAGTACAAATGAACCCCAATTACACCAAACGTAACTCTTCCAGCACACACACAATTTCAAAGGACTGCCTTGGAGCTGGCATACTTTAACTGACCTTCCACAGAGATTTCAGTTGGCTTCCTTCAAGAAGCTCATTTAGCGAGATGAATTTTTACTCACATGTTCTTTATGTAATTTGTAGTTTTTGTGAATGTCTTTTTCCCTTAGTGTGCGTTTTCATTTAATTGTCTGTCTGTGTGCAGACTCAAGAGATAACTTAGAGTTCTTATTAGAACTAGAAATACAATTCTAATCCTCTAATCTTTGCCTCTTTTTAACAAAACACTCATATATCTTTTTTTTAAGCACCTCAAAGAAACAGGAAGTCATTTATCCTGCTGAATAAAACCATTTAAGCGTGTCTCTACTCTAAATCCATATTTCTTCCAAAACTCTGGCCAGATGGTCAATACTTTCTTGGCTGGGTTATTTTTTGAGATTTGGACAAATCATATCACTGACTCTATTTACGACTCTCCCTGTATATGTCCTGCATATATTTTCACAGGGAGTTTGGCCAGCTGGCAGTGGAACTTCTAGATCAGTCCTATAAACAGGACGAGCAGATGGCCATGAAGCTGCTTACATATGAGCTGAAAAACTGGAGCAACGCCACCTGTCTGCAGCTGGCAGTAGCAGCCAAACACCGAGATTTCATCGCTCATACCTGCAGTCAGATGCTGCTGACTGACATGTGGATGGGACGCCTGCGCATGCGCAAAAATTCAGGCCTGAAGGTAACAGAATAAGTGCATTTGTTTGGTGTCACCTATGGGCAAAGACAAATGTATTTGTATGGAATAAAATTGCTGTGTATTTGACTGTGACTTCACAGTGCTTGAGAAAAGTTGGGCTCACAAAATAATCATTTCAATAAAACTCGCCTTTCTGAGGAAGTACCCTTGTGGAATCCCAAATCACCCCTGTAGATCTGCTGTATTGGCTTGTGATCTGTGAAAATGCACAGATGGAGAGCTGAAAGAAGTGCTGATTTTTTTTTTTTTTTTTTTTTTTTGGTGAAAGTCACTGAACAAATTTTAATACTTATATTAAAAGTAAGAGCCTGATATCAGCATACTATAAATACTGTATATGAGTGCATCTGCTGTGTTAATTCTATGCATGGTACTTGAAAGACTGCTTTAGAATTTTTCTAAACATGAATTAAAACACCATCTTACCATTTTAGAAAAATAATTCACTATTACATGAATTGTTCACAAGTAGGTGAAAACTATTGCTGTTTCTCGTGACCTCTTTGTGTAGAAATGATGTAGCTAAACGTTTCCACTAGATTATGATCAGTCTTGTGCATCAAGATGGAGCAGTTTTAGTGTCATCCCTCTGGACAGAACATATTGAACTCTGGGATGTTGGTGGCTTTCCTCACATGAACTGGAATCTTCAGTGTCTTTTATAGTAATTTTATTGGCTGAAGGACAGGGAACTGGCTCGACTATATTAAAACATTAACTCTCCCTACCCTCCAACAACACAAATCTGAATCCTGTGGTCTGCTACTTATCGTCTAATGCTTTGGGTCCTAAGTCACTTCGGTCTCCCAGGGTCTTTGTGGCCTGGAAACACCACAAATGCTTGTGGAAGCAGTTTGTGTATGTGAAAAGTGTCTGTGTCCTTCTGGATGAATGTCTACCACAACTGAAGCCTACAAAAGAACATCTTATGTGGGAGGTGGTGGAAGACTTGATCTTGAGTTCTAAAAATGTTGCAACCGTACTTTAGAGTCACAATATGGGGTTTCAGTTAAGAGCAGTGGCTGAGCAATATTTGCCCATGTGGGTTTCCCAAAGGTCTGGTGTTAGAATGAGAGAGGGCAGTTAGAGTTATTTATACTGAAGAGCTGCCCTGGGATTTGGTGAAGGCAGCATTTAAGCTCATTCATACACAGAGTGTGGCAGGATGATGGGTCTGGCTGGCTGTGATGGCCTGGTCTTTGTAGGAGGAAGGGAGAGAGGGTAAAGCTACAGGAAATTCACTGGAGCAGAAAGGCAGAGAGGAAACTACAAGTGGAACAAGCGAGGTTCAGTGCCCTCAGAAGTTCCTGATAAAACAGCAATGTCAAGATGCTTTCAAAACAACCTGCTACATTTTTCTTCCTTGACTTGCTATAGTAGCAATGGCAGGCATCTTCAATCTTCTTGCCCTCTTTGTCATATGCTTGCAAATGGGCTGTGAATGGCAATGATTCTGCACATATTAATAGGTCTGGCAGTATTGACGTCCTTGTCTGCAACCCTTTAATATGATGACAAGAAAAGCAAAGGCATCACTTCCCGTGCTTTGATTATAATTACATTTCTCACTGGTCCTCTACCATAAAACTTTTATAATTGACCTCCACAATGAGAGTATTTGCCTTGTTGTTTTCAAGGGAAAACAACATTGTGCCTGCTGTACAGAGGCACAGAGAATAATGGAAAGGTGTCCATAAACGTGCATAATCTATCCTGTTGGTGTCACGTGTGTGATGCAGACCAATTATAAAGGCTGGTCTGGTCCAGACTCTGTCTGTCCTAATTTCCAAAATGCTGCCCATGAAACCATGCATCTATGTCCCATATCTTACGTTTTCATTTCCAGGGTTTCCCTCTAATTTTCCTCCACCTCTACATCTTCCCCATCAACCAGGTGATCTTAGGCCTGCTTTTGCCACCATCCATTCTGAGTCTGGAGTTCAAGAACAAGGATGAGATGTCCTACATGCCCCAGGATCAAGAGGCCTATCTGCAAGAAAAGGAGGAGGAGGAGCCAGAGAAACCTGTGAAGGAAAAAGAGGAGGAGGACATGGAGTTCACAGTAAGATCTTACTGTGAGACGCAATACAACTCCGTGGTGAGAGAACCCACCTCAGCCCTGCATCTCAGAATCTATGCACAAACAATACACACACATTTCCATTGATTTGAAAAGTTAGACCATATTTGATCAGATTCTGCGTCCTTTTAAATATCTCTTGTGGACCAATTTGAAACAATGTTCTTGTTGGCCCCATTGAGATATGTGCACAAACATGTACACCGTCCTCCCCACACACATACCTCTTTCTCTATTCAGGCCAAGTGGACCCTGCCAGTAAAACTGGCCTTTCCTGTTTCTCGTCGTCTTAGCAAAGAGATGATGTGGAGTTGTAGCGTCTCAGTCTGTCGCCGCTTGTGGGTTTCCTCGTGTATGTTTCTCCCTCCATCTATCTCCTCCTCTGTATCCTTCTGCCCTCTCCACCCTCTCCCTTTCGTTCTCGTTCAATCTTTCTTTGCTTTTTTTCTTCTTCTGCTTTCAATCTTTTGTTCAGAACCCCCCCCCCCCCCCCCAGCTGTTTCTCTTTTTCTCCCTCCTTGCTCTTTCTCTCTTTCTCCCTTTTTCTCCAATCTCAGGTCTGATTGAGGTACAGTACTGTATGCCAGCTGATTGATGCCCCTCACTCTCTCCCATCAGTGAAAGCTTGCTGCAGCATACCACTCAGCATGTCAGCTGCTGAGCATGGGGGGGCCCAGGCTTTTGCATTATGTAACCATGCCCGCATGCTGCTGCAGGGCTTTCATTGTGCAGAGTCTGAGCATCTTCTCCCAGCTCACAGTGGAAGAGTTGGTTCATCTGCATAGACATGGATGTACAGCAGGAATAAGACACGTTCTGTTTCAGTCCAGTCTGCTCGGGTGATGATTTCAAGATCCAGTTTGCGTGTTTAAATGAAGACTGGAATTTGGAAAGCATTTTTAATACCCATACTGGATCCACAGTTTTTTCTGAAGTGACTGAGCTGAAATTGCACGCCCATGGCGCCGCTGTACATATTTTCCATCTGCATACAACTCAACCAGCAAGCCAGTGCAAATGCTCTTAAACGGGCCCTGTTACTCGAGCAGGCCATGCAGCAAAGACCCTGTTGCAAGAGAATTTGCAATTAGCCCAGTCCTATTGCTCTGGCTTGTTACAGTACAGATGCACTTTCAGACTCTTATGAATCACAGAGATTCATACAGATAAACACAAACTGCTTCACCACACAGGGAGATTGTATTGTTGAATTCTCTGATGTTTTTGTTAAACCACACTATAGGTAATGTAATAGCTCATGTGGTACCTTCTGTTTACTTGCTGACTGGATAATGTTGATATTCAGTGCAGTAAAGACACGGTGCCATTTACACACTGTCATCTGATTGCATTCTTCCTGAATGCCCTGTCTGTTTGCACCTTGGGCAAAACCACAGATGTTTCACTTTCCAGAGAAAAATATACACGTGCTCTGTTCACCTCAAAAAGTGAGCTTTTCTTTTGTATCATGCTGATGTCACAGAAATACCTCTTTTGTGCCCTGGGAACCAACACTTCACTGTAGACTACAAATATTTGGACCAGCTCTCAAACATGTAGCTTTCCTCAAGTGTTTAATACTTGTAGACATACAATACAATTCCATGGAGGAAATCCCTCAAAGACCTGGTGTTGCTTTGACATTAAGACCATGACTCATAAATCAGTGGGATGTTCACCCGCTCTCATGGATAAGGAAATGTGTCACAGATTGAAATGAGATATCTATGTTATTTTCTCTTTTCTTTTCCTTTTCTGTCCTCTTCCTGTCTATAGCTCTGTGTCTTATCTTCTGCCTCCTAATTGTTGTCTGAGACACAATCCATGAGTGTCTGTGTCTCATACTGTTACCACACAAGTCGTCACTCAAACTCCACCTCAAACACACATTTCACATTTTGGAATGATGGCATTGCTTGTGCTTGCTTTTATGATTATTGTATTAAAACTATGCTGTTGCTTATGATGTAACCCTCTCCTCCCTCTCATTTTTCTTACTTCTTTTATCAAACCTTTCCCACCTATCCTCTTCCAACTATTTGTCTGCATCTTTACCAACTGCTCCTCCCCTGCATTTCCATCCATCACACGCTCCTTCCCTTAAACCCTCACACCTTTCACTCCCTCCTCCCTCGCTCCTTGTGTGGTTTGCGTTTGCCCAGGCAATGCTTGGTAAGGTAACCACAGAGACATCCAGAAAGAAGGATGTTGAGGAAGTTCAGAACCGCCACCGCCTTATCCCCATGGGACGCAAGATATACGAGTTCTACAACGCTCCAATTGTCAAGTTCTGGTTCCATACGGTCAGTGTTGGCTTCAGCAACACCTCCTACACCCCCCTGTGGGCATTGTTATCACCTAATATACTTTCACAACTGCATCAGCTCCAGTTTTCCTACCATTAGCTTCTACTCTCACACAGCCTCCATTATCATTAGGCTTCTGCACCACACTGTCATTACAGAGCTTTACTGGGGTGGGAAAGTTAGGCGTGAAGGCCGAGTCTAATAGAAGCTACATAATGAGACAGGCACAGGAGAATGATGGAAGCAAAACCTGAAATCCCACATACTGTAGAGGTTTTGTATGAACAAATATACACCAAAACCTCTAAATTATGATATGTGGAAACTGGCAGCTCATATGTTCTGTAAATATTTGTTTTAAAGCTTGCCTTAGGGGTGTTATACTAAGTGGAAAATATCTAGTACGTGTGGATTACCCTCTTTATTTAGAGCAGTGTGTATAGATTCTGTTACTCTAGTAATATTTCACTTTTGTGTTTGATGCAGTTTGTGTGTGTCTGTATGTGCATATAATATTTGATATATAAAGTTGATCTATGGTGGTCTACACTTAGAGGGCTTCAAGTGCTTTTCCCATAAAAACATAACTTGAACACCAACAAAGATTTTTACTGTTTATTTATTCCCACAGGAATATTCTGGCTGGTTTTCTTGTCTGTTTGTTTTTTTTTTCATTCCACTTTCTCCTTTTTCTGCTTCCCAACACTTTTCTCCCCACATCCTAACTTGCCTTCAGGTTAAACAAAAATATTGTTACTTTAAGCAAGTGTGCTTGTAGAACCAATGCTGGACTTTCTCTCAAAATGTGGTTTTCAACTCATTAGACAATTTGCATTCATACCTGTCACCTACTGTAGAATACTGCCTTGTTTTGATTAATCATGGCCAAACTTATCATATATACCAGCTGTGCATGCAGGATTTAATGAGAACACTCTGAGTCACATATTTAAATCACTTCACCTGCTTTCCTTAGTCAAATGTTTGGCAACATAATTTTAGCTTGAAGTTTAAAGGCTAATCTCATTTCTAATTTGTACCTCTTCATCTCCCCTCTGCTGGATTCTCCTGCCTGTGATGCCAAATTGATCACAATAAAATGTTTTTATGAATGTCTCCACATTTCTAAAATGCAATGAACCATAGAGACAGGATGCTTACTGGGGTAGATAGAAGCCAGGATACACCAGTGAGTCTTTTGCAGAAGTCTTTTCAGCGTCCACGTCTAAAAACGAGGTGTGACGCACTCACTGCAGATTTTAAATTGAGATAGAAGTAAATACTTATTTTGTAGCGCATTTAAAGCTCATTTGACATAAATATTAAAATGCAGGTGTGGGCTGCAACTACACAGTGTTAAAAATGAATGCTCCAGAGCAAAGATATCTAACTTTTTTTTTATATGGGCGCAACTCTTCGCTCCTTCTGGTGGGAGGAAGTCAGGAAAGGAGTCTAGGATTATCAAATTGGAAAATGAGATCAGGGATATTTATGTAAAAATAAAACATTTTGTTTGTCAAAATCTAAACGTTCTGTTAACATTATTGCAAAGCAATAGCATATCAGTTTGAATTTTGAATATGGAAAGAATGAAGAATATTTAGCATTTATTTATGGTAAGATGATGAAACTTTAAAAAGCAAGAAAATGTGATAATCAATCATTCACTTTTTAAATGTTGTTCGCTGCACATACACATGAAAGCCCTTTTCCCTTAAACCCTGTGAACCATTTTTATATCTGTATGTCCAATGTGCCTATGTGAGAGAAGTGTGCAAACACAAGCATGCAAACACACATATGACCCTGCTTATTCTTCCTCTGCTTCTGTGTTTTCATGCAGATGGGATACGTGGGGTACCTGATGTTGTTTAACTACATTGTTCTTGTCAAGATGGATCTATGGCCTTCTCCTCAAGAGTGGATTGTCATTGCTTACATTTTCACCAATGGCATTGAAAAGATGAGAGAGGTACACTAGATCCCTGCAGAGACTAAAATCCAAATGTGCACAATAACTGCAGACATAGAACATAAAGGCATATAGGGAACATATATAAGCAGTATGCCCAAAGTCAGACACAAAGCAAGTCACTGTTATCTTGCCTACGGTTTGATTTGGTTATTTTCGTGCCAAAGACCAGAGACAAAGCATAGTGTCCATTTTCATGATACAGCTCATAACAAACAAGAGAAGCAGCGATGGGTCTGCAAACAAGAAACAAGTGTAAGAGAAGAGCAGCAGGGAGTTGGTAGAGAGAACAGCAGGGCACAGCAATGGGTAATCAAAAAAATAAATAAATAGATTGTGCATAGATTGTGGCCATATAAAAATATTCAGCTCAACTTTGCAACTTTTTTTGTAATATAAGAAAATGAAATGCATTAATCATACAATGTGCTTCACCATAACACCTTCTTAGACTTTAATTCTTAGTTTGGTGATCTCATACTGCCCTCTTCTGGTCATCATGATAGAAAGCGTTTCTGTTCTTCTACCGTATGTTACTCACTTTTTCAGGTCACTTTTTTAACAATATTGCCCATCAGTTTTTGTGTTTATGAACACCACTTTCCATCAGTTCCTGAATTACATATCCTCATCTTCCTCACCTTTCATTACTGTCTTCATAGATACTGATGTCAGAGCCAGGAAAACTGCTGCAGAAGGTGAAAGTGTGGCTACAGGAGTACTGGAATATCACAGACCTCATGGCCATCCTCATATTCTCTGTTGGGATGGTTCTGCGTCTCCAGGAACCACCACTCATGAGCTATGGGCGGGTCATCTACTGTGTCAATATCATCTACTGGTACATCCGGCTGCTTGATATCTTTGGAGTCAACAAGTATCTGGGTCCCTATGTGATGATGATTGGCAAGATGGTAAGAGGATGCAGGGGTGGACAACTACATCTGTGTGTCTGCCTGTCTCTGTTGTAATCAACAATATCTCCCTTTATTTTATCTTCAGTATATATTTTCTTTGGCATCTACAACCAACCAAATCAGAAAAAAGATTTAGACGCTATGGAAAATACAAATAAAATATAAAGATGGTAAATCTTACTCTTTCATTTCTATGCACATAAAATGAATCCAAGAAATATCTTTCATTTTTCTTTCTCGCCAATTTTATTTCATTTGTTAACATACATCCACTTTTTGGGTCTTCAACAGACACACACACAAAAAGCTTGGTCAGTAAAGCTTAGTCCTTTACAGGGTCATGTGATCTGCTGGAGACTATGCCACCTCTCTTTGGGAAAGAGGCAGGGCTTCACCCTGGACAGGTTGCCAGTCCATCACAGGGCCACACATAGACGAACAACCATGCACCAGTTCCTTCATACTTCATTAAAATGTCTTATGGTTATAAGGATAACAAGTGATGAAGCACTTCAGTTGTTATTTTGTCCCATTTTTTCTGCAAACATGTCTTAAGATCTGCAGCAGTACAGGGTAATGGTTGTTCCAATTTTTTTTTTTTTTTTTTTTGTTAAGAATTCTCCACACATTTGAGCAGGCTCTTAACTTAGGTTAACAAATAAAACCTTGACATATCTTGGATTCATACTGTTTTCAGAGAAATAAAAGCTGAAGTACATTTAGGAATCATTGCATTTTGTTTTTGTGAACATTTTCCAAATCGTTCCAACTCTCTCTGATTTGGGGTTGTATCTGTCTTCTGGGGTAAAGGGTAAAGTCTTTGGGTAAAGGATCTATGCTGATTGATGGTTCACCCTGAGCTCCATGATTGCAAAAATGTAGTGTTAAAGTGTTATTTAAAAAAAAAAAAAAAAACAGTTCTAACAGAGCTCTTGTGTCCCTCAACTACATCATTTAATCATAACAAGTATAAGGTCTGAACCTCTGATTAATGCATGAAGGCCTTTGACATGGACTCTGTACTGGACACAAAGTCTTTAATATGAAAATCAGCAGTCAGTTAATGAGAGATATTTGACTTTGCATTAATGATTCAGTCAAGTCATTAATCTATGTAATACTCCAGCACTATAAGCTTGTTTCATGACAAAAGTGTCAATGCAAATTTAAAGGAGTCAAATTTATTTGTAACTTATGACTTCTTTTAACAGTTTAAGTAATCACAATGAGAATGATAAGTGCTGCTCTAACTTGGCTTTTAAGGTATGACTGAGAGTGACAGTGAGTGACAGTCTGAATCTAAAAATACACAGTCACAGAGGTTAATGGAGCATAAATTAGGCCTTTTCAGCATGGCAATCTTCTTAATCAAGCTGAAATTAACCCGTATTAGGTCCATTTTAGATATTAGTTGTAAGTCTTATGCTAAAATAAATCAATTTAAACTTAAGTTAATCAACTTTGTCTTTGTGTAGATTTTTTTTAAACTGCTTTTCTGTTCTTCTACTATGACACAAGTTTTTCCCTTTCCATTAATATTCATACCTACTGTTTTTCTCATTTTTAATCTACTCACTCCTTTCAAAGATGATCGACATGATGTACTTTGTGATCATCATGTTGGTGGTGCTGATGAGCTTTGGGGTGGCACGTCAGGCCATCCTCAACCCTAATGAAGACCCGTCCTGGATGCTGGCTCGGAACATCTTCTTCATGCCTTACTGGATGATCTATGGAGAGGTGTTTGCCGACCAGATTGACCGTAAGTTGGGGGTATAAACTGCAGATATATATAAATATCTATCATTTGGATGAAGATAGTTTCAGTGTCTGAGGAGAGAAGCAACTACTGTCACCAAATACACACGTATCTCATAGATTAAATTTCCCTGTCTGTATAGACTTTCTCTGTTGAGGACACTAGTGTTGCTCTTGTTCATTTTGTCTCTACATTCGCGTATACCATATTGACGGAAGGAGATTTTGCTCATTAAATCAGAAATAGGCTTTGAAAAGTATCTGTGAGGAAAATATCCTGAAAGAGACTATGGTGTGCTCTTCTGTTGTCTGTTTGTACTGTACTGTACTGTATATGATGGTGTGTAAGGAGTGGCCCAAAGAGAAGAGATCTGAAATAATGCTTTCATTCTTTGTTTCAGATATGCATAGTAGGAAGTTACAGCAAAGGCTGAATGAAAAACTCTGGCTGGTCGAAAATTGCTTTCGAACTCAAGGAACCTGGCGTAATAATGGTCCATCCCACATTTCCCAGTGCAGTCAAAATCCCAGTAAATCTATACATATAGATCTCAATTTAACTACATCTTTCCCACCTCACCTTTGCCATCCTTGCCACCATGTCATGCCTACTCCCACAAGAGGCCACTTGAGACAAGTGTGCATGCAGCTCCATGCTCTAAAGCTAAAGTTGCCCTCATGTGTTGGTATCTCGGGTCAACTACTGGATATCAGCATCAACTGCTAGTCAGAAAAATCTGAAGTAAATGAAGGCCTGACTCAGTGATACTGTCTGTCTTTCCCAAAACTTTAAGACAGCTAGTAGCTTGGCCAAAGGCTATACCTTGTAGGCAACTTTACTCTGACTAGTTTTGTAACTGGCTGGCAAATGACACTGTTATATGGCAGCAGTACTTTTCAAATGTGTTTATATTTTTATGATCTTTGTTTTTGGTCAGTCGTCACATCAAGAGGAAATATCTAAATCGGATATTTCTTTGATGTTCCTTCCCTTAATTTTGTTATTTAGCTGTAAGTTAGTTTCATTTGAAGAGATGAGTCTGCCATGATAATGCCTTGTGAATCATGAACCACCCTATCACCTTCTCTTTACGCCGGCTCAGCTTCTCACTGGAGCATTTGTACTATTGCTGAAATATTTCAACAAATATGTCCAACTTTTAGCATGACACGAATTACCACTAAAATAGAACACCTGTACATACACCTGTATGCACAACAGAACATAGATGTTAACTACCTTTCATCATCTGCAATCTGTTTTTTCACGTGGTTCAGTTGTCAGAGTTTTTAAGACCAAATTTTTGAGAAGGTAAAAAGAAATAATTACTTCAGTTCTCTATCTTTGGGCTGCATTGTGTATAACAATTTAACACCTAAGCACTGATAAGCATGACGAGAATGAATCTCAAAGGCAAACAAACCAAGTACAAATTGAACATTCCCCAGACAAGCAACAGCAACTGAACCATCACCGATGGAAAAAACATACTTTGTGTCCTAAATACATTTCAGAATGATTCAGAACAATCCACCATTTGTGAATGAAGCTATGGCTTTCATGTGGCAATATATTTTAAACGTGTGTTTAAATATATTGGATACTAAAATTGTGATGAGACATAACAAACGTGTTTTTGTGTGCATTTTGCTTTCAAATACACATTTATGATCACTAGCCCCTTCCATTATATTGTACATTCTTTCCAATTCCTTCTTTAAGAGAGGAAGCATAAAACTAAATTATGCTTCTTGTTTGTTTGCAAAATTATGCATATATGCATTTTGTGTGCTATTTTCTGTTGGTTTTTTTTTGTTTGTTTGTTTGTTTGTTTGGGGGGGGTGTCTTGTAGTTTTTGCAATCAAAGTGCAATGTGTCTTTAAATATTTTGTGGCCTCTTTAATTTTTTTAGCTTTTACCATGCACTTTATTTTACTTGTGTTTTTGGTTCTTATAATGTGTCTGCATGTATGTCTAATTCAACATGCATCAAAACTTTCACTGGAAATGTAATTAATGAAATGAAGGTCTCATCAAAATATGATTTCCCCTGCATTACGGTATGTTTGTTTTCTATTTGTGGACGTTGTGCAGCTCCCTGTGGGCAGAACATCACTACAGACGATGGGGTGGTGGTGGCCCAGCCTCCATGTAAGACTGGTGCTTGGATTGTCCCAGCGATCATGGCTTGCTATCTTCTGGTGGCCAACATACTTCTGGTTAACCTGCTCATAGCCGTGTTCAAGTAGGTTAACCCTTCAATGTTAAGATTTTTTTTCTTAAACTAATTATTGCAACATCACACAGGTTGCAACAAACCTGTTTTAGCTGCACGATGACAGAAATTTTAATACTCACATGGGAACAGTCAACGCAGGTGTACAAAAACAGCACAGATATTGTATACTGTCCTTGTAGAGATTGATACAAGCTGGTATGATAGTATCTCAAGTCCCATTCTTTGGACATTTCTTTGCATTGAATTTTTATATATGGAGGTCAGTTTATCTATGTGTCAATAATCAAACTTTCACCTTTCTTTCGTCTTATTGTTCACCTGTGTTTTTCTCTTCTTTTTTTAATCACTTTCATCACTGATTTGCAATCTGTCTGGTTGGTAATAGTAATACATTCTTCGAGGTGAAGTCCATTTCAAACCAGGTGTGGAAGTTCCAGCGGTATCAGCTCATTATGACCTTCCATGAACGCCCGGTTCTTCCTCCACCCCTCATCATCTTCAGTCACATCACTATGGTCCTAAAGCATCTGTGTTGCCGATGGCGCAAGCATGATGATGATGAGAGAGACTATGGACTGAGTGAGTTGTAGATGAGCATTAATAAACCTTGAAAAATTACAGTGTGAACAGCAGTGTTTTCTGACTTTTGTGATTTAAATCCTTTTATCAGTTTTTGCTGTTTTTTTTTTTCTTTACAAAAGTTTGAATAACATATTTTTCATAACAGCAGTCCATTGAACACTGGCATTGTGACACTGCCATTTTTGTTGTTATCTTCAGAGCTCTTCATCACAGAGGATGAGCTGAAAAAAGTCCATGACTTTGAGGAACAATGCATAGAAGAGTACTTCAGAGAGAAAGATGACAGATTCCACTCATCTAATGATGAGAGGATAAGAGTCACATCTGAGAGGTCAGACACAACTACACACACAAAAAAATGTCTGTAACTTACAAGCCCTTTTTGACCCAATTGTCAATAAACATACATTTATGCTTTTTGGGGCTGCGGCATTTTCCAAAAATGTTAAGGTCAGTTAAACGTAGGACAACCAATTAAGAACTGTCATTCACCAACAGCTGACATGGGGAAATTATTACTTTGAGAAACTTCTGTGGAAAGAAGAATCCCTATGTTAATCTTCTTTAAATTCAGCAATAACATAGGCATCTGTAATGGAGCATCACACAGAGGAAATGTGTACCACATTCAGAGGAATCAGTGTTCCAGTTCTTTTTCAGAAGAAAAAGAAATGGACACTGTGAGCTCTGGATCGATCAAAGATGAAGAAGACCATCCAGGCTGTTATCAGTAAGGAGTCCAAAAGCTGTGCTCTGTGATGGCTTGAGGTTGTATCAGTTCCTCTGGCAAAAGTATTTACACTACTGAAGTAGTGGGGTCATGCAGAAAAGTATAGAGAATTTTTAGGGCATCATATGCTGTCTTTCTAGATGACATATTTTCCATGGACAACTTTCTAGAATTTGTCAACAAGATTATACAAATACACAATCTAGACTCTGAGGAAGAAGATGCTCTGGGTGCTGGACTATTCTGGCTGAAGTCCTGACCTGGCCAAGATAAAAATATATGGAAAATTTTGACATGTAAAACAATGACAACACTGTATGTTGCAGCATTCCAAAGTCGTAAATCCTTTATCGTCCCAACCTTTTTTAAAAAAAAAAAAACATGTTTCAAATTTATAATCCTTCATCATATTTACTCATAAAATGCAAACTAAATGTAAAAATCACTGTGTTTGTTAAAGGCTGACAGTTGATATTCTTATTTTCTGTTTTTTCTGTGCTGTATGATAGCGAAGAGAGCCAATCATAATACAAAAAGAATAAAAGGAGAAATGGAAAAAAAATAGAGAAAACAGATTTGCTTGTTCCTTTTATCAATTCTGTCATTTTTCCTCTACTCCATCAGGGTGGAAAACATGGCAATGCGTTTGGAAGAGGTCAATGAAAGGGAACACTTCATGAAGGCATCACTGCAGACTGTTGATATCCGTCTGGCCCAAATGGAGGAGCTAATTGGGCGAATTGCTGTGGCACTGGAGCGCGTGACAGGTGTTGAGCGCGTGGAGATCAGCAAAGCACGTTCGCGGACTTCATCTGACTGCACAGACTCCGCATACATACTCCGCCATGTTGAGTGCCCAGAGGCAGCGTACATCCTCAGGCAAAGCAGCTTTAACAGCACAGAGGGGAATGCGTACCGCCTGCAGGAGGCACTGGAGGGAACTGCTGAGGGCTCCATGTCCCCTCCCTCTCCTACTGGCATGGCTACACGGACAAGGAGTCACTCATTTTATGTTGGAGGAGGTCGTGTTAGTGAACGTACAAGAACGACTGAAGGAGCTGAAAGTTTCTTCAAAGAACGCTCACTCAGCCTCCACCGAGCCAACAGCTCACAGTCTGTGTCCTCAGCTGCCGCCCCCAAGGAGTCTAAGCCCCTCCCACTGGCGACACTGTCAGTTTCCCAGCAGCACCGTCCCTCATCATGCATTGATATCTATGTCTCAACCTCTGAAGAGGTGGGGCCCGCAGAGGTGTTTCTGGATTCTCTCCGTGTGGTCCCACCTCTCCAGAGAGACTGCTCGCTGCAGTCAGACACCATGGAGATGGTGCTGCCGGAAGGCCGTGACTTCAACAGCACTGCCACTGGCGGTTTGGGCGACAGGCACTCGGAGGGCGGAGCAGGCAGCAGTGGAACACCTGGAGCTATGTTTGATGACAGTGCAGCTGCTGATTTGTCACTGTGCTCAGCACATCTTTTACCAGACACCACCCTACCTCCTTGGGATATGGAACCATCTCCACCTCCCTCAGCAGGGTTGCTTGAACGTTCTAAGAGCAGCCGCTATCTCTCTACATCAGGCACAGCCTTCCTGGATGATCCTCCTCTGGTCAAGTCTCACAGCCTCATGTTCACACCAAAGGGTTGCTATGGTGGGCTGGGGGCAGGAGTGCAGGTAAAGGCTGCAGAGTACACCAGCATCACTGACTGCATCGATACACGATGTGTCTCTGCTCCATACACTCCTGCAGAATGCTCCCACTCACCAGGAGCTTCCAGCTCCTTCCCATTTGATAAACCGTCAGACATTAGTTCTTCTCACCCAGAGAGAGAGGCAGAGCTTAGTCACACAGAGTCTGATCCAGAGGACCCTGAGGACATGATCGCAACCCCTGATACCCCTCGCCTTGGGGTCCTTGGTGGGCCCAGTGGAGCCCCTCTCTGCTCTCCCTTCACCAGGCTGGAGCGAGCAAACAGCTGCTCTTCAGATGACTCCCATCCTTCTCTCACTCTGGCCCCTCCGCACAGGAAGAGCCTGTCAGTGAGTGAGAGGATGGAGAGGGGACCGGGTTTGGGAGCAGACCGGGGGCCTGGGCTTGGGGGACGGGGTCTGGCAGGACCCAGAAACCCCTTCCTCAGGAGCAAGTCTGGAGCAAGGCCAGAAACAGCCAAGACTGACAGCCTCTCCATAAGGAAGCTTGCTGCTCCGGCAGCTTTCCGCAGCTTTGATAGACAAAACTACACGTGACGAGGACGTGTGTGTAAGTGCACTCGCACACCGTTAATGCCAGCGTGGGAAACTGAAAGGATAAACATGAAAGCAGGGTTGAGCTGCCTCTAGATGCTGCTCTGGACCAGATCTACACTTTTTCACTTACATTTTAAGCTAGAGACGTTTATTCATAGTCAGTACTGAAGCTTTATCCTGAGTCAGGAGTGGATGGGGAAAGAGACTAAACATTTAGAAGGTCCTGTGTACATCAGTCCAAGCAAATGGATGAATCTAGAGTAGTTTGTACCTCTTATAGCTAAGTAACTTTCAATGGAGTGTTACGGAAATGGAAGGTGTATTTGTGTTGTACGTCTTCCATCAATTTACTTTACTTCAAGTAGACATTTGTCACTGTATTACATTACATATCAGTCATAATAGTCAGACAAAGTACACTGCTGTTCCTAGGTGCATTAGATCTAGACACTGTCAAGTCTGAGGGACAAAAAGGGGAGATATGGAAAGAGAAGGCAGTCACCTCATTTTGCCTTTTTGTCTTGGCCTTACCACACCAAAGGTTTTGCTTTAAAAGCATTTTTTTTCTCATCTTATAAATCTAATTTAAACTGAGACTGCAACACTATCAGCCAGAAGTTTTAAAGAAGCTGTCTTTTCTGACTGGCTTATATGAGATTTGTAAAGTTTTTAGAATGAACTGCCCTTCAGGCTATTATCATTATCACTCATGTGGTAACAACTTCCCTCTGCATGCACAGATATGCTTTTGTGCTCAATTGATCAATTTATACTTCCTTTTAAAGAGTATAGTATGTAATTGACCAAGAAAGCTGATTTTGAACATGCATAAGTGAAGAAGTAATTTCTCTGGCATGTGTTTCCAGTCAGCCCATGCTCAATCCATGAGTCTATGTGGAGTAACAAAATGAGGGTGCTTCAGACCAGTGCATCAGAAATGTTCTGTAAGAAAGGAAGTGTGTGCATGGCGACATTCTTTACATACAGTAGTCTCTGAAACCCTTCAAATCATGGTCGAGGCATGGGTTTTAACAAGTGCAATTACAAAAGACAGGGACAAGAGGGCGCTGTGAGTCTATGTCAGAGACTGTGCTTGCTAGGAGAAGCTGGTTTGAGCCACAGATATCTAACCATCTATTAATATAAAACCCTATCCTAAACATCTAGTGTTATATATCGATGGTTTAAACCCTCTCCATCTATGTCAGACATCAAATATCTTCATGAATCGTAGCTCTCTTGTAGTCCAGCCCTTTTCCTTCAAGCTTTTATCAGTGGAATTATTTTTCAAAGTCTCACATCCAGCTGCATCTCATTGATCCGTCCTTCATCTATTCCATAACTTTTAATTGTGTTTCTCCTTTACTTTTTAAATTCCATTCAAAGAAAAACACTGCGAAGAGACACTCTTACAGAAAGCAGTCGCTCAGTGATTAAGCCAGTTATAAATGATAAAATGTACAGGTCACAAAGAGTTTGTTAAAAAAAAAAAAAAAAGAGCTACTTTTTTTAATTTACCTTTAAAGAAGCTTGAGAATAAGCTGTGGAGTATATGCATTCTGCTGAGATTTAAGAAAAGCATGCATTTTAACTGACATGAAAGAGCAAAGGTGGAGTTACTAATATTATTAACAGATGAAAGATAGATTAGTGTTTTTAAATGTTCTCCTTTATTATTGCCATCTGGTGGGGAGAAGGATGTCTCTCAGATAGCGTTGTAAAGATAATGTAGGTGAGATTGATAGAATCCTTAATGATTTAAATGTTTCTTTTATATTTTCTCGCTATTAATTCAGTTTTAATCACGTTGCATTTGTTTTGAGATGATAGTTCTATTTATTGATATTTTCTTGCTCATTACTGATGATTAAAGTAAATTCCTGTTTGCATTACAAAATGAACATTTATATCTTTTCAGTGATATTTTTGTCAAATGTTAAGTATTTTCTAAATAAATCTTTAAATTCAATAAAGGATTGCCATCTATATGCACTAAATGACAATGTATAATATATTAAAGATAGTATACTCTTAAATACTGTACATTTAAATCATATTCAAAGTATTTAAAGTAGTTTTTATTATGAGTTGTATCAAGCAACTTATGACAGTTTTCTAATGTTGACATGGCAATACACAGCTGCCATTATACCAAACTTTGGGTGCCTTTTGGGCATAAATGGAGTATGTGGGGACTAATGTGAAGACTCTGTGAAATTTCTCATCTATGTATTTATTTTCTCTGTTCATGGGTTAAAATACCGAAGGCCAAATACTGAATATTTTCCTCACCATTTTGTTTTATATGGACACGTCTCATGTACAGAGTGGAGGTAGACTGTGTTGTTGATGGTGTGGGCATTGATTTATATTCACCCAAAAATATACAAACTGGTTAGAGCATGAAAGGTTCATAGAGTGAGAAAAATAAAATCTGTTTTCAGATGAAATTGAGACATTAGGATGAGGACACAGCTTCACCATATGGCTGGCGTTGTTGCAGTAACTCCCTCGTCTTGCCTGAACAAATTTAACTGACTCATCTGAGGCTCAGCCCAATTTCACAATCTAAACGTTTGCCCTCAGTTGATGATGCTGTCAGAAAATATGCAACTGTGGTCAGTGAACTCTATTGTCTGACCAGGAAACATTAACCTGTCTTTGGAAATTAATCTCTATAATCTCCCTTTATCCTGGTACTTTTACATAAACTTTGCATTGTTGAGACATGGCCAGTAAGGATCATGCATGTTAGACAAATTTAGTGGTATGTTGTACTAAGTTAACACATGTTAATTAATTTGCAGATTCTTTAACAAATATGTGAATTACATTCTAACTAAAAGATGAAAGGTTTACCCCAGGTCAGTGCTCAGGGACTATAAAAATTATATTATGGAGAGAAGAAACGAAAGAAACAATAAAGAATTATGAGTTTGTCTTGAGCATCAAATATAATCACTGTGCTTTATGAGTCTAATCCAGAATCTTACACAGAAGATCACAGAAAATCTGTATATATCGTTTTATGTCTTCAAAAATTGCAGTAGTATGTGAATGAATGTCTTCATGCCCGCTTAAACTTGTTCACTCGCTTGAATTTAAATAGCCAGTGATGCAAAAAAAGGGATGGATTCATGGATTTTTTTTCTTCTTTTTTTTTTTTTTTCTTTGAAGATAGTTGTAGAACAGGCTCTGATCATGCACAGTTAATGCATTCATGCAGTTATTCCAGTTTGAACCAAACTTTGTCAAACCAAATGGAAACGAAGCTGAGTCATGTTCTGGTGACCTATCGTCTACATAGCTGTGGCAGACGGGATGAATATAAAAATAATAACAATAAAAAAATAAACAAATAAAAAACATGGTTGGATCATCGAGTCAAAGGTCTGCATCACAAATGATAAAAACAGATTGGCTGTGTTTGAATAATGCCCCCCTGTTCCAATTAGAATGATTGTATAGTTTGTTTATCCACACGGTCAGGAATAACAGATATCAGATGACTTACATGTCCTTGATTCTTCAGGGGCTGTGTGGTCTATTTGACATCCTTATGGGAGGGTGAGGGGGGGGGGGGGGGGGGGGGTGGAAGACGTTGAAAATTGGGACGTGAGAAACATACGTGTTCAACTTACTCTTGTATGTACTTGTGTGTGGATGACACTAATAACAGGGAGGCATGCTGACACAACACAGCCCCACAGAATCCCAGTGTACAGTATTTTTAGTTATTTCCCTGTGCTCTGGTGTACAGTTTTGGGTAATCATGAGCATATGATGATAATCAACAAATTTCCTTTCTTCCTTGTAAACCTGTGACTCGTGAGCTAAAGGAGCGTTTCACGTACATGTTCTTTTCAGCAATAAGTGCTGATGTTGTTCAACTAAAAGGGACTCATCCCTGTACTTGCCACACTTCATTTAATGTCCTTTATATGCATGCAGTTCTTCCACTCAGCTTGTACAGAGATGACCTGAAATGTTGACTAAGGGAAAGATAGAGAAAGATTATAATATGAAATCAGAGTAGTGAGTATTTGGATGCAAATATAAATCTGTATTCTTCAATGTGAATAGGATCATGTCTGGCATGCATTGTTAAATTAAAAAAAATTAAATAGATTGGTACTCTGAGTCTGCCCCGTTTGTGCTTTGCCCAGACATTTCTGCCATACCTACTTCCTGTATAACAGATGTGGGAAATGTACATGATGATATGTCAAGGATGTCAGCGCTGTTGGGAGTGTTTGTTAGCTGCTATGGGAAGAGTGTCTCCCACTGCCTCCCCCCTGAGTGAGATGAGTGAGACAGGTGCTGCTGCCACGTTTAAGGCTTGTCCCACTGACCCGAGGCAGAAACTTCCAGTTGACCCCAATACACTGAATTCATCATTTGAAATAGTACTTTTTTTCTTAGTACTTGAGTGACTATCAACCACCACATGCATTCTTTCTCTCTCTCATGTGTATATATATATATATATATATATATATATATAGATATATATATATATATATATATATATATATATATATATATATATATATGCACACACATATTGTGGAGCTGTCTGTCTCATGAACGACGGACTGGACTGAGACTCCCAGTCCTGCTCGGCTGTGGGTTTGTGTGTGTGTGTGTGTGTGTGTGCGTGTGTGTGTGTGTGTGTGTGTGTGTGGAGAGAGGGGAGGGGAGGGAAGGGCTGCTCTTCACACGAGTGAGCGGGGGCCAGCAGTGGTGCGCCAGCTCACACTGCGCACGTGGAAAGAGAACATTTTGTACCGAGACGCAGCACGTGCCTCCTTCTCTCGGTTACACCTCGCGCACGCGCCCAGACACGCTCGAAAACAACCTTATCTTTGCCACAATTATGTCAACACGCCGATACGACCCAGAAGCGCCGTGCACTTTTGAACTCTTGCACTTTTTGGAGAGACGGGTAGAGGGGAGCGGAGGGAGGAGCGCCTCCTCTTCCACAGAAATGTTTACAGCTCTGCTGAAGGAGGAGCAGGAGGTGACTGCGGGATGCACCAGTCCGGCCAAGACCCCAGTTTCAACTAGATTTTCTTTTTCCTGGAAATCTGGGGATTCTGCTACTGGACAGAGCAATATGGGAGGGTGGGGGGGCAATCCTGGGAAAGGCAGTGTGGGGACTTTGTGTGAACTCCTCTGCAGTCTTCTCGAACTTTTCTAGTTGTAACCCATCGTGTCAACACCATACATATAAATTAAGGGATTCAGATCATTGTGCTTTAAGGTTGTGACTCAATACTGCATTGCAGACAAGACTTCATCCTCTGCTGAAGGGAAGAGGATGTGTTTTTCTGATATTCGAGAGAGGCGTGGCGCTCTCTATTGCCATAAATACCACGAGCTTCTGACAGTCCCATCGTGTGAAATAGATTCAATACATAGCGAGGATGCAACTTTTTTTTTTCCCCCAAGTCATGTGGCATAAAATGCAGACAAATGCATCTATGTGGACTATTTATCTATAAACAAGGGAAGAGTGGGGCTATCTTGAGTTATTTCAAAAGGAAACTGTCATCGCAGCTCCCCCAAAAACTAAACAGGATTTTCTAAGAACTTGGCCCAGTAAGAACCACCCACTGCACTGGGAGCACCCCCTTTTAAACTTGAGGGTTCTTATATTACATTCTCAAGTGGCCAGGCTGCACAATTCTCTATTGCAAACTACATTACTATTAAAATATGAACACAGCATTGTAAATCATCTGACTGGAAGGTTTGATGTTCAGACGAAAGAAAAAAGTTGTCTAAAGACTGCATATGTGATGCAAAAGGAGGGAACAGATTGGAATTAGAGACATCAGGAAAATCACAAATCTTATAGTATTGAAAGTATGAACATCTGCAATACTCGCCAATTCAGGCAAAAGTGGAAATGGTTAATACTTAATATGTCAAGCAAGGTTTTTCTTAGTTGTTTTTCCATTTACTGAATCAGTACTAAAGCTATATAATATGTGAGTTTGGCTACTCAAAGTTTGCAACTGCTAAGGTACTCTGACTAAAAATAATCACATGAACTGTCATGACACTAGCAAAACCCCATAAACTTGATTTAATTAACAAGTAAATCGAGCATTTAGAAGCAAATAAGATACATGCTATGTTCAGCACATTCATGCAGGCAGAGTGGATGAAACTGTTGTAAAGCAGGCTATTGCTGTTGTTTGTATTGTGAATTTATACATATCATTAATGTCTTATAATTGATTTCTCTTTACCAGTAAGGGAAATTATAAATAAAATGTGCACATTTTACACATCTTTCTTCTTGAACTTGCCAAGGTTCAACTGTAGGTTGCAGGACAGAAGAGGGCTGTGCTAATTTAGGATCATGCTGTAAAACTAGGACAAAATAAGACTCGTGCTCAGCACCGGCTGATTTATCGGTTTATATTTAAAAATCGGTGCAATTTTTAACTCTATGGTTTAACATAGAGTAAAAATGGGCACAGATTTTTATGACATTATTGAAATTATTAAATGTATCTGTTTCAGAGTAAGTTGTAGATAGTGTGTTGTAGTGTTATGAAGAATATAATAAGAAATGTCAAAGGCGTGAATATTAGCTACTGAGTTATAAAACATACATTAACTACACTTTGCAGGGTTAATAAAGTCGCAAATCAGCTTTTTGGTTATCATGTGGGAGTTTACTTTTTTTAAAATTAGAAGTAGAATAACGGAATTATGACTACGGCTACGTGTTTACTTTTGCGTAGTCACTACGCAAAAGTAAACACATCTGTTAAATTCCAATGAAATTGTTATTTGAAATGTATTTGATGATTAAAATTGTACGCTGAAACTTGACGGCCACATTTCCCAGCCATATGAAGTACCTTTGATGCAGCATCAGTGTGGCTCGGCCCTAGTTTTTTAAATCAATCCCGCCCTGTGATTGGTCCAGAGTCACGTCACTCACTCCTGTGAGTAGGCGACGCCAAAGGCCGAGTCACGTTTCCTGTCGTCCAATCACAGCCCGGTTTTATTATGACACCGTGGGATTCCGCGAAATAGTTTCTTGGAGTTGAAAGAAGTGCTGCTCGCAGTAATTTAGGACAGTTGCCTCACGAGTGGGAGCCCACAGGAAGAGGGAATACGCGAAGGGACGATACCTCGGCCGGCAAAACTCAGCTTTGTTTTTAATTGAGCAGGCTTTTCGAGAGAAGATCTAGAGGGGAAGAGCGAGAAGTGGAAGACACAAACGGCTGTCTTTCATGAGGCGGCGTTTCTTTATCCGCCCAGCATCCTCAACGAGAAACCGCACAGTCTTTGCGGGACAGTCACATTGGTCACGACACGTGTGGATGATTAACCACGTTTCCTTGGAGGACTGCCGTCTGAATACTTTTGGGTTGTCTGTATAGGAGATTGTAGATTTATTTTCTTCTCCGCCCGGCTCTGCGGTAGAGGTTAGTGATGTCTGAGCTCCGTGTCTCTGCGGACTGCGTCCCCAGTCGTCCTCCGGAGAGGACAGAGGACATATTGAAAGAGAACCAAGAGAACGGGACTTTACTGATGGTGGCAATGATTTTATTGGACTTGAAGAAATGCAGCCCCGACTCTCTCAGCTCGGTGGGCGGCAGATGTCTCGGGAGCGGTGAAGCCGGCGCGCAGGAGAAGGAAGAGCGCGGCACCGAGGACAGCCGGGGGTCCTCGGCTCTCAAATCACCCCAAAACAAGGCGGGCGCGAGACAGGAGTGCCCCGAGAAAAAACACCGCTGCCCCTTTACCGGCTGCGGGAAGGTGTATGGCAAGTCGTCACACCTCAAAGCTCATCTCAGAGTCCATACCGGTAAGTGCCCGGTGGCGGTGGTGACACGCCTACAAAACTCAGAGGCTCGGTTCTGTCGACGACAGCAAAACCGCGCTGCGTCACTTGTCCCGGCTATCATTAGAGAATAAGACGCACCTCCACACTGTTGAAACTCAGCCGGCCACGTCAAGGTCGTCGCATATAAAACTTGTTCTGAAATGTTTCTAATATTGCACGAGTCTTTCCAGTTGTTTATTACAATCTAATCACAAATTCAAGAGTTCGCTCAAAACTCAAAATGTTAATAGTAGAGCAGAGACGCGGTCCGTGCAGCCTCTTAAAGTGACATGCGTAGTTGTGCCTACGTGACCACATGTTCTCTCAAATAAAGAACAAATTACATGAAGCGCCGTCCCCGTGAACTCGCCTGCTGGGGGTGTGGCTGACCGGGGCACGCCGAACCGGAGACTGGTCTGCTGATAGGGGAGGTGAGGCGGAGGCGAGATAAAGGCCTATTTTAATGTGTTGTTGACACGCAGCAGCGCCGGGGTCCTGCGGGAACACCACGTACCCAGACGTCATGGACGTCAGACTGTTGGGCAGTAGGCTGGTGCATCACCGTGGAGGGTGAAGCGCGATGTTTCTCAACATTACGGCAATATTCTGAGTGTCATAGCAGCCTATTTTAAGATGGATAACTGCAGTTAATGGAGGTAGACCTACAGGAAGTAGCTAGTACACACATACATACACTCATATATATATAATATATATATATATATATATATATATATATATATATATATATATATATATATATATATATATATATATATATATATATATATAATCAGTTCCCACAGGTCACTGCGACACCGTTGTCCGCGCTAGTTCGGCCAGAACTTGCTCCCCTGCACCACTGTTTCCTTATACGTCATCCTCCTCCACTCCCCTCACTCAAGTCGTAAACAAGAGGAGACACGTGGTCTGGTAGAGCACGCGGTGGAAGAGTTGGGGTGTGCCCTAGTGTGTGTGTGTGTGTGTGTGTATGTGTATGCATCCCTGTGTTTGTTTTGTTCGTAGATCTTTATTTTCAACAATTTCAAAATCAATATGCCCAACAAAATATATCGAAAATGAGAACAACTGTTAGTCTTAGAAAGCTAATCAATGTGTTGTTTTTTTCTGGTACTTTTTCCTCCACATGCTTTTGATCATTTTTAGTCATTATAAGGGTTATTAATCACAACAGCGTTTACTCAGTGACAACACAGTCCTTCACTGTTAGTGTCTTTCTGTTTGTTAAATACAAATAAAATTAAATATAATGCACTGAACATAAATGATGGAAATAGCTGGCATGACATCTTCCATATAGCATTTGTAACATTGTTAGGAAGTTTGGAGTTTATGGCCATCTTTGGATTATTTTTCTTTGGGAACCAGAATAATTATACATAGATAAAATGATAGAAGGGGGTTGAGTTATCAGGCTTAATTATCAGGGTGCAACCTAAGTTCCCTAACTGACTGTAATGCTAATTGTTTCCTCCTCCTACAAAATACTCAGGAGGGAAAACATACCAACACTCGATGTGCATTGTACAGTATCGTGGTATCTGTCCAGGCTGTACCCTGCCTCTCATATGTTGACAACTGGAATAGGCTTCATCAAATCTCTACAATTCCTAACAGGATCTAAGAGGGGATGGAAAAAGCATGAATGATTGAACGTATACATTCTGCTTTACCATACAGTCCATTGACGGTCTGTCTCTCTTTAGAAAAACAAAACAAAAAACCAACAACAGATCAAGTCATATTTAGAATGACTGGAAAATGCCAAACATGTCTGTGGTAGATGTATTACCCTCTCAGCAGAGGAATGATGATAACAATTAGCATGTGACTAATATTTTCTGGTGAATGGATGTCCTGGGACCCGTCTCTCAATTTTGCTTGGAAATGACTCCCTGGCATGTCAGTCAGCCAGGACAGATCTTTAAAGAACCAAAAGCACTTAATCATGTAATTATTTACATAAGAACCACAAGTGTAAGAATTGAATAATGTGATGCTTTTTGAATAGGCCTGTGGTCCAGAAGCTCAAATATAATAATTATTTTTTTATCTCAAAAAGAATTTGGAGTTTGATGGATGTTGAGTGCCTCAAGTGGCCACTAGGTACCTCCTCCAAAACATATCTGAGTCCACTGGACACCCATTCAGAAAGTGTCACCTTCTTAAAAGAGGTCAGATTTTTATTTTTATACGAGTCATTATGATGTCATCAGCTATATTATTTTCTTCCTGACCAGTATGATAGTAGTTATTTTGAAAATTAATACATTATTAAGTACATAGTAAGCTTCAAATATGCTTGTTACTTAATAGCTTAAGCATCTATAACCTTTCTACTCCACTCCTTTATTTAAATGTGTCTCTTCCAACTTAATAAAGACAGAAATAAATTAATTTAAAAAAAGAAAGTAAAGGAAAAAGGTTGTCTTCCTTGGAAACATATTTGGAATATATCAAATATCAAGGGATCACTTACTTTCCTCTTTGCCATTTATTATCGAAAAAGTAAACAAAATGAAGTGTCAAAATTAATGAATTCAAAAGTAGGGAGTGCCACTGGGGACTTATTTATATCTTTGAAACTGAGTCATGGAGTTTTAACAAGTCAAAAGAAACTAAGAATTTAAGGAGGAAAGTGATCGATTTTTGCATTGTAATACAAACTGTAATAACTAAATTCAATGGTAAAGGTGACTTACTGAAATGATTGAAAAGTGTACAAAAACCAAATTTGTCTCCTCAGGCGAACGGCCCTTCAAGTGTACCTGGCCTGACTGCGGAAAGAAGTTCTCCCGATCAGATGAGCTGACCCGCCACTATCGCACACATACAGGCGAGAAGCGCTTCAACTGTCCGTTGTGTGACAAGTGCTTCATGAGGAGCGACCACCTGACTAAACATGCCCGGCGACACGCAGGCTTCCATCCCAGCATGCTCCAGGGCTCCAGTGTGGCCAAGAGACGCCGCTACTCTATGTCCATGTCCTCCTCTGATTCTGGGGACCAAAGCCCTACAGGAGTGTGAAACACACACACTCTCATGCTGTACAGGTATACACAAAGGTACAGAACAGTCAGAGAGGCTCGCACACCTTCATGTATGATATGTACCTTTGCATAAATCCCACTAAGAAAGATAGCTCAACCAGCCATATCACAGTTCAGGGAGTTTTCTTTTCACATGTGACATTGTGCAACAGCAAATAGCAACATTTTGAACCTGACTGCAGTCAAACTAGAGCTCAAAGTCTTATTCCCTGAGGTCATTTGTATGTATTAAGGGTTATTCAAGGTCTATCAGGAAGGTTTAACTGTTTTGCTTTCTTTAATGACTTTTGTCAGTTTTTCTGAAAGAATCTCCCATCAAAGCAATGTGTCTGTACATATAAACAATTGCCTGAAGAAGCACTACATGTGTGAACTTTCATGCTACATATGAAGATTGATTTAATGACAAGAAAAATCAACAATAAAGTATTGGATTGTTTCCTAGAGCATTGAGAATTTTCGCAATAGTCTTTTAGTGAATGTTAACACAGACTTTCGTACAGTTGCCTTTCAGTCCAGGTCCACGTGAATACAAGCTATAACAGTATTACTGTGTAAATATATTACAGGACTCTACTCAGCATAGTCTAGTTAAGTGTTATTAGAAATAAAAAGAAAAAAACTATACATAGGGAGATACAAGGCTTTGTACTTTAATTTTCCATGTATGACTATGGAAATCAGGTATAATCAGGTGTGTTATGAGGTTGTAATGTATATGCAGTGTGTTTTCTGTGTGGAAACTGAAATGTTGACATAAAATGATGAACCTGCAAATCAATGCACCAAAATACATTTATAGTACTTTAGCAAGACCATAACACATGAGCCAGTCTCATGGGAAACAAATTACACTTTTTACACTAGCATTTGCGTTGCTTCTTTCAGACTTGAATAATGTTAGCAGTGCAGGACAACATAACAGGGTAAAGCCTTTTAAAAGTTCAAGTGGTAACTTTTCTTTTGCTTGAAGATCAGTAGATCAATGACTGTCTCTAATACCAATGGTGCCAGTTGCTGTATGATGAAACCATATTTAATTTGTACATGGACTGCATTTTATAAGGACTCATGTTATGTGTGGTCATGCCAAACAACGTCACACCCCCAAGTGGTGACATGGAAGCACAACATTTCGTACAGTCATAAGAGTTTTCCTTTTCTTTTTTTTTTTGTTTTGTTTTGTTTTGTAGCACTTTGAGAACAGCTTTCATCATTAGTTTGTGAACGATTGTATTCCATCATGTAGCATGCTTGTATGTATTTCTTTGGTACAACCTATATTTTACTTGTCTGTTAATCTTTTATAACATTGCTAATGGGGTGGGGGGACTTGGTAGTCCACCAGGAGCCAGATACATTATTGATGTCATTAGATATTCTTTTTTTTATACTTGTCAGATGATTCATTCAAGTGTCTGTACAGAGTGATATAATTGTAGGACACAGACATTACATGCATTTGCTAAGTGAGATGTTTTTCTTTTCTGGCATTATGATAACTGTGATTACATGCTGGTGCCTTTCAGGCTGAAGCCCTCTCTTCTGATGCTACTGTACTGTAATCAGGGACTGACAATGCAAACCCCATGTTATTGCAAGACACCTTGCTGTGTAGTAATTACTGCTCATGGTTTTAACATTAAAATATTTTTTTTCTTACTAAACATTTGCCCTTTGCTCCTTTACCCAACCACATGCTGATATCTGGCTTCAATAAGGTGAACAGCTACAACACTTGGGTAAAACAGAAAGTCTTCCATTTGCATTGTGTTTATTTATCATCTTCATACACTGCACATAACAATAACATTGCTAAATACTGTAATGGAAGTGTGCACAATACAATAAAATCTTTTTTTTTTCTTTAAAAAAAAGGAAACCAGAAGAAAAACAGGTACCACTTGTGTTTACATGTTAAAAAGTAACTTCATTAACAGCAATTGCTCTTCATTTAAACAAAAGAATCAAGATGGCAATAAGTACCCACATCTTTTAAACTTTTCTGTACTTAAGGCATACTCAAAGAAACAGCTGATTAGGAGAAGAGAGAGGTTTGTAAATGAAGGAAATTGGTTCACCAAGTTAACATTTCTCAATGTTTTGTGGACAACGTTGTTTCCCTCCCATTAGTCAAAACAGAAATACGTGCCATTAAAATTATTTTTGGCATTGTAGGTGTGTGTGCATGCAGGTGTGTTTGAGAGAGAAGAGAGGCAAAATCTTCCTGCTGTCTCAGCATGTGTGTATTCCCTTACTGATATGTGATGTTCAGTAATTATCATGTACGAAAGATAAAGGTGAGTCTAAAACAACAAACTGTCCTGGAAAATCGATCTGAAGTCCCCCCTGCCCACAATTCCTTTGGTCTTGATAAAATGGGGAGCATGTGAGAAGCATGTTAGAGGGTCGGTTGGGTAATATGTAATCTTCTCTTTTGACTTAGTTCATTTCGGAAAAGCCACTGACACTGCTGTGCAGGAAAAGAGTACACAGACACAGGCCCAAACAATTAAAAAAAGAAAATGTGCAAATTCAAAACGATGCAAGTTAAGCTTGTGCCTCAACAGTAGCATGTGATTGCACTAAAAGAAATAAAATGTGCAAAAACTACATGCTTATTTTTCATTCAACTATTCTGCCTGGTGCTGTTCATGCAATTTATCCATCCACTCCTGTTCATACATCCATCCCTATATCCTGTGATGAAAAATTACAAGCAGAGGAGGCAAAAGTGTTGACGATGGTGCTAATGAGTTCAACGACCTGGCCTGTGCTACATAACAACCCTGTACAGTACAATGGATACAGTACCAGAGACCTGCAGTTTGGGGGTATAAATACCACAGTTGGAGCTTCTCATTTGTCTGAAAACATACAATCTCATTGATCCCTCAGATTAAAAAAAGGTAAGAATTTAAATAAAAATTAAACTAGAAAAATGCAAACCAGAGTTCAGGTAAGCAGAGCAGCTAAGTCAGGAGTTATGATAATGTTTGTTAATCTCCAGGACAATTGAAATTACTTTCCAGTATCAACTGAGCTGTTCTTGTCTGTCAGCTGATATCAGTGCATTCTGTCACATCATGTCCACCAGGCGAGGAGCTCTCAAACACAAGTGTACGTCCTACCATAGGAGGAATCCACCACTTTACTAGTATTGTAAATACATTTTGATTATTCTCATAAATGTTCATCCCCCTATATTTAGAACAAAGTTTGTTAATTTGATTATTTGTCATTATCACCATAGCACTTTACTGTCATGACAAAATTCTACCAATGCCTCACTGTTGCCACTCTGGTGGCAAGGTAAACTCACGGCAGATGAAAACAGGGGCCATGTTGTGTGGAAAGGGTAGGGGGTTAGAAGGCCAGAAGGTGGGGTTACTGGATTTGACAGGTAGTAGAAGAGGTTGCCTGGCAGCACATGCAGGTGGGATTGACTGATTTGGGTGGGATCAAATCCAGGTCCTCGTCATCTGGGATCTCATCTAGGCGGTAACCATCTTTTAGCAGCTGAATGTTCAGGTCCTGGTTGATTTGCTGAAGAAGAGAGGACAGACAGAGGAGGTTGATGGGTTGGATTATCAGATGCCTGGGTAACAGACCAATACCACACTTTAGAGAATTACTAGACCACAAAAAGATGATTTTAAAATTAGAATCTGTGTGCTATTTACACTCTATTACTCTCACAACAACTCAGTGAATTACAGCAAAGGTTTTGTTTGTTCTTTAACTGGGTAGCAAAACACATGGGGGTCCGGTGTGAGGGATGATAGCAAAGGGAGTCTAGGGCTCTGCTGGCCAGTTGAGCTATCTGGTGTACTTTTAAATTTGAAACCTTGTTTTGCTAACTTAGTTCCAGATCTTTGTGTCATCTGTCACTGTGTCATGAAACAAAAGGTTTTCTTGACTGAAAACAATCAGTCCAATGAAGCTGCAGGACCTGCTGATTAATTACTCAAGCAGAACCATGGGGGGCATAAACAGTGTGGTCAAGCTGTGCGCTACTACATTTTAAATGGGCAGCTCTGTCTTCTGTCAGCACGCAGAAGGCATAGATGGCAAACAGCAAATGGAGGAACATTTGCTGTTTGCCATCCATGGCTTATGGATGGCAAATGGCGTGGTGAAATTTTTTGCTTTGCATTTTTCATTTTTAAATCTTAATAAACAGTGGCATGGCTCCAAATATGTGTTGACTTAATTATTAACAAATGTTACTCAGTCAGAGTTGAACAGAAAAGGTATTACCAGTTAAAAAAATTGTGTCAAAACTCTACAGCCTGCATAAAAATATATATAAAAAACAAGTTTTTATGGCAGATTGTGTGCTCAGATACCTCCTGGCATCATTACTGGTTGCTTGGCAACAGGTTTAGTGTTTCCTTAAATTCTTTGAGTTTAACTAGATATATTGGGGAAGCTAAAGGTCTTCTGTCTCTTTTAATAACATATAAGGAGCAAGTCAGATGTGTGTTCAGGTCATAACCCATCTTTAAAAAGACTCACATAAAACTGTTCATTGAATGAGTCATTGTCCTGGTTAAAAGGCTGGTTAAAGTTACAGTGACCATAGGCAGTAACCATGGCAGAGCGTGATAGAGTATTTTCACAGATGGCTGCAAGCATCATCACTTGAAGCTTTGTCATATCAGTTACTGCCTTGATGGGTTTCTTCTTATCCAAAAATGTATTTTGCTGGTTTAACAGGTCAAAGCAAAGACTTAATTTAAAATGAATTTATTTATTTTAATCTTGCTTCTATAACTCTTGTATGCTGTCATGCAATGTATAAACTATAAGCTTAACAACCATTCTTTGTGTAGCTACAGTGCAAACCATTTAAATATGTTGCATGCTTAAAACTTACTGCTCCTAACCCGAAGTAACAAAAATTAAACAGGGAAAATTGGTTCCAAAAGTTATACTAAAGACTAGCTATTAAATTTTATGGTAGCATCAGGATGCAGCACAACATGGATATCAAAAAATCCAAGGGTCTAATAAATAAATAAATCTTACTTCAAGACTGGCTTACAATAGTCTGATTCTTAGTCTCTCGTTAAGTCACTTCTGTGACGCTGTATAATATCACTTGTTTGGTTTGTTACTGGGACACTCACTCATTTTCTCTTCCAGCATTACTTTCTGAAGTCTCTTAATCGACTTTGACATTGATGTCCACTATAGCTCTGTGGAAATACATCATTGTTGATGTGTGCTTGTAGTGCTGTGAGTGTCCAGTTGTCACAAGAGACAACCGGCACAGGAGTCAAAAGTTACTTTGGGTGGTTTTTGCCAATAGCAAAGACAGAAGGCTGGGACAACTAGAAAACACTTCCTAAAAGTAAGCAAATATTCCTTCAAATGAAATTAAAGCTAATACTTTAACATGACAGAGTGTTGCTTTAAGGAATAAAACAGCATATGAGACAGAAAGAAGAGTGTACTGAACTCATCTCACCTCAGCAGAAGAGTATCCTGAAGATGAGTATCTAGACATGTCAAAATCATCATCACTGAAAAATAAAGACACAAGTTATTATAATCAATGTTATTATTATTATTATCAAGAATGTGTGTGTACGTGGTGTGTATTTACCTGTCAGTATCTAAGGCCACCAAAGGCTTCTCGTCTGGGCTCTGGTCTAAAGAGGAGTAGCCTTTATTGGGCACTACCAGTCTGCATGGATGGAACAGAGAGAATAAATGAGAATGTTCATGTAGAGAAAGAAGGGGTAGAAAGGGGAATATGTGTGGGAGAGAAAATTGATTCACAAACAGGAAGAGGCGAACAAGAAAAGCTCTGGAAGAGATGAGAGAAAATAAAAGTGGGCCTGAAGGCACAGCCACAGTTGAAGTGCAGTCACAATGAGAAGTCTGATTTCTGACTTGGATATCTCACAAAGTTTGAATCAAGAAAGCTATTTTTCCATCTTTATTGCTGGAGAAATATTCTGGACAACTTAAATAAAAATATTCTATGAAATGTATCTACAACACTGAGAAATTGTAGGGTATTGCATGCATCAGCTGTTTAAAAAAAAATATATATATATTTTTTTTTTTCTTCAGTGTCCTGCAGTTTTTTGTATGCATACTTTCCAGTAGGATCAATACAGAAATGGTGGATTTTTTTTCATTCAGTTAACACTGGAAAAAACAAAATGTAGGAATATTATTTGAATTTTTTTTTTTTTTACATAATTTGGATTTTTATCACAAAACATCATTGATTGTACTGGTTCTCCATTTTTTCTACACACCCATGATCACCACACTCAGTTCTTACCGTGTTCTGGCCATGACATTGTTTTTCTTGGGCTGCTGGTTGACTGGACTACCTACGGTGTTGTTGTTCTTCAAAGAGCCCTTCCTAGCCAGCTCTCTTTGTTTCTCTTCACAAAAAACACAAACACAGAAGCACACAAATGTGTTTAGTTTTAAACAATACTCAAAAACTGGCAGAAGAAAAGAAAAACTACTGTCTTTTTTAAGATTATTTTGAATGTCAAACAGAGTTTTTAGCCTCAGTCACATAGGCAAATGAACTAATTTAACAATCGTGCATGGGAAGTCAAATACAGTATATTTATATATAACAAATATAAATAAACAAATATATTTATTTATGTTCCTATTACCAGGTGTATATGATGTAAGAATGTGAATAACAATTTTGATCAAACAAATGAGTAGGACACTGTAAACATTGCTGTGGCCCCTCTAACATACTGGCTGGATGTAGGATGAAATAAACTACCACAGTGGCCAATCTTGTACTGAAACCAAGGAAGTTGCATATAAAGAGATTTGACTGAATTAGTTACTGACTTTCCTTTTTTTTTTAAAAATGGTTTTCAATTCATTCATAAAAGTAAAACAGCAGCGCTACTGCGTGCTACTGGACTCTGTCCAAGGTGCTGAAATTAACCTTTCAAATATTTTTTCATCCTTGAAGTCAGTTCAGTGGCATCAGCTTGTAGACATCTTGGGCTGTGGGAACTTGCAACTGCCATTTTGTAAGCCATTATAGACCAAACAATGAGTGGATTAATTTCAGAATCTCTCACCAGAGAAATCAATAATGAGAATGCGCTGTCCCAGTAGCCATAAATAGATAACCATAGCATAACATGAGTGATTAAGCAGGAAACTCTGAAACTGGATTCTTAAACTATACCTGTCTTGTTTAAAGATTATGTACTATATTTTTAGAGGGCTTAATATATCCGGCCATTTGCAGAACATGCAGACAGGTGCTTAGCTTACAAATACTTACCTATCTTCATCTGCAGAGGAGAAGGCTTGTAGTTAATCGTAACAGGTTCCCCCTCTCTGGTGTCTGAGTCTCCCTCTGAAGCGGTGGAGGAAGCTGGGTCCTGAAGACAAATGGCAAAACAGCATGGAAATACACATTAACTGGGCAGCTAATTATTAATTAATGTCTTTTTTGTTGCACATAATAGACTGTATGTCCATGTTATGTGACTAAACAGTTCAGCCATAGTGAATGTAAAATGTAGCAACAAAAAAAAAAAACAACTTTGATTGGTCCCTGTTGTTTTGGAAAATTGATAGAAGTCTCAAAACCCCAATTATAAAAGGTCCAAGGAATTCACCTTTAAGTCAGAAAAAGGAGATAAAAAAATTCATGAGAAAATAACTGGTTAATCAGTGGCCACTTTATATGTGATAAATTGAGGTTCTTGACTCCCTTAAAACAGCAGATCAGATGAATTTGTTTCAAATGTGTTTCTCTAGCGGCCCCGGCAGCGAGCAGCAGAGGCCGCCATGCAGTCTGCTGTAACCCAGGACTCTGCTACAGGCCACGGAGCGCAGCCCTGCACTCTTTACACTGAATTATCTCAACACTTAGCCTCCTTACTACATACGAAGCAAACAGTCGGGACAAGGAACATGTCCACTGTTTGAGCTTGAAAGGTGACGCACGTCAGAAGACGCACAAACTTGCTGCATGGATGTTGGGGATGTGGCAGCGGAGTCAGGATGGGATGCTTGTTTTCGCCAGACATGACGGATGCTGCGCAGCAGACCGGACACTGCCTGTATCCCTCCGAGGAACAAACATCACCCAAATTGCGATGTCTTAAGCTATCATTCTAATATTTTAAACCAGCACTGGTCAAAAAAAAAAAAAAAAAAAAAAACTGTCTGAAAATGTTCTAGCGCAATATTACTAACGGAGGGTGATGAATTGGTCAGGAACTAAAAGCAGTAAAGCAGGCCACAGCCATTGAGTAATATCACACTGAATCAAAAGAAAATAAAACAACACTGACGGAGTATATTCAGTCCCATAAATGTGACTCACCAGCGGCTGCATCTCAGACTGCATCTCTGCCTCCTGCACCGCACTCGGGACTTGAAATCTGTCTATTTCTTCCATCATTGTGGCGATGCGCGTCTTTGCTTCCTTCTCCTGCGATTCAAACGTTTCCAGCCGGTCGCTTCACTGTTTTATCCCCCCAGATATTAAGCAGTCGCAGGTTTCTAACAATCCGTATGGTTCCTCGCTGGCGAGCTACATCCCAGCAGGCAGTATGTCGACAATGGTGTGACCAGTAGGGTGACGGTGACTCCGCCACCCACTTCCGGGTGAGGTGACGCAATCGAGGGTTCGGGGACCCTGACGGGGCCTTTGGAAGAGAGCCAGCATGGTTCAAATGAATGTCTATTTTATTTGATGGAATTATGCCATAGGCAGTTTTAGTAATGTAAAGGTGACGATAAGTGATGTACACACACAAACACACACATGTATATGAAAATGTATTTATTTATTTTTTCTTGGCACACTTCTTCTTTGGATGCAGAGTGCCTCAAACTCTTCTGTCTCTTCATATAATTCCAGATAGAATTGATGACATTGACACCTGGGGTTTGTGGGGGTCATGCCATCACTTCTAGAACTCCTTGTTATTATTTTTTTCACTGACATTGGCTGTATGTTTGGGGTTGTCGTCCTGCTGTATTAGATATCTCTCTGATACAGTAGCATGATGGATTAATCCTTGATCAAATCCCCACCTCTATTTGTAGAAATGCAGCTCCAAACTTGCAAGGGATCTTCACCATGCTTCACTGTTGTCTGCAGACACTCATTATTTTACTGCGAACAAACTGTTTACTCCTAGAGGCAAATATTTAGAGTTTTGGCTGGGAGAGACTTTGCTGATGATGTTTGACAAGTCTTGCTATGCTGTGTGATCTGTGACCAAAACTCTCTTCCACAACTTCATCTCAGCAAGGGAGTTTGGCTGTTCCTCACCCAGTTCCAACACAGATGTTTCTGTTTCACTAAACACAAATGAAACTGATGGTCATTAACACCTATTTCTCATAAATGGTTATGAACCATATAAACCAATGGTTATGAACCAATAAATGGACTATGAACTGCAAAAACTCTGACTTATGCAAGAGTATCTAGAAGAACTGGTGATGCGTTTTACTTAGATTTTTTTTTAATTTTACATAAATTATGTGAAAAAGTCATGAAAATTATTGTATTTATTGAAAGGATTTGTGCTTTGCAACATTTCTTCACTCCTGTCTAAGATTTTTTTTTTCTAGTGTAATGTTCTACTGGGAAAACCAGCATCCTGGCATTCACAAGACCATTATTTTGGAACTTTGTGGAGATCAGTCTCAGACCCCAACAGGATGACACCATTCCAGTACAGCAGACGCCTCCCCCCCCCCAACAGGTCAGCAGTGGGTCCCTCAACACAGTTTTAGGAAGTGCTCAAAGAATACAATAAAACGTCTCTGAGGTGGTCATTTGGTCTCCAAATTGTTCAGATACTAATCTGATGGGACCTGATGATGCTCTGTGGTAAGCAATCTCAAGCAACAGAAACTCTACCCCACAAGGGACATGTATAACTAACTTAATGGTATCAGACCCTCCAGGACGCCCTCAGAAATTCTTTGTCCAGACCCTGACTGGTCAGAACTCTTTTGGGAAAGCAAGTAGGACTCATTATTAGGTGGGTGGTCATAAAATTATGGTTTATTAGTACACACAATGAGATTTTAAGAAAAAGAGACAGTCATAGACTTGGGCAAATGTGGTTTGCGCAAATCCCATCAACCTACCGACCTATCTATGCCCACTTAATCCTATGCAGGATCTGCAGGATCTGCTGGAGCCTATCCCAGCTCTCTCTCTCTCTCTCTCTCTCTCTCTCTCTCTCTATCTCTCTCTCTCTATATATATATATATATATATATATATATATATATATATATACAGTCATGGAAAAAAATGATATTAGACCACCATTTTTTCTTCACTTTCTTGTTCATTTTAATACCTGGTACCACTAAACGTCATCATGTGACTAAAACAGACAGAAAAGAAAACACTGAATGCATAAAAGCAGTGTTTTTGGCAGTACAACGCCATAGCTATTGATGTAAAAACTTAAGTGATTTAGTTTATAATCAAGAAAACCATGGAAAATGGTAAGATATCAGCTCTTAGATAAAACTCTTATGAGCAATCTTTGTGGTTATCGTTATGTTTGTCCAAACAAATGTACCTTTAGTTGTACCAGGCATTAAAATGAACAAGAAACTGAAGAAAACAAGGGTGGTCTAATAATTTTTTCCATGACTGTATATATATATATATATATATATATAATATATATATATAAATATACCCCATGAACCCTGGAAAACAATGGACTAAAAGCTTGTATGGATAATGGATGAATATCAAAAAACAAAAAAGACAAAAACAACAACAACAAAAGATACAAAACAAAATAAACACCAAAAAAAAAAAATGTCCATACCTATAAATACCAGCAGGGGGCAGCAAAAGTGTGCTTTTCAGCACTAACAGTCACAGCCAGACACTGCTTCAACCAACACCAGCTGTTTCCACACGAGGCAAGAGACAAAAGAGATTGAACCAGCAGGTGTCAGTCTCATACTGTACAGGACAGAGAGGCAAGATTACATGGAAGATGAACGTCATTTAAATGTGTGCAGGGTCGAGTAGGACATTGCATTTTAGTCTGCTCAAACCAATCAGTTTGTGGCCCAAACTCATGCACCGTCTCCGGTATTGGATATGATCTAATACGCTTATCTGTCAACATTTATACGTTTGGCAAATGTGCAATTTAGTAATTTGCGTGGTATTGGAATTTTGTGAAATAATGAAAATTTGTATTTGCAAATCAAAGAGGATGTTTTTTTTTTCCCCCCAGCTCTGTTGCTCTTCTGCTCATCTGAACTTAACATAAGCACTCACCATGTTTCTTTGCTTTTGCCATGTTTGGCATACTGATGCTTTTCCTTTCACCCACATTATTTCATCTTATTTCTTCGTATAATAAAATCTCTGCTGACAAATTAAACATTTGTACTGACTAAATGGCAAAGAATTACAGCTATTTCACATTAACCACACTGTTGTTCATACTGATTTAATGTATGTGTGCTATGTGCATCTCACCAAGGGAAGTGCTTGAGTGATGAGAGTTTTGTCTTTAGCTATTAACACACAAGACCTGCAAAGAAGTGCACAGATACAGACACCTGAATCGGGCTTTTTACACTCTAAACAGGCTCAAAATGTCTCTCTGGCACACACTCATGTAAACACACTTGAAATACATTATGTTAAGCTGCTCACTTGAATCACATTGAAGGTTAAATATTGTAAAATACAGGGGGGGGAAAAAAATCTCATACATTTTCGGCCATGTAGTATTCAAAACATAGATTAACATTTGATCCTGTAGAGATTGTGTTACATGCACACAGGCACAAACACTACCGATGACTGATGTGCAGCCTGATTAGGATTATGCAACTTTCCAGTGGTGCAGATGGAGTTGAAGATTACTGGCCACTCGTACATTTATTAGTAATCTCTCTGTCTGTAATATATGACCCTTTCATTACATAACACCCTGACGAATGTAGTGAGACTTTCCCACCTCAATTACTACTGGGATAGAGGGGGAACTTGCTGTTGTGCAGTGTATTGTCTGAGATGGAGAGACTCGGTCTGTTCTCAAGTGAGGTGAACAAACAGTTAACATCAATCCCAAAATGGAGGGATGAATAGAATTACAAGGGTCAGGAGAACAAATGGATGCTAACTGAATGTTTTTGTTTCTTGAAGAATACACGTGATCCATGATTTATGAATCCCTTGAGCAGTTCTGACTGGAAGTAACTTATTTGAAAACCAGGGATGATTCGTCCAACAGTTTGTACATGAGAGAATGTGAGCGAGAATGTGCTGACCCTCATGTTTCCCTCTCTCTTGATGAGATCTCTGGATCTGTGTTAGCCAGTCTGACCCTGACACTGTTCACTGGAAATAGAGTGGCAAATCAGAGAAATGGGACTTTTATGAAGACTTTTTTAAGACTTTTGTTTAAAAGTGAAGCTGATAAATCTTAGACAGCTGTGGATCAATATCTATCTATCTATCAATAGCTGTCTCATATCTGACTGATTCACATGTGTGTATATAACTGTTATATAATAATGAAATGCACAGTTTTGTTCCTCCACTGCTACTTAACATGCCTCAAGATAAATACTGGCAACAATTACTGTACATTCTGTGTAGGGATGTTAATTGTCACTCAGAGAATATCAGCACTTTGCACTCACATTTTCCCACCATTTAACCATTATAACACTGGGTAGTGGGTTGTAGTTACAAGATAAATGTGATATAAATGTAGCCGTTGAACAAAAGGAAGCAGATCACGGTCGCAGTGGGTATGCTCAACATCGATTACCTCGCTCCATGGGGCTGCATGAGGTCAACAGGTATTTCAATTCACACTCTATTCTTTAAATACACAACAGCCAGTGGTGGCAAAACACACTGAAAGGGCATGAGTGTATAATTGTATTGTGCCAGGAAAAAATAAACTGCCATCAATCATTTTCAAGATCAGTTATTTTGTTGAAATTTGGTTCTTTTGTCCTTAAGACTATTCATAGATTGTCTCCTGCTTCAGTCGTCTTCAGGGTGGCAGACGTCTGCTGGAGCCTGTCCCACCAGTCACCAAGCAGGAGGTTGGGGTTCACCCAGGGGAGGTGAGCAGCTCATCACAGGGCTTGTCTACAAGATTAAACAATGCTAAATACAACATCTACAAGATCCCACACAACAAAGTGATGCCTTCAAACTTTTATAAAACCACAGGTTAAAAACAAACAAAGTTATTCCATGAAGACTGAAGTGGAAAAATCAGTAGATATTCACACATATAAAGTCAAAATGCCGCTGTTCTATAATTTAAGAGTTTTACAGCTATTTCTTGAAACGGTTTTAATTTTATTCAATGCTCAGTTTAATAAGTAGTTATTTGAACACACTTTACCAAAATACAAATTAAAAATAATTCTGTGCAGCACAGACTTATCCTGTAACTTGAGGGGAATGGAGCATGCTGTTCACAAAATAAAATTAGCAAAATTTCATCTGACTAAAAGACAGTTACCTGAGATAAGATTGCAACAGATGTCTCTAAACTAAACTAAAACATGACCACACAGAGCCCTTTTATTTATTGTAATAGCATGTTGTAAAAGACAAATGCATGCTGTGCTGTATACGCCACACTGTAACAGCTGCAGACCATTCACTCCAATAAACACAACATGCATTCAGAGTTACAACAATTCTCTTTTTTATCGCATTCTGTCCATAAATATCTTATTCATTTTTTTTTTTGTAGAAGCTGAAAAATAAAAGAGAGGCACATATAAGTATATAAGTACCATTGCTGCTGTTACACTTTTGCAGTTGCTTTTAATCTTATAGGAGAAAGATAGAGGCAGAAACTTGTGTGTCAAACAGGGAGACTGTCAACAGAGCCCCAGAGCTCACTTTTCTGTCAACAAAACATCAAAGCATCCCCTTTCCAATTCTTCCCTTGCATTTTTATCATCAACACCAAACATAAACCAAATTTTATCTTCATCTGTCTTGAATCAGAAGCGTCCTCCAGCAACAACTATTTTCTCCCCTCCTCTTTTAGGCTGCAGGGGGCTACCTGTTGTGTGCTTCCTGTCTTTTCCTGCCATCATTAGTGATGCAGCTAAAAAAAATAAATAAACGGTTGTGAGCTGCGTAACTATAACTTGTCTGTTCCTCAAAGAATTTATGTGACTCATAACCAGCCTTGTCACCCCTAAGTCTCCTACTCTTCTTCATTATGTTCTTGCTGTTTATTCTCCATGCTCAGTCAGCTGTCTTACGTAGAGGGATGGAAAAAATATTGGAGCGGACGTGGAGATCTTGGACTGCCTGTGTGGACTGGAGTAAGCCAAACTGACTGACAGATGGACAGTCCCAGCGACGCACAGGAGAGATAAGAGGATTGGGCCTGCTTGTTGTTGTTCTTCTTCTTGCCACAAATCTTAATGCAGTTAGCTCCCTCAGACTGAATGGCACAGATGACATGAGACCGATGTCTGTGTTGTGCACATTTGCAGAGCATGTGTTGTCAAACTGCTGAAAATATTTTTTTTTTGGTGTGTGAAAATAATGTCTTGTGCTTGTCCAGCTCTGCACAAGATTTTAAACTCTTCTAGATTACCAAAGTTGAATTTTGTCTACATGTCGAGTTCACAGTCAGGCTGCAGTCAGCATGTACTTCTGTTCAGCCTTCTTCTGCTCCAGCCTTGCTGTGAAAACTGGCATTTTTTCTTGGTAGGAAGGCACCTTGCAGGCTTTGTAGAGGATTACAAAGAGGATGAGGATGAGGATGCCCACCACAGAGTTACAAACAATGGCCACAATGGCCCAAAAAGACAATCCCATCCTCACATCGTGCTCCATGGTCACTGGCAGCTTCAGAATGGCCACATCAGACCTCAGAGTTGGGTCTGAGTTGCGTACCCGGTGCTGAGTTGATCTGTGCAGGATCTCACTGAAAACACAGAAAAAAATTCATTTTTTATTTCATTTTATTGATTCATTCCAGACATGTCAAAACAATCTTTTAAAGCATAGACAATTTTAACACTAGCATGAATCTATGTTTCTGAAAATAAATATAATATATTTATAAAATAAAATATATAATAATGCATAAATCAATATACATTGACACATGTGTATAACCATAATTTAGAAACATATAGAACCTCTTGTAAATAAATCTAAATATTAAATGGACATATTCCCCCCAAAAAGAAAGAATATTGAAAAAAAAATGAGAAAATTACATGAAATTGAAAATAAAAATTAATTTGCAAGTCTTTGAGGGAAATAAGTATTTGATCCCCTAGCAAAACATGATCTAATACTTGGTGGCAAAAACCCTTGTTGGCAAGCACAGCTGTCAGACGTTTCTTGTAGTTGCTTACTAGGTTTGAACACATCAGGAGTAATTTTCGTCCACTCCTCTCTGCAGATCATCTCCAAATCCTGAAGGTTTTGAGGCTCGCGCTTGGAAACTCGCAGCTTCAGCTCTCTCCATAGATTTTTAATAGGATTAAGGTCAGGAGACTGGCTAGGCCATTCCATGACCTTGATGTGCTTCTTATGGAGCCACTCCTTTGTTTCCTTGGCTGTATGTTTTTGGTCGTTGTCATGGTGGAAGACCCATCCACGACCCATTATCAATGTCCTTGCAGAGGCAAGGAGGTTGTCACCCAAGATTTGGAGGTACATGGCCCCGTTCATCTTCCCATCGATGTGGTGAAGTCGACCTGTCCCCTTAGAAGAGAAACACCCCCAAAGCATAAGGCTTCCACCGCCATGCTTGACAGTAGGGATGGTGTTTTTGGGGTCATATTCAGCATTTCTCTTCCTCCAAACACGTCAAGTTGAGTTGAGGCCAAATAGTATTCTTGGTGACTGTGGTCCCAGCTGCCTTGAGATCATTAACCAGCTCCTCCCCTGTAGTTCTCGGCTGATCTCTAAACTTTCTCATGATCATTGAGACCCCACGAGGTGATATCTTCCATGGAGCCCCCAGCCTAGGTTGATTAACAGTCATGTTGTACTTCTTCCACTTCCGAATAATTGCACCAACAGTTGTCACCTTTTCATTCAGCTTCTTACTTATGGTTTTGTAGCCCATTCCAGCCTTGTGGAGTTCAACAACTTTGTCCCTGACATCTTCTGAAAGCTCTTTAGTCTTGCCCATGGTGGAGATGGTGGAGTATTACTGAGTCTGTGGGCAGATGGCTTTTTATACAGGTGACAATTTGGAACGGGTGTCTCTCATGCAGGTAATTACTTCAGTGAGATTAGGAGTATACCAGTGGTCTGTGGGAGCCTACACTGGACAAGATTGGTCCGGGATCAAATACTTATTTCCTTGCAAATTTCCTTGCCAATTAATTATTATTTTTCATTTCTTGTAATTTTCTCTTTTCAATATTCTTTTTATAACTGTTAAAATAAAGCTGCCATAAAAATCTGAGACTGTCCATTTATTTCTTAGTATGACAACTGCCAAAACCAGCGGGGGATCGAATACTGATTTCCTCCACTGTATCTGGTTTAACATGTCTGAAAAGGGGTAGGAAAAAGTAAACAGTTAACATAATGAATTTAGCTTTCAAGCATGCCTACAAGCCCGTATCACACTTGGTCACCATGAACCTGCCTGTCACGTGGACATGTCGAGTCCTCCAGAGAGATCAGCTCAGTAAAGATTACTTTCTCCCTGACAAGTTAGTCATTAGGCGAAGGTGCTTTATCCCTGCAGATGCTTTATATGGAACAGCCTACATTTTGTTCAGTTGCAGGAAAAGTAGGTTATATTCTCAAGGCTTACTTTGAAAGGTAAAAGGGACTGTGTCAGGTCAAAAATACACAGGGTTAAAAGGTTTCTAATAGGATAAGATAAACAGTATTAGGATAATAATAGAACTACTTATTGGAATTAATCAGAATTTTTCAGTAATATTAATGTTTGAAAAAGATGTGGAGGGAAATGTATGTAGGGCTCCTGTTGCATGTGATAATATGTGTGGAAAAGGAGGGTAATATGGGACAAGGAAGTGTCTTTTGCAGATGTGTCACAGTATCCATTATTTTTTTTTATCTCCTTTATACAGACAGAGCGTAAGGAAGTTATTAGAGTGATAAAGAAGATGCCACTCAGCAGTTTTTCCAAGTGAATTCTTATGAATATCTTAAAGCAGTAATGTGTTTTTGGGTATAACATGTGGGAATGCAGTTGTTTTGTGGTTAATATTAAATGAATCGATGAGTTGCAAAGGCATGCGTGGGGGGAGAGAGAGAAGAAGAGGATCTGAGAAAGATAAGTCACTTCAAACATGATTTGGACGGCGCAAATATTTTACCACTGAGTTTAACAGGTAAAAACTCAAGCTCATCTCCTCACTTCTTGCCACTCTCCCTTTCCTCTAATGCATTTCTAACGAGACTGCATAGTTCCTCCTCCCCCCAACTGAGGACAATACTGCAACAGCTCAAGTCATCTACGGTGCTGTTGTTGAGAAATCATTTTGAAGTTATTTCTCCCTTTATGGGCATTTTATGTCGAGCCAAATAAAGATGGATAGCTCAACTGGAGTAGGTGGCAGTGATGTATTTCATCTCCTTTTACCTCTTAAAGTTTGTCTCGGTTTGGTTCCCTCTCAGGATGTTGTTGGCACTACTGTGGGGAAATTTGGCCTCATAATCGCTGACTGTCATTACTGTCAATAAACTTGTCCCTACAGTTTTGCACAATACTTTCAAATCATACTGAAATACCTTTGATAAAAAGTGAGACTGAATGTTTTTTGAGTTTCCATTTTCAATTAGAGCAAAGGTGAGGAATGTGGAGGCCTACAGATAACAGAGAGATGGGGTAGTCAATAGTCATGAGTGTCTGAGAAAGAAAGTCAATGAGTTTGAGCAACTGTGTGCTGTGCTGCTCATATTCATTTAAAATAATTGTTAGTTGCAAAGCAAGTCCCATTGTTGGTGATTATAACTAATTACTGTAAATTTCTAGTAATCTTACGCCCCAAAGTACATACGACTCATGTCTAAATTATTACAAGCATAATTAGCTCTAACGTGGAAGAAAATTACATTTTAATAATCATACTGGAGATAAGCTAGTGTATTCAAAAGTTAAAGGGAGGATAAACAAAGCAATGAATAATACATATAAAAAAAAAATCTCAAATCAGGGACTAAGGCAGTTTAAAGAAAGGGTAAAAACCGACTTCTCTGTACATTTGAATTCTGAAAAAGTTCTGCTTCACAGCTGACATGCCAAACTACTGTTGTGATTTCAGTGAAGCTTTCCAATTATTCAACACCTCATGTGTGTCAGTAAGCCAGTTAAATCAATCAGAAACTGGGGTGTTTACATTCTTTAGGAGGTGAAATTAATGGTCCAAAGTTTAGAGCAGCAGTTGGCTGAACCAACACAAACACACTGTCAATACAAAGAACGTGTCCAGTGTTATGCAATGACTCCATGGCTACTGCGGGAAAGTGGAGCTCAAGATCTGAAACTGGAGACACGCAACGCGAGCATGTGCCTGAGCTGGCATGTGTGTATTTCTGAATGGTGCCACTGTTTGATATCAAGACCTTCTGTGTAACCCACACATGCAAATAATCTAATGCAAATGTGTGAAATGCTGCAGTAAAGGGAGAGCAAAAGCGCGCTGCAAGGATGCAACACATTCTGTGCTTGCAGTGACCACATGTAAAAAAAAAAAAAGGGGGGGGGGGGGGGGGGGGTTGTGTGCATAATGCATCACCCCAGACCCCCGCCAGAGCGCGTGCACATTTAATACAACAGCTTACCCGCTCGTCCCGCCTGATGTCTCGTCTCCATGGGACTGTGATCTGCGGAGTCGGTAACTTTCCTCCCGGCGCGCTTCAACTGCTAAGTGGGTCGCTACACAGAAAACACCTTCCGAATGAAAACTGATCTTTATAGTGAAACTTTTGATAGTAAATAAGTTCACAAACCCTGTCCGAGCCTTCTGCCGTAGACTCCAGAAACTCAGCACGGGACTTTCCGACTTCGTGATCAGGTCAAACCAGCGCCGTCCGTCCCGACCGGTTCCCAGCGGCCGCTGACGCGCGCTGGGCGACAGAGTGGAGATGCTGCTGTCACTGTGTGCTCATCATCATCACCCCCCCCCCCCCACCCCATCATCCCCCGCCCCGCCCCCTCCGCCCCTCCCCCAGGAAGCTACGACTCACTTTCTATTTAAATACGCCGTCGTAAACATCCCATCAAGCGCTTTCCTTTCACCCCCTGAAAGCGCGAGAGGCCACAACAACAGCCAGAAGAAGTAGTAAAAGAACACAGAGTGCAGTAAGAAGAGGAGCCCAAAAAATAAAATAAAATAAAAATAAATAAATAAATAAACGCTTGCCCCAAAAACCTACAATTTCCCACGCGGAGCATGTAATGGAGCACTACTTCAGAAGGTTGCCTATCACTACCTCTAACGCGTGATCCAAGACGAGTCAGTACATGAACTACTGCAGTTCATGCATGAACTGATACTCAATGGAGCTTCGAGCTGATTGTTGTCAGCTAAGTTTGCTTATGCACATGTAACTGTATTTTATGCACCAGTCTAGATTATGCCAGTGTTTGCATTGCTAATTTGACATTATTTCTATATGATTAACCCCCCCCCTAGTCTGAACAAATAGATGCCCCTGAAATAATGTTCTTTGTACTTGATTTCCATGATTGGCTGTCAATAAGTAAAAATTTGAGCATATACTATTTATCTTCACTTAGAGAGGCAACATAGTTAACACGAATGTGAACACAAAGACATTATTCTCTAATGACTTATTAAATGAAGAACTGATGACATTAAGTGATAGTGACTTGATCATTTGTTAAAGAGGATAAACTGAAATAATATCTTGAGTTAGCTCATGTTTTGAATCATTATGGTGAATGCATGGCCTAAGCATTACATACAATATTTATTTGTAATCTTTTTTTTTTTACATAAAGTTTTACAGTAATATTTTTATGATAACTAATAATTTCAATGATAAGTACAAGATTATTGTCAAATAAATGTGAAACGACTGCTTGATTTCAAAAGTTTAATAGCACCAATCATTATCTTTCATTAGCAGATTTGCTTTAACAGTCTTAATTTTCTTTGCTTTATGTCACTCAAATTAAGTTGTACAAAGTGGAATAGCTGCTGGACTTCAGACTTGTTGCCTCCTCTTCGCCTCATTGGTATTCAGCACAACAGCAGGGTGTCCTGGAGGGTTTGAGCTCAATGTTTCCCTCTTTGTTTGCTCTTTGTATGAGTGTGTGTGTGTGATGGTACATATGTCTCTGGAAAGACTCTTTCTAGTTTCGGATGTTAGGATGGAAAATGCTTTTAGAAAGTGAAAAAAAAAATGCGCACTTTGATGGCTGAATCAGGCTCTGGTTGAACTAAGGATATGTTTAAGACAAAAGCATTAAGTTTAGGGGAAAAGGAGTGTGCTGGGTTAATATGTGTCCTCACAAAGACTGAAAGACATGTATGTGTGTGTGTGTGTGAGTGTGAAGGGAGAGGGGTACTGTGACCCAGAGTTCAGGAGGAGACAAAGCTTTCTTTTAGGTCTCGCACTTACCCTCACCACCCGCTTCAGACAAAAATGGTGCTGTGGACCAGAAATCTATCACTGGGTGCATAGAAAGCTGTGCATGTTCACAATATTTCAAGGGCTGACTCATTAGTATTAAATATGAACGCAGTAGCTGACAATGTAATAACAACCAAATGATGAAGTAACTTAATAAATGTAATTAAATGCAGTACTCCTAAATGAATAAAGGAGTTCTTCCTGTTACTAGTGTATAGTGTGGTGGATTTTTTAAAATTAATATCAGATATAATTTATTATTACTAGTCATTGCATTAAATGTATTGTTACAGGTTATTACTTTGTAGATCAATCTAATTATTTCAGCACCGGCTCCATAACATACTTTACTATCTAGACAGGATTTATTACGGTTGTGACTTAGTTTTAGTAGCTTGAATGAAATTGTAGGAATTACTTAATAATAGATTACCAAAAATATTCAGAGTTGCTTTATTATTATTTTTTTAATTGCTTCTTTATTTATACATGTAAGTCTCATCGAGACACAGGGTCTCATTTTCAAGTACTATGAGTATTAGTACTATGCACAAACAAAATCCTCCTTAGGTTTATTTTCATGGATGTTTTTCAAGCAAAGACAAGCAGTGCTTTTCATTAAAATTCAGCTAAATTAGTCAGGGTGCTGTCTTGTGTGGTAAATTAGATGGAAGCTTAGATAGGATAGTTGTCGTGGGCAACAAGCCGAGGCTCCAGAGAAAGCTCCCTCAGATGTGTGATTCATCACATCAGCGATCTGCATTCACTCTTATAGATTGAGAATATCATGCTTCCGTGACTCTTGTACTATCTTACACATACACACACATTCAAACACACATAGTCGTTATTCCTCACTCATGTTGGACATGTCATGTATGATCGCTGAATCCCTTCTGAACAAAGACGTTGCCTTCCTTCCAGGACAGTAAGTGTTTCTGTGTGTCTTGTAAGTGAGAGGAAGTAGAAAGCGTGTAATAGAGAAGAAAGCAGAAAGGCAATTTCATTTCCTTCTATGTTTTCATCCCACTTACTCTTTCATCCACATCTTATTAGAGTTTCGAGAGTGAGGTGGAGAGGAGTGGGAGCCAGACATGTTAATCTCAACATCTCAGCTATGTCATTCTAGCACTCTTCATTTTCAGATCAGTTATCATGAGGGAATATTTTCCTCATCAGTGGTATACTATGGTTTTCATAAACCATGACATTCAGCAGGAGTGTGAGTGGGCACAGATAGTAATAATAATAATAATTTTAAAAAGTCAGTTTCAGGTATTGCCATCAGATTTTTATATCATAAATTTTCATTATGACACACACATTCTCAGCATCCAGCATCCAACTTGGTGTTATTGTGTTTTTTAATTGGACAGCTCTGTCTGAATTTTCTTCTTTCACTTTAGAAGTTACTTGCATCACATTTGCACGTTTTTTTTTTCTTGGAAAAACATCGTTTTTCCCCCTGCACAGAATATGGAAGCCGTCAGAAGCAATTATCTTATATTAGTGTATGAGGACACCTGCTGGACGGTTGTTGATATTGTTTCGGTTTTAAACAAGTGCTTGACAAACTCATTTGATTTAAGGTCAGAATAAGGTCAGGAATTCAGTATTTTTCATCTCAGTTAGGGTTTGTAAAATCTCAGTTTGCAATAAAATAATGGGTATAAAAAACAAACAAACAAACAAAACATAATTATTGAGACAAATGCTGTTTTTTTTTAATGTCTTTTTATTGACATATCCTCATCTTTAGTTGTTCATCATAGCCTGCAAAGAGAGACAATAGTTATGTCACAAGATGTGAAGAAAGTGGAAATGTTTCAAAGGAATTTAAATGTCATTTTTGCCTCCTTTACCTGGTCGATCCAGTCATTAAAAGCAGAGACTCTGGTGAAGACTGTAGGTTTCTTCTTATAGTTGCAACCAAGGCCAGACACAAAGCTGGCAATGCCATGGACCTCCCAGACACCCTCAGCATTTCTGCAGTTCAGAGGGCCACCGGAGTCACCCTGTACAAAGAGCGAGAGGATCAAGGGCCTGTGTTTTGTTTTTTTTTTTAGCTTTAATGAACTGCAGCAGAGCAGCAAGGTCAGGAGAATCACTGTCAAAAGCTTTGTTTCATGAAGGAAAACAAAAGTCATTTGGTGTTTCTTTGCAGCTGTTTGACTTTTAAATTTGACAAGGAAAAATTACCAACTGGTCCCCTGAATATATTTTCATTTTCACATAATTTGGCATTCAATTTCAATTTTCCTTCTGTGGCATAATTTTGTTCAACATAGCTGGTAATAATTTTAAAATATATAAGTATGATCAAATTTTCTTGAGCAAGAAATAAAAGCTTCGGACACATAGTTGGAAAAATAATCCTCGTGAACTTACATTGCATCCGGCCACAATTCCATCCCCGCCGGCACACACCATGGTGGTCCTCACAGCGATGCCCCACCAGTCAGGCTGGGAGCAGGTGGCATGGTCCGCCACAGGCATCAAAGCCTGCTGCAGCTTATCAGCAATAGGGCCTCCGGCTGAAACACACAGACTGGCTCTATTACCATCATACACATACATCCGCAGCCTGTCAAAGCTGCTTTACACCATCTCCCCAGCAGCCAAACTCACAATCTGACCCAAATTTTCAATTTAGGACTAATGCTCCTGCTATAAAGTTTGAGCCAAAATCCTTTTGCATGTTATTTTTTTTTCGCCCCTAAAATTTGTAGGTTTTCCTGGGTAACACCAATCAAATGCACTCACGCAATTAAAGAAAAAAAAAATGAACATCTCGACAGGAACACGAAGAAGGAATATTAGATGAGGACATTTCACAGATTTCATACAAACACACCGCAGGCCTGTACAGCAGTGACTTACTGTACAGTCTTCCCCAGCCGGTGATGTAGCAGGGGTAGAGGTTGGTCAGCAGAGTACCAGCAGGAGGAATACATGCCAACTGCACATGATCACTCAAAGTCACAGGCTCGGACAACTTAATCAGGGCAACGTCGTTACTGCAAGAAAGAACGACAGCGAGATAGACTCTGAAGGAGCGCTGACAGGCCATTTACAATCATCCCCCAGAACCAGAGAGGGTGGAGAGATAACAAGAATTAGTCCAGCCTATATTTTCTGCATTCTTTCTGTGTGTTATGATGTCTATGCATATTGAATGCAAGGATAGTCTTATCTTGAAGCAGTGTAAAAAAAAAAAAAAGATCTTGCTGCATATTTATTGGTAACCAATAAATTTGCTGTTAGCTGGGAACATTGCACTTCTAATATAATTGGCTAACCGGTTGCACAGATATTTAGAATGGATTAAGAAGGCGAGTATGGGTTGAAGATATGACTTGTACTGAAGTGGATAAATGGATTTGTAGCCTCAGTCCACTTTGTTACATTGACACAGAGAAGATAAGATTACTATGTGCTGCATATAGCTGATTCTTCTCACTCTATATTACTATGTGGTGGTGGTTGTGTTACCCAAAGGCCACGAAGATAGGGTTCCACTTCTCATGAACAATAATCTTCTCGGGCAGGATGGCCTTGGAGTCAGCCTCTTCCTCCACCAGGTTGTGTTTGCCCACAAACACCCTGTAGGAGAGCTTGGTGCTGTGGAAGAAAACAGACTGTTGAGGCCCAAGGCAACCAGACAAAAGATTTAGTACACAGCTGAATGATTTGATGAATTCACTCTGATGACTTGATGTGGTGGCAAAGTACATGAGGACTAGAACTGAGCACTGGTCTAGATGACCCTTAACGTACTTTTAAACCTTTTTGAAATTTGACCAATCTTTATTTCTTTTAGGGTCAACAGAGCTTTGAGGCTTGAATTGAGCAATTAGTGTGATGTAGAATAATTACAGTGAAGAGATGTGTGTATATCTAATTGGTAGCCGTGGTTGTTTGTGTTTGTTTCTTTATATTCTGCAGTTGTACGTACTTGATGCAGTGAGCAGCAGTCATGACCCAGTTGGCAGCAATAAGAGATCCCCCGCAAGTGTGCCTCCACTCACCATCCCTCTCATACTGCAGAGAAATCTGGAGAGGAAAAAAAGAAAAAGAAAAAAAGAATGTACTAAGAAGCTGGTGGTGGTTGAATAGATGCTTGGCGTAGTTTCCTAATTTTACTTAAAAAATTAATTACAGAATTTTCAAGAGTCACTGGGTTTGACATCTAAGAACCAGATGCTGAACCCGTAGGGTCTGAAAGTGAACACGAAAACACAGACAGATGTGTACGTATTAGCATACCTGCCAGGGCCAGCTGTGGGGTTTGGCATCCTCTCCGTTGACCACACGGGAAGTCAGGGGCTGGATGGGTGGGGTGCCGCACCCAAGGGCTGAAAAAGGAGGAGGCACAATGAATTCAAGCACAGATGAGAGCAGGGCCATTACTTCTGATTTCCACATCAGAAAGAAAATCCAACATTTTTATTTCTACAAAAATGAAAAGAAAAAGAAGCCTTGCTTTCTGTGTGGTAATGAGCAAACATAGCGCACACTAGCAATTATCCACAAAGTTAGAATATACCAGATGTTCTTACCGCTAGCGATGAGCACTGAGGCCAGCACAATGGGGATCATGGTGATTGATTCTTCTGCTGAGGGACACCACGACACACTCTCTTTTAAACCTTCCACCACAGGCAACGCCTGCTCTGATGGCAGTGACACACTCTTCAAACGGTTTGTCATGGGAGGGGGGGTGGGGGGTGTACATGGACCAATGGCAAAAAGGGTCAGTGTTCTGGGTAGCTGATAGATCACACAGGTGTGTGCTCTGGAACATTTCTCATGACTTTCCAGTAGCATTACGATGTAGCGTGTACTCAGTAACCATGCAAAGGAGAAACATGTTGAAGAGATCTCACATGAATGTGCACATAGGATGTTTATGTTTGAAAAGCCCACCGTATGGAGCATTCTAGCATTTCTCCATTAGAACTTAAATTTCATCTGCTTTCCATTATGAAGCCCAGGACCTGAAATAAAATATTTAGATGGCAGCATCCTCACCTCTCACCCAGTGACAGCTGGGGAAAGACCATCTCAGTTCAGGGTTGAACAGGAAGAAGCAAAGATAAAAAATGGATGGATAGAACAACATGGGAACACAACATCTGGATTCCTGGTAGTCCTATCTAATAATACCAGATGAAAAATCCAACATGAGGTGTTACAAAATTACAATAAAAGTTTGAAGAATAATATAACAGTGATAAAGCAGATGGTGTCACTGATGCAGAAAGTACTGATATCCACACGACATGCTTTTTTGCTTTTTCACATCTCACAAAACTAGAGTGAATCATGCAGTGTAAGGAATGGCACCGTATGTATGGTAAAGCATGACACTCAGCACATTTCATATTGATTTTTTTCTAATGCCATGTATTCTCTGTTGTAAAGTAAATGTTCTGCTGAGTATGCTGATCCAGATGATCACAAGGTTGTTACTGCAACAATAGGCGTTACGGTGCACAGTCCTGAGGTGATTCACCACCTAGACATTGTAAACCTGTCAGTGGCCCTTCAAAATCAGCTTAGACACATGGAAATAATTCTGGCTAAAAGTACTCTTTCAAGAAACATCGTGTTGAAGTCAGAGGAGTTCAATAAACATATTATCAGACTATTTCAGCCTGCACCTTTTGTTTGTGAATCATTTAGTTTGCCAGTTCACCACTAGATGGGACAATTTATTTGCTTTGACACTAAAATTGAGTTATGCTGTGACTGCTGTTGCTTTGAAAAACAGCACATAAGTTTTACAAAATGAAACACAGAGAATATGTTCATAGTCACGTGCACGCAATTGGGAATTTGCATTTTTTTGTTTTGTTTTAAAGTTAGTTAAAGATAGAGATTCTACAGTTTACAGAGTGAAGCAAATTCTCGACGACAAGCTCAGACATCCCCATTTTTGTGTGCATGTCTGTCCACATTTTGTATGTGTTTGTGTGAGCGTGCATGCCTCCCTACCCTGGTGAGGTTTGAGTTTGGTTTCCAGCGTGATGCACAATTAACTGAAATCTAATTAAAATACACAACACATCTTAAGGCATTGTTAAACACTACAAGTCATTGTGCAGAGTAGATGCTTCTCTCCTTCTCATTTTCTGATTTAATGTCTTGTATTCATTAATTTGATAACAGCCAGATGACACAAGATGAAACACTTATCGAAATAAAACAAGTAAACTCAACAGAAAATAGAAAAAAAATACATTAAGTAAATGTTAGTGTAGTTTTGAGGCAAAGCATGTCAACCTGACCTGAAATACCACCCAACCTTACCCCACCCCCACCCCCCCACCCCACACACCACACACACCCACAAACAGATCTCCCAAATCTGCTTCCTGTCACTGAAATACGTTTATGTGCTGCCAGAGGCAGTCTGTCATGTTCTCATAGCTGAGCAAGGCAGAGCAGCTGAACTCCCATCCACACCTCCCTGCCCCTGGCGGTTTGAAACAGGTACACCCCAGACTATTTTCCCTATCAGAGCAGCAGCTGAACTTAGAATGACACTGCAGTTTATGGTTGGTTTATTTCATGTTGAAGCAATAAACACTGTTCTGGCCCACACCAATTTCTACAATGAGCACAGGAGAAAGATTTTGCAATATGTGTAAATATTATTGTGGCATGCCTGCGCAATTGGTTGCATCCAGCTGTGTGGGTTTTAGCTCATGTATTTCCTGTGCATGCCCCCACCGACAGTGTTCATCTGCACAGTCTAATGTTTAGCCCATTCTGAGCTTGCTAATATTATTTAGATTCCTGACTTTTAAGGACATGCATTTTCTTGAAGCTGCGTTATTTTCCACAGGCTGTGTGTTTTGAGCCAGAGGGCTGAAGTAAATCTAACAACTATCTGCTGCTGCTTGTCTTCTATCATCAATGCTCATGTTAACAGGATGCCTTCCCTTCCTTTCACTTTTATATATTTGTCCCCCCCCCCTCCGAGGTGCTAATACAACGTTTGCAATGCTTCAGAAGAACCTGTTTGGGAAAAACTAATTGAATTAAAGCTTTTAAGCACATCGTGTCTGATCTGGTGATCTTTCCGGTCTTGTGCATACTTGCCATTTTATGTTCAGTGGGAAAGAGGTGGGACAGGGTGTAGTCTTACCAGCATACGTTGACTGTTATAATCTGTTAAGAACCTCAAACTACTCAGTTATGCTTATTTAAAGCGGTCCATTGTTCTTCCCACATTCAAAAACACAACATTTACTGTATAAAAAGATTCACTGCAATTTAAAAACCCCTGTGTTTTTACTTTTCTTTTTTTTTTTCTTTCTTGCATGCTTCTTTGGGCCTCATTAAAACATAGCAGAGCATGAAGAGCATTCATACTGGAATTGGACACATGGACAATATTTTCTTTTAATATTCCTTCCTTTTATAAGCTTTGTTTATTTATACACAGATTTTGATGGAAGTTACATTAGTTGCCTGCATCTTCATATCACTCCCCCTGAATAATGGATTTGTTGCTGCCTATAGCTGAAGCCAGTCGAAATGTTTAGCACTGTTGCATGTTGAAACAGTTACTGCAGTCATGGACATCTTTAGTAATGAGATCCTGTACAGATACATAGAAATCCTGGGGGCACTAAAACTCTGTCAAGCTGCAAAAAGTTAAACAATCTACAGTGTGATTAGATAAAAGCTTCAAACGTGTAAAGACTACATGGACCAGCTTGTGCATGCATGCATGATCTAAAGGTCCTTTCCACAGGAGAGGTCTTTTCCACGTGTTCATTACTACACGAAGACAAATGCCAATATCCACTTTTGATGAAAAAAAATAAAAACTTAATTTAAAATACTATGATATCCTTAAATCTTTAAGTCTTTTGATTGATGTGAATTCTGATTCAAATGAGAGTCTTTCAAGGAAGATACTTGCTAAGCTAAAAAAAAAAAAATTGTGCAATGTTATACAGTTTACTGTAGTGTTGTTGAGTGGCCTGAGTCCAAAGGTTTTTCTCATAGCTTGTATAAATCATGTGAGTTGCTCTGATCTCATCCAGAGAACAAGCAGCCATGTCCGGATGCCACAGAGCCCATGACACAAAACTGTGAGTAGACGCTTTTTTTCATGTATCAGTGTACTGACGTGTACATGTGCGCATATAACGAAAGAAAAATAACCTCATGGAGCTTCAGTAAATATTACATTTCTGTTATAACACTTTGACTCCATTATTTGAAAAGCTGAATTCATTACAAGCTGGTCTTAATCTTTTAAAGAGGAGCTACTTTATCTTATTGCATGATCATGAAAAAATGTAACTGCTTTGAATTGATTAACTCACTGACTTTTCTTTTCTTTTGACTTCTGAACTAATGAAAACAGCAAGTCCAGTAAAGTACAATAAAAGCAATAAACCCTTTCGTTCAGTTTCACACAAATCACACACACTAGTGAGCATTGAGTCTGTGTTGCATTTCAAAATCGCTAAAAATCAAAATTGCCGTTGCATTAAGACATGTTGACACACTTCATTACTGCAGCTGCATGGACTCCATTCAGATCTGGAAAAATGTCTTATCAGCAGTTTTAATCACTATAAGTCCACGATGGCGAAGCTGTTGATAGAATCAGTATAAACACAGTATAAACGGACATGAAATAGATGAAACACTTTGCAGTAATTTGCAATGCTACAAAAATCACATTTAAAACTGAAGTTAACATTGTAAAAGACATTGGTTATCTGCACACTATATTTTTATTGTCAGTTATAACTATGACATGGGAGTAAACGAAAACCCTGACTGCCTGTAATACAGTGATCCCTTATTTTTCGCTGTTAATGGAAACCGGGCCCCCCCCCCGTGAAAATCAAAATCTGCGATCTGGAGCCAGAACGTCCCCCGAGCCTCTGTAATGTGTTTAATAAAATGTTTAAAAACCCCAAAAAACTAGCGAGGCACTGCAGCGAAACAAGACAAAGGCTCAACTGTGATCTTTCTGTTACCTTCACAGCCTCTGGTCTCTGAACCGTAGTAAACAAACTGCTGGTATTGTGCTATTTTTGGCTCATAATTAGCGGCTAACACGCTAACAACAACAAAACAAAAAGTCCGGTTTTCTCTGCATGGAACGAGCACTTTATTCTGGCACTGCAGGAACTTGTAACATCACACAGGTTGTATTGTTGGTTAACAGAGAATGTAAATCTAAACACGCTGGGCTGCTGTTTATGCTCACTCCACTTTTCATCTAACCTCATTTTCTTCTGCCATCCCACGACACACACACTCCATTACCCATAAAGCCACATCATTACCCATAAGGCTACCTTCTTAAAGGGGCCAGGCTGGCTCACAGCATTTCTTCACTGTGAGAGAACGCGCACAAAATCCTGTGACGTTTTTGCGATCTTTTGAAATTTTTTGAAATTATATTATATATTTCTGAAAAAAATCCACGAAGCACTAAAACCGCTATACTCAAACTGCGAAGTGGCAAGGGATCACTGTAAAAATCCAAAACAGAGAAACTGTGATATTCCTACCTGAGCTCAGCATGGGTTTTATATTGGAAATGAATAATGCGTATTTGCTAATCATGTTATGTGTGTTCACATTTTACAGTCTCACTGTTAATATGAAGTAATGAAAAGAACTTGGTTATTGAATATCACAGAAAACATATGAAGGAGTCATTCATAGGTCATGACCTTGGAGAGTATTTGTAAAGATTTTAATGGTAGAAACTGCCACCACTGGAGAACAGACAGTCTTTACTTTTCTTTAATCACCAGAAGACCTTTAGTAATATATATATATATATATATATATATATATATATATATATATATATATATATATATATATATATATATATATATATATATATATATATATATATATGTATAAGATAGACAAAGATAAAGATAGACAAATTGACAGGTTTGGTGGTCTGGGACCACAGTATTTCTTTATTCTCTATAATCAAATTTTCCCATATATTTAAGGTAATCTCCTCTCCTCTCCTCTCCTCTCCTCCTCTCCTCTCCTCTCCAGTGCCCAGCAGGGAGCGATGTCCAAAGGCCAGTGGACTAGAGAGCCTGGCTCCGTTGGTGCATTCTGCGGAAGAAACTCCTGATCCCATTCCCACCACCATCAAGGGAACTATTCCAACTTGGATCAATGGGAGCTTTCTGAGAAATGGTCCTGGGAAATTTGAATTTGGAAATGACAGGTAACTGATAAACACTTAAAATACTTTAAACTATGTTTGAGTTTGCTTTGGTTTACTATAATAGCAAAGCAGTAGGTATATTAGTCACCAAACAAACCACGGTGGATACAGTTTTGTTGAACATGTGACAGATTCACACATAAGGTATATTTACTAGCCCCCCCATCTTTCCCCTTTCACTTTGTACAGTTATCTCGGTGAGAAATAAAATGCCTTTTATATTTGCTCAGATACAACCACTGGTTTGACGGCATGGCCATGATGCACCGATTTCACATCTCTGGGGGCAACGTCACTTACAGCAGCCGTTTCCTGAGAAGCGACTCATATGTCCAGAACTCAGAGAAGAACCGCATCGTGGTTTCAGAGTTTGGGACATTAGCCATGCCTGATCCCTGCAAGAACATCTTTGCACGATTCTTTTCCCGCTTTCAGGCTCCAAGTATGTGTGTCTTCTTTATTTGTTGCACATTTTGGCATGAAATCCACAGCACTAGAAGTGACAAGTGCAGTATGAAACCATTTGTTTTCACTTTGGTAACAAGGTAGCTGGGCCAAATTACCACAGGCAAACAATAAATCAAACAAATAGCCAGAGAAAACATAATATATGTGTATATTTTACCCCATCGTGTTCATATTCTTGACTGTGTGTGACATATTTGGAAATGCTTGTGTTTTTGACTGAGGGAAAACAAACACAAGTCAATATTTGTGTGAGTATGCTGGGAGGGCAAGATCAATCTGAAACATGACACAAAGTTTAGAAAAAAATAAAAAACAAAGAGACAGGGATTGATTTAAAAATGAGTTTCCAGTGATGTCTGTGAGAAAGATGAGAAGAATACTATGTGTTCATAACATCCATGTATGCGCATAGAGGCCACGGATAATGCTAATGTAAACTTTGTGAAGTACAAGGGAGACTATTACGTCAGCACTGAAACCAACTACATGAGAAGAGTGGACCCACAGAGCCTGGAGACCAAAGAAAAGGTGGGTGACTGTAACACTGTAACAAGTCTCTCTTTAATGCCAAGAGCTGATAGAGTCAGAGGCTAAGAGGGATGAGTGATTAAGACGCAGAAGGACAACAAAACATGGATTCTGATTATTATGTGCTTTTACTTCTATGTAAGGTGGACTGGAGCCAGTACATTGCTGTCAATGCAGCCACAGCTCACCCGCACTATGACCGTGAAGGGGCCGCATACAACATGGGCAACTCCTACGGCAGAAGTGGTAACCTGGATTTTCTGTTTGGTTCACCTGTCCTGCAAATGTTTCACTGACAGGAAACCTTCAACAGTTTAGAGGGATACTTCTTTAGTAACATACAGATCTGAAGAAGGTCATTTTCATTATACAGTAATACTTTGATGTGCCTTTCTGCTGAATGAGCTGTAATTCATCTCAATCTTAAAGAGAAAATGTGTACCTTTGTCCACATGTTCAAAATGATTCCATCTCACACTTCCTACCACCAAAAGGTTGCAAAAATTGCAAGATGTAAACATTTTCTTTTACTCTAAAGGGCAGCATTCAGGGTTGTGGTTGTGAAACCTCTGACTGTGTAATATTTACACCCTGTTATTCTTTACAAAGCCGTGTTGCTGTAAATACCTCACAGTGGAGCAAACTGACAAGTCCTTTGACAAAATGGTCGAATAGGTCTCAAACTCAATTTAATTTGTACAACAGATGATGCCAGTGTCCACCCATGCAAGCTTTGTGTTTTTAAACATGTCAGAGTTTTGCAAAATCACATTTGTAACAGTTTAGTGGAATTCAAAGTAGGCGTGAAATGTTTTTGGAGCTTTGAAAATGAAGCAGTCTCTGATGTGAGTCTGCATTGGGAAGTTTATTTCTTGTTGTGTTGAGTTAGTTAGGCTTGCCCATGTGCACAGTATATGTGGATGTTTGTAGTTTATGTCTTTGTGATGGAAATAGGGCTCTTTAAAGTAAACCTTGTTTTTGGTATCATAATGATCTATACCTATACTTATGTCCTATACTTATGTCTGAGTTGAAAAAACAGCCAGCAACTTATATTTTTATTGGCAAAATAAACAAAGATTGCACAAAATCAGGACACCAAATATGTTTTTGGACCTCCTCAAGGTTTTTTCTACACCATCATCCGCATCCCTCCTCCTGAGGAGAAGACAGCAAGGCAGGACTTGCCAGACCTGAGTGGAGCCGAGGTGATCTGCTCCATCCAAGCAGATGAAGCCAGAAAACCTTCTTATTATCACAGTTTTGGTAAGCTACACACTTAAACATAAATAGCAACATCTTTAAGCTACCTGAATGCTGAATGTATGATGAAGTTATTTTTTGTCTACCACATACTTTGCCTTTGTTTTTTTTTTCTCTCTCTGCCTTCCTCTGTCATAATTCTGCCTCCATCTCGCATGCAAAACAATATATTCTCTTGTATTTGGAGACTCAGAAAAAAATATGAATCCCAAACTGAAGGTTTTGTTGTTTATTTGTTATTTGGTTGTAATTTAATCTTTGCTTGTCTGTGTATATTACTATCTCTGTATCTTTAAGTCAGTTATATTTCTGTTTATACACAGCTATATTTGGGTAAATATGCTTTGCTCTTTGTGGGAGTTTTCAAACAATCCCAGCAGGAAGATGATTCTGGCTAGGAGAACTAATCCCTTTGATAAACAAACACATGGAAATAGTGCTTACTAAAGTCATCAGTTATCCAATGCTTAGCAGCTGGGGTGGCAGAGGAAGCAGCATTTCCACAATTGTTAAATGTAAAGAAATTAGGTTTTTATTGTCAAAATATGATGAAATGTTTCAGGTGAGCTGATACCTAAGAGGTAATAGCCAGTGATAATCAAGCGCTGAGCTGATGCCAGTCAGCTGAAGTGCACAAGATTCAGTTCTTTGGCTGATTTAACATGGTGTTGCTCCATGGAGCAATTTACACAACACCAGTTCCCTGATCACATCTCAGTCCATATTTCTGGCAGACCACTCGTGTCCTGCCAGACTTTTGGGAACCAAGAAATCCCACAAGCGAGGAAACATTGTACAGTTACACAAATCACCTCAAATAGTTTTTCTCACTAGAGTTCCAGTACATGGGTGCTTGTGTTTGCAGTTGCATGTGTTCATGTGCTAAAACAACATTTTAGTGACAGGTTTTCCCTCAGACAACACAAAAACTAAATGAGGAAAGAAGTATTTAACTTGCAAACTGACTTTGATGGATTTGTTTCCTGCAAAATGGAAGACAATTTCAGAGAAGAATAAAATAGCATTACTCATGTTTTTGCAAACCTTCAATTCCACTTTCTAACTGAACAGCACAAAGAATGGATGTTTGTAAACTTAGTCTTCTGTTGACATGCAGATACATAAGTCACAAAAGAAACTGTTTTAACAGGTAACCTGACATTGTTTCAGAACACTCAAGGTCACCTTCCAACGAACAAAAAAAGCCAAAAATAACTAAATAAACAAATAAAAGTGAAAGACAGCAACACAGATTTACAGAGATGAAAGTCAGAACTTTGAAGTGCAAGTTTATGCAGTTTAAGTTTAAGTTTGTTTAAGTTTAAACAAATGGATTTTAAGAAGGGAATTGAAAAGAGAAAAAGAGAGATAATTTCCAGTGAGAGGAAATTCCGTAGACTGGAGGCAGTGGTTGGAAGCTCTTGCTCCCATGGTTGCAAAGTGAGCAAATAGTACAATGAAGTATATAGAAGAAGAAGACATGAGAGCAAATGTTCGTGTGTTCGTGTGCAGAAGTTCAGAGATGTATTAAGGTGCGAAGTTATGGATGGCTTTCGCGGTTAGGAGCAGAAACTGATACAATATTTATCTGCCAAGGAACCTGCTGAAGGACAGATGTGATTCATGTGGGGTGTTTTAGAAATGGTGCGAACAGCAGAGTTTTTAGGTACTTGAGAGGTAGACCAAATAATAGAGAGTTGTTGAAATCAATGCGAGAGATGGCCAATGTGTGAACAAGAATCATGGTGCTGTTGAGTGTTAGGGAGGGATGGAGGTGATTTATGTTGCATAGATGGAAATATGCAGACCACATGATGTTATTGATATGAGACTGAAATTACTATGACTCTTAACTTGAAGGAGAAGGAGAGATTGAACAGTTGTTTGTGGAAAAACTATCCAATTTTGTCAAGGTGAATTTAGCACCAATGGGAAGAACCTTGTTTTTTTTAGTTTTTTTTTTTTTTTTTTAAATCAAGTTTATCAAGTTAAGGTTGAAAAAGTTACAAGAAACCCAGACCTTTATTTCATGTAGGCAATTAGAGAGGGAGGTGGGTGGAAGAATGGATGTTGTGGAGAGGTGGAGAGGTGCAACTGGGTGTCAGTGTTGAACTTACAAAATAAATAGCTGATAAGAAGTAATAAATGAATAAATAAATGAATAAAAGGGGCCCCGAGACAGAACCCTGAGGAACACCAGTGGTAGCTGGAGATGGAATTTAATGAGGTCTGAGCGAAATGATTTAAACTAGGTCAGGGGTATGTTCATGATTCCAACAGAGGCCAGCCCAGCAAGGAGGACACATTCTTTTTTTCTTTCTTTCTTTTTTTTTTAGAGGATTTAGATGATAAAAAGAGTATGTTAAAAGTGAAATGAAAGTTCTTAAAGTTGTTGGAGTCTACACAAGTTTTCTTAAGTATAGCAGTTGTTGCAGCTAATGCACTAACTAAGAAATAGCTTTTATAACATACATCTCCAAATTATTAAACAAATTGGGATTCTAAGGAAGAAATAAAATATTACTATATATTAAATGTGACTATAATTATTATTATTTATATTAATAAGACCAAAGGAATTTATTTTTTTTGTGTTTTTTTTTATCATATTACTTAATATGTTAATATATACATAATTAAAAAATGTTTCAAGCCAAACATCAAAAAAAAGAAGAAGAAGAAGAAGAAGAAGAAAAACTGGCACTAAGGACACCAAGCAATAAAACATTTCAGTTGTTATTTTCTCCCATTTTTCCTGCAACATTAATAGGTGTGCAGTGGTACAAAATAGTTCAATTTTTTGATTCAAAATTGTTCAGGCATTCTATGTTAGAAACAGATCAGAGCTGCAGGCAGACCAGTCTGGGACCTGAACTCTCATCTTCTGTGCATCCAGAATTTGGTTTTGCACTGCCTCATTGAAAAATGCATGTATATCCATGAAAAAGATGCCACCTTGAAGGGACTGTATGTTGCTCTAAAATCTCAAAGCACTATTCTGCAATAAAGTAACACAAAGGGCTTTTTCATGCTAATATATCAGTTTCAATTTCATCTTTTTTGTATTGTTGCTGTTGTTGTTCTAATGCATACATATCCTCCTTTCTTTCTAGTTAATGTCGGAGAACTATATTGTGTTCGTTGAGCAGCCAATCAAGTTGGACTTGCTAAAGTTCATGCTGTACAAGATACAGGGAAAGAGCTTTAATAAAGTTATGTCCTGGGAGCCTCAGAATGACACCATTTTCCACTTGGTCGACAGGCACACTGGCAAGGTGTGTTAAAACAGGTTATCATCAGCAATATTCAAAGCCTCTGTAGCTGTAAATATTTAAACAAGAAAAGGATGTACTGAGCTCTCAATGCCATAAAGTTTGAAAAAGTCTTTTAAAACTTTTAGTAAGATTAGAGTACTAAATTTGTTATACAATTTCAGAGTAGAAAAAAGCAAGTAAGCCCAGGGAGCTTAATGTTTACTTTGATAGAATTTCCAATTTTTTTTTTTTTTACTTTTACTTGCAAAACCTGAAGCTCTTTTAAGGAAAAAACGGAAAGAAGATTTCCATTAAAATAAAATACTCATTGGTGGGTTTTGAATGAATTTAAAGGAATAAAATATCTTGCTTCAAATATACAAAGAGAAATGTGTCTTTTGGAAATAGAAATCTAGATATCCCAGGTTTTTGGTTGCAACTGCATTTTCAGTGTACAGTAGGGTACTAAACAGTAAAGACATTCAGGTGTCGATAATAAAAGAGTAGCTGCATGTTGATCTCTTCATGCACAGTTTTGTTTTCTCCTTATTTAGTCTGATGAAGTCACACTTGAATCATGTAGCCTTTCTTCATACACTGTTATTTTCCAATTTCTTCATCTCATTACACAACACATCTATTAAACAGGCAACTTTCTAAAAAATGACGGTGCAGCGCAATAGCAGTCATACCAGTGAAGCATGCAGCACACCTGAAACTTCCTGTTTTTCCAAAAGCTTTTGTAACCCACTTTATTATCTTTCTGTTCAACAGAAGAGCCAAGTGAAGTACCACGCAGCACCAATGTTCACGCTGCATCAGATCAATGCTTTTGAAGACAGTGGCTTTTTGGTTATGGACATGTGTTGTGGGGACGATGGTGAGCTTATTGGGGAATTCACCCTGGAGAACCTGCGGCGAGAATCAGGAGAGGAAGTGGACAAGGTAACTGGCTTCAGTTTGGGAGCTCAGATTTAGATGCTGGCCTTCAAAATTAAAACATAAATGTTTTAGTGAAATTTCATGAAATTATGTTTTGGTAGTATATTTGTTAACATTACTATCCCTCCTAAAACCCAAGATATGAGTCAAAAAAGGAGATTTATGTTTGTCTCGAAGGAACAAATTATTCTGCTGCACATTTTTTTTTTTTTTTTTTACTTTTGCCCATCAATTTCTGATTAGCTACGCTTGTGTAATTTATTGAAATTTCAGAAGTGAATGAATTAATTACTTTAATCAAAACAAGCTTCATTGAAAACATAAAAGCCAACACTTCTGTCAGTGTTATGTAAGTGATTGCTGCTGAGGTCATATTGCAACTTTTATTCAAAGGAGCCCCACATGTGGCAGCTTCTCATGTTCTTGGATTTCTTTTGTCAGTTTTACAATTCGTTGTGCAGAAACCTCCCAAGGAGATATGTCCTGCCTCTGAATGTGGATGAAAAAACTCCTTTGGACCAAAACCTCGTCACTCTGGATGGCTATAAAGCCACAGCGAAGAAGACAAAACCTGAGGAGGTAGGACTAAAACTGTAGTCAGAGCAAAGTTTCATCTAAGCAACTTTCAAAGTAATACGTTTAACTGTAAAGACTCAGGCCTATGATTATTTTAAATGCAGCCTATTCATTCCCACACATTCTGTCCAATTACTCAGGATGATGACATAAATTACTTTCTTTATGACAGTAATTTCATGACTTGCAGCAGGTGGAAATAATGTCAAATGTGCAGGTGAACAATTGCTATTTAATATCTCATGTGTGGCTATTACACGCACTTTCTGCCCACCATTTTCTGATGGGACAATAAAGCTGGAACACTAAAAGAAAAGCTAATGCTTTAGTTGTCATGACAACATGAGGAGCACTCTCCTCAGTCTTAGTCCTCCGAGTTGTGTAATGTTCAGGTATGAAATGGAAAAACTGCTGTGAAAATGCTGCTGGGAAGCATATTTGCTGGAGTAAATACCTGTTAAAAAAAAAATATTGGGCAGCCTACCAAATTTATTTGGAAACATATTTTTAAAGTAAATTAATTTAGTCTTTATTAAGCAGTGTTCAAAAATATTTCTTTTATCCTTAAGGAAAGTCAGTGAATTGATTTTTCAAAGCCTTGTTGTAAAGTCAGTTGGTGGACATCAAGCTTTACCAGAAAATGTTTAAAAATGTTCTATCCTGTGTTCAATCTTGATCCGACAGGTTTATCTCACCCATGAAGAGCTCCACAGTGATGAGCTTTTGCAGTATGGTGGCCTTGAGTTCCCTCAGATCAATTATAACAAGTACAATGGCAGGCCTTACCGCTACTTCTATGCATGCGGCTTTGGACACGTCTTTGCTGACTCCCTGCTCAAGATGGATGTCCACACCAAGGAGCTTAAGGTTGTCCACCAGACCAAAGACTACTAAGACAGAGTTCTCTGTTAACTGTGCCTGATATTAGCACATCAAAGTTCTTTCTACAGCAGGAGTTTGTGAATTGGTTTTCTAACATGAAACAGTCCAGAGTAAATGGCATGTATGTGTAATCTTCCCTGTCTAGGTGTGGCGTTATCCTGGCTTGTACCCTTCTGAGCCTGTCTTTGTTGCTTCACCCACTGCTGTTGAAGAAGATGATGGAGTGGTCTTGTCTGTCATCATCACACCGAGAAAAGTAATTTAGCAACACCCATACATTTATACACAAAAAAAGTAGTAAAGTAGTAAAAATACAACCAAAAAAAAAAAAAAAAGAAATCATATGGGTAATACTATGTACCCCCAAGATCCAATAGCTTGTAGATCTGCCTTTAGCAGCAATAACTTAAAGCAGGTTTCCCTGTATCAGCTTCCCTTATGATTTTGGAGGAAAGCTCTTTCAAGCCGCTGCCATAACATTTTAATCAGGTCTGGATTTTGGGTAGGCCATATCAAAACCTTGATTCTTTTATTTTTCAGAAATTCTGATGAAGATTTTTCTGCTGTGTTTGGGATCATTCTCATGTTACATTACTTAATTTTTACCATACTTTAGCTGTCAGACTGATGGCTTCACATCCGCCTCTAAAAATAAAAAAATAAATAAAAAATAAAAAATAAATAAACAAAAATCATCATCTCACCACCACCATGCTGGACAATGGGCATGAGGCGTTTCAGCTGAAATACTGTGTTTGGTTTTCTCCAGACAGGGCACTACTCATTTAGCCTTCTCTACTTTGGTCTCATCAGACATTATACCAGAAGTCCTGCAGGTTTATTCAGACACAGTTTTGTGAACCTCAGCTGACCTTTGTAGACAGAATAGGCTCTGTCCTTGCAACCTTTCTAAACAAATTGTGCTTGATCAGTCCTCTTCTGAGCTAAGGGGATATGTAATATGACCACATAACCTTTTTTTTTTGAATGGCATTATTTTGGTTTAATACAAATCATGGCATGAGAAAGTGAAAGATATAAGTGATAGAGGTTGTTGCCTACTACTAAGACCCCCCATTTGATGATTCTGATGATATCTGATCCTTAAAAGGTGCCTCAGATGAACAATAGGATGCCGCATATTATACTGTTCCATCACAGCAAAAAAGAATCCAAGATGCAGGGAGAGTGTGCATGAGAAACTAAAAATATCCTTTCTGCTTCTAGAGGGTAAAATGCTAAGTAGCTACTAATCAAATGCACTTGATAAATTACAGGTGCAATCACCTCTATAAAAGCAGATGTTTTTGCGGTTAACGCAATGTATAGGGTGAAAGAGGATTTGGCCATATTTTGCAGACACAGGACTTTGAACAATGCTGTCACTGAGTAGACCACAAACTCCTCTGTAAAGGTACCCTAAACTCAAGGTGAGGCCATCTGTCCAACAACTAAAGCTTGATTCAAATTGATCATGATCCCGGCCACAACAGCAAATGTACAACAGTGGCTGAAAAAGAAAACGGTGAAGATATTTCTCTGGTTCTACCAAAGTACAGACCTTAACCAGAAATAAATGCTTTGGCAGGACTTTAATAGAGCTCTAAATGACCAAATGTCTGAAACCCTGAATGAACTAAAGTAATATTTGAAATACTAATTAACCAGAATTCCTCCACAATGACAACAGTAGTTATTGCTGCTAATGGTGGTTCTACGAGCTATTAAACAATGGGGTTTAAGCAGGCTTTCCTCACACTTCTGAGGTTGACTGAAGACAACATTGGGCTCTTGCATGAGGACACTAAAAAAGGGATTGAGGTTTGAACCACATCCAGTTGGAAAGATATGCGCAACTAAGAGAAACTGTATAAATACTTTCTCTGCAGTCTGAGAAATCTCATATTACAACAGTGAATGTGGATGACACATGTTTGGCTTTGCTATCAATATAGTTAAAGGAGTAATCTGAAACCTCTTTTTTTAACGTAACACATTTAATCTGCTCTCTATGTTTTCAGGAAAAAAGTACTTTCCTCCTTGTGCTTGATGCCAAGACCTTCACTGAGCTGGGCAGAGCTGAGGTCCCTGTCAATATCCCATATGGGACCCATGGAGTGTTTAACGAGATGGGCTAGATGCCCTATTGTTTGCAGCTCTGCTGCAAATTGCTGAAAATGAACCATCAAACAGCTACTTTATCCACTGGATAGAGTATCTCTGTGTATGTCATTCCCTGTAACCCTCTTGAGTTGTGAAAGACAAATGATAAGAAATAAGGAGTGGACATCACTGATAGGAAATGATGCATATCTTAATGCATTACACTTGGAACGATAGCAATCTTTTGTAGACCAACATGACAGTTATCCCAACATGGCATCAGCATGCAGATAAACTTTTTCCAATATGTTCTTATTTAAATATGTAATATCCTTTTAGATTTGAGTAGCATGGTGATGGTACCTACTCCTTGGAAGGACTTATGTTTTTGGTAAAGAACAATATATTAAAATCAATACACACATTCAAATAATTTTTTCCTTTTTATGACAGTATTTTTTACATCATCACACCAATGGAAATGCTGTACTCCCAGGGAGAGAAGAACAGCACTTTGGATGCATAAAAATGCATCAGAGGAAATTCAATTTCTGTCAAAGTAATGTGATAGAAATGTACAACGTCTGAAATGCCTAGAAAACAAATGGATCTAACTGGTCGATAGCCTCCAGAGAGTCTAGCAGAGGTCACATCATGATTTTACGTTGTCCACTCAAAACAACCCAAAACAAAGGTGTTGTACTTAATAAACATTGACATTTTGGACCTTTGTATGTGAACAATAGAACTTTGTTGTTTCATTACATTAGAGTGGTAAGGGACACTGTCTCCTGGACGACTCTACTGGTGCCTACTGGCTATCTTCACTTCTGCCTTGATTAATATTGACAAACATAAGCAGAGCATATGAATAATAATAATAATTTTAAAAAAGCGTAATCAAGGGGCAAATAAATATGCCTTTTAGAGGCACTTTGTGATAATGTCAAGAAGTTTCAAATGTAATTTGACTTACAAACATGAATGTATCTTATATGTATATTTTTGTTATTTCAAAATTGACTTTTTGTCACAAATTTTGATGGTGAAAGTTTAAAGATATTTTGCAACAGTAGTCCCAACCCTAAAAAAATCATGACTAAACAGTGAGTGCACACAGTAGTCTTCAGCCTCTCCTGTCTCTCTGAACTAAATAAAACATAGAAAAACTAAACTAGACAATAAAACAAGATGGAATAGAGATATAGAGTTACTTTTGATATATATATATATATATATATATATATATATATATATATATATATATATATATATATATATATATATATATATATATATATATATATATATATGTATAGTGGACAATTATATCACAAATGCATTCCATCCTGGGAAATAACCAAAACATATGTTTTTGTCATACTCTCTATTCAGCTTTGGCTCCATTTCCTTATAAATGTGCTGTACAGGTCTCTCAGGATACACATTAATTAGTCCATAACTCCTAAACTAATCAGTTCTGCTTAACTTACATGTGTGTGTATGTGTGTGTAGGTGTGTGCGTATTGTTAGCTCAAGTTCATTAATATTCTTTCCAGTGGGCATGAGCAGCAGCAACATATAGGTTAACCTTTGCTCCCAAAGAAACTTCTTGCTAAGTTTTTATTCACCCAGCGTCTGCGCCTGCAACCAACACTCATGTCATTTGCTGTATTGCTGGGTGAGATATTAAGCATGTGGATCAATGGTTCGTTCAATGCATGTGTCTGCATAGCAGAGGCTTTTACGGCCTGATGTGTTGGACTCATCTGGGTCAGTGTATTTTAGAGATCAAGCGCACTGCTTTCATCGTGAAAACACACACTCTGTAACACTGCTGACAAGTTGCATATCACATTTTCAGGGTGCCGGTTTCTGATTGTTAGCCCTTATTTGACCTTCAAGGGTAAACCTATGTTCACCCTCAGACCTTTCCTGCTGTCCCCTGAAGCACGTTTTCCACTGACACTTAATTTTGACTGTTATCTGAATCATTATTTCATATCCCATGAATTTATAATGATGCTATCTATATTCACCATATTAGACACAGTTCTCAGAGAGAGGAAGTGATTTCTCCCAGTGTTGAGAACAATGTCTTCTGTATCCAGATTTGTCATCTCCCACTGTCACAGTTTTGAGCTATCTTGTGACAGCACAGCTATCTGGCATATAGATTATGTGCCTCTCAGAGTGTGTCTGTCAGCATGTGCTTTCCCCAGTGCACATAAGTATATGCTTATTTATGAAGGAGCATATGAGTATGAGGCCATGCAAATGTGTCCGTGTTTCTCTGTGGGCTCTCTAACTGTTCACATGAAAATACTGCAGATGCTTTATGAAGTCCAAATAGAACGTTTAAATACCCACAGAGAGGGTTAATCCTGCACTCTCAACAACAATAAAATCCAGCCTTGGACCTGACAAGAAGAAAAGATACAAATGCACAATTCATCTGTATTGGACTTTTGTGAATTGACATAATGTCACAGCAATAATTTGTAATGCAAATGCTGCTCTTTTATTCACAGTGTTTGCAGAGAATATTTCTTTCAATGTTGACTTCATGTCTTTTTCTTTTATACATTTCCTTGTTCTCTGCTGAAAAAAATAAGTATTGATGCTGTCCTATGTTTCAAATTGGTGCCTGAATAGCAAAAGGTTGTCATTTTGTGTGGAGATATGAACCTCTACTTTATAATAGAAGAAGATTAGTTTGTATCAGCCACGACAACATTAATTCAGCGCATTTTGAGGATATTCATATTGGTGCTTTGCAGAGATTTCAAACTCAAGGGGCAAGAACAAGCCAGGGCTAATAAAGGCAGAATGAGGCTGATGTTGCCGTTCTAATGGGGAACTCTTTTCCCTCTTGGACAGAAGCCTGGGCTGACAGTCAAATGTCATTATGAGCCAGTGGCCATGCAGTTCGTCACTGTCACAACCTCTAAATGGAGACTTTGTTTCCAAGATTTGTCAAGATGGATGGCATTCTGGGCAGTATTTAAGCAGTGGTGCACAACAAAGTGATTATTTGATGCAAAGCCACTGAAAAATGGCATATTCTGCTATTTGAGGTCTTAGCTATTTCCTCTGCGCACAAATAGGGTCTGTGATATCAGACACTCTATTATATTTTTCAACCTTTTTTTCAGACTGAGAAAAGACAGATGAAATGTCCGGATACTGAAATGAATGGTGACATTTCCATCACCATTTCTGACTCCACCTTTGAACCCTATGCCTAAAAAGCATTTGCAAACTTTGGTGGGTTGTGGGAAAGAAATCCTGATATCATCCGAAAATGAATAGGCCAAATACCTTCCTAAACTGTTAAAAAAAAAGTGGGATAGCAGACTGGATTTTTTTTTTTTTTTTTTTTTTTTTGCTATGAATGTATGGAGCCAACCTCGGAAGGGGCCTTTCTGTGTGGAGTTTGCATTATCTCACCGTGTTTGCGTGGGTTTCCTCCGGGTGCTCCGGCTTCCTCCCACAGTCCAAAGACATGCATGTCAGGTTAACTGGTGGTTCTAAATTGCCCATATGAGTGATTGTGAGTGTGTGTGGTTGTTCGTCTATATGTGGCCCTGTGATGGACTGGTGACCTGTCCAGGGTGTACCCCTGCCTTTCACCCAAAGAGAGCTGGGATAGACTCCAGCAGATCACCGTGACTCTGCAGAGGATTAAGCAGGCATAGATGATGGACGGATGGATGGATAGATGTATGGAGCCAGTTCTGTTATTATTCAGTTGTTGCCTCTTCTCTTCTGCAGCTGAAAACTGAAGATAGCTGTGAAGACTCCACTACAAAGAAGATAGTCTTCATGGAAGAAGGTTATGATGGATCACAGAAACTCTTCCTCAGAATTTGGGCTTTTACAAAAAAAAATCCTGAAGCAGAGCCAAAAAAAAGGAAAAGAAAATAAAAAACATGTCATAGGATGCCTCCATAACTTCACATGCTGGATCTCCAATCTCAGGTGTATTCTCTCCCAAAAGGAAAATTACGAAATCGAGGCGAATTTTTTTTTTAATTATTATTATTTGTCCCCTGTGTGTGTGTGTGTGTGTGCGCGCGCGCGCCACTCTGTCTAACATGAACACTCAGCAGCAGCGCCCTCTGCCGGCCCTCTAAAGGACCCTCTTTATAAAGCTCTGTCATGCCTCGGCACGCACGCAGTCAGTGAGAAAAGGAGCGTTCGCTCCTTCAAAAGGAGCGCGCAGCTTTACGGAGGAACCAGTGGTAGGAAAAGAAAAACCCAGTCAGCGATTTTTAGCCATTGCAAATGTGGTTTTCCACTTTCTTAGACATATCATCATTACTTACAGATAATTTCAAGACAGTTTAAGAATTGTTTCAGGGAGAATTTGTCTTCAGGGGGCAGGAGGAGCTGGCAGCCCTTATAATGCGGAGACATCAAGTCTCGGTAGTTTGTCGGCATGAACGCTGCGCAGATGGACCTTAAGAAACTGCTCACATGGATCGACTAACTGGCTGATTGTTTGATTACATTTGGTCTCTGTCTTTTTTCAGTCTCGGGGCATTTTTCCCTATATTTTAGTTAGTCAAGTAGTCCAAAGAATTGTGGATTATCATCTTATTGCGCGTCGAGGATTTTTCTGTTTGGGGGACGTGTGCTTCTGGTTTTGGGGTTGAATGAGGATATTGATTTTCCACAGTTAGTCTACGCCTGGATCAAGGCTTCAAGGAAGGGAATTAAGCTTTGAAGAGGTGGAGGGAGATATTTTTCTAACTGGACCCTCACTCATCTCTCTCTCTCTCTCGAGTCCAATATGAAGTCTGACACTATGTGGATGCTGGTTTGCGCCTTTCTCCTGCTCTTAGGTAAGAAGTGGCATAACCTATAAAAATAACAAGGCAGGATTTTCTGCTACTTGTAAATTTTGTGCGTCATTGGACATAAATCGTAGCACCACTGGTAAGGCGAAACATTTCACATGAACACTTTTGTCATACTAGAGTTGTTCAAGAGCTCAAGGTTAATCTCTTTAATATAAGCAGTAACGTTTTGATTGGTTCTTATTTTATAAACCAACGATCCGACTAGGTCGTGTTATAACTATTTTCTTTGAAAATTGTAACAAGCTGAATTTACATGGAAGTCAGTGTGTCTTTGTGCTTTAATAGATTAATTTAAACACGCACGTCTCTTTTATATAGAATCACAAAGCTTTCGGCTGGTAACAGAAATATCTGAGGGATATTTGTTTTTCTTTTTTTCTTTTTGGTCACAGCACCGTCATCACTATCATAACGATACTCATTAGCACAATACCCAATAAAAACAGCACTAGTCACTAAAAAACAAACAAACAAAACAAACAAAAACACATTTAAAGAACTTATATTTTCATAACTTCATGTAACTCTTCTCATAGTCGTTGCTCCCCGTCTGATAGAGCACCCAGCTTTCTGTCGGGCTCAGTTCACATAGTCACCACAAGGGGTCTCTCTTGTCATTTCACCAGAACTGTCTGACCCTGGTTTGTGTGCAAAGGTGCGTTCCCATCTCGCATCCCGACAAACGTTGAAACCCGAGTCTCTGCTCTATGGATCACTGTTTACTTGCTGTAATCTAATTTTCTGCTTATGTAGATTCAAATTAAGTGTAATTGTTGATTAGGTGTTCACTAGACAGGAGTTGATTAGATACTCTACAGTGACTAAGTCTTAATAAGACTTAAGAATCAAGGAACAGTTTAGTTTGTTTTAACACTTTAGTTGCACTTACACATGTGCAAGTCAGGTAGACAAGTGGATTAGTGGACATAAATAAAATGAGACATCAAACAGAGGTTTCAGATTAACATGAGCCATGAAGAAGTTACATGGTTAAAACATACTTTTGCATGTGCATTAATTAGGCTATTAGACTTGTTGCATGAATGAAACCAAAATGAAAGCAACATTGCCAACACACACATGCACAGATTTAAATACAAAAATCCTTCTCAGATTTTCAGTCTCTGAAGTCCCTCCGTTTTTCAACTTCAAACATATCTTTTTGTCCCCAACTAGATGAGGAGGCACATTCCTGGGATGGCCCATCAACTTTGTCAGTGTCCTTGGACAACGGGGTCTCAGGAACTCCAAAAACTGAATCTGGCTCCGAGGCGCAGCCAGAATGGGTGGACTGCATCCAGGCGAGTGACATGTGCAACCAGAACCCTCACTGTAGCTCTCGGTACCGGGTGATGCGCCAGTGCCTTGTAGGCAAGGAGAAGGAAGCCATGCTGGATAGCAACAAAGAGTGCCAGGCTGCCTTGGAAGTGCTGCTGGATAGTGCTTTATTTGACTGCCGCTGTAAGAGGGGCATGAAAAAGGAGATGCAGTGTCTGCAGAACTACTGGACCATCCACATGGGACTCAATGAAGGTAGGAAGCAGATGTTTCCTGGCCTTGAACATTTTTCATTGATAATTCTGTGGCAATTCAGGCATCAGTACTATATCTTATTGTCATAGATTTTCTTTCTAAAACTGTGTGTATTTAGTATGTAACTTCCTTTTTCTCAAGTTTTTTTTGCCTTTTTCTACCTCTCAGCTCATTATGAGCAATATGGGTCTTTTACTGACATTTTATTTCTTCTGTATTCTCTGTGCATCTGTGAATGCTTGGGGGTTGTTAAAACTGACTAAGTATGACAGGGATCCTCATGAGCCTCTTGGTCAAACACAACATGTCATGCAGACAACACAATTCATGTTCAACACTGCAGTACATTTCTTTGGCTGAAGATGTGCATCATGTTGCCTTTATTTTAAATGTGTATGGCACAAATTGAAATGATCACAATCACTTTCCAATACCAGTGTGTTTCCCGAGCAAAGACCAGTATAATGTACTCCCTGAAGTCCTCTTTTAGTGATAGCCAGAAACCCCCTGATGAAAAATATATGCTTTGCCACTTTCCTCACATCCCTGATATAATGGATCTGTAATGGGATTACATTAGGTGGACCTCTTATGGTACACTTATTGGTTTTCACCTTAAGTGTTCCATTTTACCATATAATTAAGTTACAATTGTATAGCACAGAGGTCCTTATGTGTCCACTTACACAGGACATACAATTGCACTCTTGTTGAAACACTGTAATCTTCTGGTTTTTATCCCTGCAGTACTTCCAAAGAACATAAAGTAGCTTAGACTGACATTACTTCAGGTTCATCTTTATATGCAGTAGAGCACAGAGTTTCCCACAAAGACAAATCTGACTCATTCACACTTTCTGTATTGTACCTTAGGCTATATCTACTCCTAAAGGGCACTGTAATCAAGAAGTGGCATTTCCTAATGCTTGCATGCTTTTAGAATACATCTCCATGAATGATGTGAAGTGATGCTCTTATTTTGGATGATATTATCTACTCAGTTTTTTTGGCATGATGGGTGATGGTGGAAATGTTTCAAAACCTTGTGCTCTTTGAACATTCTTGGCTTATGTGTGGTGAATCATGAAATGATTCACCAGGCTGATTGCTCATGGCACCAGTTACACTTCAATAGACAGATGACAGCAGAGGGTCCCTTACATAAGTGCAAAGGAAATGCAAGACATACATGTTCACCAAATCTTTGCACAGATCAGTATGTTCTCGCTTTAAACCCTCTTCTCTTTTGTTTAAAAAGATAGCTGCAACTGTAAAATACAATTTCAAATGCTTGTTTATGGTGGGACTGTTGAGCTTTCATTCTCCATCGGCATTCTGATAGGTACAGAAGCTAATGTGACACTGATATGCCACCAAACAAGCAATAGAAGTAGTCATAGAACCAAGCTGGGTCTATGACTGTCCAATGGTGTTGGACAGACTTACCAGTGTCACACAGCTGATTATGCAAGGCCAGCTTGCTCTTTGTAAGCAACAATCCAGAGAGGCCTCTGCTGAATCCATATGAATTACCACTGGGGAGTAATGGCGACTTCTTTTTTTTTTTTTTTTTTTTTAAAGATTTTTTGGCACTAGTGGCCTTTATTGAGAGTGAAGGAGGACTGGAATCGCTGGAAAGGGGGCAGCGAGTGAATGGAGAGGACATGCAGCAAAGGGCCTGGAGTTGAACCCGCAACCACTGCATTAAGGAATAGAGCCTCTGTACGTGGCCCGCCTGCCCTTACCACTGTGTAACTGTGCCAGCGGGCGGCCAGGGCAATCCAGTACTGGCGACTTCTTGAGGATATTTTCTATGTGAAAAGGGCTTTGTGTTTGAATATGCCATGGGTGTTAAGGACTGAACACCAACATTATGGCCCTCATGTGTTCATACGGTTCTTTGTGAAGGATGCGCCGCACCATTTTGGCCCTTTCACTCTGGGAGATAAAACCCACTCCAACACAAACAAAAAGCTCTTACAGTGCTGCTTTAATCTAATCATGATCCATTGTGCAGTCAAGCAGGATTTGTTAACTGGAAACAATCTATGTGCAACATCCTTCTCTGGAAACAAACACGAAAGTCCGAATCCCAGAAGATACTCTCGAAAAGCAGCTAAACCACTTTAAAAATCATTTGTTGATAAAACAGAAAGGCTTTGATATAGCTGTGAGGTCATATATTGTGTAATGTAGTTTTAAAAGTTTCATTTGGTGAAGCGATGAAGGGCAGAAGAGTATGCAAGGGAGAAATATGACTTATCCAAGGGACTTTGGGCTGAAAGAAGTGAAGCTATGAATGGAGAAAGGACACAACCAGACAGAGGAGAGGGCTATTATAGGCCCTGAGATTTCTATGATGATATGAGAGGACAGACAAATTCAGACACTTTGTTAATTTATTCAAATCATTATTATGATGTAGACTGATGAAAGCAAAAAAAAAAAAGTCTGTTTTTGTATATCGGCCATTGGCAGGAAGCTGGCTTACAAATTTGATGGCTTAGTCTTTGTCTTTCAAGTGAAATCTCTGGAGCCAGAGGTGGTCTGTGATTGATACCCTGCCTCTTCGACCAGTCCTGCACAAACATATAGACACCCATTGCTTCAGGAAAGGTTAACCCTAACCCCCAGATCTTTTTCAGGCGTGATGCCAACATATGTTCCTGTCTGTTCTGATAACAAGTGGACAGCTCTAAGAGTATCAGTACATCACACAGCGTGCGTCTCAAGTTACCGAAGGCAACATCAACATCTGTCAAGGAGGACTGGTGAAGGACACATTCACTCTCACTCACATCCACGCACAAGAAAACTAACATCTGCTGCAAAATTAAAATGCATATATATCTGACTTTAATAGGTTTCACCGAATTATGGCACTAACCATTAATATACATGTGGACACACACACAAAAAAGTTACAGAAGGTGATAGGATGTCAGTTCCCCATTTTAGATGCAAATTAAGGCACGCATTCTATGTTTTCAAGGAAGGGTTGTTGTTTTTATTCGGTGGTATGGAGAAGTGCATTTTCATGCCTTGTCTGGTGGAACTTAACATATGCAGAGGACTCTCCTCTGAAATGGCTCAGTGATATGAAGTTCAGACACTCTCTGAATGTGACCCCAGTAAGAGCATCTCCATGTAATGTCAGTGTACCTTATTTTCACTCCTCCGCTTAGAGCTGTGCGTCTGGGTCCAGGTCGCGTGTGCTTATCTCAGTGTCAGGTCCTCACGGGCCACTAATTAGAGTTTATATTTATTTCATTTTTCCAGTTACTCCAGCTTCCTCCCACAGTTCCAAGTGGCATGTAAGGTTTAACGATATTTAAATGATTCTACATTAGCATTAGTGATGAGCGTGAATGATTGCTCGTGGTACTTGACTCTGTATCACAGGATATTTGTTATATTTCTTATTGCAGCATTAACACATGAAATAATAATATAAAACAATGTCCACAAACACTCACAGGCAACTGTGAGTGTCAGCTGAAGTAATGCTCCAATAATATGCAAAATAGTTTGTCTTCAAAATGTTGATACATTGTGCCCATGTGAGGTAAAAGCATACATACATCTCACCAGCTCATACTGCAGTTTACATCTGTACACGATCTTCTGAGAAAGATTCATTGATTTAGCTCAGCAGCTGTTCAAGTCCATGCTGAAAACTTACATTTCCAGCCCACAAACCACAGCTCTGCATCAGATATACACTGGTACATATTTTACGGAGTAAAAGTTTTCCATATCAGCCCAACATAGGCCAGCAGAAACCCTGAGAAAAGCAAGTAGTTGTGATGGCATAAAATGAGGGGCTTGTTGAATTTAGCTACCTTACTGCTGTTGCCATGTAAACATCCATCATCTAAAGCCGCTTATTCTTATTCATGGTCACAAGGCCATGTAAACAGTCAGCAGCAATAATTGACATACACTTGACTTGTTGGTTTAAGACTGAAAATGTACATCGTAATAGCCATTATTGGCATGGTTTTGCAGCGCTATTTAGTCCAAGGCTTTGTTCCAAATGGCACATTTTCAAGACTATGCTCTTAAAGTGCACCATTTAGACAACATTCTTATACATGCAGTTAGTGAATGAGTGTTCTCCCCTAAAAAAAAATGTCATTGTGACAATAAAAACTTCCTTCTTTGTCTGTCTCACCCAAGTTAAATTCCAAACAAAATAAATTATGTGAGTGCTGTTGCTAATGAGCTCAGAAAATGCCAGACAGAGGTAACTGAGTTTTAAAAAGGCATTTACTGGTATGCAAAAAGGTGAATGAATGGAGCTAGTGCAAGAGGATGGAGATTGAGGATGGAACAGATTGGGAATCTGGATCTGGAATGAGAAATAGTAATTAATATTGTGTTAGTGAAACCAGAGCACAGGTGGAAGCTAAACTTAATCACTTAAAGAATTTTGCAGTGTACATATTGTTAGTTTTTTTGTCTTTATAGTTTTGTAATTTTTATGTCTAAAAGGCCAGGCAGTGAAACATGAGCACCATGTTTCCTGACGGCAGAAAAAGAGTTAAAATGTGAGGAGCACTGGGGTGATGGGCAGTAACAACAAGTAGTCCAGGGCACAGATGAGGAAAGGTCGTGATGGAAGGAGAAGTCCTGAAGGAGACTAATCCAACAGAAAGTAGGAACAGAAAGAAGGGAAGCTTCCCGATGGCTTTGTGGTGAAGGTAAGTATCATTAGGCAAAACTGGGAATCCTGGAATGACTGGAGACAATGACTGACACAAATAAGGCAAATCAAACAGGGAATATAATACGTTTTTTCCGAGTTATAGAATCATCAGAATATCAGAAAGGTTATGAATATTACCATTATACAGACTCATGAACATTTCTAAATTTTTGTTAGGACTCTGGAGTGTCATGATGGTACCAATATTTTTTTTTATATGTGTATGAAAATAAATATCTTCCAGAACATTGGGTAAAGTCAAAACCCGGAGGGAGAATCTGCCAGAATCAAAGATGATTGTGTCCTGAAAGCAAAATGTGGTCAGTCTTTCTTTCTCAGATTAAATGGATTTAGCCAAGTAAAAATTGCATGAGGTAGTAATCCATACATGTTTTGAGAACATGGAGCTTTTGAATGAACAAAATGGCAGGGCAAAAATAAATTAATTAATTAATGAATATTTTAAAAAGTCCTTTTGCTTTTTTTGTTGGTTAGATTTAATTTTACCACAGAAGGGAATGTCAGAGCAATGAGGTAAAGCTCTTGCTTAAAATCTATATAAACTGCTTGACCTGCACTTCTCACACCTTCACTACTACGTACCTCCATTTGATCACTGAAAATGTCACACACATTTGAAAGCAAACTGAAGAGTCTTCCCAGAGACTTAAAAGTCAAGTCAAACCACATTTACCATAAAATGCCTGGTGGACCAGGTCTCTGGTGACATGTGTGTGTGACTAGCAACTGTGACTGGTACAGTAGCAACTGATGTTAAAGGGGGTTTAGCATTGAACTAAACTAAAAACCCCAAAAGGAAATGAGCTGAACTGTATTACTGACCAAAAGTAAAGGTAAAAATATAAAATAATAAGAGCAAACATAAAGGCAGGTTGATCAGACGTTGATTGTAAAGCAAGCGCTTATCTTGACATACTTGAGTTGTTGTAAAAAGTTGTTATGGTGGGCAGGAACAGCCTCCTGCTCTGGTCCTTGTTGTAAAAACTAAAAAAACCTCCTACTGAAGATACACAGTAGTTACAATAATATATTAAACAAAGGATAACTGGTATTTTCCTTTATATTTAGGAGCTTGTGTCACAATACTCCTTGACAGTCAGCTCCAGGGCCTCCAGAACAGTATCCAGCACAGATCTGGTTTTCTTTATCAGTTGGTTCACTTTCTTTGAGTCACTGGCACTAATGCTGCTGCATAACAGATGGCTACAAAGATAATTGCACTCTTCACTGCAGACTTAAAGACACAAAACATCGTGCTGCAAACTGTGAAGAACCTCATCTTCCTCAAGAGGTGCAGGTGGCCACCAAAGAATCTATAGTCCTTTGTCACCTCTACATCTTCATCCAGGATTGAAGTAAAAGCCACAAAAATTTCGCTTATCTATTTCACATTCAAGATTACGTGATTATTCCTACATGCCACATCATCATTTTCCTGTACTGAGGCTTCTGTCTACCAGTGACACAGTCTATTAACTGGAAAGTAGTCATGTTTGCAGATGACAGAACTCTGAGATGTACTAAAACGTTTGTAATGGGCGAAGAGAAACCGTGGAAGGGGTGTGGTTCTTCTGTGTCCCTGGTCACCTGCTGAAATATACAACTCTCCAGTCCCACAAACTGTGGTCTGTTTGGGAGTCTCTAATTAAGACTATAAGTATCTTTTGGATGTTCAGACACAGCAGAGCAGGCTGAGACATTAAAATCAAGAGGGTAACTTAAGCAGCCCAATCTCTCCAGGACTTTCATGATGTGTGGTGTTCATACAGCTTCTTTAGTCATTGAGGACAAATAGATATAGATCTATCTACATATATCTATATCTATAGTCACAACCCGACTCAAAGGCTGCGACAAGAGTGAGGAAGGCGGCACAAGATAGTCAGTACTAACAGTACTGACTATCTTGACTAATCTCTCCCACTTTTAACTGTATTTGTTAACATATTTATTATTTTATGTTTTTTATAATTATATTGATTGTTTTATATGTATTTCATTGTGATTTATTATTGAACAGGTCACACTTGAAAATGAGATCTTGATCTCAATGTGTCTTACCTGTATAAACAAAGGTTAAATTAAAAAAAAAAAAAAAAAAAAAACAGTATAAATTTATTTTAAAAAACAATCGCACACCAAACACCAACAGTAACACGAGTCAAACCATCTGCCAGCCACGGTCCTGCCAACTGGTCCCACAGCCCATCAGCAGACCCTAGAATGCCAGCAGTAATCCAGAGCTGTGAGAACCACAACCTGGCGGCAGTAAACAGGCAGCCTCATGGGATCAGCTCCCCATCGCAGCAACCCTCATCGCAGCCTCCCGCAACAGTCTGAAAATGGCCTTCAAAAGAGGAAGGAGAACCACTGAGCCCAGGTGTGTCTCCTCACGCTGACGACTCTCCACCTGCGACAAAATGAACCCAAAACAACAAAACATCACCACCTGGTGTACAGGTGGAGGAGTCGTCACTAATATATATATATATATATATTATATATATTATATATATATATATATATATATATTATTGGATATATACGTTATATTTTTTTTTCCAATACTTCTTTTTAAAGTACATTTCCACCATCACCCATCATGCCAAGCTGAAGAGCTGCCTCAACACAGTGATCAAGCCATCCTTAAAATTTTCTTATGAAGTATCAACAGAAAGTTTCACATTAAACCATTTCTGTAGGAGATTGCAGCCACAGTCTAAAAGCCCCACATGTCGTTACTATTCACTTGATCAGTCCTGTTTGGCCATCTGGCATAAACTACTTTGTTAAAAGGTGCCAGTCTTTAAATGTTTGGTAACAGTGACCCATTAATCGCATTTTCTAAGAAAAAAAAATAGCAGCTGAATTTAATGAGTCAATGCAGCTGTCCTTGATTTATAATTGGCGAATTCTACTCTGAATGAGCTGATGTGAGGAACTAAGGTCTATATAGTAGTTTGAATCTATAAAAGAAGTAATTAAGAAAGTAATATTGGCTGTTGTACACAAGGATATTGCAGTGGTAGATGTAGTTTCTTTTCAATTGTGTGGTAAGTCTCATGTGACTATGGCCTTGCAGATTTGCAGTGGAATTAGTCATTTAAACGAAAAAGCTCCACATCTCCAAAATATATTATTATATAGCCCTTGCTATGAAATAGCAGCCCAGGTCTCCAAGTAGGAATCGAAGAACTTAAAAGGACCTTTCGGAGCAGTTTAATGAGCTGAGCTAGCTTTCACTACAGAGGGAGGCAAGGGAGTGCCATCTGTGGTCCACACTAGTTTGCTTCAGCTAATCTTTACATGGGATGATGAGAGTACAAGACAGTTGTGAGGAGTGAGTTACTTCTCCTGTTTTTATTGATGTCAGCATTGCAAAGGTCACCCGTTGATTATGTAGCTACAGTATTCAGATACCACAAATTGGCCCCTAATGCTAGGGAACTTTCATGAAATGAATGGTATAAGAATGCTGTGCACGTCATGATAGACCCAAGGCAGGGAAAAGGAGCAATGGAGAGGGTGAGAGTGAAGACAGGAGGTGAGGAGAGGAAGTGGATGGGGGTGGGGGGGCAGATAAATGATGAGAGGGGAAGAGAATTTAAGAGAGGGATAGAGAAAACCAATGAATGAATGAGAGGGAAAAAGTGAGTCATGTGGGGATATAGAAAAAGAGGAGGTGGAGGTTTGCAAAGGTAGGTAGTATTCCTATGTGAAACCATCATTACTATGAGCAATGGTAGCAGTCACTGGCCATTACCTTAGCCATCCACTGTCATAAGCAGAACATTTTTTCAGTCTGCCCTGCATGTCAGGGGGGACAGACTCAGTAAGGCAAGCAGGCACCTGCATGCTGAATATGTCCTCTCTGCTTTCTTCCTCCATGCACTTGAAACTCATCTGGCACTCACTAGGTGGCTACTTCATCATCAGAGGAAGGGACATGTCGATAACCTCTGCATGTGATCAATAACATCTTTCACAGCGTTCCCCTTCTTGTTCTTTTTGTCTCCAATATCTCCCGTTCATCTTTCATCCCAAAATGTGAAAAGGATGAGTGAAATATGGTGACAAAACCCATGCTGTTTGTTCTCGTAAATCTGTCTAATGATTTTCTATACTGTAAGGTGAACTCCCTGGGATGACTCCCATTCACTATGCAGCTGGTGTAGAGTGTGACAGTGCAGCTGAAATAAGGGCCAGGTAGCGGGGTTTAGATTAGCCTTTTATAGCAGAATGAGTTCTCGGGCTCTCTATCGGAGGTGAGAGTGAGTGACGGGCCATTCTGCTCAGTGAATATTGCCATGATGCGGGCATTAAAACTCACTCCTCGTGGAAAGATTCAAGGGGCGCTGAAGGAACGTGCATCAGAGAAGCCAGCTACTGTAACTGCATCATGAAATAGGTCCCATATGGAGGATTCCAAAGCACAAATAGGAGTCATATACTTTTAGATAGCCACCAATTACTTGGAAAAACTAATCATGTTTAGGTTTCTTACAGTCAGCTGTTTAAGGTGTTGTAAATTTCTGATTTGCTATTAGGTCTCTTGGTCAACAACAGACCAAATCAACAATGATTGTTTTTGCTTTCAGTGTTGGATATTAGGCACATAAAGTTGAGTTCAGATTTAGTTCAGCGAGTGCACAATGTGTAATGTTAGAAATACATCCGTAAAACCAGTGATCAACCCAAAGGTTTCTGCACTTATTTTCTTGGTGTGTTTGCCCACCGCACCCTGCTGGAATGAAATGTGGCTTGAAATAATATTCAGAGCTAATCCAATATCCTATTTGTAAGGTTTGAAATTGAGTTTAAATGTCAATGACACTTCAAAAGCTGAGCCGTTAAGCAAATTTATGCCTGTATTCTGTTAGCATAATTTCAAAAGATACATTTTTAATATCACATTGCCTTATCTGTGTTTTGTTGAAATCAGCAGAGAAATGTAACAAGAAAGATTAATGCATTTTGTCCCAGTGTAATAGAAATGTCATTTTCCATATTCCTGTATTTCTTCTGATCCGCAATTGGGAAGAAAAGTTTTTTTTGTTTTTTTTTTAAGTTGTCTGATCACCTAATAGCTCATTTGCAAACTGCGAGGTCTGATAGCAAAGGTTCTATTACTTCTTTCACCACCAGCTCAGTTGTGTGACAGCCAGCAGGACTCTGCTGAGAACCTGTGGCTGCTCACACTCCGCTAAACCATCTCTGCAGGGAATGTAAGACAAGAAGATGTGCTATGACACATTGTTATCATAACAATAAGGTGTAATCTGTGTATCAGGAGAGCTAATGCTTGTTGCACTGGCCTCAGCAAGAACAGGACACAAACCTAAGTCAGAATAAAAATAAACCCAGAGTAGGGCACATTCAAAAAACACACGATTAATTAATTTTTATAACTGACTTTTATTTCAGTCATGAACAATTTGCCAAGAAAGTCATAAAACTCCTGAGGACATGCATCCACTTACTGTAAAAGCAGTGTTCTTTTCATACTGCAACAAGGCAGAGGCCTGGTTGCTTGTGAGTTGTGCTGGTCATGCTCCACGCTGTCGGAACAAATGAAGTCAAGTGGAGGCTTAATTACAGCAATAAGTCGTTGCCCTACGGCTAAAAACATCTTATCGCAGAACAGCTGGAAAGAATTTTCAATGACTTGATGAATCCATAATTGGGTCCAGGGTGACTGTCAAAGAGCATTTTTTTTTAACAAGTAAAAAAAAGTACAACAAGGCTTCATGTTGTGCAGGTTTTTTCATCTTAAGGGTGTGTTTAACAGTTTTAGGATTCAATACCGAATTTGATATGCATGTTAAATAAGCCTTTGGTAATTCATTTGGATATCAAAGGTTTGATTTTTTTTTGTCAATTTGTTAGTTTGTTGTGTGGGTTTTTTATGCAGCAGCTGTAGGTCCACATATGAAATTTTATGTCTTAACAACTGACATACATATTCATATACAGTATATATATATATATATATATATATATATATATATATATATATATATATATATATATATATATATATATATATATATATATATATATATATATATATATATATATATATATATATATATATATATATATGAGAATTAAACTTAACTAGAAAAACCCTCGGAGAGCACAGACCTCCGCCAAGCGCAACAATTCCCCCATATAGTGATTTACAGATTGTGATAAAATCGACAGATTTCCACAGATCCTGATCAGCCTTTGAAATTTGATAGAGGTTCCCATTGTCAATCCCTGAGTGAAATTTCATGAGTTTTGAGCAATAAGTAACGGAGATATTGAGAAACAAAATTTTTGGCCCCATTGACCGCAATGTTATTGAAAATTTGAAAGTAAGCCAGAATCCAGGATTTCGTCCGGATCACACCCAAAAAAGAAATCAGTTCTTCCTTTTCACATTTCTGAGAACTCCTGAAAATTTCATTAATCCATAACTTTTTGAGTTATCTTGTACACAGACAGACAGATAAACGCCGGCAAAAACATAACCTCCTTGGCGGAGGTAATACATTTCCAGTTACAGGCTGTGCAGTGATGCTCCCGAGATAATGCAGAACATTACACCAGGGTGGAAGATTCAGACAGATATAGTGTACATGTAATGCCATAACCACCTGACTGGAATGGTGTCCAGGAACATCTGTATTGGGTTGTAAATTCCCAAGTCAAAATGGGAGATACCCTGTAAGAAAATTTCCACTTAGGCCTTATTATTGATTATTGACTGTTCTGCCTTACTTAGTTCATAATAGTGGTCAGAGGCTATTTTTGAAACTACATACTATAACTTAAATGAATACTGTATACAGAATGTGAATGATTGTGGAGTCTGCAGTAGGTGAAAAACACCCGGATGGTGTTCTACTTCCAAGAAAATATCCAATGTGAAACCGACCATTCTGCCTCACTTGAGCCTCTACAGTTGAAACTGAAACTGGAAGCTGTATTTTGCTCCTGAAAGATCAAATCTTGGAAAAGTGATGTTTAACACAAATGCTTATGATAGGAATTGTTTATGGCATTGAAAAGGCAATGTTTTCACAGTGAATGAGGATAACTACATATACCTAATCACAAATAAACAGAAGCAGCCTGTTAGACTTTGGAAGTTGGAAAAGCAGTGCTTCATTTTTTTAATCATTTGGATGTGATAAAAACTTAACAGAGATATTTCTCCCATATCTCACTGGTACTTGGAAGTTGAAAGCTGTAAACATGTAAATGTGAATCACTGCGAGGAGTTTTTGTCCAGAGAGGCTTAGGTTGTTTTCACACATGTTGGTGTGCCAAATTACATTGCATCACTTTTCAAGTTAGTTCGGTTCATGTTCACATAATACTGTTTTCACTGTAGCCCAAACGTCATGTCATGTGACAACGAAGGGGGGGGATTAAATTATGTTTCTGTGTATTATGGTTTTTACAGTGTGGTTGTGGTTATTTTAAGAAGAGAATCATGTCATGAGCTGTACATTCCCTGCTGGAGTCTAGACATTAGTGGCTGTGGAGGAAAAAGGGGAGCAGAAAACTTGAGAGGTCTCGATAATATTTGTTCCCTTAACTTCTTTTTAGTGCCATCATTACAGGTGTCTTCACCTCTTCCATGGGTAAATTTAAATTCTTGAATCCATCAGTGGATCTGAAGCTTCTTTTGCCCTCCCCACCCTCTTCTCACGCTCCTTCAGTTTTCTCAGTAATTACACGAGGTAAGGCTCTTCAGAGCCGGGCAGATGGACCTCTGGGTTGATAGCTGTCTTTACACTTGGGAAATTGCAGCCTGCTGTCACCTGCTATGTCAGACACTTCTCTGGCTTCTTCATTTGGTCAATTTTCTACTCTCTGACCGGCCCTCAGTTGTGTTAATTTTAAGGAAGTGTATAAATGCATTTCAATATTACATTTCAGAGGTCTATATCAAAGACAGTGCATGTCAGGTTAATTGATAATTCTAAATTGCCCGTAGGCGTGAATGTGAGTGTGAATGGTTGTTTGTCTCTATGTGTGGCCCTGCGATGGACTGGCAACCTGTCAGGGTGTTTTTGCCCGTAGATGGCTGGGATAGGCTCCAGCAGATCCCCGTGACCCTTCAAGGATGAAACGGGTATAGAAAATGGATGGATGGATGGTCTATATCATTGCCTTGTCTTTTTGATTCTCGAGTGTTTAAGTGTTTCTTTTTGTGTTTGTTCATTTGTTTGTTTTTTAACTCTACTAGTTAGAAAACCATTTCATATTCCACTTTAGGATCTTATTTTTTGCCGTATCATGCAAAAATTTAGGACACGTCAATGATTGCTGAATATTGGTGGGGAAACGCCCCCAGCATCCATGCTAATTCTACGCCCTTGGTTTGGATGCTATCGCAGGCTTTCTTTTGAGCATCACATCAGGTGTGGTAGGTACAGTGGCAGCTTGAGGTTCACCAGATGTGTTTTGTTGAAGAGGTGCAGGCATCATTCTGGACTGCATTTAAACTAAAAGAAACTTATAGCCTTGATCTCTTTTCTTTATTTTTTTAATTTTTTTAACTGTATTTTCTGGTCAGCAACCATGTTGTGCATTGGTCCCTGTTGCATGTGTTCAAACTGCTCTTGCTGTAGTGTGGAACAGTCTTCTTCACAGTCACAGTAAAGAGTTAAGGTTTCTCAGCTTCCAAAAGTCTGATGCTTTTTTTCAGACTGGCTGAGAAACCTGCCTTTGATCTTGATGGCAAACTGCTTTCTCAACTTTCTCCACTACCTTTTGTAGGCAACTGAGAGATTTTTCTCTGTTTGGTTACAGTTATACAGGTTGATGTTTTGTTTCTTTTTCTTTTCTTTTCCTCCTTTAGTTGCCTTTACTCTCAATTCTTTTCCATAGAAAAAAAAAATCCTTAACCTTTTTCAAAATAATTTGTTTTCACTTTGGTTTATTTGTTTGGTTACTGTTCTGGTGTGAGCACAGCTCTGTACAAGCTGTGCTCAAAGGTATAATATAAAAGATACAAGTTGTTTGATCAAAAAGCCTTTCACAAAACACACACACAGCTTTACTTATTATCAGAACAGCTACATTTTCTCAACTTGTATTATTTATTTTGGAAATGTCTCTGGAGTTGATGTTGATCTATGAACGAAATGTACCATATCAATTGCCTTGATCTACTGGGAGTTTGTCCTGGAAGTGTTGTCTTCCACCAACAGGTTTCCGATTTTCTCATTTGTAGCAGTTGGCCTCCCAGCCACCCTCACAACACCCTCACTGTGTTTCTGTTCGGATCAGAATGCAAAGCTATTACACACTGGAGGGTTTGTCTCAATCACACTGAATGGCTATGAATTTTAAATGTGGGATTACAGCCCACAGAGAAGCAGGCACATGGGAGAGACTTAGTCATTTGAGTGCTAATTTGATTTTGTTCTTTTTTTTTCTTTTTACAAACAATGCTGGAGGATGTGCTGGAAGCACAATGTAAGATGAAAAGATGCATTGATCGTGTTTTAGTCTTCTTGGGGATCGCCCAAGTCGAGACACAATAGTAATAAATTTACGCTTGCAAATTAATTATTTGATCATGATAAAAAATGAAATATACCCATTGTCGGAATAAGCTGTTGGTCAACTTGTCATATTCTAGGAAATTAAATAAGTATTTAGGTACATTTAAACGTAAGTTTAAGGTATCACAGTATTATTTGTTAAACTGTTAGCTCTGTGTTAAAAAAATGTTTGCAAGTTCACAATGTTTTTTTGGGACTGAAGCCAAAATACATATCAGCATCCTGATTTATTGTTTTGGAGTCTTATTATCCATTTGAGCGATAATGAATCTTATCTTTGCTGTTGTTTCAGGTGGAGATATGGAGGACTCATCTCCTTATGAACCTGTAGCACCGAACCGGCAACCTGATGCGTTCCGCTTGGCTTCCATTTCTTCAGGTAACACAGCTTTAATCTTAACTGAACACTAACCTTGTCATGGGATTGGAAATGTGATATTTGTCTACAGCGGATGCAATGAAAGGCTTCCTCTGGGATTTTTTATTTTAAAGAAAAAAAAAATCTCTGAAGTAGTCTGAAAATCCTGTGTTGATTATTTCCCACTGCTCATCCTCCAGTAAACTATTGTTGCTTTTGAATAAACTGGATGTTTCTCGTTTAGTCTGTCTTGTACTATACAGTGGTGGTTGTGTTGTGCAATAGAGTACAGGCTACACTCTCACCATTCCACATTTTCCACAGCCATTGATTTTGCTTTCAGTTGGATTTCTTCTTTGGATCACTAATTAAGCGGCCTGGCAGATCTATAGCCTGTTATTTAATCTACTGGTTGCCATCATCAAGGTATCAAAAATCAATGTGAGACTCAACACTTTTAAGACACAGCAACAACAGCGAATGCATTTCAGACTTACAAGTTGTACAACAGAACAGACACCTGTGTAATGCTGAAGATAGACACATGGTTTTTCATTTTCCATAAAAATTTCCAGATGATACTCATAGCCAAAGGCAATCAAGAAACCCTAATGAAGAACACTATTTTCCATACTTTCCAAAGTTTTAAATATCTAGTGCATCACTTTATTTTGAAGATTACTTTCTATGATAAATTGAAGGAGGAAGAAATGGCAAAAAATATGAAAAAGAATAAGCTATTTTGAAAGAGAGTTGAGTGTTTTTAGGGGTTGTATCCATCCACCTCTTCTGATTTAAGCATCTATTCTTTTCTGGTTATGTATGTCAACAAATTTGCACTGTGGGCAACAAATGTTTGAACATGTGTTGGAATTTGTAACATGTATGGTTTTTATCAATATCTACAACTGGATTACATGAACAGACACCTATTTCTGTACAGATTCTAAATCCTCCACACTGAAGAGTTTAATAATACCAGTTTTTTTTTTTCAATAGATACAAAAAGCATATGAGGAAATATGTTATAAAACATTCCTAAGTTGTTGAAATGTGTCTATGTAGTCTTTTTAAGTGGGGTAAACACCCTTCCATCTTTATCCCTGAAGGCCTCTGCTTATTTTATTTCCCATTTTTATACCCTTTTATATCTCAGCTGACTTGATCTCTTGTTAGCTGCGTCTTCAGTAGGGATGAAAAATGGTATGATTTCATTGGTACCGATGCCATTATCCATTGTGCTTATTGATCAGATTCTTTATCAACTGCCTTGTCACAAATTTCAAGTGAATACAACCAACAGCTCGGCAATGAAACACCTCAGCAGTGTCCCACATTCAACAAGGGTCCAGCTTCACAAAACTCTTGGTTTGTTATTGCAGAATTGGATGTCAAAATACCCTCTGTCAGTATGTCATATTGTTGATTTGCTACATGTATAGAGGCATGAAATTTGGAACTGTTTCTGAGATGCAACCAGTTTTTGATTCTCACCTTTAGTCACCAGGAATCTCTGCTTTTGAAATACTTTGCTATCATCATCTTCAAAATTACATTCATATTTTACCAGTATATCTGTTTGAACATTTGATATGCTGTCTGTTTCATTAGTAACCTTGTAATCAGCAGAAATTCTAGACTTTCTTTCATGAATCTAGATCTACTACTGACATTTTAATTGTGCAACTATGACAGATAAACTAGTTCTTCTATGATTCTATTATGCAATTCAGTAAATTTAAATAATTAATTTGAACTTTTATTTCAACTCTACGGAGTTGTGAAATTGTGTCCTTCAAAAGACAAAGAAAATCCATGTCTCTGTGGGATTTTCTATTAACAAACACAGAAACAAAATATAAAATCATAAAATACTGCCTCTGACAGTAAGTTTGGATTACAAGTGTACAGACATGGGTGTAAGTGCGCTGGTATAAATATGGAGTGCAATACAGTTTGCCTCGACAGATCCAGATACAACAGCGACTATTACTTTGTCCATTTTCCTTCTGCTGTTTCCTTTATTCTCTTCAAGGTAAGATATTATATTTGCTTTCTAAAATCTTTTAGCCGCAAGTTTTCCTTATAACTTATAAATTTTTTTTAAATTATAACTTTATAATTTCAGAGTTCGTTTGAATCAAAACAATCCGAGCTCGTTCGAATCAAAACAATCCGAGCTCGTTCGAATCAAAACAATTCCGAGCTTGTTCGAATCGAAACAATTCCGAGCTCGTTCGAATCAAAACAATTCCGAGCTCATTCCAATCAAAACAATTCCGAGCTCGTTCGAATCAAAACAATTCCGAGCTCGTTCGAATCAAAACAATTCCAAGCTCGTTCGAATCAAAACAATCCGAGTTCGTTCGAATCAAAACAATCCGAGCTCGTTTGAATCAAAACAATTCCGAGCTCTTTCGAATCAAAACAATTCCGAGCTCGTTCGAATCAAAACAATCCGAGTTCGTTCGAATCAAAACAATCCGAGTTCGTTCGAATCAAAACAATCCGAGTTCGTTCGTATCAAAACAATCCGAGTTTGTTCGAATCAAAATAATCCGAATTCGTTCGAATCAAAACAATCCAAGCTCGTTCGAATCAAAACAATTCCGAGCTCGTTCGAATCAAAACAATTCCGAGCTCATTCGAATCAAAACAATTCCGAGCTCGTTCGAATCAAAACAATTCCGAGCTCGTTCGAATCAAAACAATTCCGAGCTCGTTCGAATCAAAACAATTCCGAGTTCGTTCGAATCAAAACAATCGGAGTTCGTTCGAATCAAAACAATTCTGAGTTCGTTCGAATCAAAACAATCCGAGTTCGTTCGAATCAAAACAATCCGAGTTCGTTCGAATCAAAACAATCCGAGTTCTTTCGAATCAAAACAATCCGAGTTCCTTTCGAATCAAAACAATCCGAGTTCGTTCGAATCAAAACAATCCGAGTTCGTTTGAATCAAAACAATCTGAGCTTGTTTGAATCAAAACAATCCGAGCTCGTTCGAATCAAAACAATCCGAGCTCGTTCGAATCAAAACGATTCCGAGCTCATTCGAATCAAAACGATTCTGAGCTCGTTCGAATCTAAAGGATTCCGAGCTGATTGGGGAGGTGAAAGAATGACCACAACCACATAGATAAATAATTATATACTTGTTTATATGGACAGGTTTCTCACTTTCCTCACTAAACTACTTACAAGCATTCATAATCATTTCAATAAATGTTAAACTCTAAAGAGACTCAGGGAATATATGATATCTGGTTGGTTGATGAGGAAAGGGAAATGTTTTCTCCAAGAGGAAATGCAGAAAATTGAAAAATAATCTCAGCTATTTCAGAAGCTTTTTCATTTATTTATTTATTTTGAATAAAGATAAAGGACAGAAGTTGTGGTAGAAGTGAAAAAGGCTTCTATGCTAGGCTGTGCACACTCAGTAAGGTGAAAAACGAAACGGATGTGGAGACTGTTTTTTGATTGCCCCAAGTGATACCACACGTGCTTCTCCTTTTAATGGGACAGAGTTGTCATTTTTACTTTTCTTTGCCTGTGCCTGCAAGTTGCTTACACTTCACTGTAATAATCAAAAAGACAAGGAACACATTTAACCCTGTGGTATCTTTGCCTAAAAGTAATTGGCTGTGGCAGTGCTTGTCTGCTGTGCTTCTCCTGCAATATTAAAGAGAATATAAGTTGTTGGGTTGTTTTTTTTTTCAGTCATGTAAATAAATTGAGGTCCTTTTTCCCTGGTCTTTTCCCCTGTGCACCTCTATCAGCAGTCTTTCAGGACTTTAATGCTTAGCACAGTTGCGTTCTTGTATTCTGGACTAACTGGAGTGTCCTTGCTAACAGCACTGTCTTCAGCATCTCCTGGCTGTGATGGCATTGACGTGACACTTTCTCAAACCATACTGTAGTGTATGTAGATACACACACACACATATGCATTTTATTAATTTTTTTTGTTTCTTATTTTATCTTATGTCTGGACCTCTAAGACTACACCGGGACTGCTTGTGACTTTGAGATATAAATGCGCATGTGAATGGAGGATCATGAGCGCACAGGTGTGGCTGATGAGTGGAAATTTTATGAGTACATGTAATCGTGTAATGCAAGTTAGAAAACGTTCCCTTGGTTAGCAAATTAACAAATGGCGGATTTCTAAAGAAAACTGTTGAAGTGGACTTTTTCTAGATGCACATATGCCACTGGTGTTGATGGGAGGTGAATACTCTATAAACCTTTAATGTGGCAATCTAAGAAACTCCGTAGGAAGTCATAGAATATCATAATCTAACTATTTTATTACTTTGGCAGTTGATTTAATGTATTACAATGAAGAACGCGAAATGTTACAGTGTTACTTTAATATGGTTGCATCTTCAGCACTGGCCATTGAGAGCATAGTGATTATTTTCTTCCTTGCCACTACTATAAATGGATAGCTATTGCAGTTGTTACAGCAACAGATAGGTAACACAGTTTTACAGGAGCAGCAGCAGAATGTGTGCCTGCTATGTCTTCCATCCAGTTCAGTGCCAAAGTGATTCATTGACTTCATGTAGAACTGGCCAATCTTCTACAGTCTGGTCCCTCTCACAAGGTGTGATGACCTCTCCAGATTTTACTTAAGCAGTGATGGCATTGGCAGATATTATTCTCCTCCTGTAGTCTATTCTGACGGTTTTAGAGCAGAGTTCAAGTATATGCAAGCCTCAAGTGATTGAAAACACTATAACACACAGTGGGTAGTAAGAGCATTATTTAGATTCTGCACCAAATTAAGCTTTTCGAGGCTGAAGTTGCTTTTAAAGTTACTAAAATGCCATGTGCACATGTTGTTCATGGATGCAAGAACATATCAGATCCCTAAAACTGGAGTACACGAGGGATCCCTCAAAGAACCCTATGTTCCCTCAGCCCTATGTTCCCAGATGTTCCCTCAGCCCTGTTCCCAGCCCTATGTTCCCTCAACACAGATCATGCAAGTAAACTGCAAAGACTTTGTTCCAAAAGGTTGTACTAAAGTGTGTTCTGACCATTTTGTTGAAGGTAAGACTAATGATTTTTCTGCCCATAATGTTGGCTCTCTATTTTATGTTTCTCAAATCAAATCAGGGAAGATTGGCAGAGATGGACCATCACTACCTATCCAAGCCTAGTCTACCTAATACTGTATTTAGTTTATTCAGTAAACATTCAGAACTGATCAGAGTTGTTTTTAAATTAAATGAGGTGACCAACATTTGAAGGTAAAAGGATCCCAGTCTGAATCCTGAAGACAAAAATTTGTAATATCACCATGACTACCACTGAAGAACCTCACTCATCTCTTATGATATTATTGATGATAGTGACTGTAGACTAGGGATGTAACGATATAGAAAATTTGATATCTCGATTATAGTGACCAAATTATCACGGTTTACGATATCGCAGTATTCTTCATTGCTGTAGAAATGTCCAAAAAACACATACATTTAAATAATTTCACAAAATCTTGTGATTTTCTTGTCATACTAAAACATCAGAAGCCAAACTTTTATCAAAATAAAACTTTCACATTAAAAGGCCAAACAATTGGCACAGAAAGAGGTTTTATTTTAAATGAACAAAATAAATAAATAAATAAATAAAGCTTATTTGTCTGGTGTAAATTTAAATACACACTTTAACAACCATAGTAGGTCAAAAATATGCAAACAATTATCAGGAACAAAAATTATAGTGCAAGTTCAAATGAAAAAAAATTTGGACTTTAAGCTGAACCTTAAATACGTATAAATGTGCAAATAAAGAAACTGTTGTAAGGAGCCAACTATGTTGTTATTAATTGTAGTTCACTCTGTGTGTCTGTGGATGTCGCTGTGTTGTTACCTGAGGGTCAGGTATAAAGGTCGCTGCCTGTTATTGGTTAGGTGTTTGACCCGGAAGGGCAAAAGGTTTTTGACCTCTGTGGCTCTAACTGCCGGAGTCATTGTTTTTGGATCAGTTCATAGAATAAATTCATATTTTAACCACATCAGAAGAACATCGTTCTGGTCCTTTTTCAATCAACACGCAACAGTAACGTTTACGAAATGTAAGTTAGCGAAGCGCATCAGCTAGGTTACTCTTTATCAAACGTTCTCAGTAGCTTGAAGCATTAGGCGTTAGCTCCTTTCAAGTTGCTTGTACAAATTACAATAAAATGTAAACATGTGCTCTGCAGACAGAATAATTGTCCTCCACCAGTTGTCCCTCTGCGTTCTTAAAAAAAAAAAAAAAAAAAAAAAGCCCAGACCTCGGATTTCGTCCTTTTAGTGGGTTGGTAAACGTCCTGCTCGCTATCACCACTTTCCGCCATGCTCACATTACGATGCTAATGTACTACAAGCTACATATTCACATGAGACACAGTTGCAAGTCGCTTGCAGACTTGAATGAGGCTGATATTACATATCCCGGTAATCGACCGTGATAATGAGATGAAGTCAAACATAAACGGCAATCGTTATCGCATAAAATTTTACCGCGCTTTACCGTAATACCGGTAACCGTTCCATCCCTACTGTAGACTCAATGAAATATGAAGGTATAGGTTAAATGTATTGAGGAAACATTTAAGGGGGAATTTAGAAAAAAAAATGGCATGCTCAGATCGTGGAATTAATTTCAACAAACCTTTCCTGCAGCCACAACACATTCTGCTGATCAAATGTAGCACACATCCTTCACTCAGCCGGACACAAACTGATTGAGATCCTCCAGAGGCTTGTGGGTCTTTAGTTCCTCTAAAGCTTAGGCACTTTTGTCATGAAAAATGTAATTGTAGATGTCTGGGTATGACATGCCATGTAAATCCTTTAAATTGTGTATATAATCCTTATTATCTGTCTGGACTGGTTGATTCCACCTTTGCTATGGTTTTCTTGAATAAAGAAATTTAGATTGGACATTCAGTATTTCTGGGTACTTCCACTCTTTTCCCTGTTGTTCTCTGGTGATTTTTGTCTATTTCCAAGACTAATGTTATCAACCTGTGAACACACGACTGCACTGGAATGAATGAAGAACCGTCGTGGTACTGGGAAGCTTACCCTACAAAATGCAGAATCTGAATGTGGGACATCAGTGAATACTATCAATATGTTTGTGGCATAATGGATTTAAGGCTAACCCAGAGGACAAGCAATCAATGACATCTGTCAAGATTAAAAAATGTAATTGTACTTAAGTGATTTTGTGGATAAGATCCCGAAAGATGAACCCAGGTAGTTTTAACTTTGTGGGAGTACAAAAAGTGCATGAAAAAAAAGACTATTTGTACAGGAATGTCCTTCCATTTGCTGCTTTGTCATACTATAAATCTGTACAAGTGAAAGTTGGATATATTACCAACAATAGACACAAAGGGCCTGATTTACTAAGATCCTGAATAAAGAGTACTAAATTGCGTGTGCACTGAAAAAGTTTGCGCGTGCTGTTGTTGTGTGTTTTGCGGGTGATCAACTAAGAATGCTCGCGCAATTGATAACGGGTGCAAACCGCAGTATTTAAATGAGGTGTTGCGTGTCTTACGGTTTGCGTCATGGAGAGTCTGGATGGAAAGCAGGAAAGACGCAAGCGCAAAATGAAATTTGACGAGTTGGAGTTAGAGATATTAGTGGAAGAGGCAAATAAACACATTCATGAACTACAGCAAAGACATTTAAACATCACCAAAAGAAACGCAATATGGGAGAAAATCTGCGATAGAATAAATGCAGTTGGTAAAACAAAAAGAACGGCAGATGAGGTTAAAAGAAGGTGGCAAGATATAAGGCAAAGAACTAAAGAAAAAGTGGCCTTTAATAAAACTTCGGCAAACAAGACAGGTGGAGGGCCTGCGGAGGAGATGCCTCTAACCAGCATTGAGCAGCAGGTGCAGCTCACCTTCTGCGAGGAGCAGATAACTGGGATACTGGGTATGACACGCTAGAGCCAACTGCAGAACAAGGTAGGCGCACAATAAGAAACACTTTTTTCTCCATGAAAACACGTGATTTATTTATTATCACAAATAAAAAAATGAATGTGCCTCCTGTGGCAACCTTTTGCTGAATAATACTCGATTTAACATTCAAATAAAATATTTCTCCTTTTGCATGTGCTTGTGACCGGCTCCAAATCAGCCCTTAAGTTTCAACTATCTGGTTTTCATTCATTCCAAACAAATTTACACGAGTCCGAAAGACTCTCTCTCTGCGTATTCTTTGATTTTGGCGATGTCGCCTCCTTGCCACAATAACAGCAGTCATCGGTGCGTAATGCTGAGCAGATTAGCACCTTCCTTTCGAACGTATTAAATACAGACGCAATCACAATCCCCGCAATTACTTTCAGGGTTGGTAAATCTCATTGCGCGTGGTAAATGAACCTATTTGCATTTTCCCCTCCCAGTATTTAGCGCTTTCTGGCGGGTACGCCCCATATTGATTATTCATCAGGGCAAAAGTACTAAATGAACAGCGTGTGCTATTTTGCTCATTTGAGAGGCGCAGTCCTCTTTGCACGCGGTTAGTAGATCAGCTTGCGCATTGGTTTGCGGGTGATGTCAAGTTTGCACACGTTTTTACGCACGCAAACCTTTAGTAAATCAGGCCCAAAATGTGGAGGAGAGTTCATGGCAACTGTTTCCATAGAATTTGGTCAGTATGACAGGGATTTTCTCTTGATTATGCCAAGTAGTCTAGGCCAGTGGTCCCCAAACCCTGGGCCGCGGACTGGTACCGGGCCGTGGATCACTTGGTACCGGTCCGCGCAAGAAAAAATTAGTTTTTTAAAGTTTTATTTATTATATGAGTCTGAACGAGCTTTTATTGTGAAAAATCTTTTATTTTAAAAAAATGACCGGATTTTCTCGGTTTCATCTCGGTTGCTTGAGCGCCAAAATTTAACTCAACTCGCAAAATGAGTAATAAACAGATGTCTTTGTCAAGTTTCCTTGTGAAGGGGAGAATGCACAGTGAGGAGAAAGAAGAACAGCCAATGGCTTCCAAGAAAAAGAAAGCTTTTAACAGACAATACCAAGAGTCCTACTTGAAAGATTTATCACGACAGGTGATTCCAACATACCAAGCTCTGCGTGAGTTTTTTTTTTTACCTCTGCCAAGGAGGTTATGTTTTTGCCGGCGTTTGTCTGTCTGTCTGTCTGTGTTCAAGATAACTCAAAAAGTTAATGGATGGATTTTGGTGAAATTTTCAGGAGTTGTCAGAAAATGTGAAAAGGAAGAACTAAATTCATTTTGGGTGTGATCCGGAAGAAATCCTGGATTCTGGATCACTTTCAAATTTTCGATAATTGTTGCGCTTTTCTAGTTTTTTTTTTTTTTTAATTTAATTTAATGGGTATAGAGGATGTTACCAGAGACTTCGATGTTATACTCATGTTATGTTATTGGCATAATGTAATGAGGAAGCCTTTTTAATACAGTGAAATTTGCAGTTGGTGGTGCTGTGCATTATGGTCAAACAATCCCACTTTGTCTATCAATAGAACATTATTTCAGTTTGTGGTTTATTCAGATATAACTGCAAACACAAACTGTGCTTATGTGTTTCACCATTTCACATAAGCCATATTCTTCCTGTTATTGTACTGCCACAAACTTTGGCATTTAACTGACTTTTGCCAGCTGAGGACTGTGGAGGCCGACATGGAGCTCTAGAATTTTGTGCAGTTTCTCTGAGCATTGCACAGGCTGAGCTTTGGGTGAACTCCAGCTTCCTTCTTAAGTCCAAAGACATGCATGTCAGGTTAATTGGTGGTTCTTAATTGCCCGTAGGGAGTGATTGTGAGTGTGTGTGGTTGTTCGTCTATATGTGGCCCTGCGATGGACTGGCGACCTGTCCAGGGTGTACCCCTGCCTTTCGCCCGAAGTGAGCTGGGATAGGCTCCAGCAGATCCCTGTAACCCTGTATAGGATTAAGCGGGCATGGATAGTGGATGGATTTGGAATAATTGACTCCAAATTATTTATTTATTCATTCATTTGAAATTGTCCTTAAAACCCTTCCCAGATTAATGTAAAAGAAAACCAATGCTTTCCTCTAATCATTTCTAATGTCTTTACTTCTTGGTATTGTATCAAGAGATATCTGAAATTTATCCAAATATTCTGATATCTGGATATGTGCATGCTCATTAGATGAATATCTGAAAAATGCTCTGATCATAGTCAGGTGTGGCATGACTCCACCACTCAGGTTCCATTTCGGCCAACAGAGCAGTGCACATATAGTGCCTTGGGAAAGTATTTGCCCCCCTTGAACCTTTCAACCTTTTCCCACATTTCAGGCTTCAAACATAAAGATATAAAAATTAAATTTTTTTGTCAAGAATCAACAACAAGTAGGACACAATCGCGAAGTGGAACAAATTTATTGGATATTTTCAACTTTTTTAAGAAATAAAAAACAGAAAAGTGGGACGTGTAATATTATTCGGCCCCCTTGCATTAATACATTGTAGCGCCACCTTTTGCTGCAATTACAGCTGCCAGTCTCTTGGGGTTTGTCTCTATCAGTTTTGCACATCAAGAGACTAAATTCTTGTCCATTTTTCCTGTAAAACATCTGGAGCTCAGTGAGGTTGGATGGAGAGCGTTTGTGAACAGCAGTCTTCAGCTATTTCCACAGATTCTGGATTGGATTCAGGTCTGGACTTTGACTTGGCCGTTCTAACACCTGGATACGTTTATTTGTGAATCATTCCTTTGTAGATTTGGCTTCATGTTGTGGATCATTGTCCTGTTGGAAGATAAATCTCCGTCCCAGTCTCAGATCTTTTGCAGACTCCAACAGGTTTTCTTCCAGAATGGTCTTGTATTTGGCTCCATCCATCTTCCATCAGTTGTAACCATCTTCCCTGTTCCTGCTGAAGAAAAGCAGGCCCAAACCATGATGCTGCCACCACCATGTTTGACAGTGGGGATGGTGTGTTCAGGGTGATGAGCTGTGTTGCTTTTACGCCAAACATATCATTTTGCATTGTGGCCAAAATGTTTGATTTTGGTTTCATCTGACCAGAGCACCTTCTTCCACATGTTTGGTGTGTCTCCCAGGTGGCTTGTGGCAAACTTTAAACTAGACTTTTTATGGATATCTTTAAGAAATGGCTTTCTTCTTGCCACTCTTCCATAAAGGCCAGATTTGTGCAGTGTACGACTGATTGTTGTCTTATGGACAGACTCTCCCACCTCAGCTGTAGATCAGTTCATCCAGAGTGATCATGGGCCTCTTGGCTGCATCTCTGATCAGTCTTCTCCTTGTTCCAGATGAAAGTTTAGAGAGACGGCCAGGTCTTGGTAGATTTGCAGGGGTCTGATACTCCTTCCCTTTCAATATGATTATTTGCACAGTGCTCCTTGAGATGTTTAAAGCTTGGGAAATCTTTTTGTATCCACATCCAGCTTTTCTCCACAACATGGTCTTCATGATGCTCTCTGACCTTTAAACAGAACCCTGAGACTATCACAGAGCAGGTGCATTTATACGGAGACTTGATTGCACACAGGTGGATTCTATTTATCATCATCAGTCATTTAGGACAACATTGGATCATTCAGAGATCCTCACTGAACTTCTGGAGGCAGTTTGCTGCACTGAAAGTAAAGGGGCTGAATAATATTACACGCCCCACTTTTCAGTTTTTTATTTGTTGAAAAAGTTTAAAATATTCAATAAATTTTTCACCAGAGAAACAGGCACTGGCTCTCTCCATGCTTTTAGGAGGTTGAAACGTAAATTTGTTTTGTGTGATCCCTGTCAGAGTGCACAGTCTCATAGTTGACGTCTCCCACTCACCATGTGACAGCAAAGGGTTCTTGCCAGTCAGCGAGTAACTTAGAGTCAGAAGGGAGCAAAACAAGCACCCTGTCTACCAGTGAAAATTGTCACAGCTGCGCCCCTCTGTCGTACAGGGATTGTTGAGGAGCTATGTGCGAGTTGGAAAGAGCACCCATAGCAGCTCATCCATGGATTTGTAGAGAAGGCAGATAAGGAGCTGGCTCCCACCTGATGGCTGGAGTGGGAGGACGTCTCTGTGGTACACAGGGACTAGGCAAGTGGTGTTGGTCAGTTATCCTCCCGAGAGCACAGCCAGATGATCCTCCATCAGAGTAACTACCGAAGAAAAAAAAAAAAGACTAACTGCGAATCCAGAGTCTCTGGTCGATGACCGTACACTCACTCTGAGGTCCCGGTCAAAACGCCTGCCACAAACTGCTCCAATAGAAACTTTTTCCAGCATCAGCATCTGTCCTTTAGGCTCCCCAGCGGTCAGAAAAACTTCCCCAAGTTGATGGTGGAAAGGCAAGGGCCGCTGCATGAGCCTTGTCGGTCGCAGAAGGTGCACTGCCTATTCTTCTGTCAGCCACCGGCAGGCCATCACAGTTGCCTCAAACACGTCCAAAAGGCTAGGTGAGTTGTCATCCGGGGTCAGCATCCGTCAACAGGGGATGTGCATCTATGGACAATCTGTCCTGTAGGACCTCCGCCTGTTTCTCCACCTAAGCCTGGAGCAGCTCCAACTGACAGAAACGGTGTTCTGAGTGACCACCATGGTTGGGCGCAATCTCCGCCGCTTAATTTAGTGCCAAAAACCCAGCTGTTTTTAGGTAAAATGTCCCAAGCAGGTGTCTGGAAAAATAATGAAAAACTTTCCTCTGGAAAAACTTTCTAAATTTCAACAGTCAGATTAGGGGGCAGGGGACAACCATTCTTTGACAAAAAAGAAAACCCAAAATTACATTATATTACACATAGAATTTGGAGATAGTATTGATTGTAATTGTGACAGTCTCTCGGTGAAATTCATTTTGTTCTTGACACAAAACTAAGTTAAGTCATGAGGAGCAGAGTGCAGTAGAAAGTACTACATTCAGGGATCCCTCCTGGAATTAAGTTTAACATCCCAGTTAGACTTCCCAAGTCTTCACTAAGCCTCTCACCTCTCAGCTCTGTGAGTCCACCAGCCAATTAAACCCAGAAAGCTGCTTGTGCAGCTGAAGAAAACAGAACAGGCCAATAGTGCAGCCCAGCTTGCTATTGAAATGCTTGACATTTTCACACTATTCTCATAACAATTACTATTACGTACGCCAACACTAAAATCTTTTTTTTTTTTTTGCTTGTGTACAGTAGGTTTTTTTGGCTCCTGTGGGTCTGAGTGTAACTTTGCTTCGACGGTACTGCTTTGTGCAAAATTGTTTTTGTGTATGCCTGTGTGTATTTATATTACTTAGTTAAAATGCTTTGTTATTCTGTGTGGATTTTCTTATCATTTTACCCGTAGCAAAGCCTCAGCCTATGTCTCTGTGGATCAGTAATGAGACTGTTCCAAATCCCACTGTAATAGTCAGCATTTTTCAAATAAGTTTAAATTAAACAGCATAACATGTTTATTTTCTCACTTTGTTAGTGCCTTTAATAATTCCCTGCTTGCATTCATTAATGAACAAGCAAGCATAATATTGATACAATATTCTTAGGACAACCTAAAATGCACATCTTGTTAGACAGTTTCAGTATATTCCATATTATTACTAGTGCTGAGGGAGCAAGACTGAGAGGGCCACTGATGATGCTCAAGTCTGAAAACTCCCAAGAAAAAACTTTGCTTGACAATAAATGTTTATAAACTGTAAACTTTTCTTTACAATTCAAGTCCATAGGAGTGTGATTATAATGATTTAAATGTATTTAGACACATATTTTTTTCCTCAAACACAGATATTTAGTCTTCACTCATAATTTCCATTTTATGTTCAGGGTTAACATTCTGCTGATCTCAGAGACAGAAGATTTCATTCACTCCACTGAACTTCCTCCTACAAAATCCAAACACATAACTTGACTTAGAAAGGCTCAGAAAGATAATGTACTAGTTCAATTCTCCATCTTATCTGCCTCTCAGAAATACCCCTTTATACAAAGAGAGTAGATCTAATGACAGATGAACCCCTTGACACAGAAATGCTTGATATGGTCCTTGGGGTCCAGACTAAAGAATTTCCTAACAAGCTCTCTCATGCTCACCCAGGGCCGTATTAAATCCAGGCATTGGCAACGTTCCTAATTACTAAGAACATACCAGGAGTCAAGAGCATCTTCCTAACCTGGGTTGAACTCCCCCACTGCAGTGCGGTGTCCCTGGAGTATGGGATGATATATGAAATGCAGAATTCAAATTAGGCTGACGGAGAGCAATTACTTTGGAAACAAGATCTATTGCTCTTTAGAAAAAAAATAATAATAATCCAAATTCAAAACTGAAGCACATGCACATTTTATCCACTTCCTGCCATTCTTAAAAGCTCTGTGTAGCACTTCTTCTGTTTATCGTTATTGTCCTTTTTTTCCTCCAACCAAAAGACAGATTTTTGGTTTGTTTCTCTGTCTCTTTTTAGATGCAACTGCTTCTTTCTTGCTTTGTTCCGTTTATTCATTTCCCTCTCTGCCTTTCTCTCCCTGTGTTTGCTAAAATTCCAGGAAAAAAAGAAGGATGTACATTGCTGTAAGTGGGGTCTAATATGCATTGCACGTAGAGTCTAATATTAAAAGCCTGAAGCCACAAAGGTTATGAAACAATCATTTTTCAGATGTGCTATACAAGACATTTATCAATAACCAACATAATACAATCTTTCTATCCATTCAACTATTGTTCTCTTTAATCTAATATGTCATATAAGGTGAGCAATTACATGATATACATGGGTGCTAGCTTACCTTAACCTGCCCAGTTCCTGTTATTGACTTTTTAAAAAAGAATACTTGGGTACACATAGTGGGGACACTCATTATGCTAAAATTGCAATTCTGAAACATTCTACGAGTGAGTTAGACCTGAAGAAGGCTTCCAGATTGGAGGTGAAGCAACTTTAATATCAAGAGTTTAGAGTTCCATGACCTGGATGACTATGAATCTCCACCAACAAGTTAAATTTGTTAAATGGTGTTGGTGTTGTTGTGTCCAAACCTTGCCTGGCCACTTATCCTATTCAGTTTCCTCTTTGGTACAAATAATTAGTCTGGTTGACTTTGATTTCCCAGTACCAATGAATGCAGGGGGAACTTCCTTTGGGCGCATTCATCAGAGAAATTAGGCATGTGACGTAGGAAAAGCATCAATCAGACAAGCGTCAACAAAAGGTGTCCAAAATGGTTTGCAGAATGGATTCCAGTGAATAACTGTTGTCAGTTTTGCAATAAAAACTTGTTGATCACAAGCGTTAACTGCAATCATCATGGCTGTTTTGAATAGTGGTTTTGGACGCACCTGTATGAGTTGCAAAGTGAATGGATATGGCTGGCCATATGCTTTTCCTGGCTGGCCATATCCATTCTGGTGCATAAACCTAAGCACACAGACAAGATAACAACAACTAAAAAGAATACAACAGCTCAACTCGAAAATCAAAAGTTGCATATCAGTTGGAAGTCTTTATTGAAAGCATTTAACAACTTGACCACTGTGTTAAATCATGTCTGCAGTCGAGGGCTACATTTGCAATCAGACTGATTGGCTGTAGTGGTGGACAGTCCTGTCTCCATTACTGCTGTTTTAAAGTAACTTTAAAGTTAATTGTCAAATTGGTTGCTGTTTTCTTGAGCTTCCAAACTCTCTTAGATTGCTGTTTTACATATTACAAACTACTCTGTTAACATAAGGTATAAAGACGTACTTGTTAAGATTATGGATTAAACATTTGAAGGTTCGGAACTCAACATGGCTTTTTTAAAAAACAAACACTATTACGAACATATGACATTAAAACATCATTTTTCTGGAATAGTGGCTGATGAGTCCCGCTCCCTCAACTAAACACACTAAACACGTTGGACACACAAACACACAAATCAAACTTTTGCTTTGTGACAAATAAAAACATGACATTTTATTAATGTTTATTTATTTTCCATTTTGTGACTTTGTGATTTCAGGTTTTTAATGTGAGGTACAGGTGTTATAATACCTCTGTTTGAAAAGGTAGTTGGGCGTGCTGTGAACTGACTTTCCACTGGCCTTGTTTCAACTCTAGTGGCTAAACATTAAAAATATATCCTACCAAATCCAGAGTTTGATGTAGAGCTGTGGGCTACTTTAAGGTCACATGGAAATCAATGATACAGTTAGTTGTGTGGGATGAAATGGCCCATATGTTAATCTACTCTGCCACCATAATATACTACTGTAATGGTGTTTATTTTTTGCATGGGTGTTTTTTTTTTTTCATTAGCCTACACATTGATTGTGTTTATAGCATTTAATATTCAGTCAGTGAATCCTCCCACTTGTCTGGCGATTCATTCAGCCAGTGCCTCACTCATGCATTTGGTTTGGAAGCCAGCAGGGTAAAAAATAAATATGTGTAGACAATTATGATGCTGAGAGATGTTGATTGCACTGCTGATGGGCTGGGTTAATTATTCTGTGCAAGACTCTTGCATCTTTTCTGAATTAGGCTCAATTAATTGAAAGCTTTCCGGCATGTCTATTTAAGTGGCTGTTCAGTCTGTTTGTCTGTTGCCATTTTATTTCATCTATCTGTCATGATCAGCTGCTTTAATCAACTACTCAAGTCTTCTTTCCCCTCTTAAAGCTTTTCCATTTTTAAGTCCTCATATCATTAGCTTATCAACTGTTTGTTTTTATTTTTTATGCATATTATAGTAGGACATGGTTGCTGAAAACCTGTTTTGTAATGCACTTGGAAAATCAATTATAACCCTGAAACACAATATAGAACATTTCCCCTCCCAGCTCCACCTCATTGCCTTCTCTTCTAATCCCTCTGCTCTTACTATTATTCTTTTTGTGTACAAGCACATCCCAGCTATCAAGTGGACTTGTGTCTTATGTTCGCTCCAGGACATCTTTTTGGGTTGAGCGCCAAATTCAATCTCAGTTTCCCAATCAAAGGTAATAAAAACAAGTCCATAACTGCAGCCTTAAAAGCAGCTTCAGCCCAGCTTAGTCAGATAAATCGTAGGAGCTCATCCTTCTCTTATTTTCTTTTCATCCAGACCCCACCAGTGGCCCACATTAGAGCCTGCAGATGGCCAGGAGAGATTTAGAAGCTGCAATCCATCAATGTAATGTAGCCCGAACCACTGGACAGTCGCCCCACTAACGTCTCCTCCAGCTGGACCGCACTGCTCCCCTTCGGGCTGCTCTGTGGTTGGCCCACTTTAGTCAAACTTTGGCCCTGCTTTGGCCTCTACATGGCAGTGCCAGAGTCAGCTTTTACTTCAGTTATCACTGTAATCACAGATCAATCAGTTAGCTCCTGCTTCAAAAAGGCTGGCTAAATGTCACATTCACTTTGTAGTCTCTGATCTTAAATGATGTCACAAAGGTACATGATGAAAGTACAATTATCTCTGTTTTTTCTGTAGCTAACACTAATAAGACGGAGGAGGTTATGCTGCCAGACATCTGCTATGGAGTTTCCTCTTACCCCCCCAAAGTGTACAAGGATAAACAATTCTCAATATAATTCAATGGTGGCTAATAAAAGTCAAGTTTCTTTTCAACTACTTTTTGTTCTGTTGAAGTTAAGACATTTCTCTTAAGACTGTGCCAGTTTATGAGCAGTCCTGCAACATTCACTTTTGTCCATCGGAATAAATGCACTGATTACAGGGCAGCTAAATGAGCAAAAATTAAAATGAGCTCACTTCTCACAGGTGATGAACTGTTGAGATTCTGTTATTCTTCAGAGGCTTTGAGTTTTTTGTTTTATCAGATGTGATCTAAAAACACAATATCAGTTATTTTGGTGGTTTGGTCATTTTTCACTCCCCCCTCCCCCCTCCAACCCAGTTGAATTTAATGTACTCACATCACCATTTCTAGGATTGATAATGTGCTATGCACCACTTGGAAACTATACAGAATCTCTTGCACATGCCTCGATAAAAGATGCCCTTCCTCCTGCTCCAGGCTGCCTGATAGACACGGAGGGAGATTGGTTCTGTTGAATAAGAAATGAATCTCTCTTGAGTGTCACCATGCTGCCATGACCTCTGAAATATCATTATCTACAGGGGAAGGAGGTTAACTTCTCTAATATAGCCTGAATACAAGGGAGGGGGTACCACCAATGAACACGGACCTGCTTTATTACTAGTATATTTCAGGAAAACTTTTTTTTTTTTTCTGTAAGAACACTAAAATATATGTAATGACACAATCTGTAATAAACAACTATGATTAACAGGCACAGATGCAACCACAATATTTCATTTTTTTTATACATGAGAGAGAAATAAGAGGGTCAGTTTTTGTACTTCAACCACTCCTCATTGTACTTCAGTGAGCGATACAGCGTAAAAAGAGTTGCACAACATAGTATTCCTGAGCTTAGCATGGCTTGGTTTGATGTAATAGTATTTATGTTGTTTCACACTGACTGGTATCATAATTGTATATTTTCTTGCAAATATTTTCCCAAAGGTACTCCTTTGCAGGGGCGGAGCTTCAGGGGGGGGCTGGGGGGGCAGTACTCCCCCAGCCCTCCTGGGCCCAGTGAGAGACAGAGAAACAGGCCACTCCTCAGGCATCAGTCACGCCTTGCGCACTACTGAATACGACAACTTCCGTAAAAAGATATATATATGCAACACATGAGGTTATATATAGGTTGCCCCAGCCAGAATTAGTCATGGTTGGTCAAAAATATTTAAGACCGACTTTGGTCATGTAGGTTTCTACACAGTGAATCAAATGTTGTGCTGCATGGCTGGCTTCATGTTCACTCTCACAGTTAACTTTACAATGTGCAAATTTACAAGTGGATTGCCGGTAAGATCTCCAAATGGATTTTGGGTAAAATTGTCATCAACAGCCGTCCATCAGCGTCATCATCAGTCACTAGTCAACAGAGTCTATGCGGTGCAGGGTAGGTGGATCACGGATTAATTAAATCATGAGTGGCAGATCATACAAGCATAAAAGTGGAGCAACAAAACGCAAAGAAAAGGAAAAAAAAGAGCGAAGGAAGAAAAGACTAAACTAAAAAAAGAGCTGGATACACATCCTCCTGGAGATGAACCTGACATTGTTGGCAGCGAGTCAAGCCCACCAAAACTGGCACCACAGGTCAGGGAGCCAGATTTGTCAAACTGCTGTTGAATAAGTCCTTGATCAGACCAGTTTTTAATTCCAGCGCCGCCATGCTACCCGAACTGCCGTGCACAAAGTAATTTCCGGGTCTCGTAAACCGGACTAATTGAGTATTAAAATCAAATTCAGTCCTGTAATCCCATTCTCTCATATTCTATTTTTTACCTTAAGAACAAAAGCAAAACAGCGAAAAATAGCCCATTGTTTGTTTTTCGATTTTTGATTTGTAAACGAGTAATGAAAAAAAAAGTTGTTATCCATTTTCCAATTTTGGATTCTAAATCGGATATAAACTGAACGGATGATATGCTGATAGACCTGGCCAGAGGCAGGTACTCTACCTGCTAGGTTACGGGATTATGTTTTTTTTTTGTATGTTTCTTTTTTTTCTGTTGCTTATCTTACTTTGCAGCTATAAATGTTGATAAATGTTAATTCAGAGGGTCAATGACAAGATTACATATTATCCATCTTATGTTTTCTTAAATATTAGAACAGCGGTGGAAAATATATCATTGAGTATCATATTTATCCAGTAACTGGGTGCGTTTCTTGTGAGGAAGTTATACAACAGTTAAACAAGACACCGGGACCTTGAGATAATTTCTAAAGACGACTACGTGTCTAAAACTGAGGCGATGATGGAGCCTGTCTGGTAAACAGGAACGATGGCACCCAACATATCGACATTCCAGAGGAAAAGTCACGGACGCATAAAACAGCATTATTCAAACAATAAGGTCACAGTGACCTAAGGTCACGTTTCTATAACAAACAGCTACTTCAAGAAAATGATGTGTATACACAGCTAATTTATAACAGGTTTAGAGACTTGCGGAAATCTGGATAATCCCTGCAATGGGCAAGTTTTACATATGGTGATAACAAATACATCAGTGAGATGGTCACAGGCAGTTTATATTTTCCATCAAATATATGATTTTTGTAGTTTCTATAGAGTACAATGTGTCATTGTAGCATAGCTGCAGCTTTATTATGTGAAACCCTTTTCATGTTTGTGTCACAGTGCTACTTTGTGAAAGTCCAGGGGACAATTATAACCTGCTTTAATAATGTTTGCCTTAAAGGGAGACTATGTGATGATACCACTGGAGGTCAAATAGGTGTAGCATATCACATAAAAGTTCATTTGTCAGCCACTGGGATAAAGCACAAGGACGTGCACTGTAAATCCCCCCTCATCCCTGCTTATTCATGACAGCAACTATAGAAATACAGTACAGTGATGCCATTGTGTGACCACCAGCATTGTAACTGTTCTGTAAATAGCAGATATTAGCATGCATTATTAACAATAGTTTAACATATTTATCAAGATTAAAGAAATTCTGCCTGTTCTGCACATTTCATTGTTTCATTTCATACAAATTGTCTCCATTGGGAGAAAGACACACCAATGTTGACCCTTGTTTTGCCCCTTTTTTGTAATTGCTGCTTCTTTTTTTTGTTATTTATTTTTTTGTTTTTTTTTTTTTTTTTTTTTTTTTAAGGGGGCAATGTAATAGTAGTGGTGGCTGTTTGCCCTCAGCACCTGTGACTTGTCTATGTTGGCCAAGGTCACACACTACAGTCCGCCAGTGACTCAGTCACCTATTTGGTCTCCAAACCACTGCTGTCAACTAAACACATGTGCAAAACATGAGTTGTGTATTTGGAAATGGACCAAGAGTAGAGCTGTGAAAGCTGCTTGCGCTATGATTTGTCCACAACACGGACAAATACAGAAAAGACACTGAACATGGATAAAAGATGGGATTAGCACACAGAAGCAACAGTTTGTCTGTGCTGCAGAGAGTATGGATTTAGTCAAGAATTGCTTGTTATGAAAAAGTCAATTGCCTTCTCTGATTGTGGTATGGTGCATTGTCTTCTCATTAAACGTTCAGTTTCCTCCTTGCCCCACAGCTTTCCCTTTCTCTTTGTGACTTTAGTCCATTCCTTACTTTCTCATTGAATGTAGCTCTAATTGGGATTCCGCCAATGGCTCTAGATATTTGGCATGCTATGATATCTGTCAGTCGGAGATGGCGCTGTGATTCATTGGTGAGCATCTTTGAATTGTCCACACATAACAATTGTGTGCCGATCAGTGAGCTGCCCACTGCTCACTAATGTGCTCAGTCAACCAGTGAATGACTCCTCAGCTAGCATGACTTCCTTGTCTTCATTTGAATGCATAAAGGTAGACAGAATTGCAATGATTTTTATTATCACTAGTGCAACACGGTGGTATTACAAGGGTTTGTATTTTCAGTGTCTCTTTCATTGCCAACAAAGTGAGTCTGTTTAACAAAACAGAAGTGGTTTTAATGTTTTGTTTTTATGTCGTTTGAATACCTAAACTCACTTGGTTGATTTTTTTTGATTTACTGTTGCAGTTTTTCCCAGACCTTAATCAAAGTGCTCGTGTTTCCTAAATATGAACACAGACAGGAGTTGGGAGAATGATTTTATTTTTCTTTGTATTTTCCATCAGGGATGCTCACGGTGGCTCCAAAAGGCTTCCAGTGTCCTGATGCTGAGAAAAACTGCAACTCTTGCCTTGATGCTACCAAAGCTTGCAACCTCAACAGCAGCTGCAAGAAGCAGCGCTCTGCTTACATCACTACCTGCACTAAAGTGGACCCGAAGGGAGAGGTATGCAATAAGAAGAAATGCCACAAGGCACTGCGGACGTTCCTGGATCGTGTGCCCCCAGAGTTCAGCCACCGGCTGCTGTTCTGCCCCTGCCAGACTGAGGGCTGCGCTGAGAGACGCAGGCAAACCATAGTGCCTGATTGCTCTTATAAAGATAAGGAGAAGCCCAACTGTTTGGAGCTTCGGAGGATCTGTCGTCAGGACTCTCTCTGCAGGTGAAGGAAAGAGAAAGAATGTCTCTGTTTGTTTCTGCCAGTGTGTTTGTTTCTGTTAAATGTATGTGTGTGAATATTTGTTTCGCCAGTTTGATGGACATATTCAAGAACACATTTTCTTGAAAAATTAGAAAAAAAAAAATTAGAAAAAAAAATGTAAAATTGAATCCATGAGTGTTCCTTGTTGATTGTTGTTGTTGATTTACAATTTCCTCCCTTCCAAGTCATCCCAAAGTTTTATATTTATCTGTTGTAACTTTGCCAGCAAAGTAATTAGACTTTCAGGGAAGCTTTGGCCATCAGATGCAGGATGAAGATGTGAGGCTAAGTTGAAAGGACGATGCTCAATTAAGCTGAAGAAAACATTAATGGATCCTTTTTGATTGTATGGGGCCTCTATTGGAGTGGCCACATTCACATCACACCTGCCCAACTGTGACTTATTTCCTTGTGCTATCACTGCTGAGAGAAGATGAAACATAATGGTTGTAGAGAGATCAGTGTTGAGTGTTGAGCCAAATTCCACATCTGACCATTAACAGACTTCATATCCAGTCAATTGACGGAGATATGCTTTCCGGTCATTAGTCTGATGGCATAAAAATGTGAATAATTACAAGGATTTAAAATCTAATTTATGAGCCTAATGATTTCACCCACTTATTAGTCTACCAAAGGTCCATCGCTATAAATAGTACTTTTGATATGAGAATTAAATAAATGGGAAACATATTGGCTACTTTTTAAATTCTTACTGTTACTAATGTTTTTAAACCTGATGCAATCAGGGACAGTACTTGACAGCATTTCAATTCATACAATACATGCAGTACAAGTACCTGTCCACTCTCTGTAGGCATGAGCGATCAAAGATAAAAACTTTCCTGATTGCTCAAGAAAATGGAACTTATTCAGAAAATAACTTTTAATAATCATCAGTTTCTGCTTAAATATGACAGTTTTTTGTTTCCACAGAAAATCATTGGAGAAAACTACTTCAAATATAGACATTGACTTCATTTTGAAAAAGAAAAAGAAAAAATTGTTGCACACTTTGATAATTAGATGTTAAGGAAACACATTTTCAATAGGAAAGCAAAGCACCACTGTTTACTGTTTACTGTATTTTTCTCAACTGGAGTGCTTGCTTTGCTAAAATCACAGTGCTTCACGGTCCCAAAATTCAAATTAGTCTTGCTAATGACACTCAACAATTTGTTCAGACCAGTGTTTATCTGGAAGTTACACTTACATGCTGTTTCCATAGGGGTGAGTAGCGTGCAAGTGTAGGTGTTAATGTCAAAAACGCAATGCCTCTCCACAACACCAAGTCCAGCCTCCCCCATGCTAAAGTAATGAAAGTCTATCAGCTTTTGTCCAATTTATGATCGTCTCGATAATTACCTGCTTGCCTGCATTGTGTTATCTCTTTTCAGACTGAGTTGCTTGCTTTGACCTTTAGGCCCTCGGCTGTCTGCTGCGCACCTCCTTATTGAGAAAGATTATATGGAATGTTAAAGCTCATTATCTCTGCCTGCGTAATGCCCCGCTGAGGTCAACAGCTCGATGAGTGTGTACACACTCACGCAGCTTGGACACACCTTTGCCTGTGCACCAACAGACCAACAACCATGCAGAAGCCACGCATGCACATGCATGATCTTTCATTCAACTGCTTTGAGCTTAAATGGCATTCTGATCACTTTTGTGTCCCATACAGAGGTTTACTGAAACCCTAATGACAAAGACAGTAGAGCAACCTTAATTTTGACTACTACGATTAGGGTTCACAATTCCAGCAGTTGCAAATGTTAAACATTTGACACTTCATCAGTTGTGTAACCCAGCATCAAGCTCTCATTCAAGGTCATTTTTTTTTTATAGAGCACATTATAAACTACAAAGTGCTTTGCAATAATAAAAATACAAGTAAAAACAACACAACAATAGAGATATAAAACACAATAAACAGAGACAGACGGACAGTAAAAAAAGAACTATATATCAAAATGTAATATTCTATTTGAGACAAAAGCTAAGAAGAAGGGTTAGTTTTAAGGAGGAATGTTTTTGCAGCCTGAAGGCTGTGTAGAGGAGAAAGCTCAGTCATCTTCAGGTTTAAACCTGGATCCTGAAAAGTTGAGGAGAAACTCACAGATTGACAGCAGGAATGTGGGTGTGAATAAGATCTGATAAATAAGATGGCATAAATCCATTTAAAACTTTAAAAGTAAGTTTAAAATCAATTCAGAATCAGACAGGGAGCCATGTAGAGGGATTCCAAGACTGGAGTTATGTGATCATGCTTTTTCATCCCAGTCAAAGGACGCGATCCTCTGTTCTGAAATATTGGACAACCCCACAGAGAAAACTGATCTTGACTGACATGGAAGGCATACAGTAGCCTCTTGGCATCACTGAGCATTCCAGCCTTTTATATGAAGACAACCGTCAGCAAAGATGGCCCTCCAGAGGTTGATCAAACCTCTGTGAGTGATTTAACTCGGGGGTGACTTGGAGCCTAAATCACAATGCTTTATTTCGTCCTCACCCTACATCTGCTGTTGTCTGTGACATTAGCAAGTGATTAATGCCATTCAATTGGGCATCTTCTTCTCTCTGGAGTCTTGCAGCGGAACTGGTGAGAAAACCTCTTCATCCTTCTTCCAGGAGTTGCACTTTGACTTTCCAGTCTTGCTCTTCTGCCTCCGATTCAAGAAAAACATATCATAGCCTTTTGTGCTCCCAAGCCTCATCCATTACTTCCTTCCGATTTACCCTTAGTTATGGACTTGTTGGCAGGATGTCAGCCTCAGGACCAAGTTTGATTACAAGTTTGTTGCCACTAATTTGGATGAAAAAGTGAGGGCCAACTAAATCATTTTGAATATCCGAGTAATTGACAGCACCTGACTGAGATGGAAAACAGCAGTCAGTTTATACCTCCCTTTTTTTAAACTTAAATTTCAGCACTCTTTTCTATACAAGAACAGAGGAAGCTTTTCTTGGCATCGTTCTCCCCTCTCTGAGGTGTGTTGATAAAAGCAAAGAGTCTGCCATTTAATGACAGACAGGCCTGTTTCCCTCTGGAGACTCCTTTTAGACTCCAAAAAAGGGTATATGTAGCTTGCTCAAACTCGTTCCATTTGTGCGCAAAGGATGAATCGAGAGAGTAGTGGGCATAGCAAGAGTAAGGGAGGGAGAGATAATGAGATAGAGAGAGGCGGAGGAGGTGAAGAGGAGCCCGCAAAATCAATCTGGCCTGTAAAGCTACTGCAGTAGGTTGGAGGTCAGTGATTTGGTCACACAGCAATGGATCTATGCAGTGGACTCCACAAAGTTCTCAAAGAGAACTTTGCTGCTCCCTACAGCATATCCTTGCAAAGGGTCTCATCATACACTCAGTCCAAACGAGCTGAAGAATTCATGTTCACCTCCTTTTCTTTTTTTTAAAATGTATTTTATGGAAGTGAAGAATTGCAATTTCCGTCTTAAAATGAACAGAAAAAAATACTTCAAATGCTGCTTTACTTTGAGGCTGTTGGATGCCAATTTGGCTATGATTTCACCTTTGCAGAATTTTTTTAGATTGTTCCAGGTGGAGACTGGAGCTCAGTCAAAAAAAAGAAGAAGAAATTTGAATGCTTGAGAGGATTTCAATTATGTCATTTTGGCTGGGGTTTGGGTGGCATATTGTATTAGAAGGTTTAATTCCCTTCCTGGTCTCTGTGAAGACAATTGTTGACATACTCAGGAGATCTAGATGGAGAGAGAACAAATATTAAATGGAACAGATTTTTTTTACACCTGGTTGTACTTCTGCTGCAGCTATTTACAGCTATTTTTTCCATAATCCTGCACAAATAGACAAATACTCGCATTACTGTGTTTGTTACTGTTTTCTTGTTTACTTCACTTCCTCCCTTTTTCATTTTGCTTTTCATATCAGTTTTGTCAGATTTCAGGGTGACTATAAACTGCAGTTGGATGTGCAATGTCTGCATGCATGTACGTATGCACACCTGGGGCGCCGAAAAAGGGGGGGTAAAGGATACGGATTATAGGGGCCCATGATTGAGGGGGGCCCAGAGAGGCCCCTAATGATGATCAAAAATAGCATCAACAAATTTCGCCGCTGTGTTGGGGGGCCCGGTAAAGATTCTTTTCATGGGGCCAAAAATCCCTAGCGGCGCCCCTGATGCACACACATACACAAGCCGTGAAATTCTCCATCTCCTCCCATATCAGATGACAGAACACATGCCCGATGAGGCTTAACCCACGGAGCTTGGCGTTGTATTCGTATGTATAGGGTATTGATTGTCTGCACGATCAATGCAACATTTCAGTGTTTGATTCATTTCCCCTGGTCACAACGCCAACTGTGTACTCTTTGATTGAGTTCTTTGGCTACTGGTTTTCAAAGTGGGTAGCTGAGAGACAATTGATCACTGTACAGGTAACCTGACCCAGTTTGGGATATGTACTGTACCAAGCTGCTGTTGCTTATAGAAAACTCACAGCATATTACTCTTTCTCTTCCTCTTTCTCTCACACACAAACATACACATGCACATACACACAGACTGCCCTAAATCAACAGTCTGCTCTTCTGTATCTGACAACTCAAGCCCCCACTGAGGGGGAACTGTGTAGGGAGAATGTCTGGCCCAGAGGACATTACTCTGTATAGCTTCTGAGATGAAGCTGAAAGAAATCGGGATGCTGCTGCACTTTTATCATCAGTTTCTCTCACTTTTTTTTTTTTGTCTCACATTCACTTTCACAGAGACTCTTTTCTTCTATTTCACTTGTGAGGACCTTTAAAGTATTCCCTGGCCACTAATTCTGCCATGTCCCCCCGTCTTCAAAAATAGTAGAGTTGTATTTCCATGAAGTACTGCACTGTTAATGAGGAACCAACATTTGACTGTGTGGATTTCTTAGAAAATAGAGTACTTCATTATGTGCAGAAATACTGGAAAAATGAGGGCATGAATGGAGCTCATTTTGTAAATTATACCACACACATAATCATATAAGTAGGCATGCCACGATTCACTCAACTCACGATACAATTCGATTCACGATTCACAATTTGAATCATGTACAACACAAAATTAATTTACAGGCAAATTTAATTTTTTTTTAAAAATTATTATTATTTCTCTTACACAAATCCGGCCTTTTCCTTTTTAACAATACTGTAGTGTTTTCTCTTACGCTCTTTTCAATACAGTAGATTAGAACTAGCAGCAAATTACAAAAAATTGCAAAAAAAAACAGTTCTCTTCTCTTTTTTTTTTTTTTTACAATGCGTTTTTTTTTTTCTTTCTTATCCCCTTTTTAAAACTGCATAGCAAATGAGTGGAAAGTGGAAACTATTTTATCAACTCTCAAATCTGTCAAATCCTGTTTTTGTTTTTTCTTTTTACAATAGGCCTACTGCCCTCTTTTCAATAAATCAGTACAGTATCAAGTTTTTTTTCCTTTAGTATATAACAAGTCAACTCTACCTTAAGCCAGGCATAAAATAAAGCATTATACAAACATAACAAAGCTGCTCTTTTCTTACACTCTTTCCAAATCAATACTGCATCAGAAAATGCCTTTTTTTTTTTAAATTCCTGAGGTAGATAAGTCAGGCACAAACTAAAGCATATTTATTTTTGTCTGAACAAAAATGAAATACCAATTTTACCAGTTTACCGTATTGACCCGAATATAGGACAACTCTGATTTTAAGACGACTCCTATTTTTCAAATATCTTGTAGGGAAAAATAAACTATAGATGAAGGCAATAAGGTTTTTCATAATACAATTACTATAGAAAAAAATCACACAGAGATAACATTATTATTATTATTATTATTGTTAAACATTTTAATAATTTCATCTTTTTCAGGAAGGCATCTTTTAAGGTAAGGCACGTGTCGGGTTTCGAAGTTTAGTACTATTTAATAAACTGTATTCTCTTAAAATCTGAGACTATGACTCAGTGAATAAGCATCTCACTTTTTTTTTTTGTCTCACATTCACTTTCACAGAGACTCTTTTCTTCTATTTCACTTGTGAGGACCTTTAAAGTATTCCCTGGCCACTAATTCTGCCATGTCCCCCCGTCTTCAAAAATAGTAGATAAGTCAGGCACAAACTAAAGCATATTTATTTTTGTCTGAACAAAAATGAAATACCAATTTTACCAGTTTACCGTATTGACCCGAATATAGGACAACTCTGATTTTAAGACGACTCCTATTTTTCAAATATCTTGTAGGGAAAAATAAACTATAGATGAAGACAATAAGGTTTTTCATAATACAATTACTATAGAAAAAAATCACACAGAGATAACATTATTATTATTATTATTATTGTTAAACATTTTAATAATTTCTATGTAGTTCTAACTATGTAGTTCAACTATGTAGTTCAATAACTGCATTAATGATGTCAATAACTGCTTAACCATCAAAGTCGAGTTATATTCGCTTTCAAGAACAACATTAATAATCCAGTCTGTAAAAAACAAATTCGAGACTGCAAAAAAACTTTGCTTGAGTCGGTCGTGTGATCCTCCATTTTACATCAGATCCAGCTTGCATGCGCTCACTGAGACGCTCCATTTGATTACTGTTCACTTAGGTGCGGCTCCATCTAGTGGTGCAGATCTGTATGACAATAGTATGTAGCATGTAGCATGTAGAATATTGCCAGATTTTTCTTTAAAAAACTCAAATAGTGACAGAATTCACTCAGCACCATTTTTCTGCTCCGAGGTAGACAGTCATGTTTAAAACAGAACTCCCTCTCTCTCTCATATATTGCTTCAGGTGATTTAGGTTCAATACAGTTCAATTCAGTTTTATTTGTATAGCATCTAATTACAATACAAATTGTCTCTTGGGGCTTTTCAGAGACCCAGAGCATGACCCCTGAGAAAATATTATTAACTAATAGCTAATATTGTTAAATTTTAATAAAAATAAACAATAGCAAGTTAAAAAAAACAAAAAAAAACACCTGTAGTATTTTCTTTACGTTTCCAAAAGGTTCCACATTCATACGACCGACAGAATAGAATAATCCTTGTGAAAACAGATGTGCAAAGATGACTGAAAACACTGCAGTGTGTGTCCCAGGCCAGTAGTTATTGATATAACTTTACCATGACACATCATATGAAACCGCTACACAGATGTGCATAAAGGCGTGCTTCCCCAGAGTGCTCTGTTAATAAACTCTGTTCATAAAGTCATTCTTAATCACCATTGCTGTTAATTTGCTTGTATGTGCCTATTTCAAGCCAAATGCAATCAGGTAGAGGCTGTGCATTCAAAAGATTACACTCTGCAGTTCAGTTTCAAACCGATGCTTTTATGCTCTGAAAACAATTTGGCGATGTAAACAAAAGCTAAACTGAAAAGAAGGTTTTAGATTTCAGCTGAATACTGTTCCAGTATAAACAGTCCCTCAATGACTCGAAGGTGTGCAGGTCCTGTGACCACAAAAGAAGTCCTCAATAAGCCCCTGTTAAAACCACCAGTACCACTGCACTCTGCTTGACCAGTGGAAGTATTTGTGTTGTCATGCTCTGTTTGGCTTTTGGCCAAAGTGGTGCTGCATGTGACGGCCAAACAGAGAGAACTTGTGTGAGCAGCTGTCTTCTGCCACGTCCACAGCGAATGTGCTTATGCATCTATTACAGGAAGCAGGATCAATTCAAACTCTGAATGTGTCAACCATGACACAAAAGAAACATGTTTCTCAGAAAGAGAGTTAACTCAGACTGTAGGTTTGTTACCATGGTAGATTGCATATGGCATTTCATATGGTGATCACGTGTTTTAACATCAGTTCATAGTGAAATACTTCAACGAACATGTGTCCCTGTTACTTAGCCCCAAGATTAGGCCTTTTGTACACTCTTGTAGAAATGTTCAGTTTGCTAATTTCAGTTGTAATTTGTAGTTTCACTCCTTGGTGGGAGTGATCTGGTGTATTTGAATTCTTATGTGTCCTTTATGCTCAGTGAATGAGAGCATGAGAGAGGAAACTGAGAGCTAGAGCTAAGGGAAAGGAAAATATAAATGTAAAACCTGCATAGAAACTGAGTTCAGACAAACAAAGCGTCGTGGAGGAACCTGACATTGCATAGAACTCTGTCAGACCTTGGTAGATTTGTATAAACCCTTGGTCATCTCGGTGAGTTGTGTCCACCGCTTTCTGTTCGCTTATATCCTACATACTCCTGATAAAGTGGTGTAAGCTGCTTAAAAAGTGAAATGTGAATTATGTTTTTGCTAAAACCAGTTGAGATATCTATTAAGTTAAGTTAAGAAGTTGTGTTAAGTATCAACAGTGGTAAATTGTTTCTGTTCATTGAATTTTCTTGTGTAGGCAATGCTCATTGACCATGAGTTGCAGACAAAGTGCCAATGTGTATGATTTTATGCAGCAAAGTTACCCTTGAATGTGTCTGGTTTTATATTAGCTGTATTTTTCTTTTTGAGTGCACTCCGGGCCCATTTATTTATTTATTTTTTGTTCTTTACTATTTTATTTGGACTTATGGGACATTTCTCTTTTTTCATTTTCCCCGAGATCTCAGGTGTATCTAACCTTGGCATATTCAAACAGTTGGTCAGTTGGTTATACTGTATACTGAACTATTTTGGTATTCCAACCAAAGTTTTTACAATTGTCAATGTTGGTCTGGACAAACAATCTCTTTGTTCTTTTAATTATTGAACGTGAGAACTCTCTAAACCTTGCTTTTTACTACAAGTACATTTTTTTTAATTGCTAACCTGACTTGGTGTAACTTTCTTAGGGTGAATCATACAAGTTTGACTAACATTGTGACTTATAACAATAACCAATCACTTCACCGAACTTAGATTTGGATAACCCTAACCTTAGATATTTAGAGCTGCAGCCTGCAGTAGCACCACCGTATGATTACAAACAGTATCATTAAATACTGTCATAAAAAAATAAAAGCAAGATTTTTTTAATTGTAAGAGAGATGTTACCTGTCCTTCGCCCAAAGAGAGATGAGATAGGATCCAGCAGATCCCTGTGACCCTGCATAGGATTAAGCGAGCATAGATGATGGATGGATGGATGGATGTTACCTGTATTTTTCTTCTGATTCTATACAGCAGCCTTATTATTCTTTATTCTGCACAATTTTAGTTCATGTTAAATGTGAAGGTACTTAAGGTCTGTTTTGAAGCAGCCCTAGACCCACCTTTGCAAGGAGGCACAGCCCACTCTTTCGGTGTCCACCAAGGTTGGTGTGGTATCATATGCAGATGTGCAGATTAGCATCGAATTAAATTTAAATTAAATATTTTCCTAGAGATAAGATCCAAGACCTGTCTAACAAACACTCTGCATATTACATTCAAACCTGCCTTCCACAACTGAGCGTAAACTCAAACTCTCAACCTTCAGTAAATCAAAAAAAGGAAAGGAGTACAAAATCTCACAGGCTGTCACCATGTTTCTTCACTCTGTCTACCTCAAACATCCTTCACAACTTATTGTCCTGTCACCTGCAGAGATATTAAGATGACTCTGCATGTGCGCTGTTTTTCAGGGACAGACAGCAGGCTCAGTACAGAGAGTTTTGTGGCATGCTGTGAGAGCAATACCTTATTTTGAACATGAACAAAACAAACATATGATTTTAGCATTTAGGAAGAGTAGAAAAACGTGATCTCTGTCTCCCTTTCCTCGTGAGTGAAGGATTGGGTGATAGACTGACCTGGAAATTCAACACTGAGATTGTCGACAAGAAGGGACTCAGCAAACTTTACTTTGAAGAACTTTTGGTTCCTTGATGTTTGCATATATTCTTTACGTCTGTGGTGGAGATTCCAATTTTCTTTGCAGCCATCTGTTGGGTCAGCAGCATCAGAGCCAGTGACCCCAAAAAAACTGAACAAACTGATGAAGAAATTGACTCTATGCTGGGGACAGCTCTGGAGCCCCTGGATCTGATTGTGGAGGGAAGAATGTGGCTCAAGCTGCTAAATATAATAGAAACACTGTACATCTTTTGGACAATATACTTAAAAAAAACCAACAGGGTATCTTCAGTTGGAGACTTTTTCAGCACTGCTGCAATAAGGAATGGTACAGAAGGTCATTCCTGCCTGCTGCAATAACTTTTTACAATGACTCCCTGCGTCTGGAGAGAGAAATCCTTTGGGATGATAGGTCTCTTTATTTGCTCTCTTTTTTGGTAAACGATACACTGAAAAAAGTATTTCCCTTTGAGCTTATTAACATACTTTTCAAATTCAGTTCAATTCAATTACAAGCTCCCAGAGTGAGTGTTAAAACCGCAGGTATAAACGTTTGTCAACTGGTGACCTTTTCCTCATGTGTGCAGCTCTCTGCAGTGTGTGGTTTTAATCAGACATCTGATTCAGTGGGAACACAGTTGAGCATCAGAGGAGATGAAAGGAAAGAAAGAGAGGGGGTGGAAGAGCAGTAATGAGAGGAATGGGACAGGAGGTAGAAGAGTTGTGCATTTAATTCCAATTCATGGATTAGTATATAACCATTTACTTTCCCAATTATAATGTCTAAGGGAGCATGGTATAGTGAAAAAAATGCAGTCATTACTGACAAGACTTTCATTTCCTTTGTAATCTCCTCTCCCAACAGTCCCATATCTATTATTAATGCAAACATTATCAATAGGGCTTCAGACGTATCTACAGAATGGTGGATGTGTGGTTTTGAATTTGTCAATTAGGGCTTCCTCTTTCACGTATTATTATTTGTACTAGTTTCACTGAAGGTCTTAGTACTTTGTCTAAACTTCTGCAGAATGTTTCTGTATGAGTGTGTGTGTGTGAGAGAGAGAGATTTGTTTTTGTTTTTGTGTTTTTAATATTTATATCTGTTCCACAGTCTTGTGCTAACTAGCTCAGTCTTTCAAGGTCAGATCGTCCATTTGTTTTATGTGTTCACTTCATCTTGCAGATGACTATCTGTATTGTTCATGGACTATTTAGGGAGTTCTGATAACCCAAAATAAAAAGCTCAGTCTTTATCAAACTGGCCGAACAGCCCTTTAGCATTGCTCCCAGTGATGTTTGGAAGAGTGTGGACACTTACAGTCATTTCTCTCAAAATAAACAAAAACTGTCTCAATTATGTGAATACACTCTTGCTAAATATTGCTTCTTGCCTTGTGTTTCTGATTTTCACATCAGTTTTGCAGGGTAGATAGTGTTGCCAGCCCATTTTTGTTGGTTTCAATTCTCTGCTGAGTAAGGGGGACATAAGGTTCTGGCATGTGACAGAAGCTGGAGTGTGTTATGTTCTGTATGAATGCCATCTGTCCACATTGCCCTTTCAAGAGTATTGACTAGGAATCTCGATGAGTAAAGTGACGGCAAAATAGGAAGGTCTTTGCCCAGAAAATAGCTGTGGGGAAGACAAAGAGTCACCTCTGACCAGAGCAACAGACACATCAGGGTGTGCAGAAAACACAAGTAAAAGATGCTGAAAACTGTTTGTCTGTGGAAAGATATTCACAGAACTCCACTCACAAGGTCAATGCTGTGCTGTTAGGATTTTTTGTGTTTTGATTTTTTTTTTATGACATTGAGTTGTGCTGACAATACAGAAAAAAGATTAAGAAGAGAATAATAGTCAAATTTTAGCTTTTTCCCAGTGCCATTCCAAGTGAAAAAGTGAAAAAGAACACATTGTCGGGTCCTGTTGAAATATGGTCAAACTCCCTCACTATTAATTTTCAGTTTATATGTGAATGAGGAGAGGACTAGATGGGAGAGCAGACATATGGTCAAAAGAAGACAAAAGTTGGTTCAAGAAAGCCATATGGGTAGAATGGGGCTTCCAAAGAAACATCTTTTGTTTTTCTCATTTGCTGCATGTAACTTCTATTATATTCTGAGCTATTGTTTCATAGTTATTGTTATGCCTGCTGTAGATGAGTCAGAGATATGGTTTTTAAAAGCCTCTTAAGGCTGAAGGCTGAAGAAGTGATAAGAGTGAGCGCCCGCATTTTCTCACTTAACAGAAATTAACATCTGTGGAAGAGCTTATATTTGTAGAAAAAGCACAGAGCCAAAGTGTCGAAACCAGACAGAGCTCTAAATGAACCGTTTTTAAATGGATTTTCTTGTTGTCTCTTCTCTTTTATGAGGAAATGCTTTCTGTGACTGACACTCATCTGATTTAAGTCATATTGTTTGTCATGGGCATCAAGTGTTAGGAATAAGAATCCTTATAAAAAGCCATTAGTTTTCTATTATTGCCCAACTCGATGGACAGGCGCTCAGCGCCCACCCGACTGACTGTGTTTAAAGTGTCAGGGTGGTTGAAAGAAGTCTACCTCGGTGGGAGCCCCCCTGCCACTTCCCTGGGGGCTGAGTGGCTGAAATGACCATAAAACTCTGTTGAGCTAGACAGCCTGTAATTTCAGCAGCAAGACACACTTTGCCAAGATATAATGGAAAGTCCATGGAAGCCATGAAATGTGCTGCATCCTGATGTTGGAACACCATTGTCTGAACACTCAGGACACTTCTCTAAACTTTAAATTACTGTTTTTAAGCTGTCATTGTCTGAAAGAGCTCCACTGCTAAAAAGAGACTTGTGCTAGTTTCGTTAATGCTCTTTGGTCGATTCTGTTTCAACAGAAATCTGGCATCCATATTCTTTCAGTAAAAGACAATTGTCTGAAAATAAATAATAAAAGGGGAAATGTGCTTTGAAACACTGACGGAAAGATCCAGGTCAGGAAACAGTATATGAAAACTGGATGTAAACAAACTGTATATTGATGACCAGATATTCTGTGACAATAGCATCACTCTTCACTTCTTCCAACAGCTTACACAATAACCTACGCAGACTATTTAATTTCATTTACCATACATCACAAAGGTACATACCAGCAACAGCCATATTTTCACTGGATACTGAAAAAGCATTTGATAAAGTTAATTGAGGAATTCTATTTCACTAACTCTTAAAAAATTGGCTTTGGTGAATCATTTATCCATTGGATGAGAATTCTTTCCACATCATTAGTGGCAACAGTTGCCACAGATGGATTAAGATCGTAGCATTTCCATTTACACAGGGGGACAAGGCAAGGATGCCCACTCTGTCCATCTCTCTTTGCTACTTTTATAGAACCCCTCGCAGCAGCCATACGTCAGAACAGTAAAATGCTAATGCTAATGATATCCTTCTGTACCTACAAAACCCACTAACATCGCTTCTCCAAACCATCAATTTGATAAACTCCTTCTCCAATATCTCAGATTATACTGTTAACTGTATAACAGTATACTGTTTGTGATGTAACTACATCACAAATGGTTGTGATGTAGTTACCCAGACAGCATCTCCATGGCTTAAAACAGGCTATATTAAATATTTGGAAATTAATATTTCTCCCAAGCTGTCAGAGTTAGTTGGTCTTAATATTAATCCTCTTCTTAAAACAATTGAAGGAAACCTTTAACACTGGATAAACATTATAGGCAGAATTGCCACAGTAAAATGACCATATTTCCTATGACAAATTATTTTTTCTCAATGATCCCCAATAAACAACCACTTTCTTGGTTTAATTCTTTAGACTCCATGGTCTCCCAATATTATTGGAAAAACAAAGAGGCCAGAATCAAATTGTCCGAAAGCCCCAAACTTTCTTCAGTACTTCCTTGCAAAAAATCTCCAATACATTTCTAAATTGACAAACCCAAATCAATGCAACTCTACCAGATAGAATTAAAACAGTCATTTTGTAAAGAAATCAGCATTTCAGACTTGCCATTCATAAGATATCCCATTTCTCACCATCCCTGCTTCAAAAACCCACATATAGCTACAGCTCTGACAGCCTGGTGGTAATTTTATAAAATAACAAACACCACTGCTTCATCTAGTACACACACCCACACACACACACACACACACTTGGAAGAAGCTAGACTTCCTAATACACAGGTAGCCATTAATTTTTTCCTCATGGCTTATCAAGGGTGTCACGCGCCTTAAACACATCTATGAAAACAAGTGTCTGGTTCCATTCTCTCATATTGTGCTGAAGTATGGCAATGGAGAAAATCAATTTCTAGAATATCTCCAAATTAGATCTTCTGTACGGTCTAAAATAAACAGTAAAACACCCAACCTCAGCCTCAGTTGATTTCAGAATCAAATCAAATCTCTAATAACCATAAAATTCTATCAAAAAATGTACAATCCAGTTTCTCTGAGTCAGTGAGCCAGCGGATGAGGGGTTTGGGGGGTGAGGTGTATTTAGGGTGCTGAGGTGGCAGGTTCGTGTGGCCCAGTCAGTGCTGAGGTGGGGGTCAGGGTGGCTCCTGCCTCCCTGTTGCCACCAGTGTGCTGGACAGCGGTGGCGATGGGCTGCAGGGTGGCTCGTGTTTGGGTGACATGGGGGCGACCTCATCTGCAGGGCCTGTGGTTGGCGCGTGTCCAGCACAATCTCCTGCCTGACGGCTTTCCTCTGGGCTGCCCTAGTTCCCTGGTCTGCAGGTGGGGCGTCCTGGGGCCCCTGGGGCCCCTGGGGATCCTTGTTGTGAGATGGTGCTCCTGGTGATGGGGATGTAGGCTGACTTCTTGAGCCTTGGTGGTGTCCCTCGTGGGAGTAACGGGCCTTTGCCCCCTGACCAGCCACAGACCACCCCCTCCTCCACATGGTTTCTTAATTCAACAAACATAAAAAAAAAAATAAGAAAATATATAAAAATTAAAGGTTACAAGAAAAGCTGGGGCATGCTGGGACACCTCTACCCGGCATCCCACACTTTTTAAGGCACTTTTAGACACATGCATCCCTAAACAAATAAACATAAAATAAAGGTTATGATCAAAGCTGGTGAATGCTGGGACACCTACATCCTGCGTGCCACTCTTTTTCTTTTAATGCACTTCTAGAAGCATTCATGCCTAAACAAAAGCGCACACACAAAAAAAAATAAGAATAATAATACAAAGGACAAGGGTGTAACACCCCTTTTTTTAATGCTTTCAGCTCAGACACATACACATACTGAAGAATATTTGGAAGGAGTTGTGTGGGTTGGGGGGGTCTTCGGGTCTGGAGGTGTCTGGACCCATTTCTTGTCAGGGGGGCACAGGGGGCCTTGGGGAGCCCGGGATGTTGCCACATGTCTCTGCTATGGGGGCCTCCCATGCAGCGGGGCCTTGTTGCGAGCTTGGATTCTCCCTGGGCATCTTGTTGGTGGTGGCGTGGCTTCTGTTGGGGGCGGTGCCCTCATTGCCACTGGTATTTCTCGGCCTTCCCACCTCAATGGCGTAGGTGCAGACAATGCTTGGCATGCCTGATGATGATAGTGGTGCTATCGTTGCTATAACGGTGCTACCGTTATTGTTGTCGTTGTTATTATTGTTTATGCTATTATTATCATTATAGCTGTTGGTATCATGTTACTGTTATTATTATGTTAATTGAACACTTTAGATCAGATTGTCAAGAGAGCAGGCGAAAGTCACTTTCACTTACATCTACGCACACCCAAAAAAACACCTGCTGCAAGATCAGAAATGCATATATACATTTTAAAGGGTCTGCCAAATTTTGGCAGTAACCATTGATGTATATGTAGACAGTTGTAAATAAATAAAATGGGAAAGGTACTTTGAAACATTGCTTTGTTGAGGCACGGTAGAGTTGTTTTCTCCACAACTTGTATCTTTTTTTAAGCATCTGTAGTGTTATAGTGGGGACAAGTGCCTTTTTTCACTGAATGGAAATAGATGACAGAGCTCTGAGCGAGGAGGACATAAATATGTTGAGAGCAATACATTTGTATTTGTGTGTGTTTTGCCTTTCCTTTATTATTTTGTCTACTTGATGTTGTGTATATCTGTAGGAGTAGGCACTTGAGTGTCTGTAGATCTGTTTTTGTCTCGGTACAACACAGAGGAAGCATATGTTCAGTCTTCTGACTTAAGGTTATAGGGTATGTGTGATGTTAGCCGTTTGTCATGTCAAGAGGCTCTTTCTGTGATCTGTAAGGAGGCTGGATGGAGTTGGAGTAATGAAGTGTATCTGATTTCGCCCAGCAAATCCTGTGTGTATTGGGTTTTGCTGCTGGAAGTCTAAGCCCATCACACAACACTGGCTGTGTTTCTGCTATAGTCAATGACATAGAAAGAAAAACTATGACAGACAGGTGGATTGTTATCGCATCAACCCTTACTCCCCCTCAGACAAATGCTTGTGTTCCTATCTGTGAACTTAAGATGCAGTATAGCAACACAGTGGTCTGGAACAGCTCTCTGACAGACTGCACCATGCACACATTTATTCTTTATAAGTTTCCTGAATGACAATGTCCCTTCCGCAGAAGGGTTAGATCATTTGCTTGCTGATAAACATGCACGTAGGGGCTCAGTATCATTACAATGCATCTCATCTCATCCAGTTACTTTAGAAACTCATGAAAAAGGTGGAAATGATGAATAACTGATCAAGCAGTGCCGCTGTGATGCAATGCATTTTTAAAGAGAAGGCAGCATGTAAATTTCTGTAACATGAGCATTCAACCTTTTTAAGTTACTCTGATACACAGTGGTTTGCACGAACAGCACTTTGTAGCGGCAGTTTTATTAAAAATGATTCATTTTAATACTATTATTGCAGATGAATTAATCAAAGTTTAATCAATCAAATCAACTACAGTGTAATTCAGTGAATAAATAAGGAATAATTACTATTTGCCAAATACCTATGCTTTTGCTAATAAGTCAAATATGTAGATGAAACTACTTCTAAAAGCATAATTCACCAAATATAATGTTGATATATAAATATGTTTTTTTTTGTTTTTGTTTTGTTTTGTTTTGTTTTTTGGGGGGTGGTTATTATGTGAAATTATGATGGGGTGCTTGTTACACATTTATTTTAGGATGCTTGGTTCCTAAAGGTTAGAAATTATACATACATAAATTTTGCTATTTATAATATTTCCTGTATTTCTGTTCTCCCAGACGAAGAGAAAACTGTGAAACAGAAGAGAAATGAGATCTGTACGACGGAGTTTTCGGGCTAACTGAGAAAAAAAATCTGACAATGATTTTTTTTTTCCATTCCTCACTCAGAGAATAAAGTCAAAATGCAGTTTCCAGAATAAAGTCATCTTAAACATTTATTCAAACCAGATTTACTCTACATAAACATAATGTCTAGTGTTACTGAGCTTATGACCTTGTACGTCAGAGTGGGCTTTAGCAACGAGGAAATTATTTCACTTTTAGCACATAGACACATTATAACTAGAAAAGCACTCGGAGAGCACAGACCTCCGCCACGCGCAACAGTTCCCCCATATAGCGATTTACAGATTGCGATAAAATCCGTGTTCTGGATCAGATCCGGATCAGCCTTTGAAATTTGATAGAGGTTCCCATTGTCAATCCCTGAATCAAATTTCATGAGTTTTGGGCAATAATTAATGGAGATATTGAGAAACAAAATCTTCGGCCCCATTGACCGCAATGTTATCGAAAATTTGAATCCAGAATCCAGGATTTCTTCCAGATCCCAAAATGAAATCAGTTCTTCCTTTTCACATTTCTGACAACTCTGAAAATTTCATCAAAATCCATCCATAAACTTTTTGAGTTATCTTGTACACAGACAGACAAACAGACAGACAGACAGATAAACGGCAGCAAAAACATGACCTCCTTACAATAATAAGTATTGGTACTTTGAAGAGATTGTGTCAGAAATTGCGTTGATTCAGAAAAAGAAACTTCACCAATTCTCGAATTCTGGAAACTGCATTTCGACTTTGTTCTCGACATTTCGACTTTTTTCTCAGAAAAAAATACACAGGAAAGAAAAAACATTGTCCACAATTGTTTTTCTCAGTGTGGCCCTTTTTTTCCTCCTGGGTAAAAAATAATAATAATAATAATAATTGTTTGTTTTTCGTCCAAAAAATGTAGTTTAAAATGCCCCTGTTTCACAAATCATACCATAAATAAATAAAAGTTGTTGCTGTTGTTTTTTTGTCTGTTCCCGAGTCACTAATGTAGTGTTTCATAGTGTTTACCAGACTTAGTATCAAATTTTGTTTCTTGCCATTTAGGATTTTCAAATAAGACAGAACATAAAAGGAAATTACTATTATTACTGAATTTCATGGGTATCCTTTTAGATAGCTTTATGAAAGCACACAGCAAAAATGACTGTTTTTATGTCACAAATAAAGAGACAATTTGGAATCTTGTCCGCACTGTGTACATTGCAAAACAGTAATAAAAAAAAAAAAAAAAAAAAAGAAGCAGAGGAAAATCTCATACACTTTCTAAGGACGCAAATCTGTTGTCAGACAAATGAAAGTGTAAAACAGCCTGACTCAAGTTGAGGCAGAATGTTAGGGTTTATTAGAGCAACACTGAATAGGTCTTTTGGAAATAATTGATCATCCTCTTCTGCAAAGTGAAAGGAAATGTCCTCTACTGGATAAAAAATGTCTCACATTTAATATTAAAACAAACCAATGATATTAAAAATCATTTTCATGCCTACCTTTAAAAACACAAAAAACTGACAATTCCAAGAGACTAAAAAGAGAATTCTCAACCAAGCAGTTAAATAAAACGTTTTCGCAACAGTCCATATTGTGTAACCTTTCTGTGTTTGCATACGTGTGTGTGTGTGTTTACTAGTGACAAGACAGCCCCAGATACATTACAGCACCTTTGAACTTCTTGGTGAAAATGGTGGTCAGATGAGGTCAGGGTGAATGACTCATGACTCAGGAGATGTACAATAACTGTGATTCACTTCGTGGGAAACTGGGATGTGAACACCTCAGACAGGACAATTTTGCACACATTTCTTCCAATAAACTTACTTAAATGGATTAGCAATGCCACCTTAGGGGCCTGCACAGACTTGCAGGTCTTATCACAAACACAGCAAAAAAAAAGAAAAAAAAAAAAAAGCATACTATTTTTAACAGGTTCACCGTTTCTGGTGGGACCTGGGACTTTTGGAAGACAGTTGAGATCTCCATGATAAGAATGAAGCCTATGCAACTGAAAGAGGAGTGATATCCTCTGTTATTCATGCACAAAATGGACTACAACAGGAAATATGTGGCATGCTGTGAAGATAGTTAATGGCTCGTTGTGAGTGAGTCATAAGTGAGAAGTGGTTGCTATTTGGAGCACCTGTTGTTGAGGGCAGGGAACAGATGTTGCATATATTTTCACAGTTTGATGGTGGTCTTGTTAAAAAAAAATGCTGCCAAAAATTAAACCCTTTTTTTTTCAATTTGCATATGTGTTGCGTGTTTATCTATCAAGCACTTGAAGTTTGTTACTAAGTCACTGCGCATCTTTGTCTCTCCATAGGTCTAGGTTGGCCGATTACATCGCAAACTGCTGGGTGACTCCACATACCATGGGCACCTGTCCCAACCAAGACAATCATCAGGCTTGCTTGAACTCTTACGCAAGGCTCATCGGTCAGTAAAGGGCTGTGGGTGACATTGTGATGGATCAAGAATCTGTTTGTGTGGGAGAAAAGGTGGGAGTGAAATGGGTTGCTTCACATAGGGATACACTTTCAGACAACACTTTTTTTGTGAGAGTCTTAAAGCAGGCAGGGGAGAAAGTTTCCTTTTTTTTTTTTTTTTTTTTGTTTACTCCATTCTGTACTGATGTCTCTACCAGAAAACTGGACATCAGTTAAGTACCAGAAGTAAATTAGGGAGTAAAGGCACTGAGAGTGTTTACTTAATTAAAATACTTGACGACCATCTGTTTGGTCATAATAAATGTGCAACGACTGATGCATGCATATTTTCCAGTCTCAGCCAGCACCAAGGTAACATTCTGGAGGATTATCAGAGCTTAAAAAGATACATTCAAATTAACACAGAATCATTATTATTATTATTATTATTATTATTATTATTATTATTATTATTATTATTATTATCTGTGTAAATGATTGCTGAAGTGTCGTTGTCAGTCATGGTCTCCCTGCCTTGTGATCTTATATCATGCAGAATAAAGTGATAATGTGTCCAGTGCTACTTAGATTTCTCTAGGAAAGTGCTACAAAAAATGGCTCCAACACTTATGACTATGAAAATGTTTACAGAGAGATATATTTCAAAAATAAAATCCTTCACTGATGTAGTGCTTTACTTAAACAGGACATACACTTGTCAAAGCTAAACATTTATAACATAATGGCCTCCTTTGCATCTAAATAAAGCCCTACAGAATGGTTCCTGCAAACTCAAACAGACTGAAACCATTCCAGGGATGAACATTTTGTTGCCCATTTTGCATACTATTTTCATTAAATGTAGTCCATTATTGTCCATTAGTGACCTAGACCTGTTTGTCCTAATGTGTGTATTTATGTGTGGATGACCTTACAGGGACAGAAATTACTCCCAACTATGTTGACAGTAGCATCTCCGACTGGACCATCTCCCCGTGGTGCACCTGCAAGGGCAGTGGAAACCAAGAGGAGGAGTGTTTGAGCTTCCTGCGGTACTTCAACGATAACACATGCCTAAGTGAGCCAACCCAGCGCATGCATACTCTGCGTATATCCAAAAGTGTTTTGCAACTGATAGGGGTTCAACAGTCATCTAATATTGATGACAGCAAAAGTGTGATGCAGTAGTTATCCTTTCTAACATGGTAAAACAGCATCAGCCAGGAACTTCAGCCTAATGCAGCTTTAATGGTTTCATGTCAGATTCTGCTTTTAAGTGTTGTTGAGATCCTCAATAAGATATTTGTAAATTTACTGGGGAGTCAAAGGTGGCTGGAAGTGTGTTTGTGAAGAAGTCAGAGATGAGGATGATTGTTGAGATTTCCTTACTTTTCATTCAACTGTTAAAAGAAAAAAATAAGGTCTTTGAAACTGAATACATTAAATGTGTTTAGATTAAATTAGAAGAAACCTTTTTTGATTACAGAAAAAGAGGAAAGAAAGCTAAAGTGATTAAAATCTTGAAAACATATGCAGGTGAATGGATGGTTGGATAAATGAGCGCATTACAACATGAACGCATACAACTGAAGTCCTATTAAAAAAACTTGTCAGCTACAGAGCTGAATACAACCTCTCCTCAGTCATCCCTTTATCCTCTGATTAAGTTGGATTTAAACATTCTAAGTTTCTCAGAGCCAAGTAATTTTTTTTATCACTTGTCATCCCTGCTGTGGGCAAGATCTGCCCAGACTTTAATACAAAAGAAACCATTTGCATGTCATTTTCACATTTAGTCTGAAAGGGCTTATCCTTTCTGGGAGAAAAATGTCGTGAAAAGGAACAGACTTGCAGAAATGGAATAAAAGGGAATGCCACGGTAAAATACATTTCATTTGTACAACTAATGCATAACACTCATGGTGCAGCGTGACAGAGGGGTTATTGTCAAACATCCTTGTGCTTTTTCACTCAAATGTGAAATATGGCAAAGCTCTCCGTCCTTGTTATGACATAGGGAGCAGTGTCATCAGCCCTACAAGACACCAGTTCCTTTAACATATTCTATTGTGTGGATAATGCTTTCAGACCATTTCAATAGATTGTTGGGTTACTGTTTTAGCTGAGTGTGCAGGATGAGGGATGAGGCTGCAAGCTGAGGAGGCGTCTTGAAAAATAACAGAAAATGCAGCATCTCCTCTCTGCAGTCAAGGGGAGCAGGCGATAAACTTCCACTTCCACTGGGGACGAGGAAAAATACAATAACATAAACTCTCTACACAGTGCAGTACATATTCAACCCCCTCGTACTTCAAGACATTAAAATAACATTTTTTGTAAAAGAATCTGAGCTGTATCCTCAGCCTTGGTAGACTGGTATAAAACTGTAATATTACCAATAATCCTTTTGATATTAATGCTGAGCTTTTTTGATCGCTTCAAAGATAAATAGAAAATTCTTCTAAATAAGTTGAAAAGTTATTCCTCCAAAACAGTTGTTCGTGGAGCCTACTGAAAGTAATTTATTTGGCCTAAATTTCTCCCATAACCACATTTTTGCCTCACCAACAGCAGAGGCTGCAGTCAGCTTGGCCAACTGGTGCTGCTTTTGATTCCCATCCTCTTTAGCTTTACAGCCTTCTTCATCTGTGGTGTCAACCACCAGTTTGAGTGTTCCCACCACAGCAGACACTGATAACTTTGCAGCAACAACTCTGGTCAGCCGCCTTAACTGTGGAGGCGCAGAACATGGCCCATTCAGCTCAATGCTCCCCATCTCCCCCACGATGCAGTACAAGCTCTTTTGGAAGTCGTTTCTTTTTTCTTTTCTTTTAACATGACTGTAAGCTTTTGATCATTGCCTTGCAGGAAAGATAATCTGCAAAGTCATCTGCATCACAAACATATGATATAAATAAATAATTTAAGATGACGGTAATGTGGTCAACATGAAGACTCCACCTCTACCTTGGTGTTCCTGTTGAATTACAAGCCTTGTCTGCTCCACAAACCTTGGCTTCCCCACTGACAGTTTGCTGCCATAAAACATGTCTTTGAAACTGAGGTATCTTGGAAATATTTTTTGCTTTTCCTTAAAAAGTATCAAATGCATTATGTATTGCTGCAGTTTGATTGCATTATTTGCAATTTGTTGAAAATTGCTATTGTAACATGACTTAATTGCTAAAGAATTATGCCATTCAGAGGAACAATGTTCCACATTTCCATGACATATTTGCCTAGGCTATTCACACAAATTAAAGTGAGTATGTAATTGATTTCTAGTATATGAGAAAATGTTAAATGGGTTAACTCTTTCATGTTGGGCAAGGCTGGAGATTGATTGTGTGGAGCAATCACCTTTCAGCTTCTCGAAATCATACTATAACCCCCAAATCAGTGATAGCAAACTGCAGCATGTTAAAGTTAAAACCATGTGTTAGACAAATGATTTTGTTAAATGCATGACTGTTCTCCATTTACTGCTATAATACAAATCATTCTAATTATACTTCTTCTACTAATGATAATACTGATAACAGTCATGGAAATAATATGAAATGATTCAAAAAATAACAGCAAATATATATATATATGAGAATAAGTTTTAATAAGATGCCATTGTTTAAAAAAAAAGTTTTTACCAAGACAATGCAGAGCTCATCTTTTTCTCACTTGAATATTATTCCACATCCTTGGTACTCTTAGACTGAGAACATTGAGACACAGCTGGTCTGCAGATCTGAGAGCACATGCAGGGGTTTCAGGGACTGAGAGGGTCAAACATGTAGGATCAAGCATGGCCACTCAGTTTTTTTGAAAATGAAAAATAAGATTTAGAAATCAATTATTAACACCACTGGTTACCAGTGCATTGAGGCTGAAACAGAATAAAAGCTGTTTTTTTTTTTTTTTATTATTCTCTGAATGTTTTTTTGTATAAGCTGGAGGTGGTTCAAAGATTTTGTGACAACCCTGCAAATAATGCAATAACGTATGTAACACAATTTTATTAAAAAATAAAAAAGCAAAGTATCCAACACTTTATATCACAAAGACAGATGACCTACATGAGGTGCAGTCTATTGAATTTCCTCGGGATTTGAGGATTACGATGACCTGGATGACTGAGAATCTATCTCCAGTTGAGTTTACTGACCAACAAACTGTGTTAAAATCGGAAAGACATAGTTAATTTGGTGCTGACCTGAACAAGTGGTAACAACTATATGAAAAGTAGAAAATGGTCCAGAAAGGCTTTTTGTTTTTTGTTTTTTTGCAAAACTAGATCTGATACTCAGTAGAAGCAGAAGAGCTGCAGTCACTCAGGTAAGATTTAAAGCAGCCAAGGACACCCACTCCACTTCACACCCACACTGTTGTATATCAAAAAGAAAGTCATGAATGATGGTATTGAACTCTGCTGACAGATTCTGTAGCACAAGGACAACACAGCAGTCAGCATCAGAATTCATGCTAATCTAGCTGACCTCTATGTGCAGCTGCGATGTCTGTAGCCAGACTCATTTTTTAGTCATTCAAAACAAATACCAGCTGAGAATATACAATTTGTATCATACTTTATAAAAGTACTGGTGAAAAGGTTTTGATAATGCTCTAAAATTGTTCAAATTTAATGATTTAAAAAATGATGGGAATATACCTGAAGTTTAGAACATGTTATGAATTGTTAAAATATTTGGATCTAAAAAGATGGAAACCTCTTTAAAAAAAAAAAAAAAAAAAAAAAACGTGGGTAAGACATCTAAAGCAGGAGAGGCAGGATCTTATGCCACTAATTAGTCTGACAAGATGAATAATTATATTAGTAACTTGAAATTAATTCCTGGCATTCTGAGAATTTATTGCAACAATCTTTCTGAAAATTGTCTTTTTACCTTCATTCTATTTTTCTACATGAACTCCAGTACTGCATATACTGTCATTTTATCCAAGGCAGCTTTGATGTGCTAGAACCAACTGTGAACACTTTAAGCAAGGCCACAGCATTAACAGTGGACACATGTTTATCCAAGAACTCTTAATCTTTCACCAGACATGCTTTATAATACACAATTTTCCAAAATATGCAGAGAGTCCAAACAGAAAACCTACCAGTTAAAAGGATTATCAGGGACACTCTGAACCCTGATTCCTTCCTCCTTCATTTTTCTTTTTCTTCCTTATTTGTTATCTGTTACCTCATCTGTCCCTGTAGGAAGAACAATGCAGACTGTGACCAGGGGTTAAAAAAAAAAAAAAAAAACTTGTTCAAAGTCATTTAAAAAAATTAAACCGCTATCAGCAATGAGCTTAATCACTACGTGGAACATTTGAGTGCAGTGAAATATCCTAGATGGAGGCCCTCCAGCCAAAAAATAGCTTGATTTATGACTTTTTCCCCTAATCTTAAATAAAAATCTGTTGGGAGATAGCTAGCTTTAGCCAACCCTGACAAACCGATGTGCAGCATGACATGTTTCAGCAGTTCTCCACCAGCCTTTCTCTGTACTTCAGAGTGAGCCTGAGTCCTCACTGTGCTTTGTTTATTCCCATTGTCTATCAAAATTAAAAACACGATGGCTGCTTTTGACTATGTTATGTGGGTAGGTGTACCTTTTTTTCTGTGTGCATTTGTTGAGCCTTATATATATACTACTCTGTGTGGGTGGACTGGGGACATGACAGACAAATGCACCGGGAGTACTAGGCCTGTGTGGCCTAACAGATTATGCATGTGAATTCCTCAACTATCCTGTTTATCCTTTCGTGTGGTGGGGGGAAATGGCATTTCTCCTTTGTTTGAGAATGTTTTAAATTTGATCAGTCACATAAATCTATTCAGCTTCATCCCTGAAAGCTGACCTTATAGTGGAGGTGGTTGCCAAGCAGTTACATACCTTGCCTTTTCTCTGGCTGAAAAAAAAAAAAAGAAACAAGTCTCATGTTGTAAACGGATGAGGTGTGAAAAGGTAGTCAGCCCCTATTTTACCATACCTAGCTGAAAAGCTGACTGAACAAGGATTTATCATATTTTTGCAGACTTGCAAGTACACTTCCAAAATTACACACATGCATGCAGTATTTCTGTAGGCACAGATACAAACCACTCATAAATTCAAAGAGTGCTGTCCTCTGTTTGAACTTGATTGATATGCTACTTTTTACTTTTATGCTACTTCAGTTTCCATTCTACGCTTGCAAACAAATTAGGGCTCAACATCTCAAGTGTGGACATTATGTTACAATTTGGTGAGCTTTGTGCAACTTGTGAAAAGCCACTGTAATTAGCCAAGACCACAAACAAGAGTTGCTGCTTTTGATAAATGATTTCATTGTATCTCTGCAGGATTTCCTTACAGAAGGATAATTACTTGCATAATTGACACAGTAAACATACTAGGCAGGGAAAAGACAAGCACAGCGCACAATATTAAACGTAAGGTAATTCTGGTATTTTGTTGTGGACAGTTAAGAAGCCTCCCTTGTGACAGATTTCTTAAACAAATCTGATTGCTGTTTGTGATTAGTATGGCATACAACTCTCAAGCGTACTGACAAAGCAAAAGATGGGATTATTTAGAGCACGGAACCACGAAGTTGACTTAGAGCTGTTTGTCTGCTGTCTGAGTGTTGTAATGAAAGTCAAAAACTAATGATTATTCTCGGTCTATTTATTCTGCTCATACAGGAAATGCCATTCAAGCTTTTGGTTATGGTATGGACAACACACAGAACAAAAGCGTGACTGTCGCAAGCCCTTCAACGACATCGAAAACAGAGCCTGCCTGGTCGACAGACATCTTAGGTCATTCGCCTGTAACTATCCAAAAGGTAAGAGTTTTGCAGTAAATGTCTCTCTCTCTCTCTCTCTCTCTCTCTCTCTCTCTCTCTCTCTCTCTATCTATATATATATATATATATATATATATATATATATATATATATATATATATATATATATATATATATATGTACACACACACACGCGCACACACATTTCCATCATTTTCAGCAACTTCATTTGTACAGAAAGGATCCATCTCAAAAAAAGAGCTACAAAAATACTCCTCTACTTTGTATCCATAAAAGGAGGATTTTATACTGTTGCAAAATCCTAAACCTCAGCAGGCAGCACTATTCACATCACATTCTGTCTTGCTTGTTAAAGCAACTGGCACATCAAAACAAACGTTTTATGATAAGAAAGTTTATGCTACACCCAAGATGATGACATGTGGTTGAAACATTTGATTTCCCTCTCAGACAATGGAACAGTGAAAGGAATGGGAGATGGAGGATTTAATCTGGATTAGAGGTTTGAAAATACTGGCCCAGGGCCTGTTCTCTGCTGGATGCTGTCTACACCGAAGGCTGCACTATACTCAAATAAAACTGGGTTCAACATCCAAAGCAGAAAAACATCTCTTATTATTGTGCTGCATAAATGCATAGATGTTTGTCTTTTAATAGAACTGTACTTCATTTTCTCCTCAAATAAATGTGAAGATGACAGCAACACATTGTCCACCGAAGACTCCCCCTCTTTTACTCTGTCTCTCTTGATCAGGAAAGAAAATATTTCACACTACACTTTGGGCCAAGAGCTTTTTCTTCTTTTTTTGTCTAGCTGTCAAGTTTGTTTAGCTCTCACAGTGAAATATTATTGTGTTTCATAAATATATTTCAGTTTCAGTATTTCAGTGCAGTGCAGCCCTCAAGTGAATGACTAATTATGTTTTTTTTTTTTTTTTACCTTTTAAAGGGGACCCAGTCACCCAGCTTGGCTGAATTAGACACTGTGGTATAAAACATTGCTTTGCAAAATTTTCTGCAGCTGCTGTTATTGTTCATGTCATTTTTCAGTGTCTATTATGTGTCTAAATCCAAGTATCTTGCTGTGTTTATGAATGCAAATTTGTTAGTTGAATGAATGTCTTCTATTTAGGCATATCACATCACAGCCATTAACTGGTCACACTTCACCCGAGGCATTCAGTATTGTGCTTTACGCCAAAACCTTCATTGTTGAAGAAGACAGCAAATTAAAACCTTTAAGATGTTGCAAAGAGGAGAATTAATGAACAAGCACCACTGATAACAATAACAGTGTGTATGCTGGGGAAAGGTGCTAGGAGACAGAGAGCTATATGTTGGCAGAGAGAGAACGGATGGTGCTCTCTCCTAAGGTTTTGTGTGTATGCATCACTATTGATGCACTGTTCAGTCCCTGTCTCACTGCAGTATGGTGTTTAATTTATTGTAAAAATGGTAATTAGGAAACAATAAGACATGTGATTACTCAAGCAGGAAGTTTATAATTAGAGAGGGAGCTGGTAGGGACATTTTGGGCGGCCCTGTGCTTTCAGACAACGATGCCTGGCAATTAAAACTTGTCTAACTTCCATGCCAGATAAATTAAGCGAAATTTTGTTATGAGTCCTATTGGCCAAAAAAAAAAAAAAATTTTAATGTTGTAAATCTCACCACGATGATTGTGTTGTGTGTGTGTGTGTGACTACAAATGACTACAAATGATATGAGGTAAAGGAACATGAGGTGTGCAATGGATGTGTAGATAAAATCCTGACAGACTTTAGGATGATCTGCAACCTGGAACTGTTCATGTCAGTCATGCTGCTTGTCGGTACGCTGTACAATATATTCAGCTAATTTAGTTTAATGAGCATAATTATTCAAAATGTCACAATTGTTGTGGGCTGAAGTTTGGTCCAGTGGGTTTTCTAAGGATGCTTCCAGGTTTGGTTCAATTGATTCCCCCTTTCATGCTGCAGAACAGCGGTCACTTTAAGGTTTCCCCGTCAGGGCACCTATGCTGCTTTTTCTTGTTATGCTAATATGCGCAATTAAAATGTGCATCAAGTTCTGTTGATGCAGTTGGTACAGTTAATTTTATAATGGAGCTCTGCTTCACTTTACTGATTTGGATTTTGGTGACACTGACAAGAAAGATATTTCAGTTTACAGTGGTATTTATTGAGCCGAATATCTAAAACCATTTAATTTGATCATGAAACAAAAAGAGATTTTTTTTAAATTCTTTTATTTTAATATCAGCCCTCTATGACATAGATGGTAGAATTTTCATATTTGGTCATATTCTCAAGGCTATGTGCGTCCACAAGCACAACAGTTTCAGTGGTCATTTTAAAAGAGGAAATTTACAAATGCGCAGCAAGGATTGGTTGTGTTTGCTGTCCTGGTACATATTCTAATATTTCTTACCAAGCATTCTGCTTTTCCAAGCATTCCAAGATGTCTCCAACGAAATGTGATTATGGTTGTAAGGAAAAGTTTGTCGACTATGGCTCAAAAGCAAGAAGCTCAACTGAGCCACAAGTGGTAAGTAAACTTTCTCTGCTGTGTTGGTAACTGGAGTGTGTGTGCAGACATTGTGATATAGTAATGACAGTCACCAAATCTCACATCTTCATGTTTGTTTTCACACTACCAAGAAAAAAAAGAAGTTCAATTCAATGCATCTCATGCAAAAAAGCAATCAAATTCACTGATTGTCATGCCAAGACAGCCAAAACTGGTTTGGCAACAACATGTGCTTTTTAAGATTTTTGGCTGAAGACGTTTTCTGATTCAGTTGGTACTTTATATCTCTTCCCTCATCTACATCTACAGGGGTATATACAGAAAAAAATGTTGTCACGAGTGACTAAAAGATGACATAATTCATGATGTTGCACAGTAGCAGGTAATGTGCATATTATTTATCAAACAAAGACATCAAGCTGTGACCTTTATTGTCACTGTTCACTTTCATACTGCAGTGTACATGGACGGATTTGAGGTATTAAGGTGTGTGTATATATATATATATATATATATATATTGCTCACATGCTTTTGTTTTGAAAAGTCTGTTACTGGCTGCTGTGGAACCGGAAAAGGATTGGCAGGTAAACAAGGAAAAGCTAAAATAGGAATGGTAAAAATCCGTGAAAATTTACAGCTTGGGAGCAACACAGGTAGCAATATTAACAATTCTGTCTAAAAATAAATACAATTCTGGACTGCAACAAAACTTTCGCATCATTCCTCCATGTTACATCAGATCTGCTCCATGTGTTCACTGTCGTGCTTTTCTCTTACTGGTTCCTTCAGTGTGGCTCCATCTAGTGGCACAGATGTGTAATGATAACAGAAAGTCCAGTCCTCAATTATAAAACAAATTCAGTTCTGTGGCTCGTTTTTTAATTTCGTATTTTTGATCCAAGTCTAATATTGAAATATAAAAAAACAGGCTTTTTTTTTTTCATTTTTTTGTGTTAGATTAAAAAACGAAAAACCTAATAAAATGTCACTTTTTAATTTTTTTAATTTTTGATTTGACAATTGAAAATGGAAAAAATGAATGATACACAGATTGATAAACTTAAAGAACTTTAACATGGATATTTTCATTTGAAGGTTCTCCCAGATGGAGGATTTGACAGAAACAAGATTATTTGTAACAACTGCCAAGTTGAACTCCCCATTAAAGGTTTCTGCTGTTACCTCAGAAATTACCTGTTTTAATGTTCTGATTGTGCTGAGCTACAATTATTTTGTTGGATTTTGTTTATAGACTTTTTTTTAAAATTTTTTTTTATAAAAACAGGATGACATTAATGCCCTGACAGTGGTAATAAGCTTTATTTTATTTGACATTTTTTAAGATGAGATTTACACTAAACATGTGTTACTGACAAGTGCTGATGTTAAAAGTGTTTGAACAACATATTATGGCACTTTAGTTCATATGGCAGCAGAACATTTAAATAAAAGCGCATTTTGCACTACATTTGAATTCATTATTTGATTTTGCATATGCAATGCCATTAATTGTGATTAATCAGGGAAATAATGTGATTAATCGTGATTAAAAATTTTAAACATTGCTCAGCCCTACATACTGTATATGTATGTACATATATATGTATTTATGTATATATGTATGTATATATGTGCATATATATATGCACATATATACATACATATATGTATATATATATATATATATATATATATATATATATATATATATATGTATGTGTGTGTGTGTGTGTGTGTGTGTGTATATGTATAGTTATGTATAGTTTGAGAAGCACAAACGTTTGAGATAACTGGCAATAAGTCTTCACATCACTGTAGAGGAATTTTGGCCCACTCTTCTTCTTTTTTAATACAGCCACATTGCACATTGGAGGGTTTCCAAGCAGCCTGTTTAAGGTCATCCCACAGCATGTCAATTGTATTTAAGTTCAGACATTGAATAGGCAACTCCAAAACCTTCAATCTGTTTTTTTAAGCCATTCAGAGGTGAACTTGCTGGTGTGCTTCAGATCATTGTCTCGTTGCATGACCAAAGTGCACTCCATCTTAAGATCATGAACTAATGGCTGGACATTCTCCTTCACGATTTTCACTTGGAGAGCAGAATTCATGGTTCCATCAATTTCGACAAGTTTTCCAAGTTTTCTTGAAGCAGCAAAGTAGCCCCAGACCATCACAGTACCACCACCACATTTGACTGTCGGTTTGATGTTCTTTTTCTGAAATGCTGTGTTATTTTCACACTGGGTGTCACGGGACACACCCCCTCCAAAAAGTTCAAATTTATTCTTATCAGTCCACAGAATATTTCCCCAAAAGTCTTGGAGATCATCAAGGTGTATTATTGCAAATGTGAGACCCACCTTTGTATTCTTTTTGGTCATCAGTGGTTTTCACCTTGGAACTCTCCCATGGATACCATTTCTGCCCAGTCTTTGGTACTTTGGTAGGCCAGCCACTCTTGGGAAGGTTTACCACTGTTCCATGTTTTTTGCCATTTGTGGATGGCTCTCACTGTGGTTCACTGGAGTCCCAAAGACTTAGAAATGGCCTTGTAACCCTTTGTAGACTAACAGATGCCAGTGACTTTGTTTCTCATCTGTTCTTGAATTTCTTTATATTGCAGCACATGATGTGTTGCTTTTTAAGATCTGTTAGTCAGACTGGTTTAATTTAAGGTATTTCTTGTTCTGGCAGTAATCAGGCCTACTTGTCGTGAGTGAAATGAAACTCTTTCCAAACAATGTGGTTAATTACAGTTAGTTCATGATTTAACAAGGGGGAACAATTACTTTTTCACATTAGGTCAGGTTGGTTTGGGGAGCTTTTTTCCCCTCAATAAATGAAATTGTCATTTAAAAACTGCTTTTTGTACTTTAGTCACGTTGTCTATGTTTGAAATTAGGATATGTTTGATGATCTGAAGCATGTCAAGTGTGACAAAACAGGCAGAAACTGAAGAAATCTGTAAGGGGGGGAAATACCTTTTCACAGCGCTGTAATATAGAAGCAATGTCCTCCAGTAACTGAGCAGTCCACCATTTCCAACTGCATTAATCGTTGTACTCTGTCCAGTTATTGTATGCAACATTCACACGAATAAAACACACGGGGCTGTGAGCTCAAATGTTCTCAAGTAAAGAAAAGAGTGGTAGGATTTCAAACAACCTAAATTTGGAAGGAAGTAACTCCCTGCATTTTTAAATGAAGAACAACAACTCTCTCTCCATATTTTTTTTTGTGATGTCTGATGAACTGCCCATCATGTCTTTGCAATTTTCTCATGTTATCACACTAAAACTTGAGCGCATGATTTGAGTTTTATTGCTGTGAAATAAGAAAAGGAGTTTTTCCAAATATAACTTTTCATTTTTTAATTAATTTAGCTGCCTGTATAGTGTGATGTAAAGCAAGTTCAAAAGCAGCCTCATAAATGGGAAGCAAGAACTGTCATGCTAATGTTGTGTAATGCTGTCACTGTTTATTTTCAGCTCAGTTGAACAGAATTGACTGTGAACAGAAGCTCCATAACACAGGGTCGCTCGATAGCTTGCCCTGGGGAAAATGCAGCCCTGTTTCATTGTGAATTTGACAATGTGCTGATTGATATTAAAAATTGATGTCAACATGAGGAGTTGGTGCAGTAACAAGTGTGATAGTTTAAATATGCACTTTTGAGTGTTTTCAATCCTCTATCTCTGTATGTGTCTCCTCAAGTATGAGTACATGCTTTGACACAAGCTGTATTCTGTCAGTGTATAAATGTGTATTCATGTGTTTCTGTTTTAGTCACCCAGTTTATGTGCACGTGTGCATTCGCAGAAGCCTGTGTGGATGTGCGGATATTGGCTGTAGCCAGAAATCTGGACTCATGTCAACACGCTGCTGCCACACATCACTGCCTTTGCTAATTAATTGGCTTTTAGTTGCGGATATGTTTGGTGCATTGTCAAGCTACCCAGTGTTGCCCCTACACACATTCCTCTTTTTTTTCCCCTCTGTTTTGGCAACTGTCATTTCAATCTTTCCTTAGTGAAGTGTGAATGCACATGCCCAGGTACTGTGATAACAGCAGCTATTTTGGATTCTGCTCCTTTCCCTGCTTCATGCTCCCTTCCTGCCCCCCACCCCATTACAGAAAAAAAAAATTATGCTGTCTCGTTAATACAATCCAACATTATTTTCTTGCTTCATTATTTATTTTCTAATTTATGCATCACCTTGTTTAGGTGAAAGATGAGGTGCTGGTAGATAACATCTGAGTAGAAGCTTTTTTTGTGTGTGTGTACAGGGAAATGGACCAGTTCAATCTCTGCAGAGGTTGCTTTGGTGACGATGAAGTGAGGGAAAGGTGGTAGAGGAGGAGGAGGAGGAGGAGGAGGAGAAAGTGTTTCATGATATGATATGCCTCTGTATTGCTGTGCTGGACTGAAAATGGTACCACTGCAAATTGAGCAGGACTTCTTTAACTTAAAGGGAAATGGTTATGCTCAGTGTTACAAGAATCCGAGAAAATTGAAAAAGTATTCAAAATGCTAACAATTTTACGGAACAGCATATAATGAAGCCCATTGAGGTGTGGCTATAACCAATGGAACTGAGGAGGCCATAGAATTTAATATGAGCTCTGATTCCATATCTTCTCCGCTGTAGCCGTGTAGTAAACTGCATTCTCAGTTTGGACATTGTGTATAAAGTTGCTGTGCATGAGATTAAATTTTGTTGTGTTTTGATTGGACACTCTCAAACAATATGGAGTTGCAATTTTGTACTAGCTGTAAAGCATGCCTTATAAAATATTGAAAAGAAATCCACAGCAGCTGCTGGCTCCTTTTAATACACGTTTGGCATCGTAGTATGTTTTTCTTGTAAATACAGTCTGTAATGATAGCTTTAAAAACTGTTTAGAGACTTGCTGGCACAACCTAAAAGCATTTAAGAGAGGAAAAAAAGCTTCCCTTTGTTGCCAACTTGTTTAAGAAGCAAGGAGCATACTAAGCAGAGCTTGAAATATACTTAACATATCAAAACATTAACTTGATCAAACACTTAATGTTTATGCCAGATAAGTATAACTTCTCTCTCCGACTCTCTTGCTTGTGTTTTCCTTTCCCCAGCTCTGACCCTGTGTTGTCTTACCTCCCTCCTGTCTCCTCCGTTCCCTTATCAAATGCCAGAACAGAGAAGCAGCATGACTGTCTGAGTCTTGTCTAACCTTTACATATCTTTCTCCCTCTGTGTGTCCTTCTATCTGCCCAGTATCGCGAACCAATAAATGGTGGCGCGGACCTGGGAGCGGATCATTCTTCCTGTTTCTGTGCCAGCGTCTGGGCTCTGCTCCCCAGCCTGGCCTTGGCTCTGATCCTGGCCCAGCATGCCTTGTAGAAGCGCCAGGAGGAGAAGAAAGAGGTCATCCGCCCCCAAGCTGATCCCAAGCACAGAAGATGTCATTTTTGAGACTGATACCTAGACTGAATCTCTGTTGACAGTTGACTTAAATGGCATTTGTGAAAGAGGAAAACAGATGGACGAGACAGGTGGAAATTATTGAAATGTTGTGAAACTGTGAATTTGTTGTTGATTTGATCGTTTGTCTGGGCTGACCGCAACTGTGATGGTGCACGTGGCTTTACAAAGGACCTTTGGTCGAAAAGGCCAGAAAGTGAGTAACTCTCCCTCTGACTGTGACACAACATCCTGGAGAACTGAAGCTACTCAAAGACCACTGCAGGTTTCTCACCGAAGGAGGGAGAGAAGAAATGAGCAACATAATTAAAGAAGACAGGACTGACAGAAAAGAAATTGTTACAGAGAAAAATGGAAAGAGCATGAAGTAAGTATCGAATAGTGGAAGCAAGAAAAGAAAGTAAAAGAGACGTTTTTTTGTATTGAAATGGGTTTTGACTCAATCTTCTCTTGGATGAACAGACCACAAATGTAGGGGTTGGATGGAGGTAATTACATTATGTCTTTTCAACACTAGTGTAAACTCTAAACTGTAAAGCTTACTCAGTGTTCTTAGTGTTGGTACAGTATAGTATCCGTGGCCATAATCTATCTGCAGTACAGGTCTTCGTTGCGGTGCTACAGTATGCTTATCAAGCAGATGGTGAAAAGAACTGAAGCCAATAATGTTAACAATTATGGTTTTATGGTCATTAAGATGTTGTTGTTGACTGTGGGTGTTCACCATATGTTCACCTGTACATGTGTATATTTCTGTCTCTATGTATATAAACAACACTTTTCTTTCATTTAACTTAATGATATCCAGTACCTTGAAATGACATTATTGTATGCTAAGATACCCAGTATTGTCACTAATAGAAGGCCTTCATTACCTGCATTGATATTATTCTATTAAGGTTTGATCACAAAGAATGTATAAAGCAATGAGATTAAATGAGCTCCAGCTTTGAAAGCCATAATCTGTCTGTGAACATTATATTATGTTTACAGAGTGTGGGTACTCATTTACTAAAATGCACGTGTGTATTTAGATGAGACGAGCGTAGCTTGTGTGGAGCAATTCAAATTGGGGGTTAATTTTGCCCCTGCAGAGGGTTGAGGTTTGTGATGCATAGCATAATAATTTTAAGCTTCCTTTGGGGTTGGAGAGTGAAGTTATCCTCAGGCTTTTTGGAGCGCTTTACTATGTGACCTGCAGTAACAAAAGCACTTTTTCAGTTCTTTTTTTCCCCCTCATTTTAAAGGAAAGAAATTAGTTTAATTGGATTTTTATTTTTTTCATGAACATGCATAACTATATGTTTTAACTTTAATTTGAAACTAAAGTGTTTTTACGTCTTTTGTGTGTTTGAATATGTGAGAAAATGTTATCCTGGAGATGTAGCTGGAAGTACAACAAAGGCGTTCATCAAAATTGCCCCAGCAACCATGCGAAACACAATCACAACACAGTTCAAGTGTGTAGTTGACATCAAAATCAAGTTCAGTCCTCCTCCCATTTTGCACTCCTACATTTAGAGCTTTGTTGTAATTAAATCCATTTGGTTGGTCTTATCACTTTGCATGATGGGCAAATGCATTTGAATTGTGAAGTTCACAGATATTCATACTAGAAAAGCTGTTGTCTTTGGCCTCTTCACTTCAGCCTCGTTCTTCATCACTGATGCCTTTCAGAATTCAATTAAAATGCATTAATTTCCAAAACATTACATAGCATGTTAGCTCACTATATGAGACATAATGATTAATATGAAAATATTCAATTACAAAACTACAACAATGAAATGCTGGAAACATTACTTTGTCCATGATATATTGCTTTTCTTCTCCAAATATACACTGACATGATGCATGAGCAAAATGCTGACACACCCTAATTAGCATGATCGTAGATGACAGATTTTTTTTTAATTCATTTTATTTTATGCTTACATAATTTTTCCCTGGAGTCAACAAATGTTGATTCTTTTCCTCCGATCATTATTTTCACAGAAATGTTTTGTCCTGAGGCAGCACATCGAGTGTTGTGTCATAACACAGAAAATGCATGCTGTAGAACCAAGCACTCTCATGTTTCTGGCTGATTTAGAAATGGTTTACTGTATGTCATGGTTTACAAATGTAAAATTAAACTCTGCTCAATGTGTTATTGCTCACTGTGGTTGTTCCACAGTATGGTAGCGTCAGGCAGAAATGATATTGATGTCCCTGAGTTGACCGCTCTGGGCTTCATGGAGTATACAGCACTGAGACTGACACAGAATATACATTTTATCTTTATAAGTTCCAGATCTGACAGTGACACCATGACTGATCTTTTGGATTGTTATAACTTTGGATATTAAAAGAAATGTTAACACCATGTGGTTAAATAGTACAAGCTGTTCCATTTTAGGGATTATTCATTAGTCTTATAACAAATACATATGTGTTGATTTTTTTTTCCCCTATTGTCAAAATTTGAAACTACAGATATACCATAAGGGATGTCACTGTTTACATCAGTAAATTGTGTCAGTTGTCAAAAGGAAGCAGAGACAGTGTATATAGATGTAGATAGAAGTCTGCTGCCCACACGCCTGTAAAATAGCTCTCTTTGTTGCTGGTCCTGGCAGCGCTGCAGTCCCTTTAAACTATCATGTATCTCTGAAAATTTACAGTACAAATTGCTATGTGTTATGTCACAAAATCTAGAATAGATTTCGTAAATAGGTCTGACCAGGAAAAAAAAATGAATTTATGTTGTAAACAAATCTAATAATTAATCTAAGCATCAACAATATCACCATTAAATGACATGAAGGAAAAGAAGAGGAGAAGAAGAAAGCTGGGAAATAAACTTTTAGATGATTTTAGATGGAGAAATCCATCAAAGATAAAGCAGAGCTGCCAATTCTTCAGCAAGAACAGCCGCAGTAGTCTGTAATGCAATAGAGTCATAATATGGTCCAGAGCCCAGGACAGACAACCTGGTGCTCAAGACTTTTTTCTTGTTCTTCAGCATGCAGGGAGCCTTTTTATAGTACGTGAACCTTATTATTTTCGTATGTTTGCATGTTCATATTAAATTACAGAGTGTATTTGAGCTCCAAACAGTAAGATGTGTTTGTCCAATTTGACACTTGAGGCCTCTTTTACCTGCAGTCACTTGCATATCTGTGTATTTTACATTGCTCCTGAATAATTTAGTTCTTAGAAGGGTCTACAGCTGGGTGATTTCCTTAAAGCTAAAGTTTGAACAAAGTGCACCCTTTGTACATGGTTGATAACAGGAACTGAATGACATTTCTGGCTTAGGTACAGCTGGAAGTCAGTGACTAACAGTCAAACCCTTTATGTTCATAACATTTCAGTATAAGTGTGGAACTGTATGGGGGGGTTCTGAGTTTGTCAGCTTAAATACAATATGCAGGCAAAGCAATGCACTATTTTGTATGTTTTACAGTCAGCTCAATCAGAAAATTTACAGTCAGAAGGTTTGTGAGCCCCCTGTGTCACCAGAACAATCATGTCCATACACCCTGACTATTAATCAAACTTTGATTTGGTCAGTTTGTTGCTTACTTTTCAGAAAATCTGATGACGCGCTGTGATTATATAGTCAACTTCCCATAAAGGTAATCAAAACTGGGAGATAAATTAAAGGTTTTGACATGTAGCATATGCAAATGATCTCATCAAAATTCAAAACTTCTCCTCTCTTCATATTACCCTCCCTGAGTTGAGAGTGAAAAACACGGCATATCAGCATTTCTCTCACAGAATGTAAAATATTAAAAGAATGTATATGCAGGAGGCATCCACATCACACTGCACAATTTAGAAATGTTTCAGGGATTTTATTGGAGATATCAACCGGTGCAGGAGCGCAGCAGTGGGCCTGCTTGAAAAGAAACAGAATAAAGCTGTTTTATGGCGGGGGTTAACTGTAACAGATGGGTGTGAAAGCAAAATTATAAGGTTTTTCTGCTGCATGGGAATAATTTAAGTGGTCTGAGACAGAAGTGCATAGAACACACATCCCTCTATGTAGAGAAAAGTTTTAAGCCTCGCAACTGCTGTTAAACTAGCAATTAAATGGTAGGCACTCATTTTCCAGAGTGTGTGTTCATGCTTGTTTCTCTTTGTGTGCATGCATGCATGCATAAACAAGGATGTGTGCTTGAGGATATGATTGGGAGGGTGAAAAATATCTTGCACAGAAAATCTGCTGGATGAGCAGTATTTATTTTTTTTCAAAAAGAATCCTTGCAGTGTCCGGATTGTTTCTTCTTTTTACAGACAACTAGAAGAGGAAAAAAAAGAAGGAAGCAGGTAGCGGAGAGGTTTTTGGGGGCATGGGAATAAGAACGCGGCAGGTAGCTGTATATTTCACAGTTGATTAATGAGTTAGTGGGATGATGTCCCTTATCAACACTCTGCACATGGCAGAGAGAAGAAGAAAGGTTCACTGAGGCTAGAAATGCTCCAATCACAAATGGCTCCCATTGCTGTCCCATCAACCCTTTCTGTGCTCACCCACCTGTTTTTGTGCAGTGTTCTTCTTCTCTTCTCCACAGCATCTTTCTGCTGATGAATTACCCCGTGTTGCGTAAGGAGCTACTTTTTTTTTTTCTTCTGGGAAATATGCAGTGTTTCTACTATGGAGTTCACAGTGTGTGTCACACTATTTTTTTTGTATGTGTGTGTGGCAGATTAGTACAGGAACTGATGTAAACACTTGTAATGTGGCTCATATCAACATGCAGAAGAAAAGATTGCTGGCTGACAGCAGCGAAAGATAAACCAGTAAAATTTTAGATATACAGATAAAGAAAAAGCCCCAAAATATTTCATTTTTACGCTTGGCAGTAACGGACATTTGATATAAACTTCTGTTTATCAAGTTTGAGATGCAGCTTGAATCTGTTGACTCTTGAAAAATATATGAATTGCAGGCACTAAAAGCTCTCAAAGATCCGTGTTTTGATACTGGGGCATAAAAATCCCTGCCACAGCATGTATTCTTAGTATTGAATTGTACCATGAACACAATAACATAAATTACAGGAAGAAAATGAGAAAAGAAAAAGCAGCAGACAAATAAATTCAGTGTAATGGAGTGCTCACATTGATACATTCACATTATATCCTTGCGAGATTAAGTATCTCTTTAATGCCAGCAAAAAAAAAAAAAAAAAAAACTAATGAGTTGTTTTTTGTTGTGAGCGGAAAGCCACATTATTTTCTTTGTGGTTTCATTTGTTCCACTAAAGGTGTTAGTATTTTATTCTAATGTGAGAAATCCTCTGTGGTTGATGGAATTGTGGCACAGTATTGTTGGCAGTTATAGGGAATAAAAGTGATTAGACAGAGACAAATGGAGCACCAGTGACACAGCCTGCAGGGCTCATCTGTTGTCAGAAAGACTTTTGGCCTTTGATACAACAGGACTCAAAACAGGTAAGTGAGAGTTTCAAAAGATGGATAAGAAAGCAGACCTGTAGTTTCTAAACTGACTACATTACATAGACATAGACATACCATATGTATATGAGAGGGATAGAATAGAGTCTTTCTGTTCAACGAGAAGTCAAAGTGGAACGCCAACCTGCCAGTTAGAACTAATGGAGCATCAGCAATCTGAGGACAAATGACTCAAAAAAGTAAAAAGAATGTAAGATGTTTTCCTCTTAGGCTCTTAGGACCGCTCTGACCTGGATGTGTGGGAATTTACACATATACATAAAGTTTTAATCAGGCCACATGGATTCAAATGTATTTCCCTTAATGATTTTAGCTGACATTATACCCTGCTCTGTAAATTATATAACCTTGTGTTTCAAAACATTTATGATAAATTGTGATTTTTTTTTTTCCAGCATATCCATTTATTACACTGATGTTTCAAACACATTTCTAGTAAAACAAATTGTTGGTCCAAAGCAGCACACAAAGTGGCGGCAGGTGCAGATGGCGATGACAGATAATTGAAATATGTGAAGTCCAATACCCTGCACTCATGCAGTTCAGTCACTGAGTACACAAATATGTCTGGCTTTGCAGCTGATTTATGGCATGACAAGAGATACTTGATTAATATACAACCCCCAATGAGAAAAAGCTGGAATGGAATGGGAATAAATAAATAAATAAACGGTGATTCCTACATTACTTTAACTTGTTTTGATTAATTCCAGACAGTATGAACCCAAGATAGTTAATGTTTCGTATCATCAACTTCATTTCATTTTTTCATTTATTTCTGTATTTCAACGTTCCAAAAGAAGTTGACATATGATAGAGAACAATGGTGATGATGATGTTTTAAGCAAGTGATGCTAAGATGTGATTGTAATCATGATCTGGAGTCTGGTTGATAAATAAATAAATAAAATGAAAAATTATCCTTAAAAGGCTAAGTGGTTCGGGAGATTACATGGGTATAAAATTGACGCATCCTCAGCAAATGTATAGGGATATCTTCGAAAGGTTTAAAACCAATGTTTACCAAAGAAAGATATTTCTCATTCTACTGTGCATAATATCAGTTTTGATTGTAGGAATCTGGAATAACATCAATACATAAAGGGCAACGGCGCAAGTCTAAAATGGACATTCACGCTCTAATCCCTCAGATAGTGCTACATCAGGAGACATCATTCATCAGTAGTTGATATAACCACATGTGCAAGGGATTAGTTTGGGAAACATTTGTCAAGCACTAAAACAGAGTTACGTTCACGAATGTCCCTTTCATGTGCAAAAAAGAAGCTTTATATTAAAGTGTACATATCATGATTTATCCATGTATTTGGACTCATTTTAGGAGCAGGAACAATGAGAAATTTCTTTTAGGAACCCTTTGAACTACATCATAAATTGGATTGCGTTGATGGTCAGATTCTCCCATAGACTGTTCATGAGGAGGACGGTTTCCGACTATGTGTCATGATGTCACTGGCCCAGCCAATGGGAAACAACGATATAGCTGGTCTAGTGTTAAGATATACAGTACATGGTCACTGTGTTCATTTCAAAGGTTTCAACAGTGCATCAAGAGAGGAGCGATCAGCTTGTGTTTCGTATGAACTGCTTTTTTTATGACTCCATTATGTCATGGGGGAAATGTGCATTTGGTTGTGAGGACACAACAAACTACACACAACAAACAGCTATCCAGGTTACATGTTATACAGAGGTTGTGTAAATGAGCCTCGCCCTTGGAAAAGCTCATTTTCACTTTGATGCAGCAGCAACAATACAGAACGACACTGGGATTTGACAGCAAAATATGTTGCCTTCAAGACAACATATTTTCCTGTGATATCCATGTGTTTTTGAACAGGAAAATGCAAAAGCACATTCTGCATACACTGCAAAGGCATGGCTGAGGAAGAAGAGAGCGCAAGTACCACACTGACCTGCCTGCAGTGCTCACCTGTCCACAGGGGCATCACCATGATGGGCCCCATTGAAAGATATCCCTCTGGACCCCTCTGGCACAGTCTAAGCAAGTCCACACCTCCATCAGCCAAATGAAACATTATAAGCTTTGAATAAAAAATATCTTTTTGTTCCAGCCCTGAAAATTGGTGATAATTAATCAAAACAGTGAATATAATAAACAATATTTCCTTATTCCTGGGTCCTCTAACAATTACACCACTGTACCAAGAAGTTTTTCCCCCCTTTTCTCTGTTCTCTCTTCTTTTCTCTGTTCTCTGCATTGCCATCATCCTCTATTACATCTCATCTTGTCTTGTACAAAACAGACCTCTATGCAAACAAAAAAATGACAGAACTGATATGAGCTTCCTGTCTTGCTTTTAGCAATAAAATGCACTTGGATTCTCACATTTTGAAGTGAATCTCATTTTGAAGTAAAGTAGCAATCCCTACTTTTAGGACCCCCCCATTCAATCCCAACTTTTTCTCATTTGGGGTTGTTAGAGTTTTTGTTGCATCAACGTTTTGGTATAGTTTTATAGTAATCAGTCCCTATCTGCCTTTCTGTGAAGTCCTATCTGGGAAATAGTTGGAGGTCGTTGATGATGCAGTGGCGATCATATAAAACATGAAATATCACTTCCCTTTGTAAAACATTTGAGGGCCAATTCACTATCACAAGTGTTCAGTCGGTTTGTAATATCACTATTATAACACGATATCAATAAAAGTGTCCTACAAGAAAAGATTAAATCCTTCAGATATTTTAGTATTACAGAAATGTCTGATAGATTACAAAAAAAAAACCAAGAGTGGAAAAATTGGTAGCTATTTCTTTAGACTTTTCTATTACCTCATCTGTCTGTTAAAGAAAAACCTTTCAAGTAGAATGACAACTCAGCCACTGTCCTTTGTGTCTATTCAGTATGAATAGCATTTCATGAAGTTTGTGCAGCCATGAACTATACACATCAGTTCAATTTACTTATCATCTTCAGACCTTGAATATACACAAAACAGTTTCAGAAACTACGTTACAGAAACCTTGTTTGTGCTGTTTTAGAGCTGGCTCTTAATTTATGTTGACAAAGAAGACACACAAAGAGCATAAGCATGGTTTCAGGACAAAAGAATGTGTCATTTAGATTGTGTCTGACAAGTAAAAACAGTTTCAATCAAGATGAGAGAAACTCAGAGACAGGGGGATTGTAATGGAAATCAAAACGGGGCCCACATATTCTTTTGAGCTAATATCTTTGTTGTATTGTGAGAAGAGTGGACAGCAGTATTGAACTGGACCACTTGAGATGTAATTCCTTGCTCCACTGAAGAAAGACTGGACATATCTATTGTCAAGAAAAAAAAATGAAGGTGAAGGAAAAAGAGGCAGACAGGGACTGAAAGAGAAACATCAGCAAGAACGAAGTAGCACTGGAGAGAATAGCAGAGGGAGGATAGACTCAGGCTAGTGGAGCTGTGAAACAATCCGATATAGATTCTGCCATGGCTGTACAACTTTGACTGCGTCATGGTCACCCCTCTGCCTCTCACATGTGGGATAGTTATTGATGGAGCCGTCACATCCAGGCTGAACATCTGTTATGAAGTTCTACTCTTCTTATTAGATGTGGTGATGGGCTCGGTCTCTTCCTCACAGCTGCAGTCTAGCCGTTATTGCACAGCCGCAGTCATCCTAAGGAGAGCACATGCACTACACACACAAGACGGAGCATTTTATGTAGTTTGGCACATGCAGGGGTTATATTGGTGCTCACCAGTGTAGTTGTTGTTTACTCTTCCAGGAATGGCCTGCCAATAGAGCATTTTATTGGTTTTTAATGTTATTTTTCCTTCTCATAACACCACTAGTAGCTGAATTATTATCATTTTTTTGTCCTGTGCAAGTGGTCTTGTGGTGGCAGAGCAGAAAATTTGCCAAAGTGAATATAATAGTGTAAAAAAAGAAGAAAGAGGAAGAACAAAAAAGAAGAAATAACACAGAGAAAAGGATAGGAATAATCTGTATTAGCATCTGAATATTACAGTAGGCCTAAATCCATGAATACCTGTTGTGGCAACTGGAAACCACATTTTGAAAGAGGAAAAATGAAAAGCAAGAGAGTGAGAAAGAAGGACAGCACAAACAGAGTGAGGAGACAGAGTATAAAATTCACATGACAGGTCTGGTTATCTTCAATGCAAATGCTGGCTCTGTGTTTGCTGGAGTGACACATTGGTTCTTTTATTGATAAATTGAGGAGTACTGTGCTATAATGCAACCAATATACTCTGCAGGAGCCTGAGCAGAGGACCCTCTCTGAAGGCATAGATGATGACAGACTGTTTAGACTGCAGCTCATTACTCTTGCGCCTCCCGGCCCTGCGTGTTTACATGTTTATGATGTGCACATAGTGAAAGATTCATTATTCCTCCTGTCTGTGGTGATTTAAAATGGTATGGCTAGATTTTAGGATTACCCAAGCTCTTAAAAAATATGCTTTGGTTTATCCCTGAATATGATGACCCTGATACTGTACCATCTGCAGATAAAACAGCACACAGATCTTCTGTCAAGTTGTCTTTTTTTGTTTTTAAAGGATGCGTCTGTGTGTTTGTACGTGCATGCGTACGTGCATGCATGCATGTGAGTTTGTGTGTGTGTGTGTCGATTTCAGATTCTGTTGGTTTTCTTGTGTTCTGTATTTTATAACATCTGTTCTGTGTTTTGCTTTTACTGTTATGATTTTAAGGATCATGTTTTCTTGAGCTTGTTCTTGTAACGATTTTGTTTTTTTTCTCGTTCGGTGTTCATTTGCCTCCCAGTTTTAGTATTGTGTGCAATGTGGAAGAAGTACCTGGATGGTTTGCTACTGTGAGGTAAATTTCCTGCATCCATCTAACCAATCTACCTCGTATTATATAGTGATGCATCACTACAGAAGAAACGTTTAGAGCAGACACATGACCAGCCTCCATTTGAGTCATAATATAATTGTTTTCACAGTGGCATACTAAAAATGACCTCCACAGTATGCAGTACATATTGTATACTAATAAGCTGTGCCAAAAACAGGCCGCAGCTGTGCTACCCCATTTTATTTCCTGCCATCTTCCTACTTCTGGATTTTCTGCGATGCCAGGTGCCTTTTTATTAAAATAAAGGACTTGATAGTTGTATGTGTTGAAGCTTCTCCACCTAAAGCACCAAGCCTGCAAACGCTGACTTCACCACCTCTTTACAGATTATGCAACAGTTTTCACTTGAGCATGTGATGAAATGTTGTAATGACTCTGTAGTGTATTAGTGTCGGTAGTAAGTTTAGTGAAAAAAAGCAAGATCTTATTTTCAGACACTATATAATTCATTTATTTTGTGACTATTTCATATTTTGCTATGAGACTGGATTGTCCGTGGTGTCTTTCAATCTCTCTCTTTCAATCTTCCCTTTGCAGATTGTTGATGGGGTCATTTCAAAGAGTTGGTATTGTTACTTGTTAACCATTTCCTGACAGTCTCACAAAACATGAGATGTTCAGATATCCCAGGGGAGAGAGTTGCAACAAGCCTGTTAACAAATATAATACGTGTTGATTGCTGTAATGCAAAACCTTCGTCACTGATAACTGAAACATGGCATGAATAATTTTGACCATGCCTCTTTCAGTATAAATATCTAATTACATTAAGTGTGTACATTTATATTTATGTCTCATTATTTATCACTGCTTTTCCATCTATAATGAATTTTTTTTTTCTTAAATAGAAGTTCGCTGTAAATCAAATGGATGTTCATTTTTCTGTTCAGAATACTGTGTGACCCAGTCAACTGTGAGTTCTGTACAGTTATTCAGAAAATATTTTCATTAAAAATCCAGAATTAATTTTATTTATCTTATAGAAATTCACAGTTCATTATATTTCTCATCCTCTTTTCTGTCTCTCTTTGTTTCCCCTCAGTGAGATTGCTGCAGGGCTGCATGACAACTTACTACCCTTCAGCCAATTAGAAAATTACTCAGCATATGAATTACTGTACACTAGTGCTTCATCAATTACTATAAAATGGAGTATTTCGCTACCCCAGCAAATTTGTAGGAACTGGGATGGTGGTTTCCTTTATTTGTTGACATTAACAGTGGTATCGTATTCAGCTGGAAATAACATTAATAAATTAAAAATATTTACGTGTGTTGCACAACCACATGCTGGAAGAAATGTACTTCCATGAGATCACTTATTATAACTTGGAAGTTAGTCATTATAAGAGACTGACATCATGAGATCACTTGATACATGATATATGTCAGTATATCAAGCAGCACTTATGAGAAATGCATAATATATGAGATTAATATTTTTATTCCTCACAGAAGATAAAAAATAGGGACATTTAAACTATTGTGCTGTGTTTTTACATCTATTCTAGCCTGAATAAAAAAGAGAAAAGAAAAGAAACATAGCAATTATGTTCTGATCAAAAGCCCAAAGGAAATGTGGAAGAATTTTATTTTGAGATTTATTCTGTGCAAAAGTTAACATCTTAGCAGTGGGGGCTCGTTGATTGAAATGTACTCTTTACTGTACTCTTGTAATGAGGCTGTGGAGGACAACTCTGGAGGTCAACTCAAAGCCAGTGGCAAAAGTGAGCATCAAATGTGGTATAAACCAAGGAGATGCCCTGTCCCCCTTGTTGTTCTGCATAGGCCTGAACCCTCTCAGCCAGATCATCAACAAGAGTGACTATGGGTACAAACTCTGAAATGGGGCGACCATCAGCACCTCCTCTACATGGATGACATCAAGCTGTACACCAAGAACAAGGGTGAGATCAACTTCCTGATTCACCTCACCAGGATCTAGCAATAACATCAGGATGTCATACAGACTCAGCGTAGTTGAATGAATGGTATCTAGGAGAGGGAGGATGATCGGAACTGAAGGGGTTAAACTACTGGAGGGCAGCACAGTAGATGTTCGGGACAGCTACAGATACCTGGGGATTCCCACAGGCAAATGGCAATCATAAGGAGGCAGCACGGAAGTCAGCTACAACCAAATACCTACAGAGGATGAGGCAAGTCCTGAAGAGTCAGCTGAATGGGAAACACAAGATCCAGGCAATCAACACCTATACCCTAGCTGTAATCAGATACCCCGCTGAAGAGATGCAAGCTGCCAATGTTAAGGCAAGGAAGCTTCTCACAATGCATGGAGGGTTCCACCCTAAGCCCAGCATTCCTGAGGCTGTAAGTAAAGAAAGTGAAGTGGGGGAAGCCAAAGACTAGTGAGCATCAGATCTACTATCCAGGAGGAAACAGCATACCTGCAGGAATACATCAAGAAGATGATCCCCACTGATGACCTTCTAAGTGAATGCCTCAGGCAACTGAAACCCAGGATGGAGGAGGAACCCAAGGGGTTGCTATAGACAGATAAGGCTCTGCATGGCATGTATCACTGCCAAATTGATGAGGTGGCTGACATTGGAAAAACATACCAATGGCTTAAAAAGATGGACTGAAAGATAACACAGAGGCACTGATCATGGCTGCACAAGAACAGGCCCTAAACACAAGATCTAAACAGCTATAGATCTTGTGTTTACGACCCCAGATGTAGGCTGGAGAAAGACGCCCCTGAAACAGTGCAGCACATCACAGCAGGATGTGAGATGCTGGCAGGTAAAGCATACATGGAACACTACAACTAGGTAGCAGGCATAATACACAGGGACATCTGTGTCCAGTATGGACTGGAGGTCCCAGGGTCAAGGTGGGAGACACCTCCAAAGGGGATTGAGAACAAGCAGGTCAAGATCCTGTGGGATTTCCAGATCCAAACTGACAACCTGGTGATGACTAATCAGCCTGACATAGTGGTGGTGGCGGATAAACATCAGAGAACAGCAGTGGTGGCGGATGTTGCCATCCCAAGTGATGGCAACATCAGAAAGAAGGAACATGAGAAGCTCTAGAAATACCAAGGGCTGAAGGAAGAGCTGGAAAAGATGTGGAGTGTGAAGGCAGCAGTGGTGCCAATAGTGAGCTGTAACCCCCAACCAGGGCTGTGGGTCCAGCGGATACCAGGAACAACATCTGACATCTCTATCCAGAGGAGCACGATACTGGGAACAACTAAGATTCTGTGCAGAGCCCTCAGGCTCCCAGGCCTCTGTAGAGGACCTGAGTTGGAAGGAGACAACAGGTGGGCTAGGGAAAGGTATGGTATGTCTTGTCAGAATTTGATTTTGTCATCTAAAATTATGAAATATCATATATGCAGTAGTAACAGAGCTGAAATGTTTGATTTAAGAATATTTTTCATTAAGTATTATAAAGATTGTACATTTCTGCTTCTCGTGTTTGGATTTACCATTTGTTTCTTTTTCTGTTTTTTTAAGTTGCAGATTTGTATAAACAATCATTGTGATGGGCTATGAACTCAGAGATGATTATGTGAGTTTCTGAATTAATCAACTGAGAAAATGATCAGCAAATTAACAATAATAATCACAAGGTACAACCTGACATGCTGAGCTCCACCTCCATCAATTACAACAGTTAAATTGTTTTTCATTACATGTTGTTCATTGCATGCCTTATTGGGTGATTTCCAAGTAATCGTGTAAGAGACATAGATGACAAATTCCAGTGCAGTATAATAGTAGTAATACATGAATGAGTGTGCTGAGTTTGTATTTTTAGGTCTTTGCCCAGGACCATTGTACTTCCTTGTGTCTGTTTGCTTAATAAATGCATTTGGACATGAAAAAAAAAAAAAGGTACATACAGAAAAGACAGACAAAAAAAGATAAGAGATAAGAAATATGAATGAATGAGAACTGATATTGAGCCCTCATATTTATCCTGTATCCCTCCTTCAGCAATGAGCTCCAGGTTAGTATTCTGAATCAGTACATTGGCTGGAAATCCAGTCTCCACAACCGACAAATCCCGACCCCCAAGGACCCCACAGGGCCCCCAGCAGCTGTGGACGTGCTGAACAAATCCAATGTCAGGTCAAAACACCTCTTCTTACAACCACACATCAGGCTGTGCTGCGATAGGGGGAGACTGAGAGAGCACGAGAGAGAAACAGGGGGGGGAATCCAGCAGGTAAGGCTGGAGGGAGAGATGCAAGCACTCAAAAATAATAAAAGTTCAAGTAACAGAGGAAAAATAAAAGGTGTACCGGGGGTGATGGGGGTGATGTCTTAGATAGTGTTGAGAAGGGGGGAGGGCTTTATACACTGTGTTGATGTGTGTGGTGTACACTGTATGTGTGTGGGACGTGAAGTACTGAAAAAAGACAGAAAAGGAAAATAGATAAGAAGAGGAGTTCAGAAACCAATACAAAAAAAAAAGAAGCCAAATGTGAGAAAGCACAAACCAGACTCAAGATTTTTTTTTTCTTTTATCACAGAGTCAGTTTTCTGGTCTCTTTCTCTCGCTACAGCAGTTACTCAGTGAATACTGATGCAGCACAGAGCAAAGAGAGCTGCGCCTTTTATTCCCAACAGAATGTCCGATGATGGAGCTATTATACAATCCCACCTATCGTAAAAGTGATGTTTAATTTCAAACCAGTTATGAAAAATATTTCAAGACACAAATGCTAATGGAGAGTGGCTTAACATTTTTGGAAGTGCAGTTGTCATTTGCTTTAAAGCAGAGCAATAGATGGAAAATCCACCCCTAAAACTGGTTCAAAGAAGACTCTCTGGCTCTGGATCTGCTGGAGCCCTCTTATTTTTAAAAAGGATTTTTTTGTTTGTTTGTTTGTTTGTTTTCTTGTTTTGTTTTGTTTTTTTGGGGGGGGTGTTTTTTTCTTTTTTCAGTCAGGAATTAGCTTTACAAAATTGAATACATTTAGGAGAAACTACAATGTGTATCAGGAAGTCATCAGCCAACTCATTTGTTATGGGGGTTTGGTCATGTACTTTCAAGGTAAAAAGGCCTATTGGTGGTGGGTAGCATTCACTATAGCTCATTTACCTTTTAGCTAAACAGTTACTACACACGTGGCAGCCTAACCTAACTAACCTCTTTACTTATTTCTTGTTGTATTATTGGTAAAGGTTTTGGCACAGAAATGCTTCATGTATAAACTGGACAAGTTTTATAAGAAGGTTGAACTACTGTTGCCAAAACAAAATTCTTCCAGCTTTTTCACCACTACTTATCCTAACCCCAACATGTCTTGATCACTGATACATAAAGCAGCATTTTTTCCTACCAGAACAAAATGTCATATATATGTTAAGTGTTGAGTTATGACATAACCCAACAATTATGTTATGACAGATATGTGCTGTCCCTGTGAAAAAAGTATTTGAGATATGCTACCTGCTTTGAGGTATAAGGCAGATGTTGTTTATTAGCATAGATTCAGTTTGAACGTCATATATAATAGGAATACATTTTGAAAAGAGAATGCATGTGTCTTTGCAATTTATACATCCATTTGATGAGTTGATACTCTTCTATTACTAGCAAATTCAAATTTTACATTAATAGAACAGTGGGTGAATATCCAGCAGATGGGAAATATTAAACATCTGCAAAACCTTCATTTTGGCACCATTTTCAGCAACTTTCCTATTGAAAGTCATTAAATGCAAGACACCATCGCAGGCCTAAGTCCTGAAAGTAAAAATATGTGCTAAGATAACCAAGTTCCTCATAAAGCATTTCATATTTCACAGTCCTACCAAAAACCAAGGAAACAAATACTTCATACAGATAACAAAACAATAATAACAGAACTCTGGTCCACCTTCTGAAAACCATACAGTTTCTAGGCTAATACTGAAAACTAAAGTTAATGTCATTCAGTAGCCACAGTACACACAAAAATAACACTTTATCTATGCATGAAGAGAGAGTTCCAACTTACATCCAAAAGCACCATCCCTGTGAGCTGAAAATGGGAATCCAGTCACATTGTAGCCCAATGTCCTCGTGACAACAATCATAGATACCAACTCAAAAAGTGTGTTTTGTTTATAAAAGTGGGATTTTGAGGTAGTCATTCCTGCCTGTTCTCCATTTTTAAGTTAATATTTTCCAATAGGCTTGAGCAACTCCAAAATGTACTGCTTAGTTAGAGTCTGAGTGGAAAGTTTTGTTTATTACTTCGAATTACAATATCCAACACCATTTGGACATACTGATGGTTGCGCTTCAGAAAATCCATAAATCTATACCAGATATTTGGTTGAATACAGAGCCATGACTCTGTAGTGAATGACTTTACTTGTAAACTTCCTATTTAGTCAAAGCTGCAATTTGTTTGTTGTTTGCAGTTCTCATATTTGAGCCAGGCTACCATTGCCAGTCTGTGGTTTTAAAATCCTGTTCTTGCAAATGTTTAATGTGAGCCCTTGGAAAACTACAGGCCATTCAAAAGTTGTTTCTTTTTCTTCTTTTTTTATTAATGGCATTAGATGCTTTGACAAGCATCAGGATTTTTCAAGTGATTCTGGTTTTGGGAAATGGTGTAGCAACAAACTGCTGGCTGTCTTCACAAGCACCATCAGATCTCAAAGTGGCCCCACAAACTCTGATTTTGTCAGTGCAACGGATCATTCCTGCATTGTAAGGTCTCTGTTGCTTCAACGTAACTCAACCTCACTTGATATGGCCTCACTATGTTTTGTTTTTACATCTAAAAGAAAGCGGACATCAATTTCAGTGGCTTGAAATTTGAAATTGTATGCTTACTATGAAGATTATGTAAAGCACAAAACATACAGAAACTCACATATTTTTCCGTGAGCAAAATACTGGGATATTCCAGATAACTGTTTTTCCACTTCACTGTTCATGGCCAGTTAGCCTACAGTTCACATACACATTTTGAAATATAACTTTCAAAGGTCAGCCCTACCTTCCCTTAGGTAGAGCAGGTAGGGTTCATTGGTTAAAATCTAACTGCAAATGTCCAAAATTGTAGAAAATAAAAAATAAATAAAAAAAAAAAAAGCTCTTTATTTGAGCCAGCCTGTGGTCAATCAGGCATAATATAAGTTCAATGTAAAAAAAACAAACTTCAGGTTGAGAAGGATGGGTTTATGAAAGTTGTATGGAACTGGACAAATGGACGGCTGTAAAATCCATTTGTCATAAATGACTTGCTATTACTCACCATAAGATGACTGCCCCATCTTTATAAAGGCATCACTGGAGCCTGTGTGAGATGGAAAGAAAAGATAGTTACATCACTGAACACAGAGAAATAGGGTAAACATTCCATGGAAAAAGTGAGAGGAGGGGTGATTAATTGAGGAGGTCAAGTAGACTGAAAGAGCAGGCAGCTGCTTGTTGATGTTTGCAGTTAATGGGAAAGACAATAAGATGGTAATGGGCAAATGCAAAGCTGGTGATCTGTTCTCATACAAATGATGACTCCAAATGCTTCCTGTCAACTAAAGTATTGCTGTGCATGTCTTTTGCCAAGGTTTTAAAAGGACATTTGGGCCAAATAACAACATCGTCTTCCTATGACTGAGTTCAGTGCTAAGTAATTTTCCAAATGCCTTGTGCTTTAGATTATCCATGGTGTATACACCAGTATGTGTTTCAGAAATACAAAAAAAAAATAAAATAAAATTAGAGATTTATAGAATGTATTTGAGAGGTGGGAGAGGGGTGTACTAATTTAATTTTCCAACAAAATGTTTGTTGAAATTTTGGATTTGAACATAGTTGTGGGTGGTGTAAGTGGATCAAACAAATCAGAGCAGAGTCAGCTTTTAGGGTGGTAGGCAGCTTAATTTTTTTTACAAAAAAACATGTAAATATGTGAAAACAAGGAGCCCTAAACTGGCCAGTTAATGGGGAATTATTTGAATCAGCTATTCTGGTCCAGAAAAAAACTCATCCATGTCCACTGTGTTCATAGACTTTTTATACACTTCACTGGTTTTATACACTTTTTTTTTTAAATTTACATATCCAAATAAAATTTTAGAAATGTGAATGCATCTGTTTATGTGATTTACAACAAGTACAATAAATGTAAGCTATAACTTTGGCACTATGAGAATAAGATTTCTGTATGTGGAGGCTGTAAATGTTAAGATACCACCTATATTATGTACTGTATAATCAGAGTGAAAACATATTGGCTGAACAGTCCACTGTGTGTATATCTTCGCTTTAATCTTCAGCCAACTGGGACATGTAATGCACTGACAAAGGATTAATGATGCATCTCTGGGGAAGGGATTGAAATTGCGAGGAGGTAAGAATGGAAAAAATCCAAACAAGTATTCAAGTAATCATAGCAGGTTTAGTGTGATGGAGCTTTAAATGTATTATATTTATTCTCACTTACTATCTCTTGTCATTTCCAACACTTGAGCACCCGTGTCTGGGTGTCACAATGAATCAGTAAGTGAACAAGAGTGAAGTTGGCTCTAAACTCTGTTTTTGACTTCTGAGGCTAGTCTACATGAGTCTCAGTTCTACAGTTCTCAGATCTGACCCCCTGCACTACTCAGGTCTAAAGAGTGGAAACGAAAAAGAGAGCAACTGCTGACGTTAGTGGCTGAGCATTAACTTGAACCAGGCCCCTCACAGACCCACTTATCTGAAAATCACCTGCATTCGGTAGACTGTACGACCAATTATGCTGAGCTAAACCAGTACTCCAAAAACAAATCAGAGTGCACTGTTGTCATGCGCTTGTTCCCGATCCAGATAGAATTCCTCTTATTTTATTCAACCTTTATCTGTTTATGGGGGATAATCTTGTTACGATATAATGTATTTTTCAAATTCTATCTGCTTCCTCACTGGCTCACTAAGGTCAAACACCACCACAGCAGGGAGAAGGGAGTAGTGTTGTGTATTTCTCTCTGTGTAACTGTGAAGTTGTTCCAAGTCATTAATAATGTTCTTTTAGTCTCATATGATTGAGTTTATTTGAGTTCAGCATACATATTAGCCTTGCATGAATTCAATATCTCAAACATTTTTCCAAGATTTGAGGTCCTCAGCAGAATAGAAATAGTTTTTATTAAAGTTCATAAGACACATGAGGAAATCAAATTTCTTTCAATGCTGCAGGCCCAAACTGCTTCTGATCCAGACTCCATTTAAATTTTTGACTTTTAGCTTTAGCTTAACAATTATAATGGAGCCTCCTCAGCCAAAAATTGACCACAGTATTGATCTACATGAAGGAGGTATAGATAACATTGACACGACATTTTGTCAACTGATTTATCTTTCAACTTGCTGAAATGATTGACAGCAGAAAGAGATTCTCATTATGGTTCCACAGCCTTCCCATTCATCAAGATGAAATGCATGAAAGTGAGACTTTCTGTGAAGATAAATGGACTCTCTCAGAACAATGTTTGATGTTAAACTAAACTATACTTTCCCATGAGGAGAGGGACAATTTAAATCAACCCACATAGTCTTCAAAAGGCTGCCTTTGAAACAAAAGAAAGTAATCGGGCTCAACAGTGAGTGAAACACGTCACAGAGTATTTGTGTGTATGTTTGTGTGTATGCACCTGTGTTTGTGCTTGTGTCCACTCTCCTGTAATTGTCAACTCAAATTACACACTCTATTATCTGGTCTCTCCAGCCAGCTAGTTCCTTTGGAAATGAGATTTGAAACAGCAATAAATATAACATTATGTCAGAGTAAAAAGGTGGATGAGGGAGTGATTTCAAAATTATTTTGTCAGGGGTTGGTCCAGCTCACTACTGGGTGTTTGGAAAGAGGCAGATAGACAGAAGTAATGGCAGTGATTGCTAGCCAGTGTTTTTGTGCATTCAGGACCCCTTGCTGAAAGCAGTATTTTCTCCACAGTTTGAAATCCTTTTTCCCAGGATAATTATCCATTGTAGATGCCCATCCTTAGATAATGATTGCATTGCCACTGAGCTAGGAAATTAACAGGGACCCAGAGTGCTGCAAGCGTAGTAGAAGAACTGCCCCTTGTATCAGCACTCGGCTAATTTTAACCAAGGAGAGAAATGAGGAAGATTTTGTTAATACTTTCCTCTTGCTTATATGGAATATCTTAATTTCATTTTGTGTATGATATCATCTAAAAGAAAGAGAAAATTAAAACTAATGCAACAAAAGGCCAGGGTTTATGAAGTGAATGGCAACAGTGCCCCCTTGTGAAATGGATAAGCAACATCTCTGCTTTCAGTAACATTGCAGCTCAAGATTTGCTCTGGCTCCAAATTATTCTTGTCTTCCTCACACTGCTCACATTAGTTTATGCAGTTCCGCCTCATGCTGACAAAACACTTTAGTTACTTTAGCTATGCTAAAAGGGATAAAGTGATCAGTAAAGACGAGAACTGGCAAACCGGCTGAGGAAACTGGGTTATGTGAAGAGGGTTTATTTTAAGGTAACAGCTCATGTGGCAAACAATAAAACCTGGATGAGATAACTGTATGAATGAAATGCAACCACAAGCTGGCATTATGTCTCGAGCAGGATTTTTATAAGTGCATTAGAGCAGCAGGGCTTCAGTTTTAATTAGTGTATTAACACGTTTGTTTAGCAGTGTGCTAGTGTTCACAGAGACTTGATTATGGGATAGCAGGGGCCATTTTTCAGCAGCTTGGCCTCTTTGCAAAGTAATAACTACTGGCTTGCGGACAGCTATTTTCATGATTTAATTCAGACACTTGTTGAGAGCTGGCATATGACCAAATTGTTGTTTATAGGTTAGCCTTTTATTGTAATTTACATACATTACACTATCAATCTTTAGAAGAAACTAAATGAAGCAATCAAATTGTCATTTTGTAAGAACATCACCAAACCATGCTGAATAGAGCACACAGATTATGGGGAGATAGGTACTTGGTGTATTCTGTCATTCTGTTCACGATGCCTGAATGCTCACCTCACTGCAATTTATAGCCTAGTTACACTCCATATAATCCCTATTAGCAGATGCTTAAAACTTTTCAAAGCAGTTAAATGTTGTTAGCCTCCGAAGTGTTAACCACAGGGAGGCATGGATGACTTTATTTGCAAAATTTATACGATGCAAATCACACCTGCAGGGCAAAATGAGCAGATGATGGAGACTTCAACTGTGATCTGTCTGCGCTCCATATGGGCACAGTGAACCTTCAACTCAACACACAGACCAAAAACTGAAATCATCAGCAACAGTTCTTTTACTAACCCCACAATTTAATATCATTATGTGGAATTATAGGTTGAAAGGTAAAATAGGGATGAAAATGTAGCTGGAAGCTCCAAGCAAAGATTGAATGTGTTCCAGGGACATTCCTGTTCCACCATCAATGTCTAATACCTTCACGTTTCTAAGGGGTCAACAGGAGGAGGAGGAGATGTGCACATATTCAAGCCTCTATCTTTATCTAAATTCAATGAATCCTTTTTTTTTGTTTTTGAAGACATTGCTCTGCTTCTGTGCCCAACACCTTTAACATGGAGAGTACGTTGATGAATTAAAGCCTCATCAAACTGTGGCTTAACAGGGTTGAGCAAGGTACGCTAAATCAATACTAATAACTCCTTCCTGCCATCGTGTGAGTGTCCAGGTGACAACATCAGTATCTGGGTGTAGTAACTTGTGACACTCATCTGGATGATGGGACACATAAACAACTTCATTGTCCTCATCTAACCTGACAGGCTGTTACTGTGCTCTCTGACCGCTTATTTATCAGAGCCTTATTTATATTCTACCTGTGAAGGAGATCCTGGCGGAGCAAACTGCCTTTGCTGAGAGCGAGACAGCCATCATCTCTTTGAAGTATGACCATCTGTGTGTGTATGTGTGCGTGCAAACTCCCACTCCACCTTTTGCACTGGGCATTTTAAATGGCATACTTTTATTACAAAATGAATAAATAAAATTCTATTGATGGATTTTAATTATTGATGGCAATTTGTTGCCACGCACCGAGAGTTGGAGCTGAATCAAGTTCAGCAGGAAAAAATGTTCAAACAGGTCAACACGCAGGTGAATGTCTCTCTTACTCTCCTTGGCTCAACCAGCTCTCAGTGGAGTAATGATGTACAGGGCTTGGAGGGCTGCCCTGCCCCTGCTATACCAGCAGTGTAACACAACGTCCCTTTGGTGCCTGACTCCCTGACTCGTGTCCCTTGTTGCAGCGGCAGCAAATGAAACAGCCATACATCATAGGCCAACTGTGTCCTCTGAGGCGGTGACAGACAAAGCCAACAGAATCAATAAAGCCTTAGCTCAAGCCCTACTTCTGTGCACTCAGACCTCTTTACCTTCTTTTCTGTCTCAAATGTTCTTTCTTTCTTTCCACACATCTTAAATTTTTTGTCTATTTTTCTCCCCCTCCGTGAATTTACAGGTGACATCATTTATCTGTGTCGGACCACAACTACTGTCAATATTATCTCCATCTGTCCTTCTGCTTGGCCCTAGGTGAACATGTTGATGCGCAGCGGGGCTGTCAGCCTTGACAGGAGATGAAAAAAAAAAAAGAAGGAAGCACTTCAGAAAGAAAGAAAAGACCAAGGCCTGAGGATTACCGAAGGCCATTCAGCTTGTTAGTGCAGAGGTGCCGACATCAGACAAATGCATACCTAATTTTTTCACAGGGGCTGAATGATTCAGTCGCTGGAAGGGGAAACATTCCCCAAATAGACAGTTTAAATGATCAAGGGCCTTGTGTACTACTGATGAACAATTTTAGACAGCAGTGAAAATGCTGTTAGAGAGATACAGGGAACACTAGGGAGTAGTTTACTGTAATTAAAGTGGAGTGTCAATGTTACCACTACCTCCTGCAACCCAAGAGAGTAGAGGGTTCCTGTGGCTAAGAGATTTGGTTTTCATATATTAATGTTGATTATAACTGTAATATAATCCTATGAGAAGTTGGATTTTATCTTAGGAATTTGCACCTCTAATCTCTCTTAGAAGCTCCATTTAAAATTACACCTCAGTGAAGTTGCAAAGTATGGTACAAGGATGATAACTGAACTTCTATACATTAATGATGCTATAATTTTGTTTATGTTTTTAATCATATCCTGTCCATCAAATAGTTAGTTTTATTCCTCTTTTTTTAATAGTATATTATCTTCTTATGTTTTCTCTTTTCCATCTTTGTGTTATTTTTCTCACACAATGAAAAACAGTCTGTTTCTACATGTCACACATGTCGTTGGACCTCTGTGCTAGTCACAATATGCCCATAACAACACTATGTTCAATCATAAGGGTGTCCGTGAGTGTTTGTGGCACCGGGGCACATTACAGTACAGTATATGGTGGCAGTTACAGTATATGGTCTTCATATTCATGTCATCAGATTTGCAGCCATATATTTTGGACACTTGGACAAAGGAAGGAGCTGAACTATCAACTGATCAACACCTGGTGATAAGAAGGATCTTCTGGCAGGGGAGGATGCTGACAGACCCAGTAGACACAAACAGATAGTGAGGGTTTGTTGGCAACATTTGGCAGAGGAACCTGTCTGAAAGATCTTCAACTTTCACCTCAAACGGTGGTTGAAGGGGCCATGTTCTGCACCTCCATTGTCAAAGCAACCGACTGAAGCTGTGGAGTCATGGTTGTGGTGGCAATCCTCAGACTCTCAAACCTGGTTGTGGACACTTCAAGCTGAACTAGTCCTTTTTTTCCTCTGGATAAGCTGAAGTTCAATCAGGTTTTGTTCTTCACTTGCTAAGTTTCTTTTTTATGTATATATCTACTCATTTGCAACTTTTTTTTTCTTTTAACAACTGTCTGCAAATATATGAATGGTCAGTGTTATAATCCGGCAAAACCTTTTTTAAATTGGTTATGTATGTAATGTAATCTTCTGGCAGATGTTAGTTCTCTTGTGTATATGTTTGAGTGATAGTGTGTCAGTTAAAAAGCTAACTGAGGCAGTTAGAAAGCCGCAGGGCACCAGAGAGAATAGGGTCCACTCTGAGTTTCTCAAAGCTCTGGATGTTGTGAGGTTTTCATGGTTGGTTTAAGAAGTAGAACCAGAAGGTGTGTTCAATTTACAGGGGAATCAGACTCCCCAGTCTCCTTTATAAGATCAATGTAAAGGTGCTGGAAAAAAAGAAAAACCGGTTGATAGACCACAAAATGCAGATAATCCCTGCATTTTATGCATTGTGTAGTCGTCCTGCCATCAGCAAGCCATGATCTTCATCTCTCACTGGAGCCAACTGTGCAGCGAACTGTGAAGAGGTGAGGATGAGACACTTCAAAATCCGAGACCCTGGTTGCTGACAAGTGGGAAAGGAATGGAGCTGGAACATGACAGGCAGTGGGATACCTGCAGTACCACCATCTGCAGGAGAAGTGTGTCACATTGAGTGTGACACAGTCACACTCAATGTGAAATGTTTGAACTGGAAAATTTGGAAATTAGGTAATCAAGTTTCTTCAAAGTCAGATATTCACTCTTTTCAAAAGATACCAAAGATGCTGTTTGGCCAATGTTACATGAGGGTAAAAAAGATAATGCACGTTCATGATTGTTCTCACCCTTCACAGAACACAGAAGAAAAGGTTTTGCATATTCCAGAGCACTGAAAGTGATCCAATTTCACCAATGGGAATTTACTCAGGATGGGAGGCTAAGCTTTAAAGAGACTGGAAAGTGCAGCATTTGAGACATTAGATACTGATAGATGACTCATCAATCTGCAATTTCCATCCATCCATCTATTCATCCATCCTGTCATTAACTACACTTATCTGAGATTGGGTTGCAGGGGTAGCAGCCTAAGCAGAGAAGCCCAAGCCTCCTTCTTTCTGGCCACCTCCTCTCGCTCCTCCAGGGGAATACCAAGGCATTCCTAAGCCAAAACCCCGTTAGCTGCCCCCTCTCAATGTGGAAGAGCAGCAGCTCTATTCTGAGTCCTTTTGAATGACTGGGCTTCTCACCTTATCTTTAGGAAAGAGTCCAGCCACCCAATGTAGGAAACTCATTCCAGCCACTTGGATCTGCTATCTCATTCTTTTGGTCACTATTCATTGTTCTTGGCCATAGGTGAGATTGGGGACTTAAATCGACTGAGCCTTTTGGCTCAGTTCTCTCTCAGTGAAGACCAGTACAAAGTCGGCATTACTGCAGACATCACACCAACCTGATGAAGCCAACATTGCCACATCATCCACAAGAATTAGAGACGTGATCCTTATGTCACCAATTCTGACCCCATACTAAGTTATGAACAGAATGGGTGACAAAGGGAAGCCCTGATAGATTCCCACTCTCACTGGAAACAAATCTAACAATCATTTAACTTAACAAATTCCACGGTGGCGCATAATCGGCTGCCTCATGGCTAGTGGGCTGGTTAGTCAACCTGGAATGGTCCTTGAAAGCAAACCCAAGGTAAATGCTGTTTGACCCATCTGCATTGGTTGCTGCAAGAGCTAGCGAACCATGAGCTAGAGGCCATAGGGCCAGACATGCCCCCCCCCCCCCCCCCCCCCACCACACACACACACACACACATGCTTTTCTATTTTGTACTTACTGTTTTTTTGTTTACTATTGTTTTTGAGTAATGAGTTGATAGACTCTTTCCACAAACATTTAATTTCATTGTTGTTACATGTGCCCCCATGTAATCAGAAGTAGTATTGCTACACAGAGTAGCTTTAAAGCATATACATTTCTTCTAGATCTTCAAAATACATTTAAGTAGCTGCACATGAAGTTTATTTGGTTCTTTGACACAGACAAGATGAAAAGTCTGTCTGGACATCATAGGGTCTTTGTACAACATTATTGCCAATGAGAGTCAGTATCTGCAATGTGAAATCCAGGGTAATCAAAGCTCAGTTTTTTACATAAACACTTGCATGCAATGTGAATTTTTTCATGGCAATGGATACTTCTGAAAGGAAACACTAATTCTCCTTAGGTACTCTATATAATTTCAACATCAAATCCAATCCATCATGTCCACATGTTGAAGCCTGAGTCTAATCTGAAATATGCTAAAATATCTTCAACAGGACATCCCTGTTTGGTAAATATTATACTTATTATTTGTATCACAAAAAATGCAATACATGTGCTTTTTATACAGTCTGATGTGTTGAAAATCTATTATAATTCTGAATGAAATAGAAAATATTTGTTGAAAGTACTAGAGGTAATGAAAAATGTTACTCCACTGTAGTGACCAAAGTATTATATCATGCTGCACCATCAGTTGTTTGTAGGCTGGAATAAGCTAAATGCCTTTAAGGCAGCTCAAATAGAATTCTTTGTATATGTATCCAGTAAAGCTGCAATGTTAGTTTGCAGCTACAGGATTACTTTGTTTGCATGCTGTGCCTGGAAAAAATGATCATATAAGAGAAATTAGTGATAAGCTTTTGTCACCTCAGCATGGACATACAAAAAGTATTTTACAAACCAAATGTTCGGAAAATCAGTGGACTGAGCCTTTTGCTTAAAGAGTTTATTCTTACGTATGTTAACCAATTAGCTGTCTTACATATCTAATTTTGTTAAATTATTATTAATGGATACAAAAAATACAGGAAAACAAAATAGGCTCCATTTATTTATTTAATTTGGTCCAAGGCAAAGCTTCAATGCTAATGAACTTACTAGAATTTAGAACTTAGTTGTGTGGCAGCAGGATAATGAATAAGGTCAGCTAAGTCAATGATGTTTTGCTCTGTCTTTTTGTTTTCTTAAGGTGTTACATCCATGTGTGTGTGTGGGTGTGCGTGCATGTGTGTGTGTGTGTTTGTGTAGATGTGCAGGTGTGTGTGCGTGTCTGTGCAGGGGTGTGTGTGTGTGTCTGTGGGGGGTGAATGAAGATAAGCAGAAAGATGGGGCCAAGCCAAGAAAAGAAAGCATGTTCTGGAAGAGAACACTTGATATACAAATCCAATCATTTTCTGCAGCCCATTTCCTGTGTGACAACCTGAGCCATTCCTGCATGAGCAGAAATCACCAAACACAGACCAGTGCTCACACTGGTTTGTTTACTTGGAACCAAACACAAACACTTCTTAACAGTTTTTCCTCTGATGCCACCTTTAGAGACTTCCAAGAAAATGCATATGAAAGTGGATGTAAATGTGCAGATAACCACATAATCATACACAACATACAAACAAACACTCACTCATGTTCAAAGGGGTCCCAAGAAACTGTACATGAATGAATTTTAACAACACTGATTAGCATTTAGGCACCTTTCTATCCAGAGGGGCACAGCTTTACTTGCTTTGTCATTATCACGCATATGGAAATAACCTGGGGATGTTTTGCAAGTAGCACGGGCAACATAAAAAAAAAGAGGTAAATGATAGGAGAAGCCACAAAAACAGATAATTCAAAGACTCAACTGAAGTGACAGGCTTGAATCAAGCACCTAAATACAGACTTTGGCATCCACTGAGTGCAAAGGTAATACCTCTGACTGGCTCCTGATTACATGTCATTGTCCAGCCTTAAGAGGTGTATGTAATTCAGGACAAATTGGAGCACCAGGGACACTGAAAGAACTCTGTACTCATCCCCAGCAAACATACATAGATGGCACAGAGGAAAACATTTTTATTTTTTCTTTTGTTTTGTTTTTGGTTCTGCTTCAGCTTCAAATCTTGTTTAGCTATATCAAATCTGAGAGATAGCATTTTTTTAATTTAAGTTGTTTTTTTTTTTTTTTTCAACATTTGAAATTGTCATGCAGCGGTTTTTGAAGCTTTTGGGACAAAAGATTAGAAATAGAAACCAAGGCCAGACTGTAAAAGAGGAAAGAGAGCTCCAAAGCAAAAATAACAAGCTCAAGACAGACATGCAAACAGGCACACGGGAACATAATGTATGAAGACAGATAAAACGAGAGCTCTGGCAAAGCGATGGAAGGATGCACGCTCGTGTCAAAATGGTTATTTTGCTGAGAGTTTTCTGTGGGTTGTAACTTGCACACTATCATCACTATGATTTTGTCAGTTCATCTGATGAATATATAAACCAAAGTACAACATAGCTTCAACTGTGTGTGTGAGGCAACAAAATCCGTTGCAGCAGAAGTAGGATAAATGCACAGCAAACTGGATGAATGAGTCATCAGCCCAGCAGCCATTCACTGACTTACAGTATTCGCCTTTGCACAGACATGCACATATATAGGCTTTACAGCTTCACGTGACTGCCTTGTCACACAAATGAACTCACAAGAGCAGAATGTAGACTGCAGCAGCTTTAATGTTCACACATTAGATAGTTAAAACTCAGAGATTTTTGGAAGATGTAAATGTGTATGACTTACAACTGTGGAAAGACATCATGAGCTGTCGATATGAAGATATTTATTAACAGGAAAAGAGAGTCAGAAACAAGGTAAAACGTGAGTGGACACAGCTTCAAGAGGGACAGAGACTGAGATGCAGAAATATACAGAAATATTGTATTGCTAATGAGAAATGTGAATATGAGGTGACTGGGGCATACAGCAAAAGGGAGGGTGGATGGGACAGAGTGGTGGATGTTCAGAGTTAAGGAGAGGGAGGGAGTTCAGGAGGGAGGCAACGAAGATACAGTGTAAGACAGGAAGGAGAGAAAGAGAAGTAGTGTATTTATGAAGGAATGTGACAGTGTTTTATGTATGCGAGAAGGGACGGAGCGATTGTATCACATCAAGCACTGAGGAGGTGTGACGAGGGATCCATAAAGAACATCAGCAACAAAATCAGAGATGTCCCTTTCTTTTTTCCTCTTCTTCTTTTTTTTTTTTTTTAACCGGAACTGCTAGTTTGTATCCATCTTAGGGTGGTTTATCCACAGTGATCCTTAAAGACTTGGGAGACACAGCAACAGTGACTGTAACTGTTGGGCAGACAGACTATAATGAAGGTAAGTCACCATTCGAGACATTTAAAGGAAGTATGCCTAATTGACTGTGATGTGACAAGTGGAAGAGATTGACTTAGGGCTTTAAAATAAAGTTCAAGGCAAATGTGGTCAAAGATCTTGAGTGAACTGAGGTTTCTCAGGTCTTTTGCCACAGTGTGTTTGTTTTCAGCTTTGTTTTCTTGCATTGGACTGCCAATAATGCATCTAACATTTGGCCCAGTAATTAGTAGACAAACCATTATTTTCAAAGCATGAAATAACAGGAACCAGCATGGGGTTTAGTTTAAATGTTACACTATATATATAGCAATTTAAGGAAATATAAACTATTAAAAACTGAGCTGGTTGTCTCTGGTGTTTTAACCGTGAATAACACTTTTGTCCCACCCACAATTCTCTATATAAAATTTGTAAAATTATTTTCTGCAATTAATTGCAACAAAAGGTTTCTATCTGCAAAAGAAATCAGCACTGTCACACCTGTGTACAGTCGCACATGTGGAGACCTGTAGACATCCTGGATTACACCACATTGTGTTGGTGACAAGGTGAATGGGCAAGTACATGCCACCTGTTCAGGCATGTTCAGCTTTGCTCTGTTCGTTAATACTATTTAGAGAGAACTACATGGGAGGGACAGTCTCACAGAAAAAGAGCGTGGAGGATAAAAGCAGCAGACATAGTTCTCTCGTTTCACTGGTGAGCTATTTAGTCTTTGAATGCAAGCTGCACAAATCCTTTGGTTCTCTTCACAATCCATTCTAAATCTTTCTACTTTGCAAATTTCTTGTATGATTGTAATGCTTTGTTCCATTTATGTGCTATATGGCAATCAGTGGTAGCTGTCATGACCTGCTAAAGAAGACGCTTCCTAAAATAACTGTCCCAGATACCCAAATACAGCCATCAGCCTATGAATGAGGGCTCTGTTGGAGAAGTGCAGCATCTCTGCATCCTCATGAGTCTCAATTCAAATGATGTTGCAAAGTAATAAACTTCCCAGCCATCATTACCATTCTTTTAGAAATAGAACAAGTAAACATCACCAGTCATTTCTGTCAGATTTGACATCTAAATCTGCTGGAAGAACTTCCAGAGATTTTTCACTTTATTATGACAAGGTTACTGAACTTTAATTTTTGGAGCTGAGCATCTCCTTCAGTACATTTCCTGCTGTTTTCGGGATTATACAGATCCCTTGAAGTGACCTCATTGTGTCTTTTTTACTCCCATATAACACCACACACACACACACACACACACACACACAGCCACAGCAGATTAGGAGGATGGCTATGCTCAAGAATGACAACCTTATCATCAAGCCTTCAGCTTGCAGGTCAGTGGGCCCTAGTACCAGGAAAGGTATCATTCTTTTCCACTTCCCTATAAAAAATTTCATTCTGTGATACAATAATAAATAAAAACTTTGTCATGGGAATTTACATGAGAAAACCTATGCACTGGCACTACTTTTAAAAAGTGTTTCTCTTACTTGTGTTATGAGTTGCAGTTTATGACCTAATATTTTAATGTCATTAGAAAACCAGAGTAAAAACATCAAATGAGACAACTGATTCTAATGTTACTCAATACTTAGTTTAAAATATTGTATTTTATACACACAGCAATCTGAAATCATTAGAAAGCTTCTATAACCTTAAATTTCTAAAAGCTTACATTTTGTAACAACGTGACTGTCATATCCTTCTATATATGGCACAGTCCATTCAAAACAAGTGAAGGGTAATGGAAAAAGTACATATATTCATTGATAATGGATGAAGAATCCTTCCAATTTTCTAAAAATATTACCACTTTCTAAAATACACTTTTACTTGCTTTCCTGTGAGAGGAATAAAAGCCTGAGGAGTAAATATTTGATGACAGAGGAGCTGACCGTGATCAGCTGTATTTTACAGACAAGACAAAACAATGTTTTAAAAACTCCTTTAGAACTGATTCCAGGGCTCTTTAAAGTGTGAGTTACTTTAGAAAAACAAAGACACATATTTCAAGGTAGCAGGCAATTTTGAACAGGCGGATATGGCTTAATAAAGCAAGATAAAAGGATATTTCAGATATTTGATTTTAGGGTCTTTAAATTCATGAGCATCAGTTCCCTTCCTTGCCATAATCCTAAATTGTTCCCATTAAAAATACATTTTCCTCTTTATTCTAACTGCCAAGGTTATGCTAATGCTTATAACTCAGGAGCAGGAGTTGGTCAGACATTCAAATCCACTGTGAAGCGCGGACAACCTCTTATCTATTAAAACTAAAGAAGGTTGATGGTTTGGTTGACCTAATGTCTCATCTGGATACGCATAACAGCATATGAATGCAGTTTAATTTCATCAGGGGGTCCTTCACTAAAAGCCGTTCTCTTGTCAAAGATTCAACCATGCACCGGCTGGCAGAAGGCTTTGAGTTCAAAATAATGAGTTATAAACGTTTTCTCGCATGATTTATGATTGAGCATTTCTCTGAATTCAGACTCCTTAAAATGTGAATAGAGGATAGATTGACTGTATGCTGGGCAGCAGTTATCAATGTATAATGAAATGTTAGCCCCTCAGAATACGAAATCTCTCCAACACACTCGGTCTCTTTCTCTTTCTGTCCGTGCCTCTCACTCTGTGCCTGGTACTCCATCTCTTTACTCTGGGGTGGTAATGAGTGTCTGGTATTCTGCACTTCACCATTGAAGCTCTATTCATGCTCAATCTCCTTTACAATGCACTAAAAGGATTACCCAATTAGCTGATATTGGATGTCATTGTGTGTAGGTCTGTGTATAAGTGTGTGTGTGTGTGTGTGTGTACTTGGTCACTAGATAGACGCAACAACAGTGAAAGTGAAAGATGGATGACTGTCTCTATTCCACACTTCATTCCCAGTTGATGTTCTACTGGAGGCCATATTAGTCATCCACACAACTCAGCTCTGCCAGTGTGAGTGTTTGTGTGCATTTGTGTGTATTAGAGAGAGAAAGAATGAGAAAGAGAGATGGGAGCCTTGACGGGCTATGGAGGATGACAGAGAAAGAGAGAGTATTACCTCTCAATAATTCAATCTACCAACCCATCACTTTCTGGAAATGTTCTCTGTGCTGTCGTGTGTCGCCTGTTTCCTCTTCGTATCACCATAACTTTTGAGATTAATTCATACTGTCATTCTTGTGATGTCAGGAAATGCCTTCTTCATTACCTGTGAATCATTTGCTACTTTCTGCAAACTATGGGTCGATTCCATTTATCTGAACTGTTACATTGCATTAGGCATTCATGAGAACAGTAAAATGATTGATTTAGAACAACATCTTCTCTAAACATGACTGAGCAATTCTTTTCTTTTTTTTTCCCCCTTTATTTTATGTAGTTTACTCCTGGAATACACTACCACTATCAAAGTTTACTTGATCTTTCTCACAATTCTGGGGAGCCTGAAACCAACAAGCATTACATTTGAGGTCATGTCTGAAATATTAACCTATGTACGTGTTGATGAGGGAGCATGTGAAGTTTTGACTTCTTTTAATGTAAAAGGTCATTGATGTATAGCCTTGGGTGTCATGCATCACCATGATTTTGTGTCAGTAACTCAACTTTTCAGGTGTAAGGATTCAGTGAACGAGGAATTTACAAACATTTTTACTTCAAATTTTTAATAAATCTATAAATTTAATAATTGAACATCTGCCTTTTACCTGTCGACAGGTGGGGCACGTTTCTGCAGGCCTCTGCAACCTTTAATAGGAGTGAAGTGGGAACAGATGATTGGGGTATATCTCTGTGGTAGGGTTGTTTTTAAGCTAGACAGAAAGAAAGAAATAAGCCTTTGGTGCTTTATACACACACTTCTAACAGTGAGACTCTCATCTTCCACCCAAACCAACTTAATGTTTAATCACATGGGCTCAAGTATAAATTATACAAATGTTACAACATATCAGATAAAACATAAGTTTAAAGTTCTTTTATCCAAGTCTTCCAACTTTGTTTAAATATTTAATCTAGTTATGTTTTAGTTATATAATGGCCCTTGCATTAAATAGTTTACAACATGAACAGAGGATGAAATAAAAGGAAGAACTGTTATTAAAAATCTGTATTTGGTCCTTCATTATAAAGACGCCGTATAAGAGTTCAGATGTGTTTGGGAGTGCACACTTAAACAAAGAAAGAGATTGACCTAAAAAAGAAAAAAAAAACAGACACTGAACTCGATAGATTACAGATGCATCTGTTAGAAATTACCATGCAGACAGTGAGAATTAAAACGATGCCATCTGGCACCGCGTACAGTGAGAGCAGAAGAGAGGCTAGTGCTCATTGTGAAACAGGTATAAATCCTGGACCTTTATAACACACTGCTGCCTACCACTGGCTGTGATAATGGATTGGCTATGCTTGCATGAATGTGCATTCATCTAAGTGTGTGTGTGTGTGTATGTGTGTGTACATGCATGCATGTATGTCTTTGGTAGAGTAGGTTGGGGGGTGTATTGTCAGCTTGTTTTGTGTCAGGCAGGTCAGCTGGGCCTCGAAAGCGAGGTTGACATCAACTCCCCCCACCCCACCCATAAACACAGACACACACAGACACACAAGCACATACACGTAACCCCCTGCTTGCACACATACAAACACACACATGCTAAACGAGTCCTCGACACTCTTTTGTGCAGACACTGACAAACATGAGCCAATCAGATTTAAGATTAGATAAAAACATGCACCCACACTCACACACACACACACACACGACTTAAATAAAACAGTCCACTCAAAATCTGGAAGGTCAGACCCTTTGCACTGCTTTCTAGAATTTGAAATATTGGAGCAGTAAAATTACTTTAAAATTAACTCTCTATTTGCATCAAATATGAGCGAAATAGACCATTGACTATAAAAGACTATAAAAGTGAAACGTTAAGATCATTGTTCAGTCAAACAGGCTTTGGGGTCTGAATAGGAACAATGGCAGTCAGCTGAAAGGATGAGTGAACAGTGCTCCCGCAGAAAAACAAAGATACTGAGTAATATATCACAAGTGGGCCAAAAGATTGCAAGAAACTTTGTGGTAAAAGGTTTTGCTCACTTGGATGTAATGTTAGGTCAATTTTTCTGCAGTTCTGTGTGCTCATCTTGAAAGAATATGGATATGCTGTTCAACACATTTTATCAGTTCTGTTCAAACGTGATAAGATGTACACATTTATGCAAGAAAAATGAAGTGTAAGATTTACATTTGTTTTATCAGTGATGGAGAAAATGGGGCAAAGACCTTTCTGTAATTGTCTGATCATTTGAAATGCAATGCCTTGTATATTTTCCTTTTGTTTTGTGATTGTATTTCTTTTACAAGGTGTTTTTCTTTTCAACAGTGTGTGCACTGTGGGACACTGAATGCCGTCCTAGCTTAGAGAGACATCAACAATGACCCTATGAAGCAGTCCGGACATGCAAAACTGTGGGAAAGCATGAGCCTGTATCTGTATGTGTACGATTGAACAGACAGCATAAAGGCAGAACAGTGTTAAATTGTTGTAAAACTGAGGCTCTCCAGTCCTCTTATTGTTAGAGCTAGTCATTTATTTAACACTAAAATATGGTCCTTGGCTGTTTGGGCAGGATACATCAACCGGCACACAAGAGTCCACACAAAGAAGGCACACTTCAACAGACAAAGAGCAAAAAGATAGAGGGTGACCGCCTTTTTTCATCCTTCAGATGAATTGTTTGTTCAGGGTGGGTGCAGGGTACTGAGTGGGATGGATGGGTAGAGGGAGGGACTGAAGGGATAAGGGAGGGAGGGAGGGATGAATGGTTATTACACCATTTGTCGATGCACAAACGTGGGGGGTGTCTCTGGGTGAGTTGCAGGGATGGGGGGATTGCACAGAGGGTGTAAAAGATCTTTTGTGAAAGCAGGGAGTTAATCACTTGAGCGGCACACGCCAGTTCTATGGGAGCACATGTTGTACACCGGTTCCCCTGAGAAGAGTGGAAGGTCACACAAACACACACTTTAGTGCACGCACACACACGCACACACACACACACAACTGAATCCACATGTCAGTTATGATGCAAAACTTGGCACAGGCTGAGTACACAAGCAGGAAGACCCACCCCCTCAAAAGAACAGTTAGCAGACCCTGCTGGTCGGGGAGATAGTGTTTGCATGTGCTCCTTGTTCATTCATACATGCACAGACGTACACTCGTCTGTTTGTTTCCTTCAGGACTGGATATATGGATCTGCAAGGGCTTTGGTAGAGATGGATGCTTAGTTTGGCCTAGCAGTAAGTAAAATCTATTGTTTCATTACTTTGGTATGTTGTCAGTGGCGGATGTTGATATCTGAGAGTGATAGTAGTGACGTCTGTAATTTAGATTTACTGGCAGACACAGAGGAACAATAAAACTCGGACAGATACAGCTATGTATGAGACTGTTTACCACAGTGAAAGAGTATTGCTTTGCTTTAGGTTTGTGCAGGTACAGATTTAAAATTACAAATCATTAAGCAACATTTAGTATTTGTTTACTTTGCAGAATATATTTTGAATAGCATCCCTGAAGAGTTAAAGGTCAAAGCTGAAGCAGTACTGCAAGATGTGTTTTAAGAAGTGGCTGTAATTACAGCTATTCTATAGTCCTGTATTCACCAAGAAAACACTAAAACTGTTTATTTTCTGCATTACACTCAGCTCAGACATCAGAATGTCTATGTTTCACTTACTGTCTCTACAATGGTGCTATAATTTTCCACATCATGTCTTTCTTTCTGGGATGATAAAGGGATGACAGCTTCAACGAGCCGTCCTTCCTTCATCTATAATTTTCCTTCTAAAGCATGCTCAGGAAGTGGACAATGACAGTTATTTGTTGCCTTAAAAACATGGAGCAACCATTAATTGTGGATTAACCTCAAACTAAATGCAGAGTACAGAAATATGTGACTTTGAGCCGGCTGTTAGTGCTATGCTTTGTTACTGTGGCCATTATGAAATGCTTAAAGCTTGAAGACCAGGTGGCTCAAGGAGCAGAGATCAGTCAGTGTGGAGCCCTTTGCCACTAAAAGTCACTGCTGAGCCAACATTTCCCCTGGGGGTTGAAGATCGTGATAAGAACATCTGGGGTCTAGATGTCTTTAAAATAAAAGGTGGCAACAGCGAGGCAGCTTCACTGGTAACCATATTCACCCACTGAACGATATGTGTTTGATATGTGTTTATGTTTATGTTTATGTTTATGTGTTAACATCATATATTCATCAAGGTCCTGTGTCCACAAACTTTAATGATCACCACCAAATTTAATGTAAATGCAATATTTCTGGCCATGTTTCTGTACTATGTACAAGTAAAAAAGCGACAACAGAAATGTGCTGCCAAGTGTTATTCAGCAGCAGCAGCTAAGTGTTGAGTAGGCAGTAAGTGGCTTAATTGCCGGTTTGTTTTAAGGAAGGGCACCCAAAGGGTTATTTGTCAAATTCAACGGCTGAGCCATAAATCTAGAAACACAAAGCCAGGCAAAATGCCAGGATGGACTTTTTTCAAGTTGTTTGCATTGCAAATACAAGTACACCTGATTCAACAGTATATGACTAGATTGAATAAGAAACAATTAAATAGTACAACACAGAAGAGGGTAAACTAAGAAATGAGTTCATCCACAAAGATTTTTTTTATATATATGTTTAAAAATCACATACTTTGTACTTTGTATTTTCTGGATTTTAAGGTCTAGGTCTTTTGTCCTTTTTTTGTTTTGCAGATGAAGCCACTCACAGAAATCCTCTGGGGTCATGAGACGTGTCCACCCACCACTCCTTTTTAATTTGACCATCTGGACTTCAGCCCTGTCCCGTCCTCTCCTCAGCTTGCCGGACCATGGGTAGTGTGAGCAGCGTCATCAGCGGTAACAGCCTAAACAACAAACACTGCAAGGCATCTGATTATAAGTTAAAAGAGGGAACAGGCCATCATAGAAGGAGCGGAGGTTGCAATCTTGACGGATTACTAAAGTGTGGCTTTGCTCAGGACTCCTCCTCTTCCACTCATCACTCTAAAGGCCTCTCCCACTCTAGGTCAGGGAGGAGTGAAGATTTCTTTTACATCAAGGTGAGATCATGCATGTTTTCAGATCCCATTACCCTACACCCAAAATGAATGCATTAGGATTAAATGTTTTTGTTTCACATAAGGTAAACCATAAACCGAAGTCTTTGTGCCAACGAGAAAGACTGATGGAGGAACGAGTGACTAGGGATGGGGAATCAGAGGAACGAGTGCAACCAAAGCTGCTGCTCATGCCAGGAAAAGTGAATGAGAGGACAAGCATGGTATTTCAAGTTTCAAGTTTTAAATGATACAATTAATTGCAAGGTCACATTATGTGCCACTAGAGCCAGCATGTTTAGGTTTGTATAATTACTGGAAACGGGGGACAGTGATTATGTCAAAGTAAAACAGTCTTTATACCTGAAATATGCACTGACTGTTGGTGTGTTTTGTTTATGTAATATGTATTTATAAGAAAAATATATTGATTATTATTTCCTGTCCCTGGAGCTCCTCAGGAAAATTTACAACCAAAACACATACATTCATGTAGTTTTATTTCAGGCTTGACGAAAAGTGTCATTTAATTAAGCAAACATGTGAAAGAGAATTCATTAGGATTTAGGAAAAGAAAAGTTGTTGCAAGTGAATCCAGTTGCATTTTTACTGCACTAAAACTGAGAAACAGCAATGCTCCAATGATGGACAACTGAAAGCAAATTAGATACTTACTTCTTTTTAGGTTAAATGCAGACAAACTGATAAAAAAAAATTATTTATCTCCAAAACTAACAATTAATTATGAGTAAAGGAATAAAGAAATATATTCTACCAATCAGAAAAGTGTAATGAATTGGTTGTTAAGCTAAAAATAGTTAGCAATAGTGTGTGGCTTTTAATGTTGCTGCCACAAAGAATTGTGGGACAACATTTTCTCCTTTTTTTCCATTAAGGATGGTCTAATTTAGTCTATCAAGTTCCTTAAGGATAGAAGAGAAAAACCGCTAGATCATATTTCATTAGTGATCAAAAAAAAAAAACTCATCTTGAGTTTCATATCACTCATCATCTCTAAGTGAAAATACTATACAACCAAAACCACAATGTGCACTTTAAAAAGGGGGTTAAGTCTAAACATTTCATAAGAAAAGTAGTTTGGTGGGATTCTTTTCCATGCAAGTCAAGATTTTCTAACAGCCCCAGTTTAACATTTATCCACACGACTTCCACAGAAAAATAACAAGCTCACAAGTTCCTGTTGAGGACACCAGCCATCCAAAACACATGGCGCCAGACATCTGCACATAAAAAACGTATTGTTTTTTTTTTTAAATGTAAATATAGTTGTTTCCACCAAATACAACCAGTCAAGTGGTGTGATCTTGCTTCCATCTAACTGGTTGCAGGTATTAGCGTTTTATTGAGACCTTTTCCTGAAATGTTCAAACAATTCTATTGAACATATTTTACTGAAAATTTAACTCGGGATTTTTATGCCCTCAAAATGTTACTTCAATGAGTGTTGTTTAGCGGGAAAACATACCAGGGTTAGTCTTACAAGCATGAAGTCATACTTCACAAGTGGGAAAGACTTGAAAAGCCTTACATTGATGTGGAGAATAAAATAATAATAATAAAAATTATAATGTTAATAAAAATACCACAACAGATAATGTGTAGTACAGGTAAAATCATGTCCTCTTAAACTGTCCTGAACCTTATTAAATTACAAATTAACCCTCCACAGATTAAAGGCCAAATAATGCCTTAATCATATCAGAGAAAGAAGTTTTGTACCGTCTATACAAAAGCATACAGCTTCTTCTTCGTCTTCATTCCTCATAGAAGGGACAGATAAGACAGAAAGGAGAGACCGAGGGCTGGAGAGAACTTGACGGATGAAAGAGAAGAGAAAAAAAAAAAACAACAACGAAAGGCATCCCAGCCGTGAAGTCAGTGAGAAGGAATGCTGAGCTCACAAGCTTTACCTCTACACTTCAGCAATAGCTCATATTATTAATATCATAGAGAGGAGCTATTCATCTTCCCTCAGACAGCACATGGAGCAGAGATGTAGGATTCAGAGGAGAACAGAAAGAAGGGAAAGGGTGGTGCTACCGATGACATTCTTGGGCAGCACACATGGGACATGTGGAGTATAAGTTCATTGTAGAAATACATTTTCTCTTTTTAAGGCAGTCCAGGGAATCTTTCTTGGAGCTAGAGCTGTGTGGTTTTTAATAGTGTCTGATTCTAGAGAAGCAATTCTGAATGCTTCAGTTGTTCTATTTCCACTTTGAAGAGACACAACCGGGGGTAATTTTATCCCTTTCATTTTTAGAGGCTTCACTGTGGTCTTGTGAAAACAGAATTCTAAGTTTTTAGCATGTAACCCTTCTTTATCCAAGTATAAGATGTTGTTCTTTATGTTGTGCTGTCAGCTGAAAGGAGTCACTGAATGTCAAAACATAATCAGGGAAGAACACCCCTTACTGTGTGTCATTTCACTTTTCTAGACCTCTGCTGAGAAGTCACTGATCCATACCACTGCCTTCAAGTCTGTGAATCCCATGAGGGTTTCCTCCACTGAGACAGGCCACAACAGCCTAGACCACATCCTTCGTCCTCTGAAGAAAGCAAGGAGTTCAAATGTTGAACACAAGCAGGAAACTTTAGGTTTTTATCATTTTTCTGGGAAGCAGTTACCTTCAATTTTGAATATTTTACCTTACCTGATTTAATGTCTGTCTTTCAGGGACGCTCTCCGACTCTGGCCGTAATTCGATGTCAAGCCTGCCCACCCACAGCACCAGTGGCAGCCTAAGAACTTCCACAGGCCCCGTCATTCACAGTGATGGCAGCTCAGTCATTGGAAACAGCCTCAGCAAAGGACAGCAACTCAAACTCTCTCCATGGAACAGCAGAAATATCACTAACCTTGACTGTAGTTACAAAGCTGGTTTAAACAGCAGTGAGTTGCCTTCTAAAGCTAATGAGGATATGGATTCCCCGCTGTCTGCAGATGAGCCAAGCACTCTTTCTGAAATTGCAGGTGGGATTCGGTCCCCCATAACTACAGATGAGTCTCTGATTGAACATTTGGAACAGAGGCTGCTGGAGAGAGAATCTGAACTACAAGAGCTACAGGTATCAAACTGTGACGTAACAAATCAAAAAAACCCAGAATAATCACAATCGGTACTCCATATGAGCAGCTTCACTGTTTATGTATGATGTCTTTAACTTTTCAATAGGTGAGTTTGGAGGAGAAGGAAGAACACACCTGCCAGCTGTTTGAGGAAAGACAAAGGTACTGCGCAGAGGAGATGGAAGAGCTGAAGCAGCAGTGCTCCACAAAGCTGCAACAAGTGTCGCAAAAAGTTGCAAAGACACATCAGGCACTACGGCTGCAAGTCATCCAACTCCAGGTCAGCCTTCATCACAGTGCAACCAGATCTCTTCAGTTCATTCCCATCCTTTCAAAAGCTTGTTCTTCTGATAACCATATTATGATAAAATGTTTAAGCAAAATCCTATCAAAGAAACAAAGCATTAGCCAATGAATGCCATGCTCTCTTGGATGAATATGTAAATGAGGAATGAATTCTTATGCAGGCAGAGAACGAGAAGCTTCAGGAAGAAATCTCCAAGCTGACTCGAGAGAAGGACCTGGCTGAGCTCAGACTGAGGTCTTACAAGAAAGAGAGCACACAGCTCACACCGACACTCGAGGAAACTCAGTGGGAGGTGAGTCACATGAGGGATGATATGAAGCACCGGTGCACACAAAGCAATATATTTCTACTTACAACCTCATTTCCTCCACCAATCTTAACCTACTGAGGTAACCAACTGTTTTATTATTGATTAAACACTTTGAATGGCAATATTAGAAGTGCAGGGGGAACCTTTGTAAGAGCCAAAGCTATAATGTACAAAGTATTTTCACATGAATGTTACAGCAGTAAGCGCAATTTCATATTTACCTTTGATGCAGACAGCTCAGGGTTTCAACAGGGTTGAAAGGTCCTTTGAGTTCTCGTTTGTACACATAAATAGAACATCTCCCCACAGTGCATTTAGAACTACAAATACAAAATTGTAATAAATAAAGAATATAATCACACACTTTATTGCACTTAAATATTGGTGACATCTTGCACAACTTTTTGATGATTTTCAGCTTTCTTTCTTGTTTGCGCCATACTTTGTGAATTTTGCAAATTGGGAGACTCTCATCATTCACTGAGTCAGAAAAACATACCGTATGTTTATCTAGCGCATGTATGTGTTTAAAGGCATTGTTATTTTCTTACTCTTACATGTTAATGCCATAATTGAATCAAAAGCAACCGAAATGTACAAATACAGATGACACTATATGGAGCAAATTATAAAACGGTTCAATTTAGATGAGGTAAAGTCCGGAATTATCAAGTTGTTTATCTCAGCATATGAATCAGATCAAGGCAAGAAATTAATCTCAAAATCCTATAAAGAACAGGAAAATCTAAAAGGAGACAATACGACATACATAAAAGAAAAGTTGAAGAAAGAGGCTGGAAGTCTGATATCAGAGGAGGAATGGGAACAGATCAATGAACAGCAATGGAGAACAACATGCTCAATTTCATGGAGAGAATATGGTTGGCAAAATATAGTGAGATACTTTATTATACCAGCACAACAGAAATCTCAAGATACGAGATGTTAGAGACTATGTGGAGAAAATAAAGCCAATCATTTTAATATTTTTTGGGAATGCCCCTCTATTATACCTTACTGGCAGGATTTACAGAAATGCATGAAGAAAATCTTGAAAGTAGAATTTCCATTAATTTTTATGAATATGTACTTGTGAAAAGGGAACCAAGAAATAACAAATTCGGGGGACAAATATATACTTAGAACGATGTTAGTGGCAAGTAAAAAAGCCGTCACCAGAAAGTGGCTTAAAACAGAGTCACCTAAAAGGGAAGATTGGATAGATGTGATGCATAACATTTACACGATGGAATAGTTGACTTTCTCACTTAGATTAGAATTGGACAAATTTAAGAATTTGTGGAAACAATGGGTTGAATTCGTGTCACCATTAAGAGCAGACTTTATCTAAATAGTAATATATGTTAAAGATTCCCCTTGGTTCTTGCTACAAAATTTTAATTGGTCATTGTTCATTTAAAAAAAAAAAAGTTTAATTAAAGATATGTAAAAAAAGAGATTGAAACAGGACTAATGTCTGAGAAAGTGGGAAAGATGGATAAGGTACAATGTGTTTGTATGATCATCATTCAGTTGTAATGTCCACAGTTTGTTTATCTATTCTCTCATATTCTAAAGAGATTCGAGTGACAGCAAAGTTTAATTTGGCATTCTGTTTCATTTATTTACTTTTTTTTATTTTTTCTTCTTCTTTGTTTTGGATCCTTAATGGCCTTTGTATCACTTATGGAAATTCAGATGCATTAGGTTAGGCAACAATTGTGTGAGATGAGAGAAATTGTGATATTTATGTGAATGTATGGACATCTGTGAAAAAAGCACCGAAAGCAAAATTAAACAATGACTGAATGAACTTTCAAACTAACGTAGTATAGGAAGTATTGGGTCAATTAAGAGATGAACCTGGATGTCCCAGATGTCCTTTGTATAACTCCACATGCACATTTTTGCCTGTTTTTGCAGAAAATAACTCCTTTCGTGACTGTTTCACATAATCCTATGAGACTACATAAATATATCCAATTAATTTTTCTGTGCACACAAATATAGATATATTTGCAATCATTATATCAATCATGACAGTTTAATTATAACTTAAGAGACTGTGGTGCAAATGTCATATGATCCATCTCTGGTAAAGAAATGGTGCTTACTAGGTTTTATGTGTCCAATATGCAGCATCTCAGGTCTAATTGTTCCTTCTACTGACTTTTATACTGCACTACTGTTTTATAACCAAAGTACAGCTAACAAAAACTTGTAAATGCACAGAATCAGAAAATTCACAAGCACAAAAAAAATCACAAAATGACTCTAATATGAGTATCCATCCATTAATTTCCACTTATCCAAATTCAGGTCACAGCTGCAGCAGCTGAAAGCAATGAGACCCAGCCCTCCCTCTCTTCGGCCACCTCCTCTAGCTCGAGTATCATCACCCAATACATAAGCATTATTAACAGATGTTTATAACACTATGCTTTTGCCATACTAATGATTTATTTTCCTCTCCAGTCACAGCAGATAACGCAGGCAACATTTCATTATCTCATGCTCATAATCCTCTGTGTTCAATCGTAGGTGTGTCAGAAGACAGGAGAGATCTCGTTACTGAAGCAGCAACTCAGGGAGTGCCAAGGAGATGTCAGCCACAAGCTAAACGAGATTGTCAGCCTCAGAGCATCATTGAAGGAAAGCGCAGCAAAAATGGAGATGCTTGAGAAGCAGAATAAAGACCATGAGGACAAACTCTACTCCCGAACCTTAGAGGTTGAGGTTAGTCTGTTGACAATGATTAATTCCACAAAGAGGTTCAACTACAGACATGCACAGAATTTTTCATACAGTGCTTATGAGACACTTTTAGCAAGGATGCCTGCTGCCAGATGCCTGATTTGATTCCAACCAGTCAGCTGTGTTGTCAATTTTCTTGGTGTAATAGCCTTACTGACAGTCCTAAGAAGTAATCTTATCTTAGTACAGTCACTGCCATGCCTTATGTTTTAATACAATCTTAATCTCTGCCTATGTCTGAATACTTTGGATTTTTCTCAGGTGTGCCAAAATGAACTCCAGTGCAAAAGGAATGAGGCTGATTTTCTAAAAGAGAAAGTGAGCCAACTGGAGAAAGACATTCAGGGAATGAAGCAGGATCTTGTGACAGCCAAAGACCAGAGACTGCAGCACAGCTTGGAGCTTGAGACCCAGCCCCAGACTCAGGCCTTTGAAAGACTGACTCAATGTTCTGACTTCTCTGACCAGGGCCAGGGTGTAGAAAACAGGGAACATATCTCCACTGGATCGCTCAAAAGAGAAGTGGACAGACTGAAGCAGCAGCTCAGGGAGGAGAAGAATGCGCAAGAAAGACTGGCCAGCAGCTTTGAGCGGGAAAGGCAGACATGGAACAAAGAAAAAGACAAGGTCATCAAATACCAGAAACAGCTCCAGGTCAACTACCTACAGATGCACAAGAAGAACCAAGACTTGGAGAGGGTCCTTAAGGAGCTGACAGCTGAGCTTGAAAGCCGGACAGAGATAGGCATGGCCATCAGCTTCAACTCAGGTCTTCAAACTTATGACGATGTTATTGCCACAGAGATTTGAAGGAGAAGTTATGCATATGCCATGTCAACTTTTCTTCATCATATGTGTCTCAATGAAGCATGCAATATCACTACAACAGTTCAGCCACTGGTTCTCCATGTTGCACTCAAGTCATTTATTGTGTAGTATTTTCTGTGTCCAAGTCATGAAAAACAATACTACTGAAAACACCTATTGATGATCAAATTGCTCTTACTTGTTTAAATCCTAAGTTATTTAATGTTAAAATGAAAACTGATTTATTTTTCTTTAACCATGATGTCTAACATGTGAAAATCGCCATCTGTTTTGTAGTTTGAACAAGCTAGAAAACCACAAAATAATTTTTGTCACAATTAATGCCTGACAGTAATACGTGACAAAGCATGGTGATTGCTCCACCTCTGTCTCTTGTAGCATGACAAAATGACAGTGATATATCATGTTTTGTTCATGGTGAGTCCTAAACCGTCATTCAATCAGTTTTTCAAAGTCATGACATACTCCCAGAAAGTCTATTCTTCACAGGTTTGAGAATGGAACATATGTACCAACCATGAAGTCTTTTTAAAATAATGCACAAATCTTAAATTGTAAATATTTGCCACTGCCACATCCATGAAAGCACTCCACTTCAAAAACCATGTCTAAATTATGTTACGGTAAGTCGTCAAACATTTTCACCTTTAAAAAATGATTAAAGTTAAATATGCAAACAACAATACAACTAAAACAATGTCTTATATTTCTAGTATATTTTTGCCACTCTTTAGATCTTGTAAAATTTAAATTTTGGTATATGAAATATATCAGTAATTTACTTTACCAATTAAGTTATTGATTAGGTGCCACATAAATTCCCAATGTGACTAAAACTAGTACTAATATCAATATTCCTAAATAATAGACTTGTCATTGAAGGTGTATTTTTTTAATATGTTTGTCCAAATTTGTTAGCTGTAGCTAATTATACAAAAACAAGCAGAGATTAAAGGTTTGGATCAAGGAACTGTAAGCACTCTGTATTTAAGCAAATGTCATGTTTGAACTGATTAAATAAAGTTTATTAAACTTTCAGAATACCATGCTGATTCCTACAACAGAAATGCAAATAACATAGTGCAAAACAAAGGAGACTTCTAAGAGAAATAAAGAACAAATGACAGAATTGCCTCTGTATTTTTTGAGTGCAAAAATAAATATTTCAAGAGAATAATAAAGGATGATGACTATGTCTATGTGTCTACAAACAATGTTTGTGAATATCAGCTGACAATTCTCCAGTCTGAGAAAGAATTCTTCCAAACAGAAAATCCACTCATTTACTTCGCTCTACTAAGCTGGGCTTGTTTGCAATTCATTTATGAAGCAAAAATGTAATTACTCCACCAATTCAACACCCAGAAATACACAAGAAGACGTAAATGCACACACTGTGTTGGTCAAAAAATGTGTAATAATCTGTTAGCAAAGATGCATGAGACTGTTTAGCTACTAATCATTATATTGCATTACCTCAGCATGTCAGCTGAGATTTGAAGGGAGATGGAGTGGAACTACGGTGGCGTAACCAGTAGCACTCAAACTGGCTGATAACTGTTTTGCAACACTTTTAAGACTTAGCACTGAAAAGTGGAATATTATGAAGAAGCAAAGGAATGACTGATACTCCTGAAACTCCTTTAAAAAAAACACGCTGAGTGAATCAGTGTGTGTCAAGATAGAAATAGCACTGAGTACCAACAAACTTGTGATTTTAAGTTATTTTTCTATTTTTTTTAATCTCATAATTGAGGATCTCTATTCAAAAATACAAGATGATCAATATCATGTGTGTTCAAACATACAGTACACTTACTAATTAGGTACATTTATTTGAATACCTAGATATGGTGCTTCAGTTCCAAATTTATGAATTAATTATGCTGAGAAAAACAGTGACAGCATTTGGAAAACTTTTCAAAGTGCTCTTCAACTACATTCTTTGTCTTCTACCATTCCCCATTTCTCTTGGATTTAAATAATGAAAAAAACTGCTTTCCTCCCCCGTCTAATTACCTATCTTCTGCATTTTGGCAGTGTTTTCTTGCTTACAAAACAGCTCTTTGCATCTAAGCTCCTGTCATAAATAAGCTAATGGGACCAAATCAACACTGAAATCAAATTAAGGCCCATCGTCAGTCAGTGTGTGTGGCTCTGTGACTGATATGAAAGAGGAGCAGCAAAGAGATAAGAAAAAACTGTCATGAAAGAAATTAACATCAGAGCTGGGTGAGTGGAGGATATAACGAAGAGACATAATTGTAAATATATATAATGATTGTGTTAAGTCTGGAGCCTGTGGATATCACTACTTTCTGAATTTCCTCCCTGAAGATACCAGAGCATCACTATAACCACCTTCAATTGCTGTTTGTTTGTGGGCCTTTCTCCCTTCACTTTTGTCTTCTCACAGCAATATTTTAGCTGTCTTCTAATCATTCATTGTCATTTGGCCCTTGCAGTAAGAAACCGTGGCTTTGGGGAAGGCTATGATCAGCATATTTTTTTATGGACTTAGCTGAACATTCACTTTCGGTCTAACATGTCACAGTGTGATTGGACAGCAGTTGGGCATCCGTTAGACAACCCTGGGTGATAATTTAGCCCTGTCTGCCCTGCTGTGACATGATAAAAATGCATTCATACCCTGCTGTGATTCTCGTGATTGGCTGACAGTTAAATACAAAAGGGCCAGAATTCATTTGTAAGGAGGAGGTGCTACTGCAACCCTGTTTAACATACAAATGGGGATCTCTGCTTACATATTCATTAAATTTCTCATTTGAACCATTCTAAGAAAAATATTGTACTCCTATAAGACATAAGTTTGTTCGTTGTTCCAAAGCCAAAGCTACCCCTTTAAGATTATAGTAAATATTCCCTGCTGTTAAATAATGAATGAGTCAATAACACTGTATCAGTTTCTACCTTGCCCTTATTACTCACAACATACTCACATACTCAAATGTGCTATAAACCAGTCATACCCCTGGGCAATTAGTTCCACTAAAATATCAAGGGGCTACTTATTCAAGCATGTATTTCATATATTATTGGTTTACTCTGAGCCTTGTATGCAGACCAAGCTTTAGCAAAACACAGCCTGTGCAAATTCCCAAGCTCCTCTGCAGTCAGCACGTAATTGGAGAGGGAGTCCCAAAGGGTCCTCATATACTGCTGTAGCCTTTGCTGCCGACAAGTTGAAATGGCAATGAAGGTAGATAGGAATCAGTGTTTGTGTGCAAGTGAGTGTGTGTGTGACTGAGAAGTGCAGGAGGTGGCTAGAACAGTTTATATAAATAGGCCGGCAGCCTTTGAACACTTGCTGGTTGACTGGGAAGCCATCTGGTACCACAACACCTCCACCCCCCACCCCCCCAACACCAGCAACATTACCACGATTATCCATGTCTGGGGGGATGTTGATTTCACCTCATGGGGAAATGGCTGAGTGGAGGTGGTTGGCAGTGTGTGAATGCCAATTCAAAATTAGTTAATTAACTCTATCCCTCACACAGAGACAGAGTTCCTTTGTGAGTAATTTTACCATTCAACACAATCAAGCTCTTTTATTTTTAAGCTTTGCCAACTATCAGCTTGTGAAGTTAGTTAGCAGGAACAGTTTAATGGTGGATGAAAAGCTCCATATGTGAATCCACAGCATTACATAAGGAAAAAATAGTGAAAATAGGTCAAGGCAAACCTTGTAATTATAAAAAATAAAAATAAAAAAATGAAAAAATGCAGCTGTCACTCATATATTTTCATATTCATATTCATTAATCTTTGTTTCAAGACTTAAATTTAATGATATTGATTTATCTTCACACACCCAGCCCATAAACAAGTATATGTATGTGTGTGTGCGTGTGTGTATATACATATACACACACACATACATATATACATATATATATATATATATATATATATATATATACATATATATAATATATATATATATATATATATATATATATATATATATATACTACTCAAAAAAATTAAGGGAACACTTTGTAATCAGAGTATAGCATCAAGTCAATTAAACTTCTGGGATATTGATTTAGTCAGGTAAGTAGCAGAGGTGTTGTTAATCAGTTTCAGCTGCTTTGGTCTTAATGAAATTAAGAACAGGTGCACTAGAGAGGCAACAACAAGACGACCATCAAAACAGGAATGGTTTTACAGGTGGAGGCCACTAACATTTTTTTCCCCTCCTCATCTTTTCTGACTCTTTTTCACCAGTTTTGCATTTGGCTAGGGTCACTGTCACTACTGTTAGCATGAGGCGATACCTGGACCCTACAGAGGTTGCACAGGCAGTCCAACTCCTCCAGGATGGCACATCAATATGTGCCACTGCCAGAAGGTTTGCTGTGTCTCCCAGCACAATCTCAAGAGCATGGTGGAGACTCCAGGAGAGCTGGACAGGGCCGTAGAAGGTCTACAACCCATCAGCAGGACCAGTCTCTGGTCCTTTGTGCAAGGAGGAGCAGGAGGAGCACTGCCAGAGCCCTACAAAATGACCTCCAGCAGGCCACTGGTGTGAATGTCTCTGACCAAACAATCAGAAACAAACTTCATGAGGGGGGCCTGAGGGCCCGACGTCCTCTAGTGGGCCCTGTGCTCACTGCCCGGCACCGTGGAGCTCGATTGGTATTTGCCACAGAACACAGGAATTGGCAAGTCCGCCACTGGTCCCCCTGTGCTTTTCACAGATGAGAACAGGTTCACCCTGAGCACATGTGACAGACGTGAAAGGGTCTGGAGAAGCCGTGGAGAACGTTATGCTGCCTGTAACATCGTTCAGCATGACCTGTTTGGTGGTGGGTGAGTGATGGTCTGGGGAGGCATATCCATGGAGGGACGCACAGACCTATACAGGCTAGACAACGGCACCCTGACTGCCATTAGGTATCGGGATGAAATCCTTGCACCCATTGTCAGACCCTATGCTGGTGCAGTGGGTCCTGGGTTCCTCCTGGTGCACGACAATGCTCGGCCTCATGTGGTGAGAGTATGCAGGCAGTTCCTGGAGGATGAAGGAATTGATACCATTGATTGGCCCCCACGCTCGCCTGACCTAAATCCAATAGAACACCTCTGGGACATCATGTTTCGATCCATCTGACGCCGCCAGGTTGCACCTCAGACTGTCCAGGGCTCAGTGATGCCCTGGTCCAGATCTGGGAGGAGATACCCCAGGACGCCATCTGTCGTCTCATTAGGAGCATCCCCTGACGTTGTCAGGAATGCATAGACGCACGTGGGGGCCATACAAATTACTGAATACCATTTTGAGTTGCTGCAATGAAATTTAAGCAAAATGGACTAGTCTGCCGCATCATTTTTTCACTGTAATTTTTTCAGCCCTCTGTAGGTTGATAATTTTCATTTCCATCAAATGATGTGGCATCCTTTTGTTCCTTTCACATCACTAGGCTTCTTCAGGTCCGTTGCAAGACAGAAAGATACAGAAGATCATTCCTGCCAGCCGCCATCAGCCTCCACAACAAGACATAAAACCTACTATTATTATTATCAATTTAATATTATTATTATTATTGCTGTCATTTATTTATTGTTGAGAAAAAAAAAGAGAGAAGAAGAGCCTTTGCTACAGTGTTGAATTTCCCTTCTGGGATGAATAAAGTATTTTTCATTTCATTTCATTTCACCCAGTCCATATCAGTATAAATAAACAGCATGATTTTTTTTCCCCATTGAGATCTGATGTCTTTTCAAAGTGTTCCTTTAATTTTTTTTGAGCAGTGTATATATACAAATACAATAATTGGCAATTAAACAATTTAATTTGTTAATTTCTTACACTGATTTTATGTACAGACACAAAGTGATCATATCCTGAGGAGATAATAAAACGAAGGTGAGTTGCACTGCAGTCATTTAGCTGAAAGGTAAAATAAATAAAGAATATCAGTTTTATCCATTCTAGTTCAATACAAACACACTTTTACATGAATATTTTGGTTTCAACTTACTGAAATAGTATTTGACTGAAGATGTCCTTCCGTACAATCAAATTCTGCAGGGAAATTAGTTAGTTAATGTCCATTTAAATTCAAAAAGCAAATGCTGGAGATGGATGTGCCCCTTACCTTTCTCTGTCACAGACTCAAACTGAGAAGCATTTGGTGAGGTGTTCTTCTCTATCTTAAGATGCCTGACTGAAAAGAAAAAAAAACAGTTGGTTGTGATATGTGTATTTGTTCATGCTATTTTTCAGCCTAAGTTCAAATCTTACTTCTGTTTATTGATCAAAGTCCTTAAAAGTAAACATAAAGAGTGATACATTTTAAGAGTTTCTTTAAAATGTCCAGTAATGGAAATGTAACTACGTATAGCCTAATTACACTATTGCATTTTGTTTGAGCACAACCTGATTGTAGTTCTAATTATAGCTCTTCAATTATAATCAAGTATAATATAATCTTATCTATCACCAGCCACTTCATTAGTTTCAAATGTTCAATTGCTTGCTAACATAAATGCCTAATTATCCATTCATATAGCAGCAACTCAGTGCATTTAGGCATGTAGATGTGGCCAAGACGACTTGCTGAAGTCCAAACCGAGCATCAGAACCTGAGTATTGCTGCTGACCAAGTGCATCCCTTTATGACCACAGTGTGCCCATTCTCTGATGGCTTCTTCCAGCAGGATAACGCACCATGTCACAGAGCTCAGATCATCTCAAACTAGTTCCTTGAACATGACAATGAGTTTACTGTACTCCAATGACTGCCACAGTCAACAGATCTCAATCCAATAGAGCACCTTTGGGATTTCCATCATGGATGTCCAGCTACCAAATCTGAAGCAACTGCATAATGCTATCATGTCAATATGGACCAAAATCTCAGAGGAATGTTTTCAACACCTTGTTGAATCTATACTATGAAGAATTAAGGCAGTTGTGAAGGCAAAAGGGGGTCCAACCTAGCATTAGCAAGATGTACCTAATAAAGTGGCTGTTGAGTGTATATCCTCCCTTGAAAACCCATTGAAAATCTGTTTGTAGTTTTTAAATCAGACTTAATGAAGTGAAGTAATCTCAGCGCAAGAAATTTTTCACAAAAGATATATGTTAGAGGAAACAATGCATGGGAAATCTCAGCTAAATGTCTATTTACTGCAAGGTTTGTATTCTCTATGGCTCTTTTTCGCCACAAATATTCTTCCTTACCATTATAACTGTCCACTGACAAAGCACTTATGGTCGCTGGTTCCGCCAGGCGAATGATAAACTCCTGAGGAAACATCCCGGTGGACATCCAAAACGTTTTCATGTTTCTGGTCGAAGAGAGAGGAAGAGAAAAGTAAACGCGTCCTAGCACCAAACCAGTGTTCTAGTGATTCTACAAAACCTAAAAGGTAATATGGCAGTTTGAAGCTTTGACAAAAATCTCAGTATTAAAAGCAATATTCACCCGTCGATGATGTTTTCTGGTGGGTGATTGTCATCGCTAGATGAAGCCACAACAACTTTTGCACCCAAAGAGGTAAAAGATGAATCAGTCATCGCGTCCGAGTCACAAAATGGATACCGATGGAAGAAAAGAAGATAGTTTTAAAACAGTAATACACAACAGCTGTTTTTTAAGGATCTTGGCTAAATAAGTCGCGATCAAACTATCGGCGTTGCCAAGCCAACCACGGCGTCGCATTTTACACTCGTCACAGCTTCCGTATACGCCACTTTCTCCGACGCACGTTTCTGAATAGTTTAGAAGTTAGCGAAAGCTAGCGGTGCGTTCAAAATATTCACATGGCGAATGGCTGCAGAGGAGTCTTGTTTACACGGGGAACCGGACAGGTTAGTTCAGCACACACCTGAGCATATGATGATAACACATTTGAACCGTCCTCTTGCCGAAGTTGATGTGTTTTTGAGGTAGTGAGCTAGAAAGCTAAGCTACAACCCAGCGTCCAATTGGACAACAAAAAGGTGGAAGCGGCAGCAGCACAGTTCAATTGATGGGTTTCCTTGATGATAGGATGATTTTATTTTATTTTATTTTATTTTGCAATGCACAGTCATCGAGAGTTGTAGCTACACACAGATGTCCCACTTTGATAACCTCTTTTCCGGGTGTTGTGGAAGTAAAAATTCACATAACATGGATAAACCGTGAAATAGGCCGTATCCATTCTCCTTTGACAACTTGGCTGACATACTTGTATAGGTTTAACGAGAAAATTCATTATGGAAAATATTTTTCAATGCAGAGGCTCTAAATGTGTTTTTCTCTCTCTCTCTCTCTCTCTCTTTTTTAGAGTGATGATTCAGATATATGGGATGACACCGCACTGATAAAGGCATATGACAAAGCAGTCGCATCGTTCAAGGTACGAGGGATGCCTTCTGGTGTTCTTTTCTGAAATATTTGGGTCATTTATACATATGCTTCTTGTTTGGCTTCATTTACCAGACTGCCCTTAAGGATGACGATGACCCACAGGCCTCCAAGAAAAATCAACCAGGAAAAAAACGCAAGAACAACAAAAAGAACCAGAGCAGGAAAAGAACCAATGCACCACCAGATAAAGAGGTAAAGAATGTAGAAGAAAAATGCAGATTAAATTCCAGGACGGACATGTAGAAGGGAATACATTTAACATTAGGATCAATGATCATTTCAGTATTCTTGTTGCTCAGGTAAAGTATGTAAAGTGCATTCGATGCCAATTCATCTAAACCTTCCAGTTCATATTAGTTATTTTTGTGATTCATGTGGCCCTGCAAGAACCTAAAGCTCTTCTCCAAAGTTATGTTATTTAATGTTTAATGTCAAAAATATGTTTTTTTTTTTTCCAAATTTGTTCTCTTTACAAGCTTTTCTTTTGCATTGAGTTGTTGTAATTCATTGGCAAGTGTTTTTATTACATGGTAGGTGAAAAAATGTAATCCATAAGCCACATAATTGCCCTATATTTGAGGTCTAGCAAAATCAGTCTAAATAATTACAGACTACATTTTAAAAAAAATCTGGTTGCAAGAAAGCAAATACTGCAAGTGATATACAATCTTAAAAAGTGCAAATCTTTGTGGAGTAAAATTGGTTTTATTTATGAGTGTGAAACATCTGCAGCTATTACTTACATAATAAAATCCTTCAATATATATTTCAGACAAAATGATTAAGGGTTACAAAATGAAAATGGTACCTTTTTGGTTTTTTTTTCTGATGGGAAAAGTGTATTCATTCCATGAGTAGGGAAGAGTTATGAAATCCTAAAGCTGGTCTTCAGAATCAGAATCAGAATCAATTTATTGTCGCCACTGAGCCAGCGTCCCAACACAGCAGAATTTGACTTCCCAGTTCACCGTCCAAGAGAAACATACAAAAACAACAAGGTATTGTGACATTTTCTTTCCCCAAGATAATCTCTGATGTGAACTAGGAACACTAAGGGTCCCTATCTTGCACCTCCTGCTACCCAATACCCATTACCTGCAAATTTCAGATTTAGGAGCCTCTGCCGACCGCAAACGCAATCTTCCACCTCCCAAAACCTGCTACCCATTATGCCGACTCCCTTAAGCACATTGTGGGCGCGGCAATGGGCTTGTCTCTTGCGCTTTCCACAAATTCGGTATCTTGCGGTACCTGTATCTTGCAGATTTTGGGTAATGGGTGGTCTGACCACCCATTACCCAATACCCAAAATCTGCGTACCGCAAGATACCGAGTTTGTGGAAAGCGCAACTGGCATGTCGGCGCGTAAAAGAACGCGTCCAAATCCCATCATTGCGCGTCCACCCAGTCACATGTAGACTGCACAACCGGCTCTACCTCTCGATTATGCATCACTGTATTACTTTCATACGTTATTATTCTCTTAAGGGCAGATGATTTCTGTACAGCTGTGGCATGATCTCATTCAGATGTTTGCTGTGGAGGAAACGAGAAGATCACAGAACTCTGTTGTGGAGTTTCTTGTACTGTGCTCGTATCCCTCTGACCCTCTCCTTGCGCTCGGAACACCTGAGATGCGCTCACTTGTAGAAGGTTAATGTCGTCATACGTGTTCCTCTGGCTCAATGCTCATCCAATGATCCGTTCTTCAGTATTTTAAAAAGCACCGCTTCCAGCGGCTATGCGTCTTGGCGCAGCTGTGCGTCTTGGCGCAGGGGATATGTTCAAGATAACTCAAAAAGTTATGGATGGATTTTGATGACATTTTCAGGAGTTGTCAGAAATGTGAAAAGGAAGAACTGATTTTATTTTGGGTGTGATCCGGAAGAAACCCTGGATTCTGGATCACTTTCAAATTTTCGATAACATTGCGCTGTTTAGTGGTTTCTTGAACCCTAAAGCAACCACAATGGAGACAGGAAGGGAGTTCTGGAATTTTAATAGTTTAATTCTCTCAGAAGTAAAAAAAGGAGGATTTGAGGGTTGGCAGCCAAACCAACAATCCAGGGGACAAGGAAGGCAAGGAGGTGGCACTGCGAATGGCTGGATCAAGCGTTTCTATGGGAAGATCTGGAGACGAGTCTGGTTGAATGATGACTGAATAGGTACAGGTGTGCAGTGCCACACCTGGGCTGCTTGTCGGATGGGAACATAGATGGATCTGAGTGTCTATGAAGAGGATTGAAGGTGGCGCAGTGGGTTGTGCGCAGGAGCCCCAGAGGTGGAAGGTTGCGGTTCACAACCCGGCCTTGGGACTGTAACATGCGCTCAATGGGGCAGGAAATTTTGTTTCTCAACATCTCTGTTAATTATTGCCCACAGCTCATTAAATTTCACTCAGGTATTGACACTGAAAACCTCTATAAAATTTCAGAAGCTAATCCGGATCTGATCCAGAAGGCGGATTTTATCGCAATCTGTAAATCGCTGTAGGGGAATGCTTTCCTTGAAGCTCACTGGCTCTATTTTTTTTGAGCAGTTTGTTGGAACTTCTTGGAGTACAAAAGAAATGATTAAATCATTTGCTCCACATTAGTTAGAGCTAGTTATGTATAGGAGGAAAAAAGAGGAGGAAGCTCTACAGCAGAGTCCCAGACCAGCTGCCCATAAGAGCTGCTCCGATCTGGGTGAAAAGACGCTCCATAGCAGTTTGCAGGTACCACAACCTGCTCTTAAAGGCAATGGCTACTGACGCACTGATTGGTTAAACAGGTGGAACGCCCTAACCACTCCCATGCATAATATGTGCATAATATAGCGGTTGGCGCAGGTAAGATCGTGGGTTGCGGGAGGTGGAAGATTGCGTTCTTTGCGGGGGAACGCCCCTCCTGCTACCTGCTATCCCTTAATAGCAGGTTTAGGAGGTTTGGCGCAAGATAGGGCCCTAAGTGTGCTGCCATGGAATGACCCATAAATAAGGAGATACAGTCACACAGACCACTTTGGTGATCTAAATTAGTGTTTGATCCACCCTCTAGGTAATTCTGAATTTGGTTTGTTTTAGGTCAGGAGACAACCACCATTGTGTGGTTCTGCTCTGACCTTATTTCAACTTTGTGTCATCACAGTGGCAGGTTGGAGACTCTTGCAGTGCTTACTGGTCAGAGGATGGCCAGCTCTATCAAGCTACCATTTCCTCCATAGATCACACGAGGGGTACCTGTATAGTTGTTTTTACAGGCTATGGCAATGAGGAAGAGCAGAACCTCGAAGACCTGCTGTTAGAGATTTGTGAAGCTGATGAAGAATCAACTTTCAAGGTAAAGTTGTGCAAATTAGTAGGTTTTTCTTGTAACATAATTATAATATTTGTTTACTTATTTAAGCATTTTTACCAGTATATTAACAAGGTTAATGGTGGTGTCTTAATGCAACTTTATTGTAATTATGCATACTGTTCCATCATGCTGTGTGTAAAAGCTGTTGTGTTCAAACAGAACAGCAAACTTTGTCTTGGTAGACTGTCAGGATGAAAAGTGTGTGTGTGTATGTGTGTGTGTATATGTATGTATGTGTGGTGTCTATATATATATATTAGGCCTGGGCAACGATTAAAACTTTTAATCGCGATTAATTGCATTATTTCCCTGATTAATCACGATTAATCGCATTGTATACGCAAAATCAAATAATGAATTCAAAAGTAGTGTAAAATGTACTTTAATTGAAATGTTCTGCTGCCATATGAACTAAAGTGCCATAACATTTATTGTTCAAACACTTTTAACATCAGCACTTGTCAGTAACACATATTTTGTGTAAATCTCATCATAAAAAATGTAAAATAAATTAAATCTTTATTGCCACTGCCAGGGCATTAAAGGTGGGGTGGGTGTTGTTTTTTTGCAACACTTTTTACAATATTGCCTGAAAACCTTTTCACATTTCCATTGCACCCACTGAAATAAAATGTTTGCAAAAAAAAACTAAACATTTTGGTCCAGTCTAGAAGGTATAATCAGAAAAAAAAAACTCTGACCAATCAAAAAAGTGATCATCACTATTTTGATTGGCTGCCTAATACGTCCATCAAATATCACCCCTCGCTCCCTCCCTCCCTATGGTTCATGCAGTCGTGAATCGTGTGAAGGCGTGGTTTCGAGGGGTGAGCTGAAGAGGAGGAGGCGGAGCCTTTGGGAGGAGGGAGGGAGTGTATATTTTCAAAATCTCACTTGAGTTGGATTGCTGGAACCGTTTTTCAAACAACACCTACTCCACCTTTAATGTCATCCTGTTTTTTAAAAAAAAAAAAAAAAAAGTATACAAACAAAATCCAACAAAATGATTGTAGCTCAGCACAATCAGAACATTAAAACAGGCAGTTTCTGAGGTAACAGCAGGAGAAACTTTTAACGGGGAGTTCAACTTGGCAGTTGTTACAAATAACCTTGTTTCAGTTGAATCCTCCGTCTGGGAGAACTTTAAAATGAAAATTTCCATGTTAAAGTTCAATGCCTTTTTTTTATATTTCAATTTTAGACTTGGATCAAAAATATGAAATTAAAAAAACAGGCCACAGAACTGAATTTGTTTTATAATCAGGGACTGGACTTTCTGTTGTCATTACACATCTGTGCCACTAGATGGAGCCACACTGAAGTAACCAGTAAGAGGGACAGCACGACAGTGAACACATGGAGCAGGGCTGATGTAACATGGAGGAATGACTGAAAGTTTTGTTGCAGTCAAGAATTCTTTTTTTTTTTTTTTTTTTTTTAGACAGAATTGTTAATATTGCTACCTGAGTTGCTACCCAAACTGTAAAGTACACTGATTTTTACCATTCTCCATGTCTGTTTTAGCTTTACCGCATGTTTACCTGCCAATTATCTTCCAGTTCCGCAGCAACTAGTAACAGACTTTTCAAAACAAAAGCATGTGAGCAACATGCATTAACGCACGATAAAATAAATGTTGGCGTTAATAAATTAATGCGTGATAACGCGTTAACTTGCCCAGCCCTAATATATATTAAATTTGGAGGGGGGTGTCTGATCTTGCTGGTATTTTAACTCTGTAGTGGGTTCATTTTTCTGACGTGTTCATTTTCAGTTATCATGTAATTAAAACAAAGCATCTACCATCTGTAGGCAGATGATCCACAATCATCAACCGAGGAGAGTGACAGGTCAACCACACCAAACCAACACAGACATCAGCCACACAGTAAAGCTCATACATCCAAACCCCCCTATGAACCTCTTCCTATGTGGCCTCCTGGTTTCCCTGGGTTTCCTCCAGGCCCACCTCCCATGCATGCCTTCAGACAGGTAAGAAGACTCCTAGGACTTGGCTCCTCTTATACTAGTGCTTTTTATTATTTAAATAGAAAGCCAAGTATTCAGACAGTTTTATTTATTTTACTATATATTTCACTGACATTTGTCTTAAGTGTTTTTTTTTTCAGTTTGTAGGTTTCACTATCTAAGGAAATTTCACATAAGTCCTTTTACTGTCTGAGCTATGCAATTGCAAAAACTGAAATACCCAAGACAACTTTCATTATATGCAAGTTGCGGTTCAATAAAACCCTCCTTTCAACTCAAAGCTATCTGGAGTACTGTTGGTACTCTGGGAAATCACATTACTGTATATTTGACTTCTCCCAGGGGGAAAACAAACGATCTGGTGGTCATGGACCTGTACCTCCTTCCTGGCCACCCATGATGCCTTTTGGTCCACCTGTAAGTTTGACTACTCTGTTTATTAACACTAATGATTACAAATACAGAATTAATAGGAGATCTTGTTTTTATTTGGGGTTTTAAAACTACATTTCAGTTACAAGACCATTTGATCTGCTTAGCTCAGAGAAAGTTGACAGATTATTGGATGAAAGAAGTGACATGGAGTTGAAAGTTGAAGGATGAAATTATTTTAATAGAGTGGAGTATAGGCCTGGAGTAATTGCTGAAATTTACCTTAAAGAAGTGGGAATGATATAACTGACCATCTTCGTTGTTTATATACTCTTCCTTTAACAAAAAAGAAAAAGCTGATTTTATTCATTCTGTTGGTAAATGTATATATAAAAGTGGATGTATCCCTCCTTGATATTTGTGTTTTGGTCACGCACAGCCCATGTTTTCTCTGCTTCAGATGATCCCTCCACCTCCACCAATGAGTCCTGACATGGTGGACGATGAAGCCTTGGGTAGCATGCTCATATCCTGGTACATGAGTGGATATCATACAGGATACTACCTGGTATGTTCACAGACTAGCTCATTATAAGCCATGACAGGGATGGATTTTATCAGATTGACTTGATCTCCCTCATTAAGTCATATAAAAACTGTGGGTGTTCATGGAAATACTGTTGCTTGATCAGCTATCTCGGGCTTTTTTTCCTGTAACTATTCTTTTTTTAAAGGTTTTAATATTTACGCTCTAACATTATTATTATTATTGTTATTTTTTTCCCCAGGGTTTGAAACAAGGACGTAAAGAAGCTGCGAAGTGGACAAAACTGCACCACAAATGATGTCCTCTACTCAAAATTTCTTTGGGCCTCACATGAAGCAGTAACTGTTTAATATTATGTGTCTGATGTGTGTCCTTTAAAGAAGATGTTTTCACTTCATTTTGTACTTTGTATATAGAATAAATAAATGCTATCAGAACAGTATCAGTTTAATATTTTTTTTTAACTTATACTAGAAAAGACATTTTATAAAAAATATTTACGAAGTTGACAGAAAGTTGTCAAATCCTTTTAAAGTTTTTCAAATATCTTGTTTTCCACTTTTATATATTGCGATTGAGCAAAAAACAAGTTGGAGTGCTTTATTAAAATTAAAGAACTGAATTATTCCTTATGCACAAATATTCAGGCCCTGGACACATTTTTCTTGTGTGATTCAAAAGAAATTGTAAGAATCAGACTCAATCAGACTGGAGAGGAAATCTAGTTTGGTCTTCCTAGAGATGCCTGATCATGTAACAGTCCAGACTTTGGGTGGGTTATCAGTAGAGCATCCCTCTTATTTCTTGGTAATAAGCTTCAGATGATGTACAAAGATAAACCTTTGCCTGAAATGGCACTCTGGAGGAGAATTTAACCACAAATGAAACTGTTGTTCCTCTTTAAGGTTAGCCCACCTCAACAGAGGAAGTCTTCATTACTCTTTGGGACATTAACTACCTGTCTGCCCAATGGTTGTCTTCCCCCTTGATTCAGTTTGACTGAGCAGCAAAATCAACAGAGCGTAGGTGTCGTGAGCCCTGTTGTCTTGTACATCTTGCTGGAAGTTACTGTGCCACTTTAAAGTTAACTCCCTGAACTCCCATTGTCCAGTTTGTACCACAGCACATTCCTATTTTGTAGGTTAACAAATTTCTCAACCACACACTTTAGTTATCACCCTGACGCACCAACAGCTTTAAATCTTCCCATGAATTGGCATGTGCTCTCTTAACTGCATTGAACAAATGCAGTTGGAGACACACTCCTGTCAAGTTGTAAAAGATTGTTAAGGACCAGCAACAGAAGAAGGATGCATCAAAGTTCAGTTTGAGGTTTTTGAACACTTGTATAAGCACACTTTTCTAGTGTATAATATCAAAATGCTTCCAATAATGTGGAAGCATTTTCTTGGATTTTACAAATAAAAGAATTTACTAGAGATGCATGATTGTGCATGTAACGCTCAATAACGTGTGGTTGTAATGGCAAATCTTGTCCAGCAGAAGTCAGGCTGATGCAATGCTTTTCGCATTGTTGGAAGAAGGAGTCAAGAAAACATGAGACTGTTGTTCCAACCCACGCAAAATCACAGCCATGCAGAGAAGCACTCTTCAATTTTCTTGTGTGCATATCATCTCTTCACATGACTTTTAAGTCAGTTTACAGTTTAAGTCAAGCTCTACATTTTCCCTGAGGTCTCCCCTGGTGCACCAGTTTATAAATAAACACATCTATCATATGATGTTGAACAAATGACATCAAATAGTTTTATGTTTCAGAGTGATAAGCACATTTTTACAGCTACTGATAACATGAAACAGTCAGCCATCTGCACAGATAAGTAATGATTAGGTATTAAATCAAAGACATTTGGATAATTGAAAGATATTTTCTCTTTATTTACACGTGACAAATCCATCCTTTTGAACAAACTTTCAATGTCACTCAAAAACATGTTTTAATTTCAGTTTTCTGTGGGTGTGAATTATCTTGTTTTTCCTTCTTGGCTCAGTTACATTTGTGTCACTGATAACTTCATTGTCCTTGTTGGCATGTCATAATGCTGAAATATTCAAGGTTTAATCATGTAAGCAAAGAGAATGAAGCTAGCCAATGGCTGAATCTACTCCATGCGTGTTTATATTTAGAATACAGAAAGCCACATGTAATTACAGTGGGAAAAGCCACACGGATTCTGCTGAGCCTGAAATGCTTTCATTACATGAAAAGAAAACAGGTTTTCCCACATTTTCTGTACTGGTGACTTGATGCCCACTTACACTCCACAGGTTCTAAACTGGTGAGAAATTGATGATGCCATGTATAGTTCTGTTTGTTGTAGAGAGATAACAGACGGGGGGGTTTTGTGTTTAAATGTAACAATGTGATTGTCTTGATTTTGTTGTACTTTGTAATCTTTCTCCAGCTGCTTCACAGCCACAGTGTTCTGAGTGAAAAGTGACCCCTTTTGTTCTGACCTAAATTTAATAGTCCATTCGGACTGCCCACATTTATGGATGCATTTGATTCTTGACATAGCCCACTCTTGTTTTTGCTGTTTTTTTGCACATGAGTGGGAAAGAGTGAAAACTGCAGCAGAACGATGGACTTTAATGAGAGAAAGTTTAGTTTGTGGGATTTACAAATTAAATTTGTACTAGACATTAAGGGCAATAAGCCAAACTTATCTTTTTTCCCCCCACAAATGGGTTTAAAATCTGGGCCTGCAAAGCCTACACATAAGCCAATTGCTTGCTTGCTTGCATCTGCATCAAACTGAGCTGCCCAAAGGGCCCAGTGGAGCCAAGCAAGGTATTAAAAGGGGGGTCTGACCTTGCATGGGAAAGCACTACTCCCCTCTGTGACTGTCTACCCCCCAAATGACCAGAGATACATGAGGCATGTAAACATAATCTGCATTTCGCATAGTCCCTTCTGGGAAATAAACATCCAAGGGAGATCACAAGTTATGGGGCCTACAGCTGTTTACTCAAGCTCAGAATATCAACAAACATTCTGCTTTTAAATAAGAAAGCTTGAGGGCTATTAAAGAAACATGGCTGCACAATCCTCTTTCACTTCTAAAGAGGCAGGGTGCCAAACATTAACCGGTGCCTTTATAGAACCATGCTTAAAACTGCGGAGCGAACACCATTAACCCCAACTAAGGAGGCTGCAGTAAGTGTTTATTTGTTCACATAGAAAAGCAGACACAAGCACTATTAAGAACAGCTGATAAGAGGTCGGTCTGTGCAAGATTTGAAGCGTATCTGAGATTTTTTTTCACACAAGGCATGGTACATCAGCCTGTTGAGCAATCTGGATGAAAAAACAGCATTTGATATGCAACACTATCAACACTATCCTTTTCAGTTCCATAGGAAACAAACAAGGGCGTGCTGTTTGTACTGGTAGGCAGTCAGTGGGTTGCAGTGCAGAGGCTGTTTATGAGTTAGAGAAAATGAAAGTCCTATCAAAATGTTCATGGTCCATTGCAGAGCCACTATTGTAGATGTTCGAAAATCAGTGAATCAGGGCTCAAACTTACACTCACCCTAATGCAGACCTTTTAATGGTGTCCGGGTAAAATACTTCAGGGTTAGGCTTGCATATATCTTACATTTCTTTCTTTTTTGAACAGTTGTAACTGAAACAGTTTGTTAGGGTTAAGGTTTCTCCATGTGTTAAAAGAAAAATGGATGTCAAGAAGAAAAAAACTTGCAGTGTCAAAACAGAATTTCCCAGGACATCACAGAAACAAGGTTCAAAGGAACAGGCTTTACAAGATGAACAAAGTATCAGGATGAACAGATAATTTCAGCTAGAAATTAGCTAAGGGTTGAGCTGGATGTGAGTCACGGTATATGAATGGTCGATGCCTTCAGTCTGAGCTTTACGAACCAGTGCTGCAATATCACCCTCTGGCACAGAGGTGGACCTCTGGTCCTCTTTATGGACTGACCTCTCTGCCAGGGGGAATGATCCATGGTCGTTGTCTGACCTTTCAGAATTCCAGTCACAGCAGGTTCCGAAGTGTTCTGGTGCCACTGCAGGTTATGATTCACGTTCCTGCTGGATCTTCATGCTCTGCTGCAGATGCTCATAAATAAAACGTTATACAATGAGAGTCAAGCCTATGCCGCCAGCTTTACAACCCCTTAAACAGGGTGGGTATTTGGTGTTAAGGAACTTGGAATTTTAGGAGCCCCGAGAGGAGCAAATAATTAATTACAATATTTAAAAGGCTACAGAAGGCCAATGCTTTAATAATCAATCAATTTCTAATAATGGATAAATATAACTCTGTTTACCAAACAAGTTAAGACAGTGTGTTAAATATACATATACATGGAATGCAATGGTTAAAAAAAAAAAATCGACACCCTGTAATAGCATACGGTTAACATCGCAATGCAAAACCAAAGACATATGCAACATGTTTCACAGGACAGAATAGTTGCATATCTGGACTCTTACAGTGAACAACGCAGATAGGCTGAAACAGTTTATGGTTTGACACTGTATTACTGATTACTCAATTCCCTCTAACACATGGGCAAAATACATGATGTTGCACCGAATCTCCCTTTTTTCCTCCATACTTGTAACTTTCTTTCTTCACTCAAAAAAAGGAACTTGGCAGACTGTTAAATTAACAAAAGCACAACATTTAGCCTTGACACCATCATTTTAAGTTCAGGTCATGAGCATAATTATATTAAGTCAGACTGAAGTGATAGCAAGCAACTACACATGAAAAAGATCTGATCAAGTTGAGACAACAAGAGTCAGTCAAGTTAAGGCAACAAGTCGACCTCTCAGACCCTGAAAAGTTATGGCGAGACTTCGCAGTGGACCATTGGAAGGAGACACCTGGAACCTGTGCAGGTAAGGGTAAACTGTAATCCTGCACCATCCTTCTAAATGCAAGTGCAATCCCATACAGACATACCACCAGCTGTCAGTCTATCACTTTCCCTTAATTTTGTCTATTTGTCATGATTGAATTTGATAGACTTCAAATCTTGACTTCCACCATGCGGTGTCCTGAACCTTCCATTATATAGCAATGTGATATCAACAAGAGATACTTCTCTTGGGAGTACAATACCAAATTGAAATATTACCTCCCAAAATAATGAAATTCTGGTGACAAAGGGTTTGCAGCAAAATATTGTAGTGATCTGGCAGGTCCTCTGGGTCATTTCCCAGCATCCCTTGCAGCTCTGGTTGTTTAGGTGTTTATCTGTGTTTATTTGTTAGCTATTTAATTTAATGCTGCCATGTAAAATCTGTTGCTGGTTTAACCCCTGTTGATTCATACCCCTTACTTTTAATATGTTAATTTGTGTCACCCTGAGTTAAGTTTGTCTGTGTTTGAATCAGTTACCTGTGAGTTTGTATAGTATTGTGGTACACCTAAAATTTACTCTGTGCAGAATCAGGAGGTTGATTAAATAATCCTTGTACCTCCACCAAGACTTTCAAGTGATGCAGATCAGGATCTTCTTCAAAACTATAATACAGTTTTAACAGTGCCCAAAGAAGTTAGCCACCATCAAATAGCACGTGGTGCTCTCAATAAAATGACACTTTGGATGACCTTAAAAAAATCATGGAAACAATTTCCACGTGAATAAGTTGTGTCCTTCCAAACTTATTAAATTCAGTCTATCAAACTTAATTTACTTGAGTTATTGTTTTCAGATGAGTTAGAGCAACACCATCAACATAAGTTGGACCAACCCAAGTAAATTAAGTTTGATTGACTGAATTAAATAAGGTTGGAAGGACAGCATTTATTCACGTGGAAATTGTTTCCATGATTTTTTTAAGTTCATCCAAAGAGTCATTTTTTTAAGTGTTTGACACTTTTATTATTTTTTTTTTAGAAACGTTTTGCATGCATCAAATTCAAAATAGGTCCATATTTTGTAATAAATAAGGACATGAAAGCGATCAAATACATAGGCTGTTGGCTACTGTGTAAATGCTCTGAAAGTTGAATGCCAGAGACCAGGATAAAATCATTATAACTTATATATGGAGACGTCGTGCGCCGATCAATGACTTACTTGAGCATTTCAGTAATTTTTTTTAGGCCCACCCAAGATAAATATTACAGTTGTGCATTTCCCTGCCAGTCATCACCGATAGAGGTCTCCGGGTTGAGACTGTTGCAAAGATAGTGTTCAGTAGCGCACCACAAGGGGTGTCCTTATGTCACTACGCAGGGCAGTGTTTGGGAAATTAATATCGTCTCTGGGCATTCTCCCTCTCTCTCTCTCTCTCTCTCTCTCTCTCTCTTTCTCCCTGGAACTGCTGATTCAGTTGCGGCTGACACATCTGAAGGAAACAGCGCTTCATGCGCTTACTTCTCTCGGGAGTTTTCGGGTCGCTCTGCGCCACCTGGATCCGCGCTCGTCTGGAAGTTTTCGAAGCAGGTCCTTCTCTTTTGCGCTCGGCTGAAGTTCCCACTGCCGGACTGCTGTGTTTTAGAAGTCGGCAGAGAGCGAGAGACGATGTTTTGCCGAAATCAGACGGCGAGAGCCACCGTTGCCCGGGGCTCTGCCCTGGAAATGGAGATACGGCGGGGGAAGTTCAGAAAGAGCGTTTTCATAGACAAATCACAGGTAAAGACCCTAATACCTGCCACTTATCACCACCACTTCTCTCTATCTCTTACTCACACAGTCACACACACGCAAACACGCAACGTTGACCCATTGTTTACAGCTTTTACTGATCTCGCTCCCTTTATAACTTGATTGGCACACTTTTACGCTTTTAAGTTGCTCTGTATCTAGTTTAAGTGGACTGCACCAGAGAGTTGTGGTGTTGTGTCCCTAAATTAAAGTTACTGCTTTAAACTACTCCCTGCAAACACTAATGATATACCTACGTCGACTTGAAAGTGTTCATTGTATCTCACTCTTTTGTGGGACGATTCTCCCTTTATAATCGGTTACGCGAATATTCTGGCGCGGTTTAATGCGTTTTTAATTCCACTCTCCATGATGCTCTTAGATTATCCAGTTGTACCACCCCTCCTTACTTTTCAACTTGATTGAGTATTCTCAAACATGCTCATTAAATAAGATTGTAAAGTTTCAAAACTTCTCCAAAGTGCGCACGTGACTACCTTTTACCTGTCTGAATTTCAGCTGGAAGCTGTTGGGCAAACACAAAGGAAAAGAGGATCTATAGAATAGATTAGCAGGTTAGGAATAGATAGTCGGCATCCAGTAAAAGTTGAGAACTGACTCAGAACAGCAGCCAGTGCATTCCTGTCAGCTGTTTACGGCATGCATGTTTTCCTCTTCTTCTCAGCAAAGCTCCCATGTAAGCATCTGCTTCATATTAGCCAACGTTTGTCGGCACAGCAAAAGTGACTTCCAGTCTAACCTCTTATTATTTTTGCTGAAACTCCACTTTAACCTTGTTTTAATGGAAAGTCCTGCATTTTCCCAAGTCTTTATATCACTTTCCCCTCAAATCACACACGCTTGACTGAAGGCCTTCATCAGTATGCTCATCAGCTTTGATTTTGGAGTGCTGCTGTTTTTGTTCCGCTCCCGTGTATTTCTGTGGTATTTGGGGGCTGTTTGTCTCATTTAAAAGCAAACTTATGGTAGATGGTACACATGAGCAAAACTTTTTGGCAGGTGGTTTTGTCCTGGCGGACAGTAGTGTGGAGCAGGAGTATGGAGGAGTGCAGGTGGAGCGGTATTGATGCCATCTCTCCTCTCTGAATCTTTTATTTTAAACCTTATGTACGTGTGCGCCAGCAGGCATTCACCCTGCCAGTTATGTTTTCATGATGTTTATAATTGATGTCTCAGGAAAAAAAAAAGTGGATAAGCTCTGGGAGGACAGGGAAACTCCATCATATTGACCTGCTGCCAGAATCATCTGATCTGATCTGAACAGCCCTGAGCTCACATCTGACACACACGTTAGCGCATGCCAACACAGTGACACTTGCTGGAGGTGTAGAAAAGATGATCTCATTAGTTTTCAGGTTTATTTTTGATTGGTATTAAAGCATTATTTTTGATAGGTTCTCTTACAAAAGTGTTAGGTAATGGTTTATTTTAGGACAGTGAGGGAATCCATTGTACTTTTTGCATAATAATTATGTAATAATCAGTCTGGCAGCAGTTTTTTTTTCTTTAAAGGATTATATCAAGATAGAAAAGACAGTTAACTCCTTTAAGATTATGTAGCATCCAAATCCATCTTTAAATCTTACTCTCATTACTTTCCCCTTTTTGGATTCTGTTAGTTATCCTTCGAGATTTCCCTTCCTCTCACAACAGTAACAACAATCATTGCTTCCTTAACTCTGTAATCTGCTCTCTTCTGGTTCTCATACTAGATTAATTTGTATTGCTGCCTTTGTTTCCAATGCTAATGATCCTCATTCAGACTGGGACTTTCCTCTCAATGCCACCGTGGAACCAGTGGCATTTCAATGAGGTGATGTGAAAGCATCCTGTTTTTACCATGCCAGGGAGTATCAGGTTTGTGGGTTTTCGCCAGCAATTGAGTCTCCTAAGAAGATGGCTGTTTTAAATGTGACTTGTCTAAATGTTTGTTTTCTGAAAATCTGTTATCAGTTTAGGTTTCAATAAATGAAACGTACAGTTTAGTATTCTTTCTGGATGCCCGTTTATAAACCTGGATTCAATCTAGACCACATTCACAGTATGTTTTTATTGATAATATGAATTTGAATATCACCTTAATGGATATTCTTTCTTTTTCTTTTCTAAAAGTGACACTTGTGATATCTTTTGAATGATGAAAATGTTGCCTTCCATCACCATGATAGTGTCTATGTACTTGTGCCAGGAAGTAGAAGGCAGTCGAGGCCAAATCCACATTAAAAGTCTTATCAGTCTACAGAGTATTATGCCAAGCTTTGGGGTTTACTTTTAATTGCATGTCTTAATATATAAAATCATTGGTTCAAAAAATAAGATTGGAATATTTCAGATATTGCCAGGTATTCGTTCTGACATCTCACTGGCACAGTAAGTTGCTGTTTTCTCGTGAATTTGACTTTAACGTCTCTGCATTGTCAGAAGCCTGGCAGTGCTAGTGTGTTTTCTGTCTGCATTATTGAAGGTTCTGCAGTGCTTACATCACAAATAGACAGGGTAATATGGTCAGAGGATGGAGGAAAGAGAGACCAAGCAGGGGATTGCGCTCTCATGCAGTATTTGCTCAGAAAGCCATTCTGCAGTCCCCTTGTTGTTCCTTTGCCTGCTGCTCTCAGTGGGAGAACAGGACACATTTGCTTTCTGCATCTCTTTGCTCTGATCCACAAGGTCACTTGAGTCTCTTAACGCTGCGCAGAGTCTGCATCCTCACCAGCTTTGCTGTTTCAGCTGAAGCCACCCAGGCATGCAATGGGATCTTGGGACTGTGCGGTTATTATGGAGGTGGGGATGGAATGTCATCTATTTCAGTGTTCTGACGTTTTGTTATGTTAAACTTAAGGATGGTCCACACTAGTCTACACACCACTGTGGCTTCCACCAGCTATAAAAGGCCAGGAAGTGGTTAGGTGTGTGACGACACACCCATCCACCCACACTCTTTCCCAGCCTCTGGGAGCTTATGGCAAAGTCTGGGAATCTGCCATGTCTTTTGAGTAAAGGCTTTAACAGCTTGGGTTGCAGAGTGCTTGGCTTTGGTGGAATGCCCTTCTCCACCCTGTAGATCACACACTCTCACCATTAAGTATCCGAACTGAGCAGACACGTGGCTCTTGTGAAATTCTGTGAGTGAAGCAAGTAGAGCTATTTCAACAGTAATAATGTAAAGGCTTAAATTAGAATTAGGTTTTTATGACAGGGGTTGCCATTCTGATATCTGTCCTGTGAATTATGCCAGTTTTGACCCCAGATACCGATGTGGATCAGATCGGTCCCATTTCTGCTGCTGGTCTTTTCTTTGAGCAGCACATACATCTCTGACTCGCTGTACTTAGATATATAAGTCATTAACTTACAATTTAAGCTCCATATTTGTGTAAAAATTTAACAAATACGGCATATTAAATCATTGTTATGAGGAAATGTAGATTAAATGCCAGCAACATGTCTGAAAAAATGGTGCAGTTGCAGCAGAAGACTGGCAGAGGTTTTGTGATGCTGTATAAAAAGTTGGGAAAATGATCTTGACAGTCAATGTGTCAGTAATATAATTTGGTATTTTAATAAAGCGCCCCAGACAGTCTTTTAAAAATAAATCTGGGTGGGATTGGTTTGAAAGTCTGTAGCAAATACAAAAAAAAAAAAAAAACCCTGTGAAAGTGGTGTACCAATAACATATCCACTCTCTACATAAAATTGCAAAGACTCCAGGGATTTCATTGTTTACTGTATATAAAATGAATTAAAGCCTTAAGAAAGCCAGACAAATCTCTGTGCACACACATTTCAGGGGCATAGCAGAAAACCAGTTTTGAGTCTTTTGTGATCATTAGGATTTTGGGCAGCATTGCATTAAAGAGACTTGATTAAAATGTGAAAATGTCTGCAGTTGTTGGATTCTGCATTCACTAATGGAAGTTACTGTGAAGCTCCAGAAAGGTTACACTTTTGCCAAAAACCAAGTGGGTCAAGATATGAACCCAGTGAGAAGACTATTTTACAGAGAATAGTAAAAACATCACCTGAGTCTCATTTCGGAGGGTTAGCAGCTCTCTGTACCAAGAAAACAATGGGCCATTAGCATGAGATGCCAAGAAAAGAGGCTCAGGGGCCTAAGGGTCCTAGAGAATGGATGTAGTCTACTTTATTGATTTCTCCAACAGCTGCATTGCCAAGACTGGTCCGCACAGAGACTTTGAGTGTGCACCCTGAGGGCTTTCTGGCATGTTGAACACTGCAGGGGTACAGGGGAGATACCAGGGAGATTTTACCCTTCTAAGAGCCTTACTCTCAAACAAAGAAATTTCACTGGAGATTTCTACTTGGAGGCTTTCTTGGTATGCTGATGGATATATCAACTAGTAAATGTTTAACTTTTATATTAAACAGCCTTTGCATATATATCACGGTAAAACACTGTTCCCAGACAGTCTCTGAATGAAAAATGGTGTCATCTCTTTCTTCGGGTGGAGAGTAAAACTTAAACAATGCCTTGCTATTGTTCCTTTGGTAATAGTTTCACTATTTGCCCAGTCAATTTGGTTTTGAAGAGAAAAAAAAAGCTTTGTTGTTTAAATGTCGTTTTTAATACAAATATATTTAACTTATCTACTCTTGAACTGAGATGTATGTCCCTATCTTGTCTAAGTTGCATTGACTGAGAGACCTGGACAAGCCGTTTAATCCTGTGAGAAACAGGATCACTGACATCAAGAATGCACATTTATAAAAATCCAGGACTTTAAAAAGGGTTTTACCTTTTAGTAAATTTATATTATTTGTTTCAGTTATTTACTAGTCAGTTCTAAAACCATTTAGTTATCTGTTTCAAGGTCCATGTTGCTGTAAACTGTCTGTGTAAGAGAAGAAGTGTTTTGGAATGTGGTTAGTGTCTCTATAAGGCGACTGGTGTCTGGGGTGTAGTTTAACAGCTGTGGGTCCACATATCCGTTCCCTTATGAGTTACTGAACTTCAGGACAAGGCGTGAGCATAGAGAGTAGACGTGTAGACACACAGGAAGTGAGTCGCACCCATTGTCAGTATGCAGTACACACATCTGCATCGCCACATACATCAGCGCATTCACAGCTTGCCTTTCTCCATTTAGTGTTATGAATGAAAGCTGATGTTTTGAACTTGCTGTTAGTCATTCATGAGTGCCTCTGATTCACACACACTTGCATGATTGCACACATACACAACTTCAGACAGTGACTAAGCAGCAGTGTCTCCTTGAGCAAGGTCCGCTGCATATTGCCAGACACAGATGGGCTTTGTTCGCTCAGCATACGCTGTCCTGTGCGAGCTATCGCTGCCAGTGGCTCGGTTAGACGAAAGCAGAGTGATGCGTGGAGGAAGCTTAATCACTGGATATGTTGTCACATCCCCAGATGTGGAACCTGTCTCATTAATTTACTACCTTGGTGAGAAGAGTGGGCCACAGCTCCCCTTCTTGCCTCTGTAATCCAGGGGACATATTACAAAGGAAGGATCAAGATTTGACCACTGATGTCATTTAAGATGTGTCATGATGCTGAGATCGAGTTAAATAGATATAAAATAAACTAGAGTTTAGATGAAGAATATTGTGAAATGATGTAATTTCCTCTGTATCATGTGAAAACATGCACTGCATTAGTTCTAATCCTGTTTACCTGCCCCCTGTGAGCTGAATCTTTCATCCTTAACACCTCCTCTGCACAGAAGAGCCCCATTATGTGGGCCACTCCACTACTTTAAGGCGCAAGTCCCCTGATGTAGCAGGGAAAATGGGTTATTTTCTGTCACATATTTCAGAGGTAACCCACTTTCGTTATCCAGATTACACAGAAAAACCACTCCTTTGTCTTCACCCCTACACAGCCATAGGTGATTACTGTTTGTTTTGTTCCTTATTTTATTGTTCATTTCTGTTTTCACGCCCCACCAGAGGCCTTAAGCTGTTGAGCTTAGCTCGATCACACTGTAAAATAGAACTTGACCGTCTCATGCCAAAGGACTCTTCTTGCTGTGAACTGAAGACTCACACAAAATGTGGCTCTGTTAAACATCAACAAGAAGACACACACACACACACACAGGCGCACACACACACGTTTGCTCAGATTCCAGCGTGTGGTGTCATTTACAGAGCAGGACAATACCTGTCAAGCCCTTTATCACAAAGGGCTTAGAAACAGAAGAGGCCTGCCTCTATGAGGAAAAGCACCTTTCCCTTTTGATATCTTTTCTTCCAAATCTTACTGGAATTATAGAATTTAAGGGTTAGGGTTAGATTTAAGACCCCAAAAAGTTTGGGTCTTAGTTTATAACTGTTCTAGATGAAAAACAAGCAGGTTTGGGTTAAAAAAATAATAAAAGAGAAACAAAAAAAATGGAAATTTGCACTCAGTTCTTAGTTTATCCTGTAAACTCTCCAGGGAGTAGTCATTAACCTTCAAATCACACATTCAGTTTAGCAGCAGAATATGGCTTATATCAGACCATGGCGCTACAGCTTTTTTTTCCCTCTTCTTTCTTTGTAAGACTCTTTTTTTTTTTTTCATTTGTATCTTCACAAAGAATCTTATTATCCCTTGCTCTGTACTATCACATGACTGCTTAACCTTAAAGTGAAAGAGATGGAGTCAGGGCCACCGTTTCAAACAGAGGAATCCACAGTGAAAAACATCAGTCTCGAGCGATGTTGAGGTCAGGTGTTACACATGCTCAGTCCTGCAGTGAATCGAGCTATTGTCTTCATTTTGTGCAATCTCTCTGAGTTACAGAGTGATAGATTTACTTTAAGTGATGAAGTCACCTACATGTCAACTGCCAGAGAACTTTGTGTAACATCTGACTTAACTGGAGGTGCTTAGGTTAAAGATGCTGGTATCATGTTGCTACTTGTCTGAGGTGACATTGTGATTGGATTTTGTGATCGACAGATAACTGGATGTTACTTGGAGGAGGAAGGGTTAAAGGAACCTGTCATCAGGCATACCACGATTCACTCAACTCACGATACAATGTGAATCACGATTCACATCATGTGCAACATAAAATTAATTTACAGGCAAATTACAGATTTGTTTTAATTTCTATCATTATTTCTCTTACACAAATCCACAAAGCCTTTTCCTTTTTAAGAATACTGTAGTGTTTTCTCTTACGCTCTTTTCAATACAGTCAATTAGAACTAGCAGCAAATTACAAAAAAATGTATCAGTTCTCTTCTTCTTTTAAAAAAAAAACACTATTTTTTCTTATCCTCTTTATACCTGCATAGCAAATGACTGGAAAGTGGAAACTGTTTTATCAACTCTTAAATCTGTCAAATCCTGTTTTTGTTATTTCTTTTACTTTTTTTTTTTTACAATAGGCCTACTGCCCTCTTTTCAATAAATCAGTACAGTATCAAGTTTTTTTTCCTTTAGTACATAACAAGTCAACTCTACCTTAAGCCAGGCATAAAATAAAGCATTATACAAACATAACAAAGCTACTCTTTTCTTACACTCTTTCTAAATCAATACTGCATCAGAGGATTTTTTTTTTTATTCCTGAGGTAGATAAGTCAGGCACAAACTAAAGCATATTTATTTTTGCCTGAACAAAATTTAAATACCAACTTTACCAATTTACCATATTGGCACGAACATAGGACAACTCTGATTTTAAGACGACTCCTATTTTTCAAATATAATTTTGGGAAAATAAAAATGTGATGACAATAAGGAAGAATGGTACCGTACTTAAGGTAAGGTTTGTGTCAGGTTTCCATGTTATTTAAGACTAAGGTTTAGTACTATTTAATAAACTGTATTCGCTTAAAATCTGAGACTATGACTCAGTGAATAAGCAACAACCATGTAGTTCAATAACTGCATTAATGATGTCAATAACTGCTTAACCATCAAAGTCAAGTTATATTCGGTTTTCAAGAACAACATTAATAATTCAGTTTGTAAAAAAAACAAATTCTGGACTGCAAAAAAAAAACTTTCTAACCCATTTGCTCGACTCGGTCGCATGATCCTCCATGTTAGATTCTGCTCGCATGCACTCACTGAGACGCTCCATTGACTTACTGTTTACTTAGGTGCGGCTCCATCTAGTGGCACAGATGTGTAACGACAATAGCAGGTAGCATGTCACAGGTAGCGCGCATATACGTTGAACAAGAATGTAGTTTAACTTGAGTGCGCCATCTGCTGGCTTGGAGGCCACATTGCGATTCATGGCTTAATTAAATTGATTCGAATCGTATTTAAATAAATCGATTTAAATCGATTTTTTTAAAAATCGCTGCTTGCCTACCTATCATGCTGTCTGTTTTGTTGATACCAATCGGACTTTAAGACAGCAGATGGGTCTCATATACATGCTCACTTTTCCTGCACGCTGCATAGTGTACTATTCCCTGCCAGCACGGCCATGGCTTAATGTGTTTACTGGTCCCAGTATGGCAGATGGTATAATGTCAGTTCTTGTTTTATGTTCATGTTTTTCTTGCTGCCTCAGCAGCAGACTTCTCTGGTTTGTCGCTGATTTTCCATTATTGCCCCTACCTTAAGAAAATGATGCCTGTCAGTATGCTCACTATAATGTGGATTTGGATGCTTGATCAAGCGAATGATACTGAGGATACCTCTGCCAGTGTACAAAGGAATATAAGGGACAGATATTATGACACTGATGTTATATCATAAACATTTGAGTTGGTATCAAATTGAATGATAGAGAGGAACATTGGTTTAAAAAGGCAACCAGTATGTTCAGTTGTGAAAATAATAAAAGACAGCTGTTGTTGCAGAGCTTGGGGCAGATAAAATCTGTTTATAGACTTTTCAAATATATTGAATTTCCTTCTATTTAAAAAAATGTCTCATAATTTGTGATCACATTCAGCTTTGAAATGAAATATGTGCAGTAAGAATTTACTTTACTAATTATTTGTGAGTATGTGTTTTCAGAATGAGTCCTCTCCAGGGAATTCCCTAAAGTGGTTGGACAGAAAACCAGACAGGTTACATGCATGAGTACAAAACCTACTTCAAACATCTGGTTGTTCAAGCAAGGCACTGAAATGTTGTCGATAAATAAATTAAGCACTGAATTCCACTTTCAACATGAAAAGAATTTTCATTTTGAATTTTTAGTTTGAAAAGAGGAATGGGTTTTAAAATTGTTAATTAACTGAACACAGTCAAAGACAAGAGGACTATCTGACACAAATGAACATTGCCCTCCTTACCTTATTGTACAAAATTCTCCAGACCTCCCTCTTCACTTTTTTCTGGAAAAAAAAATCTGAACTACAGAAATGTTATGATGTCTTGTCAGTTTGAGTTGTAGTTTCCTGAGTGTCCTCTCAGCAGCTGTTTGAATTTTCATAATGTTTTTGCAGATGTTTAGACTAGTGGCTCTTATTTAAGTTTTCAGACATGTGTACATGTACTCCAAAGTGCAGTCTGTTGGTTTGAGCTTGAATAAAAACATGTCGTAACCTGGGCAAAATGACTAAAAGGCTTATTGTGCAATTTTTTCTTTTTTTTTAACTCTGCTTCTTCTCTCACTCATGTCTGAGAAACTAATTTTTATGTCGCTTTTAAACTTGAAACAGGAATGGTGTGTTACACTCTTTGATCCTCTTATTTCTAGTCGTCTTCTGGATTAGGGATGTTCAGCTAAACATGTTCATACTAGATAAAATTTCAGACTTAGATAAATTAAAGTTTCAAGGCAACATAGGAAATGTTGGTGGAGCTGCCAAAATTATCCACTAAAATATTTGGCCACAAACACCAGCATTACCTTGATGTCACATAAATAAACAACTATGTTACACACAAAAAGGAGGAAGGAGGAGGATGGGAATCACCCACCCATGGCTAAGTGGAGTATGGCTGAAGTTGGCATGTTATTCAGATCATAAATCAAAATATGTGGCAAAAGAATCTTTTTTTTTCTAGATTATAGTCTTTTCATGGTCTTTGGGAGCTAAAGGTGAAATCTTGACTAAAATTCAATTAATTGTTCAGCCTTCCAAAACACATTACCTCATTATTCCTGTTATTCCTCATTGAAGTTCAGCTTCTTGCACCATTAGGTGGTGGTGCATCCTGCTGTTCTGCAGAGGGCGCCATTGCTCCATTTCATCAGTTGCTGGGCAACACCTCTACGATCTAGTTTGCACGTGCTTTACAAAATCTGATGTTCACGTTCTATTCACTCATCATAAATGGTCATTTTAAAATGGAACTTACAGTTTTAAATGTAAAATGACCTGCCCTGGTGCACATATCCCCTTAAATCCACACACATCCTCTCTGATATTGCACAGCCTGCACCCCTGAGGGCAGAAATCAATGGAGATGAATTATCTAACGAGCAAGTTTCTCTTTCACTGAGATGTCCGGTCCCTTAGAGTGATGCTGTGCTGCAGCCTCCTCTGAACGGCTGTGGCAGCGTTCCTGAAAGTCAGCAGCGATTCTGGAGAGCAGCCAAACTCTCTCCAAAGGTGTGTGTCTGTACGGCTCTTTGAGTACTTGAGCCTGTTTTTCCTTCACAGCCAACAGCACAAGGAGTAATGTTGATACAGGATCGCCTGTGCTCCGTTGATCCAGTCAGTGATGGGGCCATCCACTCTCCACACATTGTGACACACTCAATCTTTTTTTCAGTAAGGGAATTCCAGTGAAGGGAAAGGGCCCCGCGTGATTTGCGGGTCCATGCGGGGCCTTTCATCTTCTGGGTAGTCAGGCTTTGATGATAAAGAGGAGCTGCATACATCAAAGCTTCTCCTTTACCTAACTTTAAAGTAGACTCCAGATCATTCAAGCAGACTTGTTATCACACTGAAACTGATACATGTAATAACAATGCAGACTGCTGAGCAGAATTACAGCGTCATTACATTGTCTCTGTGTCTAAATTATGACTTTGTGGCTGTCTGAGCAGGTTTTTCATGCCGTAAAACTGAAAAAAATGACCTCTGGGGGAGTTTCTCTCTGGTTTCACAGCTCTTCACAGGCTGATGTCATCAAGCTGAACAGATGTAACTCAGTACTTGCCGTAGCACAGCCATGTAATCGACGTCTTGTGATATTCAATTTGTATGAGTCATGTTGTGTTTTTTTCTTTTCTTACTTGCGTGTGACTACATAAATCTGTAACTTCAGTCACAAAACATTGTGTTTGATCTTTCAGTCACGACACAATCTACCAGTGTGAAGTTTCTGCCGTGTTGTGATGTACTGTTAGCAGGGGCTCATTTTGTGGTTTGCTGGGTCTTTGTTGCTGTCCTTTTGCAAGTGATTTGTTAGAAAGTGCAGAAATACACAAACAGCTCTGTAGCAATCAACAGTACGGACTTCTGCTTGGCAGGCCGTAATCACAGAAGCCTTGATCAGCTGCATTTGACCTTATATTTGTGTGTTTATGTGTGTGAGTGTCTATTTATGTCTAGATTGTGTATTTATGCATGTAAATATAGCTGTGTGCGTGTGTGTGTGCACGCATAATTAAAGTGAGTGGGAGCTGTGGTCAGGTTCAGATTTCCTATTGGGTTTAATGACAGTCGAGGTGCTCTGTTTTGGTTTTGGCCCTGGCTCCTAAAGGCCCTCGTGTGTTTCCCTGCAGAAGGCTAAAGACACCTTTTAGCTTTGAGTTTAAAAGGCTATAATAAGAAAATCAGAGTGCCAATTAGGGCTGATTAGGAGTTAAACATGTAATCTGCATGGTAGTAATCAGCTTGTGTATTTTCATTAGTTTGTGGTCTTTTTTTATGTTGCTGAATGTGAATCTTGTAAATAAATACTGGAGTCAAAGACATAAATTGTGGTGTATAATAATTGCAAATCCTTTTCTGTTGTTTTGGGCGTCATTCCTGCAGATCGCTGCTCCCCAATTCCGGTCCTTGTGGCCACTGCCACTGCTTCTTACGCCAACATTGCTGATTCATATTAACTGACTTGTGGAGACCTTAATAACAAGCTGATGGTGGTCCATTGATTTGAATCAGGTGTGTTGCCAGCAGGAAAACATGCAGGCAGTGGTCCTCAAAGACCAGAACTGGGGATTACTGTTGTAAATAATGTGAAGTTGATGTCATCTTGCACTAAATCTTGAGTAATTTGTGCAGGAGTCTGCATACTAACCTTCATTATTATGTTTTATACATATACATACTGTAAAACTAACATCAGTGGTCATGTCTCTTTTAATTTTAACTTGATATAATGAAATGTTTAACATACTGTATCTGAAAGTAAAAAAACAACAAAACACACCTATTTAACAAGTTTCAGTATTGTAGAAAATCTACAAAAACAGCTTCTTACATGCACTCAGTATGAGTCCAGTAAATTAGGACACAGAAAAATGTGCTAGAACATCAGAACATTTGCATGGAACATGATTTCAGCACAACGCTGGCTTGTAAATCAGCAGATCTTTCACACTGTGACTGCACAACTGTTCAGGACCTCACGTGGTATTGTAACTTCTAAACTTGTACAGAGGGCGTCCCCTCAGTCCCAAAACATGACTTACACAGGGCAGGAATCTGAGGTAATATAAGGATCAAGATCCTTCTAAGAATGCAGTCCAGCACATGGATCTTTGTTGTTTATCTTGGTCCTTTGCAGCATAATTCACTGTCTCTCAGTAAGGTAGATTTCTCTGTCTCCACCCCTCCCCTTCTCCACCATATTTGACCTTTTGATCACCTTTTTAGCCAAACCAAACCAGAGTTAGCCAGCCACACGTAACAAGTGGAGCTTCCTCACAAGGTAATACTCCAGTCCCAACATGCAACCCGTTATATTTATATTCTATCAAGCAGCTTCTTCCAGTTTTTTCCCTTTTTTTAGGGGGTCACCACAGTGAATCACTGTGTTCCACTTATTGATCTGGCATAGGTTGGTGCCCTTCCTGAAACAACCCTCACTTATACTCGGTTGGGACCAGAACAAAAAAAAAATTAGCTTGTGACCCCTTTTTTTCCCTAATGTGCCAGGCAATGTGAGGTTTAGTGTCCTCTCCAAGGATAGTTTGATAGTTTGAAGATCTTCTGATTGTGTGCGCTGACCCTATCCCTTGAGTCACAGCCACCCCATTACTATTATTATATTTTATGCACCCTAAAATGTTCTATTGCTAGTGTAACATTTTGATTCACTGTGTCAATGGGTTAATTTTGGATTTGTTTTTAGTATTTTTTTTTTTTTTTTGAAAATCTAATTCTGATTTACAGTCTTGTGGTTTCCTTGTTAGTGGGGCAGATGCTATAAATCTTTGCTTGATATCTGTGAGGCTGGTTTGTACGCAGGTTTGCTTCATAGTGATTTCAAGTAAAGGAACGAAAAAGACAAATGAATTACAGTATTTATAGTTGTTTGTATTTTTTTAGGGGATGAGAATAACTTTTTTCACTTAACTTTCTAAATGTGCTGATGTTTCATATGCAGACATACACAGAAAAATGGGATTTATACAATCCCCAGTTTAGACAAACTTACTTGGAAGAGAAAATGAATGCAAAAGTCAAAATTTCACCCAAACTGTTGGTTTTTCAAACAAAATGACATTTTGTAGTCAACTTACTGATTGAAGCTCAAGCTCATTTTAGAATAAAGAATCTGACAAAAGCCTCCAGGTTATTACAATCGTGATCACAAACTGTGCTTTTTAGATTTTCAGACAGAAATACAAGTTACAAGGAATTTATCATAAAATTAATCCAAAAAAGGAACACGAACAAAAGGTTTTATGGCAACCTATCAAGTTGTTGGAGAAGTTTCAGGGAGACATTGGTGTTTTATATGGACGTTTTTTTTCCCTTTCTAAACCAATTTGTGATCAACCACCAAATAACGTTTTTATATGAGAACTTAAATCTGCCATAGAACTGTTTTTCTTGTTCTTCCATGTAGAAAGCACCTTCCTGCACTCTTCCCCTCGCTTGGGCACCAATATTAGCTAACCTTCACCTCTGACTCAGTGATGTTTCCTCCAGCTGATTATATGCACGGAGGGGAAGTTTTCCATATTCCTCCACACATCCGTTCAGAAACGACAAAGCTCCGGGCATTGTGTTAAAAACAGTTCAACCCTCTCTGAACTCATTATACCAGGGTCAGTCCATTTTTCTGTGTGCATGTTCCCTGTTTTGATCAAACCTCAGAGCTGGTAGGGGATTAGCTGACTGTGTAATGCTCTGGTTTCACAACTTTCTCACAGCAGCCAATTAGCACATCTGGCTCTGCAACAGTCAGTAACTGCTAATCCTTCCCCCCTTGGGTAGGTAATTGCCATTTAGCCTAGTAAAATCCCATGAATCTGAAGACTGTTGGGCATTTCAACTAACTGCTAATCCCCCCCCCCCCCCCCCCCGTGGCTCTGGGCCAAGAAACATTGACGCTCAATGCTTTAGGTGGTTGCCCCCCAATCAACAAGCTCTGTCACTGAGATAATGGCTATTTTCTATCTGTTTTTGTTCAGCCGCTAAGTTTTTGATATATTAGTCTTTCTGTATTACAGCAGGGAGATTTACCTGCAGCACACCCTCTGCTTCATGAAGCTGCTGCTGCTGTAATATAAAACCTAAAGGTAAAATAAATGCTTTGGCTGACTTTGAAATAACACTTTAAGCCCTGAATGTCTTTTGTCATTTGTTTATTGTAAAAAAGAAAAGCCTAAAAAAAACAAAACATGCATGTCTTTTAAGAAGAAAGATGAGAAAAACTAACTACTGCCATTAAAGTTTTAACAGAAGTTCAGTTCAGGGGCGAGCAAACTTGATTTCTAGTAAAATGAATGTCTTTCCTGTTCAGCAACCTGCCATGTCAGCTCTCAGAAGGAGTTGACTCAGGAGGAATTTATACTTTTATTTGCATGTACAGCAGATGGACAGTCTCTCATGAGAGTTTCAGAATAATTTGTGAGCCCATTTTACCCCCCCTTTCCACCTCAGGAACAGTAAATCTCTGGGTCTCGCTGCATTTGTTGGTGCAGACAGACGGGTGATTTAAACTCCTCAGGTGGAGACTTTTCTTGGGGAAATGACCCAGCTTTCCACCCCCACCCCCACCCCCAAATTTGGGGCTCTCATTGTCCTTTTGTTTCCACTGTTTGCACATAGATATATTGAAGTGGTTTAGGGTGATGGAGAGTCATGTGCCATGTGGTGCTGGAGAAGGATGGTTTATGTCACAGCAAAGAGAAGGGTTGATCAGCCTGGAGCTGTATTCCTTTATAGAGCGACCATCCTCTGTGATGAACCCTTGAAATGACCCAGTACAGAAGAATGTGTGTGTGCTTTAATTACTCTGGCTAAGTGAGCAATAACGTGACGCTGGTTTCCTGTTGAGGGGGTCGGCTTGTGCTTCTCTCAGTGGGATCTCAGCCACGCCACATGGAAGGATGCACACTTCTCTCGGAGCTTCAGCGGGACTCGTATGAGAAGAATTTGAGTGTTTTGATCGAGGTGCTCTCTACTTTTTCTGATTCCGCTGAGAAACTGAAGCAGGTTGAGCCGCTTTTCCCAAACAGAAGCGAAACCATCAGTGGAGTTTATGTTTAAGTCACTTGGAGTAAACTTTGGGACACAGTGGATTTGACGCCAAGAGGCTGGAGATTGGGAGAAGAGACTGCTTCTGTCTGTTTTAAGTAGTTTTTTATCCTTTAAGAACTTTCTCTTTTTTTCAATTTGTGAAGTCTGGGTGTGACGCTGAACGCACCTCACGGGGAGTTCAAATTTTTGTTGGATACTGAAAGATTTTCCCCGAAAGCCCGTCGTATTAGATCCATATTTGAAAGGACACGGTGTGTGCTATATAATAATGCATGTCTCTTTTAATTTTCCAAATCTGCATGACCGTGTGACCTACTGAATTCCACATTTCCCTCTCTCAATATCTGCTCATGAATCTTTAATTTCAAAGCAATGTAAATGTCACAGCTTCTAAAGATGAAATGTATCAAGGAGTTGTGGGATTTAAGTGGGTGTTACTTGACATTTCATGGTGGATTTTGAGTCTCAACCCATGAAAAGGAGCGCAAGTTGACACGTTTATAATTTTAGGTGTTATTAAGTTAAAAGAGAACAAAGCTCCCCACCCTGTTACGCCTGCGTGCTGGTGCGGCATTTGCTACTTATTTGTTTAAAAGGGCGTGGGTGCTGCTACAATAATCTCGCCGTGTCCCCCCCACTCTTTCTTCTCCTTTTTTTTTTATTAAAAGTTCATTATCAGCACCAGACGCGCGTCGTAGGGGTTAATTTAGCACCGAGTGGGGCGCGTCAGGGCGCGCACAGTGGACTAGTTGTGCCGATCGCTCCCGCAGAGGCGATGCCCTTTTGTGGAGAGGTCTCTTGTCGCACAGGACAGACGGCATTCACAGACGGGACACAAGGACACAAAGAGAAGAAGTGCATTTTTGAAAAGGCTCCATTCTTCCCCCGCTGCCTCCGGGTGTTGACTGTGGGTGTTTTGAGAGGATCTTTGTTGCCCGGAGAAAAGTAGAGGAGAAGAATACGCGCCGTGAACGAGTTGGGGGGATTTTATGGAAAGGGTTACTACAGTGCAGTCGATGCTGTCATCCACTCCACCTCAGCCTCCTTTCTTGGAGTTACCAGTCTTGTTTTGGACGAGGTGAGGGACTCTTACGCATCGTTTTTACGCACTGACTGTACAAGTGGCGACTGCACAAAACTGTGAAAATGAACTTTCTGTCCGTGGTTGCTGCGGGGTAGAGGTGTGAATTCAGTTAAACTCGACAAGAAATCCTTTTTTTTTTTTTTTTTTTTTGGTTAAGCTGCCTGAAGAATGCCAACTGATAAATACACAAACATGGAGGAGAAACTGTGGATACTGGAGGACCTCAATATGATGTACATCCGTCAGATTGCACTCAGTCTGCAGGTAAAAAGTGGAACAAAACCTTTGCCAGTTGACCATCGCTTGTCTCCTAGAGGCATTTGCATGCTTTCTCATGTTTTACATAATTTCAGTGGGGGAATATCAGTGAAAGAGTGTGAAAGAACGTGTTCGAGGTTATTTCACTGCCTTTTTCTTGAAAGGTCTATATAAAGCACACAAACTCTCACTGATAAGGGAGATCTATTTTCAGATGTTTGCCCTCAATCACAGTGCGTCTCTGTGTTAACTGACAGACCATGCAGCTGTGTTTTGGCATGCTGTAAAGTTAACTGAGGGGCAGCTTGAACAGTCTTTCTGTGTGACAAACAAGTGGCGCTGACGCTGGTGTGGTCTCTTGCTGTACAGATGGCAAAGCTCTCACTGACAGCAAACAGAAAACAACACTGCATGCCATCCATCTCCTGCTCCCAGTGTCTCTCCTTTCAAATGGGGCTCTCTCACAGTCCACAGCTGCACATATGGGCCTCATAATTCCCTGTGTGAGTTCTGTGTACATGTGTGTGAGAAGAGTCAGTAATTATTGTGCTCTAAATAAGGAAAGGAAGTGTTTAACATAAGTATATGCATTTTTTAATTTTATTATCTTTTACCTTTTTGCAAATACAATCTCTGCAAGCTCCCTGACAATCAACCACCAAGCTTGAATTAAAACTAAAAGATGTTTACACGGAACACACACGTATTCGTATAGTGAGATATGAGCATATTCCTTACTGTGAAGTGACATGGTTGGCGTAAAGATAGTTTGAAATCTTCAGCATTCTGTCTGGGTTATAGTGGTCTCCTAATTCTTGAAATTCTGGATGGGGTGTAAAAAGTCATCTTTGATGGCGCCTGTGGCGTGAAATGCACTGTCTCAAACAAGCTGTCACGAGTTCTTTCTTTTCTTTTCAAACAATAACCCAATCAAACTGTAATCAGGTTAGTAGATCTCATCACACTGCCTTCTTTGATGAAGAAACTTGTTTACTGCTTGGACACAGGCTGGAAAAAGGTGCTTTGTGTGATAATTAAATCATGGACATGGCTGTTCTGGTGGAATTTGGGTGCTGTCTCAGCTTTAGATCAATTTTTGCTTATTTAATTACATGGATAGACATGTGTAACAAATGAAATTTTATTTAGCCTCACAGGAAAGATGTCGAGTTACTTCTGCTTTTCAGGGAGTTCAGAGGTGAGGATCAGATGCGGAGGCTCATTACTCTGCATTAATCATCAAAAATGTCTGGTTTTTTTGAACATTTTTTCTGGAGGACACTTCTTGTTTGCTCACATGCTCATTCATTCAGTCAGCCTCTCCTCTTTCCTTTCCTCCCCCCATGTCTCCTCAGCCTGGGTGGGTTTATGAGACAGGGATTCTTTGTATGTGGCTGAGCTGCATAGCCCACAGTGTAACAGTAATTTCAGCAAGCTATGTTTTTTTTTTTTTCACTGCAGGGTATTTCATAAACTCCTTGTTTGGGTAACAGAGACTTTTGAGTTATTAAGTGGTAAAACCATTCTGTTCATCTTGTTTTTTCCCCCAAAGCTACATACAGTATATCTGCTAGTCACTCCCACACTTTTCTTAAGAGTACACATATACATTAATGACAAATACGGAGCCAGTCTTGTTTGTTGCTGTTTCAGAAGATGAGATGATAAAAGAAAAAGTGACAAGATCGTGCATATACAAAGTTGCAGCATTCCTCAGGGATATATAATTACTGGTGGTGGAGGGGAGAACAGCCATTGTGTTATTTTTCAAGTTCAGTAGAATGTAGCATTTCTGCTTTTCAGGTTTTAACAAGTCTGTTAGAATAGCAATAGCTGCATTCTTGGCTCCAGTGCCTTGTTTTCTTTTTTCTTCTTGCTTTCTGAAGCTCATAAGACAGTCTCTGTTCTTTAGTTGTGTATAAATGGCAAGTCCACTTCTGTTGCAGGATGCAGGATTTGCCTCAGAGGAGAGGTTGTTGATGGGAAACAGGAAATGGTCATGTCTAATTATGGTTCCCACTGGGGCGGCAACAAATTGTCATTGAATCCACTTCCAAATAATAGAAACCCATACACTATTTCCTGTTGTCAAAAACCCAGACACTCATGTTTTATTGTATTAATTTCATATCTTAATACAAGTTTCCAGCCCTTTTCACCTTCTCAACTTTAGTCTTTTCCAACATTTACACTGACAGCATACAGAGTGCAGATGGACTCTTTACTCATGCTCTATTATTAGCTTGCATTTGCATCACAGACTTAAATGTCAAGAGTCGTAAATGAGTTTCCAACATTTGTTTTTGCCCAAGTGACTAAAACAAGATGGGTGCTGGGCGCATAATTCTGCATAAGTCAGTCATTGTGCATGAGAGCACATTTCTTTCCCTGCGTGAGTTTGAGTGTGTTATCTGGCTGCTGTGGATCATGCCAATGATATCATGTCAGTGAATGGCGAGATACTCCTTTTTGAGAGTACACGCTGGTGAGTGAAGACAAATCAAGCCATGCATGTTATAAAAAAAGAATCCACGTCAATAACAACCCAGACATGGTCCACAGCTGAGAACTGAAGTACTTGTGTATTTAATTGTATTTGGAATGGTGCAAAACAGAACAGGTCTGTTTTAATTTTATTGCACAGTCAAACACCCTTCCTTTCAAAGTGCCAGTAAACAGAGTGATACATTTCTGTATTGAACTGTAAAACTGTCTGAACAAGTTCTGTAAAAGTTTTTTTAAGCAAACAGAGACATGTTGATCCCAACATGCTGTAGCAGCGGTAGCTTATGTCTAACCTTGGTTGACTGTGAACTCATATGGGGGTCAGATGTCAGTTTTTGCTGCCTCACCCCAGGACTCATGCTTGAACTCTTGCACACTCCAAAGCCCTAAACTTAGCTCTGGCAAGGCCTCTAATAGTTTTAAAATTCTGGACACTGCTTGCTGGCCATAAATACGCACTGACTGATATCCGTGCAACATCTATTCCTCACATCTCAGAGCCCCTATCAAGCTGCTTCAACTGTCTGAGTAAGAAACAACACCCCAGCCAGATCATTGCGTTCTCTGTTTGAAATCTCCCTGACGTAACTACACTGGAATAAACTTTCTGTTTGATTCCATTTGTTCCTTTGCACAAATGATGTCATGTGTCTGAAGACATAAACCATTTCCTTGTGGAATATAAATCCCTCCACATGCATGTATCAGCGCTAGTAATGCAGATTTCTCAGCTACAGTTCTGTTCGGCCCCAAAGGTCTCTTGGTTTTTGGAAACAGGGATGTCCTGGAGGGGCAAAGGCCAAATGGGCAGCTGTTTAGCCTGGATTCGGACAGGAAACCATTTTCTTGTTCCTTGTAGATGAACCGATGAATCTGTGCTCCAGTGACAAATTACAGTGAGAGCAAAGGTTAATCAAATTTGTAATGTGACTGAAAAACAATGCATGTAGGGTTTAGTCTAAATACACTGACTTACCTGACCTAGACTTGTTGTAGTGTGTTGTTTTATTTGTAGTTTGTGACTATTGGCCTATTTTTTTCTATATCATCACCATGAAAAAAATACAATGCTGTGAGTTAGAAATAATCTAAACCCTACATTAAATTGAAATTTATGCAAAGGCAACGCCTTGTTATGTTGACTGTTATCATTTTAACACTGAACCACCAAACGCTTCTGAAAGGTTTTCCCTCAGTTTGATCTGCATTTATTGCAGGACACACTTTTATTTATTTATTCATTTACTTTAGAAAGGTATTATGGCAACATTCAGGTCAGGATCTGTGATATCAGTTCACAAAGCAGTGAGCAGTTGAAATGTGCTCGTATGCATCTGTGCGTGAGCATGTGTGTGTTTGTGTTAGTTCAGCTGGGAGGTTGTTTAGGTAGCCTAAGCTACAGCAGACACAAGTGGAAGGCGTGTCAAAGCTAATAACACTTGGCTCTCCTGTGGAGGATATACAAGTCGCGTAGATGCTAAAGCACATTCCTCCACAGCGGACTGGTTCATTCTGCACCACTCCCTGTTGATCTCATCCATGTGTGTGTAATTTCTTTAGAGGGTATGTGTGTCAGAAAATATTTGAATAGTATTGTAAACTATAAAATCCTTTAATGAATAAGAGACATTAAGTTTATCAGCCTGGGTTTCAGTGAGTAAGAAGAGTTTTGTTTATTTTGTTTTTAATGAGCCGTGTTAATTTGTTTTGAATTACACGAAAGGCTTTTGAAGACTTGGTGTATCAGGCTAAAATGGATAGATGTGGCTGTGTCTATTTACTCATAAGAGTTATGTGTTTAAGTCTGTTTGCTCTGTGTGTGTTATGGATTAAAAGTGTATCTTTGGCATTTGTATGTGGGATTGCTACAGTAGTTTGCAGTTCTTCCAGTGGTGTTTGCCAACAGTGTGCCTGGTGTGTGAGGAAGAGAAAAGAGGAGGCTTTGTATTGCATTACGCACACCTACTGCTCCCCACCAAGCTTTCCTCTCCCTCTAGGATCTGGCTTCACCTCTACTGACTACAGTCCAAATCTGCTGGAACCCCACCTCATTTCTGATCCCCAACATTCCTCATACCCCCCAGATGTTACCGCAGTGCTGTATCTCCTAACGTAACCTTAGTACTCGCCCCAGCCATCTTCCATTCAGCGGTTAGGAGGAACCATACAGGTCTGAAAAGAAACTCTGTATGAGCAGGAATCAGTTGGATGCTGTGGGCTGATCCAGCTTCCTTTGAAAAACAGCAGGCATGAACTCGGGGACTGGGAAGGAGGAAAAACACCCAGGCAAAGGTGTTTTTTTTTTTTTTTTTTTTTTTTTTTTTTTTGGAACAACAATCTACTTCCCTGCACCTTTGCAGTCTGCCTGATTTTGTCTCTTACTCTGTCTTAACTTTTTGGTATGTTTTTCTCATGCCACTGTGCTAGCATTCAACCTTTATTTCCACAGTTTATCTAACTCTTCAATTTAACCTCTCTTTAATCTTTCCTAATAGAGGCTATCTCAGTACTGTGAAATTGTGCTATTTTTATCCGCTAGGTGGCAGGAACGCAATTAATTTTAGGCTTTGTGTGGACACAGCCACTTCCGGTAAAGAAAGCTATAAAGCAAAACTAGAGATACAGATAATTCATTTCCACGTTGTTTTCTACCTTCAAACAACCATGGTGTACTACTGTGACGCTGCAGAGTGTAAATAACATGGATTCAAAGCAAAGATGCTACACATCTATCCCTTCATGGCTGACGTGATGTGGGTAAAGTGACCTAAAGAGGAGATGGAAGACACTAATTCAGTGTTAAAGGGAGGACAAAATGAGGAACAAGTGGTGATCCTGTTTACTTTGCCTGGAAAAACCGGAGGAAGCCACTCGTGTGAGGAAGATCAGAAAGGCGCATATCTGCAAGGGCCCAGATGAGTGTGAATGCTGCCCCCTTACATGTCATAATCTGCCATGTTCAGGTAGCCTCCGTTCTTTCTGCTTTCGCCTGAATCATTTCAGTTTGAGACAGTGGCTATCATTGTAGAAGACTGGATTCAAATACATGCTTATCTTTTAACATCTGTGTGATTTATATGTCACTGTTTTTATCTAGGAATATTTTAAAAGATTTAGATAATCTGGAGATGGATGTAGTGCAGGCTGCTTATGAGATTGTTGTGTTCGAGACTAGAGATGTTCCGATACCATTTTTTTCCCTCTTGATACTGATTCCGATTCTTGAGCTGTGCGTATCGGCCTATACCGACTACCGATCCGAGTATGATGTTTAAAAAAAATTGCCAAAAAATTTCCTGACTGTAATATAATTATCATTGTTGTAAAACATGAATAAATACAGCAAATTTAAGCCATTTATGTCTATATTTACTTCCAAATAGAACAGTATAAAACAGTATTGCAAAATTAAAAATTATTTCTTTTTGCTGGTGTAACAGAAGTAACCAGTAAATAAATCATTAAATATAAATTACTTGGTGTCAGTTCGTGCCTGGACTCCTGTACTCACCGATACCAATACCGATACCGACACTGGCATTTTTAGCAGTATTGGAGCAATTTCCGATACTAGTATTGGAACAACACTATGCATTATAGTATAGTGAGATGCATTATAGTACAAAGAGCACTTTATAAAGTGTTTTAACCGTCGATATCATGTTTGCACAATTTATGCTTGTGCTTGTGTGGAATCTATTTGTGATGTACATAAGTGCGTGTATGGTCTGTCTCACGCAGTACATGTATTGATTTATGTCATCCTTTGAGGATTATGCAAAGAATTTGTGGGTGATTTTAAGAGTGTTTATTTATGTTTGTTTGCTTTTGGTGTCAGTTTCTGGTCTGTTTATCCATGTCACCAATGTTTCTCTGCAAAGAGTGCGTCCTGGAAAACAGTTGAAAGTTTGAAGAGGCACAGAGCAAGTGTGAAGGAAGAGCTCTCTAAGATAACAATTACCTCCATTAAAATTCATTCCCTGGTATATGTTGTGAAGCAGAGGGCATGAGTAGCATCACCAGCATCAAGGGTTATGTGTTTTTTAGCGATACAAGTTGATGTATCCAACCAGAAAGCCAAGCTATGTCATTGAATCACTGCTCACAGCAGGACTCTTGGTGAGTGTGTTGCTTTCAAACTGATAGTAGGATCACTGGTGGGTGGGTGGCCGGGTTTGGCAGGTGGAACAACTCTATTTAGCATTTGCAGGGCTGCTGTCTCACCATCTGGGGGTTTATACTGCTTTTGTCAAGGACTAGTAGTAACTACTCACTTTAAAGGATACTCATTCTGAGGAAAAGAGATCTGTTCTTTGTGTGTCTGAAGCAACAACCAAATCACTAATTTTGACACTTTGGTACCAAGTTTTTTTTTTTTTTTTTTAACCTGACTAGTTCTCTAAAGATGTCTTTCAGTGAACAGCTCAGATTTGTCCGTACAGTGCATCACAGACCCAGGTCAGAGTAGAATAATCGCGCTTCTACATCTATGTGTCCCAAATTTCATATCAGGCTGCACTGGGTAACCACCAATAACAAAAGAGGGATGCCTAGTGGATGAAAGGCTGTGTGGTGAGGAGGAGAGGAGTGGCTGACTCCATCCCATAATTCTGGCTGCTATGAACAGAGGTTTAAAGACATACTTAGAATGGGGTACTTTTTGAACTGCACTCACATGGCATTTTGATTTTAATTTAGAATAATTATTTCAAGAAATTGTGTCAACTTCAGAAAGAAGTAGCGGAATACATCTCCTTTAATGATGCAGTGGTTTTATTGTCTCTGTCTCCATGTCTAATTTCTATGTCGTTTATGTGATCTAATGAACACTGTGAACAATTTGGCTGCTTTAGAGCTGGCAACATTTGAGTCACATGAAATGTAAACTGACAGAGGCAGCTTCTAACTTATGCTGTGAAAGTCAACAGTTAACCTATATGTTATGAATGTCTGACTCTGAGAAGATGAATGGTTGTGCTGTTAAGAGTAACCTACATTTGACCTCTCACAAGGGACTTAAAGGGCTCTGAGGTGCCACGGAAGCAGCAGCAGAAGCTCAGGTGGAATGGAAGGAGCTGGAAGGGGGCTCCTCTTTTGGTGTGGGGTATTGATAGATATGACTAAATTGTGATACATTTCCCCTCACTAGGAGAAAAAAAACAAACAAAAAAAAAATGTCCACCCATGATGAGATCAGTTTCTGTCAGATACAAACGTTTGTTACTTGAGGTGAAAGGTTTGGGCTCTCTTTATGAGAGCCTGTGTGATTGTTAGGAGGGATAAAACTCTTTGAAGGCTGGATTAATTTGACTCTTGAAAGTCTTCTTGTTCCGGATATTCCCATTGGATTTACATCTGTGTGCTCTTATAGACACGCATGCAGCCACACACACTGCTTTAACTCTGACTGTGTGCCTGTCTTCCACTGGCCCTTAAGTGAAACTAATTAAGAAAAGCTTCATCAGGTTGAGTTGAAGGGTGTCTCCATATGTTAGCATAGTATAGGTGGTCGAATCTTCACCCTCTTAAGAGATGAAAAGGTTAATCCTTTTTACCTTCACTAAGACAGACTAAAAAACTAGACAGGGCTTCCTATTGGTTCTGGGAGGAAACATAGCTCATTATGATAGGCTGAGATGCAGACCAGAGACCCTTGTTAACCCCTGTTGCAGCAAGTGTGTGTCTCATTGGTTAGTATGTCAGTGGACACAGACTGGCTATTTGTTGTTACATAACTATGAGAGCAGGTTACTTCAGACACTATTTTAGACCTGCGAAATAACATGCACATTCTGCTCATATCATCACCGTTGACAACCACAGCTGTCACTCTGCGATCCGTAAAGACCATCGGTCAGTATTCATATATATCTCTGGATCTGATCCCGGCTGATGTAACTTGAATAGTACAGCATTCCTGTTGTGACCACTTTAATACTTACACTTGTTTTTAATCAAAGTTTTTAAAGTGTCGATCAATATCAGCATTTACACTTGTTGTATGCTTCTTCACAAGGGCATAGCATGTATTCACTGCTTATATAATTTTGACTTAATGGCTGAACTCAGCTTCAATAAGACAATTAATATCACCTCATTAATGTTCTACTGATATTTCTTCTTGGGGTCAGGCTCTAGTTCACTCTCAGCATGACTGATGTTAGGAAAGAGCATGAAGTGCTAAACAGAACGTCAGTTTACAGTTTTCAGCTGTGAAGGAATCAGAACTGTAGATGCTTTCATTCATTTGTATAATACACAGCTCGAACAGTTTCTCACACATAAGGTACAGTTAAGTGGTGAGAATGAAAGAGAAAGGTGAAGGATGTCATCTGAATTTTTGCAGAGGTTGCCATGACCTCATATGGCCAAAAGAGGGCTGGTGGGCTGGAGGGAGTTTTATCATTTGAGAATTCTTTGCTCCCTCTAAGTCAGATGTAAAATCTTTCTGTTGTGATGCAACTTATGAACAACAGAAGTCAATAGATGCAGCATATCATAGATATGACAGATAAGGTCTCACTCTTTTTTTTTATTACAAATTAAATATAAATGATACAGAAAACAGGTCCTATAATTAGATACACAACAAGCTCCTCTTTGTCTACGTCGGAAAGGATGGGAATTTGAAACGGATATTTAGTAGCCACATGGAGGAAGAGGAATGTGTGTTTGGGGAAAATAACTGTTGTCAGTGAGTCAATAGGAAGTGCTTGAATCTCGGGGGGGGGGGGGGGGGGGGGGGGGGCTGAGTAGGTTAGTCTGGCTGGAGGAATGTCCACTCTTCCTGTGAAATATAGTAAAATGAAACATGGGATGATGCTACCTGTCATTCAGGTTGTCCAGCTGAGTTATGAAAGACTGAACCTGACTCTATTGAGTTATCTCTTATCATTTATCCAGACCTTCTGAATATTCTCTATTGTAGCTATATGGATAGTCTAACCAACCACAGCTTTTTTCTGTTATATCTGTGTACCTCTCTTGGTATTACTCACACATATAAGTGAAAATGGGCCTCCAACAACCCCTGTGACTCCCTTGTACAGTCAGTTGCTTATGAAACCTTAATCTTATTATCTGTGGGATATTTACAGCTTAGAGTCCTAGATTATCAAGGCTCATCTTGTTTTTGTTGAACACACAGACAGGCAAAGAGACAGATTTATTTATTTAAGGGGGTTGATGGCAAATAAATGGGTGGTGTTTTGTGTCTCCTTCCAACTCAGGTCCTCTACAGAGGCCTGGGAACCTGAGGGTTCTGCGCAGGATCTTAGTTGTTCCCAGTATCGCACTCTTCTGGACAGAGATCTCAGATGTTGTTCCTGGCATCTGCTGGAGCCACCAGTCCACATTATGGGTTACAAGTCTCAGTGTCTGAATCACTGCTGGCACCACTGCTGCCTTCACACGCCACTTCTTTTCCAGCTTATTCGTCAGCTCTTGGTATTTCTTGAACTTCTCGTGTTCTTTATTTCTGATGTTGCTCAGGATAGCTTTATCTACAACTGCTGCTGTCCTCTGATGTTTATCCACCACCACTATGTCAGGCTTATTAGCCATCACCAGTTTGCCAGTTTGGATCTGGAAATCCCACAGGATCTTGACCTGCTTGTTCTCAATCCCCTTTGGAGGTGTCTCCCACCTTGACCCTGGGACCTCCAGTCCATACTGGACACAGATGTCCCTGTGTATTATGCCTGCTACCTGGTTGTAGTGTTCCATGTATGCTTTGTCTGCCAGCATCTTACATCCTGCTGTGATGTGCTGCACTGTTTCAGGGGCGTCTTTGTGCAGCCTACATCTGGGGTCCTGTCTGGTGTGGTAGACCCCGACCTCTTCAGATCTTGTGTTTAGGGCCTGTTCTTGTGCAGCCATGATCAGTGCGTCTGTGCTGTCTTCAGTCCAGCTTTTCCAGCCATTGGTATGTTTTTCTGATGTCAGCCACCTCTTCAGTTTGGCAGTGGTACATGCCATACAGGGGCTTGTCCATCCATAAAAGCTCCTCAGGTTCCTCCCCCATGTTAGATTTCAGTTGTCTGAGGCATTCACTTTGAAGATCATCAGTGGGGATCATCTTCTTAATGTATTCCTGGAGGTATGCTGTTTCCTCCTGGATCATAGCTCTGATGCACACTTGTCCTTGGCCTCCCTCCCTTTGCTTATTGTACAACCTCAGGATGCTGGACTTAAGGTAAAAACCCTCTATCTATTGTTGTATTGTGAGGAGTTTCCTTGTCTTGGCATCGGTGGGTTGCATCTCTTCCAATGACCAGGATATTATGCCAGCGGGGTAACTGATTACTGGGAGGGCATAGTTGTTGATAGCCTGGATCTTGTTTGTCACATTCATCTGACTCTGTTGGTATTTGGCTGTGGCTGACCACCGTGCTGCCTCCTTATGACTGCCATTTGCCTGTGGGATCCTGATGCTCAGGATGGAGTTTGTACCTGTAGCTGCTCTTGTTGATGATCTAACTGAGGGTGTTCAGGCCTCTCCAAACCACCAGGGGGGACTTGTGCTCACCTGTGCCACCGGCTTCAGGTTGACCTCCAGAGTTGTCTTCCACAGCGTCATTGAGTTCTTGATGAAAGCAGTCAGTGTCTTTTGATTTTATACAACATCAAGCACTCCAGTATTCATACATATGGCGCTTAGTCATAGGCTTTCTTGTAATTAAATCAGGCAGTGCACAGGAGGGTGCTTCTGGACTTGCAGTCTCAGGCAACTGCTCTGTCAATCAGTAGCTGGTGCTTGGCCCCTCTGGTGTTACTGGCAATCCCCTGCTGTACTTTGCTCTTGTATTGGTCTATGTGCCGCTTCATCTTTGTTGCTATGATGCCTGATAGGAGATTGCATGTGGTGCTGAGGCAGGTTATAGGCTGGTAGTTGGATGGTATTTTTCACTCCAGGGGGCCCTTCATGATCAGGACTGTCCGGCCATGGTTGAGCCACTGTGGGTGGATCCCTGACCTTAGCAGCACAAATGAACACACAAAGGCGTGAATCATGTTGGGTCTATGTGTGTGTGTGATGTGTATATATATATATATATATATATATATATATATATATATATATATATATATATATATATATATATGTATGTGTGTGTGTGTGTGTGTGTGGGTGTGGGTGTGTGTGTGACACACACTGAGCAATGTGCTCTGATGCATCATTGCTTCAATGAGATGGACTTTGTGGCTCTGATACTATAAGCCAAGTCAGCCCACAGACAGCCTCTCTCCTCTGTCCCGATCCTCCTACACGTAATCTGCTGCATCTATGGACTGCACTTCACTTCTCAACTCACCCACTAGCAACACACAACAAGCCAAATTCTGTGTGTTGTCTTCCTTAAATGAAATTGGGATGTAAGAAATTTTATCTGGTCACATTTGAGATAAAAAATTAGGAATACTATTTTATACAAAATATTTACTTTTTGCAAAAAGACATTTTCATCTCCACCTTGCTTCTTGTAAAAATGTCCTGGACAGTGAGCTTTCCAGATAGATTTCCTGGAGCCAAGTTCTCTGCTAATTAAACCCAACCCCTGTTTTATTCTCATATTCTGTTCCCATCTGCCCACAAAATCACTCCCATTTATCACCAGTTGACAAGGTGATGCGATCAGCTACACAGCAAGTTCCCAGTGAACCCAGAGACCAGGCAATGAGGAGACAGAGAAAATGTAGAGTTACGCTGATGAAGATTATATCAAATCTATATTGCTACCTTGTATAGTTTGCATTCACTCTCTAATTTTGTCATGTTATGCCACATATTATCACACAGAATTTATATTGTGGAAGGAATTTAAAGTGTGCTGAATTTGTGTCTAAAATAGTATAAATAACATTCTCATAGGGATGAACATGTAAAAGTAGTACTTTAGGAGAATGACACAGCATGTCTATGGACGGACTGCTGAATTTTATCCATTAACTGGTATAATTAAGATTCTTATTGCATGTGTGCCTTTCTGCAGATAAATGTTTTGTTTGCAGTATGCAGCAATACAAACATTATATTGTCCAGCGTCTTGCAGGAAAAAAAAAAAAGTTGAGTCATAGCTTAAAAAAAATAAAAACCCAATTTTCCACTGTGGGCGGTGTCGGTTTTTAACGGTCACTGTGCATTTTCCTGACAGGCTCCAACCCTCTTCAGACTCTGGCCAAACTTGGGGCTGCTAAATCCTCCTTATGTCAGTTTGTCACGAGGAAAGGGAGTACTCAAGTGTGCCTGTGTGGAGTGGCCCACGTTTGATTTCTAAAAATGTAATACATCGGAAGGCTGAGTGCTCCCAAAGCTGGGACCATGATGCTCTCCAAGGACCCGCGGAGGTCCCTGCTGGACACCTCCCTCAGAGACACGGGCTTCTATAGCATTTCACTCTTCTCTGTTTGCGCGCAGCAGCACGCGGATTAGAGAAGCGCACACACACACACAACACACACACACACCCGCCTTCTCAGAAACGGCTCTCGGTTGGTCCATCAGTCGGTCAGTCTTTATCTGTCTTTGAGGTGGAAGTGGTCGTGGCAGTGCGCGCGTGCGTATGTGTGTGTGTGTGTGTGAGAGAGAGAGAGACTCCAGACTGGAGCAACTCGGACGGCGACGACAATAACGACGGTGCCGATAACGAAGACAATGCAGAGGAGTTCAAACTCTTGAGCGCTTTCCTTCCCACACCAGAGTGGCGCTCGTGATTTCTGCACAAATCTACGACACTTCTTGGACCAACAGACAGCAGAAATTATCGGATTTACGGCTGATAACTCGGGTCTGATTGTAAATGGAGCTACCTTAAAAAAGGAGGATCTGAGTGAAGGTCTTGTTACGTGGTGTGTGGGACGCTGACCGGACCCCGCGGTTGCGTAACGCGCCCGTGCGGCCAGTCCTGGAGAGTTGATAGAAGAAGCGTTGCTCTTTGAAAAAGGATGAACAACTCACTGAATCTAAGGGTAAGAGTCGCCGTTTTGGACTTCTGTGGAAAAATAAATGAAAACAAACAAACAAATAAATAAATAAATCGCCGTTGGGATCTTAGGAAAAATGTCATTTTTGTTTTAATGCGCGTCACGCAGCTACGTAAGACACGATGATCTGCGATTTCACGGTAAACCGAAGAGCTGCAGTTTCTAACTCATCAAATTAGCTTCAGTTGATTGAATCATGTCTGCTCTGATAACTGTTTCCCTATCCAGAAACCACGCAGTCCCACCGAATGAAAGCTGCCGTTTCCTTTTTTCTTTTTTTTTCAATAGACTCGTTTTTTCCAGGTCTGCATTCCTGGTTCCCAGTGTGAATATCCTATCCTGAATCAAAAAAGGCTTTTAATTGTTTTTTAACTGATTTGGGCAACACAGAGGATATCGTTCCCTATTTTTACACTTATGCGTATGGTTCACATTGCTCTTAAAGGGACCACGCTTCCCCCAGGTGCAGAAGGATTCAGTCATGCTAAACCTGTTCTCAAAGATGGATTTCCAGGAGTAATTTGTATAGAGTTTAAGAAAGCCAATGTGAAGATTTATTTGTAATTATTTGTAAGAAAAAGGTCTGCTGGTTGACTAAGATGATGCTTGGTTACAACATATCTCAAATCCTACCAGTTGTCTCTGACTGGTAGTCAGGTGGATCAGGAGTTAGAATAATTGCATTTATTTTTAGGGGGAAAAAATCAATTCATTCATGTGGACACACCAGTCAGCTCCCTGATGGCAAGCATGTGACAAAAGTGCAGGATATTCTTGCAGTAATGACTTAGATGTCCCAGTCATGAATCTTCCCCTTCACTTGTGGATAAATCTTTCCTAAAAACGTCTTGAATTGGCCGCACAGAAAAATAGCCACACTTGTATTGAACACAGGCAGTCATTCTGGTTCCTTAAAGTTTGACCACCAGGCTGATTCAATCTTATCTAGTTCTTTATCACCACTGAAACTCTGTCCATCCATCGATTAACCAAACTGCTGAATTCATCTTTTCCTTGATTGCCTCCACTTTTCTAGATGAATAGCTGCTTCCTGATGTGTGTGTGCGTGTGTCTGTGTGTGTGCATGTGTGTGTGTTCATGCACATTTGTGTAACAGAGCTAGATGTCAGATTTTTCTTTGTCTCATGTTGATTTCAAAGGTCACATGCATCATTCAGATATTGAAAGAGCAGGACAGATGTGATCTTTACATGGGGTGCAGGCTGTCAGTGCACGTCTTCATCTGTCTGTAAATCCATTTATGCAGTGTGTGTTGTCCTTACCGCTGTTGCAGCCAAAGCCATCTCTGATCATTAGTACGCAAAATACGCTGATGTGCCTCAGCAAGCGCTTATTCATATTTTCTTTAATAATTCCAATGCACCTGTTTACTGCACAGTTTACATCTTACACGCTTAAGCTGATCTAAAAGAGGAAGCATTTCTGTTGCTCTCTTTGTGGAATCTTTTGTCAGTCCTCTAGTAATGGAATTCTTGGCCCTCATCTTACAATCAATAACCCCTCTTTGGGTGAACAAGAGTCCCTTCCTGTCCACCCAGCTTTCTCTCTCTCTCTCCCTTGTGAAAATGGGTATCACCAGTGTCTCCTCTGTTTGCATCTGTTTTCCTCCCCAGCCTCCATTAACCTCTGCAGTCCCTTTTTTTTTTTGCTTTTGGCCTCCTCTGGTCCTCCTCCGTTCTGCTGTGTGCCTGCAGTAGAGGTCATTCTGTTTTCCCAGCTGACATTGTCCATTGCATTTTCCCAGGAGGTGGCTGCCGAGACTGAGATAGGCGAGACTCTCTCAGTCTGAGAAACACAGGTGGAACTGCAACCCCATTACTCTAAGTTGTGCATGGCGTGACAGCAGCTGTGGAGGAGGATTTTGTGTGTGTGTGGGACTTTCTCCTTGAGCCAGTTGTGTGAGTAGTGTAAAAAATGAGCCACTTATACTCTCCTCCGCCTCAATGTTGTTCTCGTCGCCCACCCAATTATAGATTTATTTATTTATTTATTTATTCTTTACTTAAATGCATTTATACACTCTCTTGCTCCTGGTCTTTCATGCTTTGACATAGTTCTCATCTTCTGCTTTCACATTCTGGCTTCATGAGTCAAATATAGACTAAAGAAAGCAAAACCAAAATTACCTCGACATGGCATAGTAGCGCGCTCTTAGAAATGCTCTGTACTGTTTATATTTGTTGCCCCTTTATTTTTGCCCAAAATAAAGTGCTTCAAAAGTATATTATTAACATTCTTCTTCTTATTATTATTATTATTATAATTATTATTACCATTATTATAAAGAAGAAGAAGAAATAGGATGGGTACATCTCATGCACAATGACTGATGTGTGTTGTGGGAATTTCATGGAATTGCATGTTTATTTATGCTGCAGCAGAAAGATTTTTTTGGATTCAGTGGACAGTGACAGGAATGGTGGACAAACAAAAAACTGAAAGATGAACAGAACAACAGACAATTAGAGAGGGGTGATAAACAGGCACTGCAGTGTGAGATTGTCATGTGATTGATGGAGGAAGGAGCTCAGTCTCTCAGGACAGATCTTCAGACAAGAAGCTAAAGCAGAGTTGTTGGCAGTAGATCACACTCAGACTTGTTCCATGTCCATCTATCATGTCTGTCTGAGGAACCAGATGCTGAGCTGTCTGCCTTTGATACAGGCCTGTCTGACAGCCTGTCCAGTACCTGCTACTCACTGTGTGTGCTTCTTGTCTAAGGTGTGTGTTTTCCCTCATTTGACTCTTTTTCTCTGTGCTGTCAGTCTCTGATTAGGTTATGTTTGTTTAGAGGAAATGCTCTTTTGTTGCTGATATAAGTAAAACCACAATATGTGTGTATGTGTACACGCTAGATTAAAGAAGGTGCCAAATAATAAGTAACCCTTCGTTTTGCTCACATGGCCCTATGAAATGCTAACATGGCCATGCAGAATCAATGAATAATAGCAAAGATTCAGTTTAATGCAGCCTCACACATTCACACAAACACATTTTCTGCACAAATGATTCCACGCCACCCAGCACAGCTCATGGATCAGTACAGCACAAAAATAAAGTAAAAAGATTGCAGTGCACACATATTGATTGTCTTGCAAATGGTCTATCTCGAGCCATGTCCTCCATGCATTTTTGTTCTAAAACGTGGAACCTTTGGCATTGTTACACCTGGATCCATTCTGCTCTGGGTAATTTACCCTGAAAACTAGAAAGTCTTGCATCTGTTGCAGACTCTGTTTCAATTTATAAATACAGCTGCTGCAGTGTAAAGTGGAAGAACAAAACTATAAACGTTTGGAAATTATGACATGATAGCTGCATTGATTCACTGATTCTGATCCTGAGTCACTGCATATGATCCATGATCCTCCAAGCCTATATCATGTGACAACACATGGATACGCCACATTATTGACATAAACAAGAGTTTATGTAATGGTGGGCTGTTTCACACCATTTTGTGTCAGGTATCTGTGAGATTATGTTAAATACCAGTATTAGAAATGCTGACAGTTAGCCTGGTTTTGCTCAGTCACCTGTGAAATAAGTTGTTAAATCTCTGTTGTCAACTCTTTGAATAACAAACTGGTCGTGTTAATGTAAATTGTCACCAACCTTTGAATCCACACCCTTAAAATTTGTTATTGAGATATGCATTTAATCACATTTTTGTCTATGTGCACATGCTGTCAGACTGGGGAGAAGCTCCTCCGAATACCACACTGAGCATTCAGTTACTGCCGGCCATTTGCTCTGGAGTATTACCACAGTGGAAATACTTGACCAGTATAGGCCAGTTCTGATATTTTTAGACTGACTGGGCCATGAGCCAAGCATGTGAATGTTTTCAAAATGTGAATTTTCAAGGATGGGAATATTCACTCTGTTGGCCTACTTTTTATTTCTGAGTTGAAAACCTCAAGTGACTTTGGATCAAACTGTGGCTGAACTAAATGATCTGAGACCTTAGTTTTCAACGTAAGAATGGGCATACAAGTGCTTATTTAGATGCTTTGATCATAATTGGAGAAAGGCCCTGTCTAGATCCAGCTATTTGGAAAAACTCAAGTTACCTCAAAAAAATGAGTAAATGAGTGTGAATTGTACAAACTTGTGTTGATGTACACTGTTTGCTATTCCCCTCACTGGCCAGGCAGACAAATGGGATTCAGTCCGATCTGTAATGTAAGACCATGGAGGCAGAGAGCTCCGCCCATGTGTGTTGGCTTACACTGCGGTTACATGTCAGCAAATAGAGGTTTTAAAATGTTTATGTTGCAAGTATTATGTTGAATTGTCTGTTTCTGTGTGTGTTTGGTGTCTCTCTGTTGATGAATGGTTGAGTAAATGAGTGAGCAGTGGTTTGTGTACATAAATATGCACACCCTCACACCACAATGAGTCTCTTAAGGATGTGCTGGAGGGCAGAGATAAGAAACAAACACACACACATTTGCTGTGATTAAGTTCTGTCTATTGTTCTCTTTGCTTTTCAATCTCAGTTGCTCTCATCTGCCTTCTTGTCTTTCTGTCTCATTTTCTGGCCGAACTCATGCACATTTGTGTACACACATGCAAAGCAAGGGCCCAGTGGTAAACGTGGACCATTAGCAACTGGAGCCGACGAGGGCAGTAAAAGTGGCTTGAGGGTGTAAACCAAGTGGCAGACTCGGGGACTGAGTGGATCTGACTGTGCGTGAGTTCTTCATGGCATTAATGACTGTCATTTAGCAAGGCAGTGAAGCCACCGCTACTTTACTCCTGATTTTCATTTAGCTGTTGATTCTTCTGGTATGCAATAAGTTATTGTAAGTGCAAAGTTGTGAAGTTGTTCTTCAGAATAATAGTGTGCTAAAGATCCGATCTTAATCAGTTACTAGACTGTTCACATTTCTTCAGGATACACTTCATGTTAAACTGTTTTAGTGTTTTATGTGTCAGACATAGACAAGTTACAAATGTAAGGAGAAAACATTGAGTAATATGTTGGACCATGATGGGCTACAAGAGCAGCTTTGTTACGTATTGGGCTTTGTTCTGTGGCAATCAGCTATACAGTGCAGAAATTAACAACTCAAATCTCCAGTCATCATTTTTCAGTACAGTATTCTGCTGAGAAACACCAGTTTTGTTTTGTTTTTTCCTTCTTTTTTTTTTTTTTGTTAAGTTACTTTGACATCTGCCACCTATTTAAACCAAACACAGTCCTCCAGGGCAACAGCACTACCCTAAAAGGGACGTGTGTCTGTTACACTATGAAAGCAGCTCAGGAATATCTTTAGAAATCAGCCCTTGAAATCCCCAAATCCCAGTCCAATCAAGCATCCTCTGGATGCACCTGACCAAACCCAATCCATGTAAGTCCCAGCTTGCAACTCTCATTACCCAAAGGATTTACTGCCAGCCTCCCAATGCCAGACACTACAAGAGACCCCCAAAAGACCAGTTTCCTTCTCCAGAAGGGTCAGAACTGTTCTGGTGATTCAACATTGATCTGCACAGTTGTAGGCAGGTAGTTTAAACAATGTGACTGAGAAGTCTCTGGAATACCGCTGTTGGGATTAAACACCAGTCTTCTTAAACATAACCCCTTAAATGAGTGTTTTGGTGGTGGTGGAGAACATTGTCTGACATGTTGATCCATAACTAATTGAGACCACTCCCATGAAGCTGTGTTGCATCGGAGAATGAAGGGCGTAACTGTTTGGTGTCAGTAATTCAATTCAATTCAATTCAATTTTATTTGTATAGCGTCTGTTACAATGACAATTGTCTCTAGGCGCTTTACAGAGACCCAGAGCATGACCCCCGAGCAAATATCATTAACTAAGATTATAATATTAAATCCAATCAGTGATAATGGCAGGTAAAAAACTCCCACGTAGGGAGAAAAAAAACCTTAATGCCAAACAATGGCAAGGAAAAACTCCACTTTAAGAGGAAGAAACCTTGAGCAGGACCTGGCTCATATGGGGGGACCCTCCTGCCGAAGGCCAGCCGGGTAGAGAAAGAAAAGAGGGGAGACAGGACAGAGAGGATGTAGGACAGAGAGAAGATGGAGGACAGAAAGAGGAGAGCACACAAATGACTAAATACAATGGCCATATAAACATAAACAGATGGAGGTAGCAGCACTGGGATGAGATGGCCAGAGGACCAGGTCGCCGATCACCACGTCAGTCGGCCCCAAACACAAGTGGAGGAGAACCCCGGGATGGACAGAGGATGGAACTGCAAGTCAGCATGAAACCCAGGACACTCTGGCCTGCAAATACACAGAAAGAAAAAGGAGGCAAAACCAGCACAACAAACCAGAGGAAAGCAAAGAATATGGGGCACAGTTTCAGTAACAAGGTGCTCCCAAATAATTATGAGCTGGAGGAGGAGGAAGGGAGGAGGAAAGGGAAGACAAAGGAGAAAAGCAGTGGAGACACCACTCAGCAGATCATGTTGGTGTCCCCCTGTAGCGTAGGCCTATAAGTACGCCTCCCCTAAGGGGATTCATGGACCAGAACATTAACAACTGAATGCTCCCCAACATCTTAATGGAGCCATCTTACTGTAAGTGCTCAGAGCTCCGGTTTGTCCTTCAAAAAAGTCACATTTGTGTTTGTGGTTTTCATCAGCATAGAAGCTAGAATCCTCCCCAATTCAGTTGTTAATGGGAAAACACAGAGTTATGCCTTATCTGTCCCTTTTTGTTTTGTTTTTTTTTTCTTCTTTTTGGTGATTTCACCTTGAGGTTAAAGGACAGTAGGATATCCTGTCACTGCGTATAAATATCGCATGCATGTTAACCCATGTTATGTCTGCACTTTTTAAGCTGTTTGCATGTAATTTAACACCATTAAAGTGACTACAAGAGTAATCCTAAAAAAATGGTAGGGTCAGATGGTTATCTGATTATAATCATGTTAAGCAGTCTAATGTTAGGTTAAGGTCAGGGTTAAGGTGTCATTCATTCCTGGTGAGATGACATCACATAGCCTAAATGAACTGTTATGGGTAAAAACTACTTTGCAACAGCATAGGAAATGACTTCACACACTATTCATATGCTGTTTTATGATAATAGGCTGAGGACTGTGAGGCAATTTAATGATATCTGGTTTGGTTGAACTCAGCTCAGAAATCCTGCAGCTTCATGAATATTATAATGAAGTGTATTCACTTCATAGCTCTCACTGGTCGATAGGAGTTCAAGGACACATGCACACACTCAAGTTTGCTTCTATATCTTACTGGGGGCACTTCATTACCACAGTGCATTTTCAGCCACAACTTTAACCATCTCAGTTGAATACCTAAACCTAACGCTCTCCCATACCAAACTCTTACCAAATCCTTAAAAAAAGATCACTTATACAAATTACAATTCCCCTATTAAAAGGAATTCCCCCATCAATTGGAGTCTCGTCCACATTATGTCCTCATCATATTATAAACACACACACGACATCACCATAGAGTGCATTCTGCACTTTCTGTTTGTTTAACTTCATCCTTCTTTTTAAAGTCATTTTGACAAAGGAAAACCTCTCCTCTTATCCATCAGATTTCACATGGGCAGCACATGTGGTTACATACACACGTGCAGCTCTGTAGTTTAAATAAAGCAACAGTGATAAATAATGAAGAGGGACAAAAAAAGCCTGAACAGAACTCTTGGCTATATGGGGATAAGAGGGAGTATTCCTACATACAGTATACAAAGAAAACAATTTCATTTGCATGGTGTACGAGGTTTTGTTAAGGTAACGCAAAATAAAACTGCAAGCTTTTTGAAACCTATCTGAAAGGGTGCTTTTTCTCGATAAGCATTTCTTGGAGAAATGCTTTCGCATGTGTGTGGTCTTAGCGCCATTAGACTTGATAGCATGTCCTTGTTCTTGCAGTATAGGGAAGCAAACCAAGGCAAAGGACAGCAGAGAGGGTAGTTTGTCTGGTTTGCTTGTTAGACTGGCTGAGCTAATTAGTTCAGATTTTCTCAGCCTGATTCAGAGGAAGAAAGTTTGGGATTATTGAGACAAGCAGTGTCTCAATAGTGTATGACTATCTGGCAGCTGAAAGCTTTCTGTGGGGGCAGGGGAAGGGAGTTTGCTTCATTGATTTGCTCAAGTCAGCAAAGAGCTTTACAAATATGCTGCATACTAAGTGTTTGTATTGGAATGTCTTTATTCATATCTTTCTTATTAGCTGGGAAATTACAAATGCGGATACTTTCCAAATTCATTCTTTGATCCCCCCCCCCCCACACACACACACACGCACACACACAACACACACACACACATATTCCTAATGTATAGAGGAGCTTGCAAGTTGCATTGGAAAATGTGAAGGAATACAGCCCAATTTACTTCTGTAAAATACAAAATTCATGTTGCTCTGCTAATCAGACCAAAACTATCCACCCAGTCTTTATGTGTCTTACTCTTCTCCTTAATGCTTTCGTGTTTCCCAGAGGCGTAAGGTAATGTGTCAGTCTGAGAACTGTCGGTCACTGTGACAGCTGGCACACAAACTAGGATTCTTGGGAAAATAAAATGATTCTTTAAAGCTTAAAGTGTTGTGTGATGCACTTTGCTCAACCCCCTGGAAGTGATATCCACAAAGGCGATAAGTAACCATTTTCTCTTCACAGACAACTGCCTCTAACTTGGTGTTATAGAGAAAGACCAAGCTGAAACTGTGGAAAAATATGTGCGGAATTTCGGATTATAATGTCACATCAGTGCTTCTTTTTTTTTTTTTTTTTACCCATGTGTATCATTTATGTGTTTAATCCATTTTACTTGATCTCCCTCTCATGGGAGTACTTACATTACGCCCTCATTGACAGAGATCACAGTTGTCTTTGATCAAGTGCTTTGAAAGAGCAGCTTTATACTAATTTCTCTCTTAAACCCTTTTCTCCCCTCCCTATATTGTCTTCTGGTTAATGGAGAAATCTAATCAGTTAATAATACAGGATCAAGTTGTGTGATAGATGATGGCTGTGTTTCCACCCTGTAGTGCACAATATTTCTAGTGGCAGTAAAGTCCATTGAGGAGATTGCAGCATTATTATTGCATGTGTGTCTTAATTCATTAATTGACCTTTCGGTAAGCACCGCCCCCTTCCTAGTTGCTGTTGCTAGGTCGGACAAACGTTCTGCTCCTGCGTTAAGGACTGTGTTAATTCGCTATTTTTCCGATGTGTATCATCAGTGTTCCCTTTCCCACCCTCCTTGCTGCTAAATGATGATAGGCATTGGAAAAATAGCGAATTAACACAGTCCTTAATGCAGGAGCAGAAAGTTTGTCAGACCTAGCAACAGTAACTAGGAAGGGGGCGGTGCTTACTGAAAGGTCAATTGCCTCTTGCAGCCCCTGAGACTTTCCAGTCCGCCACTGTACTGTTGACTTGAAAATAGAAGTGGCTCAGTCAATAATATCTCTCAACCCTGTTCTGTTCCCCTCTTCCATTGAAGATCTGGTTCATCTTTCTTCAATTTACAGCTGTGAAAGAAAACAGAGCGCTATGCCAAAACCGCCCAAGAATTTAATTAATGCCATTACATTTCCAGCAAATGTGTTTTGAGAGCCTCTTAATTGTCTATTTGGATCTTTAAAAATGAGCATGTATTGTTATGTGTCTTCTTGGCATTTAGTCTTTGAAATCAGAGATGATTTATTGTCCACTTTATTATGTTTCAACATGGTGTTATTCTGTTTTGAGTGCAGCCTGCTTTCTTCTCTCTGGTGAAATGGAGGAGAATCTGTTTGTGGTTATTTTTGCTTTACTTCTGTTATTCATACTAAATGCAACTTGTTGACTGTGAACCATTTTCCAGAACACAGGTATTTATGACTGTGCTCTGGAGCCTCTGTGCAGGGTTTCATAAATCTATACTCTGCTGGGATGTTAGTTCTAACTTGGAGTCCATGCACAGTTACACAGTGGTAATGCTAACACACATGCACACAGACTTCCTATTATCATACAGCATCACCTTTACATTGCCTTAAATAATTCAGAAGCCTGTTTTTCCCTCCTGCTTATCCTCCCAGCTCCTTGTGTTCTCCTACATGAAAATGCAAACCTGAGCTGAGTGCACACAGCGTGTATGGCCAGTCAAGCTTTAGTGTGCCTATAAATCGCTGAAGTGATCAGAGCTTGGCAGACTCTGAGATCCCTGTGCTCTCTCGTAGCTCTAAACAAATCTGTTTTATGGCTTGATACACGCTCAGCTGTTTCTCTCCTTAGGGCTTCTTCCAGCAAAACAAATGCACTTGCAAGTGCAAAGTGCACACATGAAGGAAATATACACTGATTGAGTTCTATGCATGCCTACACAGGTAGATTCTTCCACTCCTTGCATACACTTGCATCATGATTTAGGGCATGGAGATGTGCATATTAGTTCCCTCTTTAGGATTTATGCAGATGCAGTAAAACACCCTGCCATTGTGTCATGACAGCTGGCTGCAAAAGCACTTGGACTTAGCCTCAGAAGCACATGTGGACAAGGACTTGCACAGTTGTGCCCGCACAGTAGTTTTCCATGCAAGCAGAGAGTGAAACAGTTTCTATTGTCAGCAGATAATTGGATGCATAAGTTGCTGGGAGGAGGGAGAGTTCACTGTGTTCAGACTTTTAAGAGTATGCCAGTCCACAGATGAAGCTCTAACAAACCGCCTCACTGATGACATTCACCTCCTCACTCCTAGACCAGAGTACGCTGTGGGGTTTTGCCCTAGTGGGCCCTGGAGCACATGTGTAACGTCATGTGTTCCTGGGCTTTGACTGTTTTGTAGCCAGCTGTGCCGTCATAAAAGGTGATTGCTTTTTTTTTGGGACCGTCTCTCTCCCCCTCCTCTCTGTATTCCATGACTAGTACCAAACCAGTTCCCTTCACTCTTGTTGTGCCCTCGCGTCCCAGCAGCAGCTGGAGTCTTGAACACTGGAGGGATATTGTTTGGTGAATGGGATCATTGTTTTTCAGGGGTTTGGGATTGGTGTGTGGGATTTGTCTGTTTACTCCTGAGCCTGACTCCTTGCTGCATGCTATATGAATCATTGCACATGATTGGATGCATAGCATTGTGCCTCGGTGTTAGCCTGTGCAGGGCAATGGAAACGTTAATATATGTTTGACGTGTGTGTGATAGGAGAATGAGCTTACAAAAGCTTTCTCCATCTGTCTTTGCTGCCCCCCTAAACTCTAGTTGTGTATCCATACTCAGTTTTGATTTTATCTTTTACTTTAACCCACTCTTAACTAATTTACGAGTTATGCATTTCATCTGTTTATTCATCTGTTACTCTCAACTACTCCCTCCAGCTCTAAAGTGCAGCCGTGCTCTGCAAGAGGGAAAGTAGCGGAAGAGGGTGGAGAGAGGCGAGGCACATAGTTGTGGCTGACTAATTGAAAGCCAGCAGTTTGGTCAGTGAAGTCCCAACATATGGGAGTGGTCAGGAATTTGCAAATCTTTGTTTTGTCTGTGCGGATGTGCAATAGCGACAGATCCCATTTGTGTCAGTCTTCATCTCTGGCTATGATGACTGGCAGATTGTACCAGCTATTGTGAGTGGATGAGCTTGTTCACTTGTCCAGTTGCTAGTGTGTGGAAAAGTATGCCTTTTTCTGTTCTTGTGTAACAGTCCATGTGTTGCTATTGCCCACTTCTCACGTTTCTTTTCTTATCAGCATCTTTCATTCTCTCACCAACTAGTTGTGTTTTTTTTCTTTGTATTTGGTCATTCAGCTGTTGCGTTTTGGCTTTTCACAAGGCTTCACATACAAAGACAAAGGTGCTATGAGTTTTTGCTGACTATATAGAAACCAGCATTTACAGTGCCTTGCGAAAGTATTCGCCTCCCTTGAACTTTTCAACCTTTTGCCACATTTCAGGCTTCAAATATAAAGATATAAAATTAGGGCTGGGCAAGTTAACGCGTTATTATCGCACCAGCTTTGGTGCCGTCGGCTGCGGTGATCAGTGCTGCGTGCTTTTTTAAGTGTGTGATTAAATTGGTGGTATTGTAAACTCTCTTCTTACTTACCCCTCATGATATATCAGCCTTCCACATCGTTTTTAAGTCGCAGTCGAAGCGTCGGTCTTTGTAATTTTATAGTGCTGCCACACTGCTGACATTTTTGCTAAAGTTTAGCCTGACGCCGCCGGTCTTAAAACTTTTAAGGTGGATACAAGACAGCGCCGCTGGGAAACCTCATTTTAGTGCAAATTATTAAATGTATATAGTTTAAAAAATATTTTTGTTTGTGTAATATGATTACTTTATTAATTTGTGTTAATCAGGATCACTTTTTGAGGAAAAAAATAATGAAAAAAAAGATTGGCGTGTTATAATAATGTTGATCGGCCGATCCGATCCACCTTAAATTTTTAAGATCGAAGGCCGATCCCGAATCGCTGATGGCTGACATCCCTATTTGTAACAACTGCCAAGTTGATCTCCCTCTTAAAAGTTTCTGCTGTTAGCTCAGAAATTACCTGTTTTAATGTTCTGATTTTGCTCAGCCACAATTATTTTGTTGGATTTTTTTTGTAGACCTTTTTTTTATTTTTCATTAAAAGAAGGATGATATTAATGCCCTAGCAGTGGCAATAAGCTTTATTTTATTTGACATTTTTTAAGATGAGATTTACACAAAATATGTGTTACTAACAAGTGCTGATGTTAAAAGTGTTTGAACAACAAATGTTATAACACTTTAATTCATATGGCAGCAGAACATTTCAATAAGAGTGCATTTTACACTACTTTTGAATTAATTATTTGATTTCGCATATACAATGCGATTAATCGTGATTAATCAGGGAAATAATGCGATTAATTGCGATTAAAATTTTTAATCGTTGCCCAGCTCTATAAATGATTAACATTTTTTGTCAAGAATCAACAACAAGTGGGACAGAATCATGAAGTGGAAAGAAATTTATTGGACAATTTAAACTTTTTTAACAAATAAAAAACTGAAAAGTGGGGTGTACAATATTATTCAGGCCCCTTTACTTTCAGTGCCAGCAAACTGACTCCAGAAGTTCAGTGAGGATCTCTGAATGATCCAATGTTGTCCTAAATGACTGATGATGATAATAGAATCCACCTGTGTGTAATCAAGTCTCCGTATAAATGCACCTGCTCTGTGATAGTCTCAGGGTTCTGTTTAAAGCCCAGAGAGCATCATGAAGACCAAGGAACACACCAGGCAGGTCCCAGATACTGTTGTGGAGAAGTTTAAAACCAGATTTAGATACAAAAAGATTTCCCAAGCTTTAAAAATCTCAAGGAGCAATGAGCAAGCAATCATATTGAAATGAAAGGAGTATCAGAGTATCAACAAATCCACCAAGACCCGGCCGTCCCTCTAAACTTTCATCTGGAACAAGGAGAAGACTGATCAGAGATGCAGCCAAGAGGCCCATGATCACTCTGGATGAACTGATCTACAGCTGAGGTGGGAGAGTCTGTCCAGAGGACAACAATCAGTCGTACACTGCACAAATCTGGCCTTTATGGAAGAGTGGCAAGAAGAAAGACATTTCTCAAAGATATCCATAAAAAGTCTCATTTAAAGTTTGCCACAAGCCACCTGGGAGACACACCAAACATGTGGAAGAAGGTGCTCTGGTCAGATGAAATCAAAATCAAAGTTCTTGGCCACAATGCAAAATGATATGTTTGGAGTAAAAGCAACACAGCTCATCACCCTGAACACACCATCCCCACTGTCAAACATGGTGGTGGCAGCATCATGGTTTGGGCCTGCTTTTCTTCAGCAGGAACAGGGAAGATGGTTAAAATTGATGGGAAGATGGATGGAGCCAAATACAGGATCATTCTGGAAGAAAACCTGTTGGAGTCTGCAAAAGACCTGAGACTGGGACGGAGATTTATCTTCCAACAGGAAAATTATCCAAAACATGAAGACAAATCTACAATGGAACAGTTCACAAATAAACGTATCCAGGTGTTAGAACGGCCAAGTCAAAGTCCAGACCTGAATCCAATCCAGAATCTGTGGAAAGAACTGAAGACTGCTGTTCACAAACGCTCTTCCATCCAACCTCACTGAGCTCCAGCTGTTTTACAGGAAGAATGGACAAGAATTTAGTCTCTGGATGTGTTAAACTGATAGAGACAAACCCCAAGGGACTGGCAGCTGTAATTGCAGCAAAAGGTGGCGCTACAAAGTTTTAACACAAGGGGGCCGAATAATATTGCACGCCTCACTTTTCAGTTTTTTATTTGTTAAAAAAGTTTAAAATATCCAAAACATTTTGTTCCACTTCACGATTGTGTCCCACTTGTTGTTTATTCTTGACAAAAAATTTAGATTTTATATCTTTATGTTTAAAGCCTGAAATGTGGCAAAAGGTTGAAAAGTTCAAGGGGGCCGAATACTTTCGCAAGGCATTGTACCTTGTGGATACAAACATCGTCTTTGTAACCTTTTCCTTCTTTACAGAGAAGACAGATAGGACTAGGAAGTGTTACTGATGTATTTTGTCAGTGTGCACCTTTAAGCTCTGCCATGTACTGGAGTGAACATGGTTGTTCTATACGAAAGGACTTTTCAAAAGCTAAAAGTCTATTGTTGTGTTAGTGGTTCTGAGAAGCTGTGGTCTGAAATGCCTAATAGTTTTGCATTTTGGCATTCTCATATTTCTCAGTTAGCACTAAACCCAGAAAGAGGCTAATCCAAAAACATTCATGCAATAAATTGGTAGTTTGATACCAAATATGCACATTGTTTTCCATAATAATTACACTTACCTACATTTATTTCTTAAAAACCTTTTTACTGCAAGTTGCAGATGTCAAAAGTAAGAATGAATGTACATGGTTAGGACCACATGTTACAGAAGACATGGGTAAATGGTTATAAAAACCTACATTGTTATATTTTATTGTAGTCCCTAAACTTTCTCATTGGTCGTCATGCCACGTGACCATTGGTTCATTGGATAAAAATAGATTTAAAAAAAAGAAAGCCTAGAGGTACATTACCATCTCACAGTCTGCTAGTATGAGCTGTGACACATGGACAGATCTACCTTTAGCATGCTTTCTGGTGACACTGAGCTCAGCGACTACCTGTCCTCATCCCTCTTGTGATTTTCATTCCCACTTCCTTGTGTTAACATGTTACAAATGTTTACAAATCGTGTGTGTGTTAAACCTGACCCTAAGGACTACCTGCATGCTGTAACTGCAGGCATCTGGCCTGCTTTGTGGTAGGGGTCAGAGGTCAGAGGTCAATGATCTGAACGGGAAAGCCTATTCATGCAGAACAACACATCGTAAACAAACCATTACACACCATCTGCAGCGGCGTTAACTCCCCCAACAATGTTGTTTGTGTAGGTGTGTGTGTGCTGGTACCCCTGTGATCTCACCCACAGACACACAAGTGATGATCAGCACAGCTAAACGGGGACAGTGAGGTGGCAGAGAGGTGACCATCTGGCATCTACTGAGGCATCAAATTATCTGCTAAAAGGTTACATTAGCATTATGCGCATACAGTGTACAGCAAGCAATCAAATAACTCCGTTTGGGCTGAATATGCAGTTACTGCAGTTGATGACTAACACAGTTTTTCACAGTTCACTAAAACACATTCAAGTCACAGTTCTATGATGAATGCAGGCTTGAAGTCTGGTGTCCTAGCTTTAATTTGAGTCATGGCTTTAGACTGTATCTGATGATTATATTGGGCGTTTAAGATTGAGACACTTTTATGTCCCTTTACAGTCTCCTACTTATCTCCACAACTGTTCATTTACAGGGCCTTGTTTCATTACCTTGACAGCAGATTGGCTGATGCAAGTAGATACCTTTATCTGTGTGTGTTCAGATTTCTTTCTTCCTTTCCTGATTTGCCAGTTCAGTTGGGTTTTGTTTTTTTACCCACCACTGTTTGAGTCTGTCCAAACCACTTTGCAGTTCTTCTTGACTTTTCTTGACTTTTTTTTTCTATTGCGGTAACCCTTCTTTTCTTATTTTCCTTCATTTTTCTCTCCTTTTCTTGGCAGCTGCTCCCCTTTCCTTCTCACAGACACTTCACCCTGTCAGCCTGTCCTCTCATTCCTCTCCGTTCCTCACATTAACTTCTCCACTTGTTTTAACTGACAGTGCCAAACTCTTCTTCACTGCTGCTTGACACCCAACAAGCACTGGATCCCTGTCGACCATTCACCTTCTCTGTCTTCTTATCGTTCTGCCACCCACGCTGCCATCATCAGTCAGCTTTTCTGGCGATGCCCACTGGTCTACCACCTGTCATTCTGGGCACACACTGTGAATGTGTTTTGCATTGATGTGTAAATCTGCACCTCAGAATATTTGTGAGGTATCATAAAAAGGAGCAAAAAGAAAAATTCCCATCATTTTATTGCTGCATATGTGTTGGACCGTGTTGTTAACTGTGATTATCTTTTGCTTCCGTGAATGTGTCAGTCTGCTGTACAGTGTTATCCTGACATACAGCCAGACATGCGGATTAAAGTAAGATCTAGGCTGCTCGATCTCTATTCTGAGATGCCCAGAAGGAGAAGCCTGTTAATTTAGCTGCTATAAATACAGGGCCTCCTCCCAGCAGGTCACTCTAAGACCTACTGTGTAGAACTGGACTATGGCATCTTCTTTACACTGTGAATGTGTGTGTGAGCATATGTATTCCTTCAAAGCTGACTGATCAGACTGTAGTTCAGTAATGCATGGAGCATAGGCAAGGCACTACCACAAAAATACATACACACAGCTTTCTCTTATTTCTCTCTATATTACCTGGCCAGTTTTTAGTGATACAGAGTTTATCAGCTGATATTTATCAGCCGGTATCAACAAGAGTTTTAGCTTGATGGGTTTTTTCCCCTCCTGTCAATACGTGCACCATGGTATGTCTTGGTAAAGATATGCTCAAAGTGGAGTTTTATTTTTCCCATTGTGAGTATAGAATACCCAAATACAGAAATCAGTACAGTATGTAAGGTTTGAAGGAAAAAAAAGAGCTATGGAAAAGTAACAAACCAAACATTTTGGACTTCATAACTGAATAATGCATTTCAAACAGCATCACCCCGCTGAACATGGCCAGAGCTATGAAGCTAATGATGTTATAAGTCGTCCAGCACATCCCAAAGATTCTCAACAAGATTAAGGTCTGGACAAACTAGCGGTTCTGAACCAAATCGTCATAGTTTGCAGTTTTTTCGCTGGTTTTATGCAAATGTTGTCCCTTCTGAAACAGATTAACATCTTTTCCAAGACCAAAGGATGAGTCTTTCAGCATGGTTGTTTCAGGAAATAAGAACCAACTCAACAGATCCTTTAGGGATAAATAACATCTCACCATCTGAAATATGTGAGTCAATTTATCATCGCAATAGTTTTTCAGTTGGGAGCTCTTACTGTACCTGTTTGCTTGGTTACATCTAAGAAGTGACTTTTCATTTTGGCTAGACAATTCATTTGGAAACCCACTCAGATTTCTATTTTATTCTATCCAAAATAGTGAAATCCACTTCAGCCCCTCATCACTCTACCACAGAGACAAATACACACACACGCATTTACATTGTTCTCTCCCTTCTTCATGCATACACACTGGATGAATGCAAGATCTTGCGTGAGAGGAAAAACCCTTTAATGCATCTTTGTGTATCATTTTACTAAATAGATACATCATAATTAAGCTTTCTTCCAGATCCTTTTTAGGATATTCTTTCCAAAAACAGTACAGAGCAGAAAGCTTTTGAACAAACTGTAATTACTTTTTGAACAAGAGTCACTTGTGCTGCTCTTCTCATCTTCATGCACAGAGAGGCACACCTCATATCTCTGCATCACTGTAATGATCAAATTATTGTAGCAGCTGAATAATGATGAGCTGCAGCAACTTAGAAGGACATGTATGTGAATGGGGGGTGGGGGTGTCTGTCTTTCTGTCGGTAATGTAATTAACAGTAAGTGTCACAAGTGTAATCAGTGTTTCCCGCAGAATCAGATTATATTTGTGATACTTCTTGTTTATTACAGAAAATTATCAATCACCCAGTCACAGTAATTGAATGATTTCATTTCTAATAGCATTCCAGATACTGAATGATCAGGGATTTCTGTAATCAAAGATAGAAGCTTCAGAAGTTTTATGCATCACCTGGGACCTGAATCCACAATATTGACCAAGAGATGTTCTAATGTCGCGTTAGTGACCGGTCAGAATTTTTATTTTGTTTTATTCTATTTTTAAATATTGTCTTATATTGCACAAGCACAACCTATTGAAAACCAGCCCCAATGCAGCAATCAGTTTTATGACAGCAAATTTGAACATGTGCACACGTTTTTGTTTCATTTGGAAAAGTGGAAAAAGAAAAATGCATGTGACAGAGAACAAAGACCCTGTAAACTGCTGCACTGTGGGTAAAAAAACAGATGAAATGATTCAGATAGGAAATAGAAATAGGTTAAAGTGGAGTTGGCAGGTCAAACCTTTCAGAATTCAGTAACTGAGTTTTGCCTGGAAGGTTGCAATCTCTGCATCTCTACCAATTAACTTTTTTTTCTTTTCTCTCTATAGTTCTTAGTAACGACTGCTATGTTTATATAATCATTACGAGAAGTTATTGCACTGCAGGCGTACTAAGCATTATGAAAATGATCCGTTACAGCCACTGCATAAAAATAAATGTCTTCTGTGTTTATTATCTTCTCTTCTTTTCAATCATTCAAAAACACTTAAGAAGTGAGAGAAGTTCATCAACTTTTGTAAGCAAGTAATTGAGCTGTAACATTTGTTTCTTTACTTCTACCATTTAGTAGTTGCCGTAATTTGTTCTTTCACAATAAAGGGGACTATGATTGCTTTTCAGTCAGGGTTCAGTGTTCATTCACTGACAGGAGCATTTGTCTCGCCACATTTATGTTGAACAACAACACTGTAGCTTTTTTTGCGTGACTCTTGACTGATTTTTATCATCATCCTCGTCAAATTCAGTATAAATTCATTTTAACTTCTGCCCTGCTTTTATGGGATGTGAGCGTGAACGTGAGGAGTAAATGTTAAAATGCTTAAATTAAAATTATTTTTAAAAAATCAAGATGGAATAAGAGATGATGAATGAGAAATATTGGAGAATAGGGGGATATTTGCATAATTTTACAACCATTATTTGTGTGCAGAGTGGACTTGTTAATGTTTCACAGGAGAGATCAAGTGTGCACACACTTACTCCATTAGATTGAAAATGCTTTATTGATGAGTATTTCCCAGACTGAAAGAAGTGATGTGAATTTACGTGATTCTAGTATGTTTTAATCTGAACAAGATGTTTCAACACTTAACTTTGGTGTTTATCTCCTGGATCCATCTATGTTTTCTCCTGCTTTCCTTAGTGACTGTATTTTCCTCACTGTCAATATTTCAAACTCAAAAATGTGTGAAGCGGAACTTAGAAATGTATTTAAAGCCTGGGCAGCGTCACTGCAGCCAAGACGGTTCTTGAGGAATGAGGAAGGAATGAGGACGCTTTAATTTTATGCATATGCTAGGGATTACGATCTTGTATGAAGATGTCAGAGCCGTGTGTGCTCTCCTGCACACACAGTGTTTAAATTAAGTGTAGAGTCTTTTAAACTTGCAATGGGGTGGGTTTCTTAGTCTATATTCACCAGGTCAGAACTCCTTTGCTGATTTTTCCCCAATTTTTCCTTTGAAAAATCTGTGTGAGAAAAGACACATTGGTGAGAAATCTCCAAGTGTGCATTGTGTACATTTCTGTGTCTCCCATTTGGACTGCAGATGTCGGGAGTTTGACAGAGTCATTGTTCTTTCTGAAAACTGAGATATACAGCTCTCCATCTGTCTGTGTTGTGTGTGTTGCATAAGTAATTAAGTGGGTTTGCACTAAATGATTCAACAGCTACATGTCTAGCGAGTCTGTAAGAGGGCAAAAGAGCACACACATCTGTACATCAATGAGCACAGAATCCTGAATACTTTTAGAGACACACCTCACTAATGCATTCACTGGGGACCTGTAATCCACTTGCTCTCTTCTAGCTGTTCAGTCCTTAATTTCTCCCGAGAGCACCTCCTTTCTTCTTCCCTGATAACGTCTGTCTCTATTTTGCAAAAGACAAATTGTGCAAAATGCATCATTATCCAACATTTAAGCCTCTCCACTCTATTTCTCTTTGCAGGACAGCGATATTCAGAAGAAGATTGACCATGAGATCCGGATGCGCGATGGAGCCTGCAAATTGCTGGCAGCCTGCTCGCAAAGAGACCAGGCTTTGGAGGCAGCGAAGAGCCTGCAGACGTGTAGCACTCGTATCATGGCCTACATGTCAGAGCTGCAGAGGATGAAGGAAGCCCAGGTCATGCAAAACGTGCCACGCAGATCGTCGGATGCAGGGCCGATGGATGACAGGCTCCCATGCAAAGGAAAAGTGGCAATCTCAGGCATGTAATGATTTAAAGCATGTGGTCAGGAAATGAGGGTGGAGAGAGAAATGTAAGGAAATTAATTTTATTTGGCATGTAAAGGGTGGTGGCTTGGTGGCCAACACTGTTGCCTCACAGCAAGAATGTTCCTGGTTTGAACCTCAGCAGGGGCCTTTCTGTGTGGAGTTTGCATGTTCTCCCCGTGCTTGCGTGGGTTTCCTCCGGGTACTCCAGCTTCCTCCCATCAATTTGTATTGCCCGAAGAGAGCTGGGAGAGGCTCCACCAGATCCCTGTGTAATGTAAAGGAAATGCTTGTAAAGCATGCATTTCATGTAAAGGAGAGAAAAAAAGCTCTGTTTATCTTTGTAATGGTGGTTCTCAGGGTGGTTTATGGGAGGCCAACAGTAGGAACTGATATTAGCAGTTTTAATTGGTTTTGAAACATAAAGGTGAATAAAAGAATATTGATGAGATGCTGCACTGGCAGCAACTGTGTTATTGGTGAGTGCAGGTGGGAGCATGTCTGCTACCCAGCTGGAGAACACGCTACACTCACAGTTGGTAATTAGCTGTGAATACATCTGCCAGTGACTGAGAACAATATGGGCAAAGAGACAAACACACACACACACACACACACACACACACACACACACACACACACACACACACACACACACATATCAGTTGGACAGTGGAGGTGATTAACATTTTTGTGGTCTAATCCCCTGTCTGTTGTCATTCCAGATCTTCGAATCCCTCTCATGTGGAAAGACACAGAGTATTTCAAGAACAAAGGAGGTGAGGAGCCACCATCTGTATGTGTAAAGGAATTCATAGATGGCTTACGAATGATTTATAACTGCAAGATTTATATATGATTAGTGGTTGACAGAAGAGGTTTGTGGTTTCACATGAGTTGTGAAATGGCTGATTTAGAGATGCTGAATATGTCTTTGTGCAAGTTTGTAAGGGAGAGGATTTGGTGTTGAGTTCCTCTTGACTTCAGAACCAAAATCACTCACTCTGGTTGCATATGGACCTGACCTTTGGAGTCTATTGTAGCTTTACTAGAGAATTCTTTATTTTCCTTGATTTTTTTTTCTCTTTTTTTAATTGAAATTCCAGACAATATATAAGTGTTCAACCTTGTTAAACAAGACTGAAACAAGACTGGGTTAAGAAAACCAATTAATTCTCTTGTACACTTGAAAAAATGGCAGTGATTCGGGTTGTATTGAAATGTCTTTGCAGCATTTCAAAATTCAGTGGTGCACAGAAAAAAACATTGTTACTTTTAATATTGCCCGTTCCGTCTCACCAACTTGACAAAGTCTTTTTTTGGTTAACACCTGTGCAGCCATTATAATCTCAGTGCTCAGTCACTCCCGTGGCAGCTGGAATGTAATTATTCTGCATAATTTGTGCATGCAAATGAACTCAAGAGACAGGTAGTATACTTTCAACTGAGCTTAATGAGGCTGCTCTTCAAGGTCCTTAAACTTGCATGGCATAAACTGGACCCTGGAGGCAAGAAGTAGTGTGTCACTCTCTCACTTGTCCAGTCAGAGCTAGAGTTATGCTCATGCTTGGAATATTAAGTTCAATTAATGTCAATGAGGCATAAACATGAAAATACACAAGAACTGCAAAAATAAACCGCGTGTCACTCAAATTTGGTTAACGGCAGGAAAAAAAGTAGAAGCCAAAGAGAAAAGACTGTTGGGTGCCATGTTTACATTACAACACCAGCACACAAGGTGCTATTTCTTCCTTACATTTTTCATTGCCGTGCATATCATGTTAACTATCAGAACATGGATTTCCAGATTTACCTATGCACTCAGTAAAAAGTGCCTCTATGAAATTACAGATTTTGTGTTTTTCTTTTTAAAACAAAACCACACTAGTGGTCCCCTGATATCCTCACAACAACCAATCATTGCATTGAAACTCATGTCGACAGACGTGTTTGTGAGTCAGCTCTAGAAGCTGATCTTCTCTCAGGCTTCACCTGCTCAGGTCAAATATTCTAAATACAGCAGCCTCTGGCATGAGAACTTCGTTATAACTTGCATCACCTATGCTGTAAGTGATGCTATAGAGGTGAAAATGTGTTTCAAAATGATGAAACTGAATGAAAGCATTTGAGATAACTTGCTCATCAATTTTATTTTCCCTTTCTTGCAGAGCTCCATCGTTGTGCAGTGTTCTGCCTGCTGCAGCTGGGAGGAGAGATCTTTGACACAGATATGGTGATAGTGGACCGGACACTCACCGACATCTGTTTTGAAAACACCATCATATTGTAAGTTTTGGGCAATTTTATGGTTGAACAACCCTGTCATGATCTCAAAGGGGCGAGTTTAAATAGTCACAGTTCAAATTATTGCTGTTAACATTCTCTGTCAATATTTCAGCTTTAATAACAGCATAAGTGTACTATGGAGCCAAAAGTAAGGGCTCTTAATTAAATTGCTCTGTGCTGAGTATAAAAGTGCAGATCTTTTAATGTCTCAAAATTTCATCTAAGAAATGGATTTTGGGGCTTCTTTTTAGTTTTGCTGAAAGACAAAATCAACAAGAGGTTTGCTAAGGTTTACAGCTCAGAGAACTTGAGCAGTGTGCAGACTGGACATCAGCAACTTATCGGTCACAAGTCCACTTCTAATGCATTTGCATTTTTATCCCAATCTCGATAATCTGCCTTCTTTTTTTTTTTAACCAGATGTATTTCCCCCTCTGTAAGGCATTTTGCATTAGCTCTATTTTTTAAAACAAGAGGCAACCAACGTCCATCTTTTACCTTCTGTGGTCACAACATGAATTAAATGTGCTGATGATTTTTGTGTTCAACGGTACCTAGAATTAAAATCTTCTGTCAATTATTTTCCAACATAATGGCATATGTTGTTATATTGTTCACAGGTTAGATTTAAAATAGGTCAATAAACATCTGGAAATTTGTACTCAGGCTGATTGGAGTTGATTTGATAAGCGCAACATTTATTTTGATGAACCAAATTAACAGTAGCAGTCTAGAAGCATATTCACTTACTAGTGCTTTTGAAATATGACTAATAGTCACTATGGGGAAATTGTGACTCAGATCCAAGAGTGATCCTAAATCAGCTGGAAAGCCAGTGGTTGGATCTGTGGCTTCCCCAGTCCACATGTTGAAATGTTGCTGGGAATGATGCTAAACCCCACACTTCTCCCAAAGTGTTCATTGGTGTGTGTGAAAGATTAAAGAAACATTACTAAGGATAAAAAAAAAAAAAAAAACTATATATACTGAGAATTTCTGTATGAATGTGTGTGTGAAAGTGTGAATATGGCTTGTAATAAAATGTGCTTTCAGTTGTTAACAAGAGTACCAAAGTGTGATAAATACAATCACTTTATCATACGTGTATCCTTTTGCAGTAATGAAGCCAGTCCGGGTTTTCAGCTGCGTGTTGAGCTGTATAGCTGCTGCTCAGAGGACGACTACTCTGCAGGAAGCACACCTAGGAAACTCGCCAGCAAGCTCAGCTCTTCGCTTGGGCGATCAGCAGGAAAGAAGCTCAGGGCAGCGATGGAGCCTGGCCCCTGCAGTCCTGTCAGCAACGGAGGGGCAGCACCTCTCTTGCTGCCAGTTCCCTCCGTACCGTAGGTTTAGCTTGAACTAATGACTAGTGTAGACACAAGTTAACATCGTTGTACATATGAAGAGCTTTTTTCTGCTGGAATAAAATGTCTCCCTCATTTCTTGCGTGCTGACAGGGGCCCTAAGTACCACCTCCTGGCTTATACCACGCTGTCGCTGTCACACATCCAGGACAGCTTTCGCACGCATGACCTCACCATTTCAGGCAACGGTGAGTGGCAGCCTCCATCAATTTGTGTCCTCCTCGGCTTTTCGCTTTTCTGTGCCAGATTAGCCATCTGTCTGCTTTTTGTTCTTCCCTCACTTGTCACTGTCTCACTGTATTCAAATAATTTATTTTAAACCTGTGTACAGCATGATTCTGTTCTCCAGTGTTCTTTGACACTATTGTCAAGGTCACTGTAATAAAAGCTGTGCTTGTAGGGACACTGCTGTGTAAAGTTGTAATGATGTGGGCTAACAAGGGCCTAGACCCAAAGACAGACAGGGCCTTTGTGTTTTATTCATCAGTCCCTCAATCCACTGTAAAGTTTCATAGCTGGACTTCATGGTGCTCCCTGCAGCTGCTAGTCTTTTACACCCAAGTACCTTATTTTGTGTGTTAATGGAGAGTGGTGTTACATAGAAAAGAAGTGTGTGTGTCTGTGTGAGGATGTATATGGGTGTACTTATCTATGTTTGAATTTTGAATGCTGAGTTGGATTATTCTCATTTATTTATGCTGTTTATTTTCTCTGCCCTTCACATCTGTCCCGGTAGAAGAGTGTTCGTACTGGCTCCCGCTCTATGGCAGTATGTGTTGCCGCCTTGCAGCTCAGCCCCGCTGTATGACCCAACAGATGATAAGTGGATGTTTGAAAGTAAAGGTAAGCTGGCAGATGTGTGTGCTCCTGTGATGTCCCTCTAAATTCCTCCAAGGGTTTTACTTGTTTTCGGCTTTTGTCTTGACTTATTTTTACACATTCTTCCCCCACCCTTCATCTCATGCTTTCCTTCTCATGTTGACATCTCCCTTTGCGTTTCTTTTGTGCTGCCTTTTGTTTGCCTTGCAGCAGTGTGGAGGTGACCCTCAGAGTTGGACTAAAGTGTATGCTGTTCTTAAAGGAACAAGCCTTTTCTGCTACCACCGGCAGGAGGATGTGGAGGCTAACATTGAGCCGGCTTTCACTATTGGTATTAACAAGGTAAACAAAGCAGTCAAGTTTCAAAAACTATAGAAACTGTCTAAAATGAAGTAAAAATCTTCTTGATGTTAATCCAGCCTTACAGAACCCATAGCTTTGTATTTTTGGCAATACCTGAGGCGTAAGCAGAGTACATTGTGGGGCTTGGTGATTGCTGCCAGTTTAAATCTCAATCAAGGTCCTCGATGTTAAGCATAAAAAGTATATTTAAAAATGAGCTCTTTTATTAGTAACTATTCTAAAGCTGTCCTTGAGCAAGATCCCTCAACATTTTTTAAGAGGTTGACATTAGAAAGCTGCAGTAGCTTTACAAATTCTGAGGTGTGATTATGGAGATGTTATATCAGATTGAAGATGAGCGTGTCCATATAAAAGACTTAAGAGATTCCAAATTGAAAAATTGGCAATGCCTTCTTGTATCTTCAAAGTAAGACTTAGGGGTCTGCTTCCACCAGTTAGGTATTTGATTTTATACAACTCTTTTTTAGGCTTTGCAATGAGAAGTCAGGTAGTGAGGTTCTCAATCATTTAGTCTTGTGTCTGAGTTGATCTTTACACAGTGATTTATTCAGTGGCCTGTGGCTTATTTCCATCAGCACAGAGTTAACCTTAATCCAAGTCAGTCAATTATTTCGTAGTATATTTTTCTCCTGAAAATGTGAGAACGTTGTCTGACCAATGGATGAATGGAACAACACTGCCATCTAGTGGTGACAAAGAGACCTGGTCACATTTGGACTTGTATGAGTAGGTGGGAATTGGGAGTTTCCTCTTTTTGTTCGATAATTGCTCAAGGGAAATGATTTGGAAGAAGTCTAATTGGTAGCTTTATTAATGATGGCTTATTTTCAGTGGGGACTTACAATTACAATTGCCATAATGAACAGTTGTTGCAGCACACAATGTTGTTCATGCAGGAGCTTAGGCATTCATTCTCATTAGTATTTTGTGGTAAATGATTACAAGTGCTCTTTGTCTGCGCCTTGTTTCAGGAGACCAGAATACGTGCATCAGAGAAAGACCCTCACAGTAAAGTTCAGAATATCTGTATCAGTAACCAGTATGGAGGGGAGGAGGTGACACACACCCTGACAACAGAAAGCCGGGAGGACACACACCGCTGGATGGAGGCCTTTTGGCAGCATTTCTATGATATGAGTAAGTCCTTTACATGTAATTTACTTCTACTCAATATAGCCAAGTCTATTTATTGGACCAGCTGTGCTTAAATAACTCCCAAGTACATGTGCTGTAGTGTTTGTATGCTAGTAGGCTTGTTGAAAGTACGTTGTTCCATTATACAGGCAAATGGAAGCAATGCTGTGATGACATAATGAAAATAGAACTTCCGTCGCCAAGGAAACCGACTCCTGTTACGCCAAAACAGGGGTCTCTTTACCATGAAATGGGTAAGTTTTCCACCTAATCGTGAACTGTGGGTGTACCGTCTAAAGCAGTTTTGGTTAGTTTCAACTATATCTGGAAAAATAAAACCGGGAAAGACAGAATTGTCTTTTTGCACTGCATGTGTATTTTTAACTCCTGAGGTGCATGTGCATGAAAGACAACGTCACATTTACATTTTCCTCTGCAATATCTGGAACTCACACTCTGCTTTACTGCTCTGTTCTGTAGAAAGAAGGGCTCTTATTTCTGATGGACTCACTCTGTTTTCTGTTTCTCTGTTCTTCTCTGTATTCTTCACGTTTCCTTGTGTGTCCTGAATTCATTGTTTCTTGCCATTCTCTGTCCTGTCCCTCCTTATTTTCTTGTGGAATAATATATTATTATTCACGATCTTTAAATGAATCATTTCTTTTTTCAACATTCCTTCTGACATTAACCACCCCATATTGATTTTCCTATAACCATATGTACACAATATCTGAACTCCACCTGTCGCCCACCTCCTATCCATTCCGCCCTTTCTCACTTGCCAACCGCGCACGTGGATTACCTAACACTCGCTGGCAGCCCCTCTTGCCACACCCTCCTGTGAGGGTCTTCTGCTGCAGGATAACGCTGTGTCTGCTGAGATTCGTGCTCTTCTCTCATCTTATTACAACGACAGGTGAAGTAGCAGGCTTAGGGCTTTGTAAGATTAAGATAAACACTGATGAGATTAATGGAAGTAAAATGTTCTGAGTTCAAGAATAGACAGGTTATTTTACATGAATGGACAATGCATGGCTTCAATTAAAACCAACAGAGCTTTTTTTTTTTGTTTTTGTGAGAAATGTATCTGCTTAATAACTTTACAGTGTGTTTCTCTTTATGAACTAAATTAGAATTATCCTTATCAATGTATTATCAATATTTAAAATGTTAACATAATTACCTTTTCTTAAGAAAATAAAGTACCAAAGTCAAATCAAAGTCCTTTGGAAATCAAGTCTCAAACCTGCTCTCCAGTTTTATAATGCTAGGTTTTACTGCTTCCCACCTGCAGTTATTGAGTCATCTGATGACCTCAGCAGCACTGTGTCGGACATCTTGGCCAGGAGGATGCGAGAGCTGGAGCTCCGCAGTCAGCTGGGCACGTCTCCAACCTGGATGTCTGTGTTTGAGGAGAACAACACAAAAGGCTCCGGTTTCCCCCGTCAGTGTTCCTCTCGTCTGTCTGGCTTAAGCCCCTGCACACCTCATCGACTGTCCCGGAGCCCTGTGAGCCCCCACCGCTGCGCACAGCTGGGTCTGCTGTCCTCAGATGCAAGTCTGACATCAGACAGCGACAGCCACTGTAGCACCAGCCCCTGCTCTCACCACCATGGCTGGCCCGAGCCTTCCTCAAACTTCTCTCTTTTGTCATCTTCCCCCTCTCGTCTGAGGCCACGCACTCTTTCACTTGACGCTAAACTCAGCACCCTTAAAGGGCGGGGGTATCGAGATGGGGGGACCTTCCAGTGTCCCTGCCAGCCGCCCGCCTCATCGCTGCTAGCTCCTCTCCCCGTTTCTGGTCTTTCGCCTCAGTCACAGCGCAGCACACAGACCACACTCTCCTGCTCCAGCTCCACCTCGAGCAACAGCTCCAGCAACAGTGAGGGCGGCCACAGCCCTGAGTCATCTGAGGGGGTCCCCTTCTCAAGGCCGTCCCCAGCTCGGCGCAGCCTAAGGAACATCAGAGCCAGACTCGATCCTCGTAACTGGCTTCAAAGTCAGGTGTGAAATTACTCCTGGTCTGACATTTCATGTTTGCTTAAAAGCAACAGTTCTCATGAAACCAGGGTTTAACTGGTTTAACATATGAACTATCTCAGGCAAACTGCTTGACCACATGCACATCCCTAAGGAGAATGCCTCTAGCATGTCCTTTGAGGGAAGATGGATTATGGAAGACCCCTAGCCGACTGGTCAAACTGGAATGTGTTCTTACACAACAGACAGGTGACAATCACTGCAGGAGTTGCAGGGTTTCCGCAACAATGAGTGATGGGATATAATCTGCTTGCTTTAAGAAAGGGTGAGTCTGCTGCTTGGGAGAAAGTAATTTAATGAGCTAAATCCTCGTTTGAAAATAAAACACATTTCCAACTGTCTTGCTCTAAAATCTAATTTTGAAACTGGAGGTTTAATTTTGCCTTCCACATCAGCCTTGCTGACCACTCCTTTATTGTTTCGCTGTGATGTCTTTCAGTTTTTCACTGGGTGTAACCTCTTATGTTACAAAGGTGTGGAATGTGTAAGCCGTAGAAGCCAGTGATCATGAAACATAATCAACCAGCAAGATGAATATATGATATAATCAGTGAAGAGTTTTCAAATGTTAGGAACTGCTGCTACAAGGAGAGGAAAGGGTTGATGTTTGTTGCCTGTACACACCCTGCTTCAGAGACCTGACCCAATTATTTACACAACACATGATCTTTGTGAGTCTCTTGAAACGACTATGCACCATTATGTTTTTTTTTTTTTTTCATGCATGATATGACTTGCAATTAACATGTTTAACTACTTGAGGTAACTTCAACAGTGAATCTGATGAAAGTTTAACCTAATGCAAGCGCTCATACTTACTGTACTGATTATGACTGTGATCTCTTCAGGGTAAGAATCTGTCCTCAGGTCTTTACCTTTATGTATTTATCTGCACATCTTTAACAGCCTGCCATCAGAGTCAAATAATGAATCCTTACATTCAATACTGGTATCAGTCAAAGCTTAAGTTGTTCTGAAAACCCAAGCCATACTTGAAATTCTGCTACACTGCTTCAGTGCAGCTTTGGTAGGTTTTCCAGTCTGTTGTCATGAAGCACAGCAAGCAGTTATTTGATGGTGGTCGCATTGTGGAAAATGTTCTTTAGTCAAACACCAGTGTGATGATTGTGAAAACAAAAATTTAAATATTTTCCACAGCCACCTTTATCTTTTTTTTTTTTATGAATATAGTGTGGCAATGTAGAGAGCTTACAGCATTTACCTCTTATTACAAGGAACAAATCCAATCTTGAGAGTCAGTGTCTGTTGTAAAAGCAGTGATGCTTCTTTTTTTTCTGTCTCCATTGCTTCTTGTGGACTTTGGAAACTATGGCCCTCCGGGGACGCAGATCTCAAGCAGCCATTTTTGCTGTGTCAAATGCGTGAAAAACAGCATTTGTTACTGTAAACTAATTTTTACAAGTTAACAGATAAACCTCGTCTTTTGTTACTTTATTGATTTTATAAATGCAGCTGTATTGATATGTCATTATCACAATATTAACAGAAAATGTGCAGATCTTTAACTGTTAGTAATAACATTTAATGTTATAACCTTGCAAGTCTCTCTTGTTAGCAGGCTTTGTGTTCTGCATGTACACCATCCTAAAATGAGAAATGTGCAAATCTCATGTTTAAATAATATAATGTTAATAATAATAAATGTTTTATCAATGCAACTGTTCTGTTTTTTTCCCGCATCTGTTTCTGTCATGTCCACATGAAATACTATCTCCTATTAATACTATATACAGTCATGGAAAAAAAATATTAGACCACCCTTGTTTTCTTCAGTTTCTTGTTCATTTTATTGCCTGGTACAACTAAAGGTACATTTGTTTGGACAAACATAACGATAACCACAAAGATTGCTCATAAGAGTTTTATTTAAGAGCTGATATCTCATTTTCCAAGGTTTTCTTGATTATAACCTAAATCACTTAAGTTTTTACATCAATAGCTATGGCGTTGTACTGCCAAAAACACTGCTTTTATGCATTAAGTGTTTTCTTTTCTGTCTGTTTTAGTCACATGATGACGTTTAGTGGTACGAGGTATTAAAATGAACAAGAAAGTGAAGAAAAAATGGTGGTCTAATAATTTTTTCCATGACGGTATTATTCATAAGAATTAACATAAAAGAACAGGTCAAATCACTTTTAATTCCATGCTGTAAAGTTTAAATGAATTCAATCTGTTTCATCTATAATACTGTGAGCACCTTTTAAAGTGTGAGTTAGCAACCGAGTTCGATCCCTGCCAGCCTTTATGGATATGTGGACTCAATATGAGCTAAAAGTGGGCTGCAAAATGGTCCCAGATTGGATTCTCTACAGGCTCTACAGTGGACAGTAGCTCTGCTTACCCGAAACAGATTCTACCTGGATTGACTGCGTATTTGTCCAATATGGGGAACATATTACTGAAACTACATGGGGCCCACACAATTTGCTCCTTACGCTTGCGTCCCTCATGGGCTCCCATATATTTAGCCCACATAAACTAAACACTCGAACCATAAGGTGGCCATGACAGTTGACTGTATCCAGCTCATGCTCATCCTGTACCCAAGCAGCTCACTTTTAATGCAGATGTAGTTGATGTGGAAATGCTGGCTGCTCATATTCTTTGCAGTAGTGTTCAGCTTTAGTTTCCCTCTACTGCAACAAATCCTTTTGCTGATGCTCATTTAAGTAAACAATGAAGACGCAATTTCATTTAGAAAACTGCGGGCATTTGTGGAGAAGAAGAACCATGAAAGACAGGCTGAACAAAGACTTTATTGTCAATGTTTAAATAGCAAAGCCATCGATTAGTCAATAGTACAAAGCACTTTTACAAACACAGGAGGTAGTCCACACTGGATCTTCACTGAGCATTGTTATATGCATAGAGAAAAGCTATGGCCATACTGACTGAAATACCTTTGAGGAGAACCCAAAGCTCCCTGTTCTGTTTGTAGTGCTCAGTTGTACAGTTTGTGTGCTATTATAGTTGTAACATCTGGTTAAAATATAAAAACCATACATCTAAACATACTGAAGCAAACATACTTATTTATTAAGAAATAACAGAATAACAATTTTAAATACTTGATATTGTATGCTTTACATGAAGCTGATTATTGACTTATGTAACCCAACACTAGGCAAGTTTGGCAAATAGTGTATATGAATTTGTTGGATTGCACAAGTTAATGAACAGCATTAAATCAAGTTAGAGATGACAGACGGGCATTTCCTTTCCTTACTTTACTCCAGGTCCACTATATTAAAACATTTTTCTGTGTGTGCTCCATGATCAGCTCTCATTAGCAGGCGCAACGTGGATTGGATGCCCGCAATGCAAACCCAGCCAGAGTTCTCCAAGCAAGTGTGGAAAACTTTGCAGGACATGTTCCAGCCCTGCTGATGTACGTGGACGCGAGGCGATGGAGACGCTTTGCACCAAAAGTGTTGTAGTGCCCTGGCAGGACTTGGTCAACCTGTTGGATATGATTCAGCATTTGAAAGGATTCAAAGGCACCTCTTGATTACATAACATAAAGCAAATATTTCCCCAAGTGAATTTGGACAAAAGCAGTATTCATCCCAGTGAGTCAATTACAGTTTAATTCCCTTTAATGTACATATGACAAATACTTCAAATTAAAATAAAAGAACACATGTGTAACAAATACTTTAAATCGCAACATTTGGCTTGTGCCATCAAAATTCGATTGATCTGATAAAGGAGATATAACAACATGGAGTGAACCAACTGTAGTCTTGTGTGTTTCAGCGTTACCTGCTCGCTGTCCACCAGCCCCACCAGACGCTCACAGCTGCTGATGTAATCACTGACCCGGCTATAAGGGAGCCAGTCAATCATTGCACCGTCGTACACGACATCTCCACTGAAGAGCAACTTATTGTCACGGTCGTGGAGGCAAATGCTTCCACGAGAGTGACCTGGCATGTGAAGCACCGTCAGCTGTCTGTCGCCCAGATTTATGACGTCACCTGTACAAGAAAAACAAATAAATGAGCAACAGTGAGATGATATTATGCTTATCATCAAACAGCAATTATATAATTGTAATCAGAGTACAGTAAGGAACACATTCCTAGACTTGTATCCAAATTGAATGTCCCTCATTATGTGAATCACTGTTTCCACGTGTCTCCTTATATCACTGTGTTATCTTTGGTACATTCCCTGTGACACTGATTAGATTCCAGACCAGGTATACGATGTTGTAGAGTGTGAAAAAAGGTCAAATTACCGAGCACTGAGATATTTTAACTGCATTGCAACAGTGGCTGACACAGCAGAATGAAGAAGTGTATTGACTGTTGAAATTTGGACCACCGGCCAAAGCAGCACACCCCAACTCCAACACATTACCTGTGATACAAGCTACAGGCAGCAGCTACTAAAGTGACTGTTTGCAATACTTTTAAAAACCATTATACAGTAGCTACTGTTACTACAAGAACTGTAAAAATGCATGCTTTTATTAAATTATGCTCTTTGTCCATGATCAAATTCATATTTGTTATGCACACTGATTCTGCACATTTCATGTTGAACATGAGCAACTGTAAATAGACAGAACAATAATTCCTAAAGACAGATTTGTCTTAATGGGATGCTTTCAGTGAGCGTGTGCCCAGTCTTTCCATTCTCCTCTTCTTTACTTGAAAGTAAGATGATCTATCAAAGTCATCAGTAGCTTGGGTTAAAAATAGAACTGCTCAGGAGATGAAGAATCAAGATAATAGATACCACTGAAAACACAAATTTTGCCCCATTAACCAGCCATAGAGTGAGTAAACTGAGTTAAACTGATGAAAATAGGAATATATGTCATACCATGTTCGATGTCGAGCAACACAGTTAATATGTCTGTGTGAATATTATGTAAGGATCATTTTAGCAAGCCTTTTGTCCCCGAGGGAGTTGGGGTGGGGAGCTGCACTGTCAATTTCAGTGCATCGAAATGACTCAGTCTGCAGTGTATAATATGCAAACTCCAGCAATTCAGTCCGGTGCGCCCATAAAATCCATTAGAGTACAGAACATGATGCCTCTCTCTCTGGGTGAATGCATTTGCACAAAACGACCTGGTCCTTGATCAGAAGCCCACACCCCCCACCACAGCTGCATGTCCCACCTACCCTCCTGCAGGATGTGTGTGGGCTGCACAGCTTTCACTCTGTAGTGTCTCGCCCTCCATCCCGGACTCGGAGCCTCGGCTATCTCCCTGTCGCTGAGCCACGTGACCGTCTCGAAGTTGTCTCCGTTGGCCAGGGCATCGACCTCTGCACTGTGCACGCCCACCTGTTGGAACTGATGCAGCCCCCCGGAGTGGTCGAAGTGGGCGTGGGTGGCGATGGCCAGCAGCGGGTTCTTTCTCTGCGGGTCTTTTCCGAGCAGCCCCTGAGCGTCGATGTAGTCAGGTAAGCTCCTCAAGCCCAGACCCGTGTCTATCACCACGTCCTGGTGTGTGCCGCGGAGCAGCCAGATGTTGGCCCGGTTCTCTGATTGGTAGAATCGCTCCTGGATCCAGAAGAGTCCGTCTCCGAGCGATTTGTGAGCGTACCAGTCGGCTGCAGACATCCCAGGACATGCGCTTGTCGAGGTAAGCTTCACTGGGTGCTGTGCTGTGCTGTGCTGTCAGATGCTAACAGCCTCGTAGATGAAGGTGCTATGTTTTCATTGAGGCTAACGCTATGGTGACCTGCAACACACCCTTGTGGGAGAAGAGCGTGCTGATTGGCCGAAGACGTACATTACGTCATCGTAAAACGAGTTTACAGTTGGCTATATTCAAGCTCCACCCTCGCATACGTCAGCAGGGGGGTGGAGCCACCGCGGTCACATTTACTCATGCTGACTGTAGTTTTTACGGTGTGCACCACACGGTCCCAAGCCGGTGCGAGCAAAGCCAAATCATCCGTAGACTTTGACGATAATTTTTTCTGTGATGGTATTATTTAAAGAGTCAGTTAACGCTCCGAATGACTGATAAAACTAGTCAGTTGAATGTTAGTGACAACTAAATTTGAAAACATGGAGATTCAGTAAAAGCTAAATGCCACTGTGTAGCCGTGAAACAGACTTCTAGGATTGTAGGTCTCCGCATAAGGAGCAATTCACTAACAGTGCTGTAGTGAGTATTAAAACGCAGTGTCTACCCGAGTGTCGAAAAATTCAGTACTGCCGCAAAAAGAAAAAAAAAAAAAAAGCTGGAGTGCTGACAGCACGTGCTCGGCAGTGAAGTTGACTGGGAACATGTGGAATCTGTATTGCAGGTACAGGAGAGTCCTGCTGCCATGGCAGGCAGAGGCCGTGGGGTAGCTGCCTTCACCTTCAACATTGAGGCTCTGGGCATCGGCAGAGGCAGCATGCCAGAAGCCAGGGTGGGGCCCAGTCCGCTGTTTCCAGTAAGTAATGGCCACACAAAAATGCACAGAGCACACAGATGACCTCACATTTCTGTTGATTGAATCAACTTTTAAACCTGCCAATAGTATTTCTACAGGATGAAATACAAACCTCCAACTGCGTTAGCACATGTATACAGTTCAGAGATGCAGATAAAATCTGCTATCTATTACTGGGTGTTTTGCAAAATAATAATAAGAAGAATAAGTTAAAATTCTCTTGAATCAGGTCTAAAATCATTTTAGATGAATTTGAGCACCTTGGTATTTTCCTGTACAGACTTTTAGGCTAAACTAGAAATGCTATTGTACTTAACTAAACATGTAGTACACACTGCTTTTAAGTGCTTTAGTACAATCCCAATTGCAAACAAGTTGGGACCCTGTAAAATGCAAATAAAAACAGAATGCAATGATTTGAAAAACTCAAATAGAGAATAGGAAACATATCAAGTGTTTAAACTGAGGAAATGTCATGAAACCACAATGCTGTGCACAAATGCTCACTTCAGTCCTTAGTCTAGCTGCCACTACTCTTTTCCACAACTTGGCTGTATGCATGACTCATCAGCTTTTTTCCTGTGTAGTTGCCACAACTCTGCATGTGTCGTTGTTGGTCCTCTATTCCTCAGGAATCCTCTTACTCTCTAAGATCATGTTGAATGTCCCAGTCAAAAACTCTACTGCCACCTTTCCTAGACACTTCCATACCTCCACTGGTATATCATCAGGATCAACTGTCTTTTCCTCTTCATCCTCTTCAATGCCCTCTTCATTTTAGCCTTTCTAATCTTTGTAACCTCTTGGTCCACAAAATCTAGATCCTGCAAAAAGAAGTGGTCCTGATCAAGCTGAACAATGACTGAATTTCAGTGTCAGAAAAAAATTCTACACAATTCCCTCATTCAAAATTAGGACAGGGTGCAATCACCTGGGCTTGACTTATCTTTACTGGGTACATCTTGGCTTATTCTATTGCCAAGCCAGGAATAACCATAAGTGTAGACTGTGTAATACCGAACAGACCCATGGGTTTTCTACAGGATGATTTTGAAGCCTCTTTTATCTGGCAGAGGGAGCAGGACTGAGTAGCCAGCTTGAGCACACCCACCTTTGCTCAGTTACATTTAGCTATTTTAGGTTAGCTGACCTAGCCTTATGTTAACCCAGGATAATAATTAATATTACTTTACATTAATTTGATCAAAGCAAATCGATTACAAATTTGCTGATTTAGAAATGGAGAGGATGTGTGTTGCTCATGTTTTACAAAATGAGCAACAGCTTATAATGGAAACGTTTGTTAAAAAAAAATGGCAATACATCCACTGATTAATAGACCTACAGAGTTTGGCAAAGCAAAGTGGCTAGATTAAATGTGTAGTAGTCTGATATAAAGGCAACTCTTATATATAAGTGTTGCCTATACATCATATATAATTTGCAAAATGACCTCTAATCATGGTGTTATCAGTCAAATGGAAAGATGGTGCCTTTGACTACATGCAGCATGAATTTCATTTTATGAGGTGTAAGGTATCCCAAATGTAAAACTTGGAGCATGGAAAAACACTTTCCTGATAAGGTCATTTAATGCAGGTGAAAGAATTACAGCTAGGATTTAGGGCTGCACAATTAATCGAAAAATAATCGAAATCGTGATTTTTGGTTGCCACGATTAAAATTTTGAAAATCGTGATTAATCCTGACCATGTACAATGTAGTGTAGGGGACAATGTAGTGACCTGCCTTTGGGCGTTCTTGAAGCTAAGACATGTTTACAGGCTGGTGTTTATGACCAAAAATCTCTAGGACCGCCTAAGTTTAATGCTATTGCCTTTTATATAATTTGTCCATCCCTTATGCAATACTTTCTTGGTTACATTTCATATCGTGATTTTAAATAACATTCTGAACAAAAAATATTTTTTATTGTTGAATAATCTTGATTAATAATCGTAATCGTGATTTTGATCCAAATAATCGTGATTATCATTTTTTCCATAATCGGAAAAAAATCCACATCCACATCCATTTAAAAATAAACCTAATTGTTTTACACTATCCTTCTCTAGAATACGGAATTTAAACCAGTTCCCCTGAAAGCTGGTGAAGATGAAGACTACATGCTGGCTTTGAAACAGGAGATGAGGGGAACAATGCAACGGCTACCCCACAATATCAAAATTCAGTCCAACAAAGCAGGTGAGAAGGAGAGTGGTGCATTAGAAACCCGACATCTAATAGACTCCATATAGAAAGACGATGTGGGCTGCTGTGAGGGAAGAAGATGGTGCCTAAAAGCTGCATTAAGACATTTAATTACGGTCATATCTAGCAAAAAGGAAAGGGGGATAATTGTGAAGAATATTGAGTTACACCTGCAGTCTCATGTTGCGGTTTTTACATGATTTCTTTGGTCCGGTATTACAAGCCTCTCAGGGTTCCCTTTTTCAGCCCTGAGTGAGTTACAATGCATCCAGTCAGTAGCAGATTTATTTAATTTTGTTTAATTTCTTTTTATTTTATGAATGTGTTGATCTCAAATATTTTTATGTGTTCCCAAAACTATGAAATAATTACTGGGAAGAAAGTCTATAACACTCTTGTTTGTGACTGGCCTTGTGATCTTGTTGTCTTTAAACTATAACTTATCTCTGTAGCAAAAAGAAACAACAGTTGCATTCAGTGGTTTGGTGATGAAACACTGGATTCTAATGCACATCTGGACATATCATGAATCCCCACTGACCCGAAGGGTACTAAAGCACCTTGCTTTTGTTTGTTTGCGTGAAACAGAAGTGGAGAAATACACAGAACGATACCTGAAGCTAAGCCAGACTGAGGATGAGGAATGGACTCCAGGTATTTGCATAACACATTGCTGTGGAATTGGAGCAAATTTAGAAAAACAATGAATACTGATGCAAATAATCTTATTTTAGACTGGAGCCTCTTTCCAAAAGAACTGAGGCCCCAAAATAAAAAGCCTCGAGCTAAAACAGGTTTGTTTACGCCACTTTGCATGTAATGAGATTTGCTTATGTGACTATAAGACTGAAGACGAATTCTTTCACTACTACAGCCACAAAGAAGAAAACTGTGAAGATGTCACAGAAAGATAAAGTGGATGTGCTGAGTAAATTGGATGTAAGCTTCTCCTCACTTGTTACTTCTTTGTTCAGCTATGGAGCATTGCATATATTGCTAATTTTGTCTAGGTATGTTTGAGTGCAGGTGTTTAGTATCTATGGGGGTTGTAAGTTGGTACAGTTCATGAAAAAATAATTGTACAAGACATTTAGAAAGTTTCAAAGCATTTACACTTTAGCTCCTTTCATACCGATCCTAAAGTTTATTTATTTTATTTTATTTATTTTTATTTTGATGCAAGCATCCTCAGTGAACAAAAGAAAAGATTGAAGTCATTCAGATGTAATCAGTATTCTGTGGCCTATTCAGACTCTGTGATGATGGTTGTAATTGACCATTAGTGCATAATGTTTTTTTTTTTTCCCCAATTAAGTTTTTCCAACAACTTCAGTAGAGTCCACATGCTAAGTCATTACACTTGACTAACTTGAAAAAATACACACCTGTCTAAAATCTCACAGTCGTGTGTCAAATTGAAAACCAAGCCATGCGGACAACAGCGTTGTCTGTAGGCTAATATGAGATTGTGTCAAGACATACAACCCTAATTCCAAAAATGTTGGGACAGTGTGTAAAACGTAAATGTACACAACAGCAATGATTTGCAAATCTCATAAACCCATTTATTTTCAATAGAATATACAAAAACATACCAGGTGTTGAAACTGAAACATTTTACCATTTCATGGAACATATTAGCTCATTTTGACTTTGATGGCAGCAACATGTCAAAAAAAGTTGAACAGGGCAATATTTACTATTCTGTAGCGTCACCTCACCTTTAAACAGCTGTCTGTAAACGCGTGGTAAATGAAGAGACCAGTTTCTGGAGTGTTAGGAGAGGAATGTTTTCCCATTCTTGTCTGATGCAAGCTAGACCTCCATTGGCCGAATTTTTTTGTTTTGTTTTGTTTTGTTTTTTTTTTTTTTTTATGATGCACTAAATGTTTTCTACTGGTGAAAGGTCTGGCTGGCAGGTCAGTTCAGCACCTGGACTCTTCTCCTGTGAAGCCATGTTGTGATGGATGCAGTATGTGGTTTAACATTGTCTCGCTGAAATATACAAGGCCTTCCCTGAAAGAGATGTTGTCTGGATGGGAGCATATGTTGCTCTAAAACCTCTATGTATGTTCAGCATTGATGGTGCCGTTCCCCATACCATCAGAGATGCAGGCTTCTAACAGGAGCTGATAGCAAGCTGGTTGGTCCCTCTCCTCTTTAATCTGCAGGACACTTTGTTCATGGTTTCCAGAAGGATTTTCAAATTTTGATTCATCTGACCACTGAACATATTTCCATTTTGCCTCAGAGCATTTTAGATGATCTTTGGTCCAGAGTAGATGACGGTGTTTCTGGATCAAGGTAACATATGGATTCATCTTTGAATGATACATCTTTAAAATGAATTTGTGGATTGCACGGCAAACTGTGTTCACAGACAGTGATTTCTGGAAGTGCTCCTGACTCTCTGAATCTTTTGATGATATTATGTATTGTAGTTGGTGGGGTCTTCAAAGTCTTTGTAATTTTATGTTAAGGAACATTTTCTGAAATTGTTTCCAATTTTTAGAGTTTTGCCAGATTTGCTGAATTTCTACCCGTCTTGACATCTGAAAGGGACTTCCCCTGAAATGCTCAAGTCCTGGAGGATTATATCCAGTCATGCCACTGACCTGTTGCCAATTAACTTAATTAGTTGTCAAATGCTCCTCCATTTGTTTTTGATGTGCATCAATTACCTCTACACCCTTTTATTGCCCAGTTTCAACATTTTTGAGAAGTGATGCTGCATCAAAGTCAAAATGACCTAATATTTTCCATGAAATGGTAAAATGTCTGTTTCAACATCTGATCTGCTCTTAATGTTCTGTTTAGGAATAAAACATGGGTTTATGAGATTTGTAAATAATTATTCTGTTTTTATTTAAGTTTTACATGGAACTGGGTTTGTAGACCAAGCAAACAAGAAACTTTCTGAAGCCTCTTAAATGGTTGAAAATTATGGTAGCCAATATCACTTGCATGAAATATCTGGCAAGACCTAAAGTCTTTGGGGGAAAAATGAGCAGAATACCTTCCAAAGTCTGAAATCAGTTTTTGATTATTCTTGATAGAAAACCATTTCCAAAGTGCTCAGGATTTTCAGCTGATGTGAGTGATTAGGTTTCAAACACAGTGATCCTAAATATACTACCAGGAAAACACTAGTGGATTTAGGAGTATGTGAAAGTGACTCAACCATTGACCTGAAAAAAGAGGAGCACCGCAAGAGAGATCTGAAATTAACCGTGTTACCGCTCACTTATCTAATTTGGCTGAGCGTTAACATTTGCAACAAGCATAATGGGAGAAACCTTCAAAGGAAAGGTGTAGCAAGCTAGGCTGTAGGCTGATTTTCAGGAAGCCCCGAAGCTACAATTACTGTCAGTTACTTTAATCAGCTATTAAGAGAAAGCTCAGAATACTGAACACCTTGAGAAACCAAAGGCTTTGTTTAAGAAATTGTTTTAAAACCTGGGCAGCAAATGAAAACAAGTTCTCTGGAAAAGTAAAATTGTCCACTAAAAGAATTTATTTCTAAGCCTTCAAGTCTTAGAATAGAAAAGGCTTAGAGTATTATTGACTTTATCTTTATCTGTTGTATTTAAAATAATAAAATAACAAATGTAACATAAAAGTAGCGCAGTGTTCTGGGCAGGCAGCCCATGTACAAGAGGCTGCAGGGGTCACAGGTTCAACTCCCGGCCTGTTACCCTTCCCTGTATGTCTTCCCCCATCTCTCTCTTTCTCTCTCTCACTATGAATGAAGACCGCAAGTACCTAAAAAATAAAAAAAAAAAATGGAAAAAGAGTGCAGAGTTCTGAATGGGCTATTGGGGGAGGAAGGACAAAAAAAAAAAGGCAAAGCACTCCAAACCTGCTTGTGTGGATGGATCAATTTGGGAAAAACTTAAGTGTGTGTGTCAGTAGTGCTGTATGTGTAAATGTCTGCGTGTATGTCCTCTGGAGCTAGAAAATGACTTGCATAAAATTATGTAATCAGGAACTCGCCAAAGAAGATGATGGGAAAGCTGAAAAATCAGATGATGAGACGGAGAAGAAAAAGGGGAATGAGGAAGAAGAAGAAATTCAAGAGGAAGAGTATGAAGAAGAGGATATTGAAGAGGTTTGAAAACAAATAACCTGAGAACTGAATGGTCAGATGTCACATAATACTGAAGAACTAAACCTAATAGTGTTTCTTTGTTTCCTTTATAGGACAATGATTACATTGAAAGCTATTTTGACAATGGTGAAGATTTTGCTGCCGACAGTGATGATAATATGGACGGAGAAGCAACATACTGAAACAATACGACTCCAGCATGCGCTGTTCAACAACCTTAGGGTGTTTATGTTGGTTTGATATTGCAGTTATGTCGGGAACGTTGCTGAGCAGTGATTATATGCCTTATTTTTTCAGTTTTGAGTGTTAAATACTGTAAATAACAAATGCCTAAATATGTGGAGAACACAGAAGAGTTATTCAAAATAAATTTATTTATTCTCCAGCCTGCAGCACATTTCCACAGGTTGAAAGGCACATACTGTCAACAATACATGATGTCCTGTCAGAAAATATCAAGGGAACATTGTAATTAAATTGAAAGGGCTACACAAAGTCTAAAAAGTCACATAATTACAGGCATGAGTCATGTAGGAATAATGTGCATTTCCTATGTTCCTAACATGCTTTAGTTTTAAATGAAAGAACTGTTTTCTCAGAGCCTATTTAAAAAAAAAAAATGCAGATTCAGGATACTTAAATATAAATTTAGAAACTTAACTGGCAACTCAATACTGATAGTGTAAGTAAAGACTAAAGTAAATTGTAAATAAACAGTGGCATCAGTCCTGCTTTTGAAAAAGTGTATTTTGTCATTGTTCCAACTCTAGCTTGGCCAAAAAAAAAAAAAAAAAGTTAAGAGAAAGAAATGAACACTCATTTCTATGGTTTTACATGGTGAATGTAAAAACAAAAAATTAGTGGTTCTTCAAACTAAATGCATTCTTAATATCGGTCTCTTGCATTGTTGAGGGGAAACTCCTTGAAAAGTTGCTTCTTGAGTTCATTGAGATATTGGTTTATCCAGCTCTCAAGGTCCTGTCAGTATTTCAATCAGGTGAAGGTCTGGACGTCGACAGAGCCACTGCACTTCACATGTTTTTCTTTTTTCCTCTCCAGCTATTTTGTTAGGGATTGGTTGGTTTAGGATTTTTGCTCGAGACCCAGTTTTAGCAAAGGTTTATTTTACTAGACAGGTGGGCTCATATTCAACTCTGAACTATTTGGTACACAGAGATGTTTGTGGTGGACTCTGTGAGATGCCAAGATCTTCTGTCTGAAACGCAGGTCCAAAACATCACACCTCCACCACAATTCTTGACAGATCAAGTAATTTGTGCTGACTTTTTTTTTTTTAAACCAAACGTAGCACTGTTCGTTATCACCAAGCATCCCAACTTAGGTCTGTCCATAATGTACTGTTCTAGACACTGATCTGTTCAGTTACAGCTTTACAAACTTAAGCTGTGCCAGCATTTTTTTCCCCTCCCAGCAATCCTTCCAAACAAGACATATTAATTCTTTTTAGTCATACATTCATGAACTTTCACATGTACGTGCTGAGTTTGGCCTGCAGACTCTGAAATGTAGCTTTAAAACCAAAACAAATCTGACCATTGTACATGGTAACTCTTGATAATCAAATCTGAATAGCTATTACAACTTAGAACTATAAAGGTCATATGATGTAGTTTTCACATGCCTCTTCTGCATTTTGACTTTTGTGAAATGACTGTGCAACACCTTGTCGTTCTTCTGAGGTTCCGTTTGCTTCATTTTAAGACCAGCTCATTTTTTGTCCTAATATTAATAACTATATTTCATGTTTGTACTTGGATCAAACTGAACAAAGGCTCTTTCAAATCCACCAAATAAAGTATTTTCTTAGTTAATGGCCACTGATCTGTCTTTAAATAAATATGCTTCTACGTATCCTCGACAACTGTAAGTGGATAGCCACAAAATGACAGCTTAAGATAAACTGACAATAACTTTGCAATGTATTCGGGGAAAAGAAAATATGCCTAGCAGTCAAATCACTGTTGGATTCCATATTATCCTCTGAAAAATTATGTGGATGAACAAATTCAAAGAAAGTGTGGCAAAGTGGCGAAGTCTTTAATCCTGGTTGGCCTTTTAAAATGACTGCTCCCAGCTAAACAGATTGCACTCATGTATTAAGTTAATAAGACTACTTTAAAATAAAAGAACTTTAGAAAGAAAACAAATGTATGCCTCCAAATAAGATTTATTCAGTTTGAGTTGGAAATAGATTTCTCTGTAAAATTGTAATGCCCTATGATTTCTCTATCCCTGCAACTTCACCTTCTGCTCCATTGTCCACACCAGGTTTCTGTGGATCTCTATGGACTACATTTCCATGTCCAGCCCCTGCATTGTTCTCTGCAACAGGAGGGTAAACATTTTTCCCATTTAGCTGTCCATTAGCCATGCTATCATGACCTTGTGTAGGAACACTATGGTGGCTAACGTCGGTTTTCACAAGAACCTCGTAGTACAGCAGATAAAACACAGGTGTGACAATGCCAACAACTAGCATAATGGCCACAGCTGTCCACCATCTCATGCCCCAGTCTGCCCCATAATAAGGGTCCTTTCTCTGCGCTGGTTTATACTCTGCTTCGGGTAAAAGTGGCTGCTGCAGTGTTAAGGAGGACACAACCTCACTGAGGCTGCTCCGACACGGCCCTGTAGATTTCACCAGCTGTTCAATGTCCTTGTCCTTCTCCAGGAGAAATCCTTCCACGCTATCAGTCGAAGCAGAAGAGTCTGTGGAGGACTCGCAAGGGAGGGACTCAACAGGTGAGATCTGGGGCACACGTCTAGGTCCTGTGGGGGAGGCAGATTTGAGAGGACCACTATTATGAGTCTCCGTGAGAACACTGAAGCGCCTCACAGGAATCTTAACTGATCGCAGAGCAAAGAAGTCCTGTTCTGTCAAGAGGTTGTTGGCACGCTTTATGTCAGCCACCTGAAAAATAAAAAAATCACACAAAAGAAGGAACAATTTGAAAGTGCCTAACAGACAGTACTGACAGAAAACAGATTTGTATTATATGCAAAAAAGAAAAAATAATTTGGACCACTGATTGACCAACGTAACATCCTAGATCCAAAAAGCTGGTAATTAAAAGTAAGTAAATTGTATTTCAGTTCAACTGTAGCATGCAGAACCCATCAGACTGCAGCGAACTTTTATAAACCTCTAGGAATCTCTTTTATGCAAAGTATATATTAGCAATAATCACATTGATGATGTGCAGTGTGAGAATATACTGCAGCTCTAGTGCTCTATTTCTCCAGCTGAACATCAGAAGACATGAAAAATTTGACAGTGAATGGCAGTCAACTCTTCTTTGATAACTTACAATTGAAGTAAATTTTAAGATTTAAGACTTTACATATATTCAACTAAATGGTCAGGAGAAAGAAGGACTTGCCAAACAAATTACGGGTCATATCACGTCTCTGCAAAAGTCCAGTATAGCTCGTTGGGATGATCCAGTGTTAGTATAAACACAGAAATGACAATTTGGTTAATGTTCTCATAAAGAAGACATAAGACATACTGAGCAATGATACTGCAGGGCAATACTGTTCAGGGTGTCCCCCTCCTGAATGTCTCGAGTAAGGTAGATAATATCATCCAGTCTTTCTCTGGAGGTGCTCCTCCGTAGCCTCTCTCTGCCACGTGGTCGTAGCTCATAGCTTTCTCCATCCTCTTCGGACAAGTCATTCTCTGAGCCATTGTTTCCAAACAGGTAGGCATGACCGCCATTTGCAGGCTGCACCAAGGTGGCTGACTGGAAACCATAGTGCTGACTTCTACTGGTCATTTTTTGGTCACTGCACAGGGGTGGAAAAAAAAGTCTGAATTATGCTTTAATTCCAAATCCTACATTTATACACAATGTTCTAGAATCCAAAATATGATTTGTTCACATTTCATGTTCAAGCAAACTTATAAAATAGCTATTTGACAAAGATTGGCCGGAAAAACAATTCAGCTAAAAATATGGGTGACATTAATGTCCCTGCTTTTAGTGGTGTCTAGCAAATATGAAAGTTGAAGTCTGGAGATTTATTACCTAGAACCACACACGGTCTCAAAATGTAAGCAATATATCAAAGTTCTAAAACAGGACTTTAATTATCTTTATTTCAAAAGAGTAGAAATAAATGCTGGCCTGCAAGAATTTCACGACAACTCAAGACCCAACGTTTGTCTCTGAAAACGGAAGAAGTTCCCTTACAATAATTATAAGTTTCAGGCAGCTAAACTGGGATGTTGGAAACCAACAGTCCTGGGTTAGAACAGATAAGAGTGGACGTGTTTCAGTGTTCAGAACTCATGTCAAGGTCCTCTTTTTATGTAACACTTCTACTTCACAACTCATCGGTCAGCCATGGGGGAAAATTAGTTTGATATCTTATCAGCTAACGTTAACTATCCTTTCCCGTATTACAGCAGTACTAAATCTGTCATGAGAAAAACAAACTAGCCGACGGGTTCAAACGAAAAGACAGACCTTATTTGAACAATATGTAACGCAACTGTCGTTTAAGTAAAACTGCCTGTTTGTTGTTAGTAAACCAGTAATCAACATTATCGAGCCCTTCTGGGTGTGACTAACGCTGGTAGAGAGTTACGGTGTTTGATTTTTCATGTTTTAATTAATTACACGCGAGTATAACTGGGTAATTGAACAATTAAAATTAGAGTTAATTGATAAACACAAGTCTTTTTTTTTAGTAAACCAGTATCTCAAATTGACTGTCAAGTGGATGTTAACCTAAAACCGTCTCATATACATCAGACATTATCCATTTACTTGAATTATTAGAACGATAATCATCTTCGCAGGCTAGGCTAGGCTAGTGCTAACTAGCGTCTACATAAGCAAATCTGGCCAACATTTGAGTGGTGTCGTTGTCTGCTAGATACCAGTCACGGCAGTGTTTTAACGGAGTTGTCAATAACCGTCTTTACCTGAAAAGCCAACGCGATCCAGTCAGTTGTCTTCAACAATTTCCATAATTCCACAGGATTATTTTCGGTCTCACCTTGTCGCTGGCTTGTTACCTATGTGCTAGCCACTACTGTCTCCACGGTTCACGCCACGTCAACAGAATATTTACGTAATGACGTTTTCACTGAAAGGTTTATGGAGCTAAGTTAGTGTCGTTAGTTTTTTTTTTTTTATTGTTTATTTTTTTTTTTTATTATTAAAAAAAGATTGTAGATTAAAAAAGCTACAATTTGAAACGAAAAGTTGAAGTTTTGATATCCTTCACTTTAACATACATTTTGAAATTTTGAGCTCTTGTTTTTTTCAGTTACAAATTTAATGTTTTCAGACTCAGATCATATTTTTTCATAGTCAGATCATTTAACACTTTCAGATCATATCTTTTTTCTCTTTTTTAGGGCTGGGCAACGATTAAAATTTTTAATTGTGATTAATCGCATGATTTCCCTGATTAATCACAATTAATCACATTGTATATGCAAAATCAAATAATGAATTCAAAAATAGTGTAAAGTGAACTTTTATTTAAATGTTCTGCTGCCATATGAATTAAAATCTCATAACATTTGTTGTGCAAACACTGTTAACATCAGCACTTATCAGTAACACATTAAATCTCAGTAAATCTCATCTTAAAAAAATGTAAAATAAGACTAACAAGGCTGAGAACTTTTCTCAGTCATGTTGCCTTTAGGGAAGGTAGGTACTGTGATATATGCATTGTATAAGCAAACACTTTCTTTACATTGGACTCACACGTCTACTTTGTGGCAACGTACCAGAGGTGGTGTTGTTGACATTTCTTCATCATGCCAAAGACAACTAATCAATTTTTTTCCTGCCCAACACAAATAATGCTTTGAATTAGTCCCGCCTCTGTGTACAACTTCATTGGCTTGCTCTAGCTGTGGAACGGCAATCTGATTGCATGATGCATGAGTAGAACCTCCAACTTTTTTTGCTTTTTTTAAAGTATTGAATTCAAAGAATGTAGTACAATATTTCTGAAGAGAAGGTACATTACAAATTGCGCCATATATATGGCGCAATATGTATATATATGAATTAACTAAAAAAGATTTAGCGGGATAGCAGCGTTGACTAATCTTTAAAGAAAGCTCTTTAACTTTATTGATTGGTAGAAATTGGTTAGTTTTTGCCCAGCAGATGTCCTAGTCATATTTATTCCAAGCTGTTAAACCATGTGGCATTGACACACAGTGGTTTAGGAATAAATTACATACATTCTTTATTTTCTTTATAAGGAGAGGACATAAAGCATATTTTACCTATATGAGTCTCAAGGGGATGAAGCTGTAAAGTCATAGAAAAAGATTGAGAAGAAAAACATTTAAAAAGCATAACAACACTTGATGGAATTGCGTCAAAAACAATAGTAAACTGTTTGAGAGTGACATGAATTTTAAAGCTAAAAAGAAATCATTGGAAGTTAAATTGTTTACCCTCCTTATTTAAGAGCTGACTTACCAATAAAACGCCATTTTTAAACCAGAACTGAAACAAAGTTTAATTTCACATATTTTACAGTAGGGGGCAGTGGCACTCTCATTTTTACAAGTGTGCACAGGGAGTATTAGCTGTATTGTGTCAGATTTTTTTTGCATGGACATGAGAGCACAAAGCACACAGCACAGAGCATATGAAGTGAACAAACCCTCAAGAGACACCACTGAAAAATATTTAAAAGGGATGAAAAGAAAGATGGAGAGAAATGGAGATAATGAGATAGGCCAAGTCACTAGAAGGATAAGACGAGGAAGTATGACGATGCTTAAATTATTTCAGACTTAAAGACAGTTTTAATAAAGTTATACTTTGTTATAAGTTGATCAATATTTCTTTCTTTTTTGTTTCTCTTAAAGTTAATAAGGATACAGTGTTATGTAAAGATGTACTTATAACAATTTTTAAGACAAATGATACTTTTTATAGTCACAGTGGTGTGTGTGTGTGTGCGTGGTGGGGGGGGTTTCTTCCTGGGAGCACATCAGAAAATAATTGAGAAGCACTGTCCTATTCAAAGTCTATGGTGACGGATGTGGTTTAAAAGTTTTTCATTTAAAATTAAAATAATAGCAATAATAATAATAATAATAATAATAATAACAAAACGAACGCTACATATTTACCTCCATAGACCTCCAACCACATTTACGGTCAATGCCTCCAACACACATTTTTTATCGCGAGATGGCGCCAAACGTTAAGTTAATTTTCAAGGCTCCAAGTTTTGAATGAGCTACCAAAACTGTTCACAAGGAAATAATTTGTTTTTTTGTATGAACAACTTATTAACAATGCTGCTATTTGAAATAACCGAGTTCTTGATTTAAAACAAACAAATATACATGTGTTACTTCTGCTAACAATTGACGGGGAGCATAATTTGACGTCATTTTCCTCTATTTTATTTCAACTTGCACCTATACGAGTTCGTTGTTCAATAATATTTTCAAATCATTCAAGTATAAAATTGCAAAGTCCATTCAGGGATGACAACAGCAGCGGGGCTCGCGTGCTGCCTGCTCGGCTCGCAGGGTGGAGCTGTCCGCCGACACACGGCTGACCACGACGCGTATGCTTCAGAGACAAATGGGATTAAAACATCTTGTCTCATTAGGCAGCGACCGAGAGACGAGCTCGAGTCTCTCCAACTAACTGCAAACGAATAATTGAGAGACAGTGTAAGTCGTGCTCGTACAGCAGCAGCAGCTCCCACATGGCTGCAAGAGTCTGGAGTTGTGAGCGGTGAGGACCGGACCGGGGAACCGCTCCGTTTGGGTCGTTTCAACCGGCTTCTGTCCCGTTGGATGATAGACGCGCTTCATCCCTCATTGCTTTCCGGAATCTACAACGGTGAAGATCGAGTCGGCATCTTTCCTCACACAATGAGGCAGTTATTACTTTAAGAAGAGGTGGAGCTGACGAGCCCGGGAGCTTTTACCGATGATAGAGATATTGTAAATTATCTTGGGCTGAAAGGTCAAGTAAGGTGTCAGGTAAGTTCGCCTGAATTACGTCATAGTTCTTTTTCCTGGCGTTTCTGCCTGTTATTGTGCTTATAGGCTAATAATAAGACTGTGTCGCTACCAGCGAAACTTTGAGGTTAGAAAGACTCAGTTATTCAATGATTCATTTGTGATGCAGTTTTTAAGACGATACTGATATAGAAGAATTATTCTTCACCCAGTTATTCCGAAATTATCTGTGACCCAAACCAGGATTTCCGGCGATAGATTAACATCTCGGAGAATATAAAGATAAGCAAATGAGTATAGCGATACTCCTCATCAATTATGCCAGACAGCTCAAGCAGACATATTGTGTAAGACTATAAGAAAACGATTAAAAGTGGTTAGCCACTGCTAATTTCTTTTTGCACAGTGCCAAAAAAAAGCCCCCATTGGAGCAGCTAATAAAATTGAAAAGCCTAAATATTGATTCAGCGCAATCAGAGGATGAATGGCCGGGCAGCCCATTGAGGACGGAGACAAACGCTTCCATGGTTACGTCCAGGATCTCCAGTGTGATCACGGCGCTTTGTGTGGGTTTTCTCTCTCCCACTGAAATAAAACAACTACCACACATGGAGAGCTGGGGACCCTCTCATAAAGACTCCGCTGACTAATCTATAGGCTTACTCGGGTCATATGTAATCTTGGCACACTTTGAGCCGCACACATGTGCTGCTACTGTTAAATAAACGACTGTTGCCCGTGGACTCATTGTAACGCTGCTTTTCCGAGTATTTTTACGCGCATGCCCAGACTCTATAAAAAAAAAAACAAGAGTTGATGTCGGTTTTGTGTCCCGGAGTAACTGAATGTGTTCTCCATATCTCTACTTGAGCTGACATGATGTCATCTTGGTGCGTCTCTCGCAAATCTCTTTTGTTGCCTCCTCTGCGGTGCCTCAGCAGAGTTAAATCCTTTCTCTCCACTGGGGAGGGTGGGAGCCGCTTCTGTATCCATTCAGTAGTTACACCTGCTCCTCCTCAGCACCAGCCTTCACTGTTAGCCGTTTCTGAAATGTATATTTGTTTTAAAGAGTGGCATTGTTCAGTTTGTCTCTGTGTTTGGAAAATAACTTTCAAACTTCCCATGACACTCACTGTTTTACATCTTCAGCCCTACGTGTTCGTTTACCATCATACGAAACCACATGTCACACACTGAGTTGATTTTTTGCAGTTTGGGGCCATCCAAGACCTTTACTTGCTCAGATCTTTTGTTTCTCAATGTTTATGTCATTGCCTGGCAGGGGTCAGCCCCCATTTGCCTGTGTGAAGGTCTGAATGTGATTCACTGGGCGGAAACTGTTTTAGTGGCTGCCTTTCTCCTCTTCTGTCTCACCCCCCTTATGACTGCACAGTACAAAAGGGGGCTGTGCCAATAATAGAGCTTGTTCATTATGAAAGGTGCTGAAGTGTTGCACACTTGCAGACAGGAGGAGACTGATGTTTGGTGTTGGATGAGAAAGCTTGCGTTATTAGCGTGTGACTGTAGAGGGAATAGTGGGTGAAGGCACAGCTCAGCAACAGGCTGCCAGCCTCCCTGTGACTGACTGGTGTGGTATGGTGTTACTGCTGGAGACAAGAGTCGGAAAGCTGGTCTTTAGATGTTGAATGAAAGCTATGACTAGTTGGATTCCTTGTCTATATTTAATTATGTTTACGTAGAGTAGCTATTGCCTCTCAGACATGCACACTTTTGAAACAGAAGCTATTTGGTTGTTTTTCACAAGGTTCCAGTGTCTTACCTTTTTGTATCTATGTTTGCTTTGAATTCATATTTTTCTTAACACAGGATGAGAAAACCAGCAGACCCTTAACTCATGTTAGCTGTGGTCTGGTTCTCATTTCCACAGCTTGAGATTGCTTCTGGGTTCCAGTTTATGTCCTTCTAACACAACAGTTTACCATCTTTTGTTGCTAAAGAGGCTTGATGATAAAATTAAACCTAGGATACAGGGATCTGATTGGGCTCACGGAATGCTCAATTAAGTTTATGTCTTAATAATTTAGAACCATATCATACTGCAAAAAGTGCAAAACCTTGTACAACATAGATTTGTAAAGTTCCCCCAGCCTTACAGTGATCCCTTATTTTTCGCGGTTAATGGGGACCGGTAAATCAAAATCCGCGAACTGGAGCCGGAGCCCCCCAAGCCTCAATAATGTGTTTAAAATATGTTTAAAAACCACAAAAAAAGTAGCGAGGCACTGCAGCAAAACAAGACAAAGGCTCAACTGTGGTCTTTCTGTTACCTTCACAGCCTCTGGTCTCTGAACTGTAGTAAACAAACTGCTGGTATTGTGCTATTTTTGGCTCGTAATTAGCGGCTAACACGCTAACAACAACAAAAGAAAAAGTCCGGTTTTCTCTGCATGGAACAAGCACTTTATTCTGTCACTGCAGGAACTTGTGACATCACACAAGTTGTATTGTTCAGCTCCTGTTGGTTAACAGAGAATGTAAATCTATACACGCTGGGCTGCTGTTTATGCTAACTCCATTTTTCATCTAACAGTGTTTTCTTCTGCCGTCTCACGACACACACACTCCATTACCCATAAGACCACATCATTACCCATAAGGGTACCTTCTTAAAGGGGGCAAGCTGGCTCACAGTATTTCTTCACTGTGGGAGAACGCGCACAACATCCTGTGATGTTTCTGCGATTTTTAAAACATTTTTAAATTATATATATATTTCTGAAAAATCCGCAAATAACTAAAAACCACGGAATTGGAAAGGGATCACTGTATATGCTATTCTTGGATTCAAACTGTTTATTGTGGTTGTTAATTAATACTGTCTTCTGGATTTTTCATATTAACCACATTTTGAATTTTTGCTGAGCTTTAGTCATAATGATATAATTTAATTTACAGTCATCTCTGTCAGTATTTGGTGTTATTAAAGTGTATTGCTTCTTGATTATGTGATTTTTGGCCAGTGCAGGAAAAAGGCAGTGACATGGGAAAACAGCATTAAGGACTTTTAGTTGCAAGAGGAGACAGTGAAGAGACCAGTATCCAGACAAATGCAGGAAAATGTTAAGTAATGAAATTAGCCACTTGTGCCAGTCTCAATTCTAAGTTGAGAATAGTTTTTCTTGTGCTGAGCTTAGATGTAGCTCATGTTGCATTTGGTACTTTCTGCGGTTGGAACAATACTAATTTATTCATGTCATCCTATTTGTTTATCTGATCTGGAGTCATCAGGTCTAATGCCTGGAAACCCTGCAAAAGCAAATTTCAGATTTAGTAAATGGACAAATTACAGTCATAAATTAGTCTCTTGAAATTTTCCCTTGGATTTTATTTATTTGTCTTTAAAAAATCATTTGACAGTTCATGCTCATACGCAGGAGACAGTATCATGTTTTAGTAGATGTTGTCGTTGGAGCAGAGAGGCAGAATAGCGGCGCACTGCCAGTGGTGGCCAACAATCCCGAGGCCTCCTTAGCAGGCCTGACCAACCGCATATTGTTCCCGGTGAGAGGAGTCTTGTGTGGCTGCGGCAGTGAACCGTTGGCCACGACCTCACTGTCAACCCTCATAATCATATGTACGCATGTGCGCGCATGTATGCACGCGCACATTCTTATTGTTACATCCTCTTGTCTTTAGAGCCAACAGGGAGCACAGACGGCACAACTGCTGAGCATTTCCATTTGAGAACTGACCTCTGACCTCTTTGATGCTGGAAACCCATATGCCTCCGGGTCAGTCACAGAGCTGTTTTCACTATAATGCATGAGCGGTTTCTCTAACAATAGCAAAACATTCCAAAATAGTAAAGTACCTGTTTAATCTCTGATATTTTTGTACTATGCACATTTTATTCCATTGTGCACACATACAGGTAAACTCAAAAGAGATATATTTTATTTAAAATCACAGGAAGCAGGGGCCCATAGGGGTCCGTCTGTCTAGCTATAAATCCCCTTTGACCACATGGAGCACATGCTTCTTGTCCTCAAGCTCACACTTTGTTTTTAACTGGATAATGTCATGGCTATCTGTTTTTATAGTGTTGCTTCTTCATTATTTCCATTGTCTCCTCTCATTATGATCTTTGCATGTGCGTATGTGTTTTAGAAAGAGGCACAAGAAGAGCAAGCCTCAGTAGAAAAAAAAAAAAAAAAAATTATGTCTGTTCAAAACAGTCCTGTTGATTCAGATCACCAGTCGATCATAGTTATAGTTCTCTCTATCACCATCCAACTGTATTAATTCAAAAACACCCCTGTATGTGCATTTAGCAACATTTGGGGTATAATTGAGCAACAACTGGCAGCCATGCAGTTAGCTGACGTTAAACCAAAGGAGCTGTTGTCTGCATTATGTCATGCAAAATTATTTAATGTATTAAAATTACCTCCTTTCTGTCTGTAACAGATGTTTCTGGTCACTGAACATGTTTTGATTTGTTTTGTTTTGTCTTTTTCAAAAAATGTTTGGTTTAAATGAAAGATTTTTTTTTTCTCCTATTTGACTGCTAGAGGTCATCTGGTAAAAATTATGGTCTGCAAGCGGCAGTACATCCATTTTCAGCAGAACAGTCTCAGCTTTGGTGTCTCCGAACCTCCTTGTGGATCATTACGATGACTGCACAAAGGAAAAAAAAGCCCATTTATTTGTTTGTTTTCATTTTCCCTGTTTTACATAAATATTTAAATCCATTGACTATATTTTAGGAATGTGCCTCCTCCTCAATCCTCTATGTGGCTCTTAGTGGTCCAGTGTTGCGAAACCCCGAAACAGGGGCTGTTCCACACCTACTGTACAAGTGTGTGTGCGTGTGTTCTGTGTGTGTCCATGCAGCTGAGGGAAAAGAAGGGAATCTGAAGAGGATAGTTGGGATTCTATTGTAGAGCAGGAGAGAATGCCAAAAACTATATTCACAAAAGAATATAGAGGTTTGGCATACAAAACACATAAAGGAGCATGAGCGAACAAAAGCCTGCTCCGTAAAATTGTGTGCTGGTCAGTGAATCGCCAAGTCCTGCCTTCACTTGTGAAAACACACCCACGTTCTGGGTTGCCTCTGTGTTTTGTGAACTCTTTTGAAATGTAATTAGAATTTCATCTAGACCCAACCAGTTGCATGCAATGAAGTAATACCCTTTTCAATTTGTCCCTTTGGTCTCTGAGGCTATGGAGAGCACATCCTTGTTTAATCCGCTGAGTGTTTTTCTGTCTGCTTCCATCACTGTGTGTCATGCAGGCTAATCAGTCAGCCAGTGCTCAAACTTCAAAACACTCTAAATTGCTCATGCACTGGTTCCTGCTCAATTGAAACCACTTTTCTTTTTCTTTATCCCTTCCTTCCCAGTGTTTCATAAGAAGAAGGAAAAAAAAAAACTCTTGTTTTGAGCTGGGGATGCGAGATGCCATTGGCTCAACTAAGAGCAGCCAACCACGGCCATGTGGACAATACCTCAGGAAAACTCTCACTCTGTTTCTTTTTTCACAGTAAAATGCACGCTTGATTGGCAGTCTCCGGGCCTGAAGCAGAAATGCCTAGTTTGAAAGGTATTATCTGACAATAGCTGGAGGGCTGACCTCATGCATTTTTGTTCCTTTAAGAGCTATTCATTCAACAGTTTTTTGGTTTTTTTTTAGGTTGCCTTATTTTGACAACAGATCAAGACACCGTTGTCCTTGTTTACGATACAATCTTCTTTATTTTTCCTTTATTACTTTTTTTGTCAGGAACAAAACAAGCTCAGTGAGTAATGAGTTTTCCTAAGATTTAGTGATCTATGTTTTAGTTCTACTCAGTTGTTAAGTTTCTTAATTTCTTCACCCCAACGTTTTCTCTATGGTGAGTACATTTACTGATCTAAAAATAATAGTGGCTGAACTTCATGTGAAGTGCAATTATGGGCTATGCCGGGCTGAGAACGGACGGTGGGTGGTTACTGAGGTAGGGCCTGATATACACTGGGTTGGTGGCATTGCTCAGTGTGGAGAATAGCTCAAGCAGAAACCAGTCCAATAAACAGGAGAGAGGAGGATCCATGGGTTTGGGTCAAACACATAGTTTGAGACATACAAACAACAACTGAGCTAATGCGGCAGCCTTTTGTATTTTGCATACTGGTTTCAAATGTCACGGTGAGATTGTTCATATGTCTTAATCAGGGTTTGCTTTATTGTTGTTTTTTAAGGTGTAGTATCAGTATCTTCAGTGTGACTCCTCCTGCAACATATTTTGACTGAACTCTACCTCTGAAAGCTCAGATTAGGCCATTTTCACGTGTAGCCTGACACCCGAATAACAAATCCACCTGCAGGGCACTTCCATTTTCTAATGCTTATGACTCTGAAGGACTAGCTTCACTACCAATTAAATAATATATAAAGACTGAAATCTCATTACTGTATTGATCCTTTCTCCCTACCATGCAGCATTACACTTTGTGTGTACTGCTGTATCTGTCAGTATCATTTATTCTGCTTGTTTGAGTGGTTTGTTTTCAGTTTGAATTCCTACTAAAGAGACAGAGTAATGCTCAAGAAACACTGTTATGCTAGTTGCTTTTAATGACAGAACAGTTTCTTTTTGTGGCAAGACTGACTCCACATCAACAAGTCGAGCTTTAAGATTGATGAATGAGATCCCCCTGCAGGCCTCCCTGTGTCAGACTACTAGGGGATCACTGTGTGTGTACGTAAATGTGTGTGCATTTGAGTAACTGCCAGATATAACCACGTACTTTTCACCATGGGCGTCTCAGGGAAGCCTCAGGGCAGGGATGCCGCATGGGAAAGCCCTTGATTGAAACCCTGCAGACTATAATCTCACAGACCCTAGTCTTACAAGGAAGTAAGAGTATTGCTTTCCACTTTTAATGCTGGCATTACTGGCTATTCTTGGTGAAGTACCAAAGAAAAGCAAAATCCCTGATTATGGTCAAAGAGGTTGGTATTTTGCCTTTAGAAGCTTCCGGTGCCCAAAACGGATGATGAATACTGCTTTCAGTAAAACGAAGAACGGAGACTTATTTCCCAGTTAAAAGAGATCTGTTTTAGATAGTTATTCTAAAAACAGTAAAGCATGTGAGCACTCTGTTGTAATACCGTATGCTCATTGAAAAACCCAGCCTCTTACCATAGTCAGTGTGTGGCAAGTTCTACACTGTGAATCTTGTAGTGTCACGCTTACCATCATCCTCTGACTGTGAAGTTCTAGGTCTACGGTAAATAATTGATGAATTGTTTACAACACAGAGGAGTGTCAGGAGAAACCCTAGAGGCATCAGCGGCAAGCCCTGACCCCAGGAGCAGTCCTGCAATCAGACACCCCTGCAGCACTTCTCATAGGGATATCCAGTGCATAAGTGTGCTTCTGTGTGTCTGTGGTACATCCACAAGGAATGATGTAGCAGTTTTTGTGAACCAGGTTTCTAACAACAGGATGCTGCTGCTGAGAAGGTTGATTTCAGGGCACTTCCACTTCCCCAGTGTGACGTGTCAGCCCACCTCAGACCAGCACCAACGTTATCACTGTGATTTGTCATGCTTTTCATCCTTGACCTTGCAAGGACTGCTGTAAGGTGATGTGTCACAAAGATAGAGAAATAAGAACTTTGCTTCCGTGTGAATTAAAGAACTGTGTTTCTTAAAACAATAAGAAGAATAATGAGGTGAAAAAAAAAATGAAGTCAACTGAAAACATCTTATATGAAAGAAGTTGCTACATTGAAAATGTGAAAACTAAAAAGTCATGATTTGTTTAAAAGGGATAGATTTTTAGCAATTATATGTAATTGTGTAAGAAGCGTTATCCTGCATTAAGAGTACATTAAGATGACAGATTATATCAGGGTTCTGTTGTGGATGAATTCAGTGATTCATTGGTGTGTTTAGGGTTGGAGGTTAAATGTATTTAGTGGAGGCAGATTGTGTTCCAGGAAGTAAAGTAATGCAGCTGTTTCTCAGGAGCTACAGCGTGTTTTCCAGTAATCGAAAGGTTGGTGGTTTGATCCCTGGCTCCTTGAAGGCTCGCCTGGCAAGATATTGAATCCCAAAATGGCCCTAATGTACCACTGCTGTGCAGAATACAATAAAGTACTGTTTTTCTTTTAAATTGGGTAACTTGTGGATTGTTTAGAGCATTTAGAGTGGTAGATAAAACAAGAAAAAGCGTCACACAAAGGCAGCCCTTTTAAAGAAAAGGACTTTTGACTTCAGTTGTACTTCACAGAAATTGTCAATAATGTTTTTTAATCCACAATGAAAAATAACTTTGGTTGTGGGGGTTTTGCAGCTCTATCATGCCAGCCTCGGCTCACTCATCATGTCCTTGGTCTGTTTGTGCAGAATAAGGGTGATGGACAGTGTTTTCTCTCCAGTGTCTTGGACTGTAACCCAGCTGTCTTTTTGAGCTTTGAAAATGTCCATTTTGTATGTGTATACCAACTGTGACAGCTCTGGCAAGTCCATCTATGGATGTAAATGTGTGTGACTCTCTGTGTGTGTGTGTGCCTGTGTGTGTTTCTGTCTGCACTGCTCTACATGAACTCTGACTCCCAGTTTTATCAGTGTCAGAGGTCCGCGCCAGGCGCTCCACGCCTCATTTACTTGTGACAGACAGGTCCTTGGAGCCGCTGTAATCCCTGGGGTCAGGGTTGGCAAAACGCATAATGCCAGCACAAGCTGCTCTGCCACTTACAAAACAGACCTGTGCCAGCCATGCAGCATCTGCTATGGATCAAGCCCTTTGAAGGAAGTTCAGCATCTGGGTCACTGGATGCAAAAAGGAACCCCTCTTTGTTTTGGCTTGGTGTTGTATGAGGTTAGTGTTGGATGTTTTTTGCCATCCATCAAGAGGATGGTCTAAATAATGGTAGGCAATTATTTGGAAGGCTGAATAGAGGTTTTTGAGGGACAAAGATTTTCCAGAAGTTGCCAGTGGGAAATCAGAGCATTCGATTTGAAAGCTGAAAGAGTGAGATCAAATGCAGTACGCTTTATTTTATGTGATAAAATTGTGATTATATGTTACAGTTCCAACCTGTGGTGGGTTGAGTCTTGCCTCGACCACAATAAAAGTCTGATAACTTAACCATCCTACCAAATTCATTTAGGCAGGCACTTGGATCTATAGTTGTCTAGGAGGTGTGAACATAGTTTTAAAAACTTGCATCCCTCTCAGAGAGCTGATGCGAGGAACAAAGTTTGTGGCATTTCACTCAGAATGTTCAGTCTGTGATTAAGAAAGCTCCAAACTACAGGAGACAGCACGGCAAACAACAGGATTTATTCAACTGAGGCCCCTCTTTGTCCAGTAACACACTCACCTCTGTTCTCCTCACTCTCTGCTCCACATTGCCCAGCCTCACAACCCACACTCGCTCTTAAATCCTTTTTTGATGGATTTTCCAGCAGTCTCTCCACTGCTTGTGCTACTGGCATGTGTATGACACATGTGGACACTCTCACATGCCCTTGACATCAGGTCCATACCACAGGCTCACACATGTAAAATGGCCTGTCTCCCCATCCCAAAAACATTTATCAGCCAACGACTTCTCATTCAGATAAAACTTCTAATCCTATTTATGAAGCTGAAGAACTGATTGATAGACGGTTGCTATTTAATCGCCCATCAATACTGAGAATATCTCAAAAGTGATTTATCAGTGATGGAACATTTGAAAAATGGGATGTTTTCAATGTCCAACTTTCCTAAAGTTTTTTTGTATATGGAAAAAAAAAAGCATTACTTCATCCACTTTAGCTGCTGATGTTCATTTTTTTAACCTTGTAATTAAGAACAAATATTCTGTGAAAGATCCTCTCTGTTCTCGCTGTTGGCAGGGCTGTGTGGTGTAGATTATGAACGGGATGGGTAAAAGGAAGTAAGGAGGGAAAAGGCAGGACAGAGTTTCTCCAATTTAGCTTTAAACTGGCTCCACCCCACATGTCATGCTGTGTTTTTTGTTGTGTTAACCATGACAACTGTCTCGGTGGCTCCATCCAGCTTTAAGATTATTCTGGGTGCGAGAGCTAAGTAGCAGATGAGAAAGGAGGGAGGGGAGGGAAGGAGATAGAGAGATGAGGAAACATGACAGGACAGAAGACAAGTGGAAAGTAGAGAAGCAAAAAGCAAACAAAGTGAGGAGTGACATCAAAATGATGTGATAAAGAACAATAAAATCAACCACAACTGCTTTAATAGTTATAACACCGCATTGGATATGTTGGATTTATGGAATAATATTTTGAATCATTTCGACCACAGTGACCAGTAGGAATGCAAGCCAGCTTGACTCTACAGTCTAAATGTCAGCAGATCTTCTAAACATCTGTCTGCTCAATACTGCCTGTAAATCATATTACTTTTAATCTGTAATGACTGCATTTTAATATTATATATATTGCAGTTAAAAATATTGGATGCTATATATAAAATTTGGAAGTACCAAACCAACTCTACATAAAGCACATTTACAGTGTTTTACTTGCATGACAATAACTCACTGTTGTAACATATTGTCCTAAAACTCTTCAAGATATCACCCATGTTGGGTTCATCTTTAAATGACTGTATTCATTATATCTGGTGTTCCTGCATTAGTTGATTACCCCCATGTCTCGCCTTTTTGTAGGAATGCTCCCAGTCCTCCTGTTAGCTGGGTTGATTCTGGCTCTCTCCATCCCTGGCACAACATCTGAGTCAGCCACGCTGCAGTTCCTGGGCCAGACTGATTTCACTGTCAACGAGAGCAGCACAGCTGTCGTCCGACTGGTCGTGGAGAGAGTGGGCGATCCCGTCAATGTGACCGCTTTAATTTTGGTAGGTCCAGCTTGTCACGGCTGATGTTTTATATTGATTTGCTACTTTCATTTTGGAAGTTCAGTTGTTATGTGCGTCAACAAAAGAGTGAAGTTTGTTCTGAAAGATTCAACCCCATTTAAATATGAACAGAATCAGGGTCTATGATGTGCTTTTATTGTCACATCTAATAAAAGAGAGAACCAGAAATCTTTCATTTCCATCAAACGATCCAGATCTGAAGAGATTGTTGTGGTACAACAATGGATTTTGGGGATTAGGGGGCAATTTCAACTGCCTCTAGCTCATGTCTGGAAAATGTAACTGTCCAAGCCCTGCAGAGTATTTTGGAAGATTTCATTTTTTTCTGTTTGACATATTTGACATATTTACTTTATGCCACATGAGCTGTTAAGTTAACCCAGTTTTATAATGTCAAACTTCCTTAAGAGGAACTAATGGACATAGAGAGAGAAATACTGAATCGCAAGATTAAGCAGGCGCAAGTAGAAAGGAAGTAATGCTTCCTTAGGTGAAGAGAGCGTAATGTAATCTTCTCTTTTAAGGAAGAGATAGTTGAAACATAGAAAAATATCATGCAAATCATTCATGTTCCTGCATCATCTTTGATCCATGACTTCACATTGTATATGTATTTATTACTTTTCCATACTATAAATGAGAACATTCTCTATCCAGAAAAGAAACATAAAAGCATGGTTTTTACTGAACAAATGGTGTTTCTCAGCTCGAGGGAGTTGACACTGGAGACTTTGAAGCCATTAATGCTGCAGCTTTCCTGCTGTCCACTGAGTCCAGTAAGACCATCTTCATTGCTGTGAAAGATGATGATTTGCCCGAAGCCGATGAGACATTTACCTTCAACCTTAAACTCCAGGTAAAAGCCCTTTTCTTCTGTCTGAAAGTTGATGTATATGTGTTTGTACACATTAATTTTTTTTCTTCTCAGATTTAAACACCATGCATGTATATGCCAAATGTAATTACCCCTTTCAATGGGTTCTTTTCCCTCTCTAGCACCAAATTTCTTCTCACAAACTCCACTCCCACTGTTATAATTCTCCCCCTGGCAGTCTTAAAGCCTAAACCCAGCTACCAAGCAGTGCGGACTGGAGGCGTCATGTCTTTGATGTGTGAGCCCTGAAGGACTTTGTCACAGCTGGTATGGGTGTGGCTAGATATTGTACGCATTTCTGACGTCCCTCAACAAAAAAACCTTTGTGAAGATAAACTAACTGTGACAGCCACAACCTCACCAGCCATAATAAATTGATCATCTCTTTCACTGTTCCTACTGATTTAATGCAGCATGTCCGTCCCATGGGTTTCATTCCAATGTATGTTGTGAGTTTGTTATTGTAACACACTTTCTATTGTAGGACATGTGTGTCAACATCTTTTAGTGTGTTTTGAGACATTGCCACTTTCATCAGAATCATATCATCAGAATGCAAAATTTGCTTTATTATGCTCTTTGTTAGTTTAGGATAAAAGGTCGGATGGATGCCTTTTTATGTGTTGCCATGTTTTTACACTTCAGCACTGTGCATTAAAGAATAGTTAGAGATCTTTTAATGTTTAAAAGTGATTTTGAACTAGTATATGCTGTAAACTCTTGTCTAAGGAATTACCAGTCGAGGATGCCTTATGCCTAGAGACAGTCTCCATGGTTTCATGCAGCCTTTAGCTGTCAAGTTTGATTGATGAGCTCTGGGGGCTTGTCTTCTTGTGAGCCCTTCTCACCCTTCATTAAACGACCTATGATAAAGGTAATTGTGAATCATGGATAGTCAGCTATGTGCATTTACAATAGAATAATTCTTGTATAACTGGGAGCAGGAGTGAGTCTCCTCATTTGTCCTTCAGTGCTGCATTTTTCTAACATCTGGTTAAAATCCAGTAGCACAAGGCCGTGTTTAGCCTGCTACTAGAGTGAAAGGCCAGATGAGGCCCACTTAGCCACTCTGTTTACACTACAGAGACAAAGCTTAAACCAAATGCTAGCCTATCAGCTTACTGAAGGGTTGTCTGGAGGATGAATGGGCACTACAAGGGGTGTCATAAATCAAGCATGTGAGAAAAAGAAAGGATTGATGTATGTACATTCATCATCTTGGACTGTTAATTTTTTTTTCAATAGCAAATATTGTTCTGACTTTAAGTCAAATATGACAGGAAAATGTTTTTTTGTTGTGGATGGTAACAAAAACAAAATATAGAATCACAGTATATTGTGGCATACTTAACAAAGATGAATTTTGAAAAGTCAAGTTGTGTATTTGTGGCACTTTAAGTTTGAGAATCTGTTGGGAGTTTGGCACAAGCGTGTGTGTCTATGAACAACTCTCTGGCTCATTCAGTTGCCTGACTTTGTGAGAGCGTGTGGATTCTTTGTCTCTGAGTTGACCTGCTACAAGGGCTCAGCATCAAAAAGACCACTCTGCTACAGCGTGGAAAACCTTGGTTTGAATAGCGGGGTAAATAAAAGGCATTAGTCTCATCGTTGATCCCTTTTTAGAATGTCTTTATGTTCAGTGGTTATATGCCCAAATGTTTTTATGCCGCAAGATGGTTTTGGCAGTTTTGGTAGAATTTTGTTCACTTTATATCTGAGCTAAGCCATGGTAGATGTCAGCACAATTTATGGATGAAATGCTTAGGAAGATAATTTTAAGCCCAGCAATGAAAACCTGGTATAGTTGCACCGAATAAAGCATCTGTTTTTTTTTTCTCTTTAATACAAAACAATGTTAGAATTCTTAAAACCACTCTTTAAACCTTGTGAAATGAACATGTGAACAGGTTTTCAAAGCTGTGATTTTAGGTTCAAGACAAGGTTTTAGTGTCAAATGAAAGAACACAGCAAAATCCCAAAGAGGTATCCTGCAGAGAGTTAACCTGACAGATCAAGCGGCCTGAAACCAGCACTTCCTGTCTTTGTACCTTCTCACCAGGGCTGCTCAGTGGGAGCATAGAAATGAAGTGAAGAGAGCAGCTAAGACAGAAAGTCTGGCCTTTAACATGAGCATGATTATTAGGATTTAACTGTTGAGAGTAGGTTAAGGAGCCTAAATATAAATACTGTATACTCGGCTATGTTTTCTTTAACCATTTCTCTTCTCTTCTCTTTCCAGAGCTCTTCTAATGGCGTGACACTGGGAACACCAAACAAGGCAACAATCACGATCCTGTCTAATGACAATGCCTTTGGAATAATCGCTTTCAACTCAGTAAGAAACCAATATTCTGTAATTAATTTTTTAGTTTATCGTTGATTTTCTTCTCCTTTTAGGGCAATGGGATTGTGATCGAAATTTGAGGCTAAGGAGAGTTTTTTTTTTGTGAGCACAAACAATATGCTTAGTTTCATAATTTGGTTGATTTTAACTGGCATTAAGAAAATGTGTTGAGATAGTTTAAACTAAATTGACTGAGGTTCTGTTTGTTTCTTTTCATCTTAGACTGAGGAGATTGTCGTTGATGAATCCCGAGGAAGGAATCATTATGTGCCTTTCACTTTAATTAGAGAGAAGGGAACGTATGGGATTGTGACTGTAAACTTTGAGGTGAGAAGATTATGTACATTTTTTGACCACGCCTAAGACACTGTATATGCAGTATTTAACAAGCATTCACTTTGTTACTGATGTGTGTTTAAAAACAGGCTTCGTTTTTTTTGTGCGGGAAGGGATTTTGTAGGCTTAAGGCTTAAACCACTAAGTTATGAATGTTTAATACTCTAACAATGCAAATCTGCATATAGCACATATACATGCCCAAATATAAACATCACAGTGATTCTTGCTGTTCTTATCCTTCCAGATTTCTGATGGCCCCAACCCTGCTATTGAGGATCTCAGTCCAGATAGAGGGAACATCACCATCCCTGTCGGACAGGCTGTTGTGCACTTCAGTGTCCTCATTCAGGATGACCAGGTACTGAACTGGCATCTCAGTTTTCCATTAAAATCTTCCAGTCTTCTTTGTATCAACCTCTCACTCAGATGTATACTTGGGTGATGTAAAAAAGATCAAGATCAGCTCACATGACCTCAGCTCTGCATTAGTTTGAATTACTAAACTGAGCTGAATGAATCTGTAGCATGTGCATCACCTCCATACTTTTCACAAAAAAGAAACTGGCATAAATTCAGGTTTAAAAATAGATATTTTTTTTACTTATCTTCTTGCATGATACATATCATATTCAGAATTTTTAACTGCGTAATAACTATGCTGACTATAATAACTATATAAGGCTCTTGTTCTCTGTGCATCAGATCCCAGAGGATGATGAAGTGTTTTCTGTGAGACTGACGGGTGTGGCAGGTGGAGCCCTTCTCAGGCCAAACGCCAGCAGTGTCCAGCTGAGAATTCGTCGAAATGACAGCCCTCTACGGTTCTCCCACTCTGTCATGCTTGTGCCAGAGTCTGCAGCAGTCATTGCCCTCAATGTGACCCGTGGCCAATTGACTGAAGACGGGCCACTCATCGGCTCTGCTGACACTAAGGTTGCCTTCTCTCAGTCCATTTATACTGGTATTTTACCTTGACTGAAGCCACAAGGCATGGTCATTCCAATTATATACATACAAACTATCATTTTGATGCAGTAAAAACATTAAACATATGATGAATTTATATAAACCATCTGGTTGACACTCTCTTTAGGTCTCTGTAGATTACATGGTGGTGAGTGGTGAAGGGCTGGGCAGCGCTACCCCAGCTGTGGATTTCTTCGACCTACAGCCAGTCAGAACAGTTACATTCCCTCCATTTGTCTACAAAACAAGCCTGCTTTTCAATATCAGTGATGATGATGTACCAGAAATAGCAGAATCCTTTCATGTGGTCCTGCTGGAGGAGACCATCAGAGGAGATGCTGTGCTAGTATCACCCAACGCTGTGCTGGTCACCATTGAGCCCAATGATAAGCCTCATGGGGTCTTGTCAATTAGCAGCAGTGCTCTCATTCAACCAATCAGCATCAATGAAGATCTGACAGAGAGGTGAATGAAAATCACAAATATTTAAAAAATTGTTGTATAGGGTTAGGGAGTACTATGATTGATGTAAAAGTGGCTTTTATCTATGTTATTATAAATTATGTTTGAAAAATATGAATGTTTCAAAATGAAAACAATTCACATCCATGATAATCTTACTCCTAGATTTAATGGCATCATTATAGTAAGAAACGGCGGAAGCTATGGTGCAGTATCAGCCAACTGGTCTATCAGCAGAAACTCCAGCGATCACTTATCAGTCTCAGAGGATCTGAGGCCAGAGGTGGGGACAGTGAGATTTTCTGCCGGTCAGGTGACTGCTGTGATTCCAATAAACATTGTGGCCGATGATGAACCTGAGGAGGCAGAGGCCTTTGTTCTCAAGCTGCTGCCCGACTCCGTATCTGGAAATGCAGAAGTCGATGAACCCATGGAGGTCAGTGAAGAGGAGATCTTTTAGTGCTTTGAGTTTATGTGAGAGACAAAAAGGCTGCACTTGTTACGGAGCACATCTTGTAAATGTTGCTCCATGTGTTATGCATGTGTGTGTGTGTTTTTTTTTTGTATGTGACTGACTGTAAGCTACAGTTGCAAACTTGGCACATTCTGCAAAAGTCGACCCCTTGGTGTGTAACTGTGCTCTGTGGGTGTTTCTTTAATGTGGCTGAATCTAAACAAAGCAGAAACAGCAGGCACACTCAGTGTGTGGTGACTCTGTGTTTTCTTTTTTAAGCGTGGGTGAAGTGGTGACAGGTTTTTATGGCTCCCATCTTTGGCCAAGCCACTTAGCTATGTGTGAAAGCAGCAAAGAGGGCCAAGGCGTGTTCATTTTCAAAGCACAAGATGCCACATACAAACACACGCTAGAACACCACTTCAGTTTGTAAAAGCATAAGTTCTGCTTGCCATCAGTAGAGACTTGTCTCAACAGAAATTTATGTCGGTTTAAACAAGTAACTTTAACAATCATTGTCATCAAAGTTGTAAATGATGCGTAAGACCAAAAAAAAAAAAATATATATATATATATATATATATATATATATATATATATATATATATATATATATATATATATATATGCAAATAACCTTGAGTTGTAAATCAGCTGTTGTAATTGCATCAGGCATGCTCCAGACACATGTGCTGTAGGTTCCAGGAAAATGAATGGGCCTCAGTTTAACGCTCATGGAAACTACTCTACCAGTCTTTGTTAATTAAAGAGGATGCCTCTCTAAAGTTAGCTCAGAGCTCTGCTGTACTACTTCCAGTCTCACATATTTCTTTCCTCCATCAGTTTTTCACCTCTTCTTTTCTTCTTTTTCCTTCTTGTGACTGAGTTACAATCTTAGTAACACAAAAACAGGAAACACAACAAAATCCTCCAATATAATTTATGGCAGATCCATGCTTCGACTCAATTACCCGCTCATAGCTTGAAAGACATTCATCTCCCTTCTATTGCACAAATTCATGGGCACCCTTTGTAGACTAGGTTACTAAGAATATAAGAGTGATTTGATTATTTTATTCATCTGTCAACATTTAACAAATAGTTTTCTTTTCATATGCTGATTTGTTCATTTAATTCCTGCTTTTTGTCCACTCTTCCTACCTTTTCCCCCCAAGATGTTGTTCTACATCGAAGACAGTGATGATGTCTATGGGATTTTTCTGTTTGACCCAGTCAAAGAACAGAGCATCCAGAGCAAACCCGAGGGTCGATTCCTGTCCCTACATTTTGTGAGAGATGCTGGTACACTAGGTAACGTGTCTATGGGCCTTACCGCACTCTACATTCCTGCAGGTCCAATAGACCCAACACTGGCTCGTGACCAGGTTCTGAATGTTAGTAGGTCTATTAATGTGGTGTTTTCCCAAGAGCGGATGGTCCATGTCATACTGCCCATCAGGAATGATGCCTTTTTGCAGAATGGAGCTCATTTCTTAATACAGGTAATGATCTGATTTTTTTTTTTACATTTGTAATTCAACAGCAGCATTTGGTTACACATCTGAGAATGGTTTTACTTTGTTTGTGTTTGCACTTCTGGCTAAATTAGTGCTATCCAAAGTTTAAGTGCCTCATTTGCATGTGTGAATTGTTTGACATTGGCACTCTGATCTGGCATGGCTCTGAGGGATTTTCCCAACTGTCCAAACAAACATCAGTGAACCATCAAAGAGAGCAAGGCGTCTAGAAAAGCCTTCTTGACATTTTGTTGAACCAAAATCACGTTAAATGCTTTCAGCTTCGGTGCTTTACTGCGTACAGGCACACAGGAAGATTAAGTGAACAGAGCACTCTCAAAAAAACGGCAGGACAGAAAAAACTATCTTTATACTGCCGAGGCATGTCCTCATTAAAGTGAGTTGTTGTCTCTATTTTTCTCAGTTAAATATCCTGGAACTGGTTGATATCAGACCCATCATTCCTTCAAACAGCCCAAGGTTTGGGGGACCTGTAAATCTGACGTTGACTGTCACCCCTGACATTGCTAATGGGGAAATTGGCTTTACAAGTAACACCACTGTTGTGCTTTATGAACCAGAGGACAGGAACACCAGTGTGGTAAGATATTACCCCTGTTTTGGGCAAGAGTACCTCCAAACACTATCATTTCTGAATATTTTTCTCTAGCCACCATGCAAAGTCACTAGTTCTTAATATGTGCTTGGATATTGAACATTAAGTTTGTGTAAGAGGTTTCTTTTAATTGTGTTTGGTCCAGGTTAGTCTCCCTCTGAGGCGCGATGGCACAGACGGTCAGGCCCTGGTGTTCTGGAGTCTCCAGCCAACTGGAGCCAATCGTGGAGATGTAACTGCTGGTGACCTGAAGCCATTTAATGGCTCAGTTGTCTTCCTCTCCGGGCAGAGTGATGCCTTCATCAGTCTTACTGTTATGGCTGACAGTATCCCTGAAGTCAACGAGACCTTACTCCTCACTCTAGATAGGTGAGTAAAAGTAAAAAAAAACAGCTACTCAGCAACATACAGTACATATTTCTTTATAATTACTTAACAAGATCCACACAGTAAGTATGATATATTGTAAGAGTTGTTTGGGACTTTTTTTTTTGCTATCAAAGTTATACAACAGAAAGGCTAGGTGGAATCAGAAAGAGTGATCCATGTCCTCTTTTACTTTAGTTGTGAAACGTGTGTGCGTTTGTTGAAATTCTGATGAGAACGGTGGATTTCTCTCCCTCCCACTCCTCCCCTGCAGGGTGGAGACTGCACGCTTTATAGTGTACTTTGGGTAAGTGGAGAGTGGAGTGAACCTGGGCCTTTTGTGTGGCTTGAATCAGGTCTTTGTTTTTCAGAGAAGGGCCTACTTTAGGATTTCTGGGGTCTTTGGTCAATCCGGGGATGAGAAGAACGGGGATAGGGCGGGGAATTCTGCAGTGGTGTGAAAAGAACGGGATCAAAAGGAAAGTGGTATTTTGGGAGTAAATAGAGAATCGTCTTTATGTGTTTTTTTTTGTCTTTTTTTGTTTTTTTTCTCCAATTTATCCAGCTTTGATTATGTAGCCTTTTAAAGATGTGTGCAGCGCCTTGGCTGTGACTGGAGTGCTTCAGTCTGTCTTTGTATGCCATGTCTTTGTAATGCCCATTATATTATGCTTGCTTGCCTTCAATTTTCTCAGCATACACACACACACACACACCCCTGTGGAGCTGGCAAGATGCAGACATGCATTTGATTGACATTGTTATTAAAAATAGTTTCAACAGCATGGGTTCAGCATATGGAGTAATATTGAATGAGCTTCAGCGAACACAAAGAATACACTTAAGTTTATGTTGAAATTATAACTATTTTGTTAATGTTGTTCATGTCACCTCATGTTACAGGATCTGACAAGGGTTAATTAGTCCCAAACTCCAAGAAACTGCCACATTAGTGTTTTCTGCACCATGAAACCGATGAGTGTATGATTTACTTGCATACACCAACAATATTGTTACCAAAATGTTTTACAAAATAAAAATGATTTTTCTTCTACTCTGTTTGATTCAAAGTCACTCACTATTATGGTCAAGTGTGTGTTTATATCTGTGTTTTGTGTTCTTCCTCATGTCCTAGGAGTAATGTTGAGAATCAGATCCTGAAAGCTGGCTTCACCAGCAGAGAGGTCATCATCATGGAGAACGATGACCCTGGAGGAGTGTTTGAGTTCTCCCCATTCTCCAGAGGTCCATGGGTTATCAATGTAAGCTGAAAGTTACACCGCAATAAATAAAAACAACAGCTTTGTTTTAAACACTTGATTTAAATTAGTCTTTAGTTCCTCAGTTCCTTATTTCTGTCTCCACTGAAGATCTCTGTAGCAGGATCAGGACATGTTGTAGATGATTAGAAAGTTGCCCACCATTCATTTTTGATATGTCCATGCAATTGAAAATTTTGTTTTCTAGATTTTAGAACAGGTTTTAGTGTTTACTAGCTTTGTTTCATGTTTTACTTTGGGATAAAGAAACCTGATATATTACAAAATTCTTGTCCTATGAGCCTAAGGATGTGAATATTCATCACAGTTGCACTGCTGTTCATGACTCATTTTGGTGATGTGTTTACACGTTGAAATGAAAAAAATGCAAAAAATGATATTGCTCAGGGCTTAATGGGTTCAGCTCAGAAAACTGTTATCTTCTCAGTTTTCTCTCTTTGGTCTCATGACATTTGTGTATTTTGCAACCAGGAGGGTGAGGCGGTGGAACTGCGCGTAGTCAGAGAACAGGGACAACTTCTGAAACAGCTAGTTCGATATGCTGTGATACCTTCAGGCAACACTGAATTCTATGGAGCTACGGGTATCCTGGAGTTTAAACCTGGGGAGCGAGAAGTGGTGGTGGCACTGGTGGCGAGACCTGATGGGATACCAGAGGTAGGAGGAAGATTATTTTGTTTCATCGTTTCTAGGGCTGGGCAACGATTAAAATTTTTGATCGCTATTAATCGCATTATTTCCCTAATTAATCACGATTAATCGCATTGTATACGCAAAATCAAATAATGTATTCAAAAGTAGTGTAAAATGCACTTTTATTAAAATGTTGTGCTGCCATATCAACTAAAGTGCCATGACATAACACTTTTGACATCAGCACTTGTCAGTAACACATATTTAATGTAAATCTCATCTTAAAAAATATGAAATAAAATAAAGCTTATTGCCACTGCCAGGGCATTAATGTCATCCTGTTTTTATAAAAAATTTAAAAAAAGTCTACAAACAAAATCCAACAAAATGATTGTGGCTCAGCATAATCAGAACATTAAAACAGGCAGTTTCTGCAGCAGAAACTTTTCAGCTTGGCAGTTATTATAAATAGCCTTGTTTCTGTCAAATCCTCCGTCTGGGGGAACTTTAAAATGAAAATGTCCATGTTAAAATTCAGTAACTTTACCAATCTGTGTATCATTCATTCTTTTCATTTTCAATTGTCAATCAAAAATAAAAAAAAAAATTAAAAAGTGACATTTTATTACGTTTTTCGTTTTTTAATCTAACACAAAAAAAAATTGAAAAAATGCCTGTTTTTTTATATTTCAAATTTTAGATTTGGATCAAAAATACGAAATAAAAAAATGGGCCACAGGACTGAAATTGTTTTATAATTAAGGACTGGACTTTCTGTTGTCATTACACATCTCTGCCATTAGATGGAGCCGCACTGAAGTAACCAGCTAGAGAATAGCAGGACAGTGAACACATGGAGCAGATCTGATGTAACAATGGAGGAATGACGCGAAAGTTTTGTTGCAGTGCATAATTTTCTTTTTCAGACAGAATTGTTAATATTGCTACCTGAGTTGCTATCCGAACTGTAAAGTACACAAATTTTTACCGTTCTCCATGTCTGTTTTAGGTTTACCTGCCAATTGTCTTCCGGTTCCGCAGCAGCCAGTAACAGGTTTTTCAAAACAAAAGCATGTGAGCAACATGCGTTAATGCGCGATAAGATAAATGTCGGCGTTAATAAATTAATGAGTTAACGCGATAATAACGCGTTAACTTGCCCAGCCCTACTTGTTTCATAATGTTTTTATTTAATTATATCTCCATTTGTAGTTGATCAACCTTAAACTGTTATTTATGTTTTATGTTAACAACCCAAGTTACATTTTATACAGTGTGACTCGAGAATTTTGTAAGTAAGCTCCTAAAAAAGTTGCCCATGTCTGTCTGTGTGTTTTTGTGTACATGTCTATGCATACAGCTGGATGAGACTTTCTCTGTGATACTCAGTAGCCATAGCACTCCACCCAGTCGTCTAGGCAGCCACAGGGAGGTCAACATCACCGTGCGGAACGACGACCCTTTCGGAGTCATTGAGTTCATCCAGTCAGGACTGACAGTGACCATCAATGAGAGCAGAGGGAACACAGTGCACCAGGGTACTTGAGATAAATGTAATACTTTTCCATGTCAAAAGCAATCTCGTTGATATATAAAATAAATCTAATTGCAGTTTCATTTCTTTTAAGTGCTTTGATCATCTTATGGAGCATAAAATGCTCTAAAAGTTCACAGCTCTAGTGAAGAGCTCACACATCTGCTCTCAGCAAACAGACATACTGCATAGATATACCAGAATGGTATTCCCAACTCTGGGCCAAATGTTAATAGCATATACAAGACAAGCTTATAGAAGGAGTACCGTAATGGATCATCTCTTTCTATTCGTTTCTCCTTTAGCTGCGTATCCTTTAGTACGGAACAGGGGTCACTTTGAAGAAGTGTCAGTTTCATGGGTCTTGGAGCCAGTCTTGTCCAGTGATGTCAGCCCCATCCAGGGAAACATCACATTCAAGGAAGGAGAGTACTTGAAAAACCTCACTCTATTCTCTGTGCCCGATGAGGTAAAAATTTTAGACAGAGAAATGCCTTGCTGTCAAAGATTTTGTTACATTCCCTTTCTCAAACTTTTTTTTTTTCCAAGATTCCAGAAGACATGGAGAATTTCACCATCACGCTACTAAATGCCACAGGTGGAGCTAGACTGGGAAGCATACTGAGTGCCAAATTATGGATAAACAAGAATGATGACCCCATTTACTTTTCTGGTAAATAGCCTACTGTATATGAAGGGTCCTCTGAAGAACTGTATTAATGTATTATTTTATCAAAGTTATCATAACTTAATTGTCCACCCTCTCTAGTATCTGTACCCCTCCTCCAACCTCTCATGCTCTTTTCAGAACCTGCCACTGTTCGCATTAGCGAAGGAGGGGTTGCCAAATTCACTGTTCTGAGGGCAGGGCAAGCTGACTTTGTGGCAACAGTGATGTATGGAGTGAAGTATGGTGGTGCGTCACCTGAAGACCTCACCCTGCTGACTAATGACACACTGTTGGTGTTTGACATTGGTGAATGGATGAAGAACATTTCTGTGGCTGTTGAAGACGACAACATACCAGAAACTGATGAACCTTTTTACATTGTTCTGTACAATGCTACAGGTAAACTTTCTTCCAGTGTGAAAGATCAGAGCAGGCAGGTGTATGTTCTGTTGCAAGTCAGAGGGCATGAACCTGCATGTAATACACCAAAACAAAAAGTATACCATTCATTTTGATGTAAAAGTTGACATCAAAGTCTAAGGAGCTCAAGCTTGGTGTGCCATGGTTATGGCATGCAATGTTAATGAGATAGCTCCCTTACAGGGTGTGAAATTTAGCATGACAAAATGGTTTATACAGTATATCTTAGCTATATCCATCTGTCTGTATGACTGTAGGACTCAAACTGCATCTCCTTTGTGTTTAATCTAAACTCACGACATACATGTGTACACAGGTGATACTGTTGTGCATGGAGCAGACACAGCTACTGTGTGTGATTGAGGCCAATGATGATGCCAATGGGATTTTCTCTTTAGAATCTAAAGAAAAGCATGTGAAAGAGGGCAAGAACAACAGTTTCTAGTAAGAAACATCATGAATTTATGTTTCTTTTTGAAAATAATTTTCAAGCAGCTTGGGGTTTTTTTGTGTTTGCATTATTTACACCATCATTTTGAATTATGAATTTCAAATAAAGCTCTTTTCCCACTAATAAACCCTGGAGTTTATATTTTTGAGTTTGCATTTACATTCTTATACCAGAAATGTCACTGTCTTTTCCTCTCTTCTAGTGTACTTCGAGCAAGAGGCCATTTTGGTAGTGTAACAGTCTTCTGGCAACTGTTTGCCAATGACTCAGTGACCCCTCTTGAAGAAAACCAAGAGTTCACGTACACATCTGGCTCAGTTACCTTCGTGACAGGTGAAGAGATCAAACCTATTATCCTGGAGGCCATCTCAGATCAACTCCCAGAATTCAATGAGTTATTTGTACTCAGGCTGGTAAATATCTCAGGTGAGTTCCAGATAAGAAATGTCAGATTTGAAAGACTTGATAAATAACACCAAACTGTAAATTTATACGTAATATAAAATGTGATGATAAGCAGTAATATTCCATCACTGTATTGTATCATGTTTTCAACTTTTGTCTATAATTTTTCTTAGGTGGTTACCCAGGGGAGGGTGGAAAACTAGCTGAGACTTCTCTGAATGTCTCTGTTGTCATCCCTTTCAATGATGATCCATTTGGTGTCTTCGCTTTTGCTGATGTTAACCTGGACCAAGAAGTAGCTGAAGATGTACTTTCTGAAGATGATATGACTGATGTCACATCCTTCACCATTCTTCGACAGCAAGGCAGTTTTGGTGATGTGAGAGTGTCCTGGGAGATTGTATCTGGACGCTTCCCACAAGGTCTTCCTCTCATGGATGATTTGCTGCTTCTAGCTTCTTTTCCAGATGAAGTGGCGCTCAGGCCTCATGCTAGGAGACACCATTCAGGCACGGATACTTGGTTTTTCTCTGGGCTTCCAGGAGCTTATGGGACCATCTCCCCGGAAGATGCACCTGCTGCCATTGGCAACTTCACTTTCTCTGCTTGGCTGGTGCCCAGCCCAAACACTGACGGCTTCATAGTGTCCAAGGGAACCAGAAATGGGACCTTGTATTATGGCGTGAAGCTCCACACCAACGAGTCACATGTCACAGTAATGCTGTACTATACAGTAATGGGTTCAAATCATACCCAAGTGGCCCGGGCCACTGCTGAGAAGTTTGCAGAGGATAATATGTGGCTACATGTTATAATTACAGTCGATGATGGAATTATAGAGTTCTTCTTGGATGGGACTGCCATTCCTGGCGGCCTCAGGAGCATCAAAGGGGAAGGTATCAGTGATGGTGAGCTGCTTTTTTTTTTAATTGTTTTTTACTTAATATTCTCTAATCTGCAAGTGCAATAAATGAATTTTTCTTTTGTTTTGAATCAGCCGTAATATAATGTAAATATTTAAATTTTGTATGTAGAGCAATACATCTCTCTCTGCTCCAGTTCCAAATTTCACAGGACGAAGCCAGAAACAGATATTTGTATGTATATAAACTAAGTTGATTTGTTTCAATGTGTTACGTACACTAAACAGAAAATTCACCTTCTCTGATAAATTCTTACATTTGCTTCATTCCTTTATTCCATTGCAGAGAGTATCAATCCAGTGTATTTTTTTCTCATAAACCTAATTTTATTTGTTGATATGTATTGATTTATTTATGTATTTCCCCGCTGGGATTAAAGACATTGAACTGAATTGTATTGAGTTGAATTGAATCAAATCGAATTCATGCATTTCGGGCCCACGCCACAGTTCCAGAAAAAAAAAATTGGGAACAGGTGAAATTTAGGAGTAGGAAATTATTTAAAAATAATACTTATGTTAACAGATGATTGTAGTCATGAACTGGTACAAAAGTGTTTAACCACAAAATTTAAGTCTTAAATAAATAAATAAAACCTTGAGATCTCTAAAATATTTAGATTTTTGTCAAAGAATGACAACTTGGGAAAAAAATGTGTCTGACATTACATTGCAGGATTACATGTAGAAATGTTTTTCATTGCAAAAAAGACCATATTCTGCACACATTACAGAGGCAAAGAAGAGGTAAAGAATACAAGTATTTGACTGTCCTGCAAGCAGTCAGGAGAAAATATGTCTAAACAAAACCCAAAAACACTTACCCCTACAAACCTTGATATGTGTTGCTTTTGTTTCCTCAATGAAAGGGTTAAAAGATTTTGCTGTCCAAACTTTTGCTGTGTTTCAGATCTGATATGTTAAAAAAAAAAAAAGGAAAAAAAAATGCATATTAAGAGATGAAAGGAGGTTCCAAAACATCACATATCTTGGCTTTACAATGCTGCATAAACTATAAGTCAAAGTAAGAATAGAAATGACTGTTTTTCCATTTTTCATATCATCTTAGATTCAGGGCTGTCAGCAGCAGAGCTCTGTTATGCATGTGCCAAAAGGAGTGGTTAGTCTTGAATGATTTAGAAATTTAAATGAGTAGTGAGAAGCAAAGATATAGCTCAGAGATTTGAATTTATTGCTTTGAATAAATACCCTTGTACAATGACTGATCTGCAGCCAATGATAAAACTGGAAAACAGAGCAGAGTGGTAATTGTGTTGCTCAGTCCTTAAACTTATGACCAACAGCCATCTACACTTTTGATTTTTTAAACTTAGCCTCTTAGCATCACTGTTTGTTTTCTTTCATTTCATGAAATTTCAGCCTTGTTTGGTCGAGCAATTCTAACATGAGAAGATATTTATCATTTATCTTTTTAATATACCTTAATTTTATGATGTGATATTGTTTTCCAAATGTCAAAGCTGCCTGGAAGAGGGTTTGTCTTGTCTTCCACATAAGCATGAAAGTCCTTACAAGCATGTGGTCTTTTCACGCACACCTACCTCTCAGTTGCTCCATAATTGTTCTGCACTACATGGATGTAGATGCTTGAGTGGCCACATAGCCTCAGCACTGCTGGACATTATTACTGGTAAAGGGAATCATTCTTTTCTTCATATTCTTAGTAATTAATGCAGACAAAAGCATGTATTTGATCAAAAGCTCCCAGAGGGGAAGTATTCTGATGCTCCCTTGGCTAACTCCTGTCACAGTAGATTTATACATAGTAATCAGTCATGTCCTGTTACTGTGTGTGACTGGAGACTCAATTCACAGATGGAGTGCTTTGTGTCAGTGCTTTGTACTTGCTCACTGTGGCAGATTTCCTGCATTTGTCCCTTTTTTTATATTAAAGTGCAGGAAGTGATAGGAATGAGAAATGTAAGTGTTTAAATGATTAATGAGAACGAGGTGGACTGGTGCTCTGTGGACCCTTTACACTCCAACATAGCCAAATTGCATTCAACGTCAGTAATGATTGACTTTTATACCCGTGTTATTTTATTTGTTCATCCAGACAAAAAATGTCTAATTATATTTAAAATTAGGCATTTTATATAAATTGCTATGATCTCAGCAGATCTTAATCAAAGACAGACTAACGTAAAAGTGCCATGAGTCTGTGGTTTCTGAAAGTTATAGCTAGCTCATGTTCAAATAAAAGTTTAAAAAATGTGTGTACTTGTGTCATTTTATGACACATTTTTCATTTTGTAATTTTTAGATATTGCAAACAAGACTAACAACATTCAGCACCCCAAAAAGTGATGATTTAAGCTGTGCTTTGAACGCCCCATTTTAACTTGTTCCACCCACATGATGAAACTTGAAGAGAAAAAAACACATAATATTCCTTCACGCTAATTACACAAAAACACACACACAAATTACAAGTTCATATTGCAGCTTAGGATTCAGCACCACACTAATTTACCAAAATATCAGCTTTTCTGCCTTATCATAAATAATTGGGGACTATTGTTTCATTTGTATCTTAGTCTTTCTTTTGGCTTGGACATACATTATTTTTGCTTATTTGTGTTAGGATGTTAATGTTAGATTTTGATGAATACTGTATATTAATAATAAAAACCTGTTTGTGGGTGTATCTATTCCAGGACCAGCTTCAGTGTTTATTGGGTCAGACCTTGAGGGTGAACAACGCTACACTGGCCTTCTCCAGGATGTCCGCTTGTACCACACTAAGCTGAGTCGCAGCCATATCCACGAGCTCCACTCCCAGCCTTCTAAAACGGACCTGCGTAACATCTCAGGTTACCTGCGGTACCGGCAGGATGAGAGACAGAAGTCATTTGTGGTGGAGGTGAGGGATGATGATGAGGAGGAGGGAGAGGAGGTGTTCTATCTACAGTTGGTGGCAGTGCGTGGCGGGGCCCGCCTTCCCTTTCCCAGACCAACTGCTATTTTACGAGTCATGAAGAGTGACAACGCCAATGGACTTTTCGGTTTCACTGGTGCCTGTATACCTGATGTAAGTACTGTATATTCATTGCTAATGCTCAGTTTTCAGGCCCTTTCACGTTTTGCACATTTTGTTATATTTTAGACTTCAGTTTTTAAGGTGCGAGTAAATTTATTAAGAATAAATAACTGAAATCCCACAAACATGAAATGCCCCTTGAGATCTCTTTGGATGCATCTTCCATTCTTTTCTGCTTAATGTTTGAGCCTAACTGTGGATGAGGAGTGTCATTGCACAGCCATTTGGGTTCAGGTCTTTGGCTGGATCTCAAGATTTTTTTTTCAAAGTTGATCCCGTACTCTCTTTGTTAGTACTTTCTTGTCATGTTGAAATGTGACATTTTGCCCTCTGCCAGAAAGATGACCACACAGCATGATGTTCTCATGACTATGTTTGATGGTATGCATGGTATTCTTAGGCAGGGATGAGATGATAATACTCACTCCCTCCTCCACACACAGTGTTACAGTTCCACTGACAATTCTTATGACTTGGTTTACTGTGAAAACTTAACCTGTCTGGTGTGTACCTTCCTCATTATGTCCAGTTAATTCAATTAGACAAAGGTTCAACTGTAGAAGCATCCCAATTATCACTAAAAGAGGTAGGATTCACTGGAGCACAGTTGTTAAAGGATAATATATGTTCCTTTGAAGTTGGTTTATGTTTAGTAGGGTCCCATACTAACTACTAACTAGGATCAGTTAGTGTCTTACCTGCAGTTGACAGTGGTCACAGCTCTCTCAGTCTAGAGATCAAGAGAGAAATGAGCTCAATAGGGGAGCAAATTTTCACCACCTAAAACAATGCAAATTTCATAAATTTTATGGGAGCATGAGTGGATGCTATACTGTGGATTTTTACACCATCACTTTTGCATCAGATGGTTAATTGGACTGAGCCACTATAACTGCTGCCTTGGCTCTCAATCAGGAATATTCTGATTCGTGACAGTTGTCTGCTCCAGTTAAGACACTCATTGTTCACAGATGCTTTACACAAGCCCACGACAGTCAGTCAAGTCATCCAGCACGCGACGAAGACTTCAAATGCTTTAATAATGTTTTTTTTTTAAAAAACAAACTTGAGTTTTGACATCTAAGCCTGAATTAGTCACAATTTATTCACGCTTACGTAGGGACAATAGGGGTGATGAATTTAACCTAACCCCCCCTCCATAGAATGGGAGCCTACAGGCTGAAGCTGCTGGGTAGGTGGGATTTTCAGACTAGCAGCGGGGTTGGGAGGTAAGAGACATCAGAAAGCATCTGACAGAGAAGTACCTCTTGCACCTCATATTGGTCTATAAATGAGATGATATAATTGAAATGAGCCACGCAGAGGGGGAGAAGCAAGCGTAAATACTGTTTAAGATGCCTGCTTGAACTTCCCAAGGCTCCCAATGATTGCCTCATTTCAAATAAAATAAAAAAAAAGTCCTTTAGTGTCATACTAAACAGTTTAAAAACTCAACTTTAAATAAGCCTGGATGCACATGGCCATGTCAGTACTACTGTCATTTGTGTCATCACTCACTGTTTACACTGTAAAGATATGTATAGAGACAAATGTAATGTAAACCCATTGGTTTGTCAGTCCCTGTCCTGCTGCATATTTTATAAGTCTTCATGCTTGACTGCAGGGAGAGCATACGGTAATCTCCCTTTTTAGTTGGATCGGATGAATGGGCTCTCGTGCCATCTCAGGTGGAGCGACAGCTGGTGAAGCAGTAGCCGGTCTGTCGGTGGGGCATTCCTATAGAAGTTGATCTGAAGTTCCATCACTGGAAATGAGAGATCTTGGTCCTTACTTCCATCAGCACAACAGATGGCAGGGCTGGAGAAGAAATTCCTTCAGAATCATTGAAACTCCTTTATGTTGGATCATCTGATGATAAAAAAGACACAGAGGAACATAGACTATCAAGTGTTTCTTTTTTATTCATATTATTATAGTGCTGTTAATCCTAGTTAAAGACTACCTTGTTGAAACAAATAGCAGTGAGTTCCAAGTTTACTTAACTATTAATTTAATACTGTTGCTGTTGTTGTTCATGTGTGTGTGTAATAGAGCAGTGAAGAGGGCTCAACCATCTCTTGTGTGATTGAACGTATGCGGGGATCACTGGATCATGTCTATGTGAACTACACTGTCACCCAGCTGGACACTTTGGACAGTGACAGCCCAGCTCATCAAGATTTTGTTAATGCAACCGGAGCTGTGCTTTTCATGCCTGGACAGCGCTCTGAGGTGTGTGACTCTTTCATGTGCTGGAGAGAGCTTCCCTTAATCCATTATGACCGAAGACTTAATTTAGAAATTATTTGAAAACCTGAGGATTTTCTGGAAAACCTGAAGTTTTCAGTATCTGAGGAAAGTTGAAATATAAAAAAAAAAACCTTTTAGAGGTTAAACGATCTGAATTTATTGAAAATGGTTGAATTTATCCTCATGTTTACCAATATTTAATGAATTCATTACTTCTTAATTTCAAATAAATTCCTGATGTCCTCTTCAACAGTAGTGTCTTAATCATCCAGCTGATAATGTTTCTTGATAAACAGCCCCCCCTAGTGGTTGGATAAAATGTCAGTTGAAATAAAATAACAGGCGTAAGCAGGATCTTATACATAATGTCAGCAGTTACTGCTATTTCTCTAAAATAAAGATTAAAAAAAAGAAGCTATTTTAATCAACTTTAATAAGAGGCTGAGTATGTAATATTTTTCATGGGTATAGAGGAACTAATATTTTCTAAATTTTTCCTTTAGGTACTGAACCTCTTAGTGTTGGACGATAACATCCCAGAGCTTGCAGAGTCCTTTCAAGTTGCGCTGGTCTCAGCAGAGTCTGGTGATGGGAAACCAGGCTCCACCCCCACCAGTGGAGCAAGCATTGACCCCAATAACTCCATAAACACTGTCACTGTCACAGCGAGTGACCATCCCTATGGTATTCACTCTAAAAAAGCAGTATTCTTACAGTCTAGGTGGTGCTGTATAATTCACCTGAGTTTATAATATTTTTTTCTAAGAAGTGGCTTATTGTTCAGCAGAATATACGTAGTTTTCTATATCTCTCTTTCTCTTATATGTTAAATTCTTTTGAGTCCCTCATCTTATTTTTTTTCATCATACCTCCCATGCCTTTCTTATTATACTTCACGACTAAAAAAAACACATCCATCCTCAAACAGGCCTGCTGGAGTTTCAGCCCAGCCCTCCAGAAGAGGGTTTGATCTCTCCAGCATTAGAACCTGCCCACATCACTGTTAATGAGGAAGATGGTCAGGTCCATCTGCCAGTTGTCAGGGCCCAAGGCCTTCTGGGAAGGATCATGGTAGGATACAGAACTGCCCCCTTCACAGCATCCAGTCCAGAAGACTTATGAGGTTAGTCTCCACTAATGACTGATCTCTGATTGAAGCACGGATGCTGATATTGTATTGATAAACAAACAAACCAAGGAAGAGAGAATATATTCTAATTGTTTCCCTGGATTCCTGTCTTTGTATTCTGTTATCAGGAATCAGAGGGCATGTTGGACTTCCTTCAAGGGGAGAGGATAAAGTTCATCAACGTGACCATCGTTGACAATCCTGTCCCTGAGCTTGAAAAGATTTTTAGGGTGGAGCTCTACAATGCTGATGGTGGAGGTGAGGATCATTTTTTGACATACTTTGAGTAACTCAGTATGTATGCCACATATCAGTGTTTTCTGTTTTGTTCTGTTTTTTTTTTTATTCAGACCTTTTTATTAGAAATGTTTGTCCTTTAGAATTTTAATGGAACTGACTGTGTGTTTTGCACCATGGCCTTTGTGTTTTGTTGTTTGCGGTGCTCCTGTGTGCTTCCCACTGTCCCATATCGTGACTATGAACCCTTTCCTATTGACCCTTCAATCTCTATTCCTCTGGTGTGATCCTAACCTGGTGTGAAACCTGTTTGATCCTCTTGTGTGATCCCTCAGTGGATCATTTACTGCGTAGTGAAGGGAGTGGTACTGGGGAGAGTGACTATGATTTTATCCCCTCATCTTATCACCATCACGGTAAGTGTGCCCCTCCTTTACTTCCTAAACCACCACTTTTCTCCATTCTTTCATCCCTACACTTGGTTTTTGATGCAAACACGCTCTCACTCAACTGTGGAAGTGTGTTCTCATGCTTTTGTGTTTTAGTGTGTGTTGATATTTACATTATACTGGGACCTGAGTTAGAAGTACTCAAGGGGGGTTAAATAGAAAAAAAAGGAATAGTCTTCCACTGGAACAAATGAATTGTCACATAACTCAACAGTTTTTTACTCAAAGTTAAAATTTCTGTTATTTGCTCCAATAATAATGTTGCTGTTGACCACTGCATAGCTTTCTTTACTGTTAAAAAATATGTATTTTATATTATTATTAAAATAAATCTGTCAAAATTATAATTTTTGATTTTAAAAAAAGATTATCATAATTCCATCTTGTCATCTCTGACCAGGGGTACTATGATTTAAAATATATCTGTAAAATGAAATCAAAGGTTCATTACTCACTAGTGATACACATCTGGATTTTTTCTTGCAGCCAGCCTGGGAGTTGCATCTCGCATCACAGTCACCATTGCTGCATCCGATGATGCCCACGGAGTGTTTCAATTCAGTCCTCAATCTCTCTCTGTTAACGGGACAGAACCTGAAGATGGACGCAGCTCTGTTGTCCTGCAGGTCAGTGAACTACGCAGATTCAAAATTAGGACATGTTTAGTGATTGTTGATCATTATGATAAACACTCTTTGCTTCACCTGCAGGTAGATCGCTCTTTTGGTGACCTCTCAAATGTAACTGTGTACTGGGAAATTGATCCCAGTTCTGAAGGAGAGCTCATCAGTAGGTTTGGGAACATCACCTTTGGTTTAGGACAGATGTCAGGGAACATCACCATCAACGTGGCCCAAGATGACATCCCTGAGTTGGATAAGAGTTTCACTGTGTCGCTGGTTAATGTTTCACATGGTCGACTGGGAGCCAGTACATCTGCTACTCTGACAGTTCTTGCCAGTGATGATCCTTATGGTGTCTTTGTATTTGCCAATGCAACAAGGCGTGTTAGACTTCCAGAAGCCGATGCAACTGTCTCCCTCACCATCTTGCGACAAAGAGGTTTGATGGGTCAGGTGTGTTAAACTACAAAAGATTTCTGATGTTAAGAAGTATCAAATTTATACTCACACAATTCACTTAATTTCATTTAATTGAACAGGTAGAGTTATTGATGATCACATTTGATGAATGTATCCAACTGTATATTAACAGTCCATTCCATCTTGAATTCACATAGGTACGTGTCACGTATGGGACACTTAATGAGGCCGATCCAGAGCCTTACAGAACCCCTGGAGTGGGCCGAGCCACTGAGGGGCGGGACTTTGTATCCGTCTTGGATTCTGTGGTGTTCTTGGCCAATCAAAGTGAAGCTAACTTCACAATTAGTGTGCTGGATGATGATGACCCAGAAAGAGATGAGTCAGTGTTTGTGAAGTTGATCAATGTTCATCTCATCCAAGGAGAGCAGGAGAGACTCAGTAAGATACTGATACTCACACTGAGAGGAAGATTTTACATGAATGAAATTAAAATAGACAATACAGTATACTTCACTTTACTGTAACAAACTTAAAAAAATATCCCCTTGCTGTTCTTTCTAGTCTCAGATTCCCCCTCTCTTGGTCCCAGCACTGATACCGTAGCCCAGGTGATAGTCGAGGCCAGTGACGATGCTTTTGGAGTCCTGCAGCTGTCAGCCTCTGCTGTCAGCGTAGCTGAACACTACGTTGGGCCCATAATAAATGTTACACGTGTAGGGGGGATTTTTGCTGATGTATCAGTGAAGTTCAGAGCTGTGCCTTTGACTGCCAGAGTCAGTAAGTGTTCAAGGCATGGACTACAAATTACAAATTTATCTCTGCAATGGACTTGTTGGCAGGCAGGCTAACACCCGTATCTGTAATCTTACAGGTGAGGACTACAGTGTAGCCTCAACTGACGTGGTCCTCTTAGAGGGGGAGTCCAGTAAATCTGTACCCATTTATGTTATTAATGATATGGTGCCTGAGCTGGAGGAGACCTTTCTCATCGAACTGATCAACCAGACGACTGGAGGAGCTCTCCTGGGAGAGCTCACACGTGCCATCATCACCATACTGCCTTCTGATGACCCTTTTGGTGCCTTTGGTGAGTATGCATTGTCCAGGTCCTAACTTTCCTGAAATATTTGTCTCCTACTCATTATCACTCTCTGTACCTTATATCCAACTAGTTTTCCAGGCAGGTGCAGTTACAATAGAGGAGCCAGAATCCAGCTCTGTTGAGGTCACATTGCCTATTGTACGTAATGCTGGTACTATTGGCACAGTAGCAGTCCGATGGCAGGCTACTGTTAATGGTAAACTTGCAGACGGAGACATCAGCCCCACATCAGGAGAGATGAAATTTGTTCCTGGAGAGACCATGAAGATATTGCGAGTGGAGATTTTACCTGATGATGTACCTGAAATCACAGAGGTAAGCAGCCAAGGGCAAAATGCTATTTAAAAACTATGTGAAACCATTTATCTCTTCATTATTTTCATTTCGAGCAATGTTTAGTTGTAATATTATTTGAATTTTTTGGTCTTTTCCAGATTATCAAAGTGGAACTAACTGGTGCGAGTAATGGAGGAAACTTGGGAGCTGATACATCTGTTAACATAATAGTGCCTGCTAATGATAATCCGTATGGAACAGTTTTCTTTGAACAGTCTGCTTATCATGTTCAGGAGCCACTGGAGGGAGTTTATAGAGCTAATATTACTGTCCGTAGGAGGTACTTTTGATCATTTTTCTTTTCAAATTATTGTTTTTTATTTTTTATTTTAATATACCTACTCACTTTAAATCCCCCTTTCCTACTGTCTTTTCTCCATTTTTCCCACTCCCTGTATTACAGAGGTGGTCACTTTGGCCGCTTGGAGATCACATACAGCACCTCAGAGATTGACATTGTTGGTTTGGCTCAGGCTAACAACCAGAACCTGTTGATGTACTATAACCCTCCCAGGCCTGGTGCTCTGGCTACTGGCCCCTGTTATGACTTTTAATGTTACTGGTCAGACAGACCCCGTGGCTGCATGTGCTGCTGCATGTCTGAGAGAGCAGGCCTGCCAGGCCTTCTCTCTGTCATCTGGTGTGACCTCACCATCCTGCACATGGGTGACATCAGGGGCTGACCAACTAACCTCTGCATCTCAGGTTTTCACTTATATGAAAAACGTCACAGCAGCTGCTGTCTTGTTCAGTGCCCAGGCTGTGGCAGGGAGTGACTACAGCCCCATGACTGCTCAAAGTGCTTACATGGATGATGGATCAGGGGTGGCGAACCTCACAGTCCTAATCTTAACCGATGAATTTCCTGAAATGGACGAGAGCTTTTCCATACAAATTTTGAAGGTAAAACCCAATCCCTTGCAGTCATGTGAACTGGAAAACACACCCTCTTTCAGTAAGTTTTGCAAATAAGGACAATGAAAAAGAAAACTAGTTTAGGTCTTAATCAGGTCCGAAAAGATTTTACAGCCTCAGATGAACAACAAAACAATGTATTGCATCACGTCAATACTTTGATTAACAAAAACCAAGCCAAAGTATAGAAACAATGTGCAAAAGAGTACAATCAATCATTTAACAGCTTGCAGGAATAGGTGCGTTTTCAGAAGCAAAAACTTGAAATAATCATTTACAATAATTGATTGCTTGAATACTCATTTATCAAAATCCTTTTCCATGTTATCAGTCCCTCACATCATTGTAGAGGAATTTTGGCCTGCTCTTCTTCACAACGTTGCTTCAGTTCATTGAGGTTTCCTGAACTTTGTTCATGTACAGCTCTCTTAAGGTCCCACCAGAGTATTTCATGCAGGTTGAAGTCTGGACTGGGCCACCTTGATACTTTTCTTTCTCAACCATTATTTCAGGGATTTGCTGATGTGCTTGGGATCATTGTTTTGTGCCATAAGCCAGTTACAGTCAGGGTGTAGCTGTTGGTCAGACAACCTGACCTTTGGCTTGGTATTTTGGCAGTATACTGCAAGTAAAGAGCAGATAATGCTATAAATCATGTCCTAATGCATAAAATCTCAGAACTGATGAAGGTGTACTTTCTTTTTTGCATGACTATATACTCTGCTGTCTATTACTCTATGCCATTTATGGCTTAATTTGTTTCATAAGCATTTAATTCAAAGCAGTAAATGAATTTTACAGAAACCTCTATGACAGATAAATGTTTTATCCTGTGTAGGTAGAACTGGTCAATTTGACTGTCCCTCAGAAGAACCTGCCGTCGATTGGTCAGCCAGACAAAGCTGTTGTCACAATAGGAATAAATGGAGATGCATTTGGCATATTCTTGATCTACAGCCTCAGTCCTAACACCACCAATGATGGACTCTATCTTGAGGTTCGAGAAGAGCCCACAGTTGTGGTTCCATTGGTTATAGAAAGGAGAGGAGGGAATTTAGGTACTGTGTCTGTTGAGTGGAGATTTGTTGGAGGAAAGGCCACGCCAGACGTTGACTTCATTGGAACTGGAGGGATGCTCATTTTTGATGGTATGCACAGAGTTTTCACTTCACTGTTCAGTGATTATTATTTGTTCAGTATGTCCTGAGGGTCTTTAAAAATCAACGTAACTTTAGTGTGTACACTAACCACTGTTGCTTTTTTTCCTCTCTTCTCAGGTGATCTTAAGAAGACAATAGAAATAGTAATTAGAGACGACTCTGAACCAGAGGACAATGAGAGCCTCATGATTGGTCTTGTTAACACAGCTGGAAGTCGAATTCTGCCCAGCTCAGACACTGTAACCATCGTGATACTGGCTAACGATAATGTGGCTGGGATGGTGGGATTCCATTCAGCCTCACGCTCAGTCGTCGCCAGGGAAGGTGGGCACAGAAGCTGGATTTGCTGTAGCTAGAGGCGTTTATATGACTGTATTTCATGAGCCCCAATTTTAAGTTTTAAACATTATTCTACAATGAAAAACAGATATTTATGTTTTACCTGGTGATAAATAATTTTTTTTGGTTTGTTTGTTTTTTGTTTCATAAAATATCTGTCCTGCTGTGTATGATGCTATTGGGTTCTTTTAACCCTGCTTGTGTAAATGGTAATAATGGGTCTAAATATACTGGTATTAAGTACATTCATTTTATTCATGCCACTTAAAGATTTGATTCGTTACACCAAGTCTGTAATTTTTCATAGACCTAGCAATAAACCAGATTAATTTTTCAAAGTCAACCTTCCCATCAATGGAGATCAGTCCTAATAGGATATGAAAAACTTTGGCTCTGCCATCACTCATAGTGATGGTCCAGATGCAGAAACAGGTGGTATGACACCAGTTAGACCCATTTCATACACTTACATATTAACATTTGACATGTATTGTGGAATAAATATTGATCCCTCAAACTCCTGTTGTATAAAGGTTTAGACAAATCATCTATTTTAGAGATTTATGTTTTTGATGGATTATAGATTTTTTTGGAAAGGGGCCCTTTATTTTTGCCTTTGTAAATCTGTTAGCTGGACTCATTATATATTTCCTGCTACAGGTGAGACGCTGTCTTTATTGGTGTTGCGAACAGCTCCAGGTGTGGGAAATGTCACTGTGGACTGGACTGTACAAGGGCCCCTTGTACATCGGACTTTCAGTCAAACTTCAGGCATGCTTTTCTTTTCTGAGGTAAATTACAAATTGTTGATCAGTTTTTTGTGGAATAATTGCAAGGTATTAGAAATGCATTTTTTTTTGTACAAATCAGCATATTGTTGCTCCTTTGAGTGAGTGATTGAAGGTCTCGACTACAACTTACAAAATCAAATCAAATAGATAAAAGTAGACTGTGTGCATCACTGATTTTGCATCTCATTGTGTTATGATTCTTACAGGGAGAACTAAATAAAACCATTGCTCTGCAGCTTCTTGATGATGCCACACCAGAGGACAAAGATGAATACAGAGTTTTATTGTCCAACATACAAACCTTTGGTAAAAAAAAAAAAAAAAAAAAAAAAAAAAAAGTATATTTTAAGCACTAGTGAGGGAGAAAAAATAAATTAGGATAATTTTAACGACAAGTGATTAATATCCCTCTGACGTCCACACAGGCGTTGTGGTGACAGGCCATGCTGCACTGGATCTTCAAAGTAGTGAGGCAGTGCTTACCGTGGACACCAGTGATCAACCGTATGGACTGTTACGTATTGCCCCATCATCCCTTAAGGTGACCACAGAGGAACGGGACCAAATTATAAACATTTACATCAACAGAGAATTTGGAGCCTCAGGTCTGTAGGCCAAGTAGAAATCATTAAATAATGGGTCGCCTCTTTAATTAATTCATTCCATTCTGTTTATTATTCTGTATCTTGTAGCTGACAGTATGCCTAAATGTTTGTATGCAGGAGCTTGTGAATGTCACCTATGACATTATAAGAGGGTCTATACAAAACCTGTCTGCGGTGGAGGGTGCTCTTGCTGAGCCGGGGCAAGACTTCATTTCAGGGACTGGTACTGTCATCCTTCAAGATGGGCAGACATCCGTCGCCATTCCTGTCACCATACTAGAGGTAAGGACTGGATGTCTTCCCTACTGGACATCGTCCTTCCATTTAATGAAAAATTGAGGAGAGAGTTTTCAAATCATGACATAATGTATTCTTTTATAATAATAATCTTTTAATTTGCTTACTTCTGATTGTAGCTGTATCCCTTTGTGGCCTTACAGTGCTAGCTTGTTTGAATAATATGTCAAAATTAATCTGAAATGTCTTTCAGAATATGTTTTCATTCTCTTTTTCACCCTCTTTAAACATGTATATGTGAATGTGACATTTAAAGTTTCTTATATCAACAGGATGATATTCCAGAGCTGCAAGAATTCTTCTTGGTCAACATAACATCAGCAGTACTCATCACAACCCTTGCTACTGATCCCCAACTAGGTATGGATAACATTAGCAGCAAATATCCTGCAGTTGTTGTTGAGTTTTGTGTACCTTTCTTTTGCTCAATATAGATAGAGTTGACAAATTACTTTAAAAAATTCTGGAATTGTTTCTGTCATTGCTTTCAATGTGCGTATTTAGCATTTTCTGTAATATTGTACCAATTTTTGTCCTGTATGATGTTATGAAATCCCTGTCCCTCTTTTCTGCCTGAAAATTCTCACCATTTGCTCTGTTTGATGAGCAGAGGTTGTGTATTGCACACTGCCAGGTAAAACATTTGCTCTCAAGCTATACCTGAAATCTTAATATAGTTCAATGTACAAGTTTAGATTTCTTTGTAGTATGATGTTCTACAATATCACCTCCTCTCAAAATTCTCCATGAACAGGCTTGTAGTTGCAGTGCTGCTCTTTCCCCTGTAGAATCCAAACCACAGTCCAATTTATGAATGAGTTGCTTTTAGAAAGTGATGAGTTGACAGAATACAACAGAGGAGTACTCAGAGGTTCCCAGAATACTATCAGTCCATTGCCTGGAGACAAACAGCGAACACATGGCCGTTCTTTTGGCAGCAGTCATTATGTGGCTTGGACGGTGAGATTGATGCCTTCTATGATTGAGGAAGCCTAGGGATTTGGTGGCAGCGAGTAACCCTGTGTGGTGAACAGAGGGAAAGCCAAACTAAACCCATAGCTGGCCTCCCAGTGTCTTGGCCACAGAGTCAATGGGAGAAGACTATTCAAGGGGTCATAAATCAGTCCACCCAAAACACTTGGCTGCTCAGCTCAGCCTCCCAGACCCCTTACAGGAGACGCCTCGTAGTTGTAATCCTTTGCTCAAATCTGCCATGGCAGGAGTTAAATCCCATTGCGCAACTTGCTCTTAGTGCTTAGAAACATCAACTGCACAGTTATTATAAACAACTGACAATCTAAAGCTCATCATACATTTCCTCTTTGTATTTGGTCCTTTCCCCAGACACCCAAGGTTTGGTTGCAGAAATCATCATTGCTGCTAATGATGGAATTAGGGGGGTCATTGAATGGACAAACACCATGTAAGAAAAACATCAATTGGTGCAGCTTTATGACTATGTGCACATGCTCTATTTATGATGTTTGTTTCTTATTCTGTTTTTGTTTTTTGTAAATATCTGGTTTTCAGGTTTGAGGTGAATGAAACAATAGGAGCATTGACTCTAGTGGCCTTCAGGAACAAGGGAACATATGGAAATGTCTCTCTTTACTTCTATGCTCAGAGCTTGGAAGCTCAACAGGGATTGGACTACAATACCAGTGAAACGGTTAGGCACACACACTGTTCAAGGACTGCATACAAAATCAGTGACCGAGACATGTATTTGAGTTTGCACTACAGTTCCATATCCTCCATATCCATATCCATATCCATATCCATATCCATAACCCTCAGTGCTTACATCATTTGCATAAGGGATGAAAGAGCTTTGGTACCTAAAACACATTCTGTTGCCCCTGAATTAAACATTCTTCCATCTCAGGTTTTCATAAATATGAAGTACCATGATGTTGTTAAATAAAAATCCCTCTGTTCATGCAGATGCTCCATTTTGTTGATGGTGAAAGGCACAAGTTTGTCGAAGTGCAGATCATCGATGATGCCATTCCTGAAGGAGCCGAGAGATTCCAGCTCATCCTGTCTGAGCCTTCCCCTGGGCTGGAGCTAGGCAGCAATACTACAGGTATGCAGGAGAGATTAGAGTACAAGGAGATACGGCACGTTTCAGGGGCCTGGAGCCTCATGTACAAAGACTTGCATGGATTTCATGCTCAATCTGTGCATGGAAATCTGCATACACCAAAAAAAAAAAAAAAAAAAAAAAAAATGGAGTGAGAGTGTTTGGAGGAAGCTATCAACATGATGGACTCAGAAAATTGCACGGTAAATGACCAAAAAAAAAAAGAAAAGAAAAGAAAGTCAGACAGAACGGTGCAGATGAAGCAGAGAGCAGCAACATTTGACCAGAACAGGTAGTGGATCTGGGGTCCATGATATCACACCATTTGTCATTTCCCCAAGTCCTGTCAAGGCAGCGTCACCTACTTTTAAAACTGCCCGATCACTTGCTCTTCAACTACTCGAATACAGCAATGAAGCATTATTGTATCTGTGCTACTGGGCAGTCTGTGGGTTGGTGAGACGGGTGAACAGCCATGTCTTCAGTGAATCACCACTGTCACCTGATGGGAATTTGAATAAGAAACATATGCATGTAATGAATTTGGATTTTACAGTGATTTAAATTTTAAACGCATCACTTACCAGAAGCCACCCATCCTTCACCCTACCAGGTTGGAGCCTCAACTCCAACATGCTGTTTGCTAGGATATATGAGTTGTGGGTTGATCAAGGCCACCCTGTAACAACAGCAGCCATGCACATTAGTGCATCACGTATTACTTGCACGTTTATGGAATGGAAATTCTTCCTATTAACATACAGAAATCTGTGTTCAGATGGCACTGTTACAGAAATGCGTGTGCGGTCGATCACTCAGGAAACCCAGTGTTGTCAGCACTTGAAAAGGAGCGGTAATGTGTGGCTTTTCCCTGTGTCTCCCTCCAAAGTCAGACCCAACTTAGCACAAAGTTCCAAGAGGATAGCTCTTGGAAACATAAAACAGCTGACGACTGTCACCATCATCTTCAGCCAAAAATTCATTGTGGTTCCTTAAAACCCATTTACTTCTGCCAAAGCTGCCATTGTTATAGAGAATAGGCTATGGGTCATTTTGTGCATGATTTTATATATTCTGACTGGGGCTGGGCATGCAAGTTAACGCGATAATAACGTGTTAACTCATTAAATTATTAACGCCAGCATTTATTTTATCACGCATTAACGCATGTTGCTCACATGCTTTTGTTCTGAAAAGTCTGTTACTGGCTGCTGTGGAGCCGGAAGATAATTGGCAGGTAAAAAATTTGGAAAAGCTAAAACAGACATGGAGAGCGGTAAAAATCTGTGTACTTTACAGTTCGGGTAGCAACTCAGGTAGCAATATTAACAATTCTGTATGAAAACAAAAATTCTTGACTGCAACAAAACTTTTAAACCCCTTTGTTCAAGACGATCCCATCATTCCTCCATTTATCATCAGATCTGCTCCATGTGTTCACTGTCTGCTATTCTCTAACTGGTTACTTCAGTGCGGCTCCATCTAGTGGCACAGATATGTAACGACAACAGAAAGTCTATTCCTCGATTATAAAACGACCCCTGTTTTTGAGAATATGACTTCTAGATTAAAATATCGTTTTATATTTGGGTCAATACAGTAGTTTGATCAATGACTTATTCAACAGCAGGTGGGTATCCTGCAATGCTGGAAATGAGCATCAGAAGATTCTGTGCTCATCAGGAAAAGAAAAAGACTTATGTCAGACGCAGAGCTGGAGAGTGCTTTGGTTCGATCTATATATGAGTTGAGTTTTCATTCAGATTTCCACAATATTGCAAATATTATAGTATGTGATTCCAGCACTGCCATACTACCTGAACTGCTGCACAAAGCCATTTCCGGGTCACATAAACCTGGACCATTAAATATTAAAAACAAATTCAGTCCCGTGGCCTGTTTTCTAAAATTGAAATATAAAAAATAGGGCATTTTTTTGTACTTTTGTGTTAGAGTAAAAAAAAACAAACAACAAAATAAAAAGTCACTTTTAAATTTTTTTAATTTTTGATTGACAATTGAAAATGGAAAAAACAAATGATACACGGATAATTACGGATTGATAGAATTACAGAACTTTTACATGGACATTTTAATTTTAAAGTTCTCCCAGATGGCTGATTCAACAGAAACAAGGTTATTTTTAACCGCTAACAAGTTGAACTCCCCGTTAAAAGTTTCTGCTGTTACCTCAGAAATGACCTGTTTTAATGTTTTGATTGTGGCTCAGGATTTTGTTGGTAGACTTTTTTTATTTTTTATAAAAACAAGATGACATTAATGCTCTGGCAGTTTCAATAAGCTTTATTTTATTTGACAATTTTTAAGATGAGATTTACACTAAATATCTGTTACTGACAAGTGCTGATGTTAAAAGTGTTCATAGTTCATATGGCAGCAGAACATTTAAATAAAAATGCACTTTACACTACTTTTGAATTCATTATTTGATTTTGCGTATACAATGCGATTAATTGTGATTAATCAGGGAAATCATGCGATTAATCGTGATTAAAATTTTTAATCCTTTCCCAGCCCTAATTCTGACTTATTGGTTTATTGAGAAACTGTCAGCCTACCAAAATCCTCTTGTGTCTACATTCAGTAATTACTTAATGGCTGAAAGATTAGTGATGTATTTCATATGGCATCAGATCAGTGTCATATATTTCAGAATCCAAATCCAAAATCTGAGATCCAACGCCCTGATTTAGAGAAGGAAAACTCAGACTTTGTAACCAAGAAATCAATTTATGTAAATGAGAGCGCATTAATCTTTTTCTGTTTCACTTTTCCTTTCCCGTTAAAACCATCTCAGATTTCCAACTGTCTCTCAGTTGAACCTTTTCTGTTGTAGCTTTCAGTTCTGAATAGAGGATCAATGGTGATTGTGCTCTCATTTTTTGGATTGTATTTCTTAGTTAAAGAGTTTTCCATCTTTGATTCAGGACTTTGGTCCTCAGATTTTGGATTTTAATTCACAGCATATATGGCGCTGAAATGAATTTCACGTGTGGTGGGAAACAAATAGGGGAGACGATTCCTTATGATTGGAACTTTACTGCATCCCATCCAAGTGTTGTGACCAGACAAAACCTTAGAAATGTGTGTATGCCAGACATGAAATGTGCATGAAGCACCAGCCATCCTCATGGTCCTTTCACTTTTAGTACATCTAAATGTGAGCGTGGAAAATGGCGTGGAACATTTTTGGTGCATGCGCAAGATTAATACATGAGGCATTATTGGTTGCATTATTGTTTGATTGGCTGCACTTTTTGCAATAGAATAAGAGGCATTGTATTCATTGTTACTGGACTTCTTTTTGTCTTACATCATTTGCTTTGGAGGAAACAACTTATTACACTGAATGAAAGTGTGATACAGTGTTAGAGATCAAAATAACTTAAACCATTTCTGTTAGGATGGTAAAATCTTTGTTATATCAATCATACAGGATGACTGTAGTCATATTTCATGCAACTATTAAATGATAATTTTACAAAATGTCTTGTTTCCTTTTGTACAGCAACTGTGAATATCTTGGCCAGTGATGATGGACATGGTGTCATCTCTTTTAACACCAGTGATCATTTCCTGTTGAGAGAACCCACCTCTGTGTCAGAGCTGAGTGAAAGCGTGGCCAACCTCTATGTGGTTCCGAAACCCTGAGGCAGGCACATTTGGCACTGTGTCTGTTCAGTTTACTATCACCGATGCCAACGGCAGCCTAGCAGAGGGGGATCTGTTGCCAACGCAAGGGTTTTTGGTATTGGAGGATGGTGTCAGATATAAGGTAAGGGGGATCGCAGTTTATTAGCAAGCATCGAGAAAACACATCTGAAAAAACATATTTGCTACAGATCAGATTTCTCATTTTATTGGTACTTGGAGTTTTAATAAAGTACTGTATGATATGTTTTACAGATCTGTATCTACGCTTTTACATTAGAAACAGCATGTGCATTTTCCGATTTGCTGTCTATGTTGTTGCAGATGCTGGAGATCAGGGCAGTCCTTGATGCTGAACCTGAAGAGAACGAAACCTTCACAGTAGCCCTCTCCAACCCAACAGGAGGTGCCCGGCTTGGTGGCCAACTCCAAGTTCTCATCACTGTCCTGGAGAACTTAGCTCCTTCTGGCTTGTTTAGAATTGGACCTACTCTCAACAGGTCTTTAAACAGCAGCATCAAACGTATTTCAAAAATAAATGTGTGAATATTTGTGCTTCAGCAAAATATTTTTACATAGTATTATTCCTTGTATACTTTTTGCACAGAACCAGCACAGTTATTGCTGCTGATGAAGATGGCAAAGCAGTCTTCCTCACTGTGTCTCGTAGTAATGGTCTGGAGTCAGCTGTCAGTGTGGAATGGGAGACGCAGTCTGAAACGGCATTTGCCTCTGGTGAGACTAACAAACATTAAGTAATCCTAACCTCCTGAAAAATTCAGTATTTCTGATTTTCCTCTATTCATTCTTTATGTCATTAAGCATGCCATTTGGCTTTTTTTTTTTTTTTTTTGGACAGAGGGTGCACTCCCAGTGATTGGCCTGTACCAGAGCTTTGAGGAAAACCCTACATCTGCTTGGTGCTCTATTCCCGAAGAGCTTTCTTTCCTAGCAGTAAGGCTGGATAAGAGGCCTATGGTTGGATCCTCCCACACATTGGCTACTCTGTATCGCTGGCAAGGTGTTTTTGTGCCAATAGAGGTAAGAGCATTGTAACCAAACATTCACAGCGTATGAAATTTAAATCTGTCTAGAACTGTAATCTCAAGTACATTGTCAACATTGAAACATCTGTGATTTGGTTGTTACAGGCTGTTCAGATTCAGGATCCAACCTCATGCATTGGGTTTGCAGTGAATGGCTCAACCTACATCGGCATAACACATAACGGCCCTCCCTTCTTCCCTGCAACTAACCTCAGCATCTTTAAACTGCAGAAGGACCTCAACATTACACTGGCAAGTATAAACCAAGCCAAATGATTGTTGTATTTCTTTAAATCACTAACACTGACTTGCATGGAGATTTGATGTGAGACATCTGATTTCCTCAGGAACAAACATTAGGGGTTGAAACTCTGGATGTGAAACACTTCTCTACTGAAGGCAGAGATTACCTGATAGCATCAAGCCAGGTGCTGCTGACTTTTTCACTATTAAGACAAGCCTTTAATTATATTAGATTAAAATAAAAATAATTATAGATTCCTAATTATCTGAATTATGTACACACAACATTATTATTTCTTTGATTCTCCAGATTTTTGTTTGGACTGGCAGCTTCTTTACACTCCACCAGACCCTTAACTTCAAAGAAGACATCCTCAGTGTAACTCCATTCACTCGTGCAGATATCCCATACCTGCTGGTGTGCGTTGACAATCAAACTGCAAGTTGCCATTTGCTTCAGTGGAGCAATGTAAGATTTCAGAATCCGCAGTCTCTCCCGCTCACCGACAGAGGTAGTCAGGTGGAGGCAATCATCACAAGAACAGAGGATACTCTCCTACTGATTGCAACTAAAGGTGATATAACTTTGTTATGTCATGTAACATTCTTTTTTACAGCTTATAACATCTACTGTCAGTTCCTCTGTATCGGTGAAATGAAAAGATGTATCTACAAGCTGACTAGAATAGTACAAACAATTTGGTTATATTTTAGAAGGCAAATAGACATTGTGCTTATTACTCAAAAAAAATGTTTATTGTTTCATTTGAGATGGCAAAATTTACAAAGTTGACCAAGTTTGAATGGCAGTCAGTGTATATGAAGGAGATGTAAGCCATCTGTGTCTGCAAAAGAAGGGGAGTTTTTAGTTCAGACCTGTTGTGGGTTTATGGGAAAGGCCTCAGTGTGGAGCACACCAGAGCCGCAGAGGGACTCAGAGGTTGTAATTTTTCAGTGTTGGGTGGATCAGTCAAGCAAGTGGTTTCATAAACATGACATTCTGTGTGAAAGAGGTCTCTGAGTGTGTTTCTGCACCTGTATTTTTCACCAGGTCTCTCTCCGTCCTGTGAGGTGCTACACTGGAGCTCAGGAGAGCCTTCACCACAACTTTCTCAGTCGATTCCTCACCGAGGCCTCACCTCTATTCACTCCTTCAGTGCTCCCTCTGGGATCAGTAAGCACAAAAGCTGTGAAGTGCTTTGTTTCAAAAGATACAGAGCTGACCATTACTCTTTGGATAAATATAGGCCAGACACATTTTTGTCCTTCAGACTTTTTACTATTGCATGTGCATTTTGGAAGAAAATGGATACCTTATTAAAGTGCCAGATATATTTACATTTTAATAACTTAAGAAAGAACATGTGAGATATCCTATAATCCTCTAGGATGTAGGACTCCATGTTAACCCATCAGTGATGAAGAATGTCAAGACATTGACTGTAACCTCAGAGTACTCATGTGAGATCCAAAACAAAATAAACATGCCAAGAAGAAATAGTTGAGCATTAAAAAAAAAAAAAAAAGAAAAAACATTGATCTCTATCAAAATGGAAGTAGATGACAGATTAATCATGAGGTTATTCTTGGCAGCAGAATATGGGATATGTCTTCAGCAGGACAGGAATCTGAAACCTGACCAAACCAACCCAGAACCTTTCACTTTGAAGAGGTGGAATATCCTGCAGTCCAGTCAAATGATCTCTGTGTGTTATACATTCAACTCAGTGACAGTCAGATTATTTGCAAAGAGACCAAACAATAAGTAAAAAGTACAGGTGGCAAACACCTGCTGATGTTGGCAGGTCAAAGTTTTCTCGTCTACATAGTCAAAACTCCTGAAAGCATTAAAGAATGATCATTTGATGAACTGAATATTCATTTCTTCAGTTTTTCTTGAAACCCATATAGATGTTTTACCAATTAACTTTCTATTTTTGATATAAAATTACTTGAATTAAAACTTAGACATGGCCCTTATGTGTTGAATAAATAATTTCTTATCATACTGAATGAGCACAAGCAGAGAGTCAAAATCTTTACCTCAGGTCCAGATATCAGGACTGTGTATTTTGACATTTTCAGCATTGAATTGTGTATTTGCTGTTTGCACTATGAAATTCAATTGTGTATAAATATAAATGTGTGTTTAAATACATATATTTGTTTATTTTTATTTTTTCACTGTCATAGCTTACGTCCTGCTAGCTGGAACAAATGGTTCATCACTCTACTCGTGGAGATCTGATGTAAACCTGTTCACCGTGATTCTGAAGGCCCCTCGAGCCATGAGTTTCCTCTCTTTCATGGTCCCATCCTTCAATACCACGAAGATCCTCTTGGCCTCCTCTGAGGAGGACAGCTCCACTGTTTATGAATTCACTTCTGTCTCTAATCAGTCTGATTTCATACCCAGGTACCTAATGTACAAGATAAGTCAGAGACATTTCAGTTATAGCAAAGAAAATCAAATCTTTTTTAGTGACAATTTAAGCAAAAAAAAAAAAAAAAAGTATTTTGTCTTTTCTGTACTTCTTCAAATTCAGTTTCGGGGAGTTGTACTTTGCTCCAGGTGACAGTGAACTAAAGGTAGCAGTGAACATCATAGATGACAATATCCCTGAGATGGAGGAGTACTTCCAGGTCAGACTGAAGAATCCAAAGGGTGGGGCTGAGATTGGATTTGGTGGTCAGGTGACGGTTATTATCCCAGCCAACGATGATGCCCACGGAGTCATTGGCTTTGCTCAGGTGAGCAGATAATCCATGATACAGTCATTGTGTTAAGCCTTATGTTGTTCAGTCACCTGATCTTTCTAATCACTAAGATAAGTTTTGTTTTTTGCTGTTTTTTTTTTTTTTGTTTTTTGTAGAATTCTCTTTATATGGAGGTAGAAGAGTTGGAACAAAATAATCAGATTTCTTTTACTGTGGAGAGGAAACGAGGGACTTTTGGCAGGCTGACCGTTCACTGGTCTGCCAACGGCAGTTTGGCAGACATTTACCCCACTTCAGGAGTAGTGAGTAATCCCTGCTTTGCTATCCAACTCAAGACATGTTACAGTTAACAAAATATTTGCACTGCTTTTCAAAATAAACAGCTGGAAATTGTAACATTCAAATATGTGCATTAGCGTAAAATGTTTTTTTTTTTTTTTTTCCCACAGGTAACATTCTCAGATGGCCAAACATTTGCCATCATTTCATTGGCTGTTATAGCAGACAGTTTTCCAGAGCTACGTGAGACTGTCACACTCACCCTCCTGGATGTCACCACTGTGGGCCTTGAAGACGTACGAGAAGCCGCAGTCATTGACACGCGGTGGGCTCAGGCTCTGCTAGCCATCTTGCCGAATGGTTCTCCCTACGGTGTGATTGGATGGCATCTGGACTCCCAGTTTACTCTCACACAAGAACCACTGAGTAAGAATTTAAAATGGAAGAAATGAATGATGTTTAGTCATTGTGAATGCATATTTTTTCCCTGATTGTAGTGTAAAGAGGTTTTACCATACTGGCCCGAATATAGGATGACTCTGATTATAAGACGACCCCAATTTTAAAATATCATTTTGGGAAAATAAAAATATGATGAAAACAATGTGGTTATTCATAAAACATTTTTTTTATTGTACAATTACTATAGAAAAAAAACTCTCACTGAGATAACATTCTGCTGTATTGTTAAACATTTTAATGATTTCATCTTTTTTAGGAAGTATGGTACCATACTTGTGTGTCAGATTTCCATGTTATTTAAGATGAAGGTATGGTATTATTTAATAAACTGTGTTCTCTTCAAATCTGAGACTATGACTGAATAAGCTACAACCATGTAGTTCAATAACTGCATAACTATTAAAGTAGAGTTTTATTCAAGAACAACATAAATAATTCAGTCTGTAAAAAACTAATTCTGGACTTCAACAAAACTTTCAAAGCCCTTTGCTCGAGTTGGCTGCGTGGTTCCTCCATTCTTACTGGTTACCTAGGTGCGGGCTCCATCTAGTGGCGCAGATGTGTAATTACAATAGAAACGTCTAGTCCTCGATTATAAGACGACCCCCATTTTTGAGAATGTGATTTCTAGAATAAAATATCGTCCTATATTCGGCCCAATACGGTATATACTACAGTTTAGTGCTGGACAATATGACGATATATATCGTGGGGACAATATAAAAGTGTATATCGGGCCATTTCTCTTATATCGTTTATATCGTTTCTATCGTTTCTAAACTAATTTTATCAATTATTACAGCAAATATGTAATTAAATAACCTGCAATGATAAATTTGATAGAATCATATCTACTTCTACAAAGTAGCCTTTTATGTTTGCACTTTTATTCATGGTTAATGCCTTAAACAGAGTTCTCTTCAACCCTGATGTTTACTTTAGACACTTTATATTGTTTTGCAAACTTTGCACTACAAGGTTGCAGATTTCAGAAAGTTGAAAAATAATTTGTGTTTATTTTTTTATAGCTGAACTTCAGTGCAAAAATGTGTTTTTCCTCTCAGAAACTGTTGTGCACTTTAAAAAAAATGTGAAAGCTACTGTACCTCTGTACCTACCTGTTTTTGCTGCACTAAAATGTATGTTTGTGACAGTTCAGCTAAATGTCCTTTCAAAATAAAGTTGAAAAGTAAGCAATGAAATTTTTGTCAAACTTTTCAGAGAATAACTGAAAACATACTTTTTTATGGTATATCGTGATATATATCGTTATCGTGATATAAAATAGTCCATATCGTGATATATGATTTTTTCCATATCGCCCAGCACTACTACAGTTGTTACATTTTTGCTTAACTGTTCAATTACAATTCTCCCTTATGCTATAACTTTGTTTTAATAATAAACTGCTGTAAGGTTAGCTGGTTGCTGAATACCATTTCATAATCATGCTTTAAAAGCTTCCATGCATGAGAATATTTTCAGAATAAAAAGTATTTTAGGATTCATCTTAATCTGTGTAGGCTATACAGTTCCAGGAAGTCAGAGTAGTCAGTCTTTTTTATTTCCTCTAACTATGTGATATCCTTTGTTAGTAAAACATTTTATTTCAATTTTTTTCATTGCAGGTTTTTCCAAATATTTCTGCTGTGTAAATATTTATTGAGTTAACGCTATCCCATTTTCTGAATGTGCAGGGACTCCAGTCAATGTGACTCTGTCTATAGTAAGAGAGCAGGGCTCCTCAGGTGAGGTGGCGATCCACTACCAGACCAAGCCAGCCCTGTACAAGCCCCCATCTAATCAGGCCACCGCAGGGGAGGACTACGTAGCTAAAGATGACACCATTATCATGATAAATGGTGCTACTGTGGCCCTTGTCACTGTCACTATCCTACCGGTAAGGTTGTTGGGTTAAAAAAAAAATGGTGACATATACTATAATGAATGTTTTGTTTTGTTTTTGTTGTTTTTTTGTTTTTTTTTTACATCATTTAGCATTTATCATTTACATATGTTCTTTAAGGATGATTTCCCGGAGCTGGCAGAGAGTTTCCTGGTAAATATCACAGGAGTGGAGATAGTTAAAGGGTCAGTGGGAGCTGGACAGCCCAGTGTGAAGAGGCTTGGTATGGAAGCAGCAGAGATCACCATCCAGGAGAATGACGACCCACGTGGGATTGTGCAGTTTAATGTTTCTGAGGTAAGCATGAGACACTCTACAAATAAAATCCTGAAGGGAAGAGTGGAAATGAAATTATGAAGAACTGCTTTGGTATTGAAAAACACCTTCAGGACAAAAAGTGGCACAAACAAATGACTATGTGAGTGAAAAAAGTGTCATGTATTTAACTGATAAATAATGTTATAGAACAATTAGACTTTGCTAAATATATTGTTTAGGATATCCCTGGAAGTGTGCTGGCCTATGAAATACCTCCACCAAACAACGTTATCCATCTGTCAGTGTTGAGACTTGCTGGTACAACTGGAAGGCTGGTTGTGTACTGGGAGGCTCAGCCAATCACAGCTGATCTTAATGACTTTAGCCCCGTATCAGGAAACTTCACCTTCCAAGATGGACAGGTAAAGTGTAATACATTGTTCTGAGCTCAAATTAAGCTGCCTGAAATATTACATTCAGCCATGACGTGAGGCAGTTCAGAGGCCTCTGCAATAAGCATGAAAACTGTTTCCACATTGTGTTTTTAGAGAGAAACCACAATTGACATCAACATCTTGGACGATGAACAAGTGGAGACATCAGAAACCTTCAGAGTCAGTTTGCTACGTGTGATTGGTGGCGCTCGTCTCGGACAAGTGACCTCAGTAACTGTCAGTATTCCATCCAACGACTCACCTCTTGGGCAATTTGGATTTCAGAAACTGGAGGTGAATCTAAATTATCTTAATGGTCATTATGGTAAAAATTTTTTGCTTCATTGAATTGTCGTGTGATGTGATGAGTTTCAATTATTGCAGAATAGTATTACATATTTAACGTTGTATACAAGAATTCAATTAATTTTTGTTCACATTTTTTCACTATCCTATCCAACTGGTCCACCATGTATATCAAATAACATGGAATCAAAATTATTCTTATTATGTAATCCCCTCTAAGATTGAGATCAGTGAGCCAGAGTTTGCGGATGATCCTGCTGCTGTGGCAACATTAGCTGTGCTGCGCAGTGCAGGAGGTGAGGGTGCAGTGACTCTGGTGTGGCAGGTGCAAGGCCAGGATATTCAAGACCTCTCACCTACTAATGGAACGCTTGTCTTCACTGAGGTATAGTAGGGAAAAGCCTCAGTTTTTGTCTAAGGAGATTTTTTTTTTTACTTTTATTTTTAATAAATTGCTCAATAACATCCCATAGTAATGTATTTTTCATTAAGTCTGCATTTCTTTTTATATTTTACAGGCTGAATCTATCAAGTCATTTGTGATTAGAGCCCTCGCTGACAATGAACTGGAAGGAGATGAGCATTTTTCTGTACAGTTGTTTCCTGGTGATAGTGGTGCAGTCATAGACCCCTTAAATGGTTGGTAGATATGGAAACTTCTATCAAACCGACTATCAAATGAAGCAAAGATCTGTATTTTCAGGATGCTATAATCATTCAACTTCATTATGTACCCCATCTTTCCTCGTGTAGCCGTAGTCACCATCACCATCCAAGCAGACAGGGCTGCCTTGGGTATTGTTGGAATTTCAGAGTCATCTAGGAACATCATCATTGGAGAACCTCAGGGAGATTATAGCGGCACTGCCTTGGTCAGGTGAGATAAAAGTGACCCTGTCACCAACCTGGAAAGACAAAAGAGCTTTAAATTCTATGTGTTTCTGTTTAATATCCATGAATCTAAAATGAAACCTGTATGCACTTGTGTGCTTGTCATCAGCCTTGTGCGAGGGCCTGGTGTCTTTGGAGACGTGCTGGTATACTGGAATATTACTCCAGCTGTGGTTGATGAGTTTGAAGCAGTTTCGGGCACTGTTGCCATGAGAGACGGACAGTCGATTGCCACCATTACTCTCAGGGTATGTAATATGAAGTAGATGGCATTCATAGGAAAATCAAGGTATTGCTTTTAACTGGACAACAAAATGCATCATAACAATGGTATCTTGAGTACTTTCCACATTATTGTCTTTCATATGTATTATGATGTTAGGTTCTGGATGATAAACTCCCTGAGGAGCGTCGTGAGTACCAGCTTTCATTGACATCTGCTACTGCAGGACTTGAAATAAGTCCCATGGCTAGACACGCCAGGATTACCATGGCAGCTAGTGACAACCCTTTCGGCCTTTTCTCTTTCACCGACCTCCAGCTCAGTGCAACAGAGGAAGAGGGAATGGTGAGGTCATTGAAATGAGTTTGGTACATATAGATGGCTACTTCTCGAAGTAATGGACAAATTAGCAAATGAGGCTGTGCATGCCATTGCTTCATTTAGTGTATCTACAAATATAATTCTCTTCTCTTCCACAGGTCAATGTGACAGTGAATCGCTCCTTTGGCACTTTTGGCGCTGTGTGGGTGACTTTTGAAACGACAGGGAGCACAGCTGTCAGTGGGCTGGACTTTGTTCCCACTTCAGGACGACTGCTGTTTAGACCAGGTCAAACCTTACAACAGCTAGTGGTGCATATCCAGGATGACAGCCTTCCAGAGGGGCCTGAGATGTTTTTTGTCAACATCACTGCCATCGAGCTTGTCGATCTCAGGTAGGGAAGGATTTGCTTCAACATGAGAAGTGTTCCATAAGGACTGCATGCTGCAAATGGTCCTGGAAGATCATAGTCATCCATAATATCGACACTGCAGAGCCTTGTTTTCTATGCTTTGATTTGACATGTGGAGTTCTTGTTAGTTGTTCTTTATCCTATGTTTCCCTCTGGTGGTCAGTGCTACGGACTACACTGTGAGAGAGTCAGGAATACAGCTGGACCAGCCTCCAGCTATTGGCAATATCTCTTCACTTGGTGTGGTCATTCTTACGAATGACAACGCTGAAGGCATCCTGGAGTTCATGCAGGACGATGTTAATATTATAGGTAAGGGGAAGGGGGCGGGTAAAAAAAAGCAAGTAGAAGCAGTTTCATTTAATGTTGATAAATTCTTGAGGGTGTTGTAATCAATTTCAACTATTGTATAGTTTAACATGACACTTTTTGATGCAGATGAGATATTAAAACCGTATGTGTGTCAGTATTTTTTTTTTCTTCTTTGTATCTGTCTTTCAGTTGAGGAGGATGTGGGTACTATCCTGATTCCAGTGGTGAGGAGAGTCGGCTCTTATGGACCAGTCTCTGTTCACTTTATTTCAAGAGGCTTGAGCGCAGCCCCTGATCTCGACTATGTCCTTTTTAATGGCTCAGTGACATTTGCCAATGGCCAGAATATCAGCTACATTAATGTGACTATTATAGATGACCTGGACAGGTGAGATGAAAAATAAGATAATATTAAAACAAATTTTCCATAGTCATCATTAAAATGTGTGATTTATTTCCAACTTAGCAAAACAAGTGAAATTGTCTCCCGCAGTGAACATGCAGAAATATTTGAGGTCTTGCTGGTTGGGGCTACAGGAGGAGCAGTTTTAGGTTCCCGGCATGTTGCAAGAGTAACCATTGGCAAGAGTGACTCACCAAATGGGGTGGTCCGTTTTATCAACGAAAGCCTACTTACTGTGGCCAACCCTAACTCCACTCTGAAACTCAGTCTTGTTTTGGAGAGAGCAGGGGGCCTTTTGGGAAATGCAACGGTATGAAGAGTGATGACAGATATGAAAATCACATCATACAGTTCTGTTTGATCTCACTTTGTCCTTCTGAGATATCATTCAGATTTGTTCCTTTTGACAGGTTGCTTGGGTCATATTTGGCCCTAACAGCAGAGAAGTCCTTCCTCCATTCAATACGGACATTAAAGGGCCTGTGAATGGGTCCTTCTTCTTCAGAGATGGGGAGGAGGCTACAGGCACCATAGAGCTGCGGATACTCCCCCATGGCGAAATGGAGGTGGAGGAGACATTTATTATAGAGCTCAGCATTCTTTCTGGAGAGATGGACGTCGACCCTCAGGCTGGTTCAGTAACACTGAAGGTACTTCACTGTACAGTATTATGATGTCATAGCTCAGATAAGATAAATGAACATCAATAATTACAAGTCCAAAACACTTCTTGCTGTAGGAAATTAGAGCTACACTTATCCATAATGTGTTTTTGTCTCTTAGATAGAGAGGTTTGGTGATCCAAATGGAATAGTTCGCTTCACTGACGATGCTCTTAGAGAGCGTGTCATCAATGAATCCACAGAAGAAGAGGGCTCACTCGGTATTTCCCTGATGATAACACGCAAAGAGGGTGTCATGGGCAACATCACAGTAAGATGATGTCATGAATTTGAATCTACAATCTATTTGTCATACCATGCTATTGCTGACACTTGTTTATTTTAAATTTTTATGGTTACAGTCAAATTGTAAACACAGTGATACTTTCACTACAGGTCCACTGGCAGATACAAAGCGACTCAGATGTAACAGGTGATTTCCTAGACTTAGATGGCGCAGTGATGATCCTGGAAGGCCAAAGGGAGGCTGAAATCATCCTTAACCTGATGCCTGACACAGTGCCAGAGCTGGAGGAGCTCTACATTCTCCAGCTAACAGCAGTCGAGGGCGGCGCCACTCTTGATGCCAACCCAAACCTGATAAGAACCCATATCAGGTTTGTCACTGTGATGCTGTTTCAGAAGTTATGTGCACAGCCAAATAATGCACTGACATGAAACTAACCTTCCTCTCTCACCCTCAGGGTGCCTGCTAATGATGAGCCCCACGGTGTGTTTTCCCTGAACACTGAGCAACAGTCCATAGTTGTACTGGATTCAGGCTCTGAGGTCACTAGAGCTCTGGTTGTGAATGTGACTCGACATGCTGGACTGTTTGGTAATGCCAGTGTGGGCTACAGGATCAGTGGTGGGGTAGATGAAATGATGGACATCGAGGAGATCATGGGAGGACAAGCTGAAGGAAAACTTTTGATGAGAGAGGGGCAAACTTTCAGTACAATCACTGTGCCAATCAGCAGCCAGGTAACGAAAAAGATGCTTCTCGGCTCAAATACAGACATGTGTAGCATAAATGACTGTTAACTGTCATTTGACCCTTTGAAAATTACATAGTTCAATTTGTTTTAAAGGACTCATTGGTGTTTACCTGGTTTGTAACACTTTTCGTCTTGCAGGTGTTTTTGTCAGTTGGTGCGAGCTTCACAGCAGAGCTCACTGATGTTACACTGGTCAGTGTCATCCAAGGCTCTCCACCTCGACTCCTTCATGAGGCCACCATTGCTACAGTGACTGTACCTGAACAAGCTGCCAGCCCGGAGGTGAGTTGTGTTTATGTGTTTCTTATCAATATGCATGTTGTCTTTTGTTTTTTGTTTTTTACTGTCCCAGCTAAGAGCATTCAAGACTTGCTTATTATTAGAGCTAATAAGATAACTGACAGAGATACATCTGGTGATGTGCTCACCTGACACAGTGCAGGCTGCATACCGATATCATTCATGAACACAGGGAATACATATTCATAAATGTGCTGCACTTTTCCTTTCACTCAGGTTGAATAATTCATGCAGTTGAGTTGAAAGAAAAATGTGTGAGACCCAAGACAGAGTGAAAAAAAAAGAAAAAAGTGCATTTAGATGAGGACAAACATCGAGAATTAATCACCATGGACCATGCTGTACCTCTGGTGACATTTTCACACAAATTTCCCAATAGCTTTTTTTTTAGTATTCTGGGAAAGCAACTACATACTGTAAGCATGTTGGCAGAGGTAATTATTTCTCTGCACTGAAACACAAGCTATGATGTAACATGCAATTTTCTTCCTTCAATGTAGTTCAAAACTAGCAATAACTAAAACAAAGGTAGTGCTAATCAGAACAACCCATGACAACTGTCCATTCTCACATTTTTTGAAAATGATTTTTCATTTACTGAACATAGCTTATGTAAGCACTACACATAAACACTCCATAACACACACACCCCTCTCAGGAAATTACAGGATGTTTTACTGTACTTCATACATGTGCAGCAGACGAAAGCCATTTTCACCTGACCTTTCTTACCTTTGTTGCACAGGTTGGCTTTGCCTCAGTGGCTCTGCAGGTTGAAGATGTAGAAACGGGACATGTGAGGCAAAGGTGACTCGAACTGGGCTGTTTGGGGACATCAGGGTGCAGTGGAAAGCTGGGTATCCAGCAGGACAGGCTCCACCTGGCTTCAGAGTTGGGACGATTGTCCCAAACTCAGGTAAGATGGTTGGTGAGGAATTTAGCTCAGAGAAACTACATTTTTGCAGTATTTAGCTGCATATCATCTCAACCCACTAACACCACTATTTTTAGCATCACACCGATCCAAGCTTTCACTTTTAATCTCATATATTTAATGAATTAAATTCTATGCTTTTATACGGTACCTTCTCTCTGGTTATTATGCTTATTTTGTCAAATACATTAACTTAAGGTCTTCATACTGTTGATGATGTGCTTTTTCTTTTTTTTACATTTAGGCTCACTGACCCTTGCCCATGGAGAAAGGATGAAGGCCATATCTTTTACTGCTGTGGCCAGTGCTTTAGAGACAGCTTCCTATGCTGTACATCTTGCTGCTGACACTGCTGCAAATAGTGTTGTCAAGTTAAGGTAGTTGCTCAATCGTGGTTTTAAGCTTTGCCACAGCCCCTAGATGTAAACTCAACTACAATTAGGTCATACTTGTCTGTCTCTCTGCGCAGGTCAGGCTTTACTGTGGCAGAAGTGGAGCCACTGGGTGTCTACCAGTTTGCCCCTGATTCCCGCCAGCTTGTCATTGCAGAGGACATCATGACTATAACACTTTATGTTCAGAGACTTTATGGTTCTCGTAGCAATGATACTCGCTTGTCTTATGCAACATTAGATGGCAGCGCAGAATCAGGAAAGGACTTTCTTGCAGTGCCGGACGGCCATTTGGTCTTTGACTCACCACACCAAAACAATGCTTCTATCCATCTTTCAATATTTGATGACTCGCTTTCAGAGCCCGATGAGCACTTTCAGGTTAACTTAACAGGTGTTCAGGCCCTGATTCCAGACTTAGCCTGGGCACATACATTTCCTCGCCTCAACCGTCGGCACAGTGTGGCCACTGTCACTATCCTAGCTAGTGATGCAACTGGTGGAGTTTTGAGTATTGGACCTGGGCTAGTCCAAGTAACAGAGGATCGAGATGAGGCAACACAGCAAGAGCAGAAGGTTGTTCTGAGGGTGCGCAGGTCTGACAGTGTTGCAGGGGCTGTGAGTGTTCGGGTCCAAGCATATGGAGGTTTGTGTTTCTGTTTTTTGCAGTGGTGATTGTATTATACCACTGTGTGTAATGTTTCTAATACTTGTGTTGTTATGGGGTTTTACTCAGATGAAAGTGCAGCATCTCCTCCTTTCATACTGAAGCCTACTGGGACTCTTGCAAAAGAAGAGCAGGACTTCCGTTTGGAGTCCACTGTAGTGTTTCTGCAGGCTGGAGAGGAAGAAACAGAAGTTACCGTCATTATCTTTGATGACACGGAGCCAGAGGGACTGGAAGAATTCTTCATCTACCTCAGTGATCCAGAGGGAGGAGCTCAGATCACAGACAGTCCATATCAAGGCTTTGGAGCTTTTGTGAAGATCACTATTCTTGGTAAAAAAAAAAAAAAAAAAGAAAGAAAGAAAATGAAAAACAATCTTCTTAAATCAAAACACAAATAAGAACATTACTGTTTAATTTATACAGTGCTTGACTGAGTATTGAATTTTTGTCCACAAACGCACATAATAAGATATAGTGACATTTAAAAACATACTTTTAGAAAGTTCTGAAAATCTGAACTGGAACTGAAATGATTTTAATATTTGAGAATTAAAAACTTGAATTCAGTAATTAAAAAAAAACACTACTTTGGCAGCATTTACAGATTGACCTAATTTTTGGGCAGTGTATGCTTTCCTTCCTGCCAAATTAGATGTGAAGCATCTTAGAACTGTAATCAAACAGGATTTGAGACAGGGCTTTGGCTTTATAATTTATTTACAATCAGACTTCTGGTGAAGACACTCTGGCCTTATCCTGGCTGTACGTACCCTATGCAGGTCATAGTTGTGCAGAAAAATGAACCATTGCCTCAGTCTGATCCCACATGTACTGTGGAGAAGGCCTTATTTTCTGACTTCTCACTTAACTCTGATCACTTTCACTGCCAGTATCATGCTTCACTGTAGCAATGGTTCTGGTGTTGAGGAAACAGTCTGAAAGTCTGACAAACGCGTTCGGTCATCAGACTGAAAACCCATTCAATTCTGTCAAACCTGGGGCTGTGCAATGCTTTTTACTTCCTTTGGCTTCTATTAAGTGCTGTTATCTTGGCAGAGTTTTTTTAAGGTCTTATGGGAGATGTTGAAGTCTCAGTCACTTCTCTGAATATGGTCCCTCTTTCTCACCTACTTCATGGTTCTGTTTATGTTCCTGCAAACAATGAAATCTTTAGATCATACATCATACAACAGAAACCTTTGGAAGCCTTGAAGTTTATTGGACTTAATTTTGTCCAGACATATTGTATAACTTGTACAAAGATGTGTTCCGTAGAAAAATATTATATGTTTGCCTGTTAAGCTGTGAGATAGATTTTGCTCATTTTCAAATAATTTTAAATAATAGATTCTAGTTTTCGATTTTAAATTTTCCAGAGTATCTTTCCTCTATGAGTACAGATGGATTTAAAGTGAGATATATATACACAATAAAATCTATTTGAAGTGGGAGGTTTGAAATACTTTCAATGATTAGTTTTTTTATGACCTGAACTCTGTTTTCCTCTGTTGTTTGCACTTTCACATGGACTTATGTGCTCTCTCAATGGTTCAGTGTTAGTCTCTTCTTTCATCAGTGCTATTGATGTGCAGTCGTACTACAGCAGTCTGCAGTTGCAGGAATTGGGAATGTGGTAGAGCTTCAAAGATGATCACTGCTGTGGAGATATTCAGTTATCCAGCATATCAAATATAAACTGCAAATGAACTCTGATTGTTTGCAAAATGTGTTTTGAATTTTCTTTCCTTTTTTTTTTTTTTTTTTTTACTAATTAATTAAAATCTGCTCTCTTTAACCTTTTTTCTGTTTTTGCATCCCTCTATCCATACCAGGGAGTGACCTCCATAATGGTATTGTTGGGTTTAGTATCAGTTCTTTGATGGGCCAAGTTCTGGATGAAGATTCAGAGAATCGAACTGCTCTGCTCTTCCTGCAGAGACAGGAAAACAGGTATCAAAACAGCAGCTTTTTCCTTTTGATTAAAAATGAAAGTTGATAACAACCTGTCACCTGATAATGAGTCTGTTTTCAGATACCACCATGATTTGTTTTTTTTTATTGATGTTTACTTGTGCTTTCACTGTCTGCTTAGAGCCTTTGAGGATTTGCAGGTCTTCTGGAGAGCTACTTTCAGCAGGGAGTCTCTAAGTCTTGTCAGTAATGGAGTCAACCTTACAACACAGCTTGTGCAGACCACAGGGACAGCAATCTGTAGGAGAGGAGAAACCATCTGTACGCTTACTCTGGAGGTCCTTGATGACGAGGTAAGTGGAAGGTGGAGGACCTTAGGGAAGCAGTGCTACAACATTTTGCTCACTTTCTGACTTTGAAAGGTGATAAGCCAAATCATACAAGAATAAATTATGGTGCATAACGTTCATCCATCACTCATCTGTATTGCTGTAGGAACCAGAGTACCAGGCATGGTTCTTGGTAGAGATTTATCAAGTAGGTGCTGGAGCTGCCATTAATGAGACCAGTCGTTTTGCCAACATCACCCTAATGGAGAGTGACAACCCACAAGGCGTTGTGTACTTTGCTGTGGGTCATCGACTGCCCATTGCCACCCTGAAGACCACAAGGCTCAGTCTGCAGGTCCACAGAAAAGCAAGCACAGCTTCAGCCTTAACTCTACAATATCACACAGTGGTAAGTGAAAACCTCAATCTGTCATTTAATACAAACAGGTGGCACAGTTTGGGACTAATACTGTTAAAAAGAAATGGAAAAAAAATCAAATAAGAATTCTTAATTATAATCTCAGTCAGGTAAAGTGTTTAATATAAATAAAACCCCTTTTTGTTCATGTACACATACCTTGGAGATATTTTACTATTATATTTTTAAATCTTGGACAAGATCATTCTAAACACTTTCCAGCTGAAGTCATGTTTGTTTGTTTTCCACTTATCTCATATTTCAAGTACCTAAAGTTATCTTTAAAACTATATCTTGTCTTTACAGTCTGAATAGATATTAAACAGATTTTATTTAATGTGAGGTTCCTGGATGTCATTAAGTTATGTAGCTATGTGTAGTTTCATAAAAGTAATGATTTATCCACATTGATGAACTTCAAGGAGACTCACCACAGCCTCATGAATCTCATTTCATTGTTCTGTTTCTCTGAGAGATAATGATTCTTGATGTCTACTCCCAAATAAAAGGAAAACAGCATGTAATGACCCTTTTGATATCGGACATGAAAGTAAAAGTGTCTAGTGCACTCAACAAAAATTAGAATTCTCACAAACACACATGGCAAAGTCAGCTGCTTTCATCTCGCCAAAGATATCACTAGACTCTAGGTTTGCTGTATGATTAAAGCTCAGTCCTCTTGTGGTCTCATGGGGTTCACCATAAATGTTACAACAGCTTCAGTCACCTGTATGTGCGACAGTTACTACAATGTAGTCAATGTGAGCATTGTTTACTAAATTAAAACCAGCATTTAGAGAGTGTAACGTATAATCACATAGCTGATTGTCATCTGATGAATCACATAATTTATGACACTGAACCTTTGTCATGTTGGTGCTTCAAAGTTCAAGTTGACCTCAAAATATATCTAATTTTCCTCTAGGAGCTTCCCAGGGAGGAGATGGTAGGTCCATACGTCATCTGGCCTGCTAAAGCAGGAATGGACTTCCCTAAACAGGAGGGCCACGTGAGGTTTGATGTGGGGAGTCATCTCACATCACTAGACATTTTCCTGACACCTGACCTTGCTTCATCCTCACCCACTCCAAAGCGCTTCCAGGTGGAGCTCTACAATCCCAATGGGGGAGCCAGTGTTCATTCTGAGTTTGGGCTGGCTAATGTGACTCTGGTGTCAAATGCAGCAAGTGAAGACATTTGGGTTTTATTGGACCAACTACATCAGCCACTTGACTCAGCTATATTGAACCAGGTCCTGCAAAGACTTAAGAATAAGGTCACTTCACCTCTTTCTCGTGAACAGATGACAGCTCTGCTTGAGGCTCTGGAGAAGGTAAGAGGGTTAGAGCAAAGATCACCTAGATAGCAAAAAATGCTTGGCCCAAGAGGCATCCACTTCTACAACTTTCACAGAGTAAGACAGCTATCAAAATTGAGGAGCATATCCAGCAGAAATCACTAAAAATATACTTTTTCTTTGGGATTCTCATTCCTATGATATTTCTCATAACCCATGTCAAACCTAGCATGTGACATTTGCACCAAACCTGGCCTATATGATGCATATTATAAAACAAGTGAGGCACATGTCCAGTCATGTCCTTTGGGCCACATCTGGCCCACATAACATTTGCAAGTGCTAAAAGCTGAAGTGCTTACATCACCTCCCTTGGACTCCACTGACAAGTATGGGGTTTTAGTTGTCATGTAGAGGTCTTGGTTGTCATTCAGCATGAGCAATGTTGTCAGTATTGTGTTTGGATTTTACAGTCTGCTGAGGGTTCTTCCTTATCCCCCAGACAACGGGTAGACATCACAATTTAATGTGACAAAATGTGTGTGGGGGATGGAAGAAAAATGAGTGACTCAGCATGAGTTAATTTGGGACCATATTTCAAGGGAGATGGAGGAGGAGAAGATAAAGAAAATGTGATAGGAAAGACAAAAAGACATTCAGTATAATGAAACAAAAGCTATCATTAGCTGCCATTTTAACAGCTATCTGTGATAAATTGTATATGCAGGGCTGTTTCTCTGTTTTTCAACTTTTCTTTCTCCTCATCCAGGTGCTTGCAGAGGCAGAGCGGACTCCTTCACATGACAGTAGCCAGAATTTGACCTATGACCTATTGTGTGCCCTGGCCAATCCCAGCCGAGTTGACACTCGAGGCCTCAGCTACCTTGCTGAAGTGGCAGAGCGTTTTGCATTTTCCCTCCTAACACAGATGCATTGTAAGATGTGAGTGTCAGACTTTTAAAAGAGTATAGAAATTATTGAGTTGCAAATATGTTATTTGATATTACTCATAAACAGTACCTTACAATGCATGCCACTCCAGTGTGATATGGTAAATGTATTTTCTCTGTCTGATTTCCTCCAGAAAGGGTACTGTGCTGGAAACATTGCCCGTATATGACCATCTCTGCCTTCCAGTGGTACCCCACGCAAATTAATGGGTACAAGTTCAGAGGCCATAATGCAGACTTCTTCCAGCTTCCAGATCGACTGCTGCCAGTGCCAGCAGTCTCCACTGCAGACTGTGGCAACCTCAGCAGGATTCAAGTGACCGAGTTCAGGAATGAACAATGGTTTCTCACCAGTGATACAGTCACAGCTGTCAGTGGGAAGGTAAGGAACTGCTGATACAATTTGACATAATTTGGAGAGCACTCAGATTTTCAGATAAATTTGGGTTTTCTTTGTATTATATGAAATTATTTTGCTTAAGCAGCAGGTGGCAGTATTGCCCTTGACATACACCAACCATAATTTTTTGAATAGCTCTGCAAATGAACTCCTATCTGCTGTGTCTCTTTCTGTAGGTATTCTCGGCTAGCCTCCAGGACAGAGGGTCACGACCCCTAGAAAATGGCAATGAGGTGGTGTATCGTATCCACTCCCCTGGTCAGCAAGTGAAACCAGGAGAGTCTCTGTGCCTTCTCTGGAACCAGACCACTGCAAGGTAATGCACCAAGCACCCAGCTAATCATATGCATGCTCACCCATACCTTAAAATGAATTTAAAATGATTGCTTCAGTGTTATCTGGTAAAATCGCTGGCTTAGGTTTTTAGTGTTACTGTATTCCCTCAAAGTATTTTCCCCCCCTTGCTTACCTCCCTCTGGCACGTCAAATATTCATGATATGTATCTATAACCCATGCTAACATCTGTTTGCCACTCTCACATTTAACAGCGTAACTGAGAACAGTTTGCTAATTGAAGGGCAAAAGTTTAAGTCCATACTCTCAGTAAGACGTCTCTGTGGTCATGGTGATTTCATCACTGTTTTTATATCTGCAAATTCAGTCTCTTACTCTCTGTATCCTTCCACTTGGAGTCGATTTTTCGAGGACATTCCTGGGGAGTGGAACAGAACTTGGCTGGAAGACACAGTTAGATTTTAAGATTTGGGAGGTTTCTTTTGGCAAGAACAAATACTTGGATGATAAATCCTAGGGAATGAAAGTGATTATGGAAGTGACATTGAGAACAGAGAGAAGGTGGAGAGAGTATTAAAGATAAAGTGTATTGACTGAGGCAGTTTGTGTTGATTGATCTGGGTTCCAACCCAGCTGTTTTAGCATGTGTATGGGTTGTTTTTGCTATCAGACTTTCATTATTATCTTATGAACTGCCTTTTGATTTTTTTTTTTCCTTTTATGCCATAATCACTGTGTTCTCTAACAAAGAGCGGCCTCATTTTACTTGTAACACTGTTTGTTTTCTAGCTAGCTTGATATTTTTCTAGTTCAGGTAACTCAGCTTCTTCGGAGGGTATAGATACAGTAGATTTCACTCACAGAAGCTAAAACGTCCAGGAAATTCAACATCATAGGCTCATCGTTTAATTTGCCTTCCTACCATTTTATTGTATCCTCTACTAGTTTCTTTCTTGTCTTTTCATGACCTCATCTATCTTTTTCTCCTTTTCTGCTCTCTCCTCTTCTATAGCTGGTCATCAAACAGTCAGTACTGCAGGATTGTGAAAGAAAGTGGGAGTTATGTCGAGTGTGCATGCTCCCACTTGTCTATGTATGCAGCCCATGCTGAGTTTGCCATGCTTGCATCCTACAATGAGGCCTTCTATGCCTCAGGATTTATCTGCATCTCAGGTAAAAAATAAAATAAATAAATGTCACATGATATTCCTTTCTCCGTTCTACATTTGACTGTTAACCACTTAATTTAAATAGATCAATTATCCTTGATACTGATGACAAGGATTCCATTTCTCCTTCCTCAGGGTTTGCATTGGCCATCATATCCCACGTGTTGTGCTCCCGGTTCCCCATGTTTGCTGCCAAACTGCTCACTCACATGATGGTGGGCTGCCTTGGAACCCAGGTAATGCAACTGTTTGGATATTCCTTTGCTGCAATACAGTGTTTTAGTACATTTTTGGCATTTCCACCTGATTGCACGAATTGATTCTCTTAATAGTTTTGATTGAGGATGGATCAGAGACCTGTGGAAAAGACAGATAGTTGCTTCTCTGTGCTTTAGTGATCAATAAATCAAATCCACATCTGTGGATTGCACACATTAAAATAGCTGTAATGTATAAATGCAATATATACCTGTATTTTCCCTGTGTTCAAATTCCAAATGAATATAGGATTGCATACACTCAAACACATTCAATTTTATGGAAAGTCCAAACACACATGTGGACAAACACATATATATGCTGCCAACCCAACACTCTGCCCACTAGACATGTTACAGGTATTTTCTTGGAAATGCACATGGATGTGCACACACAACATCAGATGTCATTGGTTGCGTAGTTTGCGGGCCGCTGCGTCCTGACAACACAGCCATGCTCCCCGCACCCAGGCCCATTAAAAACGCAAGCTGTCACATAACCATTGAGTGAGATAGATATGTAGCTCCAGGTTAGTCTCTCTCCTGGTTCCGATCATGCGTGTGTGTGCGTGTGTATGAGTAATTGAGTATGGGACTGGTAATTTTCCACTGATCTCCCCTCTCTTTGGTTGACAAACATGAGCACTTTCTAAAGCAGACCTTGGGGGCTAGCCACCTCAGAGTTGACCTGTTTATGGCCCGTGCAGAGCCCCTAAACCTGAAATGGATTTGGATGGAAAATTCCATCCACTTCTCTTCTCTTGTTGGTAGTCAACTATATTTTAAGACCTTTCACATTCAGTGTTTCTGAGATAGTATGTTGTTTTAGCAATGTCTGTGTATTTCTATGGCCTTCTAATCAAGGTTTGTTGATGACTGTCTGGTCGAATTTACAGACTGACAGGATGAAACTAAGGATGAAACGTGGACTACAATAAGATGTACTCTCCAAGCGGTCATCCATTACTGCCAGGAATATTTTGAAGGGTATGATGGGTGCACTGTGCAGGATGTCATGAATCAAAATAGACCAACTGACATCATTGTCTTGTCTTAACAATCCACTTTGTCTTAGAACTGACATAGCTGGTTCTATTTCTATCGCTATTATTGCAAGGAAGCCAAGATATGATACATTTGTACTGCTCCTGACCCCTCCACCATAACTCATCTCTCTGGGAAGGAAATCTGCAAAGCTCTGGCATGGAAAGCCTGAAACTCTCTCGATAAAATCTCCCTCCCTCCAATATCACTCTAGTCTTGACAACAATTAAAAAATTGACCTGTCTAGATGTATACTCACACTCATAATCCTCTATGATGCTGACAGTTAAGCAACAGCTAAGACTTGATGGAAACTGATACCAACCTCCTTCACTGTGTCCAAAACGTGCCACTTTCTTTTTCCTTGTTCTTTATCCATCTGAGATCAAAGGTGGTTGGTAAGGGTTATTTTTGTAATCAGTGTAGATTGTGATACTATAGCTATTGATACAACTTCACTGTTTTTTTATTCAAACTATTCACTACTATATGTTCACTATTCATGGTTAAACCTTTTTAGCCTGATACAAGATGTTTAGTAAACTTAAAATATTAGACACATAATCTTATCAGCCATTTTGTATGGTGTGTTTATTCACTGGTTTACAATTTTTACAATTTATCCAGATGTACCCCTCCTTGGCCACATCCTGTGGCTCTATCAGGAAGACGGTGAGGCGTTCCCAAACTAGCTACGAAGATTGAAATTTCTCCAGTGAGTCCTGGTTCTGCACCAAGGCCTCCCTCCAATCAAATATAATCACCGGCTACTTTATTAGGTACAACTGCTCATTAACGCCAATTTCTAATCAGCCAATCACACGGCAGCAACTCAATGCATTTAGGCATGTAGACATGGTCAAGATGATCTGCTGCAGTTCAAACCAGCATCAGTATGAGGAAGAAAGGTGATTTAAGTGACTTTTAACGTGGCATGGTTGTTGGTGTCAGACGGGCTGGTCTGAGTATTTCAGAAACTGCTGATCTACTCGGGTTTACACAGAATGGTCAGAAAAAGAAAAAATATCCAGTGAGTAGCAGTTCTGCGGGCACAAATGCTTTGATGATGCCAGAGGTCAGAGGAGAACGGCCAGACTGGTTTGAGCTGATAGAAAGGCAACTGTAACTCAAATAACCACTCATTACAACCGAGGTATGCAGAAGAGCATCTCTGTATGCCCAAATCAAACCTTAAAGGTGGATGGGCTACAGCAGCAGAAGACCACACCGGGTGACACTCCTGTCAGCTAAGAACAGGAGACTGAGGCTACAATTCACACAGGCTCACCAAAGTTTGTAAAAATGTTGCCTGGTCTGATGAGTCTTGATTTCTGCTGCGACATTAGGAAGGTAGGGTCAGAATTTGGCGTCAACAACCATTAGTACCAATTGAGCATCATGTTAACGCCACAGCCTACCTGAGTATTGTTGCTGACCATGTCCATCCTTTTATGACCACAGTGGACCCATCTTCTGATGGCTGCTTCCAGCAGGATAACGCGCCATGTCATAAAGCGTGAATCATCTCAGACTGGTTTCTTGAACATGACAATGAGTTCACTGTACTCAAATGGCCTCCACAGTCACCAGATCTCAATCCAATAGAGCACATTTGGGATGTGGTGGAACGGGAGATTCGCATCATGGATGTGCAGCCGACAAATCTGCAGCAACCGCGTGATGCTATTATGTCAATATGGACCAAACTCTCTGAGGAATGTTTCCAGTATCTTGTTGGCCATTAAGGATTAACGCAGTTCTGAAAGCAAAAGGAGGTCCAACCTGGTACTAGCAAGGTGTACCTAATAAAGTGGCTGGTGACTGTATGTCCAAAACATCTCACCTGGCAGCCATCTGAAAGCCAACCTGACTAGATTTCCAAAGTACCTTAGAGAGTTTTACAGTTTGGTTCAATTAAATAGTCACTCACATGAAATACTCACATATGTTCATAGAAGCTACCATAGAGGCTAGAGTTTAGAATAAAGAGAACCCAATAACTAATACATTGTAACAGTGATAAAGTTGAAACCCAGATGCCAACACTGTAGAGGTACAACAGGTAGTTGAATTATTAGAAAGTAAGGCCTCTTTAAGGAGCAATGAAGCAAGATCCAGGACGACTAAAACTCAAAACACTTTAGAACTGAAAACGACCCAGGGCAGGAAGATCTAGGCGAGAAAACCAAGTCCCCAGTTCCAGGGCAGACAAAGGCAAGTTGGAGTCCAGAGTGAGTAACATTCTGGCGAGGGAGCCAGTGGGAACAGAAATGAAATGAAATGAAATGAATTCTGGTTTCCTCCTACAGTCCAAATATGAGTGTTTTTGATTAACCTGAGAGTCTAAACTGGCTGCAGGTGTGAGTGTAAGCGTGCACGGTTATCTTGCTTTCCTACGTGGCCCCATGATGGATTGGTAACCTGTCCAGAGTGTGCTTTACCTCTATCGCGATGACAGTTGTGTTCCAGCCCACCCCGCACCCCTGAAGTCAATGAGGTGGTTATAAAAGATGGAGGCGTTGACAGATCTATCAAATTAAAGTAAAGCTAAAACATTTGTGTAACATTACTAAAGTGTCAAAGAGTACAAAGGGCCTAAATCAATATCGACCACTGTCTGTCTGTGTTTTGACACAGTTCTCTTATATGCTTATTCTGGCTCATCACAGAATCAAAACAGTAATGTTTTGAAGAACATTCAGAGTCTGTGTCTGCAATGATTTGTCTGAATCCACATCTTGCTATTAGATGTTAAAACACCACTACCTAGCCAGTCAAAATAATATGTCTTTAGTAGATAATAGTTAATTTTCAGTTGCGATTAACCTTTCTATGTTTTGCCTGTTTGCATTTTTTTTAAAGACTAAGGATCCAGCATATGTAATGGCAGAAAAAGGTACTAGAAACTGGACCAGTCATGCTTCAACTTCAGCACTGGTTTGAGCTGTCAGATTCTGCTCCAGACTCCTCGAACACAGAGGTCTCTCTGTGTGTGGTGGCAGTAATTAGTCACTGACTCTGCCCTCTGTATGGAGAAAATTAAAGGTGCCAGTGTGATTAATTTCATTCTGCAACAGCTACATTCGAAAAGGAAGAACTAGATTAATATCCTGCCTCTCTGAGAGAGCTTGAGAATTTAAAGCAGGTGGAGGGAAATGAGAAGGTGGGGGCCTCTGGTTCAGTTTGTCTATATTTTAATAATATTTCTGTCTCCGTATCCTCACGGACATTCTCTTTACCTCGCTAATACCTGGTTAGAAAATGTCACAGACTGAGGGGCACCAGTGGTCGAATCTGCATTTAATTGTTTTATCAACATAAGAAGGCAACACAAGTACAAGGATGAGAGGAGGAGTATACTTTCACTCCTCTTTTCATCCTTGAACTTGTGTTTCCTTCTTATGTTTTCCTATTCTCTGTGAACATTTTTAACCTTTGTATTTCCAGATTTCACACAACCAAATGATGACTTTTGTATACTCAAAAAATGAATAAGTCGCAAAGCTACAGTTTACATCTACATATTTTACAGAAAAGGTCACACAAGAGGAAAATGTCTTGGCTTCATTTTTCTCATTCTTTTGCAGATATAAACAAAATATGAGAAGGCAATCATTATGTATTCATTTGTGAAGCTTAATTTCAATATGATTCATAACTTTTGCAGGATGGGAAGAGTAGAAAGGTTTTAGTCAAATATATCTAAAGCTCAGATTGCACAGTGCTGGACACTTTCTCAATATTTAGATACATTTCTTCAAATATATTTTAATAGGTCTATTTATTTTCTACACATACAAAGTGTAGAACATGCTGAAGGTGCCTGAGGGTCAAAACTTTAGTTTAGAACTGGTGTGTGCCAGGACACACGTCAGTTGACTAAGGACTGTCACTGTCAAGGATGCAGACGTCCTGCTCCTGCTGTGAGACAACAATGATTTGTTCCATCCTTGACCTGCAGGAAGAGTGATCTCACACAGAATAATGGTGATTTTGTGCATGTACGTGTGAGACTTCACATCTCTGGACAGGAGTTTAATCTTCCTCTAAGCGAGATGACTGAAATTTAAAAATGGTAACTTGTACCATATATTAGTCATATTTGGTAATTATGTCATTTTATTTAAATAAAACAACAACAACATAAAACATGGTATGAGTCTGCTGAAAGGTGATAACTCTAAAGAACAATGGGTTTCTGTTAAAACTCACATTAAAAGTAGTTCTTAAAAGGACATTTCCTAGTAATTTACTTAAATGTCCAGTCACATTTTTTTGAGCGAGAACAAGAAAGGTATGCCAAAAAGCATATTATTTGTTCTCAGACTGTACATTTCTGCAGCACTCTGTCAGTAGCCTTTCCAGCTCAAGCGTGTGTGCGGGTACCCATGTGTCCAAATGCCAGTGTGGGAAAGGAAAATCTATTCTTCAAATATATTTCAAATAAAAAAACACAATTGAAATTATAGTTAAATGGTCCTTCATGTCACGCACGCCATCCAGTTGGTGAATGTTTACTCCACTGGTCTCAGTGCTTTATTCCAGTATCTGGGAGGTGTTTAGGTGACTCCTAGTTCTGGTTATAAAGGATTTCCTGTTAGTTCTGGGACTGAATCCAGGGTTCAGTCTCCTCCTCAGTCTCCAAACAGAGACGTAAACACGACACTAACCTCTTCCTCTCATGCAACACCACAGTTTTCACTTCCTGTCTCTGAACTCCACATAGAAGCTCAATGATTGCTCTTGGGATTCCTAAAAGTTCCTGTCTGTTGTCATGGTCTACGTAAAGGGGTGCAGGTTTATGACCAACACAACATCAACACACGTCTCTAAATTAAGTGAGTGACTCTGCTTTTCCTGAGGATGTTTAGATTTTCCCATCATGACCAATCAAACATTATATCAATAAACAGAGCATGTGAGTGTTGGGTTGTGTGTAATTCTCTGGCTGACGTCAGAGAGCATGCCTTTCTTATCCTAGTCTATGCTTATCCACAGAAAGTTGTGAAAACAAAATGGAAAAGCCAAAAAAAAGAAATGATGTGAAGAGAACATTTGCTTTATAGTTCCTTATCTTTGACCAGTCTTTAGATGATTATTATGAAAAGTCCCTTACTTCTTTAGAAATGTGTCTTCTCGGTGGGTTTAGTCTATTTTGAGTCTTAGTATTATTTATTTAAAGAAGTAAAGAGCCAAGCAATGAAAACAGAATGTCCTTGATAAGATTTAATGCCGTTCCAAGCTTTTTTTTAGTCTGTCAGCCTAAGCTTTTGGCAGGCAGGTGATGGAGGTATATAGAGTATCAGCAGTCAGGTTCTGTGTTACAGTGTGCAGAGACAAGGCCCCTTGGAGGACTCGCATTACAGTCTACTAGGTAGTCCTATACCTGCTTTCAAGTGTTGTCATGGCTCCTCCACCTCAGTTTATGTCAGCAACATCTTCCTTGTTCTGTGTCCTTTTGCCTTTTACTTGCTATTGAAAATGGAAGCTAAACTTTACAAAGTCATCTCATACTTATTCATATCTTCTTCTTTTTCTATTCAAATGTGATCTGTTTTGCTGCTCCTCTGACTTTTTCCATCTTCTCTCATCCAATGATTATAACACATGGGTAATAATCTTCCTGAGCTGCCATCAAAAGTGAAAGACTATTTCACTGTTGCCTGTTTTCAAGTGTGACTCACAGGTTTGATGACAGGCACTTTTTTTTCAAATAGTACCTCGGGGCTTTTCTTGCAAATGCAGGTAATTTTCACAGGTACAGTATAGTATGTGCTTGGCTCTGATGGAGCAAGATTAATGAGATTTCATGTAACATGTCATCAGATCATGTTCTTTGTTGATGGCTTTTGTGTGTAGATCACATAAAATTAAAATACTGGGCAGGAGCACTAAACTGAGACTTAGACGACATGAAATCACCTTGATAATGATGTTTATAGTGTTAGCCAGTAACACATACTATTTTTTATTTGAAAGCAGTCACATTGAAATGTCTGTAGTGACCTCTGTGCACTCTCAAGAGTTGATCTGTTAATATCCCCAAGTACAGTGAAAGTCGGACAAATGTTATCGGTCTTCCAAACATCTGACCTTTGTGGACTCTGGAAGTTACATGTTTGCATTTTTTTTTCTTTTTTGAACAAATAATGTCCTGCCAGCTGGTGACCTCTGAATAATGTGAATTTTTATCTGTTTCCAAAGAAGGTTAGAAACAAGAGCAGCCTTTCCTTCCGCTGTGAAAGATGAAGCTACACTAAACAAACCTTTGGCCAATATATTTGCCCTTACATGTCTTTATTTTCTTGTTTAATCTGAATTTTCTACAACCTGTCAGTACCTACAGCATTTTTTTCTGAGATGATTAGATTTGTATGTTGTACGCTATAAGTCCATAGATGTAGATGCAGATAATGTGAACACTTTCCTTTGACACATCCATCCATCATCTATACCTGCTTGTTTCTATATATGAGTTTCACAGGCATCTGTTGGAGCCTATCCCAGCCATCTTTGTATCAAAGGCCCTTTGACACACGGAAAGGGTTGTTTTTATCAATATGCTTTATGCAAATGTAAGATTGATAAATCCTAGAGTTACCTAATTCTATATTGTACAGATGTTAACTGTATTGTACAGATGTTAACTCTGTTGACACTGACTTTCCGTTCATTGCCTTTTTTAGCAGGTGCAAATACTTTTTAAGCACCATTTACAGTGGATATGTGAAACATTTTCATCCCTGTAATTTGATTCCATCATGAAAGATCAGGGAAAGTGAAGCAGAAGTTCTGAAATTTGTTAAAATACAGGATAATAACTTATGGTCCCCTTGCACCAGCAGTTACCTTTCACCTGGTTGTGAGGAGTCATTTAGCCTGTCACCTGGGACAAAGTGAATAAATGTGGAAGCCTCTCAAAGTTCTGTTCTATTTTTGGAGTTTCACAGTTTATCTTGGCTGAACTTCAAGTAGAGTGGACTGAACTTTGGAGGTTTAGAGATGATTTTGCAAATGTTTTTTTAGGTTCAGTTGAATGGGATGTTTACCACGTGCTGTAACATTTGACCTAGATCACTGACATGAATTAGGTTTTTAAAAGTTGCTGTGGCAAGATTGGTAGTATATTTACCTTAATTGATGTACCTGGAGACCCAGTTGAAGTCTGACTACAGCAGGTGTAGCTCAAGAGCCTGAAAGCAAATATCGTAAGCAATCAAAACACCAAACTCAAAACAGACATACTGGAATGAAAATAGATTTCAGCACACTGATGAGAAAGTGCACACACAAGCAGACTACGTGTACTTAAACTTACAGTGCTATTGTGAAAGAGAGACAGATTTTTATGTTACATTCATCAGCGCACAAAGCTACAAAAGCACACTTGGTTGTGTGTGCACGCAGATAAACCTCTCTATAGCCTGTAGGGGTCCCTGTAGCTCTATGGACAGAGTCAAGTTCAACAGCAGCTGTGAATGAAGTGCCTGATCAATGACTCTCCTGAGGGCTGATTCTTTTCATCACTAAATCTGTTGGAGCACAGTGAGAACTTGTTGTACAAAATAAAACTTCTTGAGCCAAATCCTTCAGCTCTTATCTTTTGAAAGACTCCACCTGTGGAGATCAAACCTGTAATCACAAAATCCATCATCTGAAATAGTCTCCTGTAGCAAATTTATCTTCGTTGTTTATCTTAGTTAATTCTATAATAATAATAATAATAATAAATGTCTTTTGGCTTGAGCCTAACTTTGTCAATGACCTTGTTAATTTAGTCTAGGTTTGCCCTGGTTTGCCTGTGTAAATGAAAAAAGCCAGCTGAGACATTATGAAATCCATGACACTTTAGCTAATTAAGACTAAATCAGATAGCAAGATTCTATTGCTTACAGTGCAAATGCTTTATTACCACCAAGTGAACTTTCCTGTGTCTATGACCTACTGAATAAACAGGCAACTGCTTACAAATAAATTGTTTTTTCCAGAAATCATTGTTTTCTGTTGGCTTTGCAGTTATACATGAGGCATTAAATTATAGCTTATTTAGAAATGATACAGTAGGATCAGTGTTGTTCTATGTTATAACTGTTCATTGTCTCACCTGTAATGTAACTCACATGGCATAATCATATATATACAACATACAGAGCTAGCAGAAATGTAATATATTCGTTATAATGATATGTTATATAACACATAGACCAAGGGTGGGCGTCTCCAGTCCTGGAGGGCCGCTGTCCTGCATGTCCCTGCTTCAGCACACCTGATTCAAATGAACGGGTCCTTAACAGACTTGCACAGACCTTGATGACAAGCTGGTGGTGATCCATTCATTTGAATCAGGTGTGCTGAAGCAGGTAAACATCTAAGACATGCAGGACAGCGGCCCTTGAGAACTGGCTTTGCCCACCCCTGGTATAGACCATGGCTGTCTTTTCTTTCTCTCTTTGTCTATGATTTTGAATAAATTGTACATCAACTATATCTTAATGAGACAGAGATGTTTTTCTGCTTTACTGAATTTAATCTCTTTTTCTAGAATAGCATGAAGTATGCAAGCCTAATGATCTTAATGATCAACTCAGCAGTAGCACAAATGCACATGCAGAGGTTTGCGATAGAGCAAAGCAGACCCACTGAGTGTGTATGTTTAGGGAGCTGGCCTTAAACAGCTGGTTAGTGTTTTTATAGGTGTACAGATGCATTGCAGTCCATGTGCATGCGTCCCGTGGCTTGCAAAGAGTTCTCTGTCTGGTCACCAGGCTGTTTCTCAACAGATGTTGGGGAAGGAAATTGAAGACGCTTCTTGAAAGAAGCCCTGTTGTGATGAAAAGCAGTTGCCTGTTTCAGGCAGCACTGACAGTCCTTTGATTGTTAAATGGGAGAAAGAGAAGGCCCTCTGGAAAGCAGCTTGAACTGCTTCGTGTGGGTGGAACTGCTTAGATTGTCTGTATGGAGGAGTTAGCGTTAGCAATGGTATCCATATGAGTGAAGTATGGGCTGTGGAAGGGGATGTAGCAACAGCAAAAAATAGTTCTGTGGGTAGTTTCGATTTATGCTTCTCAGAAATGCGCATACTGTAATACAGGATTGTGTAACATTATCAAAGCAGGTCCAGAATGTTCCTCGATTTGCAGATCTCTCAGAAATTAAAATAATGACACTGTAAACTTGTTGACACTGTTTGAGCATGTTTTGGTTGTCTCCTCCTCTTCACAGCGCTGACAGTCCCTTATTGTTGTGTCACATGGAATCAGTGAAATCTGCAAGATCATATCCTGTCATTTAATCTGAAAATATATATCAGTTCTTCCCAGATTAGTGATCAAAGTTTTTGATCTCATCCTAGGTTGTTACACACAAGCACAAAGACACGCAATTACTAATGTTGCTCACTGTAGTCACGTCAGCAAATGAGAATATGGTGTTGTGGTTGTTTGGAGGTAAAACAGACCACAGGGTAGTGGGTGTTTATATGCCAACAGCTTACCCAGCCTCAAGCCAAGATTTAACCCAAAACAGAAAAACACTTGTGAACTTAACTTCTGAACCGAAGCAGTTGGACTAGAACTAAATGCTCATTTTGAACAGTGTACTGGTGAATTGTTGTGAGGCTCAGATATTAAAGGGCACTTGGCACCAGTAAGGCTGAATCACTTTCCATATCAGTGATACATTCCAGTCGCAAGAGGGTTTTATATTTAGATTTATTTTTGTTTTGAAAACCTAGCATTGTCTTCGTTTAGTCACATTAGTTGCCTCTCCTTTTCCCCCCACAAACTAACTGGCCCACTAACCCAGCTATCAGCCATCTTCAACTGACCTTCTTGCATCTGGCTACCCCATGTGCTTTAACACTCATGGAGTGAGAGGCTGTGGGATGTGAGGAGAATAATGATGCATGTACTACGAATAGTGCTGGGCAAATGAGAAATTGTCTTGCTGGTCACATTCCAGTTTAAAGGAATCCCAATTGTGCTTTGTAGATGAAAGCCTAATAGACATATTAGTTGTCTTTGCCAAGGTTGACGTCTCGGTCTCTCAACTATTGCTGAGGAGAGGTGCTGTAATTAATAGTGACGAAAGGACATTATTTTTTCAATGAGATGACACATTGATGACTAACAATAAAGGAAGAGATAGGGACTGGAATTTAAAAAAAAATTAATGTATCCTTTTCTCTTTCTTTTCATAATCTCTTGCTGAACAAAGGCAGAAGAGGAAACACCCTGGGTGCAGGCTGATGCTGGAACCAGCTAGATCAGACCGGTAGCTGTTAGAGAGAAGGGGGAGGTGGAGGAAACAGGAGGAGAAAGAGGAGGGGGAGATGAGGCGAAGTGTGGAGCATGGGATGGAGTTGGGGGTTGGAGAAAGATATGGGATGGGACGGCGAGAGAAGGCAGCATGTGTAGGATAAGCGTTTTGGACAAGATGGACAGTCTGCCAGGCAGACGGCTAAGACCCCACTCTCTCTGTGATGTAATGCATCAGGCACATGCTATTTTTAGCAACACTTACACACACAAGCCTATTGATCAGCTACATAACTGACTGGGAGGGTAAGAGCTGCAACCAACGGCAGCAAGATTAAGCTGCACCAAATTATTGTTTGTCCGTGAAGGCTGATGTTACAGAATTTTACAGATCTCCTTCATTAGACATTGGTGAATATATGATATTATGTTTTAGCCTCTGCATTTCATTGATAAGTATTTTGGTTTTCTCTCATTTTCTGCATGATCAGTCTGTTATCTGACGGATCCTGTCATTATCAAGTGCTAATTTAAGGGTGAGAAACAGGTATGTTTTTTTTTCAGATGTGATTATTATGCCAAAATATAGTCAAATGTCCAAAGGCTGATCAAATAAGTTAAAAGCAGCAATATATCCACAACAAAAGCAACAATGAACTCACTGTCTCCTGGGTACTTCAGGGCCACAAATTCCCTGATTTTCCATTTTGCTGTGGTGATGATCCACTAGTTCAAACATAAGGTCTCAGGCCTGACAATAAGATCTGTGGAACTATACAACTAACTTTATTTATTTTTTTATTTATTTGCTCATTGACATTTTGTTCAGAACAATGTGTGCTTAGAACAAAATGACAATGAGCAAACTCTAAGTCTAGCCTGAAGGTCTAGATAGGTAAACACCTGATGTCTTTGACAAAAGAAAAGAAGGCCTCAGGACAGAGAAGTCATCAAATGTGTCAGAGTTTCTCTGAATAAACTTCCCACACCTGTAGGCTCCCAACAATACTGTTATGATACCGCTGACATGTACACGCGCTTATGTTGTTTTAACAGTAGTCACTATATCTCTCTTACATGCTTAGCTAAGTCAACTAAAACAGCCACACAAAAGCTATTTCCATGTCAGTTCTGTATCAAGTACGAACTACAGGAATAAAGAACAAATGGATATAGTTCTCTCTCCATTCTTCCAATTCTTGCATTTAAGCACCAATATTTACAATATTTTACAGCTGCCCAAAGGATCAGTCTGCCATAAAGCAAACATTTGTTTGTCCAATATGTAATGGACTCCAAGTAATGTGGATATCTATATTTTCTCTGCCACACCCTCTGTCGCATGCTACTTTCAGAAGTGAAATTGTCTGGTGTTGCATGACTGATTAATGCAAACCACCGGCTACATTAAGTTTATAAAATAATGATTTTGTATTTTATAAAATTAAAATATTTTTGATAGTATTCTAAAATAAATCATACAGAAACATCATAAGCCTGTGTTTTACTTGCTTTCAGGTTTATATACAGTTTCATGCCCTGCCCTAGTGTTACGGCCAAATAACAAATAGTGTGATATTTTATCCAGGCCCTGGTGAGCTGTGACAAGACAGGATTATTTTAAAGGAATAAAAGCAATATTCAGGTCAAGTTCCTGACAGAGTGTGTCTGTGAACACGTCTATATTAACTATGTTACTTCTTATCATAGCGGTGTTTGAAAAGGAAGATGGTGATCAGATAAGCACCAGTGAAATGGAATCCACCCTTTTACAAGTTAACATAACCAAAGTGGATGTTTAACTGTCTACCTGTTTTTTGTCCCTGACTCGAGTCATATAGTTTCTTTATCAGTGTAGATTGCAGGACACAAACAGACAGGCATGCACATCTGGGTGGCAGCCAACTTTTGAACAGCCTGTTCAAGCTCTGCACGTACTTATTTCAGTACAAGCATTTTTCAGCCCCCTGCAGGATGGTATCTATTTGATATGCCATTGTGTCACTGCAGGTCAGCAGGTTCGTTCCTGTGACTGTTTGTCACAAAAGGATGTAGTAAATTTACGTGGATGCATTTACCAAAGCCAAGAAGTAGTATTGTATATGTTGTCTATATGTATAAAATATCAATTAAAAATAAACCTTTCCAAGAAAATATGTGTCATACTCCCTTGCCTTCAACTAAATTGGCTTACTCTGCCAATGAACACACAGCTTGATTGCATAATCCTTGATCTCATAGGCTATCCGGACAACTTCCCAGTTCAGGCACATTTCCAGGTAGTCCCGGACCGAGTTTCCTCCCACTCACATCCTCTTGACAGGGCTTGGAGCATACATGAGAAACTGACTCATGATTCTTTTTTTCTTTTTCTTTTTTTGATTCATCTTTTATAATTGAAACAAAAAAAAAATGTCCCTGACTTTTCCCCTCAGCAGAACAATGTAGATGAGGTTAGTAAAAACTGGAAAACCCAGGATTTGGTGTGTTGGGTTTTCCCAACAATCGTCAGTATATGGGAAATGATGAAGGAAAACAAAGAAAATAAAACCAGAGAGAATGAGACTTGACAATAAAAGATAAAACTGAAAAAAAACAGTACAGGGGTTACGTCTTAGCCCTGCACTGCTTATAATTTTGGTGTGCCAATATCATTTTTCCATATGAAAGTTAAGAGAGTAGTTAAGAATGAATTATTTCAGAATCCAGCAGGGACCTTCGTTCTTACCTGATCTATATGTCACTGCAATATATACAGTACATACTCGAGTATTCTTAATATAATGTTTGCAATATTAGACTCAAAGTTTCCTACACCTCCTTGTTTCTGCTATTTTCCATTTACAACCTTTCTACTCCATCGTGCTGTTAGCCAGCAACATGTAGGTTATGCAACAGTCAATCAGCATTTGGCATTTGAGGTGAATGAAGCTCTCTGAACTGCAGGGAAGCAGTATTTTCTGCTTCCCTCATGGGTTTTTCACACAATCCTACATTCAGTGTTATGGGTTTTGGCTCTGATGCATTTCTGCCCACAAAAGCATGTCTTTCTGCTATCTCTGTCTTGGCAACTCTATGTCTCTCTCTCTCTCTCTCAGACACACACAAGTGCATATGCATTTTCCAGAAGCTACTATGATAGTCCCTTTTTTAAAATTGTTAGCTAAATTTTTCCACTCACATTTGTGCATATATCTGTATGCGGGATGATGTAATGGAGATTAAACAATGTTGTTTAGGATATTGATGTTTGGATCTGCTTTCCACACAAATCTTGCTGCAGGTAATGTAACAAGTCTGCATAAAAAGATGCACTTTCTGCAGAGTAGGTGGGGGGGGGGGGGGTAGAGGGCTGGGAGGTGTAGTGGATGTCTGTGATTCTACTCTCTCTTTAAAAATGTATAGACTATAACACTGACAAAAAATGGCGTAATATGCAAAAAGATCTGCTGCCACCGCAAGAACTACTTGCGTAGTATATGCCAGTATTCCAAGTAGTCATGAAAAATATCACTGTGCTCTCCAAAAAGAACAAATTATGTGCATACACTAAAACATGTCCCAGTGACTCTTCTTTGGCGGAAGCATGAAAGTTTCAAGATCAGTTGTAATTGACTCTATGTGTATTTTCCCTATTTTTTCTCTACAGATATGCTTCCTTGTGTCAGTCTTCCGTGGCCGAATGTTTTCAGAGGACAGCTGTGCTGCCCTGGCCCTCTTCTCCCATTATTTCCATCTCAGCCAGTTCTTTTGGATGCTTATACAGGTAATACCAAGTTAACAAGAAATGTTTCCTTTGGCAATGTGCCGATCTATTATTGCAGAGATATTATTTGTACCCTTTGATTCCCCTTAACTGAAAAGGTGGTTTTCTGTACTTGCTGTTATTTTACTCTATATGAGCTGGTGCTTAATGATTCTGTCCTGAGATAATGCTCAACCTTTACTTCTTTGTCTAGAAAATGTATGAAAATGTGACTATATAACTTATTCTTCTGCATCTCAGTGTGGAGCTGCGGTAACAAAGTTGACTTGCACCCCACCATTCCAAAAAAAAAAAAATTGGTGCGCATTTTAAAATGTAAATTCAAAACAGAAACCAATGACTGCAAAATTCATAAATCCATAGTAGAAAATGGAAAATCACATTAAATGTTGAAGGTGAGATGTCTCAACATGTCTTGAAATCTTAAAATAAAAGGAGATGGGGTGGGCAAATCCTGCCCTGGAGGGCCGCTGTCCTGCATGTCTTAGATGATTTTCCTGCACCAACACAACTGATTCAGAAGAATGGATCACCATCAGCTTGTCATCCAGGTCTGCACAAGTCTGTTAACGAATCATTCATTTGAATCAGGTGTGCTGACGCAGGGAAACATGACATGCAGGACAGCAGCCCTCCAGGACTGGATTTGCCCACCCCTTTATTACGCAGTGGTACGATGGGCCCTGTCCTAGCTTTTTATCTTTATTAACACTAAGAGAAACAAAAAAGAAAGAAATATAGATCATTTTATAACAAAGAATAACTTTATTAACATTGTTTTTAGTCTGTAAAGATTTAAAGTGCATCAACCCTACCGTAGTCACAATGAACTCAAGCACTACATCAGCATCGTCATATTTCCTCATCTTAACTTTCTGGTGACTTTTGTTTGTCTCATTATCTTGGTCTTTTGCCGCCTTTCTTTTCATCCCTGTTAAATATTTTTCCATGGTCTCTTGAGGGTTTGTTCACTTCATATCTCCTTCTCTGTGCTGTGTGTGCACATGTCTATGCAAAAAAAAAAACAGACGCAATATAGCTAATAGTCCTGTGCACACTGTGATCAATGACAGCGCTACTGCTCCCCTACTGGAATACATGTGAAATTACACTTTATTCCAGGACGGCAAAAAAAAAAAAGGCTTGTTCCCTGGGGTCACACACGCCCTCCCCTGCCGTCGCACTGCGCCCCCCCCAAGGGGTCGCGCCCCACTAGTTGAGAAGGACTGGACTAGTACCATGTAGTCACATCTCACCGTGTTCATTCCTTTACCACTTCTTTTTGACCTTGTGTCCGATCTTTTCTTTTTGCTCTTTTTCCAACAAAACAGAGCAAATCGGTTAAATTAAAGATATTAACTATATATATATTAAAAAAAAAAAAAAAAACATTTTCTAGCTCTAAACACAAAGGAACAGGGATCATTTTTTTGTGTAACGTGCATAAGAACCATGCCACACAATTTTAACTTGACTGTGCAAATCTTGGCTGAGCCAGTTTTAATCCTTCAGAGAGACTAGAGATGACGTATGAGCACAGGAATGTCCTGAACATATACCAGAGAACTGTGAAAATCAGTAAAGAAGCTATCACTGCCCCAAAACATAGACCCTTTCCTCCAGCTAATCTTGCACATCCAGAGCTATAAAGAAGTATTTTAAAAATACAACCTAATTAAATTGATCTAATAAACATTAGGTAACAAGAGGACGTTTAACTTTATTCATATGAATTTTTTAATTTTAATTTTTTTTTTTTTTGCTGTTTTTGCCCTTTGTGTTCATTACATAAATTACTTCAAATTAACCTGTATTTACTTGATATTGGCTGATTATTCAATGAGGACTGTATTGAAAGTTCAGAACCAAAATATAATCTCAACTCTAATTTGGGAAGTGTGAGATTTATTTATATATATAAAAAAATCTGAATATCTAAAATACGATATTTCCATCGGGATTTCCAATTCAACCAATATGAGTTGTACCCAGCAGGTACCAAAATAAACTTCCTCCGCTCCTTTGTTATCCTCGTTGAGCAAAAATTAGTATTTGCCCTGTTCTGATCACCCTTCAATCCTGTTTGACATGTTGCAATTGAGGTTGAAGATAATATGCAGCTGTAGTTCAGGAGTTTACACCAGAGTGAGCTTCACCATCATGCTAAACGCTACATTTGCCCCAATTGTTGCTCTTGTCAATTGGTTTTCATACAAAGGCAAAATAAATGTTGTGTACATGCAAATAATCAACCACAATGTCTTCTGGAACACATTGTGTTGTTGGTGGAGTATTATAAGATTAACCCCTGAATAAGCTGATGGGAACTGACCACAGCAGGGTAATACTGGATCCAAGCTGTGCTGAATGTATGCAGTGTTTTGTTTTTTTTTTTTCATGTTGTTTTTCGACCATGACTTCTGAGATATCTTAAGAGATAAAGGCTCAGTCAAAAATGCTTTCATGTTTTAGAATCTGGATGTTGAGACTTGAAGCCCAGATGAAATGAGTTGTGATGTACAAGCTGCTTTTAGACACACGTGGTTGTAGTTAGAATATTAGCAGAGCCGTTTGGATTGACTGGAAAGAGCATAAACAATGATTCAGTCCAGATAAAGTTCAAAGAGGAAGGCATGAGGGAAAAAGAAATCGCTTTGGATATTGTGTTTTTATTAATGCACACACCCTTTCATTCACACGCATGCTTTCTCATTTACTCATAGATTTCATTTTTTATAATCTGCTGTTGTTTTTCAGCACTGCAGTCACAAAGCATCACCTTTTATGATTACCAGCAGCAGCACCAGCTGACAAGGAGAATTCTGCTACCACTCTAGCTTTCATTGATGTGTGGCACTAAAACCCCACAGTCCTCTCTCACGTCTCTTTATCGACCCCAGTGATGTCTCACCACTCATTTTCCACTCTTATCAGTTAGCTGCTTTAACATAAATGGCTGAAATGAGCGGGCGCCAGCAAGCCACTGAATCAATAACAGCAGTGTGTGTGTGTGTGTACATGAGGATGTGCATCTCAGATAATTGGTCAGGGGAATATAGCCTGGCATAATGCCACTTATTTAATTTCTACCCAGAAAAGCCATCTTCGTGTCTGCAAGGGCTCCAAGAGGCAACCTTATCTTACTTCAAATGTAAGCATAAGTATTACACAACAGTACGGGTTTGTCAACCACTGAGAGAGGCCTGCCAAGTCTTTATGCACGTCTAGCGTTTTTGATTACCTTTGTAGTTGCTTTATAGTTGGGCAATACCTTCGGGTCTATTATTAGGAGACAAATGTATTTGATTGTAATCGTGGAAGAAGAAATCCCCCATGTTGATCCAGCTGGTCAGATGCACTGATGCTGACTGTTCCATGGGCGCAAATGTGAATAAAATGCATTTACACATTTTCACGATGGTATAATTTTCAAAATATAATATAACATTGTTAATATTAAATTCCAAAACCAAATTCAAAAACTGGATAATGAACCATTTTCCAATTGATAAAATCAGTGAACAAACAGTTACATTACTCTTGGTTTTATGTTTTTTTTATGAAACATGAATCAGAAGCAAGTCTAGTTTAAATAGAATGACATTTTCTAATCTATGTGAGATTAGATTACTTTGTGTGGTATTACAACACAAAATATACAGCTTTGCGGTTTTGGTTTAACTTTTGCTCCATTTTTGCAGATTTAAAGATGAAGATGTGAGACAGGAATGGATTTTATTAACTTACATCCTAAACAATATTGCCCTGTATCCATTATGATGACCAAACACATTAAACCCACATACACAGCACCACAGATAACAGGTAACTTCCAAGTCACATTACAAGTTCGAAGACAGAGCAATGAGAGGAGGCATGTTGCAATGACAGTATGCCTCCTGGAGGACCATAAAGATCTACTACATACAAGGTTATAGTATTGAAATAGGTACGCCATACATCGGATTTATCTCCTAGCCCAATAGTAGAAAATATCCATGAGTTGGTCTCTTAAAATCAAAACAGCTTTTTTATTTTTGTGTTCTATCACATAATAATGCTCTGTAAACCCCTAATTTGATTCATTCTTATGCAGTGTATCACCTGTCCAGCAATCTCTAGTGGTCCTCGCACAATTAGCAGCCAACCTAAATATAGAAAAATTGTATTTTTTTTAATAATCCGGATGATCCAGCCTGTTAACGTGGCAATAATACAAAGGCACAACCAGACATCAAGTCATCTCAGTCCTTAAGCTCTCTGATCACGGTCATGGGCATTTTGCTTGGCAGTGCAATGTTTTGTGAGTTAGGGGCACAGCAACTGCAGTGAACAGCTCAGCACAAAGGTACCTGTAATCCATTTGCTGCGTGTCTCCAGTCTGCTCACAGTCAAGGACTTCACTCTGTTGTCTCAGTCAAAGTGTTACACAGCTGGAACCTACGGGTTTCATGTACAGTATCTCTTTGTGCTCGTGGCTTAACATCAGTGATGAAATGCACAGAAGTGCTTCAGCATTTCCAAGCAGATGGACATAAACATGAACTTCTGTTAATCGTTAAAGCTGTGAGCCTGTTGCATAAGCTTGAGTTGCTTTTGAAGTGATCCCCAAATCTCTTTTTCATATTAAATTAAAAAAAAAAAGTTTTGACAAAGAGTTAAAAAAAAAAAAAACACACACACCTACGGGGTAAGGGTTAATAGTTTATAAGCCACCCAGCAAGGAGAACTCAAGGTGGAGAGTCTGGCCTTGCTAGTTTTGCTCTTGATCTTAAAATGTAAAATTATTCATGCTCTTTGCTCTTACTCTCTACATTGCAATTAAGTCTTCTCACAAAGATAAGAAATTGTGTGTGTTGCAATCAACAGGTGTTCAGAAAAGCGGCTTATGTAACAATGAACGGATTAGTGTATCAGATGGATGAAACTATAAAAACCTACTAGATTACAAAAGCAAATATAGCTACATTGCATGTGATGTAAGAATTGATGTGTGCGCACACGCCTGTGTGTGTGTGTGTGTGTCTGTGTGCACGTGTTCTCATGCATCACTTGCTATGAAGAACAAATGTTCCAACATGCAACAAAAGTTGAATAGCCTCAGAAGTTCAGACATTTTGCCTCAATTAACCTAAAATATTACTGGGATTTTTTCTTTTCTTTTTTTTTTTTGGCACTTTTATTTGTGCTGGAACAGGATGGTTTTTTTTTTCTTTCTGTTTTTTTTCTGTTCTTATTCCAGTCAATCATTTTTCTTCCCAAACTGTTTCCGCAGGCAGTGAACTTCTGGCAAGTGCTGGTGATGAATGACGAGCATACAGAACGGCGGTACCTTCTCTACTTTCTCCTGGGCTGGGGACTTCCTGCCGTGGTCATCATCATCCTGGTCATTGTTTTGCTTGGCGGCTTTGGATGGACCATACACAGTGTGTATGGACTGGTGCAAGGAGATGTGTGAGTTGACAATGCATAACAATAGATACATAAGTGCTCTTTTTGAAATTGATGACAGAAGTGCAGGCCCAGTCAAGCTCTTACCAGATCTGTTTTCATAAGAATGTTCATGAGTGTTTTTTAAGCTTGACTGGGTTGGTCATGGTGACTGCAGGTTGTTTTTTTGAGCTTCGGGAAATTCCATTTCAAATTAATGTGGACCCAAAGAAAACACCTGAGCCAGTGACATTATGTGAGGAGGCAGCTCGCCCAAGCAACTGAATGAATAAGTGAAGGAGTTTCGGTGTTTGCAATGCATGGCCCCATACAGAAACTTGAGTCTTTACGTTGGAGGTGGAGTGTCTTAGAAACCGTTTTACAGGTATAAATAGTACACCTGAAGCCTAGAGCACAAGAGAAGAAATCATTTTGTCAAAACCTGCACAAGGGTCTTTAGATGAATGTGTGTGTTTATAAGTGTTTCTATCCATGTGTCTTTGTGCATTTCTGTTTTCCATGCGCTTCATGTAAGACGTGTATGACAGGCTAAGTCAAACACTGAGGGAGTTTGAACCCTTAATTCACATCTTAATTTAGCCAGTGCTCTTAGGTGTGGCTGTTATCCTTGGGATCATGCAAGTATGCGTGTTTCCTGTAAGTAGGTGGGTGTGTGACAGTTGGCATATACATGAGAGCTTCAAGGACAGAGGAGAGCATACCCTCCTCTCCTAATGAATTGGACAGCCTTTGAATTTATTCACCCCTCTCTTCACATCAGGTCGCCTCCCTTCGCTCTAGTAGTCTCAGTTTCACCCTGCCTGCGTAAAAACAAGTGTCAAGCTCAGACCTTACGTCCAGAAGGAATGTTTTATGGTTACTATATCTAGGAGCTTCAGCACTTGTTATTTTGACAGTCATTATTAGAGCAACATTAAAGTAGAATGTAGATATTGATGAAAAAAAAAAAATACCCGTTAGCAGAATGGGGTCGAACGCAAACAAATCACTCAGCAGTTGTCGTTTTTTTTTTCTCAATGTTTTTGTCTCAATTCAGAGTTTCAATAGTTTTTTGTTGTGTCTGGTTTGATTTGATCTTTACTGTTGCACTTGCTGGTCATTGTGCATATTTCACTAAAATAGATCCATCTCTTACTTCTGACAGACATTTCTTTATGTGATTTGTAGATGAAATAGAAACTGAGAATGTAGAAATCTAAAATGAAGAATGAGAAGAAGACACATTGCTCAGACAATGAGAAGCCAAATGTAACTAATTTACACAGTTAGAACTGAATATACAATAAAACAGATTATTATCTCTGTTCACGTATTGCGTTATGCGTGATGATCAGTACATCTCACTCAGAATGAGTCTCAGTGACTCTGATTTAAAGAAGATATATCCCCTATTTTTAAAAAGGGATCACGTCTTCCTGAGCTCTTAATAAAATGTCTGTGCCATACTTTAGTCACAACACCACAGAGATACAGTCCAACAGCTCCCTTTTCAAAATGTTTTTACAGCTCAGTTCAAAGCAGTTGTGTCATGCTGGAATTTTTTATAGTTGTAATTAGTAGAAATTTAAAAGTATTTTTGTTTTTTTAGAGTGTGACCCTTCACACCTGAAAACCAGCTTGTGTTGGGTCGTTACACCAGTTCATGATTAATTTGTAAATGTTTACAAGGCATGTTTAAGTGATGCATATCAAACTGGCAGATATAGAAAAAAGAAAATCCCACCAGCATTTCTTAGCCGTAACGTCAGTGAAGGAGGCTCCTAATTAATGTTTTATTCCTCCTCTTCAAGAATCTTTGGGATTTCTCTTTCTTCTGAGACTTTCAGTGAAGTAGAGTCTAATCCTCTCACAAGGCCGTAGCAGTACCAGTGTCTGAATTCAAGTTCAGACCCATTGTCCAGCTGTCCTGGTGGGACAGGAAGATGCAAGGCTTTATTTGGCGTATCTCTTTATGTTTTGGCTAGCATAGATCCAATTATTCTACAGCAGTCGCTCAAACCTGTGGATGTCCTATCTGTATTTCAAGCTCCCACCAGACCAGGGCCGAGGTTGTTTTGTGAAAAAGACTGTCACATGAGAGTTTTTCTCGTTGTTTGGCACTTGCTGTTTATATGGGCATGATGAATTTCCCAGAGAAAAATATTTCCCTTGGTTTCCTTTGATAAAGATAAACAAGTCTGATTGAAGGAAGCTGGGAAAGAATTCATGAGATTTCTCTAAAAACAACAGAGAAATAAACAGTTAAGTAATGACTCCCAGCGACGTAGAAATTGTAAAAAGAAAAGGAATTTGATTATAATAAAGTATTTAGTATTCAGGATCCATCTCTCCACATAAAAAAAAATCCCTTTTGGCGGTTTGGGAGGAATAGCTGTTGAATTCACGGAAACCACTTCACATTCAGCCCTTTTTCAAACCTGAGATAAATTTGTGGTTTATTTGTGGTTACTTGACCTTTGAAATGCTCTTTCATGCTCGAAGCAGGAAAACACATGTAAGCGTCTTTGCTTCTCACATATTATCCTGCTGGAGCTGCGCGGTGACCTGCTTGTTTAGAAGATTTAAGAACATACGTGTTTTGCTGCTGTTGTTGAGCAAGGGTCCTTTGAGTCTTAGGCGGCCTCAGAAGTCTCCGCAAGCAGATCCTGTTTGTGAAACTTGACGAAGCAAAGTCTTAGGGAGTAAATTTGATATGTTAAAGGCATGTAATTCATGTTTGTTTTCCAGAGTGCCTCATAGCTGCTTTTTTTTTTTTTCCAAATTTTGTCATCCATGTCATCTTTTCTTTTTAGCTGTAATTTTTTTCAAAACAATCTGTTGTGCTAAACCTAATCACTGTCATCTCTGTCCACCCTTCCCGTAGGTGCTTTATCCCAAACATCTATACAGCGCTGTGCACGGCAGTGCTCGTGCCCCTCATCTGTCTGGTTGCAGTGCTGGTTGTATTCATCCATGCCTACCAGGTTACTGAGCAGTGGAAGGCCTATGATGACATTTACCGCGGACGGACCAATAGCGCAGGTAACCAATCAAATTTGTGAGAGACATTTCCATTTAATGAAGGTGCACACGATTGAGAAGATCTTAACGTAACAGATTTAATAAGTATAGACAGAAATATGGCATACAGTGATACTCGTGTACAGTCTTAAAGTCTATTCCTATATGTCTCCTAGCACAAAAACTAGGAACTTTTTTACAGAGATGCCCTGAGGAACTGCATCCACCCCTATTTTTGTCTAAAATGTTTAGCCCTTATTTTGCTCCGCTTCCCATCCCTGTCTGCTGTCCTCCATACAGAAACTCGACCGCAACTTCCTAACACCTTCATATTTGTGAGTGAAATAATGCTGACACTCACTTTTCATTAGCCAGGGCATTTATTTAACTAAGGATAACACTCTAAACCCTTTCAAGTATAAGCACAAGACAGTCTCAATGCAGTCATGTTCTAAGACATGTACAAACAATTTCAGACTTGCAGATTATACAACGGTCTGGTTTGTGCAGAAAAAAAAACAACAAAGAGTAATGACATAAGTGAATAAGTGCCCTTTCTTAAATACAGTCAGACTTTTTGAAGATCCAGTTTAAACCTCTTTAGTCCCTCATCATTGCTGTAATCAGTGGTCATCAGTGAGAATCAGCAGGCTACAGCTCGTTTTGCTGGGTCAAGGTCCTCCAGTGACAAAGCAAAGCTTAAATTCGTGCCAGTCCTTTGGCTGGTGAGCAGTCTGCCCTGTACTCTGTGTGTGGCCTCTGAGGCAATGGAGGAAACCAAAACAGTGTTTTGCAGAGCTGCAGGTAGGTATACGTTCCTAACAAGACAGCAATACTTTATCATTCCCCAACCATGCTGAGGCCGAAGGCTAGCTTGTTAGATATGTACTTGACTTCACTTTGTTGATTTAAAAAGCAGAGATGAAGCATGTGGCACAGCAAACAAGGGTTTTAGACCTTCTTATTTACCCTAAAAGAAAGAACAGAAGAACAAATGTAGGTTAAATACTGGCCTGCACACAATACAAAGCAACAGTCTGAAGTTCATACTTAGTAAGTATGGAACAAGCACAAAAAGACGGCCCTGGTGATATGATTTATTTATTTATTTTTATTTTTTTGTCCTGCATTAGTTCAAACTGAGTTCACATTAATACAAAAACGCAAACCTGACTACACTAATATCCTTATCAAAGTTCATGCAGGAATTTAACAGTGTTTGCTGCACATTTTGTTTGTTATCTGGAAAGAATCGATGATACAATACAGACATACTCGCATTTAAATATGTGTAAGCACATGTGAAGCATGTGCACGGACTCTATGGTATTCGTTCAGTCCGAGTCGTTGTCTTTCCTTCACTTTTTATTCTTGTTTATTGTTCCATTTTGCTCAGTGATCTCAGTGTACTTTTTGCAATATATCCAAGTTGGCTTTGTCTCAACAAGTCCAAAGTCCAAAAGAGAATAAAACTTTTGGAAGGAAATATATTTTATTGTTGAGAATTTCCTGCTCAATTCTCGGTCAGGGTGGAGTGACCAGTTTCAGTTCTGCAATATGAAACAGTCTAACAAACCACTGATGACTAAAATCTTTCCATGTGCCCTGCCATAATTGTGATTATAGTTAAGAAATTACCTTTGATTAGCATAAATGATAGTTATTCATCCACGTTATGCATGCTATACTGTGACTTGAGCCTTGATGTTCTTAACAAGCTCTTTTAGGTCACATTTTCAAAGTCCTTACCATGGCAAACAACTGACGAGATAAGGTGAGGGCTAATCTGAGTGCCTGAGCACGAGTGTGAGAACCCCACATGTAAAACTCACAGGGCTGTGTGAAATTTTGCAGGACCTCTGACGTCAGTTAAATCAGGCGAGTGTGCCAGTGTCTGTTTTGGTTTACCATTTACACGAATGTACCAGTGTCGCCACTTCCTCTTCAACTTGCCAGCCGAAAAAAAGCTAATTAAACAGATAATATCGAATGCCCATCAGAATACTCTTATCACAGCCCAACTCACAAAGTGTATTTAAAGACATGTACTTTACACACACACACACACACACATATACAATATATATATATATATATATATATATATATATATATATATATATATATATATATATATATATGTGTGTGTGTGTGTGTGTGTGTGTGTGTGTGTGAACAGAGAGAGAGAGACAGAGTTATATATATATGTGACATCCAATGTCCAACATAACAAATGTTTGGTTTTTTTTGTTTGTCTTTTTTTTTTTACAGCCTGTTGTTTTAACAGCTGCTAACCTCTTTGTGACAATAAGTAATGTCAGCACCTTCTTGAGTTTCTTTGTAGCTGTTTTTCTTCAGTGCAGGCTCACTCCTTAATTTGTCTTCTCACACCAGGAACACACACTGATCAAACATAAACAGGAGCTTGTGGACAGACATTTTTTTTTCCCTTGGTGTTGAGCAAAAAAAAAACAAAAACACACAAAAAAAAAACACTAGAAATTGTTTGAATCAGTGTTTGTGTGCATCTCAGCTCCACCAGATGGAAAGTGAGCCTGTGCAGTCATACAAGAGACTCATCAAAAGATGGTCCTGTTCTACTCCTTTTAGTTTGTTTTTCCTTCTTTTTCATCTTCGTGGTATCAAGTCAAACAGTCAGTCAGCATTTTGCAGCCAGTCTCCATTTCGCTTTGAGAACCTGTTCTTACTGTGGGAAGCTCTGCCCCGTCCACAGACTGGAATGTGCTTGCATGGATGGAAAAACCAACCGAGGGAGGGAGGAGATGGAGACAGATGTGCAAGATGGAAGAAAGAGGATGGAAAAGGAAAAGCTTGAGAAATTTTGAGAAGACAGAAAAAACAATTACCAACAGCAGAGTAGATGTGGAATAACAACACTGATGCACTGAAAAACAATAACCAGTGTTATCAAGAAGGGGGCTTACATAAAATAAGCCTGAAAGGGAAACTGGAGAGGCGAGAGAAAGAAAGTATCACTGAGAAAATAGAATTGGGCTGAGCCGGAGGAAAGTTGCTGTGGGATTAGTAGCACAACTTGGAGCAGCGTAGACATGGCAGGATGATGGAAGTGGCACCTACGTGAGGGCTTTTTGTGCAAGCCTGGGCCCGTGCCCTGTGTTTCCATCCTACTTGTGAACGGAACTGTACACTTTGTCCTACATAGGACCCGGCAGCAGACTACAGCTGGACTGACTCAGCAGTGTCAGTTGGAATTGGACTTCATTTTTGGATTCAAAGGTCAATTCAAAACCAATGTATATTCTTTAATGTACATTCTCTTCTGTGGTCTCAAAATATATGAGATTTATCTTACTTCACATTCTTTAGTGCAGTGTGATAAAATGGGATTCCATACAGTAATGATAGAAACAAACACAGCATCAAGAACCATCATTCATCAAAGTTTATATAACCAAATGGACAAGTCAGTTCTTTTTCAAAGTTTTTGCTGAGCAAAACTATATGTTGCTACATTTTCAAATTTCAAATGGCACTGAAAATTTGCCTGCACAAACACGAAGCCTTATGTTAGAGGCGCCGTCAACATCTTTTGACTCTGCGGCATCTGTATTGGACCATCCCACAGTAGGTGGGTGGGTGTGTTGTGGCCAGTTGTTTTTCTGAAAGAAAAAAAACATCCAAACTGTTATCAACAAGTCCAAAAGCAAGGGTCTGTCATTGTATGTGGTTGTAGCAGCCCGCTTGTGAAAGGTTATTACACTTCTGTGATTGCAGCATTAATTCAGGAAAGTAGAGTGAGAGTTTTGGGAAACATGCTGCCTTTAAGATAACATCTTTGCTCAGTTGATGAAACTCTGCGTGTAATGGCATATAGTACTATGTTTATGTGTCTGAGGTCTTTCCAGTATGTCTCATTCCCCATAGCCAAGGCTTTAATCTGTCCATGAGTCCACATTCAGAGACTCAGAATGCTGTTGAAGCAGAAAAGTTAAAAAACCCCTTGGGCAGTGAGAGCTGATTCATTGAACAAAGCCTGAGGCTCACTAATTGCTCGAACATCGCTTGCTCTCTCATTACTGCCCTGCTCTTGAGTCTTTAGGCCCATCTCCATAATCTTAATCAAATCAGGATTACAATGGCAGCATCGCGTCATCCAGACTACAGAAATCAAACACATTCAGGAGAAATAAAATGTGTGCAATGTACTTAATTTTCAGTTTTTCGTAACTTGCAGTCTAACATTCAAACTATTAATAGTATACTGGTTCTTCAAAGATCCTTTTATAATTTCTTATATTTCTGATCTGACATACAGTTAAAACATCCGCAGATGTTCACGAGTTGATAACTTAAACAAATGAACAAAAATAGTATACTATACTTTATATATATATATATATATATATATATATATATATATATATATATATATAGATATATATATAATGATCATAATGCTATCTGTGAATGGCAAAAGCATGTCAAACCCTTGGATTAGCATTTTAAAATTAGATTTCAGTGTGACTGGGCACCATTTTAAATTAAAGAACAGGGATGTATCAAAGTCTGTAAGTGTATACTGGCATTAGAAAGGAGAGATTTCTCAGGATCTCAGAGAGCTGTTGGTGATCAACAGGTTTGAGCAGGTGAGAAATGCATAGTCACAAAGAACTCAGAACTAATTTATAGGCGACTGGGGGCGTCTCTTCACCCATTACAACCTAATGTCACTTTGACAAATTGCTTTTTAAACCTCAGGGTTTTCTAAATTATTAGTTGTCCACCAAAATCTTATCTTTTTCATCCTCTGAAGAATCTAGAAATATGACTTAACATTTGAGAGGTTAAACCTTTTGCTTTTGATATAAATTACTGATATTACCTTAAGCTTTTTGGATTTTTTTAATAGTCCATGTGTCTAGAAAATGGTTGCTGATAACATGTGTGTCGTTCTGATTTGAAAGGTAAAGCACACGGATGTTCCATGAGGTCACAGTGGAGTATTGCTAATGTTCATAAATCTGTTATCAGGTCAGCAGTGAACAACAGTGGCCTGTTTGACACGACTGCAAGCAGAAGGACTCTCCCCTCCACAAAGAACATTGCTGATCATGTGTATTTTAATGAAGATCATGGGAACAGGCCAGAGGCCTGTTGGAAAAATGTTTTGTAGACCGATATGTCATGAGGTTAAAGTTTATCTCTTAATTATGGTTGTCATAAACAACAGCACACTGTATGCTTTGTTTGGTTGTTTATGTTTTCTGTTGTTGATACTGTTTAAGGCATGCATTTGTTTGTTTGTTTTTTTTCCTGCTTTTCAGAGGTGCCGCTGGTCCTCTACCTCTTTCTACTTATCTCACTGGTCTGGTTGTGGGCAGGACTTCATATGGGATACAGGCACCTGTGGATGCTCATCCTTTACGTCATCTTTAACTGCCTGCTGGTAAGATCATTGTTTTGTTTTGTTTGATTTTTTTTACATGCATGTTTGTTTGTTTACCTTGTGAAATATACAAATTGACAACTTTGTGTTGCAAAGTTACTGCAATTGCTCTCTTACATTTTGCAAATGACATTCAAGCCCCCAGTGTGAATTTATGAAGTGAAAGCCATTCTAAAGCATTGACTTTATATGTACAATTAAGATAATTTGATGACAGTTTGAAGTTTTCAAAATATAAGTGAGTTTTCTTTTTCTCTAATATGTCCTGATTTTATTTAGTCATTAATTTAGTTCCTTACGCTCTGGAAGATCTCACAAATTATAAATGGATTGCTTTAGACTACTGTGTAGTTCAAGGGTATTCAATTAAAAGTCACAGAGGTTGCAAAGTAGAAGGTCTGAGCTAATTTTTATTTTAACATCAAATGCAGGAAATATTCCAACATATTCCATATCTTTTATCATAAATTAAAACAGTCCCATGCAGTCAAATAAGTTTAAGGGTTTTATATCAAAATCAACCAAAAATTAAAACTTCAGAATAAGATCAATAATAGTGCAAGTCCATGCCTGAAGAATTGAAGGCCTCTTTAAGTAAAAAAGTAAACTCATGTTCACTCAGGAAACATAAAAAAAAAAAGAGAGCTATGTTTCGTCTCATAGTGGCGTTTCACGTTCCCACTTTGAATCAATGCCACGGTCTCAGAGCTTATGAGGCAGACAGGCTTGGAACTGCTGACCGGGAGTATAAACATATATTTTGCTGTCCATTCGTCTTTAAAACAACGGTTTTCAGTGTCTACCTTTCTCTTTTTCGAGCAAGCCATCATGTCTCCGTGGTATCTACTTTGCTTTCTTCCTGCGCTGTTGCTAACGTCAGTGCTTAAGTTACTGCTTGTGTGACTGATTTTGGGTTTGCTGGGAATAATGTAGGTGTGGTTTGGTTTGGGGGTGCAATGAATTCTGGGGATCTAATCTTGATTTGCACGGAGAATTGGCCACTGTATTCTAGTTGATGCGATGTCAGAAAGGGACTTTGGCCATGTGTGGCTCCATTGCCAACAACAAACACGCGTTTCCAAGTTATGTCTGACTACCGGCACTAGATTGCCGTATTAAGTGAAGTAGCAGCGCCCGCTGTAAATATCCACGGTCGTTCAAAACCGCTCTGTGGAAATGACACTACTTATTTTCTGCATTGGTCACGGGTCCGGACAGAGCCATCTCCAGAGTCCGCTGTTGCGTGACCCCCGGTGTAGGTCATGTATGTGTTTGTGTGCTTATGTGTTGATGTTTTGCTGATTTGAGACTAGGGCGGGGATTAGATGAAGGCAACATCATCCCACTTTGATTTCCAGCTTCAAAGAGCAAGAACTGCCTCAGGAGTGTAGAGAGACGCAGGGTTATCAACATGTCACATCTCACTAAAGCCTGCCTGCCACTGCCTCTCCACTTTCCACTTGTGTTTTTGTCTGTTTGTAGTCTCTGCTCATTTCTCTCTCCACAGGTTGCTCCTTTTCTTAGACCTGCTTCAGATATCAAAGAACAGAGGATGTCTTGAGACAATATACCTGTCACTGAATACCTGTTCACAGCTGGAAAACCTCTGACGTACTACTTTGCAATGTGTGCCCCTATAAGAAAAGGATAAACTAATGAAAAATGCATAATGGACACTATGGAACACAAACAGATGCATAACTATAAAACTATTAAACTTATTTAAAACAAACAAACAAACAAACAAACAAACAAACCAACAAAAACGTTTAAGAGTAGCACAGAACAAGAAGCACCAAATGATTCATGGCAGTCTAACTACTTCCTCTTTCAAATCTGCCTTAGTTTGAGTTTAAAAACAGCCAGGTTTCTACAAACTGTGTGAAAGATGGATATAGTCATCAGCCATAAAAGGCGAAGGCCTTCAGTGCCATAGAGCTTGGCGATGGCATTGTAATGCTATTGCAGTGCCAATGAGGGCCTAGTTACAGACTCTCATTCAAAATGTATCAGCTTCAAAGTTTTCATGAAAACATTCCACATCAGCCCAATCTGGCTTCAAGAGTCACTCTTGAGTTTCATCCTCTGACCAAATCTGGCCACTTCTGGCTCCAAAAACCCCTTTGAGGGTGAGGGCCAAATGCTGAACTGGAGACCCCAAAACAGCAGTTACCAAATCAGTGCGTGATGTCACAGTGGTTATGTCCACTTATTAGAAGATTACGGGCATTGCACATGATGACAACTCAATAAATAAACAAAAAATAAATACAATTTGGAAAAGTTGTATGTTTGAACAGTTCGTTTTGAAATCCCCTTGTATTACTGAGCTAGAAACTGTGAAAATAATCACTGTCACTCACCACCTGCTGTTGTAGCCATTTGTTGATTAATTTAAACCAACACATTTATTAATGATTTTTACAGTGTAAAATATGCATAGATTTATGTAAGCTTGTGAAACCTTGCTCACCTTATCTACATTGACATCTTTCAAACTTTAGTTGGGGATTTAATATGAAGGAAACAAATTTAACTTCAAAAACCTGTTCTTTGCATTATCTATTAATCCTTAGATTTCACACATTGGACTTTACAGTCTTGCAAGTAGATCCAACTGAAAGCATTTTCTAAATGCAACAAATTCATCAAAGAATGTCGCAGTATTTGCATAGACATGCATTGTGCATGACTTCCTTGGCATGCATGATTGTGTAGTGCAATTTGGTGGATCTTCTGCTATCTAAGGACGTATTCTTGCTGAAACTTAATGTCACAAGGATTTAGTTTTGTGGAAATGTCTTGCTTCTTGATTGACTTAATAATTTCTTTTTTACTAAGGTGTACATAACACTCTCCTAGCACCACACTCTTTGGCACAATACAGTTCCTTTATTCATCTATAATCCATGAGTGTTTGCCATTTCTTCTGTCTTTGAGACGCCATCTGCCTCAAGGTCTGTGGTAACCTGAAGTGATATGTGGCATCCTCATGACAAAGACATCAGTGATTCACTAAAGTAAACTCCTCCTGTTGGCAGGGTGACTGATGAAGAGAAGTGAAGTCAGCACTGATGATAAATGTCACACTTAGCACTTCTTCGTGAGGTCCAGGTTTATTCGTCTCTGTGACATCATGTGGTCAGTTTCCTCAGCTGACCACAGGACCACTCAGCTGAACTCAGCTCAAAATCTCTGGTCAGAGGTTGTTTAGCCAGTGTTGTCACCTACTTGTTTCTTTTTCTGTCTACAGTTCTGTGGCTGAGTGAATATGATGTTTACTTTGTTTCATGTATTTGTTCTTATGCTTGTTCTTGTGTATTTGTTCTTATAATTGAATCCCCTAAGACCTTATAATCTTCTACCTCCAGTCATCTAGTTCTCAGGGTACCTGCATTGGCACAAATACCGTTAATACAGAGGCCCTCATGCATGCACTCATCATCTCCATAGGCACATGGCTGAGTGTGGGATAATACAGCTTAAAGGGATCGTAGATTCTCTTCCTTTGCATTCAGTTTGTATTTCAGGCTGGACACATTGTGTTGATATGTCGCCCTACACAGGCAAAGGAAATCTTAGAACAGAACTATGGCAAGTTGTTTTTCAGTCCAGATGCCAACAACCCCAAAGCTCTGATCGAAGTCGAAGCATCTTTGGGCTGCAGCTGGAATAAGAAAAGCTCAATCAGAGTGGAAACAGATGAAGCGCTCCAGAGTTAATCTGTGTACAAGGACATCGATTAGCAGTAAACCAACTCATCTGATCCAGTTTATACTAAGTCCCGCTGAAGGAAGGCATTCTCTTGAGATGCTGTTGCAATGTACAAAGCAGGGTTACAATTAGACTTATATGTGCAAATACAATTTTTTGCAACAGATTTTATCTGTACCAGTAGCTGGAAACAAAGTCACATTTTGTGTTTGAATGAAGAATGAAATGTTCTTTCCATTAAACGCTGCACAAATGGAGCCGCAATTGTCATGAATTGTGAGCAGGACTTTAAAAGCATGTATGAGATTTCTGTGTTAACAGATCCCGTTGCCATAGCAAGATGTTCCGATTAAAGAAACGAAGCCGAAGTCTTTTCATGCACAAGGCTTTCAGAGAAGGGTATTTTTACTTTGATATCCATTAGCTAAAAACCTTTGGCTCTACAATATATAATTTTATTTTTATCTCATCAGTTGACTTGTCATACTCAGAGTGGAAAAGCTCAGATAAATGTGGTTCATGATCACACCTGAGGTATTCCACTCACACCTATTCAATGTGCAATCTTAGCCATTATTCAGGTCTTTAACACTATCATTTTCCATTGTGTTTCATTGCCTCGAGGCTGAAAGCAGTTACACCATAGGTCTCTGCCACAAGATATTGTGGAGTGGTTTTTGTTTCCTTCATGGAGTGAATTTTCCATTAGAAGAACTTTCCATATTTGCCATGGTGTTGTTGATGTAGTTGTGTGGCACATCACCCTGTTGTTAATTACTGCACACGGTTAAACAGCTGCAGATGTTACAGCTGTGCTCAATTGTATTTATGTTGCAGAGCACGGACAACCCTGTTGACTGAGCGCTTTAAAAACAACCTGTAGTTTCCAGCTGCATTTGAGAAGCTGATTGCACTTGAAGTTACACTAAGAAAAGCAGACCTCTCAGTCCACAGGCTGCATCTTTCTACTTGCCCCTCCATATTCCCGCCATCTTTTCTTTTTTTCTGTTTCACATCTGTGCCTCATCAGGCTGAATTAGAAGGCAATAATCAAATCACCATGGCACTGCTCCTCATTATCTCTTCATTCTGCCAATAAGGCTTACATCATTGTATTGACACAGTCAAAAATAGCCACCAGCTGTGAAGCAGGACCATCCTTCACTTTGCCACCCACACTTCCTCATTCAACTTTCTCCAAAAATAGAACACAGGAATAGTGTGTGTTAATATAAAGAAGAAGACCCTGGCCCGCATGGTTGTCTCTATACATGCTGTCAGATGGATGAAGGCTAGATGTAATTTTGCTTAAGGGAAATAGTGTCACTTCTTTAATGAGTTTGGGAAAATTATTTTCACACAGCAAAAAAAAAAAAAAAAAAAAAAAAAAACACTTTTCCAAGTCAGAATTTGTAGGTAATATTATGTCAGTTACCTAGTCAACAAAAAGTACAGAACACTTGAAAGATTTTAATTATATTCATTATTTAATGAGTTTTAGTTGTCCCTCTAAACACACACATTAGCCAATTTGATTTTTCATTATTAAGAACAAGTGTTTTCTTTGATTCCTTCAGAGCAAATGTTTGGTCTTCCGTCAGCAGCTTTCCTGTCCTCGGTGTTCTTCTCAGGGCTGTGCTTTCTGTCTCCAAAGACGTGGCCTCTCCTGTGATCAGGGAACACTTGCATAACTGGCCCGTGGTAGAAAATCCTGTCTCTCAGGCTGCACTGCTCGCTAGTGATCTGTGCTAATCGCTGACACAGCTGCTCTGATGGAACCACAGTCAGATAAAGATAAACACACCCAGACATGAAAACACACACCTGTCTGCTTTTATTTAGTGTTTTATGCAATCACAGCCTGTTACTTCAAAAAAAGCAAACAGACATAAAGCTATTAAACTTCACAGCACTAAACCCGGTTCACCTCACTCACTGAAATGTCACATCTCCTCAGCTACATGGTGCAAAGTTCTCATTTTGCACCTTAATCACACGTACCTGTTTTCAGCGGTGTAGTGATCCGTTGCAACAAACAGGATTGTATATACATTTGGGTCGATCTGTTTAATAAGTGCGTGTATAAGTCGCAGTTCCAGAAAGCACCAAGTAATGAAGCACAGCCAAACATGTGAGGTGTTTCCATGTGTTTTTTAACTGTTTGCAGCAGATGCTGCAGTTTTACAGCACACCCATAAACGCATAGTTTCCAGATAAGGTTCTTGTTGTCGTCCTGATATTGTTGATTGTAACCATCCACACAGGTTTAAATTCCTGTTCCATGTCAATATGTCAAATCACCTTTGGGAATGTAATAACATAATCTTGCTTGAGTTGCTCTTAAGGTTTCAAGCTCTGTCGTTAGTAGTGTGGTTTGTTGTTGTTTTGGTTTTGTTTTGTTTTTTTTAATGGAGGATGTAACTTTAAACACAAACTTCCTGCCACTTAGTTAGAATAAAGGCTTAAAGTAGTTTGGCAAGTTGTTACTCACTTCCAGCTGCTCAAAACAAAATGTCTAATAAGACTAATGAAATTTACATTTTTTTTGGTTGTTTTTTTGTTTATTTTTTTACAAACAAGCTGAGGACATCTGGTTTTGTCATGGTTAAAAAAAAAAACAGTAATAAGGGTATCTCGAAATTGTCTATCAGGAGCTTGCTTGTTGTCTTTTTAAATCATTCAGTCCTCATATTTCTGTATGTCCATAAATATTTGTGCATATATCAGGATTGCGTCTTCGCACCTGCATAACCCCACATTTGCTCATGTGTGCTTTGCTCTGTTTTGTGCATTCCATTTCTGTCTGTGCCTGCTGGCATCACCCCTTGATAAGTGTTGTGAAATGCGGGACGGCCTCGCGGTATTTGGCATGCTGGTGTTTTTGGGTAATTCACAGCCTTGTGCTGATTGAGAAGATTTGGCAGTGACGAGGGAACAGAAATACCAAAGACGTCATCGTTAAGTGATGAAGTACTTCTTCTGTAAACATGCCAGAGCTGCTGCTAATAATGACATGGAAGAGGTTAGGTTTGGGTGACAGTTCATTTCTTTTTCAAGCATTTTGTTGTTTGTCCGTAATATTGATTGTCTGGGATTGTGAGGAGGACAGTCATGGACAACTTTCTTCTCCGTGCTGATGTCCTGTGTCTCTTCCTCTACAGGGCCTCTATGTGTTTGCAGTGTACTTTATCATGCACAACCAGCTGTGTTGGCCAACTAAAGCCAGTTATACTGTGGAAATGAATGGCCATGATGGTCCTGACTCTACCTACCAGGGAGGGGGACCCACAACCGTTGGAGGCGACATCAGCAAATCAACTCAGAATCTTATCAGCGCCATGGAGGAGGTACACAGAACTTTTTGAACTTTAATTATCGCAGATTAAAATACAACTGCAGGTACACAAAATGTCATTAGAGTTTCTGGTTACTTCCATTCAGTTTGGTTCCATCCTGTTTTTACTTCCTTCATCAGTTTTCCCCTCTCCTCCCTTTTTCCCATGCCCTAATTCCCATGGCTCTATTTGTATCATTCCTACTCCTCTGTCAGTCCTTTCTAACGTCAGTTGATCATAATTCCACATGGAACGTTCATTCTTACACAATTTTAACTCACACTGTCGCTGATTATGTAACATTGTACGTGTAAAGTTATGTGTATATATTTGCATTTCTGTCTTCTTGACTCTCATAAATAATCACATCAGCTCCTCTCATGACATTTATGACACATCGCATGCAAGTAAGCACTGAAAACATCCAGCACATAACACACAAGCCACACCTCTGTAGTAAACTCCTGAGCAACCTTTTCTATGGAGAGTACCCTACAAGGAGATATAGAGGGAAAAAAAGGGGACAGGTTTAACTTTGTTACTCTTGGGAACTCTTCCCCTCCCTTTCTCTTTCTCAATCTCTACACATAGTCCTCATAATCTTGTTTTATTCATCAGAGCACACTCTTGCCTCTGTGAGACTTGGCTACAGTCCAGTCAGAAAAATAAAAGTACAGGCAGTCTAGTAATTATAAAAAAGTTAGATGACTTACTACTTGTGGGGTGGATTGGTGGACTGGTGAAAAAGTCATTAATTTAAGATGAGACCAAGTGTAGAAAAATATAACTTGAGGGTCAACTAGTTTAGTAGAGTCATCCACCCTGGCTCTTCTCAAAGTGACAGATTTGAGGTGCCTGGTGGTGCTTAATTCTCCTCACCGGGACGCTCTGTACCGGTCACAGCCCAACAAGGCTCAGACGCTTGAACAACATCCAGACGCACACACATTTATGCATGTACATGAACAGATGAGGCATTCATAATGAATGAACACAGTGGAAAAACAGAGAAGATTCATTTGGTTCCTGATAACATTGAAGAAATTGACACATAGATATATGCTTTTGTCTTTAAAAAAAATCCCTCTTCCTTTTTATTTTCCTCACTGCTACCTTCTTTTAATTTCCTTTCATTACCCCTTTTTTGTTTTGTTTTTGCTGTATTGAGTCATAAAGAACTTCAAAGCACTGCTAACAGTATAAGTGTGTGACATTAGTTTGAAACCCTAAACCCAGCGACCTCACTTTCACCCCCAAACCCATCTGACTGTGTGTCTGTGCGTTGGACTTAACCCTTTACTTGGGCAGCATACACTCTGCTTATTCTAACTCTTCATAGTCACAGTTGTCTGGTTCAAAGAGGCAGCCTTTCTGTGACTAAAGCATTTTTGGGTGTTTTCAATTTGACCTGATTTTGCTCCACATTCATATCAAGTTATTTACTAAAAAACCTTGTTTGAGATGCTTTACATTGTATACATTTATTCAATTATTTTCAAAAATGTGTCAAATATCACACAAAAGTAAATTTTTTGGCTTTTAAAGAAAAGTAAGTAGTCCTGTAAACAATATTCAAAAACTAAAAAACTCAGTTAAAGTTTCTGGGCTGCAGTGACATGGTGACATGGTGCAAGTGTGGAGTGTTCGGTGGACTTCTTGGTGTTGATGATCATGTGTATGTGTGTCAGGTGTCTGCAGACTGGGAGCGAGCGTCACTGCGACCCAGTATTCAGCCCAGCAGTGGGTTGAAACCCAGTCCTGTGATGGAGACGTACACCACAGAGGGAAGCTTCATCAACACCAACCTCGTCACTGCAGATGAGGAGTCACAAGAGTTTGATGACCTCATATTTGCCTTAAAAACTGGTGAGGAGATTTATTCAACCTTAAATAGACTCAACACATAAACGGCTTCATTCTGTCACTGAAAACCAACTGTTGCATACCAACCATGATGTTTAATCTCCAACAACTGCACACTGGTTTCAGTTTAACCAGAAGAGTCGGAATGAACTTTAACACAGATTAGACTGAAGTTAACACAAATAGCAGGAAGGCAATATAATATTCATTTTGCCCTTGGGTATCACTTGGAATTCCTTCTTTTGTTCCAGGTCTCTCAAAATAGCAAATGGTTAATCAAAAGCTAAATGCTTTCACCTTTTTTTTTTTGAATATGTTAATGTGTCAAAGTTAGCATTACATATTTGGTTAAACAAAAACCTAACACTTTTCCGAAACGTGTTTGAAGCTTCTTTTGACCACTTTTGTGCAAGATGCTTCAACATAAAGACACTTCCAAAGAAACTGTACAAAGGTCAACACAATCCAGCCCAATGTGTCAACCATAATATCCTTTAATGGTGAGGCCAGTTTAATCTGGTCTAGTGTAGGTAGTGTGAACGATAGCAGAAACAGAGGAATGAGAGAGCATTTGTCTGACGATCTGCAAGCCAAAATATTTGATTATTTCATTGAGTCCATTTATACTGTTGCATTCAGTAATCCTTTAATATCCATTTTCTCTGTCATCCCTCTGCTGACTTTAAATGTCTGCTGCCATGGTGACTATTCATCCTCTGTTGTGATTAATGTTTAATGAGTAGAAGCTTCAACCTGCTCACTGATGTAGAAGCAACACACACACATCTAAACACAAAAGCTGCTCTCTGAAGTGAAGACCACTCGCTGTAGACGGACTCTGGATGTCTCACCTTAAACGCTGATATGAATAAGTAGAGATCCACAACATTAAAATGAGAACCATTAAATCATGGAAAGGTTTACTTGAAACCTTGATGTGACAATGTGAATACACTGTATGAAGTGTCAATCTAATATACAGCCATAAAACAAGCGTTGTACAGCAAATTTATATTGCAACACAGCACTAAAAAAAAGTCTTAAGGTCCTGTACCTGATCACTTCCCATGTGGTAAAGGTCTCAACACATGCGTTAACGCTAAAAAAGTTCTGATTTCAAAATATCACTGAGATGTAGCAGCAACAAACCACAGACATAAGACATATTCAGTTCAGAGAAGCTGGATTTAGAATTGAAACTATATATTTTGTCATGTTTTTTTGTTTGTTACTCATTGCAGACTAGTTCTTTTAGTTTCTCCTAAAAGAGTTCTTGAATGGGCAGTTTCTCACTCATTTTTAGTCTGTGCTTCATGGAAAGAGAAAGTGTCACATTTGACATGTGGTCATTGCTGCGGAAGGATGTGGATAAGGGAAAAACCAACCTGGCTGGACGCTAAAACCTGTCTCTGTTCATGTTGAAGTTAATCTCTTGCAGTTCTGGAGAAGAAATACAATTCTCAAAGAAAAGGAAATCATCAATAGCCATTGAGAAAACGTTAATCATTTCACAGCTGATGTAAAAACCATCAAGAAATCAAAACTTACACCCACAGAAATCATCGAATTAGAAGTCCTTTCTGGCAGGTGTGTGTTCAAGAGGCTTACGGTGGATAAAAGATGAAATTAAATTGTCCAATTAAACAAGTACAGGGACTTTTACTGGTTCATTGATTGTTTTGACAGGGTGAATTTAGAAGCAGGTCTGTTTTATGTCTACGTGTGTCACTCTCCATCTCAATTGACCTGACAGCAGCAGCTTGATGCATTCCTGCTGTCCTGCTCTGCAACTTTCTTCAACATTAAACTGCCTCTGGGGTCCAGCGGGAAATTTATCAGCGGCAAACTCACCGCTATGAAGAAATGATTCATATTATTCTGTGTGGCAGAAGGAGAGTTTTTAACGTTTAATTAAGTACAAGGTGTTGGCTTTTCTCAAGTCTCTGGCAGGACCTCAAGAAAATATAACTACACAGGACTTTGCCATAAAAACACAAATTTAAAATGTCTTGAAATCTTCTGCAGTGTTTGATTGTTAGAATTATCTGTATTCTGATGTTAACTGCTTCTGACCGCAGTAGACATGGTGACCCTGGACTTTTTTTTTTCATTGCTCAAAGATATCACAATGAACATATAGCCCAGTTTAATCTCAACAGTTCAGTCGGAAGGGAGAGATAATTTGCTAATCAGAATGACATAATAGGGAACCACCTGACAGGGGTCAGAAAGCAGGGCCGTAATGAGGCTCTTCAGTCACTTCATTTGGTAGTGAAGCATTAACTCACAAACACAGAGGCTGGCACGTATTCCAAGAACATGGGCTGTAATATGACTGAGAGCTGGTCGTTAATGGGTGTCAGAAAGAGGCTGCTTATGATGTAGAAGTCTTACATATTTGTTAGATAAATGCAAAAATATCTAATCTCTCACCCAGCTAGTTTTCCACTTAAACTCTAGAAGCTTTTGAAGTATCTTGCATAAAAAAGAAAGCACTTATGAAAATATATAATATCTCTCTTGGTGAGGTAACTACACTTTACTAATAATTGTGCTGAACCGCAGCAGCACGAAGCAAACATATCCTGGTGGTTGCATCATAAAATCTGCAGCAGGATTTTTTTTTTCCACGGTCCAGGCCTATGTGACCTTTAATGTAATCCATGAGTATTAAAAGTTAAAGTCAAATAACTCTTTTCCAGTACTCTGAGCTGAAAGCTTTTGGTTAATAAAGTATGATGTTGAAAAGGAGGTCAACATCCTGTTTTAGTTTAAAGTATTAGCAAAAGTGTTTACACTGTAGCTCTAGAACTGCAGCGGTACAGGCAAACAGAAATTCAATTTGAAATACTTGGTATATATCATAAGTGAGCATGTTTACCACTCACACAGACAATTTTTGACCAGTGCACTCGCCAAATGACTTATCCTTTGAGATATAATGAGTAACTTGGCTTCGCTGTCTACCGCCAGCTTCAGACCGGAGTCTGTCAGTCTGCTTCTTTCTTATCTTGTTATGATGACTGATCAGGTGCAGTAAGTACAGTGCATTTACTGATATCGGGTTGATGAACACCACAGTGGTACAAAAAGGTCAAACCAAGCTGATGACCCTGACTACAACTTTTTTATTAAGATATATAACAAGCATAAAAAAATTGCCTGGAGAAGTTATTGCACTTAATACTCGAGAAGACTAGTAGACAGATCTTTCATCTGGTTTTGGATTTTAGTGTAAGGTACCTATTTGTATCTCTTTCAGGGACTGGCCTCAACGTCAGCGATAATGAATCCATCCATGGAAGCCATGACGGCGGGAGTGTCGCCAACTCTCAAATCGTTGAGCTGAGACGAATCCCCATCGCTGACACACACCTCTAATCTTTCCACCTCACACTGATCCCATGTTACTTTTATCAGAAAAATAAATTACAAGATCATATTTTTATATTGTAAAATCCTTGCACTAAAACAGTTTTTAAATAGATCATTTTCATGTAGATGTTTGATACTGTATGTCATTTTTACTGCACATCTGTTTGCATATACATAAACATTTTACTAAATTTATTTTGTAAAAGTTCTTGATGGAGTTCTTCTGAATGTATATTTTGTTTTTTGTTTTTGTTTATGTTTTTTTTTGTTTTCTGTAGAGACTTAGAGATAAACTCATGTGCCCCATAAGCACAGCCTCTGCTGCTGAGGATGAAGATTGTGTAACATTGTTAATAAATAATTGACCATATATTTTACATTCAAAGGTGCTGATTTTGTTTCAATAGCCCACAGCCTTTTACAGAGACATTTTGCTACTGGGAAGGGGTTCTCTGAAGATTATATAACTTGTTTTATCAAAAGGATGCAACCCTTTCACAAAATGGTCCCACACCTAGGAGATCTCTGCAAGCAGGCCTAAAGGGCAAAGTATGATTGTAAACATTTTTGAAGACATTCAACTGTGCTGTAGAAAATAGTATCAAAATGTTAGCTGTTTTCAGGTGTTGTGAACACCAAAGGAAAAAGATGTCTGTTGATTTGTTGCATAAAAGATAAATAGATGTGAACAAACAAGCAAATGTTTCATTTTGAACTTTTTCAGCAGTTTTGCATCTCTTGGAAAAATTTAACCATTTAACTATTTTTCACTACAGTCCTTCCACAATCCATGATCTCTGGGTTTTGGTTACGTAAGAGGGTCTCATTTTAATTGCTTAAGAAAATGCAAAAGTGTGAAAATTTGTAAAGTAAAACTAAACAAACATTTAAAAAAAAAACACAAATCTGATGAATCATATAGCAAAGATCACAGCACTTTGCTCATAATTGCTCCTTTTCCATGTCCGTTGAGGATGGATGAGGTCAGGGTCGCATCAGAAAACAAGATAGCTGTAACAGCAGGAGGTGAGTGTGCCATATCTGACACAAAAGAAGCAGCTTGAAAAAGTTGCCTCTTTATAACCCCGTACCCCGTACCCATCCCTCACACTGGATTGATTCTCCCTACTGCAGGCAATGACGCATTGTTCCATGCTCTGAGATCTATAAAACAAATTGATCCACCTGTTCCAGCTTACTATAATGGGAGATACATCATGGATGGAAGTCCAGAGCTTTTATTTATTCCACATTATCATGTTTTTGCCCTTCCCAGTGGCAGTTTTCCACCCCTTAGAGAGAAGCAGCGGGCAAACTGTGTCCACAATAGAGGGTGGAGAAGTTTTCTCAGAAACCTCTCGTGTAAAAAAAGAACAAAGCTATGTATTGCGTGCAAGCTTTGTCTGTTTGTCCTGGGGTATTGTTACATCACTTGGACACCTATAATCTTTTGGCACAATACGGCCTGTGTAACTGTATCTACAAGACACAGGTGGATGCCTCCAGAATCGCCTAGATTTCTGACAACCTGACCGACAGACCACAGTTTGTGAGACTAAAGAGTTGTGTTGATGACAGGGCGGTCAGCAGCACTGGAGCACCACGGGGGACTGTGCTCTCATGTCAAAAATATTCAGATAACTGCAGTTGGGGGGTCTATCAGTAGTGGACAGGAGACTGATTAGAGAGAACTGTTGAATCTACAGAGAACTGCTGGACAACAGACTGGACTGGAGATGCATCACTAATGCCAGTTACAAGAAGGAACAGAGTAGACTCTATTTCTTGGGGAAATTTAAGTCCTTCAGTGTTTGCAGGAAGACATTGCAATCTCATCTGCAGTAATCTGTTGGGGTAGCAGAATTAGAGCCAGTGTTTAAAAAAAAAAACTGAACAAACAAAAGAAGGCTGTCTCTGTTTAGAAGCCTCTAGAGCTGATTATGGATGCTTCATAAAATGAAAACCATTGGAACGACCCTGAGCATCCTCTTCACAGCAGAGTGATTCAACAACAGTGTCTTAAATGAGAGCCTCCTTCAGATGTGCTGCAAACACACAACCACTACAACCACTTCCTGCCCACAGCAGCAACCACCTACAATGACTCTAAAGAAACCTAAATATCGATAGTTACTGTAACACATCATTTCCCTTCGGGGGTTAAAAAAGTATTATTAAACTGAATTTAACCATATTAATTTATCCATTAGTTGTATCCATTTGAAACTGTTTTGCCGGTAAAATGTAAAATATCAAAGTAATGAAATGTGGTGCCTCTGGAAGCTATGATTAGAAAGGCCAAAAAAGGAATCTTCAGTAAAAAAAAAAAAAAAAACTTGACCTTAAACCAGACTTGCTGATAGATAACCATATGAATTAGTACATAAAAACTGCTGATCCTGTCCACAGGGCATAATTTATGTAATATGTTACATTAGTTATGTAAGTAAGCATATGAATGTAGTCTTGCTTCAGTTATATACTGGAGAAAGTCCACGTGTTTCACTAGGTTTATCAAGTGTTTTAAACCATGATTTAAAAAAAGGGGGTTTGTGAATGATGGTGCCATTGTTTCCTTGCTGACTGGTACATTGATAAATTCCACATTTTTTACGAATTTGGAGTGATGTATGATGATGTCTGTCACAGGATTTAAGAAAGAACCTCAACTTGTTGCATCAGTCTGATTTAATGTTAAAGATGTTTCTGTGGAAATAAGATAAGAGATAAGTGATGCAATGCTGTTGAGCCTGAGAGGACAGAATACACTTTCTCCCAGCACTCTGATCAGACGAACAGTTTTGGTGTTTTAGTTAAGTGATTGTATTATCTAAATCAACAATCCCAGCCGTGGAATAGCAATTAAATGGTCACTGCCAAAACTTTAATACTGTAACCTACTGACCTTGTTTGCAGAGACACCATGCAGCAGGGCACCATGTTTACGTTGAAGTCCCTCTCACAGGGAGCCCCCTCCGTCCATCTGTGCCCAGGGACAATGAAGGGATGAGACAGCAGACGACCAGGCAACAACTGATTCACAAACCCCTCACAATCATCGTGTATGGATGCTCTGCTGATAGCTCTACACTTCTGCCTCTCAGTAAATCACCCGTCCTCATTGGAAGGAGTTTGAAATTGGAGCACATCTGTTTTTCACAAGCAAAGAAAAGATGCAGCAGGGGAAGCTTCACCACCAAGCCATAACAAATATGTTTATTTGTATAGTTTTAATGACATTCAGTTAGTTTATATCCCAGCAGCTGTCTCAATGGATTTAACCATTCTTTAAATTCAACAAAAAGGGTGTGAACTGTGGAAACTTGATAAGGCCACCTTTTTGACTTCTCTTCTTCTCTTGGTCTTTTCTCAGTCACATCGTGAATGTAGTAAATGAACCCTTTTTATTCTTTAGACTTTGTTGAGGTAAATGCAAGCTCGTCAGACCTTTCATCAGAACATGCACCAGCTCATCTCAGACTACAATGGAATAATGACCTAGTTGCAGTTTGAGTCTTTGTTGGTCATATCAATACAACTATACAATGGGTGGAGCCACCATAGTATTCCCAGTTGGGTAACAGAAACTAGACACAAAAAAATAAACATGTAGTTCTTGTTGCCCCGGCAAACAGCACCATTTGGCTGTACCCACATCCTGAAACTAAGTTGCAGTGAAGAGAAAAGACACTTTCAGTAAGTTATTGCCATGTCAGTGTCTGTACATCTTTTTCATTGAATGTCTCAATCTAATTACCCTAAGCATTCATCATTAAAAATACTTTGAAGGGCTAAGTTTAATTTCATCAACCAATCAGCTTGTTGTGACGTTGAATAATCAGTACCTTGTTTTGAAGGTGATTTGAAAGGTGTGGAAGCAGATTTTAGACACTTACCTCAACCCAGAGATATCTATAAATCAATCAAAAACTGAGAAATTGACATTCATGAAACACAAATAGACGTATAACATGTAGCATCACGCTCAGACTTTACACTTTATAGCAACCACACTGAGATGATCCCCAGCAGAACACCCGATGATTTGTGGTGTTATTACTTTGTGAATCTGTGTGTTAAAGGTGGGGTAGGTGTTCTTTTTTTTGCAGCACTTTTTACAATATTGCCTGAAAACCTTTTCACATTCCCATTGCACCCACTGAAATAAAATGTTTGCAAAAAAAAAAAAAAAAAAAAAAAAACGTTTTGGTCCAGTCTAGAGGGTACAATCAGAGAAAAGCTCTGACCAATCAATGTACTGATCATCTTTACATTTATTGGCTGCCTAATACCTCCATCAAATATCAATGCACTCCCACCCACCCCTCCCTCCCTCCCTGCGGTTCATGTAGTTGTGAATTGTGTGAAGGCGTAGTTTCGAGGGGTGAGCTGAAGAGGAGGAGGCGGGGCCTTTGGGAGGAGGGAGGGAGCAGTGCGGCGGGAAGTAGGGGTGCTGGGGGGGCTGCAGCACCCCCTGTTGGTGGGGCTGCAGAACCTCAAAAAAAAAAATATATATATATACATATATATATATATATATATATATATATATATATATATATATATATATACCCAAACAAACAAACAAACAAAAAACATTGAAAACAAGGGAGAAAAAATGTGGTAGGAAAAAAATTTAAATGTTTAAAATTTACTCTAAATTCTCGTGGTCTGGTTTAATGTTTATTACAGTATTATTCAGTGGCGGGTCGTGTATTTGGTACCTGGGCCAGTGTGGGTTTAACTACTTAATCCACCATGATGTTATAATCATACAAGCCACCAATAAAAAAAATATAACAATATAACAAGAAGAGGGCGCTGCGTAATTTAGAGATTACACATCACCGTATTACTTGCAGACGTTTTTATTCTCTTGAGGGCAGAGGATGTCCGGTCAGCATTTGCAGTAGATGTGGGAATAGTCACGGCCACGGCTGGATCGGGGGTTTATTTCCGATATGTCTGAAACTGCTGGTGGTCGAGGAGGGACAGGAACATTAATTGTTCCTGATCTTTAGATCGGTTCCTTATCTGGCAGATCAGGTTTTCCAGAACACTGTTGTGGAGTTTCTTGAACTGTGCGCGTATCTCTCTGTGCGCTGGCCCTCTCCTTGCGCTCGGAGCACCCGGGATGCGCAATCTCGGGTGCAATCTCTGTGCAATAGTGTCAAAAAACTCTTTCACCCCTGACAGATATCCAATGATTCATTCTGCAGTATTTTAAAAGCATTAGCTGCGCCCCTTTACTGACATCTGTCGTCTTGTCTACCGCGACAAATGGTGTTATATACTTTATAGTTGCTACAGCGAACACACGTACACTTTAAACAAAAAAAAAATATATATATATATATATAAATGCACAGCTGTCTCAGACTCCCAGCACCCCCTGCTGAGAACATGTTCCAGCGGCTATGGGAGGGAGTGTATATTTTCAAAATTTCACTTGAGTTGGATTGCTGAAACCGTTTTTTCAAACAACACCTACCCCACCTTTAAGTACAAGGCAGTCGTACCCCCACCACATTTTCCAAGCTGCTTCCTGAAAGGCACCCGGGTTCTGCTGCTTCTGGTAACACAGAGCTAGAAGAGGCTAAATTCATCAAGGACAGATGACTAAAGTGAAGAGAGAGAACACAGTGGCTCATAGAGTATTGGGTGTAAACACCTTTAAATGACGCAGCTGAGGACAGAGTTCTTTTGTACGTGTGTTTGCATGTGTTTAAACAATCTACCCTCCGTCCTCCATGTGTCTGACTGTAAAAACAGACAATCAGCCCATTGAGGACAGGATGCAAACGTGTACTTAAATCAGTGTAGTTTCAGGCATACATGTGTGCAAGCCTGTGTATACATTATGTTGCTCCTCACTAACATGGCAAATGATGACCTGTTGTTTAAGAAATCAGAGAGCACTTCTACTTTCACACAAGCCAAAGGGGCTTAAACCAGCTTGTCATCTACCATCAATTACAGGGCAGTGAGCGCCACCACACTGGTGTTTCTGAGATCACCAACTGTTCCTGGAGTGTATCTTGTCGCTTTAGCAGTGCCAGGAGAGTCGCAGTGCTGAAAACCTTGAGTATGTGTTTATTCTTGAACGACGAACAGAAGACTTTAACCCTCTACAGCCAAATTTGGAAGTTCATGGACTACACCTCAGTATGTATAATTCTGTAGTCCCACTGTATGTCTGTACTCTTTACCCATAAAGAGTTTATTGTTTGCTGTTTATTTGATATTCACAGTTCCTCCACAGATACATGACAACCCAACTATACGCCTGCAGTTTATACAACTGTGTTTAGACTGGAGCTGAACATTTCTCATAACTATTAAACTATTTAAGAAAGATATACTGCGCAGTTCTATGGATATATGTTACTGTGCAAGAAGGATACAAACATTTTATCTGGCCACAAAACAGAGCTGATGAAGTATTGAGTACAAGTCCAAACAATCAACTTCCAAAAATAAAGCTGCTGGAAACATAAACCTTTAACAGATGAAAGGTTTGAACTGGAATCTGTAAGGGCTAAATGTTTTTATTATTATTATGTGTTGATGTATAGAACTTTGCAATGAACAACGTACTTTCATTTTCACATGACTGTATGCTGGAAAGATATGTGCTAAATGTTGGACTCTGCACCAGCCACAAAACTCACTATTTTTAAGCTCCTGATTTCATCTCAGCTCTTATTTATTTGCATCAGTTCCAAGTATATCAGACTAATTTGCCTTGCCATCCAAATTAATAAAAAAATTTTCTGGCATAAGATCACTTTCTGACTGCAGCAGTGTGCTCTCTATAAATACCACAACTTAAACACAACAACTCTACACATGAGTAACCAAGCAGGCAGAAATCACTCACAGAAATTCCATTGTTGTGTAAAAGCATAAGAGATTTGAAACCAGTGGTAAAGGACATCCATGAAGCAGGGGAGATCAGGGAGAATGTTTCTGAAGGCAAGAGATTCGGGGGGAGAGGTGGGGGGAGGGGGAGGACCCTCCACGCTGTAGGATCTTTATCATCGGAAGTGACACATCGGAGGGAGTAAGTCATCACAACACTGGTTGTCTGTGTGTGTTCAGCCAGACTCAGCTGGTTTAATCCAGCTTTTTGAGGGGCAGCAATATGTCATGAGGCAGAGTAACTGTCCAAATCACACTGCAAACAATGGCAGTTATTGTTGTGCAACGAAATGTCAGATGCAAGGCAGTCGGGGGGGGGGGGGGGGGGGGGGGGGGCACAAGAGTTGGTGGGACAGGAAGCTCACTGACCAAATCAAACAACAAGCTGACTGTCATGAAAAGGACAAGCCTGTTCAGAGCTGAAATTCAATTGTGATTTTCATGAAGCTCAGTTTCTGATATATCTTGTCTCTTCCTTGATTCACATTACGTCTCTTGAGCTACATGTCCTCCAAAAAATGAGGACAGTGTTTGATAAAAGAGGAATAAAGGCCAAAAGGTGAGTAGTCTGATTTGTCCTTGGATTGTTCACTTTAACATTCCCCCCTTCCAAACAAATCTCTCACGTCAATACTTCAGTCATGTAGTACCATTAACATCTTTACCGAGAAGCATTTAGTCTGAGTTGATGTGATCTTTTTATATGCCGCAAGCCTCACCGGGTCATGATGTTTGCTGTTACCCACCTGTTGTTTCATATATGCAGACGTGGAGAACAACAAAGAAACCAAGGAAAAAGAGATATCAGTCTGACAGTTAATTGTATGTTCATGTATTTTTACAGTACTCGTGCTTTTCTAAATTCCAATACTTTAATTGAGTCAACAAATAAATTATGTGTCATACTTCAGTGTAACAATGTACATTAAGAAAACTGATATTGAAATTGAAGTTCCAATAAAACTTTGCTCCCAGCAGCTGCTAGATTGTTGGGCAAGAACCAGGACCATAGTGCTGACAGATGACTACCACCTGATAAAAAAAAGAAAGAAAAACTGAATGGCTAACATTCCTCATGGATGTTCCATATCAAAGGTTTGTCTTCATCTGAGTTCCTTTGAAAAATCAAAGGGGCTGAACGTACCGTGGTCAGAGAGTGAGCTGGTCAGAGAGCAACTATGTTTATGTGTCACACATTCTTCTCTGTCTGCTCAGCACTCCCTTCTGCAGCTCTTCTCATTTGGAGGGAAAGGAGATCAGCTGCCAAAAACTGACTCAGATGAAATGAGAGAGACCTTTTAGGCCTTTTTTTTCCCCCCTTAACTGCACAGTTGCTCTAAATGATTAAAATGAGTCACAAAACTGGTGCAAACCAGCGCAGACTGCCCTTGTCCTAAAGTGGTTCCTGTGCGTGCGTCTTTTTATTTTATTTTTTGTAAGGAATTGGAAATAGTTACCAGACAGAAAAGCATAACGTCTACATTCTTATTGAATTTGAATGTCTGTTTTACATTCTAGAGACAATAAAATACACGAATAAATATAGAATAATGAAAGGTTTAATGATCTGTTCATTACCAGTGTGATTTCTTCATCACCTCTGAAGAAACATCAAGGATGGTGTTTCTTCCTTGAAAGTAAAAAATAAATAAATAAATAAATAGTCACGCCAGACTGTGATTTTTCCTGTGTGGAAGGAAATGTATATGTGCAATGAGATAATAAAGTAGGATGCAAGACAGGTATATTACGTGTTTTGTTTGTCCCTCTTTTCTGATATTAGTTGGCTGACGTCAGCTGAAACAGAAAGTGGTTATGAGTTTAAGAGGAAGTTATGTTGACTAAGAATGGAAGAGAAACTGAAATATCGGAGCTACTCATATTACCTCATTGGTATGACAGATGTAAAAGAATAAAAAAGGAAGTATGACTTCTGATTAGTTTTGGTAAGTCTGAAAGAACTGCAGAACAAAGCTGAGCCTCAGTCTGCACTGCTCAACATTTGCCAGAACTCAGACGTGACTTAGCCACCTTCAAATCCTCTCATATCATCTCAAATCATACATTTCAAATGAAAATATTTCTGGAAATTTTGACAATGCGTTTCCTGTATCATTTCATGAAGAATACATTACATCCGTGTAGAAAATTAAGGGCAAATGTGCTTTTGTGCAACAACTACACTTGGAAAAAGTTCAGTTACAAGTGGTGGCAGGTAATTTATGTGTTGTGCCATGCTGATATGCTCCCTGTTGTTACAGAGCCAACTCAAATCCCATTCACATTTCTGTAGTTCTCATTTTGTTATATTTTATATCTCAAATTGTTATTTGGACACAGCTAGAAAAGTTGCTCCCGGAGTATTCGGACCATGCTTAAAACGTGTGCCTGGAGGTGTCTATGTGCGCTTGTTTCATGATTAGTGACTTGGTCATTCCTATCTACCCTACTAGATCCTGCTTTACAGACGCCATCTGGGGTGACAGACAATGTAGTTCAGTTGCCAGTATAACCCAAAGAGCAAACACAGGCTCGGGGGAAATACCAGCCATGTCCAGTCTGGATCAGACCAGACAAACGGAAACTTCTGGAACATGAGCTGGGGGGATATCTGGCAACAAATTTAAGGAGAAGAAATTTAAGTCTTGTGCTTTTTGATATTGTGCTCCACTTATAGATGAAGCCTTTAAACAGTATGACTAAGCTAAAGATAGCATCTTGATCCCTGCAAAATATGTCTTATGGAAGTCCACCAGCCATCATCTGTTTTAATGAGGAAAGGAACAAAGATTTCTTTTTTAAAATGACCTCGATCAAAATGACAGAGGGGAACATTTGATGTTGATTACATATCAAATAAGAAAACACTGGACTCCCTCATTCATCTCAACATTTCAGACTACTTTATTCTCAGCTCATAAACAACTGAACAGGTGCAAATGGCTTGAGTTAAAATAATAATATTAGCAGATTTAATTAATCACAATTGGACTTGGACCCACTGTTTAACCAGCTTCCACAAACCCACTGAGAAACCCCTTTACATTTGCAAACAATTTCCTCTATGAAGCTGCCTTTTGCAGTTTGGCCCATTTTACTGAATGGAACAAGAGCATATTTTGGAAATCACTGAGCTTCCACCAAGAGCAGTGGTTCTTAACCTGGGTTCGATCAAACCCTAGGGGTTCAGTGAGTCAGTCTCATGGGTTCAGCGGATGTCAAGACGTGCACCTGACTCCTGATTGGAAAAAAAATAATCATATTTTATTTTTCAATAAAGAAGGGTTCAGTGAATGTGCATATGAAACTGGTGGGCTTCAATACATCCAACAAGGTTGAGAACCACTGACCTAATGGGTTTTTAAAAAAGAAACATCTTTCCTGGAGAAGGGAGGCCATGAAACGTTACCACTGTGAGGATGGCTTCAAGGATGGCTAATACAAAATATACTGGTTCTAAGTAAAGAGCTAACTATGAATGATGGGATCATGATTGGCACATGCTCATTGATTTCCAAAATTATGTCCTCCATAAAAAAAGAGAACACATACTACTGTGGAGTTATACATTTGGATACACTTTTCAAACATGATACATAGAAAGTAAAATCAAGTGAAGGAGTGAAGTCATGAGTATGCGATATGTTTCCTTGTGTAGAGAAAAGGATGACAGTGATTAAGTGAGCTGCAAAGAAATGGATAGCCCTTGCAGGTACAATAAGAAACTGGAATCAAAAACTGACATTAATTAGGCTATTTTTAAACCGAAGGTCATCTTTATGGTAAGCATTTTTCTGTGAAAGGAGAATTGAAAAGGACAATGTCTAATTTGTTGGGGAAAACGTGCTCCCTGTTTGGAGGACAGTTGAAGAAGATATTTAGAACAAGTGCAGGGACAGAGGTATTCAGATGGAGAGACAGGGGTGAGAGAGTTTAGATTGGGGTAAAGATGGGGAGGAGGTGACAGATTGGATGTTTGGAGGCCGAGGGGTGAAATAACAGTGAGAAGTGACTGGAAGGCTTGGACACACTGGCCAGCAGACTGCCCCCTGCACCTGTTGTTCAGGAGCCAGACACCCAGAGGGGGGGGGGTCTTTGCTCCCTGTGACTCAGGAGAATCTGAGCAGTGACAGAGATAGAGAGGGTTAAAACTAAGCAGGGTCTCTGCATAAGAACTGTGGGGAGGGGGGACTATGCTATGAGTCAGCCATGGCTAAAAAAGGAAGCTGAGCAACTTCCACCGGGGACCAGCAGGGTAAATTAAGACAAGTGGTGAAACAGCATTCCTGAGTTCAGCCTCTCATCCCCTTGAAACAGAAAGTGACCAAGGACTTTTAGGAGAGCTGCATAAAAAAAAAGAAGACAAATCAAGTTTGACCTTGGACATCATATTTAACTTGCTGCAAATTGAGTCAAAAAAAAAGCACAGCTAAAGCTTCAAAATGAATTGCGAAACATTTGAATCAAATGTGATCTAAATCTCCATGAGGTGTTGACATTATTTTGCTTACCTTCCTGTGATCTCAGAAAATATCCTCTCTGACTGAATGCACCTATGAAAGAGATTGCATGTCATATAATGCAGATTTTTAATTAATCCCCCGCTTAACAAGATATTAATGAGTCAACATCTTTGCAGTTGTTACAGCAGCATAACAGTGCTGTTTTGTATCACGAGAACAAGATACCACCCATAAAGTCAAACCCTTGATTGCAGAGGTAGTTTCTCTGGTAAAGATGGCCCAAATAGAGCAGAATACTCAACTTTTCCCACCATGGTGGTGAAATACAGTAACTTGCGATCCATGATTTACTGTACTGCAGTGGTTCTCAAACTTTTAATACTGCGTACCACCTAATACACTTTTCTGCTCTCCGAGCACCACCATGATGACCAGTTTTAAAATATAGCCATATATGCCTTCTCAATTAGCTTTAAATTCACAGGAGAGATGTTTATTTCCTTATTGTAGTTATTTATTGTTACCTGAATTTCGTTTGAGACGTTTTTATAATGCATTGTATGTTTCCGATTTAATTTTAAAAAATGTGGAAAGTCCTGACGTTCCCCCGCGTACCACCAGAGAGCGCTCGCGTACCACCAGTGGTACGCGTACCACAGTTTGCGCACCACTGCTGTATTGCTTCACTTTGTTGCGCCAGGCATTTTTAACATACAAGTTTCGTGTTAGCGTGACAGTAATGTCAGACTGACTTTGTTTTTCTCCTTGGGTGTATATCTTTCAGAGTGCCCACACTCATCAGTCTTTCTGTAATGTTCGTCACAAGAAATACCACAGACATCAAAGATGTTTTGGCTTCTGCGATGCTTTTCAAACACATCTGGTGATGAGATGGGACTTCAAGTGGAAAATAAAAGGGTGGCCGAAAATAATGTGTATGCATAAAGTGCTGCAGATGACAAATGCTGGAAAATCTAGATGGACTGAAAGAGCAAGGAATGAATCTATCCAGATGCAATCTATCAAGAAAGGGCGACGATTTTCCTCTGTGGCTTGGCTCTGACAAGATTTCCAAAGCGTGTTAGCACTGGCTGTGTTGAAGTTATAAACTGATGACCATTGCTGTTGTCCTGCCTTTGCTTTACCATGAATGTAGGCTTTCTAATCCTTCAGCCGCCTGAATAATCAAACTGGTGTCACAGTGTTGTGTTGCCTCTACTAACATCCTTGTTTTTAGCTCCTGAGCCCTTGATCTCAGAGGTAGAAATTAGGGTTCTATTCACAACTGCATTTTATAGACTAAGATGACTTCATTTGGTTGATCAAACATTTCTTTTTGCACAACTTGACAATGTAATGCCTCATATTAAATTCAGTATTTTGACCCTGTAGACATCCACATTTTACAGTTCCAATTTTAAACAACCACTTCTCTAGCAGGAGCAGAAATAAGCGCAAAATGTGTGGGACTTCTCCCAGCTGTAGTTACAGAAAGGTCTTGAACTACTAGTGCTGTGTTAGAGTTGAAAGCACGCCAGTGGTGTCAATTGGAGAGTAGTGGACGCACGTCTGGGTGTGTGAGTGCATGTGTGTGTGTGAGTGCATGTGAAGGATGGTTAGAGGTGGAATGCTCACGATGCTGGGACTTTGGTATGCCAGGGATGGGAGTTTTGGCATGAGAACATAGCACACTATCACTCTGGCTATCATGTTGCTGTCCTCATTAAACGTGGAGAGACACAACATGCAATACAGCTCCACCGAGGACGTTTCAAAAGATTTTCAATTAGCACCATCATCATAAATTATAGTTAGTATTTGTGTCATGGCTATTGGGCTACAGAAACTTGCTAACTCCAGATATTTCTTAAAGACAATAAATAAATAAATGAAAATAAGAAATGTCCATGAACTGCAGCCATAATGTGATGCATCAGCATAGTCTGATCAGAGCCAGGTGACTTGAAGCTGAGATTAGAAGAGGAATCTGACATCTGTCTTTCATGGAGGGATAAGCTTTGAGTCTAGCAGTCTAAAAACTAACATAGTGTTTATGTGCAGCAGCTGTTGTTGACATATGTGAACTCTCATTTAATTTGAGTTTTGATTTTAGAAAGCGCGTGCATGTGTGTTGATGGAGACAAGATGCAGGAGCAAATGATGTTCTCTCTCTCCTGCAGCAAAGTTACGGCGAGGTAAACAGACAGACAGTCTGTTTACGACTACTTACTAAGTCGTAGTAAGTTAGTCTCTCTTTCAGCTGTCAAATGAGCAGGGAAACAACTTGCTCCTCGCAAGGTTGAAAAAGCTTTTATTTTTATTTCTTTTTACTTTTTTTCCGGTGATGAAAAAGTAGCAGCTTCATCTGTTAACTTCCACATGCAGAAGCTTTCTAAACTTGACTAAACTGTCTGTTCCCTTCTATGAGTCCCATAATAAAAACAACTGGTTGTAATGCCTGTGTCTGATGAATATGACTATTACTACTCAGTTTACTTTCTTGAGGAATGTTTCAACTAAAGATCTTCATATTCATCTCCATCCATCCATCCATCTATCCATTATCTAGGCCCACTTAATCCTCTGCATGGTCACGGGGATCTGCTGGAGCCTATCACAGCTCTCTTTGGGCGACCTGTCCAGGGGTACACCCTGGACAGGTCGCCAGTCCATCACAGGGCCACATGTAGACAAACAACCATAACCATTTTAACATAATGACCACTGGCAGATAATGTGAGTAAAACAGTTCATCGTTGTTACAATGCAATGTTTTCTTTGGAAAAGGAAAACAGTGCATTGTAAAAACATTCTTTCTCATGAATGTTTTTTTGACACTTGTCATCTATAATTCCTCTACAGTAGCTGCATCTCCCAAAAGGTTAGCAATGGGCCCCTCAACAAACTTTCTAGGAAGTGCTAAAATAAGACAACAAGTGATTATTTGGTCTACAAACTCCAGAGATACCAGTCTGATTTGACCTGGTGGCATTTATTGGAAGCAATCCTAATCCACAGAGGCCCCGTTCTCAACCCACAAAGCCCACTGGATCTATTGCTAATATCCTGGTACCGGAGCCTACAGGACACCCTCAGGTGTTCCATGTCCAGACCCTGATAGGTCAGAGCTCTTTTAGGAGCACAAGAAGGAAATGCTAAATATAAGCGGTTGGTCACAATGTTATGGCTGGTCAGTGCATTTTGAGCATAAAGATGTATGTGAAGACTGTGACACCAGAAGACTATGAGACATTCAATCATGCGTGTACAAACATACAGAAGCTGTAGGACATCGCAGCTGTGTCATGGAGTTTACAAGCATCTGACATGGAGAATAAAACATTTCCAATATGGCAATTCAACTTTTGAAACAGCAAGCAATTGCATATGAGTTTACTGTATGAGGTGAAGGGATGAACTTACAGACAGTGCGTTGAAGTGACTGAGAATAGTCTACTTCCTTTCTTTCTTTTCTTTCTTCTTCCTCCCTTTTTTTTTTAATATCAAAACAAAGGACAGAACTTGTTGTATGCAATACAGATTGAGAAGCCCTGAGAGGCATAGTTGCTGTAATTCATCCACATGAATGAAGTGGACTTTATTAAGGCCCATGGGTCTTAATGACAATCAAACAGTAGCTTAGTTATCAGTTATCGGCTGCGGAGGTCAGACTCTTGGAAGTGTCAGACAGAATGGTTTCGATTACATCTGTCTACAGTTTGTCACTAAGTTATCTTTTTTTTTTTTAAGAAAAGAAAGTTATTACAAAGCATTGTATGGGATTTATGTGTAAAGTTATTATTTGAGATCAAACCACCTTCCAGTGGAGATGTAATTAAATCAACTGAACCAGAACAGCAGAAATTAATCCCTATCCCCTATAACAGTATTTATATAACAGACTGTTATTTAAGTATAACAGTCCCTTATGACATTTTTAAAATCATGACTACCATTACAATTACAGAGACAAATTAACTGTTCATGACACATACATGGATCTTAAATATACATATCTTTCTTGTGTGTATATCATTTGAATGCCACTGCTTTTAATGACATTTTTCTCCAAATAACAGGACTGTGCCACAACACACTAAAACATCTGCTTTTTTTCTGATACAGCGCTCTTTAAAGTATTCCTGTGTATCATCCCAGTGGGCTTCCAGGTCATGCGCTCTGTCCAATTTAACATTTTTGGATGCATTCAGACAGATTAGCTTTGCGCAACACTAAAGTCATCAGCTGTCTATCTGAAATGAGTAACAATCTCTCCCTGAGATTTAATCTTGAAAATGACTTAATCTCAGTGTTTTCGGGGTTTGCTGAGTAATTTCCAATATTTCGCTGATTGGACTATCTTGAAAGATAAACACAGTTTTTGTTTGTATTCCCTGTTAGTTAATATTTTCACGGCTGAGGTGGCTTGGTTGTTCCACTGTTTCCCAGAATGTGAGACTCCACATCATTGTGGTGCTTCATGCCTCAATGCAGAGTGTGGGTTTAGGGTTTTGGGGTGGGTGGTTGTATTTCTATTATGTCACTGTCATGATGTGGCACTGGCAAGAAGGCATTGGACGGGCTCAGTCCGAGCCTCCCCATCCATACTGAGCGTGCCTGGTCACATCAAGCTGCTGAGAACCTCTGAGCTTCTGGGTAGTGGGATTAACTGGTGAGAGGAAACAGCTGAGCCCTGTGTAGTGTCAGCATTTGCTAATCAATACTCTCACTGCACATGCAAACATGCATGCCACCACAGTCCCTGCTCCTCCCTCACAATAATCCCCTCCTCCACTTTTTTTTTTTTTTTTTGAATCTATGTCGGTCAGACATGCACAAAGGCTTGAACCCACAAAAGTCAAAAGGGGCCAGGGGATTGAGGGTAGGAGGAGACAAAGGCAAACCAAAGTGCTTGGTCAAAACTGACGGGGCTGCTGAGTCATCACCCAAGTTGTCTCAAGCTGATAAATTTCAAACATTTGCACTGACGTTGGTGAGCTGTAACTTTGGTTTGAACATGTGAGGGGTAAGCAATTCTTGTTTCCAACTAAACTTTCCAAAGGTCAGAGTGACGCAGAGAACTTTTTTGATATAAAAATGTCCAAGTTCACTTACTGTATGTGATGCTGTGTGACTCTCATGGTTTTTCATAGACCACTCTGTAGTTTGATCTGGCTGTAAGACAGTAGACTATGGTGCAGTCACACACACACACACACACACACATCTGGTGTAATTGAATTTGCTCAGTTCCCTTGCACATTCTGCACAGGCCTAGTTTCCAAAAAAATCAATTAGGATAAATCTGGCCTGAGGTAATCTGCACTGTAAATAAACGCACTACCAGTGAAACTAACTGACTGCTCATAAAAAAGTGTGTTGCTCATCATGGTTACGTGACATGCCATCAGAAAGTGCTGAGCCCTATTGGAAGTTAGAGAACTGTAACTTATGTAAGTTAAACATTTGCTTCAACCTGACACCATCAGAGGTGTTAAAGCCACTTAAGGTTGGCAATCTGTTCAAAATGACAAGTGCAGCTGACGCTGTGACACTCACATTAAATAATTACTCATTACCAACACATGACTTTACAAAGACAGGACACATTAGTGCAAACATATAGTAACTGACACGAAGCAGTGGTGAAAGCAAAGAGGCAAAAGAATGCCTCATTTGAAGTTTTAATGGTGTGTATAAATGACAGAGAATTTTAATGAAAGCACAATAAAATGAGCAGCCGTTAGCATATTTCAGTCTTGTGCTGATTCCCCTGAAGCAGGAGATCATGTTCTTTCTTGAGAATGCGTCACTCAGCACTAACCAATTAATTGTGTGCTTTGCTATTTATGACTGCAGATCATTTAACCTACCGAAGTAAACCTGTATTAGATGTCACCAAGTTTCTTATTGAGGGGTTTTGCAATATTTTGTGATTGTTTTTGAAGCACATGGATACAAAGCCATTGCTCAGCTTGTAATTAAAAAGAAGATTCAGATAGTTTGGCACTCTTAATCACACAGATACGAAGAGGTTTTTCTTTTTTGTAGCTCTCGTGACATTTATTGACAGTGAGCTCAACAGGAAAGTGTTGCAGAGAGTGAGTGAGTGAGTGAGAGAGTATGGAAGACATGCAGCAAAGGGTCACAGACCTGCAACCGCTGCAGGATTGTGGCCTCTGAATGTGGGCCACCAGTTTAAACCACAGAGCAACCCAGTGCCCCGCATCAGAGGTTTTTAAGTAAATATGAAACTTTTTTTGTCAATTCAGCCTCTGGAAGGTGAGGTCACCTTAGCATCGACATATGAAATGAAAATTAACAGAAAAAAAAACCTTAGAGTTTGCTGGGCTGTTTATCTTTCTTATCAAGGGGATTGCAGCTCTGAAAACGTGGCCAATATATTCAGTTTACAATAACTTGATATAAGGCATTATTTAAAATGTGTGCTGTCTTTTTTTAAGGACAAAAGCATGGCACTTCCAGTTTGAACCTTACTGTCATGCACCCACTGCCTCTGTCAGTCCCTAAATCCACCTCTAGGGGCAGCATTGCACTACATTTCAGACATGATCTGTGTCCTTCAGAGTATCAGCATGTGTGCTTTGAGTATTATATTTTTAATCAAAGTGAAGAGCTGGACATTGATTAATCACTATTTCATTTAAACTGTATTTGCTTTTTTTTGTCTTCTTTTAAACCTTGTTCTAATTATGTTAAAGATTAACCAAGTCATGCACAGAAAGAAACTATCACATCAGTCCACTGCAATTTAAACAAAATGTTTATTCAAATCAAAAAGGAAGAACTAGACAAAGGTTAAATCATTCAAAACATTATATATTCATAGAATATCTATACATTGTCATGATTAAGAGACAAAAGAATAAAATAAAAACATAGAAACGGAGAATGAAGAAAAAGAAAATCAGTGAGTAATATTGCACTTTGTTTCTAAAATGTTTCAGATCCCATCACCGATGTTATTTATCTCTGAACATTTCAGCTCCTGCCTTTCTTTACTAGGTCAGGATTTTAGCTTACTTTTGACATTGGACTACTCTGAAGCCGAAGCAAATGGACTACTGAACTGACCAACCTGAACCAAATATGTAAGCTTATTCTTAAACGCATAGCTTGATTCAGTTTCCCTAAGAACAAAGAAAAAACAAAAAACGAACAAAGAACTGCAAACAGCTATTACATGAGTTTACCACCAAGGAATTATTTTGTCTACTAACCCACGCAATTGAATTGTTTCTCAGGGGGAGGGGTGCTGATCAACAGCAGCCACCTCCAGGCCTGAGGATGAAGGAAGCCAAGAAGACAAATTCAAAAGGTTGCTGGAGAACAACCTGTATGAATGCCCAAAAACAAAACTGAAAAAGACAATAGTTGACCCTCATTGGCTTTAGAAAAACAATCTTGTCTCATCCAAAATGATTTTGTTTGCTTTAAAAGGACTTTTACTTTCTTCCCTTTTCGTCCTTTTGAATAAACATTGAAAGGTCAAAAACATACAGGTGTTGACGAACATGACAAAAGAACACGAGTTAGAGCAGACACTGAAAAATGAAGAATCACGATCAGGTCTTTTCTGCATCAAGGCCACTAAGATAAGATCACTTTAATAATCTGCAGTCTGTTGATGACTGTCAGAAGCTGTTTATTTAGTTACCAGCAGGATCTTGATAAGAGCGTGCACACACATACTTGTGTTAGCTACGTTTCAAATATGTAAACTTAAAAAGAAAATTACTAATATGAAAAAGACTGAATAATGCAGTAAAGTCCCACACAACACTGCTTTACTGAAAAACCTCTCTATTACCTAGTTAGTACCTATTCATTTTCCTCCAGACCTTCACCACTGAATACTATTTTTTTTCTTAATTTTCTTATCAAAAAAAAAAAAGTGCTGCTTTTTTGTCTTTTTTTTGACCGTGTCAAACTCCGGTTATAGGTGGTCTTTTGTATTGAATGAGTGAGAAAACCAATGTATTACTCATGTCAACTTGCTACTTCTTGTTCTGACCAGCCTTAACAGAGGTTTAGCAAAGTCCCCAGCTTTTCACTTGTGCTGGGTGTGCTTCTTTGCAGAAGCTGTGTCATTTCTTTTTTTCTTTTTTCTAACTAGCATTCTGGGCTCACTGGTCTGGTAAAAATCTGTCTGTTAGCTGCACACAGTAGGCAAGTGCAGCAGGACAAAAAGGGAATGTGATTCATCTCAGAAAGCTGCCGTACTTGTCTACGGGTCTCTTCTATCAAAATGAAATAATTATTAACAGTGCAATGAAAAAAAAAAAAAATCTCCTCTTTTTCAACCACTTGGCAAGTGAGAAAACAACCTGAGACAGTGCATTTTGGGCAGTTATGCAAGCCTGACTTGCCCTGAGATAAGGAGTAGAAGGGCTGCAAGCGAGTGGGGCCAGTTCCTCCACAATCTACCACCTTGTGTCACATGCACACAGTTCCTGTCAGTTACTACTTTAGTGGCAGATGCAGGACTGCAACCCTCCCAGTCCTAATCCAGAGCAACCTCAGAACTAAAAGATGGCCAAAAGCTATTCTATATGTGGAGCTAAATACAAGAACAAATTAGCAGAACTACACTACACAAGAGGAGGGAGGCCACACTTAGATCCAAGCTTGGGAGGCAACATTTTTATCAAAAAGCTTCCGCAAGAAGATGGTGTACTGCAGTTGTAGTTAACCTCCAGGCCAGTCATTAATCAGCATATAATGAGGAAAAAAATAAGTTTCAAAAAAAAAAAAAAAAGAGAAAAGAAAAAGAGCTCAGTGCATTTTTCTTGTACTGTCCAGTCATTCGTTTTTCAAAAATCAAATCAAATTCCCAACATCGCTCAAAGTCATGCAGATGATACTCTCAAAGGTTAGGCCCGCAGCCTAATATTCTTAGTCTGGTGCTTGACAAAGCAGAAACCAAACTATTAGTGATTTTTAAAAAGCTGTTAAACAGAGCCACACAACTCAAGTAAAGAATAAAATGTGCAAAAGGAAATCCAAAATGAGGCAGATGGACCTAATCTTTGCTCTGTTGTTGACTAACTGCTGAAAGCTCTCAAACTGTGGTTGTAACTCCTCTCTTCATCCAGTTTTTAAGGTGATTCTGCTGCAGTCTGGACATGATTAGTCCTGTCCTTTGTGTCAGGAGCCATGTCCTTATGTGCCGCAAGTGCAGAAGAATCATGGGTGAAAAGGAGCTTGGCGAAGCCTTGGTCATTCTTGGTCGTCAACACTAATCACCAGGGCCGTCGCTAGTAGTGGGGTATTTTCCATACAGACTGAGTACACGTTCATCTGTACACGTCCCACCCTCAGCTGGCTGATTCAGGAGGGAAGTGACACCCCAAACTCTGTTTCTGTTTCTCTCACTGAGGGAAGGCAGAAACAGATTTGTCCAACCCAACTCAACTGGGGGCAAGTCTTTGTTGGTTGGTTGTTGTGTTTTCTCTTGAAGCATTGCGTGAACACTTTTATCTGAGAAAAACTGAAGCTGAGCCTTGCAATCAGGTTCCTTTTGGTTCCCCAAGTCAGTCAAGGGAATTCTGGGATACGCTCAGCGTGATGGACAGGTATCAAGCCTGCGCTCCTCTGTGCGGCTGGTATGATCTGGGTTGGGATCGACCTAGAGAGGGTAAGAGAAGAAAAACATCATGGGGTTGTTCATGAAGAGCTGGTTTCTCTAATGAGAAGACAAACTGAGACATGTGTGACTCTCTGGACTTGGTGCTTACCTCAGAGTACAGAGGAGGGGGCTGGAAGCGGAACTCATGAATATAGGCAAAGAGAGGTCCATCCAGTTCCTCTCGCACTGCTGGGACATCCAGACAGCTCTGCCTTTGCTCTTCTGTCACAATTTCTGCATAGCTTGGAGGAGCTGCGTGTGAAAAAGTAACAATTCAGCTCTCTTGAAAATGAAATTTGATCAAAAAAACACATTTCAATCACGACAGAGATGCCAAATTACCTTCAGGCCTCTCTGGCAGACCCATGCCCAGCCAGCTCATGCTGCACTGACTGCTGACGCTGGAGGTCCGGGAGCCAAATGGATGGAGAGGGATGGTTCCGATGACCAGGGGCAGAGTGAGGGACAGGTTTATTGCCCCAGGTATGTCCACATATACCTGAGCACACATACCAGGATACAACAACGGTTTAGAACTTGCAAGTCATTCAGAGGAATTATAAAATCTGTTAAAGTTCAGTAATTGGGCTAATGAAAGGCTTCCAGAGATTTGCATTTAACAAAAAAGTAAATTACTTTTGGGACAAACCCATTCCATCTAGGACAATAGGAGGTAAGCAATGGCTTGACAGCACGTGGGTCAATGTCTGGAGGTCAGTTGTTTAAGTGAGGTAGAGCCCTTATCTAGTGTCTGTCTATTTGCAAGGTAGAGAAGTTCTAAGCACGCTCGTGGCAGTTGCTGCCACCGATATTCTGGGTTAATGCTCTTAGCAGCATGTGGAGATAGCACCTGGGGCAATCCAAGACCCAGATTTGCCTATGTCAACTGAATCAGCCAGGTCGTTCACTAGGAGAGATATATGCTTACTGGGAAATATTGACCCTGTACTGATAATGGTGTTGGGAATGAGAACAAGAACACATGACTGAAAGTGTAATGAAGGCAAAAACCCTCATGTCACTGTGTCAGTGATCACAGAATAAATACAGCATGGCAAACAAAAAGAAAGGTCATTCAAGCTAAATGTTTAGAAAGTGTATGTTTCAACACCAAAAGACTGTACTCACCATGAGAGAATACTCCACTCTGATAATGCTGCAGTCCAGGATGGAGGGAGAGACGGGTGGGATCTTCAGCATTTTGCCATTCCAAGTCTCTGTTTTGCCTGAGGACAGAGACTCGCCCCGTAGGTTGGCCACGAGCTGCTTGACCTCCTTCATTTTTCCTTTGGCATAGAAGGTCTGAGTCTGGTAGATGGCTGCCTTTGGCACCACCATTCGGGATGAGCAGTTCTCGATCTCGGCGAAGATCTGGATAGACTCTCCTACACAATTAAAGGGCAGAAGGAAAGTTCGGTGATGCATCTCCACAGTCACAACACCACTGACTGTATTCATAATGTGTGTGCAGTCATTAATCAGTAATCTTCAGGATGTGATAACTTCTATTAACTTGGGTTATAACTAAAGATTACTAACAGGGTTAGCAATCATTTACATAGTCTCACCTGGGGTGTATCCCTTCCTTTCGATTTTGGCACTTAGGGAAATAGGACCTGAGGTGCAGAACCAACAGCAAAGCGTCTTGTCTTTTGTGCCGGCCTGTGGTGACTGAAAAGGGGAAAAGTAGATCTCATGAAAATGCATTTTCTTCGCACAATGCCTCAGTCAAGTGGAAAGCTTATTTAAAGGCTGCTTCAGAAAAAATTACCAGTAATAATGGAGTGTTGATGTCAATGTGCTCAAAGACAGTAAATTCCTTCTTGGTCTTCATAGGTAGAAGCCATGGCCTGTGGAGTTCTGCCTTTACCCAGTAGCGCACACTGCCATGCTTCCCTTCGAAAGAGGTAGCCAGAGGTCTGAAGTAACAAGAAAATGGAGACAGGGAGAAATACAATGTTAAATGAAAAAACTGCCAAGAGCAAACATAGAGTGTTATGCAGTCAAATATTTCATCTCTGATTCAAATTTAGCCCTAGGAGGCTTACTTACGTCTGCGGAAGCTCGAGGCTGAATGCATACTCATGTCTTCCTGAATGGATAGTGGTGAGTCCTTCCTCAGAGTTGTCATCGTCTGAAAAACAAGGACAATATTCCAAACACATGTATACCATACCTGGATAAAATGCTCTACGAAGGCATCTGAAAGTCATACCAAAGAAAAAAACAAAACAAAACAAAAAACAAAAAAAGAAAAAAAAAAACACAGGGTGGGGGAGACAAAAGAGAATAACGGATTTTACTATCAATTGTGTCTGTAAGAAATTAATGTATTGAGAGACAAACAGCAGGGTAATAGCTAGAGGACCCCAAAGAAGTTGGTTGTTTGGAGGTGCCAGAAATTGAGCATGAAGGGGTTTTCCCTCTCTAGGAACAAAGACCTGCTTGTCAAAAGATCTAATTCAGGGATATGGGATGAACATATCATAAACTATCATAGAGGGGTGGACACCAAAAATAAAATCTTAGTTGATAGTGATCTTGGCTTCGAAAATCAATGATTTCTTATTTTCAAACCAGATAGTGTAAAAAAAAAAAAAAAGGGGGGGGGGGGCACTCCTCTAATGTCTAAAAAAATATTCTATCCTTTACAAAATAAAGAGTTTGCTTTGTACAGCTGGGTGGAGAGACCGGGTGTGCGGCTTCTGCCAGCTCAGCACTCCCTCCCCCTAGCAGCAGCAGCAGCCGCCGTGTGATAAACAAGTGCGGAGCTGTCAGTCAAACAGCAGACTCCAGCAGGAGGAGACCGGCCTGAACCGGTGTGAGCAGCTTCCCACAGCCGCGCTGCGCTCATTACGCATTCACTCTGCGACGCTGCAGTCACCACTACGACGATACACAAACGCGTCTCAACCACCGACAACAACCATAGGGTGCGCTTTACTATACTTATATATATATATATATATATATATATATATATATATATATATATATATATATATTATATATATTTAGTACGTTCAGTAACGTTTCTTTTGTCACAGAGCTTACTTACAACCTCTTAAGTTATCAGCTCTGTAAAAAGTCATGGCAAACTGCTGATTAAAAAAAGAAAAAAAACCCCAGAAAGAAGTAGTTTTATTAAACAAAATCTAGTGTCAGGACTAATAACAACAGTAGGACATGTTTGACTTCACAAGACATCTCCACTGAAGCTGCTGACAATAATCCTCAACAACTTCTCATCTTCCATAGAAATATACTGCAGGTACAACATCCATCACTCCTGCTACTCCTGATGCACTAAGTCTAAACTGCTGATACTTCCGTCCTCTCGTTCTGCACGTATTTTCGTAATTAAAAAGTTGTAGAATATTCTGTCACCCTGCAAGACAGTGATGTCATTGGCCACACACAGGCATCTTAACCAATCACCCATGAGAGAGTGGGGGGGGCCTGGACGTTACTCCGCCCCTTCCCGGTCCAGTTTTCTAAACAGGATTGAACCGCTTTGAACAATAGGTGGAAACTTAAGAAAAGCTTCAAAGAAACGCCCTGTACGATGCCATTAAACGATGAAATTCACATCTAGACCTGTATATTCATTTGCCCAATAATTACATTTTAACACTGTGTCTCAAAAATGAATACATTTCCTCATTTTGCTTTAGAAATATAGTGAAATACAAAGATGCCCGAGTGGCTGTCATTCATTCTGACACCTAGAGCACAAACAAGCAACGATGGAGCTGTATATAGAAAATGATACAAAGGAAAAACCAATACTTTCCGAAAAGGCGGTACCAAAATTTAAGTTATCATACTTCTAGTTGTGTTTGTTATTCTGTTATCATCCCCTGCAGCTGCATCTTTCAGCGAACCTGGTCAGCCAGCGAGAAGAGCATCACAGTTTCTACAAAACCTGAGATGGAAAAACCAAATTACGTCGTCTTACCTCTCTCATGTCCAATTAAAATGTCTTTGTGGTTTAGGTATTCCACTTCTTCTGTGTAGTTTTGCGTGTAGGCAGTGTTGGAACCAGCATTTCTCGACTCAGTCCAACGAACTTTTGCAAATCCTTTGGCGTGGATTTTGAGAGATTTCACGCGGATTTCTCCCGTGACTTCGATGATAACCCTCCCTGAGACACAGTCCCCGCTAGAGAAGACGGGAACATTGCTGTCATTTAGACAGTCATAGCTTATTGTGAAGCTCTTTACCTTTCCTAGCACCATGGCGGAAAGAGTCAGGCAACGGAGACCTTGAAACCTAAAAAAAGGAGTCTATGAAAAAATAAAGTTTTTAGACACTGATCAGTATCTCTGGCCTGCAAAAAAAAGCAGGAGGCACGATCAGTGGCTTCTTTGAGAGCAGTTCATTGAGCTATGTGAAGGCTGAGTAACAGCAATGGATGCTGTTATCATCCGCCTCTCTGCTTGATGGTCTCCAGTCACAGACAAGGAAACCCCCGGAGCTCAGCTCACTTTAAACGACGGGCTGGTTGAAAAACAACCTTCTGCGCATGCGCAAGACTTCACTGCCCCCTCCTTCCGCCTTCTGGAGCAAGGAGACTCAGTCAGATTACATTACAAGTGTGGTCAAACAGCTGAGAGACTGCACAAATAAATGTTCACTGCAGTTGATCTGGGCGAGACTTTACAGGTCATTTTTTAATGTTTGAAATATCTAATATATTGATAAGTCTCATGTATGCACGCAATAATTGCTCAATTGTGCCACGAACACAAATTCAAACTCGTGTCTTCTTTATGTGTTTTATATGCGAGCAACGATTTAAGACATCACACATTTCTTCATGTCTTTTATAGACACAGCTTTCAGTCATGTTGTGTGCACGTTCACACAATATTTTCACATATCTAGAATGATTGCAATGTCTGCGCAAATAAATTCAGCAGTGCTGCTGCATTTTGTATAATGCAGAATTGCTGGATACAATGTGTACCTGTGGTTTACTTGACAAAAGCCAAAAAAATCTGCCTACACTTTCAAATATCGGATATACTGTTTTGCAACAACATAAAAAAAATAATCCGTGCACATATGGAGGTCTGTTCTCATTGTGTTGAACTGCCAGTTTGCAGAAAAACAACTCTCTGGCTCAAAACGCCACCCTGTGGACATCATTGTTTCCTGCAGGTACTGCAGTTATCACCTGTTGAGCATCTTAAATACTCATTGCACGCAAGCGGCTGATGATGCCAAAATAAAAAAATAATTCTTGTGTAATTTATCCCGTGGCATATTGAATGATACCATTGTACTAATACAATTTTATAGTTTATTTATATGTTTGAAAAGTTATCTACGGCTGTAAATCCAATTGTTAGAAGATGATTTCCTAAGACCAGCAGTATCCGATGAAAACTGGATGGGGTTTTATTAAAACCTCGCCATTAAATTATCTTAGAGCAGAGCTTTTTTTTTTTTTTTTTATCATACTTCACGCGAGTTCCCATGCTAATGATTTTTTAAAAAAAAAAAAAAAAAAAAAAAAAAAAAAGAAAAACAAAACAGAAATAATAAAAAAATACCAGATGCTGTAACATACAATATGGTGGTATTTCATGCCACTGGCTGTTAACATAGGTAAGAATTCATTTGTTTAAAAAAGTAGCTGCTTATCTGTGCGATGATCTTACATTCGAATGCATCAACAGTTTGTCAATAACATTGAAGTCCCAGTCAGCAAGTGTGACGTTTGATGTTTTTGATGCCTTGATAGATGATGCCCTCTGGAGTATCCTTTTTGACATTACACATTTTAAATGCTAGGATTTATCTAATTTTTTTTTATCCCCAGTTTGACTTTTATTTTCACGGATTTTTTTATGTTGCATAATTATGCTTGTAAATCAAGATTCCTCTCCACTTAAACTGTGTTAATCCAGTGTATCAGTAGTTTCATTTTTAGAAAGCTCTTAATTTGAAAGCACAGCCAGGATGTTGATAAACCAAAACAAACTCCCCTCAACAGTGACGGCACTTGTAGGAAAGCAAACAGCGGTACCGAAGAACAGCTTTCCACGTCTTCTCCAATGAATCTTGTGAATTTCAGTCAGATCTTTATAGCACATCGTTTTGATTTGTAGAAGGTGAATAGAAACTACGAGTATGTTTTTAGTGGGTCTAATTTTTCTTCCTCCAAACTTATGGTCATAGTATTTGCCAAAATGTTCCCAGACCAAATATAGTGATGGTGATGAGTGATGCCTTTGTAAGTATAACGTTGAGCTTTAATAGATATTTATTAATTGGCCTCAATATCAGTGACTGTTTTTAAAATAACTAAGCAGAAGGTGAATACATGCTTGTCAGCTAAAGTTAAGTTTTTTCTTTTGTTTAAAACTTTTAGTTGGTTTGACTTGTGTGTTTGTTTAGGATGGTCGACTGTCCTTGGATCCTGGCAGCGGAGTTGTACAGCTGCCATACATAAACTACCTCAGGGAGCTCGGCTCCGTTTTCCTTAACGCTTACACCAATTCACCCATATGTTGTCCTTCAAGAGCAGGTAAATGAATTACAAACCAAAATGCACTTGGAGTCTCTCTTAAATCGTGACTGCACATCAACTCTGTTAACAGCGATGTGGAGCGGTCAGTTTGTCCACCTCACTCAGTCCTGGAACAACTACAAGTGTTTAGATGCAAATGCAACTACGTGGATGGATGTGCTGGAGAGAAATGGTTACCACACCAAGATGATGGGCAAGCTGGATTATACTTCAGGAAGTCACTCTGTCAGGTAGGACAGGTGCCATTGGAGGTGCATCTGCAAAAGCCTTCATTTACATGAGAGAACTTCATTTAATAGATTGTGATCAGGGTTACACACCCACCCATGTCCACCCATGCCTCAGAAATGGCATGAAGACACTAATAGGGAACAACAGACTGTGTGGGCAGCTTTTTCCACCTCATATTGTGAATCATTGTTTTTGGGTGCTGAACTACACATGTTTTATTTCCAGTTTCCTGTTTTTGTGCGTCTATTGCAGTAATCGTGTTGAGGCATGGACACGAGATGTTCAGTTCCTCCTGCGCCAAGAAGGCCGGCCCGTTTCCCAGCTTGTTGGGAACATGTCAACTGTAAGGATCATGAAGGAAGACTGGAAAAACACAGACAGAGCTACACAGTGGATCCATGAGAGAGCTGCATTATCACAGCAGCCTTTTTCTCTTTATCTGGGCCTTAATTTACCTCATCCCTACAAAACCGAATCTCTGGGGCCCACTGCCTGGAGGATCCACCTTCCGTACTTCACCATACTGGCTCACAAAAGTATGCTTCCTTTGTTTTGCATTATCTTTTTTGTTGCAGAATTTTGTAAAAAAAAAAACAAACAAAAAAAAAAAACAACATTATATTAAAAATCCAAATTTACATTTTTCACACATTCAGGTGTCATCTGAGCTTGTTTCAATTCCTAAATGGCTGCCCGTGGCTGCTATGCACCCTGTTGACTACTACTCCACCTTCACTAAAAACTGCAGTGATGATTTCACTGAGGAAGAAGTCAAAAGTATTCGTATCTTCTATTATGCCATGTGCGCTGAAGCAGATGCCATGCTAGGTGAAGCTGAAAGCAATTAATTCACAAGAGGCTCTTTTCATCACACCTCGATCTGATGACTGTTTTCATCAGACCTCGATCTGATGAAGATAATTTAACTTGTAACTTGCTGCTTTGGCAAGGTAATCTACTTCAGCAAATCAGAATTCAGAAAAATTGGGGATAAAAAAAATCTGCAAATCAGAAAGCACACACACCCATCAACATTTATATTGGATCGTATCATGGAGTAAGATAAATACAATTAAATTCTGTGAAAACTCAATTGTTTTTTTTTTTTCTTTATTTTTTTCCCTTGATAAAAGCTGCTTAATACTATTTGTTCTCTCTAGCATCGTTAAGAGGTGAGATGTTGTCTCTTCTGTAACTTCCACACTCTCTGTCTCACCAGGCCAAGTTATTTCAGCTCTGAGAGAGACTGGCTTGCTTAACAACACGGTTGTGATCTTTACGGCTGACCATGGAGAGCTAGCCATGGAGCACCGGCAGTTCTACAAGATGTCAATGTTTGAAGGGAGTTCCCATGTTCCCCTGCTCATTATGGGGCCTGGACTGACATCCGGCCTACAGGTCAACCAGCTCGTGTCTTTGGTTGATCTCTATCCCACTGTGCTGGGTAAGTAGGTAGACTGAACACACATTGAAAAATCTTTTCTGTTTAAAGGCAGTGTACAAACACCATAGCTAAAGGCAAGGCAAGTTTATTTATATATCATATTTTGTGTACAAGACAATTCAATTCAATCCATTACATACATTACAGGACTTACGTACATTAGAAGCATTACATAAAACATTAAGCATTAAACAAACTAATCCACGTAGGTCATTACCTGTATCATTACCAGACATGTGCTGACCTTGATGACAAGATGATAATTAATGATCATAATTGATCATTAATTATGATCAAGTGTGTTAAAGCAGGCAAAACCTGCAGGACACCGGCCCTCGAGGACCGACTTTGAAGACCTCTGACGTAGCACAACTAATCCTTGTAGGATTCTCTAGAATAGCAGCTAATCCACATAGTTTCTCTTGTACGACAGTTAATCTGCGTAGGTTCTCTAACGTGACAGCTAATCTGATAGGTTCATACTAAAAAGGTTCATATTTATACTAAATAGGTTAGACCTCACTCTGTTGTCACTCTATTGTTACTTATGTGTAACTAAAATTATTTCATGTCCAAACCTGCTACACAAACTATTTTCTGTAGCTACATTATGCCTTAACAAGTTTCCTGTGCCAGCTGTAATATAGATTAGATAAAATAACTTTACATCAACTAAGAAAACATACAAGGCGCGGGGGGATGAACTTCTGTCCCACTTCGTCCCAGCTATAGTTCGCACAGGTCTTGTGATGAGATGTTGTAGGGGGGCAGAGCATCAGTTGACATAAACATTTCAGGAGAAGTTGAGATAGCTGTCCCTCCAAGGCCGGCATAGAGGAGCCAGTTCAGTTAATGAGCAATTGTTTTGGGTCAGGCCAACTACAATAATTGATGATATTGATTTTAATATTTAAACTCTACGTAAATATTGTTGCAAATTGTTTTTGTGTTTTTCAGATATTGCTGACATTTCAGCTATCGGTAATTTAAGTGGCCATTCCCTCCTTCCTTTGATATCCAAATTTGGTAATTCTTCAAAAAAGCAACATCCAGATTGGGTGTTGAGTGAATATCATGGTTGTAATGCCAATGCCTCTACATACATGCTTAGAATTGGCCAGTGGAAGTACGTCACTTATGGAGATGGCCTCAGTGTACCCCCGCAACTTTTTGGTGAGTCCTAAAATTCAGACACAAACTCAATTACTTTAACTATACATTTGTGTAGGAAGGTGCGCCAATTAGGCCTCAGTTACCCAGTTACTCAGTTTATCTCTTCCTACTTTGCAGACCTCACAGTGGACAAGGATGAACTTCACAATGTGGTTCCTAAATTCCCAGAAGTGCACACCCATCTGGACAAGCTGTTGCGCAATATTGTAGACTATCCAAAAGTCTCTAAAAATGTTCAATCTGTACAATAAAAAATCATTTGCTGCATGGCGGTGCAGTTTAGGAGGAAACTACAGCCAAGTTATTGCTAACCTTAGGTGGCATGTGGATTGGCAAAAAGGATGCAATAGCCAATGAGAAAGCTGTAGACAGATGGCTCTCTGGCTCCTCGGGAACATTTTATGGCTATAATGAATGTTAAGCTGTCATTTTAATGAAACTGGAATAGCACAATTGTAGAACTTTTATTTGTACCTGTTATTTTACACTTTGATAGTTAAGAACAATTACAGAGCTCTGTTGGGCCATTATTTATTTTTTTCTGGTAAAACTTGTGTCTTTTTTTTAATGTTTTACATTTGCCCTTTGACAAAAACTGGCTTTTATTTGCACAGCTGACACATCTCTCACTCTAACTGAACTTATTTCTTAAGTGTTTAAAACTTCATCAGCAACCCTTTTTCAAAATGTATTTAAATTTGATAGTAATAAATATTTTGTTCTACAGTTGTTTCGTTCTCTTATAGATTGAAATGTGAATGTTGACTTTCAGTTGGGTTGTATCTGCAGACCTCAGTGGGCGAATCTACAAGTCCTTTTATTTTGAAAGTTCACAGTGTAGTTCCTTGTTTCACTTCCGTGTCAACTTGTGGACCGCTTCAACGTAAACAGTAGGTTGTGCCAACTTTTACATGATTTCTTCAAAACCTGAAGATATTACAGCTGTCTGGGTGCATTCAAACAAACTGTTTATTTCATATGAGCTAATATTTGCCTTTTTTTTCCCCCTCAAAACTAAAGTAATTTTTGACACTGACAAACTCGCGGCTAATGCTAAACCGAATATCATCCAACACAACTACCACCAGTGAACTAAAGTAAACATAAAATAATCTGTCATCTGTTCGGATAATTATAAATCTCCGCTACGATGTAGACATTACCCATGTTATTGTTATTTAATGACAGTGTGTTACTAACTCATTTATATTGAGTCTCATTGAGCTGTACATTGATTTAGCAATAGCCTGTGGCTAATAGTCATTACAGTCAATGTATTAATATATGACTTTGGGTTGTAAAGGAGTTAACGGTAAATTCTCTGTTGTGTTCGGAAGATGTCTAGTAAAGAAGTGAAAGTGGCACTGAAAAGTGCCAGGGAGGCCATAAAAAACAAAGAATTCAAAGAGGCACTAAAACACTGCAAGGTATAGTATCTCAGATTGAAATATTTATTGAAGTACACGAAGATGTTGTACAGCTGACTTTGCTCTCTTTTCGTGGTTTCAGGCTGTATTGAAACTTGAAAAGAATAATTACAATGCTTGGGTATTCATCGGTTTGGCAGCCAGTGAACTGGAGCAACCCGATCAGTCGCAGGCAGCGTATAAAAAAGCTGTGGAGGTGGAACCAGATCAGCTGCTGGCCTGGCAGGTAAGCTGCTGGTCTGTTGAGATATTTTATGTCCTACCCTAATCTTTGGATGTCCTGTGCTTAGACTAATTAATATTATTATTGCAATCTGTAGAACAATAATTGGAAAATTTAATTAGACTGGAGGTTCCTTCTCACAGATTATCTTCTTTGTGACAAGTAATGATGCTCATTGTCAGTGCTGCATACTTTTGCTATAGGGCTTATCAAATCTTTACGAAAAGACTGATCAATGGGATTTCAAAGTTGAGCTGCCTAATGTCTACCAGAAGCTTGTTGAGCTGTATGCAAGGTAAGATGAGAAACACTTTAAGGAGGAGACATTTCTGAAAATTTAGTTACAAAATATGTTGTTTTTGTTTTGATCCTTGCTGATATACCTTAATGTTTAATGTATTTTTCACTATGTTCTTCATCTACAGTTCAGATAAAAACAAATGTTATGAAGTGATCAAAAAGCTGTCAGATATTTATCAGTCTGATGGGGAATATTTGAAGGTATGAAAATTTAAATTAATATGTTCAAGTTTTTTTAATTTTCCACACATTCAATTTTAATATGTGAATGGATTTGCGGACAGCTGGCAAAGACTTGGCTGCAGCTTGTGCAGCTGAAGGAGGAAGAGGCTGTGGATAAGAAAGAGTTGGTGAAGCTGTTGCAGCAGATGACCCAGCTCCTCTCTGACTGTCTTAATGAGGAGGATCAGAACAATGAAACCCAACAGCATGTAAGGCTTTCCAAATGTGGACTTAAACTCAGCATTATCTTGTGTTTTCTCTGTGTTTGAACATTTTTGCAGCACATATAACCCTACCAATTCTAGTCTAATTTACTGTAATAGTCAAAATGTATACTAAATGTGCCTTATTTTGTGGAATTAACTACATCATGTTTTTTCTCCACTGACAAAGAATTACAATTTTTTTTTTTAAGTGTGATTTTTTTCCCTCTTTCATTCATCATCAGTTAATCACAGCCTTTGAGAAAGCCATGGTTCTCATTGAACCTATCCCAGGAGAGGAACACAGGAAGGTCTCTGCTGACTATGTCAAATGTCTCTCCAACGTAAGTGCATCTCCTCCTCTTTCAGTCTCATTTCCACAGAAGATGGAGCATTAAAATGTTTTCATTTTCATCAAAATAAGCTCCCCAACTTTTTTTTAATGTTTTTGATTGAATTTTTTTTTATGAATGACTTGTTCATTGTAAGTGTGCTCTTGCTGCAGCTGCCACATGAAGAAGCAAAAATGAAAGTGGCATGCCAGTCCATGCTGACACTCTACCCCAACCAAAGTTATCCTCTTGAGGTCCTCTGTTGCCACTACCTAAAAACAGGTAAACAGTGTTGTCTTATTTACAACTTTTACAAGGTTTTTCTAAAATGTATTTAATGATCAACGTCCACCTTCCTTTAGAAACTGTAATCCCTCAAGTCATGGGTTCACATTACTAAGAAATGAATAGTAATAAGAGGTGGCCTCTTATGAAGATGGTTCATGCGGTTAGAGGGTGTGGCCACAAAGGCGGAGTCGTAGTGGATCATATTGTCACAGAGAATGACATCAACCCGGTGGTAGAGATCTTGACTAATAAAAAAGTATGTCTGTTTCTCACAGGTGAAAAAATAAAAATAACATAGTCTTGATAAATATAAATATAAGTTACCTGGATTTTTTTGATCAGAACAGTGGGGTTATTTGCCTCACTGGGAGAATCATAGCCTGGAGAAGAGGAGTTGCTCCATGACAATCTTGGATTTTTGGGTTAATATTCTTCTGATCCCTGGGAAATGTCCTTTGTCCTGACCATTGAGAACAACCTTTGGCGTTTGCACTCAGATTGCATGATGGGAAATGAATCAGTCTTATTAAATGTGATATTTTAATTTAAAGGTAATATAGATGAGGATGCAGTTACCTGTTTCTCACGGCTCCTGGATTTGGCCCCTAACATTGGATTAGGTCACTTGGGTTTGGGTACCAAAGCGCTGCAGGAAGGGAAGTATAAAGATGCCATTAACCTCCTAGAAATGGGTAAGATTTTGCATGAAAAAATAATTACTACTTTTGATAAAATAACGATTTATATGCTTAATGCCTTTTTCTGTTGTTTAAAATGTTTGTGGTAACTGTGCTCAACGTTTCTCTTGTGTTTTATCAGGACTAAAGAAAATGAGTTCAACAACAGGATGGTATAGTTTGGCTGAGGCTCAATTTAAAATTCATCGATACTCTGATAGTGCCATATCATGCTCCCAAGGTATGTTTACGTATATATGTATTTGTACTGTGTATCACTTTGTAGGTTTGACTTCAATCACTGTTCCTGAAGGATATTGCAGCCAAACATCAACTTCAGTTCATTTAAAAAAAGGACTAACAACTTAAATGAAAAGACAGGGGTGTTGGCTTCTACCTCCAAAGGACAGTTGTAGTCTTCATTCCCAGAACTTGTAGCTAATGTCAGTCTGTTTACTCAATTAGGTTTGAATGCATGTGGTCACAAAAGCAAGGAGCTGAATGGCAAACTGCTGAGACTTAAGGTAGAAGCCCTAGTGAGAAGTGGAGGAGTGAAGCCTGCAGATGAGGCTTTTGAGACATTTTCCCAGGTAACTAATGAATGTTCTGTTTATTCATTATGTGTAGATTAGTGTCATTTTTAATTTTCTTTTTGATAAAAAAAACATTAAAGTGGCAAAAGGTTGCGTTACTGTTTACATTATAGAGTAAACCCTCTTTGCATTATACAATAGCCATAAAAAAAAAACAAAAGAAAAAACACCATCAACACTTAGATTGGTAAAGATAAGGCCTGCTTCCACAGTGTTTTACACAAGCTTGATTTGCAACATAAAAAAAAGGTACATCCACGGTTTGGTAACCAGAGATGAAAACACTTTTTCACTATGTTGACTTTCATATCAAGTTTCTTTAAATGCTGTCTCCACTGACAAGTAATTGTGTAAAATCATAGTTATGTGATACAATCTCAATATATTTTCCTTAAATACAAGCCAAATCATTTCTGCCAATGGTTTCCTCATAGACTACATTAATTCAATTTTACTTAATTAATAAACCTCAGGGGAAGTCCCTTTTCTTGCAGCACTTTCTTCTGCTTCCTCCCTTCATCCTGTTGCCATTCCTTTCTGGACTGTTTTTTTCATGATCAATTTTATTGAGTTATTTACCCATTTAGAAATTTATGACAAATTTAGTTTACCTTGTCAGTTAATGTGTATTTCTTCTGTTCTGTTTCTAAATTATCATTTTCTTCTTTAAATTTCCAATGTTGTGAGTAGTTGCTAAGGTCAAAAGAAGATGGAAAGCAATCCACTCTTTGGAACAGGGATGCCAATAGTAAAACTTTTGGAAACAGTGGGAGCAGTTCATTCATCTATTTACTGCATCTCCTAAATAGTCAGTTAAATGTGCTGGCTCTATGAAAAAATTACATATTATAGATATTGATATAGTTGTGTATATATAACATAGCAGAATATAAAAAATAAATTTCACTTTTCTTGTTTGGTTTTGTTTTCTTAAAGATTTCAGAAGGTGAAAAAGACCCAGTGCTATTAGCCCTGAAAGGACGTGCGTACCTTAACAAAGGACAGACGGATCAAGCATTCCAGGTTAAATACAATTACCTATTGAATTCTACAAATGAAAATGTTTTTCATTTTGTTTATCCATTTTTTAAACATTAGCTATGTGAAATGCAATGTTTATTTTAGTAAATGCTTGAAAGCCTACTAAGCTTATGATTATAGAATGAAGTATACATTTATCTTGTGTTAAAGATGAATTATGCTTTTTGTAGGTATCATCAGATTTAGTGGCCTCTGACCCAAATCTGGCCCAGGGATTGGCACTAAGAGGACTGGTATATCTAGCTAAAGGCCAGCAGCAGCTAGCAGAAGAGAGGTATAAAGAAAAACAAAAACACTTTTTTAAAATATATGCTTGTTTTTTTACATTGTACATTCCACTCGATTGAACGAAACAGTCCATTTTCGTACAACAAAATAATTAATTTACTTAGTCATTTCTTCTATTCTGAAGTTTCTTAAAGGCTGTAAACCTAAGCCCAGACTGTGGAGAGTATTATTTCTTGCTTGGACAACTCTACTGGGAAATGGGAGCAGAGACCCGTAAAGACCGTAGCAAAGCCCATACACACTTTTTAAAGGTTTGTATGGTAATGCTTGAAAATTTGGCCTCTAATGGTTACATGCTATGTTTTTAGACAAATCAAAACATCACCTTGTGTGGTTGATGTACAATAATTAACATTGACCTTCAAATAATGTTAAAGAAACCTCACAATAGGGCTGCACGATTATGGAAAAAATGATAATCACGATTATTTGGATCAAAATCACAATTGCGATTATTAATCAAGATTATTCAACAATAAAAAATATTTTTTGTTCAGAAAGTTATTCAAAATCACGATATGAAATGTAACCAAGAAAGTATTGCATAAGGGATGGACAAATTATATAAAAGGCAATAGCATGAAACCTAGGTGGTCCTAGAGATTTTTGGCCATAAACACCAGCCTGTAAACATGTCTTAGCTTCAAGAACGCCCAAAGGCAGGTCGTCACTACATTGTCCCCTACACTACATTGTACATGGTCACGATTAATCACGATTTTCAAAATTTTAATCGTGGCAACCAAAAATCACGATTTCGATTATTTTTCGATTAATTGTGCAGCCCTACCTCACAATGTATTGTTTAATCTCAGTGACATCTTTATTAGAACTTCATTCTGTTTATTTCAGGCTGCAAAGTTAGATCCACACCTTGGTTGTGCATTTCGTTACCTTGGGCATTATTACCGTGAGGTCACAAATGATAATGGTCGTGCACATGGCTGCTATAAGAAGGCCTTCCAGCTGGACAGTGATGATGCTGAGTCTGGAGCTGCTTCAGTTGACCTCAGTATGGGACAAGGAGATATGGTGAGCGATATCTGTGAGGGAATGTGTTGTTGGTACTTTGTAACATATCTACACAAGTGCCTCTCTTTTGCCTTGAATCTCCCATGCTTCTCTTCCCTCTCACTTTTTTTTTAACACCCACTCTTCCTTTCCCTTAAACAACACAGGACACTGCCCTAACAATTCTTCAGTCAGTGATAGATAAAGCCAGTCCAGGCTCAGCTAAATGGGCCTGGATGAGACGAAGGCCTGTTCTACCTTAAAGTTGGAGAACATCAAAAGGCCATCGCTGAGTAAGAACTTTAAATTTTGAGAAATTTATTAGTCTATATATCTTACAGTAAGGGCATAAGCGTTATTGATCATTTTTGTTTATAGCTTGCAGGCTGCCTTGAGAGCAGACCCTGAAGACTGGGTGTGTTGGGAGTGTTTAGGCGAGGCCTACCTAAACCGGCGGAGTTTTACAGCAGCTCTGAAAGCCTTTGGAAAGGCCCATCAGCTTCAGCCCTCTTCCATCTACAGTGTCTACCAAGCAGCTGCTATAAAACAGACTCTGGGCAAGTTCAAAGAGGCAGTTGCAGAGTACTTGCAGATCACAGCGCAGCAGGACTATGTTCCTGCTCTTAAAGGTAGGTGTTTGATTCAGTGTACCTTTTAATGTGCATCTCATCTGATATAGTGCTGAAGAATTTCTAACACATTTCAGGTAGCTAATCCATTCAACCGTAGACATTTAATATGGTTTTTGTGATGTGTTTTTAAGGCCTTGGAGAGTGCCAGCTGTCTCTGGCAAAATGTTTACAGGAGGACTGCAGAGATGGCGGAGCCATTGATCTCATTCAGCAGGCGATACAAAACCTATTCAGGCAATAACTGCACATTTATTTAACTTGTAAATCTTTGAAAATAGATGAGGTTTCATTCTAATACTGCTTTCAAGTTTCATCCGGCCCATTCTTTTACACTTCTGTACTCTTCAGAGCTGTCCAGCTGCGACCGGACCTGTCTTGCTTGTGGAAGCTGCTGGGAGATGCCTGTACTGCAGTTAGCACTGTTTCACCAAACAGAGCCCAGGTTCTGGTGCCAACCTTACTGGCTGGATTAGACACCAACACACAGGGTCACTTTCTCAACAAGGCTCAGACACTCAAAGTTGGTGAGAGGTATGACTGGCAATAGCATATACCATTGGTACTCTGCAATGTCATACATTTTCAATGAATGTATTCTAACAAAGTTGAAATTGAATAATGTGTATGTAGTCACATAATAGTGCGGTCCTTAGGTACCATATACCAAAACTGTAGCAATCAAATAATGCACATTAAGGGCATGTTTTTCTGGTAAAGGTGCTATGCCCGTGCTTTGAAGCTGATGCCTGAGGTCTCAAGCCTTTGGTATGACCTAGGCCTCAACTATTACCACCAGACGACAAGCCTGTCTTGTCCTACAGAAGAAAACCAGAACTCACCATCTTTGGACCTAGAAAAGGCCCAGCAGGTAATGTAAAGAATCCTACACAACAGTTTCACTTTTTTGTTACCAGAATAGTCTTTTAAGATTTTCTTTCTCTTTCCAGTGTTTGAAAAAGGCAGTCATGATGGACAGTGAGAACCATAGCTACTGGAATGCCCTTGGTGTGATTTCAATGAACAAAGGTAACAACGTGCATGCAAGTATAATAGAGTGGTAATGTTTTCAGAGCAAAAAACCTTATATTTTGTCCTAGATCTTTTGCCTTGCCCTTAAAAATCAATCAGCACTTGTCCACTGTCATGAAAAGAGTTAAGACTCAGAAAAATGTTCCATGCAGATAATTTTACTGTAGCAACTGCAAATATACATTTACTGTTGCATTAGCTTCAGTTGGACAAGAGACTTAGTCATGATACTTTTCTCCTAATATAATGGTATTAGAAATATACATAACTACAGTGCTTATAATTGACTTTTGTCAGAAAACAACTGACACTTTGTCTTTTTCCCATCAGATCTAGAGGATTATGCTCTGGCTCAGCATTGCTTCATCAAGTCCATTCAAGTTGAGCCGAATGTAAGTACTGCACATTTGTATGTGTGATGAAGGATTTACTACGAAGCACTCTAAAGTTTTCATGTGATTTTTAAATGTATAAATACAGAATGTTGTTGCCTGGACAAACCTTGGTTCCCTGTATTTGAAGAAGGACAATATTGAGGTATGTCTGCAATTCCTTTCTTTATATACTATTCTTATATTTCATTTTTGCTTTCATCATAGCCTGTTGGTATTTTAAATATTAAAATGTGGATTTCTTATGTTAGCTTGCACATGAGGCCTTTAAGATTGCTCAGTCCCTGGAGCCACTATATGTCAACTGCTGGATTGGACAGGTACTTTTCAGTATTTTAATGATTTCATTAAACAATGCAATAAGCAATGTAGTATGTCACTTTATTGCCACAGCGTTAAAGAAATGTCATCTTGGCAAAAATTTGCTTTGCCTGGGCTTGGTCTTTCATAAGCACAAACAATATTTAGATGTGTGACCCATAAATGTGTACATTTATGCCTTGACATTCAAAACAATTAAACTGAGAAAGTGTCCAATCAGTATTTTTATTTTTTCAGTTTATTAGTTCAGTGGTGAGGAATGTGACAGTGTGTGGTTGTAGGGGCTGTTAACTGTGATTAAAGAGAGTACTGGTTTATCTGTGTGCCTTTTTGACTTCTGCCTTTATCTGTTTTAATTATAGTTTAATGTTTTGTCATCCCACCAGGCGCTGATAGCAGAACGCGTGGGAAGCTATGACACCATGGATCTTTTCAGGCACACCACTGAACTCAGTACACATGTGTGTGACATCCTCAAACCATTCCTATTGTAATACCCACTCTTTTGCTTGATAATAACAGTCTTTGCTTCACCTTTCTTACTGCACACAATTTACAACTCGAAGCTTTTTTGCTCCTACCAGCAAGGAATTAGCAGCAAGGAATTAGTAAGGAATTAGCAATGATGCCCTGAGGTTGAAGATGACTTGTTTTCCTCATTACCTCGTTTTTATTTCCTGCCTGTCTCTCAGTTGTCTCCAAAAGGTTTCTAATATTGTTTTTCTCCCAGATGGAGGGAGTGAAAGGTTATGCCTTTTGGGTTTGTTCCACCCTGTTGGATAAGAGCAACAGACACACTGAACTTTACCGCTACAACATTGTACAGATGAATGCCATCTCTGCTGCTCATGTGGCACTTAGCAAGTATACAGGTACACCATCCATTAATGTGCTGATGTTCACTAAAGACTGCAGATGTGTTGGTTTTTCTTTGGGTCTTCTGATGAGACTGATACTGTGTATTGTGACTTGCATCCATCTCAGAGAGAATCCAGTCTGACCCTGATGCCTTCATTATGCTGGGCTACCTTAATGAGCATCTGCAGCTGAATAGGCAGGCCTTACAGGCATACCAAAGGTATCAAATATACTGACTGACTCTGCTGACAGAATGATGAGACAGCAATTGAAGACATTAATGTAAAATAAACAGAATTTCACACATTCTGGTAAACATTTCACCATTCTTAATCTTAAATGTGTCCTCAGAGCGGTTGAACTACTTCGGTCCATGTCCTCTTCAGAAAAGCTGGCCTTTTCTCTTGGCAGCTACGGCCGTGCTTTATGGTAACATCTTTGTTGTCTTGATGCACTTGAACCATCTTTGAATATACTTGCCACATACCCAAATGTTCACTTGTTAAATGTCCCATTTTGCCATTTCCAGCAAGTCAGGCCAATGGGAGGAGGCAGTACATATTTATAATTCCACTCCACTGCAGGAGCTCAGTGACCTGGTTGGGCTCGCTCTGGCTTACTGCAGGGCAGGGCTCTTCCCTGAAAGCTTCAGTGGTAAGGGATGGGGGAGAACAGAAAATGTATTTGTGTTTACATGGCAGAGTGAATATATCAATGTGGTTTTTTGTGTTTGTGTGCAGCCTATGAGCGTGCCTTGGCTGTGGTTTCCAGTGAAAAGGAGAAGGCTTATATACTGACTGCTCTGGCTCTGCTGCAGCACAGGCAGGGCAACGTAGACCCAGCCAAGACTCTGCTCTTTAAATGGTGAGTCCCCATGTTAGGTTTGTATGATTTAAACCCACTTGATTTACTAATATGAAATATTACTCAACTTAATCAACATGGGTTTTCCTTAGCACTTGTTATTTATTCTTATAGTTTATGCCACAGTTGATGCTTATTGCAAATATATTTTTGTTTTTATTGTTATTTGATCAGAGTTATTGTGTGTGGTTTTTTTTTTTTTTTTATAAAAGAGGTAATCAATACTTGAAAGTTAAGAGATCACCATTTGGAAGCCTGAAGATATTACCATGACTAACACAGATGGACTTCAGTCATTTTTCCTGATATTATGGCTGATAATGGTTCTAAACTCAATGAAATATGAAGGTCTAGGTTAAATGTATTGATGAAACATTTTGAGGGGAATTTAGAAACCAACAGCATAGCCAGATCGTGAAATGAATTTCAACTAACCTTTTCTGCAGCCGACACGTCCTGTCGACCTACGGTAGCCCAGGTGCTTCACCCAGCTGCACACAAATTGATTGTTAGCATCTAGAGACTTGTAGGTCTTCAGTCCCTCCAAAGTTTACTCACTTTTGTCATGAAAAATATAACTGTAGATGTCAGATTATGACATGTCATGTAAATCCTTCGGATCGTTTGTACAATCCTTTTTAGCCATTTGCACCGGTGGATTCCACCATTGCTGCTATTTTCTTGCATCACGAGATTAAGATTTGACATCAATCGTTTCCACATTTTTCCACTTTTTTCCTTTTGCCTTCAGTTGTGGTTTTGGTATTATTATCTGATGATCTTCGTCTATTTCTGAGACTAATGTTAGTAACTTGTGAACACACAACTGCACTAGAATGAACGAAGAACCAACGTGGTACTGGGAAGCTTGCCATACAAAATGGTGATGCTGGGTCAAAATACCCATATGTGTGACGTCAAGACTCTATACAGTCTTGACTCTCCTAACCAGGTGGTTTCACAACCATTCACACCTTGAATGTGACTAAAACATCTCACATGTTGATAGACCATTAACTTTGGACTATGACAGTAAAGACCCCAGACATGTTGAGGCATTAAGCCACACGTGACTTCAAAGCGTCACAGAGTTTGAATGTCCCAATAACATTTTGTAAGCCTGAAAGTCCCCACAAGTTGTTAGAACTGAACAGGCCTTTCAGATAAAAGGTGAACCATTTTCAAGAACCAAGAAAATTCATCCAGTCCAGTCCGAAATCCAGTCCTCTTCTATTTGAGCACTTGTAATTGCTATGAGCCTGCAGTCAATGAAGTCTTTCAGTTTTTTGACTGTTAACAAATTATTAAACTTGGAATGACCACAAACTTCTTGAATGCTGTAGGATTTTTCCTGTGCCAGTGCTTGATGAAAGAGTCATTCAGAAACTTGCAGGTTTGGGAATTGATTTTGGCTGTTAATAACTTGCTTCCTGCATGTGCTTTTTTTTTTTTTTTTACAAGTTTTTGACATTTATTTTTCACTTTTTTTCCTTTGCTGTTTTATGAAAAGTGTATACTTGACAGCATGTTTTGGCCCTTGTCAGTAATTGAACTATATCAGAAGTATTGCGTCAGAAAAGCAGCCAATTTAAGTAACTTGTGTGTTAACACTGTATGGTAACATCCTACATTTAAAAGAATGCTTTTGACAGAAAATTGTCACGCCTCAGTGGCTAAATTTTTCTTAACACCATGTAATTGTCAGAAGGAAAATCTTTTAAAAAAAAAAATAATGATAATGTAGCAATAATAATTAATTTTTTTTTTTTAAAATCAATTTTGTATAATGATAATATCAACCAAGTGTATATGTCTGATCTCTGTGTCCATAGCTCGATGTTGAAGGAGCCAGTTTCAGAGTCTCTTCTGTGTTTATGCGCTCTGGGATTGGTCCATGGTGATGCTACTCTAGCCGCCGCTGCCCTCACTGAACTTCTAAAGAAAGGTTCAGCTTCAGACAGTGTTGTCGAACAACGATGTCTACTCACCTGCACCTTGCTAGCTCTGCAAGGAAATTACAGTGCAGTACAAAGAGAAGCCTCCAGAGCTGTTCACAGGTATATTGATAGTATGATTTGATGTAATACAGCTTAATTTGATTGCAGAACAGACAAGATTAGAATAACAGATTTTTGCAAATTATTGCTTTGTATATTATACAGGATTGTAAAAATGCGAAAAGAATGCATGATAGCTGGGCACAAATGCACAAATGCCAGCTATCATCTATCATTTCAATCATTTATTAGTTTTGCTTTATTATTATTATTATTATTATTATTATTATTATTATTATTATTATTATTATTATTATTATTATTATTATTATTATTATTATTATAACAAGGGGACCAGTTTATAGACCAAATAATTTAATATATGTAATATAAGAAAATCTATCTATATTTTACTTTTTTTTAAATGCTGTTGACAGAAATCCTGGAAACCCATCCTTCTGGGTCCTTCTGTCCAGAGTGGTACCGCAGTACTACCCTAGAAAATCAAATGTAAGTCATGGAGAAACATTACATACATCCCAAACACAAACCAATAAAAGGCTAGAAAACAAAAAAATGTAGAATGGATTTTCTGTAACTGCTGGACATTTGTGATCTTTGATTTACATATTATTTTTATATTGCAGGGTGGTGCAGTAGCTGGTCATGTTGCTTGTCTCTCCAGTATGACACAAGGAAAGGTAGAATTTTATTTAACAGTATCTCTTATGTAACATTAAGCCCATATTATCTCTGTAAATTATTCTGAAACTGGGACCAATTGTTGTATATTAAACTCAATAAATTTACTTTGTGTGTCTGCAGAGGGCATTGCTGTACAGCGGAATAAACCAGCTGGCCAGTGGGAGACACTCTGGAGAGGACAGTCACAGGAATGCACTGAAGACGATGCAGAGAGCTGTGCTGCTCTGTCCTGGTAGACAAACACAGACATATACACGCCACACTGAAATTGTAGGCTTCAGTATCTGAAAATTCGTTTTTGAAAATAAGCTGCTAGGCAACACAGAGCACTTCTTTATATAAATTCTTGTATTTTGGCTGACATGTCAATGAGAACATGGTTATGTGTTTTGCACACATGTGGATATCTGACTCTCGAATTCACTATTTACTTTAGATGATCCAGCAACATGGGCAGGGTTAATGGCTGCCTGTCACACCGAGAATACTTCCTGCTATCTGTCTGGCTCTGCTCCCTCCAGACAGTCACTTGATCACATCCTCATGTCAGTGGTGTCTGAGAAAGGTGCGTTCAGTGGTGGGTTATTACTGTGTTTATTATTTCTTTGTGTTCACATGAAACCTGACACTTTGTGTTTATTAGTGCGTAATGTAGAGGAGATAGAGCGCCCTCTAGCTCAGTCTCTGGAGGGCTGGGTTCTACAACAGGCTGTGACTGGTCTCATGCTTGAAGGGCAGCTGGAGCAGGCAGAGGCCCTCTGCACACAGGTGGAATATAAAATGGTTTTTTTTTCTTAAACATTATCATTTAACTCCAGAAAATTATCATTTTCATTTAACTCCAGAAAACTCCAGAAAAAACAATCTAATTAAACCATAATGCTGGGGTTCCCCTGTATTGTTTGCACCAGGTTCTGACTGTGTCCCCTGAACACCCAGCAGTGATGCTTTCACTGAGACAGGTGCAGTGTCAGCGCCTCCTCATGGCTAGTGGTGGTACTGTCCTCCCAGACTCTGTACTGGAGCAACTCAGCAAAGCTGTGATGAACCCCACCAACCTTGGGGCGTGGCACGTGAGTAAATACAGCATTATTTTAATGCTGCTGGGCTGTCTTCTTTCGTCTTCTATTGCAGTGGTAGGCCAGTGATCTACATTTCATTATTTTAATGGCTCAAATTTTATTCATTAAAAATAACTGTAACAAATTAAACTTTTACCATGTGCAAAAACAATCAGTTCAATGAAAACTATTGACCCTCTCAATACTGTGCCAGTCTTGAGAGGGTCACTTGTTTCAATATTAAGGTCCTGTTGTATTATGTTTTCTTCTCATTGCTACCATTTTAGGTAGATTGATAAATGTGGCCATATTATATAGTTTAATACAAATAGGAATATTACACTTTGATATAGTTCTATAATCTGGAAGTATAGTGTTTAATGTAACAGTAGCTTTTCTTTTCCATATATTTTTTTTGTATTTTTCTCTCAGTGAATGATATTATTTTTTCTTCAGATAATCTTGGCTTGTCCTTTCACACTCTTTCTCCATTTCACTTAGTGGCTGGCTGAGGTGTATCGTAGCCAAGGCCTGCTGGTTCAAGCAGTAATGGCATACAGACAGAGTCTACAGCTGGCCTCACAGCTCGGTGTGCACAGCTGCCAAGTGGCCAGCCTACTCCGGCTTGCACTACTAGCTCTGGTCCTTGTATGGTGAGTTCCTCCATAGGATACACCAAAATATTTATTTTAACATCATAAAGTACAGCTCCAAAAGCAAAACATCAGTACTACTGTGCCTACAAATAGAGTCATTTTGGCAGGATGTGATATGAAAGCAAATTCAAATTTTCCTTTTACCCCAAAGGTTTTGCTTTAGTAATATGAATTAATTGTGCATTTTTAATTAGTTTAAAAGTTGCTTATTATTTTACACAGACACACATAAAGCCAGAGGCAGCACCTTTATGTATCCACAGTAAGTGGGCAGAAGCATAGTAGAGGAGATGAAAGATGAATGAATATCCATCTATGAATCATAGGACCAACAGGCAAGGCCAGGTGGAAATACAAACAAGACAATAAGCTTCTTTTGTAAATTTACTGGGGTGCAATATGATCTTTTGTCCTTACAGGACATGAAATTCCTGATTTATCTTTTAATGTTAAAGGGGTTTTTTTTCCTTCCATTTCTAATTCTGTGAATGTGTTATCTGTGAATATTATCTAGTTTTGATACAGCCACTGGTCCTTTAGAGACTATGACACACTACAGTGCATAAAAACAGTATGATTTGGTGTATCCTTTGATTTTTCTAAACCTGTTCTATTCTGAGCTCTGTATGATCTGATTTCTAAGGTGGGTGTCCCAGGAAACGACTGGAAGGACCTGGTGACTGAAGCCACGACTGAGGTACTGAAGTTGGGTTCATCCCCTATGGCCCTGCTTTTCCAGGCCCTCCTCCAGTATGTGACCAAGATGACTGCCAGGTCAGTGCCTCCCAGGAGCTCTTTTCTATTGACGTGTCGTTTATCATCTAAAGAGATTTGAATGAATCATAAATTTCTAAAACATTGAAATTATGCCTTTTTCTATAATTTTGAGGTGTCAAGTCTTTGGGAACTGAATATCAATCAGCAGAGCTTTCCCACCTTGACATAATGACATGCTTTCACCACTTTTTCCTTAATTCTGCCGGAGTGCTTATTAAGGGAGCATTTATAATGATGAAGTGAAATTCCTTGAGAGTTGCACAAACTTCTTTGCCTAGTATGACAAATTGTCATTTATGGACACAGACAAGGATATTGTAATTTCAGGTGACTATTTATGTCAGCTACGGCTGGATGACAACAATACCAAGCACCAAAGTCTTTGTTTCTAGGAGCAATTTGTAAACACATACACACCAGACCAGCCAGTATAATTATATACAGCTAATGCTGATGTTTTGTCCACATCTGTCTTCAACAGAGAAACAAGGCGTTTTCTGGAGAGGCTGGTTTACGTTTCATCTCAAGACTTCCCAGTGACAGTAGTGCAGGTGGCCAGTTGGTACCTCCTCAGACACTTGCATGCCAAAAACGATGAGGAGCTCATCAATGTGAGTTTTCAGCTGCTCAATACCTTCTACTGGCAGCAAGTAGAACATTATTGCAAGGAAGTATCTGTTAAAAGGGCCAGTTTCCAATTCTAACTTGTGGAAACATCTGTAACATTTTCATAGTCAGACTATGTTGTTATGGTGTTATTTTTGCATTGGTTGTTACCACTGCGTCGATAGTGAACATATTGTCTCATCTCTGTCCAGGTCCTCTTGCAACAAGTCAAAATGAATGGAGACCTCAGACTGCTGGAGTTTCATTCACTGCTTACTTCATCTTCATCCTGAATGTTGCAATCATATTACTATTCTTCTCCTACATTATGAATTTAATATGATGTAGCTACGCAGATTTAACCACATCCAAAGCAATGCAACCAGCCACATATGAAATATAAAATAAGTTGGTGCCTTTTGGGTCTAATATCAAAATTATGATTTTTGTTGGCTTTGCATGATTATTTCTGTAACTTCACATTGTATTCAAAAAATAACTGTCCAGTTCATTTACAACATTATGAAATGAAAATGAAAATGAAATGAAAAATACTTTATTAATCCCAGAAGGGAAATTCAACATTGTAGTAAGGTTTTTTTTTTTTCCAACAATAAATAAATGACAGCAATAATTATATTGAATTAATAAGTAGGATGTCTTGTTGTGGAGGCTGATGGCTGCTGGCAGGAATGATCTTCTGTATCTTTCTGTCTTGCAACGGACTTGAAGAAGCCTCTCGCTGAACACTGTTGTTTGATCACTGTGTCGTGGAGAGGGAGTGAAGAGTCCTCCATCATCTTCATCAGCTTGTGCAGCATTCTTTTTTGTACAATCAGCTCCAGCGGCTCCAGAGTTACACCCAGCACAGATCCAGCTTTCCTGATCAGTTTGTTGATTCTCTTCAGGTCTCTGGTTCTGATGCTGATGCCCCAGCAGATGGCTGCAAAGCTGATTGCACTTTCAACAACAGACCTATAGAAGATGTACAACATCTTGGTGCAGACATTAAAAGATCTCAGCTTTCTTAAAAAGTAGAGTCTACTCTGCCCTTTCTTGTAGATGTATTCTGTGTTGCATTTCCACTCCAGTCTGTTGTCAAGCTGAACTCCAAGATACTTGTATTCCTCCACCACCTCCACCTCCTTTCCCAGGATAGAAACACTGCTGTGTTGATTCTTGCTCCTCCTGAAGTCGACAATCATCTCCTTAGTTTTGCTGGTATTTAATACGAGATGATTGTTACTACACCATTTCACAAACTGACAGACCAGTTCTCTGTATTTGGCTTCTTGTCCGTTGCTGATACAACCAACAACTGCAGAGTCATCAGAGTATTTCTGCAGATGAAAGGACTCAGAGTTGTACTGGAAGTCAGAGGTGTAGAGCGTGAAGAGAAATGGTGAGAGAACAGTTCCTTGTGGTGCTCCAATGCTGCTGACCTCCATCTCAGACACACAACCTTTCAGTCTCACAAACTGTTGTCTGTTTGTGAGGTCGTCATAAATCCAGGAGGTTGTGGAGGAATCCACCTGTAACTTATGGAGCTTCTCACATTACAACGCAGGCTGAATTGTATTAAAAGCACTTGAGAAATCAAAGAACATGACCCTCAAAGTGCTGCCTGATTGGTCCAGATGAGAGTGGGCTCTGTGAAGCAGGTAGATGATGGCGTCTTCAACCCCAAGCCCATTACGATATGCAAACTGTAATGGGTCCTGAAAGGTGCTGACCTGCTTGTTGAGGTGAGCCAGTAAGAGTCTCTCCAGGACTTTCATGATGTGAGACGTCAGGGAAAGTCCTGGAGAGACTCTTAGTGGCCAACCTCAACAAGCAGGTCAGCACCTTTATATATTTTAAAGTGTAATAATGAAACACATTCAGGCTGAAATAAAGACATCTTGCTGTGTACATAAAGATTTTTATCTTGATTGCAAATGGCCATAACGCACAGTAATGTGAAAATATAACTATAAATTAGAACATGAGAGTGAACTTAAACATTTCAGTTCATATATAGTTCTTTAGAAAATATAGAGGCACTTTCAAAACAGTAACTATTTCAACAGTATAAAAATTACATTTGTGGAAGACTATTATGGGTCTTTTCAAAGTATGATTCCAACCTGAGATAAGCATTTAATTTTTTTAATTTATCATCATCTTTAGTTATCCCTTTTACTTTGGTCACATGGAAGTGGATCTCACTCCCAACTGTACACAACCCTCCTAAATGCTTGCTGAGCAAATATGCTTGGTCATGAGCGTGCAGATGTTTTGCCCACATCCCCAACACTGTTGCTTGTTGTGTGGAGAACTCTGCTGCTGCTTTCGCTTGCAGAGTGAACACACATCCACAGCAAAACCACCAGATGATGCTGCAGCCCAATCTCCACTGGGATTTCTAAGACTATTACCAACAAGCTGTTTAAGCTCCGTCTCTATAATGTCTGGGGCTTTTGCAATGCCCACAACTTTCACTCTTTTTGGGTCAAACACACAATCCTCTTCAAGGCCACTGGGCACAGCTTTCATACCACAGTTGGGAGGTACCCAAGCGGTGTGGTAGCCTTGCGTGCTCCAGGTGTACTGCATAGGATGATTGTCCTTGTCTATACGTTTGACTCGGCCAACACGCACATCCAATTCAAGCACCACACGATCTGAAGAGTTGCTGTTCAGCGGATAACGTTCAGCTTTTTTCCTGTCACGGCTTACATACACGCCTTTTCCCAGCATGCCAGACGCTGACTGCTGAAAGCCATTGGCAATGATTAGACGTGCGTTGGCAATGCTGGTGCCGTGGTACATTTTGTAGACACCCAGATCTTTGGGCACCTGGGACACCTCCAGCTCCACCCGGGGAGAGTCGTCATCGTAGGCTACCTCCCAGCCGTAGAAGGGCAGTGACATCCCGCTGCAGTACAGGATTTCGCAGGTGCTATGCAGACCAGATGTTCTGGAAAGAATCATCATCATTAAAAAGGACAATGGCATGGTAAAATTTAAAGTCTTAGATCATTACCTACCATGGGCGAGGCTAGCCCTTTTTTAGGGGTGCTTCAGCACCCCTAAATTGAAATTCAGCACCCCAAAAACCTGGAGTAAGAAATGTTGTTATTCTAAAATTTTAGTTCGCATTTGACAGGCTTAGATAATGTCCAAAACTTAATCCATAGTTTTCTTCTCACTAACTACTTGTGGGTTGTGGTGGGGCTCATTGGGTGCTCAGCACCCCTAAAGCTCTGGCCCTAGAATCGCCCCTGTTACCTACCAACAAGTCACAAGTACCCCTTTCAGTTTCACAATCTGTATGTGAATGCTAATCGTTAATTATCAAAGACTAAACCCCAAAACTGACGTAATAGTTATTTTAGCTAACTTAGCGTTAGCCTGGTTTTACCACAATAAACCGAGTAAACGGCGTACTGACTGATATTCGCTGTCAGAAGAAGTTCTATATTCAGTTTATAAACATTTATTTGTGACTTTGACTACACCTTTGACTACACTTTTCAATATAATATGTAATATTTATTAGCCAACTTAACTATTAAACTCACCGTGATAGAAGAATGTACAGTTTTCCAGTGGCACAATACTGTTTCTCTTTCGATTTACTAGCACTCCAAGGCCGGTTAGCTCAGTTGGTTAGAGCGTGGTGCTAATAACGCCAAGGTCGCGGGTTCGATCCCCGTACGGGCCACGTTTTCATTTATTTCAGAACGGTACACACCCTTCTTTTGATTATTTCATTATTATATTCAAGTGTATGTGTATGTTATAATTAGTTTTAAGCATTACCTTAAATATAGACACCCTCTCCTCTTTTCAGGTTAGGATGAAAATGTTCCTTTGTGAGAACTCTGTTGCTGAAAGATATTCTCATTGATGACATCTGTGTGTGTGTCTGTGTGTGGGGGGGTTATCATGTGTATTTTTTTTCCTCTACACTGTCCATGTACTTGCTCAGGCTGGAGGAAGGCACCAAAGATTACCAAAGAACTTAGTTGTAATGAATTTAATTATGAATTACAATTAACTGAACTGTGAATTTGAATTAACCTAATTATTAATTTGATCATGATTTGGATTACGAATTGGATTATGAATTTGAATTAAATGCATTTGCATGAATCACAGTGAATTTTTTTAGAACTGGAATACAATTTGGATTTAATTGTGTTATATTTAACTTCTTAAACTGAGGATGCATTTGTTTAAAGAGCCTTTGTTGTAAATTGGCACTATAGCAAGAGATTTGAATTTTAACACAACCGATTCTTAGCTGTGGGAGCCTGTACAATATTTAGTCCTGAAGGACTGAAGGCAATATGTCCACTGAAGTAAGCACATTTAATATTCCATCCCTTCCCGTTTTTCCTTAGCTGGACTTAAATCTGCAGCGACCCTGTGTTTCCCTTAGTAGCCCACAGATAGTCAATCACTGCAATGAACAGCTGACAATTTTGTAATCAACTTCTGAAAGTAAACATGCCAACTACATATGGAACTTTGGATGAAATCTTATTAAGTTGGAGATCCTTGATGATAAACTTTATTGATATTGACATTTGCTACATGATTTTGTTTTTAGGAAAACTATATTTCATTTCTTTTTTTATGCACACAATCTTAAAAAAAAACAAAAAACATAATCATCAGAGTTGCACTTCATGTCATCGTTCGATTCTCTGACTCATCTTCTTCCCTCATCCTCTGTCAGGGTCTGTCTGGACAGAGATGCTTTGACATAAGAATACAGATGTTTTTCCCACACTTCCAGCACTGCTGCTTTATGTGAGGAGAGCCCTGCTGGGTCTCTCTCTTACACAAGGAACACATATCTGCAGCACCAGCAGTTACTTTTGCAAGAAGCTGCTGTAACTCATTCTCTATGGTGGTGTCCGGTGCCTGTGCAATGCCTACCACCTTCACTCTTTTCGGATCAAACACACAGTCCTCCTCTCGGCCACTGGGAACAAATGTCATGCCACATTTGGGGGGTACCCAAGCAGTGTCATATCCTTGTGCGTTCCAAGAGAACTGCAGAGGATGGTTGTCCATGTCAATACGCTTGACGCGGCCAACACGGACACGTAGTTCAAAGATCACACGGTCAGCGGGGCTGCCTCCTATTGGGTAATTAGCTGCTTTATCCATATCACGGCTTACGTACACACCTTGTCCAAGCATGCCTCTGGATGACTGTTTAAAACCATTAGTGATGATGAGCCGTGCATTAGCAACGCTGGTGCCATGGAACATTTTGTAGACCCCTCGGTTTTTAGGTTTTTGTGATGGCCCTAGCAACCCACCATCCTGAATCACCGCCCAGCCAGAGAACTGCACTGACATCCTGATCTAAAAATGTTGATGACAGATGATGTTGTTTAAGTCCTTGAAAGATCTGCAGCCCTGTAAGAAATATATACAGAGATTCTTCAATGAATGGTGCAAGTTTACAAAAAATTACAATGTTAAAGGTCTCCTTCCACAACAAACCGTTTAATTCTTTTTTTTTTTAAATTACCATAGGTCAGTTCAAGTTGCACTTGCATGCTCAACTTCAAAATGTTCTTCTACCCCTTTAGTCTCATTTCCCTTGGTTGTCTCACATCTGAGTCACAAGCTGAGTCTGCTGTTGGCTCTAAACTTGTCCCACTGGAGGAGGTGGTGAAAGAGAGGATGCTAGCAAAACTGCTGGCTATCCTTGACAACCTCTCTCATCCCCTCCACAAAATCCTGGACAAGTTGAAGAGCAGCTTCAGCGGCAGACTCCTTCAACCCCGCTGCTCAAAGGAACGACACAGGAGGTCGTTCCTTCCTAGTGCAATTAAAATCTATAACTCCTGGTTGTCAGGGAATAATCACTGCTGATTACTTCTGCCACTGCCTTCTGTTAATGCCACATTATCACTTATTACATTATTACAGTTTTATTATTACTGGTTTTGCACAGTTTTTGTCTGTTTTGCACAGTTTTTGTCTACTTACTTTTTATTTAGTATCTTGTTTTGCGCACTGTTTTTAGTCTATTTATTGTTCTGTTTCTGCACACTGTTTTTAGTCTATTTATTGTTCTGTTTCTGCACACTGTTTTTTGTCTATTTATTGCCTATTTAATGTCGATTTAATGTCCTGTCTATTTATGTATATTTTTGTATATGCTGCAACGAGCCAATTTCCCCGCGGGGATTATTAAAGTATTTTTCATTCATTCATTCATTCATTCATCTAGTCTCTGTGCATCAGCACTGGATCTGCATGTATTATTATTATTATACATGTTATATATGACCATATATTATACATATATTACTTTAAAAAATTAAAGCAAAGCTTACTGTTTACTTTCCGAGATTGACTTAGATACATCCTACATTATCAGACTATAAAGTCAATTTTCACTTCCTTATCACGTCACGTACGTAATCGTGTGAACTTACGTGACGGCGATCTTTCCAATAAGGGCCGGTTAGCTCAGTTGGTTAGAGCGTGGTGCTAATAACGCCAAGGTCGCGGGTTCGATCCCCGTACGGGCCACTAATGTCTTTTTTTTCTAATTTCTTTACAAGTTGTTTTTCATCTCGCTCTGGGAGACATTTTGATTTGAACATTGCACATTTGATCTCATGTTTAGCTATTTGTTGCCATTTTTAAATATCACTGTCTTTTGTAATTTAATATGTTAAAAAAGTTCAAAAATACTGCTGCTCATTTGTTGAATATTTCTCTACAAGAAGTGGAAGAAGTCAGCCCAATAGATTGCTACAATTCAAGAACTGTTTTTTACCATGTTCCTGTCACATGCCTTGCTAATGCATGACGAATGTTGGACTGTAGTTGTTATTGAGCTGCTATTCCGCATCCACGAAATTCGTTGTTCCAAAAATTTAAATAGGCCAACAACGAATTATGAAGATACACGACAAGCTGGTTAAACTCCTGATTCTATTGATCTTGAGTTAATAAGCTATATTTGTCCTTACGTTCCCTTAAAGTTAAGCTAATGGAATCTGCACTAAAGTTAATCTCAGTACTTAGATCAACTAGATTAGTCACACAAAAGAGAAAAGGAGAGACATGATTATTGAGAGTTGTCCGTTTAGTTTGACTGTTTTCGTAGCTCTATTATAATTTTTAAACCTCACTTTCTATCTTGGATTAGCTTGTCTCAGTCAAGCACACTTATGTCATAATATTATGAAGTTTGAAAATGTCGGTTTGTTATTTCCTTTGTTGTCTTTCTTTGTTAATCCAAATTTAAGATAAATCCTTTTAAGGGTAGAAAGAAGTCAATCTTACCGTGTGAGAGAAATCAAAATTATAACTTTCCGTGGTGATAGTTTCGTTTTCGGTTCTGATGATGATGTCACGTGATCGTTGATGTTTCTTCAGCGTAATATGAGTGTGGTGCTAGTACGTCAAGGGCTATGGACAATTCTTCACCCCTTTTTTATTTAACGGAACGGGTAGACAGACTTACTGATTTTTCCACCGACACATTTCACAGACGTATGAGCTCCCCTTTTTTCCACAAACAACTACCAACGACTTTCTTTACTGGTGTCATGACAAGGTACTTGGCATGACACAAGTAAGGTCTAGGTCTATAACGAAACCTTTAAAAACTATTTAAAGGTTTCGTTATAGACCTAGGACCTCACTGGTCTAGGTCTATAACGAAACCTTTAAAAACTATTCGCCCGGGAACTAGGCCAAAATTTCAAGGTGGAGGACGTACTGTGTCATCAGCCGAAATAGCTCAGTTGGGAGAGCGTTAGACTGAAGATCTAAAGGTCCCTGGTTCGATCCCGGGTTTCGGCATTTTGTGTGTGTTTTTTGTTTTTAAACACCAACATGTATGTATACATTTAAGAAAATCACTTTCTCTCCATTGCTACAATAAATAATTATGATGACATATCTACACATTTTAAACTGATATACACTTTGAATACATACATATTATTTACTATTACTAGTAATACTACTATATACATTGTGTCAGTTAAACTGTCCCAATATCATATAACAAGTACATATATATATAGTTTAGGGGTGCAACGGTACAAGTGGCTGACGGTACGGTCCATACCGCGGTTTTTGTGTCATGATTTCGGTATGGATTCGGTACAGTTTCAGACCACCCACTACCCTAAACCCGCGATCGCAAGATACCGAGTTTGCGGAAAGCGCAACTCGCATGTCGGCGCGTAACAGGGCGCGTCCCAATGGAATAAATGTGCATCCACCTGGTCACATGTGGACGTGCACAAACGGCTCTACCTCTCGATTACGGAGCAATAATTATATTGAATTAATAATAGTAGGATGTCTTGTTGTGGAGGCTGATGGCTGCTGGCAGGAATGATCTTCTGTATCTTTCTGTCTTGCAACAGACCCGAAGAAGCTTCTCACTGAACATACTGTTGTTTGATCACTGTGTCGTGGAGAGGGTGTGAAGAGTCCTCCATCATCTTCATCAGCTTGTGCAGCATTCTTTTCTGTACAATCAGCTCCAGCGGCTCCAGAGTTACACCCAGCACAGATCCAGCTTTCCTGAGCAGTTTGTTGATTCTGTAATGGTCTCTCGTTCTGATGCTGATGCCCCAGCAGATGGCTGCAAAGCTGATTGCACTTTCAACAACAGACCTATAGAACATGTGCAACATTTTGGTGCAGACATTAAAAGATCTCAACTTTCTTAAAAAGTAGAGTCTGCTCTGACCTTTCTTGTAGATGTATTCTGTGTTGCATTTCCACTCCAGTCTGTTGTCAAGCTGAACTCCAAGATACTTGTATTCCTCCACCACCTCCACCTCCTTTCCCAGGATGGAAACACTGCTTTGTTGATTCTTGCTCCTCCTGAAGTCAACAATCATCTCCTTAGTTTTGCTGGTATTTAATATGAGATGATTGTTACCGCACCATTTCACAAACTGACAGATCAGTTCTTTGTACTCTGCTTCTTGTCCGTTGCTGATACACCCAACAACTGCAGAGTCATCAGAGTATTTCTGCAGATAACAGGACTCAGAGTTGTACTGGAAGTCAGAGGTGTAGAGCGTGAAGAGAAATGGTGAGAGAACAGTTCCTTGTGGTGCTCCAATGCTGCTGACCTCCATCTCAGACACACAACCTTTCAGTCTCACAAACTGTGGTCTGTTTGTGAGGTCGTCATAAATCCAGGAGGTTGTGGAGGAATCCACCTGGAACTGATGGAGCTTCTCACATAACAACGCAGGCTGAATTGTATTAAAATCACTTGAGAAATCAAAGAACATGACCCTCACAGTGCTGCCTGATTGGTCCAGATGAGAGTGGGCTCTGTGAAGCAGGTAGATGATGGCGTCTTCAACCCCAAGCCCATTACGATATGCAAACTGTAATGGGTCCTGAAAGGTGCTGACCTGCTTGTTGAGGTGGGCCAGTAAGAGTCTCTCCAGGACTTTCATGATGTGAGATGTCAGGGCAACTGGTCTGTAGTCGTTTCGTTCAGCTGGTTGTGGTTTTTTAGGCACTGGAACAAGGCAGGATGTTTTCCACAGCACAGGAACTGTTTTCTATCTCAAACAGGTATTGAAGAGGTGCTGGAGAATCGGACATAGTTGCAATGAGCAGGTCTTGAGAACTCTGGGACAGACACCGTCCGGACCTGCAGCCTTGTTCTGGTTCAGTTTCTCTAGTTGTTTTTTGACCTGATTGCAGGAGACAGTTCATGCAGTGACAATTCATTTCTCTAAAATGATTTATTTATTTTGCTTCTCAGAACAAGTTCCAAACAATTTCAGTGCTGAATAACATAATACTTAAGTAAACAGTTAGTTACCAAGCACAACCCTTCAATAAACTCAAAGAGTACTGTAGACTTACCTTTGTTTCCTTGCCCGTTACTATTACATCATACCATAAAATACATATAAAGAAATTAAAACACAAAAAAATGTGAACAAGAAACACTGTTAAAGTCCATTTTTTTCTTTACTTTTAGTGCACACAAAGTAGTAGTATAAAAAGAGAGGTAAGCAGTTGCAAAAGAAAAAGTGCAATTTATCAAATTGGGGAAACATAAATTCAGAGATTCAGAAATACCTCTTGCTTTGCTTATTTCAAATGAACATATTATTAATACATATACATACATAATCAATCCATAAAAAGGCTCTGACATGGCTTCTAAATGCTCCCACTGCTCGGGTTATGTTCTTGTATTTATCCGAGTAGGTTTGTTGAAAAGCCTTCTCTATGGACAGTTGTTTATTGCTGCCGTTACCTTTCTGGGGTGTACGGAAAGCGTTAATATCAGGATGATTACGCCGGAGTTGCTTGTCCATATGACCTGTGTTTCCATTTAAGTACGGGACACGTTTCAAGCAGCGTTTACAGACTGTGAAGTTTCTGTTACCTGTTTTCACTCCCTCGCCAGGCGTATTCAACAGTAAAACCAAAATGCTCCTACACCAGCAATTTAAATAAGTTTTCTCCCAACTTCTCCTCTACCTCTGGCCATGCCTGCTTGTTTGTTTGTTTGTTTGTTTGTTTTCCATGTCCTGCATCTATGAGCTGCAGCCAGCCAGCCAAAGTGTGATAGGTCAGTCACTGTGAATGAGCGGAGGCAAGTGCACGTTGAAATGCAGTGGCGGGCCTGTTGCCTAAAAGGCACGCACGCTCACGTGCAAGTCCAATGCAAAGTTATTGGAACATAAATATATATATATATATATATATATATATATATATATATATATATATATATATATGTATATATATTAGGGCTGGGCAACGATAAAAAATTTTAAATCACGATTAATCACATTATTTCCCTGATTAATCACGATTAATCGCATTGTATACACAAAATCAAATAATGAATTCAAAAGTAGTGTAAAATGCACTTTTATTTAAATGTTCTGCTGCCATATGAACTAAAGTTCCATAACATTTGTTGTTCAAACACTTTTAGCATCAGCACCTTGTCAGTAACACATTTAGTGTAATATCATCTTAAAAAAAAAAAAAAAAAAAAAATGCAGGTCCAAAGACCTGCATGTCAGGTTAATTGGTGGTTCTTAATTGCCCGTAGGAGTGATTGTGAGTGGTTGTTTGTCTTTACGCTGCCTTGCGATGGACTGGCGACCTGTCCAGGGTGTACCCCTTCCTTTCGCCTGAAGAGAGCTGGGATAGACTCCAGCAGATCCCCGTGACCCTGCAGAGGATTAAACGGGCATTGATCATGGAAGGATGGATGGAAAACTACCATTCAAATGATGTATGATTAGACAAAATGGTAAAGGTACGTTTCTTTTTGTGTGACATGCGGCACCCATTTAAGGAACTATGCCATTTGTAATGTAGGGTTTGTCTACATTAAGTCAGAAAAAGTTATGTTTAAACACTATGAAATTGATGTTGTAGTTTCACAACCATAAGCTTTGGAGTATTTGAGTATTAAAAATGCTTGTAGTCTTTAACATCAGCCATGGTTAACAACATACTACCTAAAACTGATGTATATTTCAATATACCAAAGTACCAGTTAGAAGGGATTTCTAAGTCTCCCTTTTCTTTTCTTTTTTTTTTTTTTTTTTTTGTAATATGTGCCTGCCTTGCTACAAATATTTACGACAGTCGTCAATTATGCATTGGTTTTCCCTCCTCTGGAACCGTCTACTTTCATATTTTCATCACTCTTTTAAAATTGAATAAAGGATGAGTGAGCCTCCAGCTCTGAGACCAGTGACTGAGTTGTGATTCATAGATGAGTTTACCCCTGGTCTTATTTACTGGAGGAGGTTTTGCCTCATTTCTATGTGTCTACACAGGGACAGGGGCCAACAGAGCCAGAAGGCTGAGTAAATGATGAATGAAAGTGGGGTTGGTGTGAGATCTATAAGCTTGGTCTCCTGGGAAATGAGAGGAGGGTGGATGTCAACAGCAGCATGATGAGGAGGTGAGCTGCTGTACTGGGCTGGCTGATGACTGTGGATCCACAGGACATGTCCTATTACATACAGTTTCATAAAGGCACTTTACTTATAGGTTAATAAAAATTGTACAAACCAATTTACACTTTGCTTGTCAATATAACCATTGATAAAAACAATGAAATTCTTGAACATGGGATCTTAGTTGCTGTTGTCAGCTTCATCATTGTAATATAGCTCACTTCTAATGCTAGAGTTAATGTTTTACCACCAATTCATGACAATTGTTACTAACTGAAACAGTCAACATCTCATTTGTGAGAAAAAAAAGAAGTATATCAGTCAAGTTGTGGGTTTGACATAGCTTGTGTTAAATTGTGATTGGTCTTTCTTTCATCCTGTTACTTTGCCCCTGACTCACGATGCTCTCTTGCATGTATTTTTTTTTCCCTTTACGTATATCACAAAGTAGATGCAGTATGTGTGTTTGCACTGTGATGACAGCAAGATACCAACAGTGATCGCCCACCTTTGTGGTATTCCTGTTTGAGCAGCTGCAGCTCCTGATGAAGGATGCTCTCCACTGAGGCTCTTCTCCTGCGGAGTCTGGGTTCAGAGCATTTCAGGCGATCAGAGTGCAGTTGGCCTGGTTCAACTCTGTCTCAAACTGTGCTACAGGAACCTCTGGAGCAAGCAGGCGGTCTGATAATCTAACTTCTGCCTCCATCTGAATGTAGTTCAGACCACACACGTACACATACACACACACACATAAAATCAAGGTTTCAACCTATCCATGTTTGATCGTGTACATTCTTGACTGATTTCAATGCTCTGCTCTTAACATATGAGAAAGTTGATAAGTTTTATTTTTTTTGCTACTTAAATGACTGACCAAAACAACATGTGCAGTGTGCATTTCGTTAGGGATCAGGAAGATACCACCTTATTTTGCAATTGTGCTGCATGTGTCTAGACAAAGCTATTGTCTACCATTCTCTCCACCTCCTCAGTGTATTTATTTGCTTCTTGGATCTTTTTTTTTTTGTTTTACCTCACCTGGCAACACCAAGTATTAAAAGATTAGAAGTGCAACAGGGTTCACTTTGAACATCAAATACATATTAAGTGGACAAGATCGGAACATATATTGAAAATGATTTTGGACTGCACGTTTTGCTTAATTCAACAGGGCAGTGGATTGAGCATCCACTCATTTAAAAATCGTTCTGGCTTTTCCAATCCAAGTGCCTCCACTGTGTCATTAATTATTGTCAGATGGAGAGGGCAATCTATATTTATGATAAAACTACTGCATGAACCTGTGTGTGAATGAGTTAAATGTGCTTTATAAATGACATCCATTTCCATGGCACCCAGAGCAGTGGAGTTAATTTAGGTCTGTTGCAGGTCCTTTTAGTTTTTACTTGGTTTATGCCCTCAGAAAAGATACTGCATTCTTTTTTTTTTTCAGTTTAATTTTACTTCAGATCAGATGCTTGTTAGAAATGAATGCAACTGTACCATTTAGTTTCAGCAAAGCATCTCATTAAATTCATCTTTCTTGGCAGCAGATGTGGTGAGTACTGACAGCTATGTGGCCAAATATACAAAATGGAATGAGACAGTTGATTTGACTTTGTTAGATGTGTTTAAGGAAACTGTGCAATTTTCACCTATTTTTTTTTTTAATATTAAGAGTTGTGTAAAGATTTGGTCTGCTCTAGTTTCATTTAATGGATGTAAGGTGTTCATTCTCTTAACAGAAAAAATCACTGACAGTGTTCAACAATTACATCTCTGAAGTCCAAACAATCAAACCTGTAAGAGATAGATGAATGGATATCATAAATATACCTACCTTTTGTTTGCCATTATTAAGCACATTTCAGGCATTGGCTTTTTTTTTTCACATGATTTGTGACATTTTTTCCTACTGATCCACATCTCGATGCAATTCCATCATAATCTTTCTACAAATTTTTATAATTTGTCAGTTCGGTTTCAAAATCAAGTAAAGCTAAGTACAGTATTTTGCCTCCTGGGTAAGTACTTGCAGGTGCCTATTGGCTTTGGAAAGCTCATATTGGAGCAGCTGTTAACAGAGCTGATACAAAGGAAATCGTAAGTAGGTAACACAATAAATGCATCAGTTGAGGGGCACTGCTAAAAGGCTGTTCAGCAAACACAGACAGCCACCAAAATGTGATCCATTAAAACATATACAAAATAAAAAAATAAAAAATAAAAAAAAACATGTTAAATTCAATGTCATGTATTAAGGTCATGTATAGTAACATGTATAATGAAAATCCATAGTCATAATCCAATTTATTTCACAGTAATAGATGACACTGTGTGATTTCAATCATAGAGAGTTTTGCAGCCACCCTGTTTAATTTAAATATATAAATAAATAGATTGACTACTATGTAAATCCCTAAAAGGATATGTTATTGAGTTAAGAATGTATGTCTCCATAAATTCTTAACACAAGATGTTTTGTACTGCAACAAACTGTAAAACAAATCTCATTGCAGTAATATCAATTGTAAAGCATATTTGATTCGTAACTTCTTTTTTATTACAGCCCTATGCCTAATAAATTCCAGAAGGGTGTGAGTTTAGGTTTTCCTCGCTCTGATTCATTCTGTGCAGGTCAGACATGAGGCTCCTTTGTGCCTCAGAATCCTTCATCATTGAGCCCTGCTGTCTCCCAAGTTCATTGTGGAACTGATATGGGAGAGCACACAAGCACTTGCTGTTATGTAATGTTGAAGTTCCTTGTGTTTCCATCTTAATTTTCTGACCTTTACTTCATGTGCTTTTTGCTGAGTCAAGCAAAGTGCATTACTGAATCACTGCTGTGGCCAGTCAGGGTTAGGAATTATGTCGGTGACCTACTTTCTTTGCAGTTTCAATTATTTTTATGGCGCATGCTTGACCAATGGTTCCCAGCTAATGTGGTGCCATTACAGTGATTTAGCACTCTGTGCAACCAACATAACTGAGGGTTGCCTGAATCAATGTCTGAATGAGTGCGTGTGTGGAGGCAGTTGTGGTGGCCTGTAGATTTAGTACAGTGATGGAGAGCTTTGAACCATGTGACATATGTGTGCTAGTCCAAAATTTGGCCATCTTTTCTAATATTGATCCCAGAAAAAAAGGATGACACAAAGGATTGTTCAAGCAATTTATGGAGACTTTGACATCCCATGTGAATTTAATTCACGTCCCATTTCTTTCTCAAGGACTGTGCTGTGGCTAAGCATCTGTGTTACCATGATAAGGTCCGCTGTAAGCTCCACTTCACTTACCACCACACAGCCGTTCATGAACTGGATATTACATACCTGCATGATATTGTCAGGTTATTATTTACCATTGGTGTGCAGCATTTGAATGAATGTAATTGTTAAACATTACTTTATAAATGAAAAACAAAAACAAAACTTAGAACATTATTCTTTGATTGAAGACTGGAATACTCAAAATAATTTCAAGCTCAAACACAGTGTGGGTGGGTCAGCATGTTAAGACAAAGGAGGGCTAAAAGGTACCAAAGCAGGGTCGTCTATCATACTGCTCTTAAATGGAGTGCTTCTCATATCAAGGAGAGTAAACATCCAGGGGACAAAATAGGAACTTAAGCACAAATGATCATGCAAACTCTTCAAATGTGAGAAAAGTCAAACATTTTAACCCTACTTTATCAGAGTCAAAGAGCGTAAGAGGAATGATCATAGATAAAATAAACCAAGTACACAACAGATGGATGGAATAAAAGCATGAGTTTCCATAGTCAGCATCAAATGCCACACTGTGACACCAAATTAGTGAATAGTGTTTACATACTGTTATTGCTTTTAAGTCCAGGACAGATACATTCATTTTCCATATCTGCTATTTTTCAGGGTGTCAGGGGTCTGCTGAAGCCTACCCTGCCTGTCACTTGGCCAGAGGGTTTTTATTTTGTGTCACTAATTTCTTCTGCTTGTGATAGAGTGCAGAGTACAAAACATTTCTGTTATGCTTGTGTATGTTTTTTTTTTTCTTCAGAAAACCCTGTGGCATTCCAAGGCTGTATCAAAAGATTAATAGGTTTTACAGAGTTTTGATTGAGTTATAATAGGTTTATGTTACAAAGATGAAAGCAAAAGAGCAAAAATCCATAGTGTTACTTTATTTCAAGGAAACAAGACATATTAAGCAATCATTTTACGTCCAACGGCTAACATCAGGAAGACAACAACAATTCCCAATTTCGGTGAAAGTCACAGGGACAAATGTTCAAGAATACAACGCATTCAGTTTTTCATTTATGCCAAAGGGTTCAGATGGTAATCTAACATCCCTCTCTGCAGAGGTCTGAGTCAGCACCAGAAGGCAACACCATTGACAACATAAAGGTGAGAGTATTTTCTTTTCCTCAGAGCTTTAGTGACAGTTGACATGTTAGTCTGTTTTTATCATTAAACCTTATTTGTGTTCGTCTGCTCCATTCGCTCTTCTGTACCAAGATAAAAATTAGGTTAGTAATCCTCAGTAATGCTATATTTTCCATAAGTACCTGTTGCGTCTTGCTCTCCAAAGTGACAGCATTGTTATTATCTTTCAAAAGGCCATGAAACCAAAGCCAGATGTGCTGTGTGTGTGTGTGTGTAAACAGTCATGACTGGGAAAAGTAGTTGATGTGGTGCATGCATGAGTCACACTCAGCAGCAATTTACAAAGGGTCCTGTTGTCAGGTTAACGCCAGTATGATAATATTCCCATGGTGACAATCTGTCCTACTGTCTGGGATGTACCCTGCATTTTGCTCAGAGCTGGGATAGGCTCTGGCAGTCTCCCATGACCTCAAACAGAAAGAGGCAGAAATGGATGGATGGATGGTCTGTGCTATAAATGTTGAGATTTTCACATCTAAAAAGGAGGATTTTCAAAGTAGAGTTGTAGGGTTTGTCATCTGTGCACAATAATCATCTAATATTTGCGTAGATGTCAAAATAAAATTAGAAAATCCTCCTGGTTCCATATGTAGAATAAATCATGAGACATACAAAAAGTCTAACGTTTTTCATATCTGAGCAAAATTTAATTGCGTTCAACTATCAGATTGTTCAGATATCCTTGTCTGAAGCAATTTGTTGTCCTGACTGATATAAATTGTCGTCTCATGAGACTATGGATGCAATAACGTGACATTCTAACCATGTGCTTTGGATGGTTAAACCAAGTTTTGATGTGAATTCACATTGCTTTTGTTAAGCTATCTCTTCTGGCAAGCTCTTTACCACGATGTTTCCACTGTTTCCCGCCTTTGCATTGGGCAACAGCCACACCACCAGTACCTGCAATGACCGATAAAAGAAGATGTTGTGTATTCAGTTGCAGTGCACTATTGAGACAGTTACAACTACTTACCAGAGGTGTCGCTGTGTGAATGTGGGTGGAGCAGCAGCAGGTTCGTGGGGACTCAGAAGAAGAGAGAAGAAGACAGCATAAGCTTGGAGAGAATGGGGAATGCAGTTAGTGAATAAACCTTACTAAAATACATGACGCCTTCTTGAAGATTCAATATAACAGAAGCTAAAATATAATTTTACACAATCCAAATGGGTAGAAAAGTTTAGTCTTACTGAACAAAACAATCACATTAGCACAAATGAATCCTTGAGTGTCCACATGTTCGCACATGTTGATGATTCTAATAAAAAAAAGAGCAGGCACAAACAAGAATTCATATAATGGGAAACTCTGTTTTACACATCTAATACATCAGCACTCTTGCATGCAAACATTTTTCCTCCAGCATGTTCTGTGTCCAGTTTTAGCGATAAGCCTGAACTGTTCCAACCCTTATCAGGAGTGCAGTAGAGTTGGCTGCACAGACTCTCTTTCCCTCTCTCATTAGTTTACCAGCCCCATCTCTATCTGTATTTCAAAGTGATATTTATGATGATACATAATCAAGCTGATAATTACTGAGATGTCTGGTGGTAAATTTGGATTATTTCCCTGCTGACCACTGTAGTGCTTCCAGTGATGCCCTGGCCAAAACGATTCATCAAAAGCAATCTCAGCTAACTCATTTACTGAAGACAAACATGCAAAAGGTCATTGAGAAGCATTTCTGAGTTCTTTCTTCTGCCTTTACTGGTTTACTAAAAAGCAGGTAATTGTATTTTTCATCATCAAGATGTCACAACATATGACTACATGTCTAATATGCTGTCTAATCACAAATTACAATTACTAAGATCAGTGATCAGTGATAGCCAGGGGTGATTCAGGTAAAGTAACCACATAGTAAACTAATATGACACTTTTCACTAATCCAGTCTCATAAATGCAATCTTCACCGGCACAAAATAATGAGCAAGTGCTCATCAGTAGCTAAAGTGTGTTCAAACCTAAAAATCTCACAGGTGAGAACAAACTAACTTCATTTTTGGATCTGCGTATGTCACAACTGATAGGAAATAGTGAGACTGTGAAGAGTTGCTGTACAGAAATTGGACTATAAAATTTCATTTTGTTAGAAGGAGAGATAAAAGAAGTTGGACATCAGCAAGATGAATCAGATAACTGTAATTCCTTTGAATAATGCTTTGCTGTGTTTGTCATGCTTATTGCAGTGTGCATCTCCCCACCTGAAGACAGTTCTAGAACCAGGACTTGTGTAAAAACCTGGCTACTCTTTTCAAATCCCAAATGCCAGCTGTGTTTTTCTGAACTAGGCTTTGAACCGCTACTGTGGTTTTAGAGGTAATACAGTTGAGCCATCTGTTTCTCCAATGCCTAAACAGAACAAAGACACAATCTCCAATACATAATGCTTTTTTTAATCTTAAAAGGGGATGAATATTTTGGCAATAAATGTCTGTAAATATATATAATTTACTTATTAATACGTGACTGAGAGCTATAGGTGGCAATTAATAGTGCAGTGTTAATTCACTGCTATCACATTTAACTACTTTGTGTTCTATGCCAGAGTTTTCATCAACACGTTTGCATGAATAATCACTCTTCAGGATAAGTATTTTGCATGTTTGCAATAGGCTAACATCAAAGAGACTGCTCTCTTTATCAGAGCAAACAGCAACAATGTGATGTGGCGTTCATGTGGTTCAGCAGAATATTCATTTCATATTGTGGCGTATTACTTCCTGATATGCAGAATTAATTAGCTTGTAGCTTCCATCTAATATTTCACATCTTGACAGGCTCTAATCATGTTAATGATCCATTTGTGAAGAATGAATGAGGTGGAGTATTTCATTTTGATGTCCTGCTTCAATAAGGTAGTTATCAGACTGGTTTAATCCTCTGCAGTCCATATATGACTCCAAAAGCACCCACACTTCAAATTTTCATGTACTTTGAGCTAACACTTCTGATTCCTATTAGATCAACAACTTCTCAGTGCACAATGTCAGTTGTTTAACCACATACTGTGTGCATCTTCAGATTTTCATTAATACAGACAGAATATGCATGAGTTGCTGCTGATGAGAAGTCAGGCAAGCCTTATTCAGACACTACACCATTCTATCAGGGGTAATCAAATCAGATATGAGTTTGTGGGCATGAGCCTGTGCTGATGTGCAGCACATTAAATGTGATGATGCAAAGAGAAGAAAGCACATAAAGTATGTGCACAAAATAAGTGGCCACATAAAGGAAGCATAATTAACATCACTACAACATCATATGCCGAAACCATCCATCCACTTGTTTACCTCCATGTCCAGACTGAGCTGCTAGACAGTGTGTGTGTGTGCTGGCGAGTTTGTGATTCCCGAACAGCTTGCAGGAAAGCGCCTCGACTTGGATGCAGCCATGACTCGTCTGCAGGCCTGCTGCCACCTCTTCTTTGATCCTGTTGGACTGCTCCAGCAGCACAGCCAGTGTCCCATCCTCATTATTTGCACTAGCCTCAAAGTATTAGAAAACCTTAGTTAGGAAGTTCACTGGCTTCGGTTCATGAGGTTCTAATTTGAAATTTTGGTAATTGAAGGACACGGGTCATTTGTCTCTAATCATGCCCAGTTATGTTGAAGTACAGTGCATAAACTCATTCAAGAGGAAAAACAATCATTCTACAGTTTGCTAAAGAAGAAAGGATGCAATCAGAGGACAAATGAAGGATGAATGAAATGGGCAGAGACGATGTGCTCTGATTTCAGGCTCTTAGGTCATGTCTTAATGTCCCTGTGCATGCTGTGCCACCCGGCCTGGAGGTGGATTAAAGTTTAATTTTATCATTGTGATTCACATCTGTGTCCAAAAGGTTCTCAACCTCATTTCCATGTCATCAGCTGGGGGAGATAAAAACTCCTCTCCTATTTTTCACAGTTTCATTTTAAAACTGAAATTGTGGCTCACATTCATGGAGGGATTAAAGGTAACCAGCAACCGTAGTATATCATGTAAAATCTTCTATTGTTGCAACAAATGAAAAGATAAAATGCAGACAATCAGCCAGTGAAGTTACCTTACGTGTACCTTCAACTCATCAACATTTCCTGCCTACAAAGAAGCATGCAGAATATTAGATGTGTGGTAACACTTTTCTCTCAAGTGTGAAAACAGGGCAATGGTATTGCAGGAGTTTGTCTTTCAGCTGCAATGCAGGTACTTGTTCAATCCTCATCTAGCTCCCTGTTTCAGTATTTAAGCAATACTGTGATTAAAATCAACAGAGCATGCTTATTATATTTGTCAGCTGACGAAATGATACATATTTATTGTCTCTTTTATTAACAACTGGATATAGAGCAGAAACATTTTTTGTCATATATCAGTATACTGACAGGTCCTTTTCCTCAGTGAGTTCATGTGTTTATATTGTCACTTAGTCACTGTGGTTTCCTTGAGTGAGGTGTGTAAGTTTGACAGTTTAGACAACAATGATACATTATCTATGTGAAAAACAGTTTAACTGGCCAGCTTAAAGGAATTTAGTAGAAATTATTGTGAATACAGACAGAGTACATTCATATACACTTTATTTACAGGCAATAAAATGTTAGCAGTTACTTTTCAGTGTTGTTCTTGTCAGATTGAGTCTCACCTTTCTTGTAGTTCTATTGTTATTGTAAAACTCCTGTTCTATGCTTAGTTTGAGCTGTCTTCAGTGTTTTTTTATTTTGTAAGAGCTGCATACCCTGTGTAAATTTGTTTAGATTATTTCCTGTTCTTGTTCGACACCAGTTTTAAATTGCTAATTGACCACACCTCTATGTAATATTTAATTTTATCTTCCCCAGTGTGTTGGCTGCCAGGTTGCCTTTATGTGTTGCCTGATGCTTCTCTTCCCAGCTTTTTATTTTCTGCTCTGGATGAATCTGTTTTTTGGACTGATTTGATATCTTTCCTTGTAGAAACACATGTGGGGTAATAGCAGCATCCATGTGCCTGCATCTGGATCACCCTGCTACCACACACCAGGCCAGCTTTTGCTCTTGCCAAAACATGAAATTATTCTAATTGACATCATTTTAGTAATACTTGAGTTGTAAAGTATTTTGATGGATTATTCTGTGGTCAGATGTGCAAAAGTATATAATGTAATTGGGTTCCTGGCTGGCTACCACCACCATCCATAAAAACACTCTTCTCTGTCTACATACTCATTGCAAGCAAATGGTGCAGTGCAACAAAAGCAACAAAACACAGAAATAAAAAAGCAGAATGTCATTTTATAAATTGGTTTCTCAGTGTTGTTTCAGATCATCGAGGTTTGCAGACATTTGTTTATGCAAAAGTCTCTGAAGGTCCCACCACAGTATTTCACTTGGGCTGAAGTGTGGACTGACTGCATTGGCCACTATAACATCTTGATCCTTTTCTTTTCTTTTTAAGCCATTCTGTAGGTTTGATGGTGTGCCTGGGATCTTGTCCTGTTGTCTGACCCAGTTTCACATGAGCTTTAGCTGTCAGACAGATGGTCTTCCATGTCCTTGGAGAATATTATACTTTACAGAGATTATGATCAGTTTAGCTAAAACATATCATTATCCCTCCACCAATATGCTTGATAGTTGGTTTGAGGTGTTTGTGCTGCAGTGTTGCGTTTTTGTTTTTGGCCAGATCTAATGCTGTATATTAATGGTGAAAAATGTACTATCACATCTCCAAAGGACGTGGTTTCAGAAGTCTTGTGGTTTGTTCAGATGGAACTTGACAAATTTGAGCTACTTACCTCCTAATTGTAAAGTGTAACGTCATGTGTTGTTGTTAAGCTGAAGCTGTATTTACCTCATTTCTGTACCCAGTAAAAGCCAGATGATTTTATCATGTTTTTATAAAAAAAAAACATATCCTTGAAAATGCATGGTCTTTCATTTTCATAAGGCTGCATAAATCATGTAATCATTTAATACACGTGTATAGTAGTTAGTAGTTCCTATGGAAATGTCTCCCATCACTGAATGTCATGCAGCATTCAGCGAAAAAAAAAAAAAAAAACAAACATTTGAGGTTTTGAAGAGCGTATTAATCTGTTGTGTGGCTTTAAAGGGCTGTGCATTAGACTCTTATCAAAAAGGACCAGGATCATTATAAGGAAAGGGCCTCTGTGCAGACTCAGCTGTTTTTTCTCAATGGCCAAGTAGAAAAGCTTATGGCAGCTGACAGGTCTGGCTTGGCTCGCATGCTTACAGATCCATCTACTTAACTGAACGGGGGGTTCAGAGCACTTCACTGTACCTTTGGTTGTAATTAAAATATTTTATTTTGGAGAATGGGATGAAGCAGCCAACGAAGACTTTCCAAGCTACAGCAAAACTGGTCGATGGCTGTTCGTCTCATGTTTGATACACAAAAAAGTTCCAAAGGATATACCTATAGAAAAACACACTGACTATGGAAGACTGTGTTACTATAAATCCTAAAACAATGTTGTGGGGACCAATCTCATTAGAGTCAAAACAAAGATCCCACAACAGAAGGCATCATCCCCATCACTCCTACATCCATCATCACAACTACAGCAGACAACCAAGGTTACATCACATGAAAAATGTTCAATCAACCATTTAATTCCTGTCATTTTACTTGCACAAGTGAACATTTTATCAGCCCTATTTGCAGTTAAATGTGACCTCTTCTTTAGAATATGTGACTGGAATAGATATTCATTTTTACAATTTGTGTTCATGTGAAAGTATGCAGTGTTAACTGATGGGGCAGAGCGGACCAGCATAGCAAACAAATGCCAGAAGGAAAGATTAAATGAATTATTATACACATCGCAGCAGCGCAGTAACTAAAATGAAAAGAGGCTGCTCGGTGCTGCCTGCTCACTGCTGCACGTGGGTGATAACGTTCACCCAGGCCTGACCTATTTGGTGGGGAGAGACGTGGCATCCAGTGTAAAAACGTGCACAAGATACACAAAAAGAGCGAGCCTGTAAAAGCTTCAAGGTCTCACACTCTGGATCATCTGCAGATTTACCAGGATCTTTTTAGAGGTGAATATGGAGAAAACACCATATCACAGACACATTCAGTAACAAACTCCAAAGAGATCAACCCAGATGGAAATAATAACGGATACATTGCTGAATCATGAACCTACAAGGCACCGAGGGTTGTATTACGCAATCACAATCGTGCAGTTTATCTAGTCAAATCAAGTGAAATGGCTGGCCAGTAGGGGGCGCGGTGCGCCCTGTCCTTCATTTGAATACAACAATTATTGGGCAAGTTTGTCTAACCCCTGGTTAAACACCAGGAACTGAGCGGGGGTGTCACAGACAAGCAATCCCAACATCTAACTGATATTTTCTTGGGGAAAGTATAAGGAATCGTTGTAATTACTCCAACCTTATCGCCGAAGAGAGATAAAACTCCAGTAGAAATTTCTTCCTGTCTGCGTTTTTTTTTAAATGTATTTATTTATTTATTTAAAAACGTGTGACACAATTATTTACAGCGCCTGCACAGACAGGCAGTCTGCAAGGTTCTGAGAGACTGACACCCCCTGCACCGTGGCCGTCGTGGCTTCGTGCGTCTCCTTCCTGGCGCTCTAAATTGATCATCAGTGGAAGTGCACCAGAGCTGCAGCAGTCCAACTGTGACATCCGTCCACAGTAAAGAGCGTGCTCAGGCTGGCTGGCTGTTGCACAGGAACCATGGAGCGAAAATCACCTAAAGCTGAGGGAACCGGCAAGGGACAAGAGTCTCTGTCCTACCAGCGGAGGATGTGGAAGAATTTCCAGGAGAAAACCAAGCCATGGCTCAGCCCTAAACTGGGATCGGAACGTCGCGGTGCCGGGGGCGCGGAGGGCAGCAAAAAGGAGTCTGGGTTGTGGATGTTCAAGAGGAAAAAGAAACAGTTAGATCGGGTGTTTTCGTCGTCACAGCCGAACCTGTGCAGCTCTACGCCGGCGCCTTTCGGAGGAGAGAAGTCCGCTGGAGGCGCCGCAGCCTCGAGCATGGGCTCGGGCGGACGGTCTCTGCTACAGCCCCTTGGCACAGCTTCTGGAGCCACGGGGAGCAAACCCGAGCTGACGGCCCACGGAAGCCCCAAGCTCCCCGTGTCCCAACTGATGATGTACCAGCAGAAGAGCTCCTCTCTTGGGTCGGCGTGCTTCGAGAAGCTGGTCGTGGATTCGGTGATGGGAGAGGAGGAACAGCTGCGTAAAAACGCAAGTGATTCAGTGAGTTAAGGCTAGTGAAGCACAACTAACAGATTACATATTGCGATTATATAGGCTACTGCTCTCATTAAAATTAAAACCCAGAAAGACTAGGGTGGACTTCACTGGTCTGGATATTAAGCAACAGACAGTTTTCATGATGTGGGGCTTTTGGCGTCCTCACTGCTGCTGTCATGTGATGCGCTCATCGATTTTCCAGTCCACTGATTTCTTTACTTATATCTTGTTGCTTGTAAGAATATTGTCCAGATGAGACTTCAATCAGTGCTACTGCAGACCCTCATGTGAGCATCAGCAACAATTAAGACAAGGGCACAATTTGAAACGTAATTTGTTTAGAATCACAGTTACCCCATGTTCCACTTGATAACCTCATTTCAATTAGATGTTCCTGAGATCATTTCTTAACAGGCTTCCAGCATCATTTTGCCTTGTGCAAACTTTTCCTCCAGTGCACGGACCGAGTCCTATTGCTTCACAGTCCATCTGTCACAGTGTCCTTGCCTGGAGACAGAGGCTGAATGCATGCTCAGTGCTCCATCACGTTCTTCTTTCATGAAAAGTTGTCAGTTGACAAGTAGTTGTTACACATTTTTTTACACATGCTGAGTCAGGGTGTTCCAAGAAGGACAGAATAATAAGAATATATCATCTACTCTGAAGGATACATTCATAAAAATTATATACAAGCTGAAACATGAGACAACATGGCATTTTATTTATTTTTTTCAGTCTCAACTCATGCTCTTGCCTTTTTGCGGGGCAATTCTTCATGTACAGCAGATTATCTTATTTCAAGGAGAATGCTCTGATACAACAATATGGGAATCATATTGGCAAACAGAATGGGCCTTCAAGTAGGAGCATTTATCGCAAAGCTTTTCATTTCACCACTTTTTAAGTGCCCCTGAGCTGCTGCTGAGAATCATCCAGACAGCTGTCTAAATGTGATATAGTATACTAGCACCATTCTCCTGAGCAGAGTTGGCTGTAGGCCTCTAATAAATCTCATAGAAAAGTGCTGTATACTCAGATGAAGAGGTATAAGTAAGTAGGTATTGTTGAATTCATTAGAAATGATCCCACCGCAGCACTTAGCAGTCACAGAATATACAGAGATTTTGCTTTGCCAAATCAAATTTTAGCATTTAGCCCTCAGGGTAGTTGTTTTCTGTTGTTGCTAAGCATTTGTTGGTCAACTGTTTGTCTATCTTCAGACCTTAAAGAAGTGAGCAGTGGAAAATGTTACTATATTACTAAAATCTTCCCAGGTTCTAATAGAGTTATTACTAGTATTATTTTAATTTTTTGTCAGTTTAGCTGCAAATACATACATGTGTGCACAGTAAAATGTGAGAGGATACAGCAACACCTGAAATAGATGAATCATCAGAACCCCTTTTCTCATATTAAAAGTCAGCCCCCTTTGAACCCAGATGATTTCAGTTGTCCAAAAAAAGTCAAGCAGAAAGAATAGAAAAAGTCTATGTTTTTATATTTTTAGTCTTCTTAAAGGGCTAAGTATGACGACTCCCAGGGCTGGCTCTGGCTATTTTGGCAACTGAGGCAAAATTAGGATGCCCCCACCCCCACCTCACATTAAAACAATACAGTTACTTTTATCTGCATTGATTTCATAATGGAACACTGTAATTTGGCTTTTTTTAAATTAATTTTTAAAAGAGCTTCCAGCAAAACCAGCATAAATCTCTTTTCTTGGAATATACCACCCAGCTTCTCCTGACCTTCTATCCATGGACTTATTTTCTGTAAAAGCGGTAGTGATGGGAATTTCTCCCATCTGCTCATTTTAGAAATGTAAAGACTGATGTTTCCTGATATGGCACCTCTGCTGACCAACTCTGTCCTCACAGTAACAGAAGTGTCTGGCCAGTCAACGGGATTTAGAGACGCTGCCCCGAAAGACTCATGTGCACCAGAACATGTTTCAGTTGATGAGGTGTTCACAGACTGCAGAGCTATAGAAATATATTCTCTTCTAGTTCCTTCACCTGCAAGGAAATCTAAATATATATACAAACAAGGGTATTAATCCCGCAGTAAGGATACAGAATGGTTCATAAAAACACATCAGGCAATAAACAAAATAAACAAACCTAAAGTATAAATTATGAATACTAGAGACTCTGTTTAATTACATGAGTGGATAATAGCATAACATGAACAAATGGACAAAAATGTTCCAGATCTACAGGCCAGGATTTGTGATGTTAATAACTATTTTGAATATTGTGTCTTTTTTTTTTTCTTGTATACCAAAAATGTGTCTGGCTAGATTTGAGCAACATCCCGGGAGCTTAAGTACAATATGTCACCATTAATCTACTAATGACTCCTACGGTACAATGAACAGCACTCATCTGCTTCAGGCTGCCTGACACAGGAGGTAGGTGTTGTACTGGATATGCTGCTGCAGCTGCTTGTGTCCTGACCTGCAGCTGGATTCAGTCATACAGTGCATCCATACTGCAACACCACTGTCCTGCATTACTTTGAGTAATTCCTGCATCTAATTAATAACAGGGTTTAACTGCAACACACATTAGTAGTAGTAGTAGTAGTAACAGCAAAAATATCACAGCGGTCAGTCAGAGAACACAAATAATTGGCTAAACTTACATGCTTCAGAGAACTGTGCTGAAAAAGGAGACCTTCAGCAGCTACTAAGGGCTTCTGAAAGTATTTCCTGATTACATCTGGGCAGTAACAGCATAGATGAGTCTATTTTTGTACAAGCAAAAACATGCAGCAGAATGCAGACAGAAAAGGATAAAGAACTGCTGCAGCATGCAGACCACTACTGCATCGACATTACAGAAATATTTATTATTACCTAGGTGTTATTATGGCTCATTAGGCTGCGCTACAGTTGAACAGTTCCTCATCTCTAGCAGCATCACATGGGGTATGTTGATGAGAGATTTTCAGATTAAGGTAGAAGGAGGAGGATCTCAGTACAGCAGAAGCTGCAGCACAGCTGGTTACTGACTTCACATTCAGATTATTCATAAAGATCTTTTTGTCCTCAGCAGGTATCACAACATTATTTAGCATTATTAACTAGCTTTTCTTTATTCAAACTAACTACTAACTAGTTAGTACTACAACTGAAACGTCTTCAGACTAAATCACACTTTTATTAACTGATTTAAAAAAAACAACAACAACATACCTTTTGATTTGTTTCACCCTTTTCTCCGTTTTCTTAACTGCCTCCTTAAGACTGGGACCTTTTCATTTTAAACATATATACTTTTGACATCCTTCAGTCACCTTATCTCTCTTCCTCATTTTATATCAACACATCCATGACACATGCAGCGAGCGTGCGTCCACATATGTCACGTGACACCGTACCAAGTGCGGCAGGTCAGGGCCAGTTCAAGTGATGACAAACAAGGGTTGGGGGTACTTTTAATTGTACATGAAAGGACTCTAACGGGCAGCCGTGTGCGTAAATAAATGATATTTCTTTCAGCGCAATGAGGAAAAAAGTAGGGGGTGGTTGTGGTGATCAGTGTGGCCCCCCAGCATGTGGTGCCCGAGGCCCCTATAGGCCACTGCCTGTGCCCAGAGCTGGCCCTGAGGGCTCCATGTATCGTCAGTCTGTCACTCAAACAATAAATGTAAGATAGTTCTTTCCTTTTTAGCATTTAAGCAAAGAGGGGCATTATACCACGTAGTTCTGATATCACCTCTGTTACCTCTAGTAAACATACCAACTACTGATGGATGCCATTGCTTTCCAGTTCTTTCTTGAGTTCAGCCTCTTCATCCTCATAGGATTGGTCCTTTGCTTTTCTAATGTTCAGTCTTTGCAGAGTAACCTTCCACCCCAACTGACACCATCTAATCCTTATTTTTGATGGATGCTTGCTCTGAGGCTAGAACAAATAATAATTGTAAATGTTACTTCTGAGTTCTGCTGAGTTAGGACACAGATCTATCTATCTATCTATCTATCTATCTATCTATCTATCTTGCAAATTCAAAGATTTTCAGTGATGGTTTCTGTGGTTTACTCAGCATTCTTGCTTTTCATTTATTTATTTATTTTTAATGAGTCTGTAAGACAAACTACAGTAGCTCACTCTGACACAATTACTTTCCCAGATGTTGTACTATGGAAAAACTGTCCTAATATAAATCCTATGATTTGAAATCTGTGATAAAAACAAAACTGGCCAGGTCCAGTTAAGACTCATACTGAAAAAAAAAAGAAAAAAAAAGATTAAAACAATTTAATAAGCTACTTACCAGCTGAAATAATTGTCCCAATTTTGCTGTTTTGTTTTTTTTTATTTGGTTGCAAATATATACCGTGTACTTATATGTATGTAACTACACAATGGCTTAATTACAGCAGCAATTTAGCCTACACAAATGTAAATTTGAGAAATATTTAGTCTTATAGTATAAATCAGTAGCTCATAGGAATGCCAGAAGATTCTGCCCCTGAGCAAATATCTGAAACACAAAGGTGAATGTAATTCACACTGAAAAATTAAAACATCTTAGCATCTAGACCACATGATCTGTAAACCAATTTAACACGTCCAGACAAGCTGAAAATGTATTAAACAGCTAAATCTGCCTGCATTACACAGTTTGTTTAAAACAATTTTAGATAATAATGTGAGACAGACTAGAAGTATGCAGATTAGAAAGTCTTTATTTCCCCAGCTATTACTTGTGTGGTTAATCATGCCAGCATGATATTCTGCCTGCTCAAAAGAGAGAGAATAATTGACCCCTAATGGTCCAAACCAGTGAGTCAAACTTTAACTGAACTATATCTGAACCTTTAAGTTCAGATATAGCATATGCTTTTATCATGTTTTTAAAATTGTTCCCAATGTTACATTGAATAGATACAGCCTTTATATTGCAGGATGGCCAACCTAAAGTGGAATAACATTTTGTCTCCATGTGTAACCACAGATGTGTCCATCAGGTGTCACAGTATGTTTAATGTTTGTACTACTTGTCCTAGTTTAGTTTTGATATGCATATTATAAGTGATTAAGAAGCTCAGTCTCTCCTTGTTACACAGATATTCCGACTCATGCATTGCTTCCAGTTCTTAGTCATTCCCTCTATCTCTTACCCGCTCAATTTATTTTGCAGAGTTCAAACAGAGTACTTTAGAATATTTATCAGTCACCGATCAGGGAAGTAGGTTTCTGTGTCAGAGGGGCTATACACCCAGTGTTGAATATATTCAGCGTAAAACGTATGTGGTGAATATTCCATTCATGTAATCTCACAGATAAAGTGGAGTATTTGGAGGGAATCTATGGTATTTGATTACATTAATCTGGAGAGGTAGATTATCCTTTTATGTAACCTCATGAAACAGTATGGCCGTCCCACACTAAATTACCTCAAAATTTTGTAAAGGTTTTGTGTAATGAAGTGATTTAGCCATGCAATCCTATTAAACACTTTATCTATTTCAAATGTCTCAGAGGATAATTCTCACTAAATTCATAGTCTTGGAAGCCTGTTGTAATCCATATATCATCACTTAATTGTAGTTTTTGTCCTCAATCATTAAAGCAGTGGCTGTTATATGAGCTGTGTTTGGATGTCCAGTGTGAATAAGTGTTACTGGGCTTTGGCAATTTGTGAGTTGAGAAAAAGCATGGTTGGCACCTCAGTTTATGGCCTCACAGGGAAACTGTCTTGATGGCATCTTAAATTATGATTCACTACAGCCTGGGGGATCATCTTTTGGAACTGACTCTGTAACAGACACAGGATTGATGCTGACCACGAGCCTGTCTGGCCATTGTCACCTAAGGAAAATAACACAAGAAGTATTTTAAGTGTTGAGAAAAGTATGACTTACCACTTTGTAATTAGTGTCTTATAGTCAGTTAATCTGTCTTGAATTTGAGCGATTGATCTGCAGGAGAGGTTTTGAGCACTGCCCAGAATTTCATGCTATGTAAAACCTTAAGTGCAACATCTGTGAGTTTGAATATAGTATTCTGTAATTGTTAACCGTGATGTGTGGCCTGACTGTACAAAGTCTATTTGTGTTATTTGTTTATACTGTGGAGAAAAATACTATAAAAGGATTATAAAAGCAGCAAAAATAAAAAACTGTGTTCCTTGCAAAATAATTTAATAATTTGGTCTCTGGGTATATTTGAACCTAGAGATTCATTCAGATTAATAAAATAACATCAACCTTAATTAAGAACTAATACCAATAACTGAGCAGTTTAAAGAACAGAGGGAAAATAATGAAGGGAAAAAAAACAATTAAAATTATTAAAACATTTCACTTCAAGAGCTGGTGAAAGTTCATGAAGTTCTTCTGCAGCAAGGTGATAGGCTGTTTCTGTCACTTCTGTCCCTTCATGACCCCCCAACAAAAAAAAACAAAAACAAAAAGCAAAACCAAGTCCTTGTGGGATTACCTTACATGCATTGTCTCCCTGATCCCAATCTTAGACTCTCTGATAATGACACCCCGACCTTGTCATAGCTTTAGTAGGACATATCCACAGCATATCCCAGGCTGTCAGAAGAACAGTGTCTGTGCTGCAAGATGGGAGTCCTGCACAGTACTGTATGTTGCCCTCCAGCATTGTTCTCTGCCGTCTTAGCCAGTTTCATCAAATAATCTCTTAAAGGCTCCTGAGCATGTGCACACACATGAGCTGTATATGGGCATGCACGCAATGCACTTAGTATTCCAAACAAAAACTGTTATTATAATCATGCTAGTATATACCTCTAAATGACTGAGGACTGCTCATATGTTTTCTCCCAGTGTCGGTTTTAAAATGAGGGAGAAAAGTGAACGCTGTGGCTCTGATATCACTTTAAAAATAGACTTTCTCTCTCTGTCTTGATAAAGTAAGCATGCAGTGATTTAGCTGCACACTGCAAACGAGCAGCAAACCAAAATTATCCTTAGTCAAAATGATAAGAAAGGAGGGGTATACTGGCCAGCCTTAGGATGAAGACAAGGAATTTGCTTTCTATTTCTTAAGCTAAACCTCCCTCATAGATTAATCATCATCTTAATCATGAGCTGAGTGTAGTAGGAATAAGATATATGTGCAGGAAGTGCTGTCAAATTTCAGATGACAATCCACAGTAGCCAACTGTGTGATATTTGTTGAATATCAGGAAGGATTTTGCATCATTTGAAGTTGTTGAGTGGTCTTACTTTATAATTTTCTTGGTCAAGAACCCAAACAAAGCCCCTATCTCTAGGTTTGTGACTGTTGCTTATTGTGTTTCCACTAACCTCCAGCCCCTTGTTTGAAATTTAAGAGCCTAGCAACTGCACTATAACACTTTATAAGTAAGCAGGACGGATGAGATGAAAGAAAAAACGGACAAAGGCAGACAGAGACAGACGGACAATGTGTCACAGGTGGGTCATAGTTGGTCATTCTGGATAAAAAAAAAAAAAACATGTGTTGACCAAAGGCTGTGGGATGTTTTCCCTGCTCCTCATGCTAATCAAACACAGGTCATTTGCAACTCAATGTAGGCCCCACTTCCTCAGTGGTGAGGGGATATTGAATATGTGCAAATGAGATTGCCTGTAGCATTGCTGAAGCTGTCCCTGTAGGTGCAGAGTCATAAGTGTTCCTGTCGTCCGTTCAGATCAATATGGGGCTCTTTGTGTTCTGCATTTTGAAACTATGTGTGTACCTGCCCTCCAAACGATGACTCTCTTTCTAATGTGTGGTTCTTTTCGTCTCCTCATTGTTAAATGTACAGGAGATCATCCACTTTAACAAGACTCTAACACATCTGTATAATTTCAAATTCAGGACAGCTTGATTTTGTGTACCTGGGTTTTAAGTGGGAAGTCGATGCCATCATGTGAAAAGCTACTTTATTGATCCAGAGAGAGAAAGAGACCAAAGACTTAAAAGAGAGTGGTTGTAAAATATTTTCAAGGAGGACTCATTTAGTTATAAGTACAGCAGTTACTATTAGATTCCGTTCCTCTCAGTGATTTTTTGGCCAAGCATGGCAAATTTGATACCAAAAGAAGGTGATCCAATGTTGCTATTGGACTGATTAAAAACTGGACTGCGTTGGAATGTAACTGGACGTAACCAGACTATATTTAACTTGGTAAACTGTTTTCTGTGTAAAGTGCCTTGAGGTGATGTTGCTGTGAAATGGCGCGGTCCAATTGAATCACATTGAATTGAATTGAATAATAGGTCATCCACACAAAGAACAAGAGCAATAAAAATAGCTTTAAAAAGATGGCTGTAAATACTATTTCAATTCAAGTGGGTTGCAGAGTCCACACCGCAACAAGCACAATGAAAGTAGCAAACAATATTGTTGGGATCATTTTCTTAAGGATGTGTAAAATGATAAAAACATTGAAAGCCAATTAAGTTGTCTCCTCATGAGTACAAAGTGGATTATTATTATTATTATTATTATTATTATTAGCCTTTATTTAATTAGGTTGGTCCTGTTGAGATCAAATATCTCTTTTACAAGGGAGACCTGGGCCTCTAAGGACCACATATAGACAAACAACCACACACTAATTCCTACAGGCAACCTAGAGTCAGCTGTTAACCTGACATATGTGTTTTTGGACCGTGGGAGGAAGTCGGACTCTCCACAGATATTGCCTGCACTGATTTATGAGGAATGATGAGAAGCAATGGAACCCCCTTGCGTTCATCCTTAGATCTGAGCCTGCAGGTGGATGCTGGGGTAGAGGAATTTGCTGAGCAGCAGCATGCTTGACAGTTGTGCATTGGTTGGTGAGGCAAAGATGTGTTCAGTTTCATTCCTTTAAACAGACCAATGAACTCCGTGGGTGCAACTGAAATGAACCATGTAGAGAGGTGCACATGAAGTCAGTATGTTTCTCAAGATGCCTGCTTGAACTAGCTCACAAGCATATTTCACTGGCACATCTGAAGCATATTGATTAAAGATGATTTTGTGTATTTTGTGTTCCTCTCCAGATGTCTTCATCTCACTCCTGTAAAAAATAACGGATCAATAATCTAAATATAAAAACAAAGTATAAATGTAGAAAAGGAAGGGAAGCCTGATGATCTCTCTTAATGTAAATAACACATTCCTTCATGTTCCTACTTGAACTTTGACAGTATCATATAATATGGATATAATGTGAAAAGAATTACTGTATATTACATCATAATTTTTACATCAGTTTTGACATTTCTGCTGAAAAAAAAAAGTACTAATCTTTTTTGTAAATCTATAATTAAGGAGATCTGGGTCATAGATTTATGTGTTTCTGCTCTTGTCTCCCCGTGACATAACTATTTGCTTGGTAACTTGCCAGTTACATCATCTTTAGACTTTAAAGTTCCACTCCACTGTTTTTGTCCATTTGTCATTTTAGAGTTGACCTTCAGACTTATAAAGATTTATGATTTCTAAGCAAAGTAAGATACATTTCATCTTACATTTTAGGTATTAGTCCAAAACTGAAAGCTCAAACTCTGTTGTATATCCACGCTGTTTGTGACGCTGTCATCATTCCAGCATTATGCTTTTATAAATCAGCCTCACTGCACACTTGGGCAATTGATTATTATAACATTAACAAAGTGTTATAACCCCCATCACATGGTAATCAGCTATTTATCATTGTAAAAAAAAAAAAAAAAAGAAATGGCAGCATGAGATCAGTGTTCCTTATAATTTACAGTGAATGTTGATAGTTTGCATCAAAGAGTCCTCTTTCCTGGCACTGCTGGTCTTGATTCTTGATTTTTAGCTCTGTCTTAGAAAGGGCTTAGTGCCACCTACTGGTACAAGTTGGTGTGGATTCCCAGGGAGAAGAAATGAGCCTTTGCAGAAACATTGTTAGAGGACTGTGGCATATGACTAGGAACGCTTTCAGCTGACTGGGCTGTTTGTTATACACCAGTGAAACAATGACAGATCAAGACCTCTGCCTACTTTCCAGTAATTTTGGGGGAAAAAAAACAGATAAGGAAAAAAACAACACTACTACCATAAGTTTAAGAAGGTTATTTTTTTAGCTGAAAAAGTTTGGGCTCTATGACGGATACTTTAAACCCAGATCGCCACTGTATTTTCTTACTTATTATATTATTCATTTTACTTTCCTTCATACTCATTTTATTGCTACTATATAGAAACCATACGTCAGCGTTTGTTACTGATTCATACAAAGATGAGCTGCTATTTTAACTTGCGCAGCAAATAATATTGAAAACAGAGGACGATGGCTATTATTTGATGCCATTCATGCATGAATCACATGTTAATGATCTGAAATTATGGTGATGAAAATGAAAGTTGTAAAACATGAAACTGGTATAGTTTTTTGTATTGAATATTCATTTATTAATAGTTATTATTGAATGCAACACATTTTCTTCATTTCAAAATTTATTGTTATAAAGATTCTTGTTACAGATTTGAGGAGACTGAGATGCTTTCAGATTGATGTGACTTAAAACTTTTATTCTGAGAAATGAAAGTTAATGTAGGTGTCTGGGAAATATTTGAGAACATTTTGTCCCTCCACTTTAACTATTGAATCGTGTCTCACAATTAAAATTTCATATTGAAAAACATGAGAATTGCATCAACTCTTATTCCGGAGGAAGTAGGTGGTGAGTGGGAATACTCATTTGAGAAGACATATTTTTATGCTATCTTGAAGGTTACTAAAAACTTCCACTGTAATTAATATTATCGCTGACAACTCCTGCAATAAATCACCTTAATGCACACTGAAGGAAGGACAAATTGGTATGCTGGAGATTGTACTCATTATTTATTAAGTTCACTTTTTATGAGGCATGGCATCAGATGAACTGAACATAGTTTCTGCCACTGCCTTTCAGTCCTCATCCTCTAACTTCTCCCACTTGAAAAAATTGCGAGGACTGAAAAAGTCACTCAGATGTGTCATAATTTTCGTTATGGTGTCCTGTCCAGCTTTTGGGGTTTGCTTCATCTTTTTCTTCCCCTGTTTCTCAGTTGCCATTATGTCCTGTAGTGTTTCTTTGTTATGGCTTCTTATTAGTTCCTGCTTGACCATCCACTCCCCGCCCTCACTCTCCAGGGAAGCTTCATCATCTTCTGTGTCATCCACATGGACACTTCTCTCCTCAGATTTTTGTTCCTTGATCATAAAGTTTGAATAGAAGTGATCCCTTGTGGCTTCCTTTTCCGCTGGTTCAGTCAACGGTGGTCTGGTCTCAGGGACACTGAGAGCCTGAAACCAGATGTCCGCTGATTCACATTCAGTTGATATCTCAGAGGGGAGGGTTGTGAAAGGTTCTGTTTCAGAAGAGCTAGAGCTTAATGCCATCTGGTCCAGTGGTATGTCTTCATCTTCTTCATCATCAGTCCTCTTCTGGAAGTCTTTCATCATTTTCACCAGCAAATCTATTGCTTTGTCACATCCTGGGTCAAACAAGGTATAATTCGGGGAATTCTCTCTTGCTTCTCCCACTCCTACCTCTCTCACCCTGTTCTTCAGCCAAGCTGCCATCTGCTCTGTTAGCTCAAGACACAGAGAAAATTCTGCACGCAGTTCTGCCATTTGCTTCTCCATTTTTACCATTTTGTTGATCAACATGATGCAGAATCTCCTGTCATTTGCTGCCCGCTGCCTCCCCCTGATAATCATGAAGACAAAAATCACAAAATATGATCCCACTTTAAAGTCATCACACTTTTGCATTATACATATACATGCCATGAGTAATTGCTCATATATATATACAGTCATGGAAAAAATTATTAGACCACCCTTGTTTTCTTCAGTTTCTTGTTCATTTTAATGCCTGGTACAACTAAAGGTACATTTGTTTGGACAAACATAACAATAACCACAAAGATTGCTCATAAGAGTTTTATTTAAGAGCTGATATCTTACCATTTTCCATGGTTTTCTTGATTATAACCTAAATCACTTAAGTTTTTACATCAATAGCTATGGCCTTGTACCGCCAAAAACACTGCTTTAATGCATTCAGTGTTTTCTTTTCTGTCTGTTTTAGTCACATGATGACGTTTAATGGTACTAGGTATTAAAATGAACAAGAAAGTGAAGAAAAAATGGTGGTCTGATAATTTTTTCCATGACTGTATATATATATATATATATATATCTATATATATATATATATATATAGATATATATATATATATATATATATATATATATATATATATATATATATATATATATATATCTATATATATATATCTATATATATATATATATATATATATATATATATATATATATATATATATATATATATATAAACCTTGGGTTACATAGTCAAGTACAGTGCTACCTCTACTTACGAAATTAATTGGTTCTGGAAGTAATTTCGTAACTTGAAACTTTTGTAAATAGAGATGCGTTTTCCATGTAAATGCCCTAATCCGTTCCAAGCCCCCCAAAATTCGAACATATTTTTTTAATATATAAATTATAAATAATACATTAATTGACATGAAAATCTATAAGAAATACATGTTAGAACCAGAAAAGCACTCGGAGAGCGCAGACCTCCACTGAGTGCAACAATTATTGAAAAAATGATAGTGATCCAGAATCCAGGATTTCTTCTGGATCACACCCAAAATGAAATCAGTTCTTCATTTTCACATTTCCGACAACTCCTGAAAAACCGAGATACAGAGCCGACAGCTATGTTTACGTTCGGTAAACTCTGGGAGCTGCGAGTACTGTATTATTGCCTTTCTTATCCTGAAAATTCTTTCGTAATAAGAGGCAATATGTTCCCTTTGAGGCGTTTCGTAACCTGAAAATTTCGTATGTACAGACGTTCATAAGCAGAGGTACCACTGTACATGTGTGTGTGTGTATGTGTGTGTGAGATAACTGTACCTCAACAGAGAGGGATGGAGCTGATGGAGATGTATCTTTCTTCCACGTTTTCTCATCAAGGAATTTTCTTGCATCTGATTCTGTGAGGGAGAGGAAAAACATTGCCTCATCTCATATTTTCCTCACACAAGCTTGCAAAATCTCAATACTGATTTCAACAATTCCTCTGTCAAAGCTTTTAATCTTAAGGTCCAGCATGTGATGCCCTTTGAGAAAACTATTTGCATATCCAGGAAGTATATAGAAATCAGACCATAAAATGAAATCAAAGTTAAAAGTTTAATAAAATTTTATTCAATTACTTTACATACATTACTATAATTCAATTCAATTCAATTCAAACCAACTTCTAAAATACTTTATTGATCCCCGAAGAGAACTTCAATTCATTCATAAATGCTTTGATAGCCCATGAGCTTACTAGTATCTTTCAATTTCACAGGCTGCTGATTTTTTCATACAAATATTAACATATCACAGACACTTTTCGTTGAAAAAACATTTGCAGAAAATTGACCTACCATAGCAAAGAAGTGAAATTTCTTCTCAAGGCTTTTTCGGGTGGCACACTGTTTTTCCTCTTGTATATATATAAAATTTACAGATCTTTACAATGTCTACAGAACTCTGTTGCCAGGCAATATTCCAGCTGAAAACAGTTGGAATTACAAATCATGACATCCAGCACAGGAGGAGGTGGAAGCATTGTTCTTTCTTTAATTGTTTATTTTTAAATATTTGTTGTTTTGTTGTCTGGTCATCATTCTTTTGTCTTGAGAATGAGAATATGATGCCACAGATTTAGTTGGATGAGGTGTTCATTGTTGTTGTTAAGTTGCTGTTGAGCTTGGTTGGATTTTTTTTATGACTTTGTCGTGTCAGGACCGCACTGCTGTCTGAAGACTTGCCATAGCAGGTCCCAGGACGGTTATAAAAACCAAATCCACGATTGGTTTCTGACATGGAAGCACCAGCAGAGTCATGAAGCCGTGGTTGATTACTGATGGAGGTTTCTCAGATAACAGAAATGTTGCAGCTGTCTGCAGCAGAGTTTTGCTGTTATAGAAATGTGTCTGTGCCAACATGCAGACATTCGTATGAAAAAAATCAAAGTATTGCACAGCGTTCCCTCACCCAGAGTCCGTTTTTTTAGTAAGGAGGAGATTTATGTGAAAATCTTGTCACAGATTTATGAAGAGCTTATGAGGCCTGGTGTGTTGTGTCTTAATTAGCCTCCTCCAGGCAGACTGGCCGTTTCTCAGTTCCGAGTACATCAATTCTGGACTAATGTATTTGAAGTTCATACTTGGTGATTATGACTTGGGAGAATGTACTTTCGATGACAGGAGGAGATAGTTTGGTCTTTCTGCAGCAGTGTACACAATAGCATCATAGCTCAGACAGCAGGTTAACATGTATTCTAAAACACCTAAGATTTAATTGAGTAAAAGATAAACACTGTAAACCAGTGGTGCGCAAACTGTGGTACATGTACCACTGGTGGTACGCGAACGCTCTCTAGTGGTACGCGGGGAAACATCAGGACTTTCCACATTTTCCCTTTTTATTTATTTTCATTAAATTGGAAACATACAATGCATTATAAATACATTTTCAAATGAAATTCAGGTAACAATAAATGACCACAATAAGGAATAAACATCTCTCCTGTGAATTTAAAGCTAATTGAGAAGGCATATATGGCTATATTTTAAAATTGGTCATCATGGTGGTACTCAGAGAGCTGAACTGTTTCTCAGGTGGTACGCAGTATTAAAAGTTTGAGAACCACTGCTCTAAACTTTAGTAGGACTCAGACTGGACGATGGACTTCTCAGGCAAACGTGTTTATAACAGTTATGGTGTGTTTCCTAATGGGTTTTATGATCAAGGCTCTGTCACAAACTTGACGTTAGAAGAACTATCTCCCATGAAAACATCTTAAAACTACATTCCATTACAAAACAACACAGAAGCAACATTCTCATTACCCTTTCTTACTTCTGGTTGTCGATGCGAAATACATTCTACAAAAGTCTCCACTAGATGATGAAATTGGCGACGCAAAAAAAAAAAAAAAAAAAAAAAAACATCCAGGAACTTTGACTGTGCTTGTCTGGATGCAAATTTAGAATTGAAACAGAACTTTGGCAAGAGACTGATGACATTTCACAAATACACAAGAGCACAAGTACAAATAAGCACCCAGACTGGGAAATAAGAAATCTTCGAGCTGATCAAGACCATGAAAATGGATGCTAAATACATTAGGGAAATGAAGACATGTTTGACCTCAACATTCCTTTTGTTAAAGTGACTGTAACAGAAGAGCTTGCTGGTTTGAAGGTTATAAACCCTGCACCCGTTGCAAATTGCACGTGTAACCAAAGACATTTGTAACTCTTGAACTGAACTCACACCTGAACTCTTGAACTCACACCACTAACAAGATGAGAAAAAAAAAAAGATGTGTTTCTCACTGGAGGTAGTAGGTGGGATCAGTCTGAGATCTGAAATGCATCAAAGCCAAAAGTTCCATCTTTTTCATCGTTTTTTTTTTGACTCTTTATGTAGTCCTTTCTTTCTTTCTTCTTCTTTTTGTTTATTATCCAGTTATGTTGCTACCAACATGGCCACCACTCACAACAATGCAGCAGGTCAGAATCAATATTGCAGTGCAATGTTATGATTGATGAATTTGGGAATTCTCTATGCTTTGTCATGTTTAGATGCTGGATTTCACATAATTCCTTCTCTGATTTATGTCTAAAACATTCAATAATATTTCTTGTTTTCAAAGGTGAATTGAAAACATTTTGTTTCAGTGTAATCTGAAACACTATTTCCTATTAAAAAATAATAGAGAATGAGCTTTCAAATACATGCTCAAGAGTTGCTCTTTGACAACATGTACAGTTTGCAACTGTAGTGCTTTGTGTGGGACTGGCTATTTCTATTTTTAATGTATTGAAGAATATTTGTAATGAGTAACCTTATGTTATGGGATATGTTTTGTTTCCAATTCCCAGTCAGGGGACCTGGCTGTTACTCTGTGCTGGAATCTAACAGGTGGTTTCCATTTTAAAGTCATGGTTATAACTACAGGCCCTAGGCTCTATAAAAAGGCCTGTCACTCCTCAGCGTTGCTTTTATTTCGCTTCATTATTCGGCTGCCCGTCAGTCATGTTCAAGCTCTGTTTGCAGGCTTGCCACACATTTGCTTGCCTGTCTCATTTCCAAGTGCTTCTCTTTTCTCTCCCTTTTCCTCTCTGCAGTCTTGTGAATTGAATGTGTTAAGTTGTGCACTTGTTTATTGTGGTAAGTGTGAAAACTTAATGCCTCATATTGGTATCCTGCAAATTTGTGTGATCCTAGCGTGCTGTGTGTTGACCCCTGAACCGTAGAGCTTAGAAAAGGATTCTCATTCTCATTTGTGTGAACATCTGCTGTTGACACAGTGGCTGAGATCTCGGGCACAGTTGGATAAGACAAATATATACATGGCATGCATGTTGAGAGTGGCATACGCAGACCGTCTCTTCTCTGTCGTTTGAGCTGTACTTCAGGCATTCAAAGGTGAGTTTTATATCACAATGTGTATCACAGTTTTAACTCATACTACACTGAACTTTTGCCTTAGCGTTGTCTTTGTTTTGTTTATGTCTTTCAGCTGGAGTAATAATATATTTTAAATCCACATTATGATATGATAACAGTGACTCAGTAGAAACCCACTACTCAGCTCAGTGGTTTTTATGTCTTTTTGTGTAGTCATTCATCTTTACATAAAGTCCCACATCCAAAACAGCAGGATTATCAACGTATCATTCGTTCATTTTTTATCCGATTTAGAATCCAAAATCGGAAAAACAGATTGATAACGACCTGTTATTTTATAACTGGTTTACGAATCAAAAATCAGAAAACAAATAATGGGCTATTTTTACGCTGTTTTGATTTTGTTCTGAAGGTAATATTAGAATATGAGAGAATGGGATTATGATGAGATTTTTGTGAGCATTGAATTTGATTTTAATATTTAATTGGTCCTGTTTACGTGACCCGGAAATGGCTTTGTGCATGGGAGTTCAGGCAGCAATATTAACTATTCAGTCTGTAAAAAAAAAAAAAAAAGAAATTCTGGGCTGTTATTTGTTTTTTTGTTGTTGTTGTTTTTGTTTTTCAGGCAGCACAGTGGCTTGGTGGTTAGCACTGTTGGTTCACAGCAAGAAGGTTCCTGGTTCGAACCTCAGCAGGGGCCTTTCTGTGTGGAGTTTGCATGTTCTCCCCGTGTTTCCCCCTGTTTCTTCCGGTTACTCCGGCTTCCTCCCACAGTCCAAAGACCTGCATGTCAGGTTCAATTGGTGGTTCTAAATTGCCTGTAGGAGTGATTCTGAGTGTGCGTGGTTGTTTGTCTGTATGTGGCCCTGTGATGGACTGGTGACCTGTTCCAGGGTGTACCCCTGCCTTTCACCCGAAGTGAACTGGCTCCAGCAGATCCCCGTGACCCTGCAGAGGGTTAAGCGGGTATAGATAATGGATGGATGGATATTTGTGAACGAGTGATGAAATAACAGGTCGTCATCTGTTTTCTGATTTTGGATTCTAAATCGGATATAAAATGAACAAATGATACGCTGATACAGGATGTCAGTCTTATATGTAAATTCATGATGTGATTATGGTTGTGTGTGTGTGTGTGTGTGTGTGTATATGTTATTAGATTATTTATTTTCCACTCTTTTATGCAAGGAATGGATATAATGTGTGTATGGATATCATTTCATTTAGTTCATATCAGGAGAAGTGCCAATTCTGACTTCAAAATGCACAAAATAGATCAAAAGTGTTTATCAATACTTGGATCCAAGCAGGCACTGGCAAGACAAACTCACAGATGGATGTACTCAGACACTGAGACAGTATGACAGAAGGGTTTGATCATTTCCTGACTTCAGAGACCGTCAGAGAGAATCAGAAATCAACTTCCGTTCGCTTTTTTTGTGGTCTTAAAATTATCATCTACTGTTTAGAAACTGGTAATGTTACTTTACATCAGTCATTTACATAATGTATTCTTCTCTTTTTTTCTGGTTTAGTGGTGAAATTCTTCCTTTCCCCTCAGGCTCATTTGCAGACCAGAATATAGTAATAATTTTAAGGAAAGAAGTCTACTGACCCATTTATCGACCTATTTACCTACCCTTTTTTCACTGCAGAGCGAATATAAAAATTTGATTTGCCATAGTGAAGTAGATCTTGAAGGAGGATAACAGCATGAGTGCTTCTGCTATTATGGGAGAGTTGGACTATTTGATATTGTGGAAACAAAGGTAACCATTTAATTCCCTGAGTTTATATGAACCATTAATTTAGTTTCTTATGTTAAGACAGTTTGATTGAGCTGTCACTTCGAGGTTCAAACAATCAGTTCAAAGTATAGAGACAGGGTCAAAACCTACACTTGTAATTTCAGATTTTTGATTTATTACAGTTTTGTCCATCATATGGTGAAATGACCCAATGAGACCTCCAGACATCTTGACTCCATATCAACAGATATAGAAATCCTGAAGCAGGAGTCCATAGTCTCAAAGTATAAATAAATACACGAGAAGCTGATTGCTAAAGTCTATTTGTTTAAATTAATGTAATGAGGCCTCGTGTCTTTGTTGTAAGGAAGTTTGTTTAAAGCAAGGGATTAACATGTCTCACCTAGTCTCCAAATGGAAACATAGATGACTCCTGTTTTGTCAAAAATGTCAGACTTGAGAAAACAACATTTGTTTTGTTTAAAACTTAGACATGCTGACATTTATTTATGTTTCCATTTTTAATCTGCATTCATCTGGGTAAACGATGAGGGGAGCAGTGATTCTGACTGCATTTTTCTTCCAATGCATCACTGAGCTGTGTGTCTATATGAATCCAAGGACATGGATCCTGATCTGTCAACGCAGATCTGTCATCCATGTTGACAAGACTTCCAGACTGGGAGGATGCCAGTTCCACTGGCACTAAAGATTGCAGCGTTGACAACAATACAGCTGGCATGTAACCACTCTGCTGAAAGCTGGTAGTTTTGTGTGTATGTTGTAATGTAGAGGATATATGGAACAGATTAATTTTAAAAATTGTTTATTTAAGTTATTTGAATTTCCTAATAACCTATAGACCTCAGAAGTCTCACTGAGGTCTAAAGTTCTCAGTTTTGTTTAAAATTGCATTTTAAACTCTTATACCTCTCCTATTATTATACAACAAACAGAGGATGCGCAGTAAGAAACAATGAGAATGAAGTGAGAGACATCTTTATATTCCTACATTTTAAATTAAATATGTGCAGAGAGTTCTTACTACAGTCTATTTAACTAGGATTCAAGCTTGTCATACAGTGTCATACAGTCATCGAACTTACTTTGACAAGATGTTGCTCCATCCATGCTGAACAGCTCCATCAAATCCAGTTAAGAGAAGTTAGCTATTAATCCTTTTTGGCCTTTTTGACTTGAGTTAAAAAATAATAACTAGAAAAGCACTCAAAGAGTGCAGACCTCCCCCAAGTGCAACAATTCTCCCATATAGCGATTTACAGATTGCGATAAAATCCACGTTGTGGATCAGATCCAGAGCAGCCTTTGAAATTTGATAGAGGTTCCCATTGTCAGTCCATGAGTCAAATTTTCATGAATTTTGGGCAATAATTAACAGAGATATTGAGAAACAAAATTTTTGGCCCCATTGACCGCAATGTTATTGAAAATTTGAAAGTGATCCAGAATCCAGGATTTCTTCCAGATAACACCCAAAATGAAATCAGTTCTTCCTTTTCATATTTCTGACAACTCCTGGAAATTCCATCAAAATCCATCCATAACTTTTTGAGTTATCTTGTACACAGACAGACAAACAAACAGACAGACAGACAGATAAACGCCACCGAAAACATAACCTCCTTGGTGGAGGGTAATAATATTGCCTGTATTTCAAGAGAGAGACACAAACAGGAACTGTCCAAGGGTACTGAAAGAAAGCAGGGGTGTGTGTATGTGTGTGTGTGTGTGTGTGTGTGTGTGTGCACTTAATATACGGAGTCAGGAAGGTGGCAGTACAGGTAGCAAGATAAGCCAAGCAATGTCAAGGATTGATAGAGGAGGAGGCAGAAAGCTAGACACAGACAAAGGTAGAGACAAAAGTAAACATGAATCCATGTATAGATCCAGGGAAGCAGTGATCCTCCCTGGAGGGAGTGTGCTGTGTCTGGCCTGGTTCCCAGTGTGCACTATAACCTCTGTAGTTGGCTGCCACTGGGGTTACACTGCTTTAAGTCAGCTACACTATGTCCTTTTTACATCCCTGAATCCCTTTAAGCTTTCTCTGTTGTAGCTTTGGCCTCTCATCTCTCTGTCTGCCTCCCTTTACATTTGTCCTCTTTCACCCTGGAATTAATTTTGTTGTGAATGTTTTTTCTTTTTTTTTTCCTTTGTGTCTGTATTCTATTAACCTCATTTACATTTTTCCCCTTTTGATATGCAGTTACTCTCTTTATTATTTCCGTTTGGTTCACTTATTGTTTACATCATCAGATGAATGTATTTGCTTAGGGCTATATCTATCACACATTTTTTCATAGGTTGTAAAATAACTGGAATGGTTTCCTTTCTACATCGTGATCCGATGCTCTATTTAGGAAATAGAACTGTTCTAAAACTGATCCTCGGTAATGACAGATAATTAGTGATGAGATTTTGAGAATTATATTACGAGGAAAAAAGTGTTAAAAACATCAACTTGCAAGTTACATTTTTCATTTAGCATCTTGTATTTCAGATACACACAAACAAAATTGAGTGAGTGAATATTAGTGCTGAAACTGTCAATTCATGTAAAAACAGCAAATCTGACTTCCTCATTTTTCAATTCACACATTACAAAAATCATTTATAACATCTCTTTTCTGTTTAGAAAAGTAGACTTGCTCTACATTTCTAAGGCCTGATAACATTTTAAGGTTTCTCAATGGGGGCGATACCACCTGTACAGTTATTTAATTCATTACTGAAACGTCAGGGCTAAGAGGGGGGCGCTCAAGGACAAATGAGGGGCGCCATGCCCTTGGGAACTCTATTTTAAACTTCCATGGTTTACCAAGGTTTTTTATAGTTCAAATCTATTTATGTTTCAATAAAATGTTGTGCTCAGATTTCCTTTAAAAAAAATAAAGCTGCTGTCTGAGACCAAAACACAGAGTCTGCTGCTTCCATGACCCGGTAACATCTCCTTTTCTCTCTACGTCACAATCAGACGAGCCGAGCGGGATCGGTTGCCATAGTAACGCCCATAAACAGAGCAGCAGAGAAACCCCTTTCCAACACATTTCGCAGGATTCATTCAACAACCAATGAAAACGTACACAATCAAGACTACGTAATCACGTTTAATCACAAACATTTACAGTACAATCAAAAATGGCGGAAATACAAGAAAAAGTGCCACCAGTACAAAGCTAATTACATAAATAATGGATTTATTCCGTCACCGAGCAATGTACATCCGCTGATGTGCTGCTATGTGAGCAGATGTTCTCCAATGAAGCCATGAAGCCGTTGTGATTACAGGAGCATCTCTCTAAAAAAACATCCAGACAAGGCATCTAAAGACTCGGCTTACTGAACAAGGATTCAGCCAAACTCTCCACATGCAGACAAAATACCGAAATGGACCTTGTGAGCTCTGGTGCACTCAGGCTGAAGCTCACGGCGATGTGTCCGGACATGAAAAAGCTGGCAGCAGCCCATCAAGCGCAGGACTCCCACTAAAAATAAAGAGCAGCAGTCGCTCCCTTTTGTAAATAGTTTTTTTCTTATTTTTTTCTCATTGCCAGGCCAGGCCTTGTCAGTAGTCTACTCCGAAAATTACCGTTTGAAATGTTTAAGGTGCATTAATTGATGCACGAGTGGTTTCAGGTTTTGATTGGTTAATTCACCGCTGTTCTCGTGAAGTGTGCATGATGTTGTTGGCATCTTTAATTTGCCTATAACAGGTTTTCAACAAATTCTGCTGTGGTGGTATTTTTTTAGTTCCAAAAAAATATATAGGGGGGGTTTCAGAGCATCATGGTGGCTCAGGGAAGCGTTTGTTCAAAAAAGGTTGAGAACCACTGTTTTAATGGAATCACCAGGATGGGAGTTAGTTGCTTCAAAAGCCTTTGTTAGAAGAACCTTAATAGATAATGAAATTAGTACTTTTTTTTGTACTGAATCAATAACTATTTTGAATTAATAACCAGGTTTGAATAATATTTGACCCTAAAACTAGGAATCCAATCTCTGGCGAACTGTATGATTGAACAAAGATTATATCATTGGTTAACATGCAAAAAGGTCAAAGTCACTCACAGCCAAAAATATATGAAGCCAGCAGCCAAAAATCCTTAATCCTCAGTGCCATGCCATGTCGCCCTATTGGTTGTGATTGTGCGTGTGTATGTGTTTAGTATGGAGGGTGGGAGGGAAGGGGTTTTATTGTGATTATTTGTTTTTAATTCTGTAAAGCACTTTGTGTTGCATGTTTTGCATGAAAAGCGCTATACAAATAAAGATTGATTTGATTTGATTTGAAAAAAAAAACAAACAAACAATCAAACAAAAGAGTTAAAAAAAAAATCAATGACCAATCATTGCTATATGAAATGAATAAGAAGGGGCATATAGAAAGCAGATGACAAAAAAGAGACTTGGTCATGGTAGAGCAGAAGTTGTACCAAGTTGTACAATCTTTACCAAGCACCTCCTGGTAAGCTCCTCTTGTGACCCGGTTAAAGGTGGGGTAGGTGTTCTTTGAAAAAACGGTTCCAGCAATCCAACTCAAGTGAGATTTTGAAAATATACACTCCCTCCCTCCTCCTCTTCAGCCCACCCCTCAAAACCACGCCTTCACATGATTCACGGCTACATGAACCACAGGGAGGGAGGGAGGGGTGGGTGGAGAGTGCATTGATATTTGATGGACGTATCAGGCAGCCAATAAATGTAAAGATGATCAGTACATTGATTGGTCAGAGTTATTCTCTGATTATACCCTCTAGACTGGACCAAAACGTTTCGTTTTTTTTGCAAACATTTTATTTCAGTGGGTGCAATGGGAATGTGAAAAGGTTTTCAGGCAATATTGTAAAAAGTGCTGCAAAAAAAAGAACACCTACCCCACCTTTAACATATCAGTTTGACTGTATGCAGCCTAGTGTCGACTGTACAGTTGTTTCATTCATTACTGGTTTCAATTCTTGAGTGAATGTCCCAGGTTTGCTACAAGGCACGGTGCATGTAAATAAATGTCTATTTCTGTATCCTGTGTGCAGGTCTCCCTGTCTACCTCTCTCTTTACACCATCATCCATGTCCATCTGTCTGCTGGTCTGACACTGCACAACTGCCAGTGACAAAGCCTTTATTCTTTCCAATTCCCTCCGCTACAGACACTATAGCCTTGTGAATAGATTTACAGAGGCTTTGAAACGCTTTTTGACAACTCTGCTGTCACTTACGTCATGCAGCGTTTACGGCAGAAATGTTAAGCGTGTGTGTATTTGTTTAACGGATGTTGTGTTTGTGCTTGTGTTTGTGTATGCTCTGTGATGTGTGGAGAGTAGTGAGCAGACAGATGGTGCACACTCCAGGGTCTGACGGTGCAGACATGCCAACATAGAAGAGTCAAAGAAGGATGAATGTATATCATTAGTGTATTTGCTCACTGCATTTTTGGATCATGCATAATTGTGTGTGCACGAGAATTAATGTGAAAAGAAAAGAATACAATTCAAATATTTTTAAATAAAGGCCAGTTTTAGCAGGTCAATCTGAACACGCACACACACACATACACATGCAAAATGATGTTCAGCCATTATTTTTCTTGTAGTTCTTTCTGTCTGACCTTGATAAATCTGGATTTTTTTATTTTGACACCTGGCAGAATAGCTTTCCTAAAGCAGTTTCTGACAGGTGTATGCAATTCTACCCACACAACTGGTAAAGCCATTTTGACATGCACTGTGGCATGACAAACTATTTGGATGTAGAATTTTTTGTTTTGTTTTTCAGACTATTATATTTTAGGCTGCTTCGGTGTCACACTCTTGGCTATGAGAGTGAGATGCGCTCTGTTGGTTTGAACCCAGGAACCATAAAACCCGCTGAATGACACACTGCTAGAATGAGACTAATACAATGCCATGCATGAAAGGGATGGATGCTGTTTTTGACATTTCACTCCATTTTAATATAAGAACAAGCACATACTCACTCGTCAAAGGCACACACACACACACTCACTGCGCCTTGTTGGAGATTTTATGTGACTCTGCAGAACCGTCAGTGGCAGGAAACTAAGTGGCACCTCCCCGCTGTTATGTCCCCTGTCTGCCTTGGCAGTTACCCTGTTTTGCTATCTAAATGCAAAGGGACAAGAGAGATGCAAAACCTAGATTTGCTCCCTGTTCTGCAATTTGCTTTTTCGTCTCTTTTTTTGTGTGATTGGGCGGATGAGTTTAATATTTCCATCTCTCCATTTCTGGACTATTTTCTGCTCATATCTGCCCCCAATTTTTCTGCTGTTGATTATGAAGGCTTCTTTCAGATGTTTTTGTTTGTAATGTAGTTTTTCACTTTTCATTTTCTCTCCAGCAGCATTGTGTGGGCCGTCTGTCATCTGCATCCATCAGCATAGATTTTAAAGTACATCGTTGACCCATGTCCTACGCTTTTTGTCTGTTTTTTTTTTTTTTTGTATGTTTTCTTGGGTGTGGATGATGAACTGGAACGACATATCATTGTGCTGGGATGCTGGCTCAATGACAATAAAAGGCATCCTGACTCTTGGCTGTGACTCTTAAATGGGGTTGCGTCATCTGTTGCCAAACTGAATTGTGTGCTTTGTGCGTCGCAGCGTCTATGTTGGCTCGGTTAAAAGTTGGGGGATTTTCAACTTTTTCTGCTCAACACATACATCAGCCAATCAAGTTGCGGCTGTACGTCAAGAGCAAACCATTGTAATTGCACAGAATTGCAGACAGGACTAATTGAAAGCACGCAGATTATTTGAGTATCGAACAGGAGCAATTTTGATTGGTTGTTTTTGGTATGACAAAGAAACGCCAATAACACCACCTCCAAATGCACCCATGTGAATCCAACATAAACCCAATCACAGAGACATAAGCTCCTTATCAACCACTGGACTCCCAGAACAGATGTTAATTAGCTCAATTCAGGAGCAGGACTCTACCTTTTATAACCTCTTAAAGATTCATTTCTGCTAATACTATGCTGATATTACCTTTAACCTAACATGCCTTACTTGCTCTTATCTCAGGGCTCCTATACGCTGTATGGTTTCTGGCTGTTGCAGACGAAAGATCAGCATATTGAAAGAATCATGAGCATACCTTTGGTCTTTGGTCAAAATTGGCTGTCGTACATCCTACAGTATGACCAGTTTGACAACAGTCGTCACACTGGTCTTGCAGTCTAAGACTATACATTTCTGTATTCCTATTTAATCACCAAATAAAATGCAACCTGAAATGAAGCATTGATTATTGAGACCTAGCACCGTTCCAAAGAAAAATAAGAATCCAAAGTTTGCCTCTTGTCCCTAACCATGACTGGGAACACTTCTTCTTTTCCACTTTTTTTTTTTAAAAAGCATTTTGGCACAACGCTACAACGGATCTTATTTCCATGCGTTGTTTGTTTACCGTCAGCGCGTACAGACTACTAATTTCTACACCCACATCTCCACATCAGTAGGAGCCTATGATTTAAGAGGGCTCATCATCATGCAGTCTAGGACATCACACCCAAGACTGAGCAAATTCAAATTGTACAGTGTGAGACATTATGATCTTATACAGCTCAGGGTTATAATAGTTTTGGATTTTCCATTAGTTTTAGTTTTTATTTAGTTTTTAGTTTAATTTTTTAAATTCAGTTAGTTTTAATTCATTTTTAGAGCAGTTTTGCTAGTTTTAATTTGTTTTTATTTTTTTGAAATACTTAGTTTTAGTTTAGTTTTTATTAGTTTCTGTGTTAGTTTTAGTTTTATTTTGTAAATTAGGGTTGTGATTTTGGTTGGAGTGAAGCACTGGACGTTTTGAAGGCTATCAAGTCACATAGTCGTGTTTACATTCTGGTCTCAATAAACATATTTACCAATGCGTCTTCCCGCTTGTGGTGTTCCTGCGTATTTACTGACCAGCAGTTATTTGGTCGATGGTGGAAACAGTCCATTATAGTTGCAGTTTTCTCGCGTCCTTCCCAACACTGACTGGCCTGCAGCTGCAGCTTCTCTTTCCAGGCAGGAGGGCACGAGGCTAGCTTATCCAGCTAGTCCTGGTTAGCCTTCTTATGTGAGTTTTTCAAATGGACTTTCAGATTCGTGGGGTTTTTTTTCCCTTCAGAAGTATTCCACACATTGTATCACCTGCTTCTACAACAAGGCACTTACTTTTATCGTTAACACAGTCATAGTCAAAGAAATCCCAAATAGGACTTTGCCGCTTTCTCCCAACTTTTGGCACAGCCATCACTGCTGATCATTTTAGTTTTTTTTTTTTTTTTTTTGCGGTTGTTGTTGTACGGCGGAGCGAAGTTCATAGATTTCATGTAAATCCCAAAACGTTTATGTGAAAAAATTTTTACAAATACGAAAACGAAGGACGATTCTTGATATTATTATAGTTAATTTTAGTTCGTTTTGTAAACACATAATACAGTTTCAGTTAGTTATCGTTTTTAAAAAACTTGTTTTTATTTTATTTCAGCTAACAAAAATGTTTTTTCAATTCTAATTTTCATTATTTCGTTCGTTTTCGTTAACAATAATAACTTTGATACAGCTGCAGAAATCGTGCAGCGTGGAGGGACCCTTCTCTCACTTACATGTTCTTCTTGTACTCGTTCCATTTTCGGTAGATTCCCAATGCACTGAAAACTGAATACCCCTCACTTCTAAGGCTATTTGAATAAAGGTGATTAAAACACACACAGACCTGTTTTTCACTTGGATGAATGATAATCTTGAAGCCCTGATCCTCACTGCATACACATTTTCACTAGTTTGTAATGCACTTTTTGGCTACATTAATATCTCCCCGTAAATTGTATTTATATTACATTAGTTAGGGGATGGCTTTACTTTTCTCTTTCATTTACATTTCTGGAGCTGTTGTGCTGTCCCTTGTTAATTCTGTCACTCACTGAACAGACTGCAGTTTGGTATTGAGCCACTGCATCTACAGTACTTGGTCCAGTTAGCTGCAGCTAAATTTGGAAAGTGCTCTATTGAGATCATGATAATAATGATGGCATCTCCCTGTCTGTGCTCGAAACAAAGAGTGGCACAGGAGCTTTCTTGCTCAGAATATAATTAAGTTTTGTTCAACAGGTACAGGCTACATTTTTAATTATAAACACCTTTGAAATAAAGGTTGGGAATAGATTTCTGAAAAAATGTAATAGTTAATAAATCTAGCTGCCAACAGTCTAGGCTCAGCCAATAAGTATCCCTCTCAAACATGATCTTTGAGTTGTGTGATGTATGTGCATTAGAGATATGTTCCATCCAACATGTATGTGAGTGTTCTTGTTTTTGTGACCCCCATAAGTAACTCTGTTTGTAATTGTTGATCCTGTGATGGCTAGTAGTCCTTGTGAGGACCAAAAGCCCAGTTAGTTAAAGGTAAGATCTGAGGTGGAAATTGAGATTATGCTATATGTAGACTGCTGCTGGTTAAAATGAGGGGTTAGGCTGCACAAATTAATGGAGGTCAATGTAATAAATATAACTTCATGAAAATGAGCTTTTTATAATTAATGAGGCAACTAATATAATATTTATTTGCTTCCTTATCTGAGCTTTCCATTAAATTCTTTAGAGGCCCCCAGCTCCCATCATGGAAATGGCTTTTCTACAGCCAAGAAAGGCTTAATCACGTTTGTTGTCAGTCATATACCGATTAAAATGTGTAAAAGGACTGCACACTTCTATTCATTCATCCCTCCATTTCATCTTGTTCAGACAAAAGTCACACAGAGACACACAACCAGGCAAGCTCACACCTCCAAGGAGTTCAGAATCACATATTCACTAAGGTGTATGTTTTTGAAGTGTAGGAAGGTGAACTACCCACACGGGCAGAGGGAGAGCATGCAAACTCCAGACAGAAAGGCTTCAGCATTCAAAGTGAAAAACCTTGTTGCTGGAAGGCAACAGCGCTAACCGCCTCACCGCCACTGCAGGCCACTAGATGTAGCTAAATGGCAAGCCAGTGCAAATAAGATATTTCTAAAAATAAAAATTAAATTAAAGAAAGCAGAAATATTTACTTTAATATACTTTAGGGGGTAAATATAGAGGGGAAAAAAATCATGATAAGACTTCATACTAGAGTAATAATTTTTTGGGTGTAAGGTTCATCACTAAATCAGTCATACACACCAGAACTGGTGTTTTCATTTCCTCTCAGTCAGTCTCATATTTGGTTGATGTTGAACTGTGAATTATGAGATTTTTACAGTCTCTTATCATTCTATAGAGTTATACTCATGCTGTAATTATAAGATACCAAATGAATAAATCTACAGCATGTGCTGTTTTAATAAAGAAGTAGCAAGATTTTAGGAGTATTGTTATATGGTATGGTTAAAAAAAAAATCAGTTTAAAACTAATTGCTACCTTCTTTGTATCAGCTTTCAGTGACAAACAAAAGTAGTCAGGACACCTGCAGTAGGTCATTTATGGCAGTTTGTTAATTAAGCCATTGTATGCAGTCAGTAGAGGACTAGCTGTGGGGAATAACAATCTTCAATTGAGATAAATAAATAAATAAATGGCCCCCTACTTGGAACACAAATATTTCCTTCCGCTTTTGTCCCGTGGTGTGCATGCAGTGTTCTGAGAGTGCCAGTTGTCCACTTTACAGCAGACTTTAATGACAATTGAAGAGAGCAAATGTTTTTACATGGCCATACATTGTTAGAAAAGACTGTTTTAATCTGTATGTGTGGACCAAGTTTGTTTATGTGCTTTGTGGGGTGGAGAAATAAGTCATTAAAAGCCATTGAAAGAAAGTGAGTAAATATCTTGGCAGATGTGGTTGTCACAATAATAAGTCATTAACTATTTGCTGGTTTTGTCCCAAGTTCTCCGCATTTGAATGTGTCCTTCAGCAAGACACCTTAATCCTTAGCTGCTTTACCAGTGTGCAGTGGAAAGATTTTGGGCAATTTTTCAAATGTTATTGCTCCTTTTTTTTTTCCAATCAGCAGTTTGTATCGCTGTCCTTCTGTTTCATCTTTCAGTAAAGCTGACCTGCCATCTTAATCAAACGTCCAGCAGAGAAGGTTGACAAATATTGAAGCAGTCTTCTCAGCGACTCAGTGGCCAACCATCTGCAGACACAGAGACACCAGCTGGCACCAGTTTCTTGGCAGTGCTCCTACTGACTCCTTCTTCCTTTTTTCTTTCTTTTTTTGTCAGCAAAACATTCTATCACAACAAATCAGTCAGTCTACAATAAGACTTGAAGTCAGAGAGGAGGAGGAGAGAGAGAGAAAGAGAGAGAGAGCAGAGTTGTGGGTGTCTGTGAGATGTGCAAGAATCTCACAGCTGGTTGGCCTTTGCTGTGTGTATGAGCAAGGCAGGGAGTGAACCGGTGTTTGTGTGGGTGCCTCTCTCATGCAGGAGCGTAAGCCAGCAGCAGCAGCAGTTGTACGGTGGAAGCGTGTTCGTGTCTGGATGTTAACGCTGCCTCTCTCAGCTGTGGGACGAAGCCTTACTGTAGGTATTCACATGCACAGATACACAATGCCGTGTTGACTGCCTCCCTTCTGTTTTTTTTTTGTTCCTTGTGTGCTCCGGATTTTTGTAGAATGATATTTAATCCTTTTTTTCTATGCACGGTGGGTTGCTGAGTGTGAATGGAAATTTTGGTTACACAGGTGCATTTATTTATTTTTTTAATTCCAGGAGCATGTCCATCCTCAGGATTTGATTAGTGATGAGCGGATTAACATGTTCCACTTTCAACCAAATGTTTCCATCACTTCAACACGTTCAAAAATTTGCATGCAGATTTCCATAAACCTGACCTTTGCTTAGTATTGTGAAGAGAAAATATTGGTCATTGTCAGGCTAAGTGCAGGTGTTTGTGTGTGTTTGTATTTGTGCTGGAGGATGGCAGGGTGGAGGTGCTGTGGGTGTGTCGTGTCCAGTTTGCAATAGTGTGGAACCTGAGCTGGCTGCTAGTGTGACATGACACCAGCCAGACTCTGAAAAAGGAGGGGGAAACGAGAGGGAGAGGTGAGGATATGGCCAGATAAAAGAGTGGATACAGAACAAAAGTGTGAGGAAATTCCCAAAAAAAATGTGGGATTTTAAAATGCTTGGTGGAGTGATGTCGTCGAGGCCACACATCTTCATTTTAACGACCTAATAATATTAGTTTTTATGTGCTTCTTTTTATGTGTTTCTTTTATTCGTATATCAAGGGGTTGGTAGTGAACGTGCTCAGAATGGGAGAAATAGCATGACTGGTGTAGAAGGGAGTAGGGAAGAAAGAGATGGCAGAGGAGAAGATTAGGTGTGAGGGAGTGAATTTAGTGAACTGAGGCAAAGCATGGGAAGAGAGAGGATGTTAGAAAAGAAATAAGACTACTTCAGGTGGAAATAAATAGCCTGAAAAAAGTGGAGAGAAATGGTCTTATGGGAAGATGTTCCTCCCATCAGCCAAATGTTTGAGAAGTTGCAGGGTTTCTTTGGGCTGGGGGAACTGTTTTCATGAATTTTCAACATCGGTTATTGGCATTAAAGCGCTTAATGAAAAAAACAAAAAGAAACAACAGCTTAAAAACTTTGCATCACTCTTAACATCTTGTGTTTTATTTTTCCTTTGAAAGCAAGAAGAGTGACACAATTTGTGTGAGAACTCCTGATCTGCATTTCTGGCTGTACTGCACGCATAGCCAATAGTGTACAGGGAATGCATAATGCATTATGAAGAGTTTGCTTGTGAGAGACGAATGTATTTTTGACAGAGTACAGAAGTATAAAATCTACAATAGTTTTATGTACAATCTTGTTTCCAAGGTGTGTTTTTTTTTAAATACAAATTTCATGCACCTTATTACTATGAAGAATTATTATTACATTATATGCATTAATTTCAGTTATACATGATTTTCAGTTGTTGCTCATTCTCTCTGTGTGTATTTTGTGGGAGGAGGAAAATATTTTAAAGACCATTGGATAACCCAGATACCGAGTTTGCAGAAAGCGCAACTCGCATGTCGGCGCGTCCAAATGGAATAAATGTGCGTTCACCTGGTCACATGTGGACGTACACAAACGGCTCTACGTCTCAATTACGCATCACCGTATTATTTGCATACGTTTTTATTCTCTTGAGGTCAGAGGATGTCTGGTCAGCAGTTGTGGTGGATGTCGGAATAGTCACGGCCAGACATGTCAGTCTGTACAGCTGTGGTATGATCTCATTCAGATGTCTGCTGTGGAGGAAACCAAGGAGATCTTTGTCAAGCTGGAAAAGGTTGGATGTGGGAATTTATTTCTGAATGTGTCTGAAACTGTTGGTGGTCGAGGAAAGACAGGAACATTAATTGTTGGTGATCTTTAAATGCGCATCCAACGATTCATTCTGCAGTATTTTAAAAAGCCCATCAGTTGCGCCAAGATGCAGAACTGGTAACAACTGGATCTTACGCAGGTAAGATCGCGGGTCTATGAGCTGCAGCCAACTGCCCAAAGTGTGATAGGCTGGTCACGTGAGTGAGCAGAGGCGAGTGGACATTGACATGCAGTGGCGGGCCTGTTGCCTAAAAGGCATGCACGCTCACGTGCAAGTCCCAGGTTGTACCCCTGCCTTTCACCCAAAGAGAGCTGGGATAGACTCCAGCAGATCCCCGTGACCCTGCAGAGGATTCAACAGGCAAAGATAAGGGTCTGAGGGCAGACCCAAAACTCCCTGAAGGAGGATATTTCTCACCTGGCTTGGAAATGCTTAGGTTAACTTGAGGATGTGATTTAGGAGAGGGGGAGGGGAATCTCAGCATGAGTTGCCATTTCCACAACCCAGTACCAGGAGGGAATGGATGGATGGATGGATGGATGGGTAAAAAGCCAGACAGATGGACTGATAGATAGATCATTAGCAATTACCCACTCTGTATTGGCTTCCTAATTGGTTTTAAGAATTTGAAGACTCTTCAAACTCTGACAGATTACCTGTCAAAAAGCAAAGTAGAGTTTAACAAATGCCAGCACTTGCAACATTTGGCAGCTGTAAATATCCCTGTTTGAGATAGTTACTTACTCACTGTCGAAAAAGGGTCATTTAGTCATGTAGTTACAGATGTGCTCGGTTGTTGGTTTGCTGTTGATTGTGTAGTAGCTCACTGAGAAAGTCACTGGTTTTACATCTAAATCATATACTTTGGATTTCAGCATCTAAGAATGGCTTTTAATTTGAACTTCATGTAGGGAATGGGTTGTTTGTGCTGTATAAATTTAATGCTATCTTATGGAGTGAGGAAGAGCTGAAGTGACTTTGCCCTCCATGAAAATAGGGCAACAGTGAACTTCACAGTCAGATTGAAAGTATTTCACAGGTTTATGTGTGGTGGTGTCTCAGATATGTGTCGGTGTCTCCTTTTAACCCTTTTCTGTTTTGTGTCTCACCTTTTCGCAACCATTACCTGCTGCTCATGGTAGCATCTCCTCCTACCACTCTCACCTCTGTTACTTAGGCATTGTTAGCAAAGGTAGTTGTGCACATATTATACATGCTTGTCTTGTAATTTTTGATGTGTTTGCCACTGTGATGGTCGTCTTAAATCTGGACTGTCACTGCAAAAAAAAAAAAAAAAGAATCCAGACTTATTGGATCCAGTATCTGGATGGATATTTTCTAACATGTAAGTCTGTCCCTTTATTAGTCCGTCAGACATGACACAGTAGTAGTCCAGCCTAAATGTAATAAAAAGATGATGATTTTGTAAAGGAAAAGTTCCTCAGTTTTCCTCACACTAATGGAAGATCCATTAGTGTGCCATCCAGATGCCATATGGTTAGGCAGAGTTGCTACAAAAGGGCCAAAAATTATAACCTCAGTTTGTCCTAAAGTAAAAAGTAGAAAATTGTGGGCCGTCAGGTGTTAATGTTGTTAAAAGCAATCTGTAGCTAATCTGTTTTCTCAGGCTTCATGGATTAATTATATCTTGGTGTCAACAGCCAAATGATGAAAATGTGTTGTATGTAGTATTTTCCAATGATATTGTATAAAAGGAAGCATGCATGGAGAGAACATGTCTTGTCATCCATCTATCCAGCTCTTTATAATTGGATGATTTCCTACCGTCTGTGTTATTAACCTTTCAAACAGCAGCTGGTACTGAATGTTATACAAGAAACCCAGGTTTGTGCACTGTCCTTTGTGCAGATGCTCCCACTGTTTCCTCTGGTGTGGCACTCTAGTTTCATAATCCTGCTTTCATAACATGTTGATGCTGAAGAATTCCAATATGGAATGAAATATATAAATTATGTATTTATAATGCAGTGTGGTGTGTCTGAGTGGCATCTGCAAAAATGATGTTCAAACCAAATCTGCATTTCAGCATCACGACTCAGATGGTGAGGGGAGGTTGGGCTATCAGGGGCAGTCACTTCTGATGAGACACCAAACCTCATCACTCATATCTAAAATATAGTTTTGCTGAAGTCATTGGAGGTGGGGGCAATTTCACTCTCCCAATGCTCCCAGTGGTTTAAAAAGAAGAAGAATATCTCCAAAGTAGTTTGAAAAAGTGGTGGACATAATACAACGCTTTTCTCTTTGTATGGGAAAGGATTTTTTTTTCTTAAAACAAAAATGTTATATTTATGTGGGCTCACTGGAGAACTGTAAGATTTTTTTAGTTCAACAGGATTTTTTTGTTCATTTGCAGTATGTTATAAATGTAATATAATTTATTTAACAAGAACAATGATTGCTGCTGTTAATACAAGGGGTAGTAGTACTGACTATTAAGAAGCTGTATGAAAAGGTACTGTTGGAAGGTCCCCCCATATGAGCCAGGTCCTGCTCAAGGTTTCTTCCTCTTAAAGTGGAGTTTTTCCTTGCCACTGTTTGGTATAAAGGTTTTTTTTCTCCCTACGTGGGAGTTTTTTACCTGCCATTATCATTGATTGGATTTAATTATATAATCTTAGTTGATGATATTTGCTCGGGGGTCATGCTCTGGGTCTCTGTAAAGCGCCTAGAGACAATTGTCATTGTAACAGACGCTATACAAATAAAATTGAATTGAATTGAATTGTTGAGTCTTTAGGAATAACAAAATATACAGTATGCATTAAGGCCCATGGCAAGCTGCTCATATAACAGATTAAAGAGAGAAGGAATACATTTTAATCCGTTCATTATTCTTCTCCAAAAAATGTTCAAAAATTCTTTATTATTTTATTAATTTATTCAAATAAAAACATAGTTAATTATGGTACAGTTTATCCAAAGCTATTCCAATACTGATACCATGGTTTTGCATATCAGCCGATACCCAAGACTGATTCAATACCACTGAGTGAGACTGAAGGAATCTGGCTTTACTTAAAGGTGGGGTAGGTGTTCTTTTTTGCAGCACTTTTTACAATATTGCCTGAAAACCTTTTCACATTCCCATTGCACCCACTTTGGTCCACTCTAGAGGGTATAATCAGAGAAAAACTCTGACCAATCAATGTACTGATCATCTCTACATTTATTGGCTGCCTAATACGTCCATCAAATATCAATGCACTCTCCAATTGTAGCCATTGTATATTAATATTTCACTGATGAATCCTTCATGCAAAGCATCTTTCAAAGCTTCTGTGATTAGATAAAAAGCTTATAAATATAAAAGTTTTGTCTTCGACATGCATATTATTATGGGTCCATTTTAAGGGCAAACATGCTTCAGCCCATATTGGGGCCAGTCTTTATTTGTTTGTCCAACTGCACCCTCACCCTTATACAGTAATTCATCACATTGCTGCTTTTAGTTTGCACATTTACATATAATGTACAAAATGTTGTACTATTGTATTGTACAGTATCTGTATTGTATTTTGGATGCTGTCTTCCAGACCAAAGCTATGCTCATTTGCTTTGATTTCTGCCAGTAATTTACCCTTACACATTATAAAAGATATAAGATAAAAATTAAATTTAAAAAATCAATGAGAAAGCTTTCAGAGATTTAGAATTTCAGTTGGAAATGCTTTAGCTGACACATTTCTCAAATAGTGACAAATTATTTTGAAAGGATGACATTATGTATTTCTCCCATTTTAATGCTTAATAGACCAATCATGTTCTGCACATAAAGCTGCATACACAGTATTTTTCGTTTCTACTGTGAAGTTGCTGACCCATTGATGCAGGTCTGGATCAACATGTTCTTCATGGAAGTGCAGCACTCCTTTCAGAACTGGTCCACTGAGTTGTGTCAGCAGGATCTCAGATTGGCACTGGCTCGTTTCTAGTTGACAGGTTGGATTGGCAGCAGAGCAAGCAGCTTGTCTGTCTGCAAGGTCAGCAACACTTGACTTTCCAGGCTCATCTTCAGTGGTGACAGAAGCACAGGAAAATTCTCACTTTTTATTTTGTTTTGTTTGTATGACCTTTTCAACTGTCTGCTGTTTTTAGTTTATTAGGATCTTACTGTCTTGAATGTCTTCTTCATTGATTTGCGCTGTAATCTCACCTTTCTCTAATTTCACCTCCTTCACCTGTGTCTTTTTTTTTCTCTGTGGAAAATCTTGCCTCTTTATTATTTATGAAGAATGGTTGTTTTGTGTATCCGCCGCGTGCAGCAGATTAAGTTTATGTGTGATACTTCCTTGTCAGCATGCCTGTGAAAGTAATTTGTTACATCAGTCATCATGTGTTACCTCTCAGAAGAAGGTGTTGTTTTAGTAGTTTGGAATCAGGATGTGATCTAATACATTTTGTACTTTTAATCCATAACAGAAAACTGCTTAGGCTAGCAAAGCTTTCTTAGAGACAGACCTTTATTGGTGACAAACTTTTTAATTCTTATTGTTAGTTTGGTTTTCCATATCCACAAATTCAAGTGAAATGTATTTAGTCAAAATTAGCCAACTGGTATTGATATTATGAAAATCTGTGTAACAGAGAACACATGCCTTTTCACATGTTTGACAACACACTACTTACTTATGACTAGCAGTGACAGAGTTTGTCTACTGATGTTCTGTTGGTGGCATCTGGCACGTTATACCTGTAATCAGGATGAAATGATCTCTTGCCAGCAAGTCCCGCTGACTCATAACCATAACCTCACAACATCCTTACTTCCTGTGAAATTGTATTCCAAATTGTAATTGAGTGGAGTAAATCTTTTTGCATAAAAATAGCTCAGCTGTTCATTTTTAAAAGCTGTGCTTTAATCATCTGTCAGAGCATCTTCTTGCCACAAAACAAAAAAATTTTGTTTTGTATTGCATATGTTGTCTTTTAAATACTTTGCGTGAAGTACTTGAATGATAAAGTCTTACTGTCATGCTCCTACTACCTGAGGGTTTTCCTCAGCATCTTACACAAACTGTATGTTTTTTTTTTACTTAATTAAACTAGCTTGCAAATGTATTTCATGTCAGACCCCTGCGTTCTTCACTCATACACAACCCGCTACTGACCAAACCAAAGAAGATCAAGTGCAGGAGCTCAGCTCAAACACCTGGTATACCTAGGAGGGGAGGGTCCTAACACAGCTGCCAGGAAGAATAGAAACCAAGTTACTTTACTGAGTATGAGTATGGAGCTCAGAGCTCTAGTGTTTCACACATGAGGGAGATCAGGTGGCAGAAAGAGTGATCATGATAAAATTGAGGATGATAATAATCCCTATGGGCCAATGTTTTTTTTAATGTAAAATTTAACATAGTTATTTGACATTACCAAAACACATTCTCAGTGTATTCATTTACACTGGGAAGCTTTGGGTCAAAGGATGGATAACTCAAATTATTAAAAAGCTACATGCTAGAAGATTATATCAGGTTGTTTGAAGTGATTTCTGAGAGCACAATACAATATAATTTAATTTAATGTGCAGCCTACAGGGTTTTAAAATGAAAAACATAACAATTGCGCATAAATAACATTACGGTGGGGTCCAACATCTGTTTTGACTCTTTCACTTTATTCAGATTATGGCTGTGAACTGCTGCTGTTTTTTTGTATATATATATATATATATATATATATATATATATATATATATATATATATATATATATATAGATATATATCTATATATATCTATATATATATATATATATATATATATATATATATATATATATATATATATATATATATATATATATATATATATATATATATATATATATATATATTAGTGTCTCAAGGCAATATTTGCTCATTTGTTTCCCTCCCTCCATCTTTGACATCAGGATGTGGAAAGCTCAGGGGAAATCCTGATTTGCTTTGACAGGATTGTATGTAGCACTCAGGCTGTTTTGTTTGGGATGTCAGAGGAACACAGAAAGGCACATTCAGTACACAACTAAGTCCTATAATAGGAGTTATGTGTGACAACTGTTTCTGACTATCAAGGGCATCATTTGAACTTTGGCAGCAGTTTATTTTTTGACAGGTGGTCATCATAGACAGTTCTGCACAACTCGCTTGTGTGCTTGTCTTTTTAAAACACCCTTGCTCAGACAATTAAACATGCACATGTGGTGTTTTTAAATAAAATAAGTAATCAATACCATTTCTTAGCATTTCTGCCTTCTAACTTATGTACATCAGTCAAAGTTAAGTCTCAATGTGAATAACCAGATCTCATTTGCAATAAATGTAAAAAAGCAATGCTGCTGTCTTACAGTTTGGGACTTGTCAGAGCTATAAGTTTTGTCTACTCTATTCACAACGGAGCTAATTTGCAACTCCACAGTGCTGTCCAAAATAAATTAGGAAAAAGTACATAGCTGCATGTAAGTGTATAATTACATCTAAGCCACGGACAGAAGTAACATTAATGAATTTATTTGCTTATTTTTGGTCATTACTCTTAAGAATTTTGAAACACAAGATGAACTTGAAAGGACAAAGAGTGAGTGGTCCTTAATTGATCTAACTCTTTTGCAGAGTTCTGTTATTATTATTTTCATCCACTGTTTATCTCATTAATTTTAGATTTTAGGTTTACAAATGCAACTATATCCTTTGTCACATGTCAATCGTACGTGGTGTAGTTCTTGGGGCCTTGACAGTGAATTTAAATGGCATTGTATTTTAAAATGCAGCTCACCAACATTTTGACTTTAGGAGTGACATGTGTATAGTTTATAACAGGAACAACACCTATGCTTACAACAGACAGTTGAGAAGCTGTTTAGTCAGTGATGATATGTTTATTGAAGAAAAAAAAGGAAATCTCCTTTCGTTTGCAGTATTTATGGATGCCAGCTTTGTTTATTTGATAAGACCGTATAAGAGCATATTTCTGCTTTGTGCTGGCTCTAAACTGTCTTTTTCCATCATTTGTTATGCTGTACAGAGTAGATATACCAGAGTAATGCAGAGTAATTGTTTTTGTAATGATATCTGCAGGATTATAAAAGATTCGTTTTGATAGTTGAACAAACCACAAGAGCCATCACTCAATTAAGAGGGGCTTCATCCTTCTCCCAAAAGTATTTCTTTTCATGTCATAGATCTACAAAGAGCTATTGATTCCTGCTATGGATGGATGCATGCTGATGACTTTAAGAGGATAATCCTCTGGAAGTCAATGACCTGAACAACTGTTGCAGTACAGAATGTCAATAGGGAGCTTTTGTATTGCTTTTGGCAGGTGAAGGATTTGCTGAATAGAGAAGTAAAGGACAGCTGTCTCGTTATATCCAGGCTACTTTTAGGTAAACCTGATTGTGTTTACAGGAACCGTTTAGTTTTAATGTTTTGATTGCATCACTTCCAGTTGTAACTGGAACAGAAGTAATCCCTTACAAGTGACTCCGCATGCCGAAACGTTAAGCAGACGATCAGCAAACTTCAAAGCTGTGACCCTCAGTACATTTATGTGGTAGAGAATTTTATTTTATTGATAGGAGTGCAGCTTCACACCCAGCTTTCACGTCAACTTCACCCACTGCATGATTATGAAAGAATATAAAGAGTGGCCAAGTTTTGGACAAAATGTGATGGGCAAGTGAGTGGGGGCGATGTGCAAGGCAGCTACTTCTCAATACGACAGAAAAAGAGAAACAGAAACGAAAATCAACTGTCATAGAACACTCTTTGAGGTGGAAGTCTTTAATTCCATATGATGCATTGTTCCAAGCTCTTGCCTCCAGCCCCAGAAATGCTGAAGCAAGAGCAAGTCTCTGAGGTGTCTCTGACAAAGGCTCTGCGCTGCGTAGAAGTTAATTTTAGCAAAAAGAATGCAGTCTGCTGATACGTCTACCGCCTTCACAAATGCAATCCCAACCACTAGGCAAGTCAAAAAGCTAAAATACTAAGTCGACTAGCAAAAACTACCATAAACTCCTATAATGGGCCCTAATGAACATATATTGCATTTCAACAGTACGTTTCAGACGGTTACGACGGTGTAGCTTTCTTGTGCATTCATTTATTTAGTTTGTTAGTTAGGTAGTCTAAAGTTAATAACACACAAAAGAAGACCCCAGGAAAGAACGCTTATTTTCTAGTCCAGTGGCTACTGACTGTCTACTGTCTCTGCTGCTCTGGTGCTGTGCACTGTCACAGCATATATTGCCTGGCTGCTTGTTCTTTGGAGAAGAGAGGCTCAGTTATGATCTTGAGAGTGTTCCACATAAAAAAAGATAAATATGTTTATATTCTGTGTGTAGTGCAGCTCCAATATTGAAATAAACGTGTCCCAGACATTCAAGCTGAAATGTTGTTTTCCAATACTGATGCGAGTAATGGGTCTTATTGGAGGAGAAAAAAAGTGAAAGCAAAAAGAGCAGGAGTTACATTATGATTCTAATGGAACCAGGCAGCAGAGCATGGTAGCAATTCACTTGTCACTGATGAAATGATGAGTCAAAGTTGCTGACATTTTTGCCATCAAGGACTGAGGCTGACTGGAAATATGCGTTAGCCAGCAGCATGGTTATTAAATATAACCATTTTGTGTGTTTATTATTTGTGCTTTGTCAGAGTTTGTTTATTGATAGATGCCGTGACTGATTCTTGTGCATTCTCTATTTCTTTGCTTAACATTTTTGCTATAGACAAAAGCCGCTTTAAAAAAATATTTTCTTTTTATTCTGAACACAGGGCTTATTATTGATGCTACCTTTTAAATATATTAGGAAGAGAGGCTTCAAAAGCAAAACACTGCTTTTGTTCTAGTTTTTATTTTGATTTCAGTTCGTTAGAAGTGTCAGGTTGGTCTAACACAAGAGCAACGGAAGTGTTGGAAGATTCAGTGCATATGGCTGGAAACAACCTGAGTCTCCTTCTACAGTCTTTCCTCCCCCTCATGTTCTATAATTAGAGTGAGTACAAAAAAGATACATTTCTAGCAATTCAATATGCCATGCTGGCAGACCTCAGAAGCCTCTTTTTTACTGTATGTGTATGTACCACACTGATCCTGAAGAGAGAAGATTGGGGCACTGTTGCAGCTGTGGTCCATAAAACTGTTCATGGCATTAAAACCAATTCTCTCTAATAAAGGGCAGCTTTTCTGTATTTTCTGTGTTTATGGTGTCATGTACTCAGGCTTTTTTCTTGGGAGCCTTATCTGAAATATCTGTATGTTGGAGGATTCTGTGGAGGCCTTTCAATGAAAACTAACCCTTAAAGGAATAGGATATATATATATATATATATATATATATATATATATATAGCTTCTATTTCCGGATGTGTAGATGACAAAAGAGACTGGCGGAGCCCAGCGAGCGGAGTATTTCCACGGAGCAACCCGCACTCTTTACCCCACCATTAAATAAATAAAAATCGATTCTTGTACGAGAATCGATTTTTAAAAATCCTCATGATTAATATAAAAATCGTTTTTTTGGCCCAGGCCTAGTAAAAATGGTATCCACTGGGTGGTAGCACCCATCGAAACCAGTCATCACTACTGGATTTAGGGCGATTTAATGTGTAAACTTCCAGATTTGAAAGCGACCCATACAAACACCCACTGACATGGAAAGTTCTGATTCAGTGCGAGGATAAGGACAAAATTTGTCAACAAAAAGATTGTTGACAAGCTTAACTTCACGTGGCTATGTTCCTGTCAGTTCAGCAAGGAACAGATCAACACTGACTGTGAGACAAGTGGTGATCCCGTCTACTTCTACTGGAATAACTGGAGAGACCATAGTGAAGAGGCCGACATGTCTGCAAAGCCGTGGAGGAATGTGAGTTCTTCCCCCTTATACTTCATATTCCGCAGGTAGTCGGGTCGCCCAAGTGCTCATGAATAGTTAGTGTCTTACCTGTTCATACAGCTGTGACAGCAGTCTCCTGGTGGTCAGTGGGGAGGAACTCTGATGGAGAGTTATGCTAACAGCTTTTCAGAGTGAGGGCCATTGAAGAGGAAATTTTGCCATCTCAAACCGTTATTAGTTTCAGTATAATTCAATCAAATATTCTTTTAGATATACTGACGCTGCATTACCTTTGTACCAAATAGTTATTTACTTTATCACTACGTTACCTTTTTTCGTGGGACATCATAAACAAACGGTGTTACACAGTTTCAATAAAAAACATGTCTAAATGTGTGATTACTCATAAGTATTTCCCACAAACCGACTTCAAACAACCTAAAATGTCCCTTTGAAAAGGGGAGACAGAGTTTTGTTTTTCGGTTGGGTAGAATGAAGTGGCGTCTCTCCTAACAGTAGAACTGCCATAATGTCCTTGTTAATGGGAATGCAGGAATAGGTTATTGTTATGCAGGAACAGAGGTGCAGAGCCTGGAAATTACCTGTCATTGCTGTGAGAAATGAGAGTCTGCGTTCATACAGTGCCTAGGGCTTAACACAGGCGTTCCTTCTTCATTACACTACTGTCATGACATGTAATCCAGGATAAGAAAGATAAGACTGAGGTGACTAAGGAACTAAGTAACAGCTTTGTTATGTACTGGTTTATATTCTTAAATGTGAGGTGGAAACTTTCAAATTGTGCATTTTTCAATTTTGTCAAAGAACAATGAAGTCTGAAGAGCAATGCTTTACTTTTAGATCTGAGCTAAAAGTATAATGACAACAAATTAGTTTGTAATCTCAAAGGAGGTAAGAGGAGAAACTGGTTGATGACAAAATCCTATTCCAGTTATAAATTCTCATTTACAGCTAATCTTTCTTATAGAGTGCAGATATGCTATCATTAAAGAAAGCCATTTAAGTAAATCTCTCACACAGCAAATAAGTTATTATCATCCTCTGACCATACTGTCACCAAAAGAAAACACTGAGTTAAACTCAGCAGGGAGTGGAGAGTGATGTAGTCAGTCTTGATGCCATTTGAGTGCGGGAAACTTTACATGTTAATTTGTTTCAAGTGAGATGGCTGACTTTCCAGGCCATGTTCCCCCTGAGTACTCACCCTGGGAGTAGCAAGTAGAAATTGGTGGGATGTGAGTGCATCCCTGGAGAAGAGCCACCAGTGTCTGTTCACATTCAGTACTGGAAATGATTTGAGGATAATCAGCTGCCAAATGAAACACAAAGTCATATATTATCTGCCATGTTGTTATCTGAGTTTTCTATGTTTCCTTTTTAACTTAATGACTAAAATACTTTGTGTTTAATTCCATTCTGATGTTACGTTAAAGGCATTAGGGACTAACCTTTCACTTGTTGTTGAGTTAATGTTTCTTTGTACTTTCTTTGTAACGCTACAACTGTTTTTGTTTTCCAAAATGCAGTGGAATTGTATGTGCAGACCTGTGGGGCTTCTGCTGTAAAGTGTAACTTAATTAAGGAGCAGGAGAGTGAATAGAAGTGAGGCTCTTTAAGTAAAAGGTTTGTATCTGATTATAATTTGTCTCTGAGCTAAACAAGCTCTGCAGTATATCTGCGTAATCTCCTAACCCTTGTGTGCTCTTTTTTTTTATTTGAAGCACAATATATGCCACACAGTGTTCCACTGCAGTCTATTGGTGTCCTGCATTAAAGATACCACGTTGACCCATTCATCTTATAGGAGTGATATTTAGATATTGCCAAAGCTGATTTTCATTGATATTTCCATAGAGTTAGGCTTCTGTTTAAAGGGTTGTCTTCCAGGGATTATTCAGTGGAAACATAAGTTGTTTTGGCAGGTGAATCCATCTCCTCTGTCAGTGCCTTAAAATGAAAAGGAAACTCAATTGATGTTATTTATTCATGTGGATTTAAACACACTCATATGTGGGTCATTATTTCATTAAGTTATAGATTTACTTATTTGTATTTTCCCCAGATTTGCCACAAGAATTTTTTGATCTTGCATTTTTGTTGTTTATATCCTGTATTGCGACCCATCTTTTCATCCAGCCATTAGCTTGAGTTTATCTGGATTTGGGTGACTGGGGCGGCAGCTTAAGCAGAGTCCTATCTCCCTCCCAGGGCCAGCTGATACATGTAGTCTTTCCAGCCTGTCCTGGGTCTGCCTCATGGTCTTTGTCTGGTGGGACAAACCCAAAGCCTCTCCCCCAGGAGGCATCCTGACCAAGTGCTTGAACCACCTCACTTGGCTCCTCTCGATGTGGAGGAGCAGTGACTGTACTCTGAGTCTTTCATGGATGACTGAATGTCTCACCCTTTCAGATAAGAAGAGTGCAGCCTCCCTGTGGAGGTGTTACAACCCAACGGTTTCAACAAAACACTTGCATGGCAAAGAAATTACAGGTCAGATACAGAGGGACGTTTTATTTAAATCTTGTTCAGTTTCAGTGTTTCATAGAGCACAGAGCAGATGGAGGGGGTGGACCTCGTCTGCCTTTTTTTTATCTTTCTTATCTGCTCTACTTTCTTTCCCTGTCTGAAGTGTGTGCAGTCTGTGTGTAGTCCATGTTCATCTCACTCAACCGAGGGGCCAATAGTTAAAGGTTAGGGCTGAAGTCAGTTGGACTTGGGGGACAGGGTGATGATGGATTCTTCATTCTGAATATGTCCCAAAGGACAGACCTGGGTCAGTGAGCAAAATGACTGGTTCAGATCCAGAATCTGTGTGTTTGTGTGTACTTACTTGGAGACAGTTTATGTGGTAGAGTGGTCATCTTGCAGGTGGAAGATTGGTTGTTTAATCTGTCTCCAGCCCCTCCACACGTTGAAGCATCATTGCAACAAAATACTGATCCTCACTGAGTCACTGGTGTGTGACTGAAGAGAAAAAGGCAATGCATACTGTTTATAGAGTTAATTATATAAAAATAAGCATTTGTGTGAATGAGAAATAGATTGTAAAAGCACTTAGTGGAATGTCAATCAGATTAAAAGGTGATGAACAAGACGAACAAAAATTCATTCTCCCTTCTTTTCTGTACACAATTTTAATATTTGAATCTTGGTTGTATGCTTGTCTGTTTAATTTTATTTTCTTTCTTTCTATTTTTATCAAATATCACATACAATGTTCTTCACCTTGCACTGATGTTCATTCAAACAACCTATGTTGCAAATCGAGCTCAAATCCTGTGCTCATATGTTTGTGCCACTATATGTGAATGTACAAGTAGAAAAGATCAAAAACGCATCATGATCATGACGAGGTTTCTTAATCATCTGTGTTACAATGTTATTCAAATTAATATTGTGTTACTTCTGTTCTCTCTCTCTCTCTCTTTTTTTTATTTTCTTTAGCTTTCAGACGAAAGGGCTTAATGTTCAATGGAAAGACCCCTGCAGTCATGTTTGATGTGTATACACACACGCACAGATGTGATTACACTTGACTTACATGCACTGTTGACCTTGTTTCTCCTGGTCTTTGCTGAGCTGGTCCACCTGTCACCTAAAATCTCGCTAAAAATTAAAAAAAAAAAAAAACAACTATATATTGTAGTAAAGTGTTGATCCAGGATATTATTGTGTCTTTTGGACAGACAGTGCTGAACCATCATGTTTGTAAAAACATATAACAGCTTCATGCTAAGCTTGGTTTGTGCATTTTGTAGTGTAGGGGAGTGGAAATAAGGAAAGTAAAAACTAACAACTTTATCAAGAATCATGCTGAACAGCATCATTACAAATCAGCATCATCAGGTTATAATTACAAATGTTTCAATGGGGAGTCATCACTTACCCAGTGTTTAGATTGTTATGATGTCTTGTGATTGCATTTTTGCAAATCCACCAGCATCCAATATAAAGTCAGTTTGGCATGTTTGATTTGATATGATATGAAATGTTTTAATTCATTTTTCTTTTTACAGAAGAGCCTGTGTTGCTATGGATGGACATAGTAAACCAGTGCACTGTAAAGATTTAAGGCTTTTAGAAAAAGAAAAAAGAACACAGCTTTTATTTAGTTTAATTGATTTAATTTATGTACAGTTTTTTATTCTTAAGATGGCAGAGCTCATTTTATTGTAATTATTTGTTTATACTGAAAACCTTTTTTTCCAGAATAAAACCCTTATAGAAAATCTGTCCATTACTCTGTGTCATGATCCTGAAGAATTGAATTTTTTAATTCCTGAAAATTCACACCACTGTTGCACAAAAACCTTTTTTTGGATGCTTAGCCAGACTCCAGACTCTGAGAACCATCTCCTACACAGAGAGACTAACTGAATTTAAATTCCTCAATCCTTATACAGCTTGACTTTTATATGCTTTTTTTTTGCTGCTGTTATTGTCCCATATATTGTGCAGCAAGCCAATAACACGATGGTGTCAGTTCTTTATTAGTTAACTCCAGCACCAGTTTTTTACATTAGTTTATATGAAGCCATCATAGCCATCATAATTGGCATTACAGTATAGGCCAATGGGTGTCCCAGTTTGTCTCAGCTTATGTCAGTTACTTGCTCATCCAGCTGGAGGGAACACAGCTTTTGTTATGCCCTGCTTGTTGTACAGTCTGACTGATAGTTAAGTTGGTTCCCCCTGGCTTTAATAAACAGAAAAACAAGGAACTTCTTCTGTTTTTTTTTTGTTTTTGATTGTTCTTACTAGCATTATCACAGAGAACATAGGCTTGTTTTTGTTTTGTGTAGCTCCGTGTGCTAAGCCAGTCAGACATTTTTTTTTAGATTAATATTGTTGTCAATGATAATAGAAAAGGCTATCACAGCCTTGCTATAAGAGTGCAGTTTGGTGACTGTGTTGATAGGCAGTTTTCTTGAGGATCTCCTTTCTGCTTGTTACCGTTTGCATCATTACTCTATTTAACTCTATAAAGATTGCTCCTCCCTTCCCTAGTAGGAGTTGCTTATATGCTGTAGCCTCATTAGTCTGTAAGCAGTCTCCTGGTGGCCCTCTAGCTTCTTCCTGCTCTTTTGTAGTTATTATTAGGCTCATCTCATAGTATGATAGCTGGGGAGACATGACAGGAGTGCCCACACACTGGTTGTTTAATGAAGGATAAATATGGGTGGTTGAATTCGATCTGCAAATGTCAAGTAAGAAACTATATTGCTGTGAATCTCTGAGTGTAGTTCATTATATGGCTTGTAAATAAGCTCCACAACTGGAGCCAGTGGGGGTTTGCTGTCAAAGTGGAGAGCAGCTCTGATCACAGGGCTGCATCATGCAAAACCAAAGAGATGAGCCTGTCCAGTGTTCATGAATTATTTTTCCTTTTAGTGGAGTTCAGGATACAGCAGCAAATACTTTTGTTTATATTTTGGCCTTCACAGTGAAAAGCAACATGCCAGAACTGCAATTGTATTCCTGTTCGTTGTCTCTCTATGTCCCCTTTAAAATATAATACTTGAGTCATCTCGATAGTACTGGTATACCTCTATAGCCTGCACTTATAAGTTGTATAACTGGTGACCTTTTTATGTTCACAGGGCATCAACATAGTGGGGCCAAGTAATGCTGCGCCTCTGCCTCAACCATCCTGTCCAGCCATGTACCAGCTGGATATTGTCCTAAAGAAAGGGAAAAGTCTCGCCATTCGAGATCGAACAGGTATGTGATCTGTTTGTTTTGCTTTTACCTCACTATATTGAGGTTAATGTGGAGTGATTGTAAAGAGCTTTGTAAAGCTTCTATTTCACCAAATGAAAGCAACCCTATTTTGTTTCTTCTCTGGTTTCTTCACTTGCATTCTCACTGGCACAGACTGTGTACCACCCAGAATATTAATATCCTCAATGAAGTGAGCTATTCTGTACCTAAAAGACCACTTTGGTGACTTTATGTATTTTATCCAATTGTTACCAACTCAAAAAAACAGCAACAAAAATAAAAAAAAGTAACTGAGCCAAGCTTAAACAAGGTAATAACTACAACGACTGGCTCTGTGATTAAATTAGCCTTATTCTCTGATGCAGAGCTCTGTTGCTGTCAAAACAAGAACAAAACTTAGAAAAAGGTCACTCACTTAAAATACCTAATCTTATTAGAAGGCTGTGTAACAGGCAATGTGATTTTCTCAAAGAACTTGTACTGTGGACAAAAGTCGCATGTCTGAAATTGTGTTGCGATCTCAGCCTTAAAAGAATGATTCACCAGAGAATGAGAAACTGATTGATTATTGTGTGAAATGGCTTCTCCGAGAAGTATAGTTTTTTTTTGGGTTGAAGAAATATGGCATTTGATTCAACAGTGTGGCTTAGTGATGGATTTCCTTTGTGCAGTAGCTCTGTGCCAGAGTAATTGTCAATAGTGATGAGTTGTCAGGCTCTAATGCAGGAGACCAGGAAGGCAGCAGTAAAAGTCCTGCATTTTAACAAAAAAAAACAAACAAACAAATAAATAAATAAATATAAAAAATGAAGAAAAAAGCACGACCAAGGCAGGATATCCAGACCCCAGAAACAACATGCAGACTGGAGTAGACATGGAAGAGACCACAATAGAGAAACACAAGAAGAAATATGATCAATGGACGAGCAGGGGATGAAGGAGAAACAAGAATAAGGCTCTTTTTGAAACCAAATAATAATCAACTGGTGCATACTGTTATTGCAAAAATATATTATGGCCTTGCCCCATTTTCAACAAAACAAAAAAAGAACTAGACTTAAAAAAAAAACAAACAACAAGAAAAACCCTGAAGATCAAACTGCAAAACCATGACAGTAACATACTAAATTATTTTACACATTTAGCAGGACACTACTTGTTAGAGTTATCTGTGAATTGTTGTTTTTGTTCTTTCCATGAGAAACATGAAAACCATTCAAGTAGTTAATATAATGGTTGTCTGAATACTTTTTTTTAATTTTACAGTTCATACCTTCCCTTCTCTTTTCTTTAAACGTCTTTTTGGTCCATGGATGTTAATCCTTTTTCAATGTGTATTCAGATATTCACTTTGATTCACTTTGGGTAATGCATTCATGCAGCATATGGACAAGTACATATTTCAGTGTTACTCTGGAGTGGTGTTTAACTTGTGAGTCCAAATGATCAATACTGCTAAGGTTATGATCCGCTTAATAATTTTCTGTATCATGAGAAAACCATCCTTTCCTTGATTTCTTCTATGTAGGCAGTGCAACTGAGATTTTTTTTTTTTTTTGAAAGTGTACATAACTCTTTCACAGGTTTCTGCATTTTGTAAATAAATATTCAATTTAGTTACTTTAGAAAGACAGAACCAAAAAGAAGGCATATGAAAGTTTTAAAGAGGTGCGGGGAACAGATGTCATCATGCTAATGTAGAGCTATTTTGAGTCTTTCAATTCACATTATGAGAAGAATACAAGTATATCTGAAGTTGAAGTGTTTTTGTAAGTTTAAATGCAGGACGGAAATCTTTCTTCCTTTTTTCAGCTGGCACTTAATGCCTTTCAAAGTAGCATGTTCAGCCACCAAAGACAGGAAATCCCTTAGATCTCCCCATAGATTTTTCCTGACAGTGCTGTGAACGGTACACAATACTCATTACTGGTTGTATCAGTCACCATGATGACAAGTCAAAATGAGCTGGACCTTTTTTCTCTTGTACAGTTTGCTGACCACTTGTCCACCCAGATAATGAGCTGGGCTGTACTGTGCTCACCTGTCTGGCCCTGAACCCCTCAGGGGAGCCCATTAGAGAGAGGGAGAGACAAAGACACAAGGAAATACCAGAGAAATGTAGTGAACTGAAAATGGTTGAAGCAGCAACATTCTAATTATTCTCAGTGTTGTGCCTCTGAATGTTTGTCACTCAATGCTCAGAAAGGCCATATTCTTTATGTTAAATTTTGACATGTGATGGTTTAAGGTCATTTACATTTTTCTGCCTTTCTATTGCAGGAAAACTGCTCTTGATCTGTTTTTCCCTTCGATATAATTCATTTAGGGCTGGTAATGTAATTGGTGCAGATCTGCATCAAAGGAAGAAGCACTTTACAACTCCTTAGGTTAGTTGCAACCGGTGAATAACATGACTGGATATAAAAGGAGCAATTTTATAGAGGATGTATAGGTGGGCAATCTGCCACACACTGTGGCCCTGCTAGCCGTTAGCCGCTACCCACTAACCACTAACCGCTAACCGCTACCCGCAAATTGCAGGTTAAGGAACCTCCGCTAACCGCTAATGCAATCGTCTGCTCCCTAAAGCCACTACCCGTTATGCCAACTTCCTTACCCACATTGTAGGTGTGGCAATGGGTGTGTCTTTTACCCTTTCTGCAAACTCGGTACCTTTCGATCGCCGGTTGCGGGTAGCTGGTAGTGGGTGGTCAGACCATCCGCTACCCGCAACCCGCATGTCGGTGCATCTAAGAGCGCATCCAAATGTCACCTGGTCACATGTGGACGTGCACAAACGGCTCTACCTCTGGTATTAACTCTTGCATAAAAAGCGTGGTTTGGCCTCAGTTGAACCCCTGAGAAAAGAGATGTTTAAGAGATTGTCTTAAACGTCTTGCTCGCCAGTTAAACAGTACATAATATCATCAAAACATTCAGAGTATCAATAGGAGTGTCTGTGAATAAGGGAAAGGGTCAAAGGTCAAAACTGGATGCGCCTGATCTTTGGGCCCTCAGACGGCAATGCATTAAAAACAGACATGATTCTCTACTGGACATCACTGCATGAACTCAGGAACACTTCCAGAAACCTGAAAGTCTCTGTGAGCACAGTTCGCCATGCAATCCACAAATGCAAGTTAAAGAAGCCATATGTAAACAAGATCTAGAAACATCACCATCTTCTCTAGGTCAAAGTTCATCTAAAATGGTCTGATGCAAAATGGAAAACTGTATTGGGTTAGATGAATCAATAATTCAGAATTTTTTTGAGATTTTTTTTTGAATTCTTTTGGATTCCTAAAGAGGAGAGGGACCATCCGTCTTGTTATCAGTGGACAGTTCAAAGCCTGCATCTCTGATGGTATAGGGTTGGATTAGTGTCTACAGCGTGGTCAGCTTACACATCTGGAAAGGCACCATCAATGGTGAAGAGTACATAGAGGTTTTAGCAGCAGTGGTTCTTAACCTGGGTTCGATCGAATACTAGGGGTTCAGTGAGTCAGTCTCAGGGGTTCAGCAGAGGTCAAGACATGCACCTGACTCGTATGATTCATGATGACACACCCCGCTTGGCCATCACTGACTTCAGGTGATCACGTTACATTGCTTGGCCAATCTGTGCTGCAGGGAATAATTTTATCCATACTATGTTGAGCAAAAAAAGAAAGTGGGTGAACGACTATGTACAATATGGAGTAATAAGTAAGGTATGTAATTCATGCAGTTCATGCATTGTATTGGTTTTGTTCTTTGAACACAGTGATGTTAATGCACGGTTCGTTTTGTGCACCAGTAAAACATATACCTGTCTTGAATTTGAAAAAAATAAATCATATTTTATTTTTCAATAAAGAAGGGTTCTGTGAATGTGCATATGAAATTGGTGGGATTCAGCACTTCCAACAAGGTTAAGAACCACTGTTTTAGAGCAACATATGTTCCCATTCAGACAACGTCTCTTTCAGGGAAGGCCTTGTATATTTCAGCAAGACGATGTTAAACCACATACTGCATCCATCACAACAGTATGGCTCCACAGGAGAAGAGTCCAGGTGCCTCACAGACCTTTCACCAATAGAAAAAATTTGGCGCATCTTAAATGAAAAATCCAGCAGTGAAGGTCCAGGACTGTTGAAGAGATAGAATCCTGCATCAGACAAGAATGGAACAACATTCCAGGGCATAAAATTAGAATTTTTACCAAGTAGCCCCTGGCTACCAGGTTTTTGAAGTTGGTAGCCAGCTAGCAATTTTGGTCGCCAGTGTTTTTTGTCGCCCCATACGCCCCTCCCAGCATGTTCAGCAACTTCAGCAAGCTATTTTGTTTCCTCTGTGCCATTATTGGACAAACTGATCAATCCAGGTGTGTCTGACCATTCCTGTGAGGTCAGGCACACCTGGATTAATTAGTTTGTCAATTAATTGTACACAGGAAACAAAGCAGCTGGCTGAAGTTCAGGAAGTAGTGCAGCTGTGCATTAAGCCACGTTGACATAATGTGAACATTGATTATAGCCTAAATGAAAACACAAAAGGGGTATATATGAAGAGTATTTATTTGAAGGGATTTGCATATTTTTTGTTCATTTAACGTTGCTTGTATTTACATTTACATTTGATTTTCATTCCGCACATTGTTTTCATTTCATATTGCTCTTCTTTTACAGTTTTTCATTTCATTTCACATGACTTTTCTTTACTCTTTTAATGACTTGTTGTACTTGTTTGTTGCAGACTTTGCATTCTTTATGACTGTTTTGGAAGGAGTGTATTTGTGGACTGGTTCAGAGTATTTTATTTAACATGAGAGAAGAATGCAAACAGTTCTGTTGTCTAACGACATCCTATTCTCTGTAACACGCTGTTACACATTGGATGTCTCACACTAACCTCACAACATCTTCCACCTACAGTACCTGTAGTGCATAGTGCGAATTACGGGGGGGTTTGACCCCCCCAATTAGAACTTCAACCCCCCTAAAGACAGGAAAATTGTCATTTTTGTCATCTCTAGAGAATGTTGACCCCCCCAATTGTCATTGTATAATTCGCACTCTGCGGGCTACTGCTGTGGCAGTTATCACGAGGCAAGTGACAGATCTCAGATTGGAAATGTTTTTTTGTTTTTTTTTTACTCCGCCCGATGCGGTATTATTATTTTTTAATAATGCAGGTTAAAATACGTGAGATTTACAGAAAAAATACTAACACGGGAGGACAGTGGGAGAGAAGAGTAAAATACGGGACTTTCCTGGCCAAAACGGGATACTTGACAGGTATGAATTTACAAGCATGAGAAGTGCATTTTATTCTGTTTCCATGATGCTAACTATGAAAAGATAATTTTATTCTTGTTAGCTATTCTGTTGTGTATTTTTATGAGATTATTTACCAAAACTATCCATTTTGCTGTGGAGTAGATTCAGTGATAGATTGAATTGCATTGAATTGAATTGAATTGAAAAATACTTTAATAATCCCGAGGGGAAATTGGCTTGTTGCAGCAGATACAAAAATATACATAAATAGACAGGACATTAAATAGACATAGACTCATGTCTCATAACATGTCTCATAGACTCATCAATAGATGTTTGCATTCGTCCGTCTTCAGTTTTGTCCATCTGTCAATCGCTGGGTTAGACGCATGTGTAGTTATGACTTCTGGCAAACGATGTGCACACAAAACATGGCCACTTTTTACCAAATAACCTTTGTTTCTAAATTTAGATATGTTTGCCTTGGTGACACATGACAAATATGCAGAAATCATAGAAAAAAAATGTTTTTTTTTCCTAAATTGATTGTGGAATTTTGTGGCCCTCGCTACTGGCGACAAGGCAGAAAAAAAACGGTCAAAATGGTCAAATTTTGGTCGCATTTGGCAACGATTTTGTCACGATTTTATGCCCTGCATTCCTCTCCTAAAACTCCAGCAACTAGTCTCCTTAATTACCAGTTTTACAGTGTCCTAACTTTGTTGAAATTGGGGTTGTAAACTGTATGATATTACATGAAAGTAAGATATAATATAATCTAATGGTAATATAATCTCTTTTCCTGGAGGTTTGGTTGTCTCCGTTTATGTTGTTGGTGACATTACAGAACCTGCACATTATTAGGCAGGTGGTTGGGATGTTTTGGCAACTTGCTTATTTTGGGGGGTCTTAAACTTATTCTGAACAAAAAGACTTAAAAGGCCACGTTAGGAGATTTTTGTGAGAAATACACAGGTAATGTTTTTTGGAAAGTTCTGTTTTAAAAAGCAGTTGGAATTCACTACTCAAAGGGATGTGAGCGTTCAGAGACAAGGTTCACTGTAACTCCTGGCAAAAAATATGGTGGACATAAAAAAAGAAAAAAAAGAAAATGCAATGTTATTAGTTGACAGACAATAAGGGCAATGACAAAATCTTTGCAATATACAACTGTATATAAACTATTATTTCACTTTCAGTTTGATAAAATCTGTAAGCAAAAAGCTGAACACAATCCCACTGATTTCAAACTCATAGATCTGGATGTGTTTTGGATCGCTCTTTCCCCATTCTTCTGTTAGCTGAGTTTAGGTGTTGTTTATAATACCTTTCTGTTTATTTCACATCCTTAAATTACTAGCAAAAATACCTACATTCAAATGCCGCATGGGGCTTTAGTTAGTTTTGATTACATGATGTCATCAGTTTGGATTAAACTTCACTGTGAAGTTTTAAACTGGAATTCATTTGTATATGAATTAGAAGCCAGTAGTCGTGTGCCTCATAAAGCATTCTGAGTAACTCATGCATTTCTGCTGGGCTTGCAGGTGCTGTCATTGTAAGTTTATGGGGGTTTGTTGTTTATTGTACTATAAAGGACAATGAATTGGGGCCAGGAACCCAGTGTAGACACTGACAGGATAATAGGGAGGGGCTGGTAGGAGATTTTGACAGGACTGCAGTTACAGCTCTAAAATGTGTGTGTTTTGAATTCAATTGACAGTAACTTTTTTTCCCCCATTGAACACAATATATTTCATCATCAAACAACATTTATATTAGAAACGCTGCATTAGCAGCAGATTATCAAAGCCCCTTTTGGAGCCTCGATGCATCATGTGCTTTGCATCACAGAACATTATCGTTGATGCTCACCTTATTATTGTTTTAATGATCCTAATACTGATGTGACTGACACTTAAGGTGGGACTGCTCAGTGACAGGAGTAAAAAAAAGATGCTTCTGTCCAGACTGCAGATTATTACAGTCCTGTGATTGTGAACATGCTACAACAAATATTTCATTGGTTTTATTCCTAGTCCTTCTGCAAAAACCCTGCAAAAACACTCTCTATCTCTCTCTCTCTCTTGCTGTTCTCAATCCCCATTCAGTCAGTCTCACCATCATTAATAACTCTTTCATTTTTCAATTTGCCTCTTTGACCCTCAGTTGATCTTCTGTGTGCATATTCCCTTTGCTATTCTTGTCCAGATTTTGTCCACTTTCTTTTGCCTGATAGTGATAGTTACATAGGTGTTGATCAGTGTGGCTGGCTGGAATGTAATGTGTTTGTAGATCAGAGCAATTTTGGAACCTCAGGAGATAAAATGGATAAAGTAGACTATTCTCAGCACGGAGCTGGTAAGGAATACAGTGTTTTATTAGAACTGCCCCGAAGCAGGTTTTCAGCTCATGTGCCCCTCAGTCATGATGTAGTGCTTTCGTTCAGCTTTTCCCACTGCATCCTTTTACAGATTGCATTTGAGGTAATGGGAGTGTCCGCAGCTGCAGTCATCCGTCAGTCTTGACAAAACGTATAGCCTGTGAGCTCACACACTTATGCACACTTGCAGCCACACAAAGCAACGACAATCATGTGCAGACTGAGACTGTTCCAGCTCTGCAGCGCGAGCATGACTTTTTATAAGGGTTTTATATGGGGCTTTATTACATTTTTCTCCAATTCTGTCATCTCATGACAAGCATCAGTGAGCCTACAGCATGGCGTGGCTCTTAATAACAGTTATTTTTTGAGAAGCAGTGTTTTGGCCGGCTCAGAGTAAGGCTTCCGGTGTTCTGCTTATTAATGAAGCAGTTATCCGCATGAGGATTCAGGAAATGCAAAATGAACAGGTAAAGACATGAGTCAGTGTGAACATCTTGGGTTACAGTTTGGATTTTGTGTGTGAGTCAAGTTTTTTGACTCTTACATGTTCTCCAGCTTCCTCTCATAGTCGAAAAACATAGGCAACTGCTGAATCTAAGTTGATTGTAGACATGCTCTCACTTCTGCATGCATGTTGTTGTCATGACAGATGATAAAGGTTAGGCAACACTAACCCTGAACAGCATGAAGTGGGTATAGAAAATAAATGGATGGATAAATTATAATTTGAGTAATTTTTCATTTTTTAATCAATTTTTTTGTTGGGGGGGGGGGGGGTTGCTTGCAAAACATAGTGAGATCATAATTCTTATTGAGTGTAATAGCTACTTTCACATCATCATTTCACAGTGTCCTATGTTGAAAAGTAATTACCAGCTCATACATTAACAATAAATAATTCAGAGCCATTAGTCTGCACTGTACAACACAGAAGGTATTGATCACAAATGTAGAATGACTGTCTACAGACTGAAAGTAGACTATGTTCCATTTATCAGTGATAAAGGAAAATTATTTTTCATGTTTTACCCTGAAGTCACTTTTCACTTTTTTTTTCCACTCATTAAAAAAAAAAAATGCTGATCAGTACAGTATGTGTAATGGTCGAGTGTGAATATGACCCTAACCTCAAATTTTTCCATTTTTTGTTTACCAAAGAAACATACAAAATATCTGTCTGTTATGCTACAGTTCCTTTACTTTTATGTGTAATCACTCAGTCGTATGTATGCCTTTATTCCGGTGAACGGTAAAATAAATACCATATTTCAAGGAGCGACACAACCAATATTACCAACATCACGTCTAATTCTAGGACTATACTGCAACTTGCAAAGCTAATAATTTTAAAGTGACTAATTCTGGTACTTTTCTCACGTGGCCACTGAACAAACTTACTCCCTTAAAAGCATGCTTTTCCACTCACTGCTCCACACACTTGCAAAACGACATGCTCCCTGTTTGAAACAGTTTTTCTCTCACAACAAGCTCTGAACATCATCCACAACTGGAGTCCAGTTCCTCAATCCATAACAGCAGACATGTGACCAGTCTTCAAGAGGAATTAATCTCTACTCTGTAGATAATATGATAAATGCTCAGTATGTGTGAAACCGATAGATCTTCAGTCATTGCTGAGGGGCTTGTTTAGAGTATTTTGTGACATTGAATGTATTGACTTGGACTTTTGCTTCCCGCCAGAGTAGCTCTGGCTATTTCGCTGGACTCATTAGATTAAGCATTTTGATTAAGTTTGAGTTTTCCCAATAGTAATTTCTATATCACAGTTCCATCTGATGAAATCTTTATTCTTCTTAGTTCTAATTTGATTCATATTCACAAATCACCTCAAGAAATGGTTAAAATGCCTTATCTTTCTTTCTGTGATGCAAATTACATTTTTATTGCAGTGTAAAGAAAATGAGGCTTCTTAAAATGAGAAGGCTGTCTGATGAAGTAAATTTTTCTATGTGCTTGCATTACGAAGAAAACAAAACAAAACAAACAAAAAACTATTTATAGTTTGCTTTGATAGGCTCTAAAACATAATACAAATAGAAGAGGTGGAGGGGAGTTAAAAATTTTTTATAAAATGTTTTATAACTTTTGTAGTTTAGTTTGTAGGTTTGTCTTCCCCCATGTGTCTGTGTTGGTGGACTGATCACCCACTATAAATGTTTCCCTTGCGTGTCATTTAGAAAGTCAGTTTAGTGATGGTTGGTTTGGTTCTCCCAGTATATGATTTGGAAAAACATTTTAAAGGTTTTACCTATTTTTGTAAATAAATTGGATCCTTTGATGCTTAAAACTCTGTGTCTCTCTAGTCTGTCCGCTTGGTCCCTCAAAGAGAGCATGTTATAGATGAAGGTTTTTTAATTTGTGCATCTAAAACTATCACAATATGTATGGGCTTTGGTTTATACTTGGAAATTCTCTAAAGACTGCTGCTCAGGTGTCTGGAATGGCAGTTAAGCTTACAAGCAAATAGACACAGAGAGCTGTTTTTATGGACAAAGCCCATTAGGTGGTCCAGAAAAGATAAATGTGTAGTTGACGATGTTCTCAGCTGCTTGTTGAGAAGACAAAGCACCACTCACAAAAACAAGCCTCTCTGCTTTTAGAGGTGAATATGTACCACACCCAAAGCAAAGTTACCTGCTGCTTACACTGCTGTGCATGCTTATAAATAAATGTATGATTACTCCAGGCTATTGTCTGTTTTAACGGTGCTAATAGCATCAAACAAAATGAAGATTAACATCTCGATGTAACATTTTGCTCACTGCCAAAGAAATCTTGGAGATTTGGTTAGTTCGTATGAGTGACACAGTGTTCACTGTAACTGTGCTCTGTTATGTAAAGATAAGCTTATAAGTATGTACCGTTTGACATTTAAAATCATAGTAAATTAGAGGGGTTCTCAAAGACATGTGAGGGTCCCCATCATGAGGATGATTTTTTTTTTTCCCACACCAGTTTAAAGTGTGTGAGGGAAGAATAAACAATCAAACTAGCTTCCTATAAAGGTAGAGAGAACTGAAAAATAACTCTTTACCCAGTCTTCCCTCACCCAGCACTTCAATTTCATGGGCTTCTGCCTGCGAGGTGAATGGATGTCTAGGGTGTAGTGCTGGACTCCAATTGGTCATAAGAATTCACATCAATCACTTTCATTCCTGTAGATCTTATTGATCTTACAATACCTTTGTCTTATTGACCAGTCCTCTTATTTCGTACAGACATCACCTTGTTCCTAATGAACGTTTCCCAAAGTATAAAGTGTTTTTTTTTTTTTTTGTTTTTTTTTTTTAAAGAACCTGTCGTAAGTGTCGTGCACAGTGATGGTTGAGTTTCAGAAAAGCATGTCCACCAACACTCCAGTGTGCTGTACCCACAGTTGCTCATATTCAGCCATCACCCTCCTACACCACCAGCCTATTCCATTTCATACTTTTCAGGCTTCATGTGTTTATGGCTCCATAAAGCTGGCGCTGTGGGAAGCAGACTGAGTCAGTGATGTGTGTCCGGGAATACTGACCCGCTGAGACACAAAAAGAGAACTAGTGAGAGAAAAAGACTTCCTGTTCTTTTATAAATTAGTCACTTTTGCCTCAAATGTGGTTCGGGATTAATTATCTTTCATCAGTTTCCAAGGTATCAGCTCTACATGGTACACAGCACATTTTTGTGATTATTATTGTTCTTTTAACTATTCCATGCTTGTGGTTGCAGAACTCTCCTCTGTTTCTCTGTATAACACAGTTAGGTCAGATGTTTCTAACTTTAATATTAAACTTTGTTTTCCTGATTCAGTTATTTCCCCCCTCTGCCTGTAGCTGCCCTGGAGCGACGTTGCAGGGCCAAGAGCTAGTGAGAATAAGCGTGTGATTTTTATTAATTTGTTGTTTGTTTTTTTATATTTGAATAAATGGACATCCTTTTCTCACCAGGCCACTCTTAGAACATATTTTTTTTTCTTTTTTGTCAGACGAAGCAGATTTCATGTTTTTTATATAATGATGCTTTTGATACTAATAATCCAAAAAATATACTGGGTTTTTGTTTCATTTTAATACAAGACAAAATAGATGATTTGCTTTACCATTCCTCTACATGTTTCCGGTTATAAAACAATATCTTACTGCCTTTAAAAAGCAACGAGACTGTCTTTTTTTTAGGAGGCAGATATTTGTTATCATTATATGGTTCACTGTCATAAATCTGTGAGATGTGTGCAAAGGCTGAAAACTCAGGTGTTTGGGAACTGTCAGCTGGCCACACTGCCTGAGAGAGAGAAAAAGAGAGCGAGAGCAGTTTCATCTAAATAAACTATATGTTTCAGATATTTTATTAGATTTTGATTAAAAAAAAATCACAGGCTTATGCATATGCCTCATGAATGTGTAGTAATCAGATTTGTTTTATTATAGGTTTTGCTCTTCTCTCTTGATGCCAGCTAATTGCTTTGCTCACAGTGGTTGATAGCTTGACTGTGTCAAGCTATCAACTTGACATTAGAGACTCCGACTGACAGCAAAGAAAGGAGCCCTTATGCAGGCAAAAAAAAATCAACGTTTACTATGTGAAGGGCCAGGAAAGAATGTGACAAGAGCAGAGTTGGAGGCCTTGAAACTAATAAGATTCACATTCATTAATTAAATGCATTAACGTTAGATAAATGATGGTTTGGAGGATAAAATATCAGGCGCTGGTACTACTGGATGACAAAGATGAAGATGAGGAGGCAGAAATAGAAGGGCTTTTGGAGACTGCATACTCTGCTAAGGCCAGTACCCTGATCTGCATTTTTTTAAGAAAATGGTCTGGAGCGTCACCAAATTTTAATGAGCTCTTCCTGTGCCATTTTTCCACCTCTTCATCAACTTTGTGAAATACTGCTCTATAATTTTTGAATAATCTTATTGGCCAAAACGGGGGTGGGCAAATCCAATCCTCAAGTACCACTGTCCTGCGTGTCTAAGGTGTTTTCCTGCCACAACACACCTGATTCAAATGAATGGATCACCATCAGCTTGTCATCAAGGTCTGCACAAGTCTGGTAACGACCCATGCATTTCATGCACTGAAACAGGGAAGAAGAAATCTTGTAAATATTGAAGAACAGTCAGTACAAGTCACTTGTAAAATTAATTTCATTCTAATGATTTGACAGTTATTTATATTTGTATTAACCTTGTGTTTATGTGCCACTGTGTAGTCCAAGCAACTTGACTGTTCCGGTGTCTATATCTGCATATGTGTCTATATATCTAGATCTGTGTATAAACACTGTGGCTCTCTCTTTTTAAACATTTCTGTTTCTCTTTGCATCACACTGTGAAAGGAGGGACATTGAACTCTTACAAAACGATTAGAAGTAAAGAACAATAAGCCTTTATATGTTCTTGGTATGTAGAATATAGTGTGTGAAATAATAGTTTATGCTGGCCTGCGTGAGACGTTGATGATTACTGCTGTTCAGGAGGATGTGAACAGCCGAGCCCATAAACACTGAATCCTCCACTTGTGAATAAATTTTCCTCATTTTCTCGTCTTACCACTATTATTCAGATGGAAAAAAAATCCAGTATGTGTATTTTAACAGAACCTTATTGATTGGTCTTTGTCTGTCAAACCAGTTGCATATATTCACATTGTAATTTACACTTGTGGTGAAATATGTTTTAATAACATGCACAATCAATATGAGTTTCAGTTTATAAATATACTGTTGATTTCAATTAAACACCTGGTATCATGTGTTTATAATAATGAGGTGTGTTATTGTATTGCACATTTGTCTTACTTAAAATGATGGTTCACACTGGTTCCACAATGTATATGGACCTCAGGGAAGTAGACAAGGGTCATCTACCTTTTTCTTCTTTCTTGGGCACCACAATACGTCTGAAATGCAAAAAAAAAAAAAAAAAATGTTTGTTCTTATTTTATTCTGTTTATATTCTGCTGACAGGGTGGTTGTACTCTATGTAGTAAAGATAAATTGTAGTAAACTTTAAACTAACACTACCACCTAGTGGTCAAATAGAGACACTGTGAAATATAGACACAGCGTCAACTTTAAAATTAATAACATGACAACAGAAACAACACAATATGACTTCACCTCACATACCTTTTGTCTAGTTTGAATGAATTAAGTTTCATTTTGTGTAAAAAAATTTTTAGAAAAAATAAAGGAAATTCAGTCATTCAAAAGCTAAAACATATATTCAATGTCTAAAATAATAATAATAAAAAAATATGAGATAATTTTTAATAATTTTGTTATCCTCTTGTGCCTGCTTTGGCATAATCCTAAACCACCCTTTTACTTGAAACAATCCAAACAGGTTGACCTTGTTATACTTTTTTTAAAAAAAGTATAATTCACTATCATTATCAAAGATTTTGAAAAAACAACACATACATGTTGCTTTTTTTTAATCCCATCTGACTGTGTTATTATAATTTTTATTTTTTTTTATGATTTTGTCCTAGGAACCAGTGACCCCTATGTGAAGTTTAAAATTGCAGGGAAGGAGGTGTTCAGAAGCAAGACCATCCATAAAAACCTCAACCCAGTCTGGGATGAGAGAGTCAGCCTTTTGGTGGAAACCCTGAGAGACCCACTATATGTCAAGGTACACAACAGTTTCTGAGCTTCAGATGTCATCCTGCTCTAATAACATTTTTTGTCAAAAAGTTTTGGCACCCTGGTTGAAAATGTATTCTACTTTGAATAAAGTAAATTGATTTCCCAAAAGCACTTTATGACTGAAATGTTAACATAGTAACTTTTTAGCACGTAGCTCTTGTTCTTGCATCTTTTATCAAAGTAAATATGGCCCATTTCTTGACTGGGGGACTTTCATCTCCTGTTTGTGCCAGCCTCTGCAATGATTTCTTTGATGTGTGTCTAGAGATTTTCAACGATGGTTACTTTAAGGGCATTTGGGGGCCATAATAAAACATTTAACGTGGGCATAATGCAATGGTCCAAAGTGTATTTATGATCTACATCCTGCTGCAGAAACTCTTTTCTCTTTCCATCTTTATCTTGCCACTGGGATGCTTGCATGCAGAATTTACCAACAAACTAAAATTTAAAGAAAAAAAACCCGGAGCATATGTCCAGCTTCATGAGTTCTTATCCAAAACTGAATGAGTTCTTCCCGCTGTTCCACTTCTCCATCAAGTTTGTGAATTTTCTTTTTCTTATTTTTTCCTTGATGATTCTCAAATGATAGTAGGGATCAGCTTCTTTGACAAACCATCAACTTGTAGATTTTTTAAAATTGTATCTGTTTATTAACTCTAGATTCATAATTCCTTTAACTGTAGCCATTTTCTTATAGCCTTATCCTGCCTTGCAAAATGTTCAATGGTTTATCTTTTGGGGATAGGTCTTGCCTCTATTCTTATAATTACTCAGAGTGGCTGTAATTGTGATCAGAGATGCCTCCGCTGACATATCTCTACATTGTTTTTCTGTAGGTCTTTGACTATGACTTTGGGCTTCAGGATGATTTTATGGGCTCAGCGTATCTCTATCTGGAGTCACTGGAACATCAAAGGTCTTTGTCCATTTTCACTTGTCTGTTTTTTTTTTTTACTTGTCTGTTTTATCTACCCTCTTCTTTTCTTTCTTACGCACTGCAAGTCTCCTGCTTTCCTCTCTCCTAAACTGTTTCGTTCACTTTGTCTCAGCTGATTGTATTTGAAGTACTGTATTGATTGCTATATTCCCCTGGTGAAGGGCATGTTTGGAGAAGTTAGCATGTCAGGATTCAGAGAATAATGAGGCCAATGGACTGCTCTCAGATCACTGTCTTGAGTGTCTTATCAAAAAGACACTCAAGACAAAAATTATCTGAGGCTTCCCTCTAGTGGCAGAGTTTGGCAATTGTATATATTACCTTAAAAGATTCTTCCACCCTTCCATCCGTTATCTATACTAGCTTATTCCCATTCAGGGTCACAGGGATCTGCTGGAGTCTGTTCCTGCTCTCTTTGAGCCAAAGCAAAGGTATACCCTGGTTATGTCAGAGTTAAATGGTACATACATCGTATATAAGTTATAGATTTTATACAATTACAGATACGTAGTATGGAATTAGGAGGTTAGATGACTCTAAACAGCACACATTTGGAGTTATAATTACAGGAAAACTACAGCTATGCTTTTTCCAACCTCTTCACTTGTCCCTGTAGACTATGTGTAACACACCATTTTCAGAATGACATCATGTCATATAATGCTGGGACATTCACAGACACCATTTAAAAACAAAGTGTTTAAAAATAAGAGAAAAGATTAATATTAATAAGACTTATCAGACAAAGTAATTTAATAATAACAAAAGGTGCTGTTTCAACAGGATAGCCAGACCCCCCCCCCCCCCCCCCAAAAAAAAAAAAAAATCCAAAGACAGAATATAAGAAAAACATGAGGTGTGCAGAAAAAGCTAAACTTGGAGCCAGACTGACAGGATGATGATAAACAGCAAGGAGGCAATGAGAAACAGGATAATATATAGACACTGAGAACCACTCAAGACACAGAGACACAAGTGTAGACAGTTAAACCAGGGAAGAACAGACAAAAGCACATACCAGGGACAGTGCCCTCAAAATAAACCAGGAACTAATGACAAAACAGAAGTCCAAACAATAAAAAAGCAGAAACAAACTAAAACTAAAACTCAAAGAACTGACCAAGACCCAGATAAACTGTTAATCCAAAATAAGACCATAACAGGTGATGAAGTTGAACACACAACATAAACCTCTACTTCAATGCTGCAAAACACCAGCCTCATTTTTTTCTTTTCTTTTCTTTTTTTTTTTTTTTTTTTTGTGATGGCCTTTTTCCAACTAAAAATGCACAAATAGCACCCTTACTGCAGCTATTTATGATTAGATAAAATCATAGATTAAGCAATAGCCATCTTGGAGTCAAATTTAACCCATTACAAATTAAACTTATTGCTGTGAACATAATATTGTTGCCCTTTTCATCCCTAAGTTAGCAATTTATCAAGTAGCCTAATGTACCACTGAAGTCTATCAATGATCACAGTATTGTCTGAGCTGCCCTTTCAACTTGGTGTTAGCCTGTAAAGCACCAAGGCTATTAATGTCCAGGGTAACCCAAACTCTGTAGCAAAATGATGTTACAACATTCATTTCATTTTTCATTTTCATTAAAATATAAGTTATTCTTTAAAGAAACGTTCTCTCAATAAACACATGTTTAAGGGATTTCAACCAAGTTTGTATCCTTCTAAATTTTGAGACCAAGGTTTTAATTTTTGCAAAATCTGCAATTGCAATTGGTTTCAGGTATCCTTTAGTTTTTCTGAATTCAGAATTTATATGGAAATATTGTAGTGTGTTCGGATTGATGTATAGTACTTAAGTAATCACTTACAGTATGGGTTTCTATGTAAACATGGCTGACTGTGAATCTCTGTAGGACCCTGGATGTGACACTGGACCTAAAGGACCCACAGTACCCTGAACACAACCTCGGCAGCCTGGAACTAGCTGTCACTCTTTCACCAAAGGAGGGAGACACAAAGGATGCTGTAAGAAACCTGTATAAACTGTCTATTCATCTCTATTTTTCCATGCAAAGTAAACATTCTCCTTATTCTTGCAAATTATTCCTCTACAGTTCCTAACTTTTGGCAAGTTGTATGTTATTTACTGAGCAACTGTACTATTATTTGGTAAACTGTATCTGCATAACTCAGAAGCAAAGGCAAGCTGTGCTGAACTGGGTTGATTCAGCCTCTGTTACTGGAAACTTTACAATTCAGCAAATACATATGCATAAACACAAGTATAATTAATATGATGTGGAGAAAAAGTTACATGTTCAAAGAGCACCACACCCTCTTTACTAATTATGTTGTTTGTGCCTCTGTGGACATAGTCGATGTTTCGAAGTTGCATTTATTTCTGTTCAATTATTTGTTTGGTTAATTGGACCCCTGTGCACTCTATTTGGAACAAGGCGGAGTCATGAGGGAAATATTTTATTCCTTTTGATCTGATGTCTTAATTCTGTAGCATATTCAGTGCTACAGTTCAGAGAGACAAAAACTGACAGAACAAATAAACTGTATTTAGGTTAACCATCATTTTGGATCTCTCCAACTGTGAAGAGAAGGGGTACAAGGTTATACTAGTTCATACTCTCTGTTGCCATCTATTGGTACAAAAGTGTAAGATATATATATTTTTAAAATATGTAGATATCTGGTTTTAAACTGTGAATAATACAGTAGTTTTGAAGATCCATTTTGGGGATGACATTAGGGAATTTTGTGATTTGTAAACAGTCCTTTAACAAATTACTTTTTTGTTTGAAACTTTTCAGAGTTGAATATTACATATTAAAAAGCACAGACTTAGTTTATTGCATACTGTACGCATACTGTCCATGTTCTTGTGTCTTTGCATGTCTGGATGTATAACTACCTCATAAGACCACATGAGTGCTTATACACTCTGCTCAATTAACTTGCATGATTAGAACTGCCCCACTCCTCTCATCTAACCCAGGCTCTAGCCCCCACCAGGCTAGAGTTACTGTCTGAACTTCATACGCTCAATGCCCTTTAATATCTGGCCCTTCAGCCTTAAGGGGAGACAATGGGGGGCGTTCTGTAACCGCTTTGTCTCATTTACAGACCATGCTTTTGAGAAGGAACTGGAAACGATCTAGTAAGGTAAACTAAAGCAGCATGTAACTCCCCAAACTCCTGACTGTACTGTAATCCCTCTACCGACCACACCGCACCTCGCCTCTCCTTCCTCACTGCTGTCCTGGTACATGGATGAAGTCTTCCCGGCCATACCCCTTTCTCCCTCCCTTTCTATCTTCCACGACGGTCTGAGAATTGATTTACTTTTTCAGTTTCTCATTGTCACCAGCTTATTTTCCACAAGCTGCAATATGCTACATGCACTATCAGCGAGCATGTTAGCTTTATTTTTGGAAATACGACAAAGCTAAAGGTTAATTGTATGGGGATGTGTGAGTGCCAACTGTTAGTTATGTAAGTACACATCAAGGGTGGAAGCAACATATTACAGTTACCGCAATTAGACTCTAAGATTTTGTTTGTTTTCAAACTATTTTGAAACACATTTTATGTTTCCGCTTTGAAAACAGTGATTGATATGTTAATATTGAGCACTTCATATTTTTTACAGTGAAATCAACCATTAACATCTGGCCACAAGATGGCCACGGTCTATTATAAGCTGTCTTCCACCTTTGATCTGTGCGGTGTATTGCAGCAACCATGTAGGAAAATAAAGCAGTCACTTTACATTTAGGGGTGCTAAAGGGTCCTGAACAGCAAAGTAGCTGTCAAATTTAAAGGTCTGTTGATTTTTGACTTGTGGTTGACTGATTATAGGACATTCTTGTTTGGAAGTGCATTATATGCATTTTGGGTGAACTCTAAGAAACAGATTCGCAAACTACCTGTGGTGCGTGCAATTTCACCAGTCGAGATGGCAAATTCAAGAGTTTAGATCAAAAAAGTTGTTGCCAGAGCACAAAATTGTCACTAGGTGGAGCCAAAAGGCCCTCGAGGCTCCACTGCTCAGTGTTTTCTCTGCTCGTGTGCAGATCAGAATTGTCATAATGTTTGAGTCCGTTGGAGGTGGAGCAGAGGAGGAGGGGCCAAGTGAGGCACTGACGCATCCTAATTATTATTAGTAATTATTAAATTATTATTTTTTTTATTATTATTTTTTACGTGATGACACACCCCCATGGATGTCCCTGCACCTCGATCAACTTTATAAACACAACACTTTGTAAATAATATTTTGGTATTGTAAATATTTGTATTAGTATTGTTTCCTGTAACATGGACACTGAAAGCTCCAGGCAAACACACCTGTTTAAGTTGATGTAAGATAGGATAGGATAAGAATTTCAAAGTTTTTCTTGTATATTAAAAAAAAAACAACTTTTTATTAAGAAATACCTGATGAAGATTAAAATCTGGTTTTTTTTTTTGCTTACTATTATACACTGTTTTGAGCATTTATAACATAATACCCCCCAAAAAAGGGCAAAACAATTGACACAAAGGACATTTTCTGACACATTAGTTGAAAAAAACAAAAACAAGAAAGACTTGGTGGGATTTGAAGGGTTTTTAAATAGCCACCAATATTAATTTGTGGAATTTTAAATAACACTATTTACTGAACATTACACCTCTGATTGGATTTAGCCACATTTTAAACTGCCTAAAAGCATTAATCCTATCCCTTATTTGGGACATTCAGAGCTTAAGATAATAAAATAATTATGATTGAAGTAGAGAATGCTCTGATGCTAGTATTATAAACTTTAGAGGGCTTCACCTCTCAACGGCAGAAAGAAAGGACCACCGCCTCATCAGTGTTAATCTACTTAAAATGTGTGCTGTACTAAGTTGCATTTGAAGCAGCATTGTTGAAATTTACACTCGTCCAACTTTGAAATATTCTGCATAAAACCCTGATCAACAACATACAGATTTGATTTAATGTGGAGTGGAGTCATAGTCAGTCACTGCTTTAAACTTTCATAAATTCTAGACTTTTGATCCTGTTATGGCTCATTTGGGCTCTTTAGTAACATTATTTTGCCTGTCTACATCGCCTCTAAAAGACAAAGGATTCTGAGTAAGATCAACAATTAACCTTCAATAATAAGACTTAGCGATGGCTGAATTTTCAGTGAGTTTATTCTCCATTTGCATGCAAAAGGGGTCAGATCTGCACCTCAGCAGGCGATTGCAAGAAATGACAACTTGACAGTAAAAGACAGTAAGCTTCAAGACCAAACATTGAGATAGGACTCCTGCCTGGCGCCCATGATGGTGTCACACAGGAGAAACACAGTTAGATAGGAAGAACTAGATCATAATATATCAGAAATGATCTCCAAAGATGCTCTGAACAGTTTCCTGTGACCCCCTAGACCTCAAAGCACCAATTTTACTATAAGAATCTGTCAAATGTGTAAAATGTTCCTCAATGGTGAAACAAGCTACCAGTTGCTAAAAGAGCAGGGTTGTCCCTCTCTGTAACCCTCCTCTACCAGAACCACCTCCTCTCCTAAACAACTCTAAGTCATTATTCTTTTAACCTACACCTACATGCTCTCTTTACCACACGTAATTTTCTGTGTTTACTATGGCTTGATTGTGTTTCCTCAGTTGTAATTCACTTCGAATAAAGTGCCTGCTAAATGCTTTGTTAACTGTCAATTCCTGTTGAATTTTGACACTCCCCTCATCTGTCTCGGTTCAGGTCACTTCATCTTCATCAGGTTTTTCTTTCTAAGCATATTTAAATGTATAAGTAAAATTTTGAGACTACAAAAATGAAACTCATCAAACAGGTGTGTTTGCCTGGAGCGTTTCGTGTCCATGTTGCAGGTTCTTATAATTGTCCTTTTATATTTAACATTTCTCAAGAAACTATACAAATACAATTATTTACAATAACAAAATCTAAATTTATGCATGGATATCTGTTTATTGAAGCTTACCCTGAATGACTATAATGTGCTTCCATATATTTGAACCCCTTTACATCCCTTAGAAATCTTTGATTTTCAGGTTATCTTGAGTTCCCCTTCTTGCCATACATGAAACGGTGATTTGATTTCCTTTTTTCTTTTCTTTTTTTTTTTTTTACTCTTGATGACTCAGTATGAAATGGAAGCATGCTGATTGGGGGTCTGCACTTCTAATTTCCTCATGCATGAAGCACCTTGTTTTTTTTTTGTTGTTTTTTTTTAGCCACATATGGCAATATCAGATGAATTTGCGTTCAGATATGAATCAGCTTCGTTTGCTCATGTTTCAGTTCTGTTAAGGTGTCTTATCACAGAGCAAGAACAGATTTAAAACTTTAATTAAAACTAAATCATACTTTTATTACATCCCCTAAATTATACCTAGAGGCACGGATTTTTTTCTGTGACTAAAAGGAAAGAGTTTGATCCCCACAAACAGACATACACTTGGAGTGTGCCTATTTGCAATGGGACACATGTCCTGCTGTTTTCCCACCAATAAGAGAGGGATGCTGCTGCTCCTTTGAGTGCTTCCTCAGTTCATTGGTTACTTTTCACAACCACTTACCACTGGGCAAAATACCTGCTTTAGCTTTTCAAATGTGTGTGTGTGTGTGTTGTTTTTTTTCATCCAAATGGTTAAAAAAAAGGTTAACCCATATATAAGGGACTTATGTATTAAATTAAATACTGCTATGTTTTATTAGACCTTCATAATCTCATTTTGGCTGTGCTCTGTCTGGATGATATGATTACCAAGTCAAAATAGCCTGTGCTTTTTTTGTAACAACATATATGTAGCAGTAAAATCAAGGAAAAAGGCATTGGCTTCTGACAGGATACAAAGGTGACCTCTCATCATTAGCATACAGTAGCAAGTGAACAGGACAAATGAAAGATGCAGAAGTTGCCGTATGGGAGGTTGGCGTTATGCAGAGAGCTATTTGCATTGTTTAATGTCTGGAGAATGGAAATTAAGAGACTCCCTCTCCAGATCAAAGGCCTGCACTTGCAAGGCAGGGTTTGTTCAGAGTTTAATGAAATGCACCCACTAAAACAAAACCCATGCTAATAAACTCTGCCTAATGAGGAAGGGGTGGGGGTGGGAGAAAGCAAAGGATAGAGGGAGGATGTGCGTTTGTTTGACAAATAAATAACTTGCTCCTTATTTTAGTGAGGGATATTGACATGATTCAAAGAGGGGTTAAATAGGTCTTTAGATGCTGCTGAAGTACTTAAAGAGTAGATACAGTAATGATTCAATCTGAATTTGCAGAGCTGTCAGTTTACAGTAGAGTCAGATGGACTAAAAATGTGGAGGACACTATAAAAGCATGTCAAGTGATTGCCATTTTTTGAAGACAGCCTGTAACTGTTTATTGTTCATTTTACCTCAAATTTGCACAAAACAAACTGATGTGATTAGATAACAATTTCAGGGTAGTTTATAAGCAAATTTGTCCATGGTAAATTCTCCTAATGAAGACGGCACAGACAAAACTCCTAGCGATTCATGGTATTTCCTTATACTTGTTGTTTTAGGCTTACGGTAATTGAAAAGGCTGTTTTGTCATCTATTGTAAAGTCCTGGCATGTCAGGGGAGCTCACACCTCTGGAGTAAATTGTGTTGAATATATTACTTTGTGTTAAAGTGTTATCCTGTGTGTTATGCCTGCTTCTGTGTTGTGTCAAAGCATTTGATGTTAGTTATTTTTCTACACTATACAAAGCTTTTGGGGTTAATTAATGCATATTTTTTCTGTTTATTATGTAGATATTTATACACCTTCCAGTAAATCTGTAAGTCCACACATTAGTGTAATTGTTTCCTTAAATGTCTTTGTATTGTGTGTGCGTGTGTGTGTGTGCGTGCGTGCGTGCGTGTGTGCATACACCTGCTGCAGTATCAGAGCATGCGACTGTCAGATGTGCACAGAAAAGCCCAGCTGTGGCGAGGTATCGTTAGCATCAGTCTCATAGAGGGTCGCAGTCTTCAGCCAATGGATGCCAACGGCCTCAGTGACCCCTATGTCAAATTTAGGATGGGCCACCAAAAGTACAAGAGCAAGGTAAAGACATTGCTTTTTTTTTTTTCTTCTTTTTTCAATATCCCCATTATTTCACAGCTGTCTCCATATAATAATTAGCACAGCTCTCTGTAAGCTCATATGAAAAAAATAAGAACGGACCAGATTTATGCAGCCAGATTTGTGTTAATTTTCACACTCTACATGCCATTGAAATATTGATTCAGACTTTTTGATAAACTGCTCTCAATATAAAGTGATTAAAAACTGTCACATATCTGAGCAGACGAACTGATTTCCTTTTCCTACTGTTCTTATTATTACAATAAGTCTAGAAGAAATTACTTTATCACTTTCACACTTTCATCTCTGATTTATTTGTCTCTTGTTTCCATTCCTGATTTTACATACAGCAGTCCCTTTTTTGTGTAAATATAACCCAGTGTTTTACGCTATCTTGTAAATGTATGTATAGGGTAAGAAACATAAGTGTTATAAAGAACTGACTCACACTGACAAATCATGTTTTCTCTTGTGTGGTTTATTTAGACAATTTCCAAAACACTGAACCCCCAGTGGAGAGAACAGTTTGATTTCCACCTGTATGATGAGCAGGGAGGTTATGTGGACATTACAGTCTGGGACAAAGATGCCGGCAAGAAGGATGACTTCATGGGAAGGTATGGTGCTCTTCATAAGTCAGCTGGCGCTGTCTTCAGTCTCATGCAAAACATACTAAAAATACACACAACTTTGATTTTTAGGACAGTTTCAAATGGGGTAGGTCTGAAAGGTACACGATTTGAGGTCATATGTGGCACCTTTGAATTTGTACAGATCTACTGATTATTCTAAATTTATTTAACCTTTAGTACTTCATATATTATGGCAGTGTCTTGCAATCCTGTGCAAATTTAAGACTACTGTAGCAAAGCTTTGCTCTGAACTGTTTTACACAAGTCCAGAGGTTATATTGGTCTGCTGTAGAGATTATGGATTCAAGTGCCTACTAAAAGGTGATTTACTGTGTCAGCACCCTACATATGATGCTTGCTATGTATTTAGCATTTTGTTTTAGATGGTTGCTATTGATAGACTGCAGAAGAGTGTTTGATTTACAGAAAGATCCTGATAAAGCATTATTTCTTAGCACAAATCAGAGAACTCAATTTGTGCTTAAACTTTACATTTTACACTCTGTCATAATATTTACTTCACAGAAAAATGTCATGAAAATATATGCACCCAAAATGACTATATACTGTTGGTTTTCTGTTATGTCTTGTAGAAGTCTGTGTTCCAGCACAGTCAACCTTCCCTTAACATGTACAATAGTTTCCACATCACTCTCTGTTGTGTTTTTGTGTGTTTGCTTATGCTTATTTCAGGTGCACTATTGACCTTTCGCTTCTCAGTAAAGAACAAACACACAAGTTGGACCTGCCACTGGAGGAAGGTGAAGGCGTTCTGGTGCTGCTGGTCACACTCACTGCCTCTGCTGCTGTCTCCATCTCAGACCTCTCTGTCAACATGCTGGATGATCCGCACGAGAGACACCAGATCATACAGAGATATGTAAGTTTGTTTTTGAAGTGCAAGTTGCCTTGAGTGTTTGAGTTTGGGTTTGGATTATGCGGTGCAAATTATTTTTAGAAGAAAGAACATGGTGCATAAAAGATCAAGTGAAAGAAATTAAATGATATTCTGGCATCTTGGACTGAGGTATTTAGATGCATCGCATCAGCAGTGACACAGGCTCTGATATTACCATGCAAATGCTCTTGATAGTCACTTGTCATTAAGTTTGCTTGAAAGAAAGACACACATGTAGAGAGAAAACCCAAAAGTCCCATCTGCTCCAGAGAACCAAAGTACGGTGGTTTCATGTGAGCAACACTCAGTCGTATCTGTCTGTCTCCGTCTGGGTCTACCGCAGCTGTGCATTCACATAGTGTATGTACAGTTAAGTCCTGTCTGTAATTGTGAGATTATACCGCACGATCAATTTTTAACGAGGAGTACTTCCCTGCTGATGTGTTTATTCCTTTCAATATGTGTGTAAGCTCCAGGGGCCAAAGATCAGTGCCACGGCCTATATAACCACAGTGATGCCTTATTGACTAGCCACAGGAGGCCAGGCGTTTTGCCTTGTGTTGCAGAAACGGCTTCGAATCACAGGGGGGAGCTCTAGGACCAAGGCAAAACCACAGTTGTCCTTCTCCTTACAGTCCAAAAAAAAAAAAAGGGGTGGGGAGAACGGGTGTAAGAGTGTGTGTTTGAGTGAATGTGCGTAATAGGGGGCGAGAGGTAAAGGGTGAGAGGTTACAACAGGAAGGGAAGGCGTGTAAAATGAAAAGAAAAAGCTATTTCACCTCTCTCACAGCTCACGCAGACCTCGTTTTTTTGCTTGGCTGAAGGCGACACATTTTTACTTCCTTCACCTACCTCTTTTCTTGCATCCTTCTCGCTCTCGCGCTCCCCATTTCTCTCCCGCTTTCCCAGCAACCTCGGCTCTTTGTCTGCCAGGCCTTCCTTTTAGATGAAGGGATGTTCAGATAGAAGGTCGAAGACGGTGGGGGGTGGGGGGGTGGCTGCAGATGGAGGGGCACGGAGAGGTCGGTTTGAAAACTTGAATTGTCCCCACCCATTAGCATATTCCTTTTCCCCAGACTGGCAGTCTTTCAGTTGAAGAATTTAATAAAGATGTGCCTTATCAAAGAGCACTTGTAAGACCACATACCACCACAAATACATAACGGTGCTGCTCAAAGCCTGCTAATCTGCTTCAGTTTGTATGCGTTTGTGTGTATGCCTGGATGTACGTCCAGACACATTTTAGCTTGCCAGTATTATCAACTTGAAATCATCTGTGCAGCACAAGCCTGCACAAAGCATCCACCATTGCTCATCATAAGAAAACATTCACGCACAGACAGATACAGTAAGAGCTACTACCTGTGCTAGCTATCTCAAAAAGTGGAATGCATCTGTGCGGAAAACCAGTACACGCTGTCATCATCATCATCGTCTTAATGAAGCAGAAAGAGAGTTGAAATGCTGCGCTTGACCAGCCCACTACCATCCCCATAATGAAAACACACATTGAAAAGATTATCATGGCAGTATGTATTAGTAGATTGCAAAGTGTGGATATTGTTAAAAAAACAAACAAACAAACAAAAACAACAACACATACACCCACATGCAGGTATACTGAGTTTAATGACCTGAATTTTCTAAGAGGACTTTACCACCTTTATTTTACATTTTACATAATGATTATTTTCAATTGTAGAAATTTCACAGTGTCACACACAGGAAAAAAAAAAAAACTTGAAACACACACCACACCTCAGGTGGCCACAGTGAAGTCACTTTGCTTCTTTTTGTATTTAAGCCAGAATACAACAAAATTAACGTGGCCGTTAATGAAGACTAATAACAGTAACAGACATCGGATTGCTTGGATCTGTTGCTAGCATTGAGCTCATTAATATCCATCTCATTCTAGCTGTTCTGCATTGTGTCTGTGTGTGTATATATATTCATGCGTGAGTGTGAGTGTGTGTGTTTGCCTGGCAGTTTTTGTTTGCCCATGGACAGCCACTGTGTTTGAATTCAACTCTCAGCAGGGATATATGCAACATGATGTAATATAATCAGAACATCTAAGGCATTTGTCGGTATTGCTCACTGTAACCTTTCTTTCATCCCTAATTACTGCTTCCCAGAACTAGAGGAGGACGGAAGAAGAGAGGTAAAAGGAGAGAAAGAGATTTATGCATTATGATGGCAAAAGAGCACACACACTAATGGCTCTTAATGGGCCTGAGGTGGCCACAAGATGGGTGGATGAGAGAAAGAGGACATGGTGACCTCCACTGAAGTGGTGGCACTTCACCGCCCACACTCATGTGCACACATACACACCTGCAGCACTTCCTCTACCCTCTTTGGTGAACTGCTCTAAGGTGAAGTGAAAGGACACACCCTTGACAGAAAGGGAGTTACAGCAAGGAGTGTGGGATGGACGGAGAGCAGATTTCACTGAGACTCTTGGCAAACAGTTATCCCAAGCTGATGAGCAGGAGTAGAAATCAGAGTTAAAAGTTGTTGCAATTCACTTTCTGTTGAAGCCTTCATAGTCATTTGATCAAATATCACCTGAACTGAAAGACTGCTGGGCAGGTGCTGTGTGTTTGTATTTGCTAAATTATATGCAGCAGTGATGAAAGGTGACAGGCTGCAAAGATGACAGTGTGTTATAAGCCCATGACTGAGCTGATTCATTTGTGTTTGTGTGTCTGTGGATTGTGACAGAGACAGGAAGAAGACGTCACAGTGACAAGCCATCAGTCAGACAGGGCAGGGGGTATGTCTTATGAAAGCCAACTATATAGCCTTCTGTTTTTGTCCCCTCTCTTCTGTTCATCCATCCTTTTCATTTTCTCCTTATCCCCGTCATTCCACCTGCACACAGAGGTGGGTGTGGGGAGAAATGAATTGGGTTATGGGGGTTGGGTGCGTTGATCTCGGCCTCCTTTCATCTATCTATCTCTGTACCTGTTTGTCCAGTCCATATATTGCTGCCTGTCTATCTGATCAAGATTTGAATCCTTGTGGAGGATGGGCGTGTTCACGCTAGCAATCACGGATTGAGGCCGAACCTGACATGTCCCCTCAGGGAACCCGGAGGGTGGAAAGAAAGAATGAAGGTTGGGGAAATTGTTGGGAGTTTAAAAAAAAAGAAAAGAAAAAGAAAAAATGTTTATTGAGAGGAACATTTAAACTGCACTGCAGCCAGAAATTTTAAACCACTGATCTGGGTGTGAGACCTGACATGTTGAACAATATCAAAATATCCCTTATTTGATCCATTCTTACATACAGTATGGTCCAAAGTGTGCAGTCATTTTATGTTAATTGAGACATGTCTTGATTAACAAGTAGATACAAGTTAAGCAATAAAAACACAACCAGAATCTATCTAACGTGTTAAAGTTAGTCCGTACCACTGAAAGATTTTTGTTGTGATCAAAAAAAAGACTAATTCTCCATCTCCAGCCTCACAGCTGGATTATTGACATTGTGGCATGTCAGTGCTACTGTTTGGGCTCTATTACACAAATTCGTCAGGCAACTGTCTGCTCTCATCTCTTCCTTTGTTTCCAGAGTCAGAGAGAGCCCTCTTTTGAACTCTTTTTCACTAGTCTTGGGTGCTTCTCAACAGTCACAACAAGCAGCTGTATCTTCAGAGAAATCATCTCTTAAAATGGAGACCTGTCTCTCCCTCTCTCCCTCTCTGTATGTCTCTCTTTTTGCGCACTCTTTTTTCTCTCTTTTTCTTTCATACACTCTCTTCTTCTCATCTCCTTTAGAGAGCTTTTGGACAATGATATCGCTGGAAACAGGCAGAGTCTGACAGAGTTGGTTATAATGAATTAAGTCTGTAGCCTGGCCTTGACTCTGAAATTTAAATTATAATTACTCCTGTGGGGATGGAAGGGGTTATTGCCAGAGAGAGAAATAAATTGAAGTGAAGTGCATTTCCCCTCTGCTTTTAAGACACACCGACATGCTACTCAATTTGGCCTCAGTGTAGTTTTTTTTGTGCATGTATTTATCCGTGTGTGTTTGGGTGTGAACATAAGCGAGAGCAGATGTTTGTGTGTATGAGCATATGCCCATTAGAGCTGTGAGTTTATAGATCTCACCTGTAAACTCACTAATATCATCAATATATTCAATTTGATCTGCTATTATTAGATTCTAATTCAATTCATTTCAGTTTGTTTAAGTCCGAGTCATCATTAATTACAAAATACGATCAGTTTCTTCATCTATTCCAGTCCACAGGGCGCAAGGAAAGGATACTGTGGACTTGAAAGCAGAGAAGAGTGTATATGCAGTTTATAAAGTTATTCTATTTAGTAAGTTTAACTATTTACAGTACAAATACTGTTAGATGAATAAAATAAGTAGGCCAAGTCTATTGTAATACAGGTTCCTTAATAAAAATATGTTGAATATACATTTAAATAAAAGTCCTACCATAACGGACTTCCTTCCGAAGAAAAAAAAAGGGGGGGGGGGGTTGTATAAACATGCCTCCCTCTATAGTTCAAGTGTATACATGTACCTTATACTTCTTAAAAATGTGTTTGACAGTTAACTCAAGTCCTACCAGATCTGCTTTAAGTCTACATGGGATGTAAGAAAACACAGATGGATGTTGTTTTTTTGTTTTCCTGCCTGTTCAGAGTCAGAGCTCAGAGTGGTTTGTGTTGGTCAGCAGCTCTGGGCCACTGTATATGATGTGAGCCAGGTCAGTTGTGGTGTTCCCAAAGTACCTGTCTTTTTTAAAAACATGCACATTAAGTGAATCATGTCCTGTACTTGTTCATTGGAATACTAAACATTCCAAAGCGTTCCCAAAGACTTACTATTACTATTACTACTACTACTTTCTACTGAATGGATCACTGCTCTGTACTGACTATCAGCTCTGATTGTTATCAGAGATTCTCCATTAACCATCAGAATCAGAAACAGTTTCCCTTTATTCTTTGGCTAATTTCAGCAGCAACTTCAGCAGCGTGAAGGATCATCAGTACAGAAGGACCAAAGATATTTGTGGCAAGTCAACTTTTCCCCGTTGGAAAAAAAAAAGAACTGATTCAATTCTTTCCAGCACCCCCTATGCCCATGCATAATGGACTGCACTTATATACTGTTTTTCCACACCAAGGTGCTCTCAAAGTGGTTTACATTGGCCTCTCATTCCCCCATTCACACACCAGTGGGCAGCGGCTGCCACGCAAGGTCCTGCCAACCCACTGGGGGCAAGTTAGGGTTCAGTGTCTCGCCCAAGGCAAGTTGGATCGAACCGCCAACCTTCCAGTGACTGGACGACCCGCTCTACCAACTGAGCTACAGCCACCCTGTCTCATTAATCTCCACAGGGTTGCCTTATTCAGAAGATTTAACGATTAGTTTTTACACAATCATCTCTCTTTGTCCTGGTTATTAAACCCTTGAATACCCTACATACAGTAGGTATTTTGTTTTAAACAATCACAGGGCTTCATCATACCTCTGGAGGTCAACATGTATTTTATTTATTGACATTGATTTTAGTCTTGGGAGCAATTGCATGGCTCATCTTCCTCACTAGATCTTAGAATTTTAGAATAAAAGAAGCACACAACAACAGCAAAAAAAAAAAAGAAGGAAGATTTCAAACAGACAAGATCAAGTTCTTTGTTGAATTTAATTCAGCCGTTTGTCCTTTTATCATGCTCATCCGTACATGCCATCTTTACTCTTTCAAATAAAGAGCAGTAAAGGATAGAATAAAGGATATTCTACCCTTTCTCAAACAAATGTCAGGTTATTGACCTGCCATTTACTTCGGTGCTAATTTTCCCACCCTGTTTGACTTTTCACCTCTGTTCCTGTGATGTTGCAGAGCCTCTGGAGGTCATTCCACAATTTGAAAGATGTCGGCATGGTGCAGGTTAAGGTCATCAAGGCTGAGGGACTTATGGCAGCTGATGTCACAGGTATGACAATGACCTAAACACCAAAAAAAAAAAAAAAGTTTTAATGTGTATTCTTCAATGCTTTGTTACAAATAGGTAAATGCTTTTGTTTCATAGATTTATTTATTTTTTTTTTTTCAAACCACCTGCCTCCTGACTGGCAGATTGACTCTACGTACTTTATCACAGTCATCTCACATTAGTTCCTTTCACTCTTGGATTCATGCTCACAGATGCATAGACCTAAAATGCTTTGCTGTTTCCACTTATACTATCAAAGTGAGCACAGCTTAGATAGGTGACAATTTAAATAACTTATTTTTGCAACAAGCCTTTGATCAATAGCTGTTGCGCATTGTCCTCCAGCAGCAATCTGTCATAAATGTTGCCAAAGATAAAGTCAAGAGTATAATTTTTGGCTTAAAAGATGGTCTTTTATTAGAATGTTCAGAGATAGTTAAAGTCTACTTTGTGCAGGACGCTAAATTTGTCTCTGCATTTTTAGTGAAGATGCACGCTGCTCATTTGAATAATAGAGAAAAAGTACACATTTGAACCAACAAATTTCTATCTCCTCCCTCCTCCTGTGCTTCTCTGCTTGCTCTCCCTGTATCTTCCATTAATTTTCACTTTTAATTAGGTCTACAGTGGACAGGCCTAGTTTTTCACACTGTATTATAAAGTAAAGAGAGAAGGAAATGTGTGTGTAAATGTGTGTGCACGCGTGTCTGTGTGTGTGAGGTTGACGGAGTCTGGAGTCTTCCTCCTTTTGAAACATCCACAGTCCCATTAGCAAATAGAGAGAGGCGCTGGTTGATATGGGTTATTGCAGGGAGCGGCAGGAGCAGTCAGAGTGCAAGGCTAATAGCGTTCTGGTTTATGTATTTCACTCTGAGCAAAAATATGTTCCAGAACTCTGTTCTCGTGCCCATCATTCACTCGTAGCTTCATACATTATTCTTAAAAATAAATAAATACAGTAACATTGTGGACACATCTGTTAGGTTGTTTAAATGTTTTTCATACTGTCTCTGCCAGTTTGTTACCATCAACAAAAACATTTTACAGCCTCACTCCACAGTAGAAGCATGGGTTGTTTGTCAGCTAGAGCTAATGTTTTTATAGGAATAATTACAACTAAAAACAAAATCACACAACCATTCTCTTTTTTTTTTCCTTTTCTTTTTTTTTAAAGAGCATTGGTAACATTTTGTTTGGTAGCACATATGACATGAGATAAATATGAAGGAAAAAAAAAAACAAAGCAGAGACACAAACATTTTGCACAAAAAGTTATATTAAAATGTTTCTTCACCCTATATAGCCGGAAAATAATATCCCTGTTTGGTTTCACCTGTGAGTTAACTTCTACAGTTTTGTTCATCCAGCCAAAGAGATCTAACCTTCAGGGAATTCAATTTGAAACTCCATTTGTACATTGAGAAAAAAAAATAAAAAGGGACATTTTTTTTTTTTTGCTTCCTTGAAAAAAACTCTCTTTCAGTCATTCAATGCAGATAACCGTAAGTGAAGGCAAAGGAGTTGTTGCTGGATGGCTTATTTCAGTTTTGAATCTGAAGCACACTGTGTGTACGTGTGTGTGCCTCTTTCTGCGTGTCACTGGCAGAAACAATAGCTCTGTAAGAGCTCCATAAGAGCCCTCACCACATGAACACCCTATTTTAACAACCCAAACCAAGAGAGGGTCAGGAGCAAGGTGAGAGAGAAACAAAAGGACAGGCAAACAGACAGACAGAGACAGGGAGAGACAGAGAGAGGAGGTCAGAGGGACAAAGCAAGTTCACCATCTCTCTCCCATTCAGGCTGCCTGTCACCTCTCCCATCTTTTTTTTTCTTCGTCATCCTCTCTCCCTCTCTGGCCATCTCTCTCTCTCTAATTGGAGTGTTTTTGTGGAGTATCTCCACTCCAGCCCAAGTAGGATAACTGAAAATACTTTCTAAACCAACAATCTCTTTTATGTGCTAGCTCTTGTCCGTCTGAGTGGATGCTTTTCCATTTGAACATTTCAACGGTAACATACACACAGGCGCTTGCAGCAGCTGCTTCATCAGCACAACAGCGTGTGTAGACTCTTTTTCAGTCAATGTTGAAATAAAACGCGCAGTAAAGTTTGGATTTTCACTTGATGCATTGAGAAATACTCAAAATTCTATGGTCTACCTTCTTCAACACAACAAAGAAATGAAAGATGGAAATACAGAGGCAAAAGGCAACAGTTAACTATTTGAAACTGTGAATAATAATTAGTTGTGATAATACAAAAACATAACTGGAGCATGTTTCCCTCCTTAACCTCAAACTCATCACAAACTCTACACTTTCTGTGATGAATTTACGGTATGCTCTTTTGCCTCTGTACTGTATTCATCCTCTACACTTATCTGAAATTAATTTGTGCCTACCAATGCCACAGAGATGGGTCCCAGAGGGGGGAGGAGCTTTGCTCGGACATTACCTGGGTGATCGCTGAGCGCCGCTCAAACCTGAGCGTGTAATTGGTTAAGACAGCTGCCTCTGGTGCCCGTGGCCCATAAGGTGAAAGTTCATCACCAATAACAACTCGCTCTCTGCAGCAACACATACGCTCGTGTCATTGAAGACAGAATATTCAAGAGGAAACTGGTGGGATGTTGGGGGGGTTGCAGAAATAATTTACATTTCTCAGTATGGGTGATTGCATTTGAAATTAATCAGATGTGATTTGTGGGGACAACATTATAATTATTTTTGATAAGGATGCTCCCTGATGAATGAGAAGATTTAAAATTTTTACATGAGGTCTTTCTATAAAGATAACAAATGAAAAAAATTGCCAAAATATTATTTAACCATTTTACAATTTTAAAACAAATTGCTGCAGCTACACTCAGAATGTGTTCATTGAAAATAATTGTATTTTTGTTCAAAACATGATTTGCAGGCAGTTCATAAATAATAAAACGAGTGCATAGATCCTCTGAGAAGCAGGCTCTTGAGTCCCCTGCCTTTTGTCTATTTTAATGTATCTTGTTTTCTGTCGTAGAAGTCATACCTGTCAATATCCACTTGAAACACTCTACATCAGCAGAGCACCACGACCCGATATGAAACGCAACACCTACGCCTCAGCATTGATCACTGTGACATTTACTTTGCACACCCACTAAATGTCCTGCCCTTGTCACAACATTTGAAGAAAATCACACCAATCAATGGCACTCACACACGCAGGTCTCCCATGACTCACACACACATACGGACGCGGGCTTTTGGGGAGCTTTGAACTCAATTCCAAAGTTATTGAACTTCATTATGCAACATTGCTGCTCTAATGTTATTTCAGTATTGTTACTATTTTCCCTATAAATATGTGTGGAACATATTTTTTTCACTTTATGACCCAGCCTTTTCATGTGATAAGCTTGAACAAACAGCACCACGACTCCCTACAGTTTTTAATGAAACGTAATGATCAAAGGCAAAATTAACAGTTTTGTTACTTTCAGTTCATCGGGAGGCAGTTGAAGGGAGCTGGGTTGGCGGATGTGGAGAGCTGTTTTTTTTTTTTTTTTCTTTGTACAAAGAATGTGAAACATAAGATGTTTGTATACAAATAGAGATTATATGGGACATTGCTAGTTTTGATGATTATGGCCCAGCATGCTATTCTCAGGAAGGGAAATAACTCTGAGATTATATAATTTTTTTCTCCTCGTGGATTTCAGTCACTGTTTTCCTGTTATACAGTTGCAATGAATTATACACTTAAAGTTTATTGGAAGTGATACTATTAATCCAACATTATTAATAGTGAATCAGTTATTATTTACAGTCATTATATACCTAAGTGTCTGCCAGAGATTCTGCAATTTTTATCCTTGATTTATCAAAATTATGCATGCTATTTTATAAAAGTCACCAATATGATACATATCAGACATTGTACTGCTCTTTTTTTTTTTTAAAAAACATTTTCTAAATATATTCATTTATGGCAACATCAATAGGAGATTAGAGGTGATGGGGCTTTCTTTTTATTATTTAATTCTCATGTTATGGTGTCCTTCCTCTGCTCCCCACCTGCTCTGTGTAGAATGACTGGTCATGAAGCAGGTACATTTCTCACTCCCCGTACACTTCTTTATCTTGTGCTCTGAAGTTCTCTCGTCCTCAGAGCCACATCGACCTCTGTGTTTCCAGTACCTTTTACTTTCAAAGTCCTGTCCTTGTTTTCTCTCTTCCACCTCATCCTCGTGGATGCCCAGGGCACAGTTGTCCTGGAGCTTATCTTCTAATTGTTCCATGTTCCCATGGTTCTGATAAAAATGGCTTGGAGCTGTTACACTGATATACTGTTGTGTAACATACACAGCACTGAGACTTAAAAAAAAAAAAAGGAAAGAATCATATTAATGTCTTGATAAGTCCTGGGCAGTGAAGCTGTCATGTGGTATAAGGAAGGGTTACTATGAGACTCAACAATTTTACAGAGTTTAGACAGATTAAAGCTGCTGAACTGATACTGACACAGACTTTGAACACTAAACTTTTCAAAATCTTTTTTTTTTTTGCAGCTTGAATGCCACTGTTGTGTGTGTATTTTATTTTATTGTTTATTTCTTTGCCAGGTAAGAGTGACCCATTTTGCGTGGTGGAGCTGAGTAATGATCGGCTGCAGACGCACACGGTCTACAAAAATCTCAACCCAGAGTGGAACAAAGTCTTCACTTTGTGAGTGGCTTTCACAATAACCACGCATGTCTACTCATGCAAGTTCACATGACTGTTTATAAAAAAAATAAAAATTCAAGAGTTTGGGTATTTTAATAGTCTAATTAAAAACTATATTTAAAAAAGAGACTAACATTAAAAGTATTTTTTGATGGCCTTCAAGTTTGTTGTTTGTTTTTTTAAACAGATATTTTGGAAATTCTATGCACTACTGATTGGATATGCTGTAATCACAAATAATCATCTAGCATTTTGGTTTTAATGTACTTTGAATAAAAAAAAATACACATATGTTTTGAAAAATTGAAAACATTTTGTTATTTTAAAATAATACATAATGATTAATGATTTTATATATATATATCTATATATATATATATATATATATATATATATATATATATATCTATATATATATATATATATATCTATATCTCTATATATATATATCTATATATATATATATATATATAGAATTGTCATTTATTGCCAATGTTGTTTTGGTTGTTGTTTTTTTTTTCCTCTCATTACCAACTTCTATTCCCAGTGATGTGACAAAAAGCACAGTTTACTCCTTTGTTGTTTTTGTTAAAATGATGGAACATTTGTGAAGGTTATTTTACTGTTGAATATTTTAAACTCTTTTCTTTGTCTTCAGTATTTAACAAAGCTCACAGGATAAAGTGGCTTTTGCACTTTAGTTTCAGTCAGAGGCATGTATTTTATTGTAAATCTGTCCTTGTTGTTGTCTTTGTGTGTGGTTCAGTAATGTGAAGGATATCCACTCAGTACTCGAGGTCACCGTTTACGATGAGGACCGAGACAGAAGTGCAGACTTTCTTGGGAAAGTGGCTATCCCTTTACTAAACGTAAGTCAAAGGCATATTTCTGTGTTTCATTTTCTCCTCCCTTGGGAATAATAGAGAGAGCATACAGTAGAGGAACAGACGGAATTAAAACAAAAGAAGATATAAAAAGCAGGTGTTATTTTCGCAACTCCACCAATGACACTGTTATTATTTCTCAAAGAGAAAGAGTTGACAGGAAGCAGACAAAATGGAGGGAAAGCTGAGGAGAAAAAAACAAGAGATTGATAGCTAAGATGATAGAAAGTAAATGGATGAGAGTGGATGAAACTGACGCTGATAGAGAGATGAACAATGCGATTTGGATTAAAAAAAGACAAAAGAATAGTGTCTCATATTTAGTGAAAATATAGATAGCCTGTGTCGCATATATCTCTGTCCTGCTGTACAGTGTGATCCCCCTGGATAGTTAATTTCTGTTTGACAGAGCTGAGCTGCAGTGGGTAATGAACAGGTACTTGTCAGAGTTGCCACAGTTGTTTTGGGTTCCCTGTCAGCACCAGCAGCTGAGGTTCAAAGGTGGCCCGGGGATCCGATTCAGCCGGGTATTGCCAGACAGACGCCTGTCATGTCCCTCTCCCACAGATCCAAAATGGAGATCGCAAAGCCTACGCCTTGAAAAGCAAGGAGCTGACAGGGCCAACAAAAGGGGTCATCTTTCTCGAAATAGACGTGATTTTTAATGCTGTAAGTCTTTCTTTTACTTTTTTGAGCCCCCCCCTTGATTTTTTTCTTTCTTTTTTTTAAATTGCTCCCCAGCCTTTATTATTCTCTCTCTCTCATCCCTCTCTTGTTCTCCCCAACATTCGACTCTTCAGCGCCGCTGTTGTCTTCATTCTGTTTGTCTCCCCCCTCCCTCGTTTCCATCTCATCTCTCGTCCCTTGTCCCCCGTCCTCGTTTTGGCTTTAATTATCGAAGACTCCCTCTTGCCAGTCTTTGTTCGCCTATTCACCATCACTGTGTGTGTCCTACAGCGGCCATCTTGCAGCTCTGCCACTTGCTCTCTGTAGCCTCTGACACGCAGCACAAACTGTGATTGTGCTGCATTGTTATGTCAGTGTTAGAAATGCTTTCTCAAATAATCAAGGCATGACTCCTTACTCAGTCACTGTCATCTTCTATATCATCTCTAATGTCTTAAATTATTTTAGAAGTTCCTCACCATTTGTTGTTATTGACACTGTGTGTTAATTCCATCATCCAGGTGAAGGCTGGTCTCAGGACGTTGACTCCCTCTGAACAAAAGTATATTGAGGAGGAGCCCAGAGTGTCCAAACAGGTAGATCAGCATTTTACACTTATTTTCTGCCACTACACTTTTTTTTTTTTTTTTAAATCTGTGTCTACCAATGCACCTCCCTATTCTGCTTAAATGTCTGAATCAAAACTAACAACACTGGTGAGTGGCAGCTTGTAAAGCACAACTGTGTAGGCAAGATACAACAGGGTGATTGAAGGAAAAACAGCATCTTGTCTCTATTTTCATCCCTCCTCTACCCCTTTTCTCATCTCGTCTCCCTCGCATCTTCTCAGAGTGGTAAATAGAAATGTCAAGCTGTCAGCTCTGGGGTGCATAAGTAGATTGGCCATCCTTATAGTTGGCCCTCTTTGCCACTGCTGCTTTACACTTCATTGTCACGCTGCTCAGTGTGGCAGCACCACAAAGGAATGAATAGTAGGGGCTGGCCCACATCAGATGTGTCATATGAGTGGCCGTTCGGGCTCAGCAGTCAATGTTACGCTATGCACAGTCAAGCATAGCCCTGCCCAACACAGCTCAACACACACACAGCAACTCCCATACCACCCTTTTGTCATCCCTCCATCTATTCCCTGTTTCTGCCTTCACTGCTGCTTCTGAGCTCAGCTCACTCTGTGCTTTTCTCCCTTGCGTAGAGTCCTTTTTTCATCTCCATTTCACCTCTGACTCATAAAGATGACCCATGTCAGCGTCTCGCAATGATGATGTCACTGACTGCTTTGGAGAATTGCCCTGTGAGGGCTCTTTTGTGCGGCAGCAGCTCCCCTGCTGTTGCTTGCCGTTTAGTGTGCAGTCACACACTGAAAAAGAAAAGGGGGGGGGATTTCATACGCTGCCTGTCAAACTCATGCATTTAATTGTAATTATGACATTTGACTTAATAAATGACTGCACCACTTTTCTAAGTGTTTTCTAGCTATAACTAAATGGCCCTATTCAACATAATTCAAGAAGAATGAAATATTCTTATCAAGGCAGTTATGGCCATAATGAGCAAAGAATAGTACAGCATGTACACCAAATCCATGTGCTGAGGAATGTGGAAATTGATGATTTGCAGGCTTGCTGTCCTCAGGGTTTGTATGTTTCCAGCTAGACACTATATAGCCATCCCTGGTTTTGCAACAAAAAGCTTCAAATAATTATATATAGAGAAGCAGGAATTTTCTTCTCATCTTGCATCAAAGCAGTCAAGCCACAACTGAACACACACATAGTAGACTTAACTGTAGCACCACAAACACCACATTATACACATGTTCAAATACATACACAATTTTGCACAGATTAAGATTGTGGCTCAAATTTATTTTTAGGAAGAACCATGTGGAGAGAGAGTTTTTCTTTGGGGACTACTTTCTCCTGGTGTTGACCTGATTGGGTGGTTTGCATTCTTCGCTCCTATTATGCTCTTCCTTGAATGCTTGGCAACCCTGGGGGATGACAGGAGTTCTCTCTCATCTCTGGTTAAATGTCTGGAGAACATTCAGGGAAGAGACTTCAGGGACTGTGTAGGAGATCATTGTTATTGTACCTGAATCGTATCACTAGGAGAGCTAACTTGAAGAAACACAGCGAGTCAGCTTGCTGTGGCGACTGGTGTCCTATACTGATCCGCATCCATGTGAAGCTAAAACAAACACTGACGTCACTGACACCCTCACTGCGGTACAATAATATTATAATTATGAATCTGAAGAGACATCAAAGCAGCAAATCCTAAACTTCATGGCTGTAAAGCAATGTCGGTGTTAATTTTACAAAGAGAGAGAGGGATGAGGCACATGGTTTGGATCTATCACGTATATTCCATTAAAGTGCTGAAGTTTACAGGGACAGTGACCGCAGAACATTTTGTGTCATTTGTGAAAGATTTTTAGCCGTGACACCTGTCATTCATAGTGTTGTCACCCATCTGCATCTTTAGCATGTTGCACTTTCAATTCTCACAACTGAGTGATAAAATGTGTAACTAACAGCCTGCTCCTTTCTTTGCTATGGCACATTCATTTGTGTAAACTATTCACCTTTTTGCCTTTTCGACAGTTGCTATTGCGTAACTTTCAACCGAGTTAGACGCTGCATCATGTTCCTGATCAACGCGGGCTGCTACGTCAACAGCTGCTTTGAATGGGACTCTCCACAGAGGAGCATCTGTGCTTTTGTGGTCAGTGAAAGTGCACTCACAGTTACACTTTTTGTGCTGAACGTGCATAATAGACACATGCAAACATGTTCTCAGAGGCTTTTGGGACCTTTTCTGTTCAAAAAGTATACTGCAGATCCTTCACTGCTAATTTCACACTTGTAACTCAAGAGGCTGTTGATAGCTCAAGCACAGTTAAGCCAATATCACACAATGAGTAAAATATTCTTCTGACTTTTTATTAGATCAAAAGTACATGTACTCATTTCTAATATTTTTTTAATAGTATCTGTTTTGACTCTTACTTGCTCTTTATGATTGGAGGCCTGATGTACCTTACCCAATATTTTATTAGACAATCACATGTCCATGCCGTTACATATGATTGTAGCTGCAACTGTAGTCTGTTGACATTTAGCAAGTGATTCCTGCCGACATTAGAAATGGCAGCCACTTCTTTCTCTCCCACCCGTTGGCCTTCCTCCTCCTTTCGCAGTCCCCTGTCATCTGTGTCTGGTATTAAAAGGTGAAGCGTAATTGGACGACAGAGCTATCAGTAAAAGACATTCTCCTGCGGGGCAGTAAGTGGCTGCATTGAGGTTCCTACCCCAAAGATGACAGAGCAGGCATTTAATCCTGTCTGTTTTAGTGTCCCTGACTTAAGTAGCTACAGGACAGGTGGACCCGCCCTGCCCCGGCCCTTTTACCGTGGGAGTATTAAGTGTCTCCACAGCAGACATTAGCAGCATTTGGCTCTCTGACACTAGTGTAATCTCTGCAGGGGCTGTGTGTGTGTGTTTGTACAGCAGGTCACGGTGTCATCACAAGACATGGGTCAGGAGAGACATAGTATTGATCAGTTAACATTTTCTCTTTTGTGTGTAAGCTCGCTTGTGTGTGAACCTGTAATGCGCATGTTTGCGTTTTTTCTGTGATCTTTGCACGAGGCCTTATCTTTAAGAGATAGGTAAATGTGTCAGAGAAAAAAAAGTCAGAGAATTCACAGAAGTCAAGTCTTCACTTCAGAAATGCCAATCTACAGAGGTTAATGCAGAGGGGAAGATGCAGACTTGGATATTGCAGATTCCATGTAAGCACACATAGACTCACATTTTCACCACTTTTGAAGCTCCTTACCAATTTTCAAATGCATGTAGCGCTGTACCTCCATTTCTGTTCTTTTCATATCCTTATTGTGCTCACTTACATTCAAAGTATTCAGATGGCGACAAAGGATGTATCTAGGCCAAGGACAAAGCTTTTCATAGTTTTATTGAAATTTTGAAATTTAGGTGTCATCGTGACTCCCGCCCCCTCCCTCACTCCACCCCCCCACTCTTTTGGGAGTCTACTAACGTAGGAGTAAGCACTTAGTTAAAAGCATCAGAGTATTTAGTGCCTCTCTTCAATGCAGGTATTCCCTCCATTCCCTTCCATTTCTTCATCTCATTTCTCCCTTACTTTGAGAGGCCTCTTAATCACTTCACTCATCTCTTTAAGTGGGTTTTTATGGGGGGCCATCTGGCCAAGGTGGTGCATTCATGAAGGTGTATTGCTGTGTGTGATTAAAGGCATGTGTGCCTGTACACATGTGCTTGTGTGTTTCTGTCTAGCTGTTTTTTTCTAGACAGATGTTACACTTAACTTTTCAAAACGGTTGTTGCTGCAAAGGTGGGGCTTTGGACAATTTAACCTCGAAATTTACAAATGTGTGCACTTTATGAGTGTTAAGTGATCCTGAGAGGGCGAAATGCAAGCACGTATTTGTGGGATTTTGCAAATGCACTTGTGCATTAAAATGCAGTTGTCATAATGTGTCACAGCACAACACTCCCTCCGCAAAAAAAAAAAAAAAAAAAAAAGCAAAAATTTTTCTTCATGGTCCTGTACTCGCCTTCTGCCCATTTCTGAACACATCATCCATTTATGCCAGCTGTGATTAGTGTGTACGTTGTGTGTGTTTTGTGTGGATGTGCGAACAAGAGAGCTATCGCATAGTCTCACATGCAGCCTCTCACTCTCTCTCTCACACCCACACTGCTGTCAGCCACCCATCCCGACAGTGAATCAGCCACCGTGGCAGCTTTGCCTGAGGCGTTGGCACAATGGACGGGACTGGAGTTACCTCCTGTCCTGCATGATGGGTGGTATCTGTGTGCTTGAGTGTGTGTGAGTGTGTGTGTGTGTCTATGGGCGGTGTCGCCATTCCCTGTCTCACGGTTAAGTGTCTGCTTCCGTTCTCCACACCTGCAAGCCTGGTGTCTCTCCCCTCTATCCATCTATACATCCTTGTTCTTCTTTATCTCTCAGTCCCCTCCCTTTACTTTTTCTACCAGAGAGTTGAAGCCATTGTCGAGCTAAGCGGTGTTGGGTTCTGTTCTCCTGCCGCTGCCAGCTCTCCCCACGGCCCCTGCAAGACAAGGCTGTTATTGCCCAAGGGACTGTAGGCCTCAGCAGCTCTTCCACCAAACAAATTTGCTGTAACTTTATCTGCAATTGGGCCCTGAATTGGGAGCAAATAGAGGCAGCTTTGTGAAGCTCAGGGAAGGGCGAGGGCAGCGAGCTGGGGGTTGTTGGGGAGGCAGGGGAAATGATACCGGTCTCTTTTATGTCAGGCAAAGTAGGACTCTTATCAGGAAGAGAGCCCAGACAAGGGAGCTACTTCTAGAGGAAACTGGAGCACCTATCACCTGCTTTGCATTTAGATAAAAATTCACCCTGCTGAAATAAAAAAAAAAAAAAAGGGAAAAAAGCAAAAGACGGGTACGGAAGCAACTATGTAAGAGTGTATGTGTGTGTGTGGCTTTGCACATGTCTGGCTGACGGATTCGGTAAAAACATATTGTAGAGATGCCACTGCAGTTAATGGCACGCACCACTCCAGGTCTCTTGAAATTGCTCCTTTGACTTCTCTTCAAAAAAAAAAATTCTCTCTTACTTTTAAAAGTTTTAACTTCAGGAGTTTGTCTTTGCCCACAGCAAGGGACAGCTTTGAAAGATATACTTTCACATTTTAGTGCTTCTCCCGATTTGCAGAATGAATGATAGTTGAAATATAGAGGCACAACTGACAGAATACCAAGTCAGAGTTTAATCACCAGAGATGGAGACACAGTAGAATATCAGGCCTTTTGTTGAGGCGTCCAATAAAAAATCCTCACTTTTAACAGATACTGGTATGCCATTATCGTGCTTTAGCCATGTGTTTCATCTTATTTTACTGTGTCCTAATGTTTTAACCCATCAGTTTTAGTGATTTGTACAGTTTTCCTCATTTGAACAACATTCCTTTTGCTATATTTTACAGTGGATCAGCAGGGGGCAGTCTAGCACCACTGAATGATGAGTAGGTCTGGTCATAAACAGGACACAGTCTCCCTCCCTCGTGTACCCTCGAACTTAACAGGACATCTAGTTGCTGTCTGGCAACACTTAGTGCCAGCATGAAAATTGATGTAAGAGAGATAAAGGGAAACTCTGAAATCCAAACTTCAGTTTCACTCCACTGAGACAGCACAGGGAGGAAGTTAGCCCCGTGTGTGGTAAATGTAAGCCCAAGCACTGAATATTACCCTCCCACAGCGCTGCTGCAAAAAGCCGTCAGGATGCGGGTTGTGTTTGGAAACAAAAAAATCTAACTTTTAAAGTCTCATGCTAAGTGCTTGAATAAATCATTCTGACTGTTCTGTTTTGTTAACATTTTTAATATATCTTGTTGTATTTAATTTTTCTTAATTGTGAAAGAAAACCCCAAAGATCATAACTACAATGAAATCTGACAACAGAGACATGCTAAAATAATTAAATATACTGCTTTTGGGTTCTGATATTTTGAACAAACTCAGCTACTGTGATTTTAGTTCATGCGTGTTTGTAATTGTCTGTTTTAATTAAAAAAAACAACAAGAAAAAAAACAAAAAGTAAAACGTAATTTGAATTTCAGACTTTGCTCAGATGTGATGTTTGCCCAGTTCAAATATAGGCTTTAACCACTTCCAAACTGGTTTAGCAGATTTGACAGTGCAAAAAATTGCTTTACTTTGTTTTATGACAAGTGATAGTTTTGTTCTTAAAAACAGTGTTGAGGCACAAATAATTGTCAAAGAAATGATGTCTTATTTTTATGACAAAATATATTTGTTAGCTAAATTGGTGTTATTCCTGACTTGCTTTTATTTTGTCCCTATTGTCAGTGTAATATTATAGGATTTCTGGCAAATGAAACAAATCTGTTATTCATCACTGAAAAAAAGAAACTTAAGTAAAAGGATGTCTGTTCTCACAAATTTAGAGACTGTGTTTCCTGACGGTTGTGGTATTAGAAGTAAAGGAAATGTTTGTCTTTAATTGCAGTTCCACCTCAAACCTAACAGTTTGCACAATTACATCAATACAAGGATGCATATACAAAAAAAGATGAACGCAACACTGGCTGTGTTTATATGAAAAACTACATTACCGTGCAGACACAGCAAGAATTCAGCAGTATTAAAGAGAATAAGAACAAGACGTGGCCATCGTCCTTTGTTTGCATATTCAGGGTCCACTATGAACCACCATCAATGTGTTTCTGACCACACAGTGTCAGCTTCAAATTATTCACACAGCCTACATCTGCAGCTTCATGTTGCATCTTCTTCCTCTTTTTTCCCTTCGATCCAGCTAGTTTTCATCTTTATAATTTTCTTCCCTCCGTCTTTCTCTGGTCACTGGCACCCGCAGCAGGCTCCTTCCCACTCCCACCTAACCAGGCAAAGAGCTTCCTATCTGGTATAACAAACGACGGGGGGGGGTGGCTGCCATCGCCCAGTCTCGGTGGGAAGGTCCAGGCACTGCAGAGCTCCACTGTCCAGCCAGTGGGCACAAAGACGATACAGGGCCGTCCACCGCTGAGCCTGGGTGTCCGGTGTCTCTCACTGCCACTCAAAACTTTGCCTTCAGCCATTAACCAAACAGAGGGAGAAAGAGGGTGGATGACAGGTTAAGCATACTCAAATAAAGAATAAGGGATTTTTTATTTTTTGAAAAAAGAAAAAAATTAAAGGCTTTAAGGTTAATTGAAGACATGAGGACAGCAAAGTGCAACTAATTTTCCTGCTGTGAGACAACAATATTCTGAATGAATAGACAACCAGACAATATCTTTACTGGGCTATAAATGCCGACTGTAAGATATATATTTATAGTAGTGTGTTTGAAAGCAGCATATGTGTATCTGCATGAAGATGTCTGCAAGTGTGCATCTATTTATAGAGTATACCAGAATAGATTTAAAAGAAGTGAGTTCCTTTGTTTGTTCAACTGAAGTCAAGTTCCTGCACCTCTGTTTCACATTACTTAGTCAGAAATTATTCCATACTTTATCAGTGTTATAGATCATACAGATTTGTAAATTAGAATAATTTGTTGGAAGTTGGATAATTTTAGAAAAGCTACATTTTGTAGAGAAAATGTCTGTAAACACTATGTGTTGTTTTGATTGTCTCTATGCAATTTTTTTTAAGCTTTCACTGTCATAAGAGCTTTTGTGATGACTGAAGAGGAGTTGTTGTGTTGCTTATTTGTATACAATTATGAATTATTGAATGCTTTCTTTCCCTGTTTCCCTACACAACTGTATCAGAGGAAGACTGTGGATGCGCAAAAAGAAGTTGAGCCCGAGAGACATAGAAAGAGATTTCAATTCTATCGGGAGATTTGGTTGCTGCACCAGACCATTCAGGTTTATTTGAAGAAGAACTTTGGCTTTGAGCTTTATGCTAACACACTGGACATTTCAATTTTTAATGTATGTCTTTTTTCTTCTTTTTTTCCTCTGTATATTCTGTCTTCTTAGATAATTTTACATGAAGTTGTAATCCTGAGAGAAAGTTCGGCTATGAGTTGCAAACTTTTCTGCGTATGATGCTGTTTGCAGTGGTGCTCAGATGCAAAAGTTTGTCCACTCACATAATGTGGAAACGTGTGTGTGTGTGTGTGTGTGTGTGTGTGTGTGTCTTAATGCGCTTCAGTGTCCGACCGCCTCCACCACACAAACAGGAGACCTGCATGCACACTGTTGAGAAGCTTTTGAACCTCATATTTGTATTAACCCTCTATTGGAAGCATAACAAAGTGCTTGATGTTAGTTCCCCCTTCTACTCTTTGTCTTTTGCACATGTACACAATCACACATGCACTCTGGAGTAAAACAATTTGGTTTCTGATTGTTAAGTCCCCCCTTTTGTCAACGCTGTTCAGCCAAACAGAATACATCGTGATTGCTAAACAGACCAGTAAATCTGCTTTATACAGTAATAGTCTCAATTTCACCACTGTTAGAGGATTTCTGTCAAAACTGATTGTTAAACACGGATGTATTTCTGTACACACAGTAATTAATTTCATGTCTTCTTTGCTCGCATTTGTAATAATGGATTTCTTGTTCTTGAGTTTGATAAATATGTTTGGCTAGAGGACGTCGAGCATTAGACACGATTTGTATTTTCAGCATTTGTCATAGTTACTGCGGAGGTTTTATCAGTCAAGAAAAATCTCTTTATACTTAAACATGATATTTTTAGAAAGGATAAATATTCTTTTGTTTGGTCTCTTTCTGACAGATGTTCTCCTACACAATACCCCGTCTCAAGTTGTTAACAACAATTGACACAGCGCTGCCTCGCAATTGACACAGTACTGCTAAAAAAAATATCAAACTTCCATCATTAGCAATTTTGCTTTCCCACAGAAATCTTCTCACAACCACCACAGTAATCTGCTATTAGAGACTGAAGAGCCCTGCCAAAACCAGAATACAAGGTTTTGGAAAAGGTTAATTTCAAGAGGGTGCTTTTCTTGTCTGGTGATGAGAGGGGACGTTTCAAGGTTATGGTTTTGGCAGATGGGTGTAGAGAAGGTTAGAGTTGGGGCAAAGGAGTCTTTTGGATGAGGAGAAGAGGGTATTGGGGCTTGGAGTGACAGGGTTAGGGACTCAGGGTGTGGGGTGCGGGAGGTCATGTGCAGGAGTTTGGTATTGAGCACAGAAGGGTCAGCTTTGACGTACTGTGTCTGAAACAGTACATGACCTTAGACTCTGAGATGATTGACATGGAGGAAAGAAATTCTGATGGCTTGTAGTCATCCTCCTGATCATCCTCCTCCCAGAAACTTTCGAGGGTCAGATTGTTGGACCTCAGGTCATTGACACCAGGTCCTCATTTTGTTGAACTACTCTTTTTTTTTTTTTTTACATTTTATAATTCTGCATACGAATGTCTTTCAGTATGTGTTGTGGCAAAGGTAGGCATCTATGTTGCGCATGGATGCACTCTGGCCCACAATTTTCTCACCTCTTTTCACTGTCAGTTTTGTCTTTTATCCTCTCTCTCAACAGATTTTTGTCATCGTTGTTTGGAACTTTGAACTTTATATGATTCCTCTGGCTTTGCTGCTGCCATTGGCCTGGAACTACATTCTTATCGCGTCGGGGAAGGATACGAGACAAGATGTGGTGAGTAACCTTAACCATTCTTTGTATTCCTCCGCCTTTCTGTCATCTCACCATAAAAGGCCATTTCACACAACACAGGGTAAAATTTCAGCCCCGGTTATTTTTGGAAAAAAACTTTTTTGCTGCATTCTACTTCTTTGATTAATTCCACTTTTTAATTAAATGCTGTACACATACATCTCTGGGCTTCATACAAACAAGGAATATTTGTGACAAATATGACCAGTCATTATAACCAATGCAGATGTACAGCTGAGTGAGAAAGGACCATAACTTTTCTGAAGTATATCTTTCAGTTAAACTGCACGTGCAAACTTTAAGCAGGATTAGAATTTAATTTTCAAAAAAAATATCTCCTCAATTTGAAAAAAAAAAGACTCCATCTGCCACATGAGGAGCTACAGTGCATCTCACATCCAGCTTAGCCCTCTTTGAGGCAAAGGGAAGGGAAAAATAATAGGCTGTCACCTTGAGCTATGTTACGCCACTTACCTGGTAGTATATTTATTTAATTCATTTATTTTTATCTCTTATACCAATTAAATGATGTCAAAGCAATGTCACGGAGAAACAGACATGTTTTAATCATGGCCAGACACATTTGGAGAGTAGAGAGTGAAAACGAGGGAGAGAGCTGGACGAAGGAGTGAGCGTGAACAATGAAGTGATTAATTTTAATAAGCACCTTCTTCCAACACTCAGTCAGAAATAACCCGTTAACAGTCTTCAGATTTTACTGGAGTTTCTCGCCTTCTGGATTTATATTTATCTCTTCATAAGGATTGTTTGGTTTAGATTAAATTGGATTTTGAAAATGTAGTAATTTCCCTACTATTAATAAACCAGATGTAATAGCTGTCTGTGTTTGTAATGTTACACATAAAAATGGAGTTAGATTTGAACTGTGCATGATACACACAACACAGATCCTGGTGAAGTTTTAAAGCAAAGCTTCTCTATTTCTAAGCTTTTTTTTAAATTTTTTTTTCAAATAAAATATTACATTAAAATGAGCAAAATGAGGCAGGCACAATAGTTCTGCTACTTGACAGTTGTGAATTGTGAATGGCACAGACTTCATATCAGGGGATTCTTTTCCTTTCCTGTAGATGGCGATGTTGCTTGAAGAAAAAAGAAATATCACACCTGCCGGGAGACAAAACTCAGCTTGATGATTTGTACCTCTAACTGCTACTTGTATTCATCTACACTTAATGATATTCTTTTCTCAGGTAAAATGAGGTAACAGACTTTAATTATGCTGGTTATGTAGCTCTCACTTCACACATAAGTACGTTTGAGTCCCACTTAATGTAGAGCAATATTTGTCTTTTGAGAGGCACTGCATAGTAAAATATCTGCTACCAGCTATAACCAACACTATTTACTTTCTAATTTTTGTTTCACTTTTTGTCTTCTGGATTCATTTTCCCAGCTACACCTCAAGTTGCAGCACTGTTTTACTTCTAAATACTGCTTTAACATCACTAGAGTACAGTTTGTGGTACATTTGGTTGTATTCAGAGGACTTTCTGTAGCTGCTTCTGATCAAGTTTAGGGACATTTTTGTCCGTAACAGCAATGCTGAGTTAAAAGTCTTTTATAATGTGAGTGGAAATTCTTTTGAATGCTTTGCGTGAGTATGCTGTGGACATGTTGCAGTTTACTGGGGGGGGGGGGGGGAGGGGATGGGGGGGGGGTGTCAATGCTGCTATTGTCGAGATAGGATATGTGGAAAAGTTATTCCTGACTGCCAGTCAAGGAAAACACTTAAAGCGTATGGGATAACATTAAGGCATATTTGTTATTAGGGAATGAGCAAGTGTATCCAATATTCATTAAGAGTGACTTGTGTGTGTGTGTGTGTGTCTTGTCTGACAATGAAAAAAGGTTTAACACCATTAATACTTCTTTTCTTGTTGCTCTGGCTGTTATGCCAAACAGTAGAGAGCAGCACGACAAACACAAAGAAAAGCTTGGCAGTCATTGTCTCTCTGGTCTTGTTCTTGCAGTCGGACTGGCTAATAATTGCTGAACATGATGAACCATCTCTCCTTACCCCATTAAAAAGTCTTTGCCTCTTTCAATAATATTACTCTTCTCTGTCACATAACTCTTTCATATACAGTAAAAGTGTTTGGTATGTATTCATTATTATAAAGCTTTTGTGCATTCACACGTGATATAAGCCCAGACACATACAAACTCAGGCTTTCAGACACAAGTGTCCCTCGAGTCCTGTCCCTGTTTGTTTCCAATTTCCCAATCTGCAGCGGTGCAGAGGGGTGGAAGAATGGGTACAGTGAGAGCATACAGTATCTGTGTTCTTTGCTTCCTCTCCTGTTCCCTTGAATTCCTCTTCCAAGTCTTTATCAAGATGAAGTCATGGATGTCTCACTGTTTCCCTCCTTCACTCAGCAGAGAACTGAAAAGAATAGAAAGGAAAACAGTGGAATGGCCTTTCTAATTACTTTAAACAACACATCAAATTAAAGCATTGTGCTGAGCTGAGCAAGGGTCAGCATCCGGAGCGCTGCGGTTTTCCAGCAGACTGGGGTGAGGTTTAATGCCAAAGGAATCTCTGCTGAACTCACACTGAAGGGTGGGGGGGGGAGAGAGAGAGAGAGAGAGAGAGAGAGAGAGAGAGATGTGGGGGGGGGGGGGGGGGAGAGGATTGGAAAAAAAAACATTCATTTGAGTATAGACTTCCTAATGAACTGGCCTTGATTCATCTGATGGGCTCAATGTGCAGACCGTCTCCGGTTTTACAACACTCTATAGGCCTGTCTATACCGAGTAAACAGACACAGTTTTCTTTACACGCAGTGATTCACCACTCAGGGTCACTGACTGTTGTGTGGTTACATGCTGCTTTGCAAACAGATCCCGGATCAGCGCTTCTTACCCTAGCCCCAACCTTGACCAGTACCTGCTAAGCAGTCAGAGCGCCCTTAGAACAGCGATTATTGGAGGTGCTGCACCAGTGAGGTCCCCGACCTCTCATCTTATCGTGTAGCTCCCTGACCCATGAATGCTGACTCTTTAACACTGTTAGCTGACCTGTGTGTCATACCGGAACATGCTCACTGAAACAAACATGAGGACCTTTTATGCTTTTAAAACCCTGTAAAGTGTGTTTTTACTCTGATATTCAAACCTGATCATGTATTATCAAAGAAAACACACCTTGTGTGTCTACATTTGTGCAAAGACCCATTTTTATGGCACGTGGATGGGAATTTTAATGACATGACTCTTCTCTTTTCATCTCTTCCTTGTTCGGAAACCTGCAACAACTTAGAGCCCAGAACTTGTTTATAAACCACCAAAATATCATTCATCAGTATGTGCAGTCCCCATTTGAAGCCTCAAATTCGATTTTTGTATTTTGGTTGAAAGATTAATCAGTTTTTGATTAAAAAAATAAAAAATAAAAAAATAAATAACTGTTACAATTGCAAATCATGGAGGTCACATTTATTTATGCAGCTCAAAACTGATTATTTTGGAGTATTTTGTTACTCCCTGAGGCAACACAATGACTGTGCCAACATCTCTAAAAGCACCACGAACATATTCCAACATCTGTAAAAGCACCATAGGCAACAGTGGAATCAACATGCAGCAAAAAAGGCACACAGAAGTCATATTACATAACGATTAATGAACTGAAGCTTGACTTTTCAGACATTGTATTGCAAAATCGAAATTACTATTGAATATCCTACTGTTGGAATATCTGTCAGAAAAATCACAACTAGATATTTTCTCCAAATCATTCAGTCCTAGCTGCCATGTTTCTCTTCTCAAATCAGTACAGAGAAGTGGTGAAACTATATACATTCACTTGTCAAAAACGTAGCCCTGTTATCATTCACACCTAGCTTTGTTTTCTGTTTTGCATTTGTAAAATGTATATAAAAAGTTGGAAACTAGCAATTAAGGTTATAAACTTTGTCGAAAACTATTTACTGAGATAACAAATCAAGTGAGAAAATTGGAATATTTTCTCATAGATAATTGGATCACAAGAAATGGAGTTGCCGACTACACACCATCTGATATAATGCACGTTTAAGGCACTCCTGCACTGGCTTCATTTTTAACACCCAAAGGCTATGTCCATTTTATTTATACGCAGTCCATGGATCCATCCTCAGCCTGATTCAAAGATAGCTCCTGGCGGGGAAGATTTTGTCAACCAGAGCACAGCTGGCTCTGATGGAGGAAGAGAATTGCAAGATGCATGCTTACACATGCATCTATCTTTTCATAGTAGTGTATCTCATTAATGTGTGTGCGCCCACTTGCACAAGTGTGTATTCAGAGCAGAGATTAACAAGCAGGGACACATCCCAAATGGTATCCTTCCTTGCTGCTCTCTTGGCCCAGAAAAGCAGTTACCAGATGTTATAAAGGTGTTACTTTCGGTGCAGGCTGTCACAGAGGGTACATATGGAACATGGTGATGTCTTTTTCTACCACAGGATGACGGGCAATTAGGCCTCGTCACACTGGAGGACCATCCTCTTTATCCCGTGCTTCAGACCATTACATTGATTCACCCAATGGATCCACCAACCCATTACAGAGAAGACCTTAATGGGCTGAAGATACTTCAGACTTAGAAACGTGCCTCCAGTGGCAAGAAAGCAGACTATTTTCAACCCCCTCTAGATCCTAAGTATTAGCTTTTCCATAAAAAAAAAAAAACAAATAGAGTTTTATCTCCCAAATAGAGCTGCCTGTTAAAATAAAATAATTGACTGTTTTGACAATTTTTTCACTTACGACTGCTTTGATTTTTACATTCTAAAATGACCCCTTGTATGCTGTTCATTAATGTTAAAAGAATTAATTTTTTTTAATGACAGTTAAATAGTCTGATTTTATTTGAACAGTTTTTAGAACAACACTTCATATTCAGTTTTTATATATTCTATTTTACTTATTTATATTTCTATATTTTTTCTCTGCTCTTACGTTTCGGGACCTTTTTCTGTATCGCTGAGCACAATATGTCTTGACATCTGCCCTCATTAGAGGCCATAAGGAACACAGGTGGAGGAGAGTAAATATCAGGAAAGCTGGAAGAGAGAAAACACTGCCTATCATACCTCATTTTCTCCAGAAAGTCACACCTCTACCTTTTCCCATAAGAACGCAACTCTCCTCTAGACAAGGAGAATGAGAAAGGAAGATGGAGTGGGAGCAGGAGGCAGAAAACGACAGAGAGGCATTCGGAGAGATGTGGTGATGGCAAGACAGAAGCAGAGGAATGCAGCGGTGGATGGCAGGCGCTCCTCAGTATGGAGTCAGACATGGCAGTTGGTGACAGGTGACAAAATCAAAAGGTCATGTCACTTTTAACTGGGAGCGCCTGTGCCCCGCTGATTTCCCCCGTGCCGCCCCAGCATCAGCACCGCTCATCTCTGCACCTTTCGCTGCCTCGTTGTCTCTGCTAAACTGGCAGATAGGATGGCAGGCTGGCAGGCAGAAAGACAGGCAACGGGCATAGTTTGAAGCGGGACGGGAGCATCAGGGACTCCATGGCAGAATCCTCACAGTCTCCCTTTTCATCACGTTGCCTCCCCCTCCCTATTTGTCTAACTCCCTTCATCATATTGAACCTTTGTAAGTTCCTGTGCTCTTTGCGAACAGCGTCAGCAGTTCAGGGTCGCTGCTGCAGTGTTTGTTGTTGTTTTGTCTGTGTGGTACACCTGCTGTAGCAGTTGGTGAATGTTTTAGTTTAAACCTTGTGCTCAAGTCTACATATGTGTGTGGCTATGTTGAAAAGATTGAACAGTTTCTATGCTAACACCTCTGTTCTATACTTAAATAAGAGAAGACAGTGTTTATTTGTTTGGGAATGATAAACTTGTCATCAGATTATTGACTTAAACTCATCCATGATAACATAGATTTTAAAATTGTGATAGCTGCTTTATCTCTGACTAATCATTTTCCATCAAATAAGCAAAGAGAAAATTAGTAATGAAACATGACTATCTGGAAACTTAATCTTGCCAGTGCTCAAACAGTTGGTGTTTTTTTCATGAATATACAGCTGCCCTTCTCACCCCCTACCACCAGCCTCCAGCTCCGGTAGCACCCCAGTCTCAACCTTATCCAGCCCCCTGCTGGGTGAGCCCTGGCTCAGGCCATGTGGATGGAAGGGCCCCCTCTGAGGGCCACGGCTCAGACAGCTTGTGAAGGGCTCCTGTGGGTCAGTCTGGCTTAGCTTTATCAGATACACAGCTCTCCCCCAGTCTCCAGGAACTGTGGTGGAGGCAGCACACATACATACACACAAATATACCCTCATGGACAGTGCATACCAAGTAGGGCCTTGAGATCCCGCAACCAGCCATTCTGCCAAACCTCAGCAGCTGGAGAGGTTAAAACCCCTCACGTATCAAAGAGGAAAAACAGCAGGAGGACGGGGGGAGGGATACATAGAGGAATAGGAGAAAGAAAAAGAAGGAAAAAGTATATCTTCGTGTTCACCTGGATGTCTGCCTTGCTGTGAATTCCCCCTGTGGCCATCATTGGAAAGGTGAGGAGGGGAAATAGTGGAACTCAGTCTGGCCAGCGAGTGGGAAGAGTTGAGAGGCGTTTCAGAGGAAAGGTGGAAATGATGTTGCTACGAGTTCAGGCTGAAGAATTTTACTCTCCCACTCTGGAGTGGGTGTCTGCACTTGGCTCATTGAACCAGACAGGTTTTGCTCAGTTTTCCTTTCAAGACATCAGTCTACTCAGAACAAAGTGTTCTTTTCTTTTTTTATTTATCAAGTTAATCCTCTATGTGAATCATCTATATCGTATGACCACCTCTTGTAGTTACATATAGACTGGTCGGCTATTTTTGTTAGTCTTTTTTATGCTTCAATCGCCGGCCTTGCAGTCCACATATAGATGTGTCCCTAGACAAGACACTGAACCCCACATTCCTCCCTATGTTCATCAATATTGAAAAGAGGGTAGGTAAGAGAAAATGCAGCCCACAGGCTAAAAAGAAAAACTATAGACTTAACAGAGTCAACATGCTAAAAAGCTCTGTATACATGCATCCATTTACAATAAATTTGCTTTTTTCTATTCTACTCTTTATCTCAATATGCCCAAGAAGTGAGGGTTTATGACCACACAAAAACATTATTGCAGGAGGATGCTGCACAGCCTCTGTGGTTTTATTTGGTTGCTTCTTTGGTTTAATGCCTGCTCCCCTGCTACATGCAGTGAAGGTGAAAATGGCTTTTTTTTTTTTGAGACAATAACGCACAATTGTTTCATGCAACTACATGTATGTGTAACAATTCTTCCCTGACAGATCATATTTAGGCTTGAGGGATAGTGCGGTCAAGGAGGAAGAATCATAGTCATACAGCAAAGCATGTGATGGGACATGAATGCCGCAGACACAAAACGTAATTCTTGCAAATCAGCTTCACAGTTTAAGCCAAGCCCAAACACATACAATCATACCTTTAGAGTCATTCAAACTCTCAATGTCATTGTTCTCACTTACAGTCTTTGTGTGTAGTTTATATTATCACCATCTACTGTATGTATTTATGGGACAGTGTAATCTGTAAAAATAGCCTGCATCATCCCTGTGTCACATGAATACGTCTGAATATGTTAATCCACACCTCAGTATATACTGAACTGACTTGAGTAGCTCTGCAGGCAATGTGAGCCTGACGAGATCCTGTCGACTGCAAGGCTTTGATGCCGTTGTGCTGTAATGATAGTTATTCAAACAACATGATAATAGGGTGATAAACAGACAAATGATATCATACATCAAACAGGTCTTAGAAAGAGGAAAGATTGAGACAAATACAGAAAGAGGCAGAAGGATACAGAAAAAGAAAGAAAGATGTTTGAAATTCATCGGCTGTGCTGAGGTAATTTATATCCTCCCTTAGTGAGACAGTAGTTTCAGTGCACGCATTTAGCCGTGGCAATCTTCAGGGCAGATGACATGTTCCGTGTCGTTTTATTTATTAATTTTACACTGTGTCTCATTGCAGGAAACATGACTTCTCTCTGTAACCAGAGGCAATAGAAGGGAGAGAGCAGAGCAGAGAGCAGAGGGAGACAAACGACTCCATCATCCTCTCTGTCTCTGTAGGTCATGCTTCTCCAGCTAGCTTATGCTCATTCCATTGTTTAAAGTTTGGAGCATGTGCCAAGCATGCCCTAGTAAAGACTCTGTGTGGAGGATTCCATTATGTTTGTAACTTGGCATGGGGGAATTTGAGAGGAACCGTGATGTCTTTTTAAACAGTTATAGTTCATTTGTTTAGAAATGCCAGAAGGCTTTTTCTGTTATACTATCATGTAAACATCTTTTGCCTTTGCTAAGTGCAAAAATTCCCTCTCCAGTGTATTTTATACTGTAGTGCTGGGTATATTCTGTGTCAATAAAGAGATTGTCAGTTGTGAACAGTCAAGCTTATTTGTCTAGACAGCAATGGAGTCAGAGCAAACCGGGAATAACCAGTTGCTGTACAGTCAGTTAAAATATGGACCTCTGTGCACAGATGCACAACACTTTATCGAAGTGATTCTGAGCTATTGATAGAACACACACACAAACACATACACTATTGATTCAACTCCCTCAACTCTGCTGTTCTGAACTCCTCTTTGTTTGTGTGGGAAGCTGAATTTACATAAGAGGCTTATGTCAGGCGGCACATAGTTTTCTCCCTTATTCCAATGAAAAACAAAAGGACAAAAGCCATTGTCTTGTTAAGTAATGATTTTTGGATGTCTCCAAACTAGTTTGCACTGTTCTGGCGGTGGTAAAGAAGAGGCTGTGGTGACGTCTGGGTTTGGTGAAGGTTTATAGGGGATTGGGACTGTTAACCCAATGCAACAATGAAAGCAGATGAATTCTGAGGTTGACAGCTGTAGGGCTTATGAAATGGATGTTTGTGTATGCAAATTAGGAGCAAGAATATGACCTTGTAGTTGTAATGTGTGATTGATAGAGAGAAGGCAGACATAATTCAGCAGTGACCTTTGATTTTGACTTTGGGCGCATCGAGCTACACAAATGGAAATTGTGACTGATCACAAAGATGCATTCGAGTACTGTAACTGGTCTGCTTTTTAAATAAAGTGGACCAAACTGTTTGTCCATTCAGGGTTTTCCTTATGTGTCAGTACATTTGTTGATAGGCACATTATTTGCTTGAGATCCTCGTAATACGCGTGTCGGATTTTGTTGCTAAAAAAGAAAAACAAGAGTCTCCATTGTTGTGTTGCGTAGTGTTTGTTGTTCTAATTATGTGCACAGTTGTGTTACACCCATCCAAGGCAAGTCATTTTTCTTTGTGTTGGACAGTATGTCTCATGGTGTCTTGGGGCTTCACAGTAGCACCAGCTCCAGTTTCATCGGTTGTGCATCACTGAAGCAAATAGTTGCCGTTCTTTGTGACTTGCTCTCTGAGCTTAAGGCTCTCTTCTCTCTTCTGTATCTCATGGAGCATCGTTCTGTAAGAGCAGGTGAAATTATAGGCAGGGGAATATGTAGGAACTGGAGGTAGAGGTAACTGGCTAGTGCAAAGGTTAAGGAGGTCAGAACTGATCAAACAAAATCAGAGGATACTGCCGTCTTGTCCCTTTGATTGCTATAAGATTTGAATGTTTTTTCGCAATGTGATTTGAGTGGATGAACAGACTTTAATCCTCAGCCAGCTAAAATTCAAAGCCAGAGCATTTGCTTACATTTCTGCAAGTGTCAACATATTTGAACAAAAGAATGCTTCCAAAATTAAATTCTATTTCAGAACCATTTTTAAGCTCATGACATATTAGCACTCAAAAATCCAATAGTTGAGCTATCTGCATGCTGTCCATGCTCATTAACAAGCTCTAGCCAGATAAAAGCAGAACCAATCAGCTTTAATGTGGCTCTTTAGCTTTTCAGACGATGTTAACCCTGCGTTATCTAATGTTCATCTAATGCTTAAAAACTTTTGTTTCTCTTTCTTGTTTTTCTTTCTTCTCTTGCAACTGTCAGCAAGCAGTGGAAGACCTCCTGGAGGATGAGGATGAGGATTTTGACAAAGATGACAAGGTAATTATATTTATGGGATGCACGCAGCTACAGACAAACGCACACACGCACATGCTCACACGCACTGCCACCGGAGGGGTTGACACCGCTTCACAGACCGGAAACACAGACTGACAAAATCACTCCATCTTCCCCTCCCATCTCCTCCCCTGTTTAGTTATTCTCACCGCCTGAGGCACAAACACATGTTCACATATTGTAGCACCTTTTAACCTTTCTAAAAGTTTTCTCTGTAGATATATACACAGCACTTTCTTCACCTCTCCGACTTGTAGTTTTCGTTTTTGTCCTTTGATGTAGTTGGTGTTTTAACCTTTAATTTCCCCTCATGAACCGCTACGTTGAATTTGTGTTTGTGCTTCCTGTCCTTCTTCCTAGGAACATACTCCCACATAAAGTGCTTAGTTAGCTATTTAGGTCCATTCACTGCTCATTTATGTCCCAGTAAAACAGCATCTGGGCTTGTCCAGACACTATCAGGTAACAACAGGTGGCTGTTTTACTGCCTCCGCTCGTTTTCACTGTAGGAGCAGCTACTGAAACAAATGCCACTGGATAGGGTACAGGACCTTGTCAATGCCCCACTTGGGAGCGATAATTGAAATGATCTAGCCACTTTGTCCACCCACGCTGCTGTTTTTTTTTCTTTGTCAGTCATTTTTGATATGACATATATTTTTTTGTTTGATAGTACACTGTGATGTGTCAAGAACAGCATTATAACTTTTGTACTTTATGGGAGGTAAGAGTAGGATGAGTATGCTGTAAGGAAGAGCAGCTGTTATTTTACTTCACTAAGGGGGCTCAGAGGAAAAGTAAAGTCCAATTTTTTTTACTATAAATACACAGAAAAACCCAGACTGCAATGAGTCTTAACTGATATGTGATGCTGTACATCCCCGCGCCAGCAGCGTCCAGATTAATGGGCTGGGATGTGATCATTTATATGATGTGTTTATATCTTTAGAGGAGAGCTCTGGCTGTATTCTATAGTAATTGTGAAGTCCTTTAACCAGTCAGAGACTCTGTAGTGTTAAATTTACTTTTGCAACAGCAAACTGCAAAGTATTTGTACTGTAAGTGGAAGGCCTGCAGAAAAAGGGTTAAAAAACACATTTGTAGTGCAGATGGTCAAATATTCATTCCACCAGTAAGTCAGCCAGTCAAGCAATCAGTCAGCCTGGAAGCCAGTTTGGTGATGAGCACACAAAGATATGTGAGCATTACATCCTTTCTCACAGTGATGGAGAAGCAAAGTTTCATGGCTGTGAAGTTCCAAGGCTATTATGTACAGGAGGGGGGGCACTGACTAAAGATATTCACCAGACAACCTTGAACCTTTTTTTTTTTTTTTTTTTAGCCTTTCTTTACATCTGTCCTTCATTGCATTTCTTACCCCCCTCTCAGGGGGAAAAAATACAGGCATTTGAAAATCTGCAGATTATATGAAATATATTTTGGACTTTCATATTGAAATGAGGTGCAGAGGCAGCTTGTGTGGCCTCAGTTAGATTTGGTGCCAAACTGATTATTCCAAATAAGAAGGCCTTGCTCTCTGTTCATATGGACCTGGGATGCTGGATAGCACAGCTGCCACAAAGGCTACAATTTACCAACTCAGGCTTCATACATTTTGATCTATTGCTCCCCTCAACTGTTAGCATTCCATTTAAGCTGCAGGGAGGTTGAAAGGGGGCATTTCTCTTTTTTCCTTAGCCTTCATCTCCTACCCCTCCCACTCTCCTTCTACCCCTGCTTTTTTTTTTTTTTTTTCTGACATACTCCCTCTCTTCCAAACCTGGTTAAGTGCAGAACAAATGCAGTTCCAAAGCGAAGAAAATGTGTTTTTTTTTTTTTTTTACATTGGATAGGAGCTACAGCTTCAGATAGTATGAGTAAATATGAAGGACAGGTCAAAAGAGGCCTCTTTTATGGCACAGGCCTATAGGGGGGAGTGGAAAGAGGAGAGAGAGAGCAAGAGAGAGAGGAGAGGGAAAAAAAAGATTATTAAATGTGCCAAGGCCTCATTTTAATTGAACTTGAAGCATATGTTGCAAGTATGTACAATCCATCCCAGATGTTTACTCCGGCCATGTGCGTAGCTCTTCCCAGTGCACCACAAGGCAGCTATTAGCTGGATAACCTTTGCTCCAGAGGCTAAATGGGGTATTACATGGCCAAAAAGTAGAGCACCTGTTTTTCATTGCAGAGAGGACCCCTTGCAGGCTTTTTGCCGTGGTTTACCACATGTGTTTTTGACTTAACAAATTGTTGGGCAGACGTGAAAAGTGTCTTTCTCGTGAGTAAGCGCTGATATTAGTCACTTTATCTCAATGAAAATCCAATGTCAAGACTAATTGATGGAGACGGCTCACTTGTTAAAAGCAAGCAGGCAGGCATATAGAGTGTGAAGAATGTTAGACATTAACTCATTTTTCTACTCTCTTCTCCTCCCAGTGTATGTTTCTGTATGCACTGATGGAATTTTGATGTTTTTTTTTTCTATTGTCTGCTCACACAAAGTTTAAACATTGTGCTAAGAAGCAAATTTCCCTATTTGCTTTACAGTGTAACTAGTCTTCACCGAGCCTGCGCAGGGCTTAGTCAAAGTGGGCTTTTTTTTTTACTATGCATCATCATTTTTTGTTACTCTTTCTTCTGGAAAGAGAAGAAAGAGAGAGATAGGATTTTAGCTTGTCAAATCATTCATTTAACCGATATTAAAGCTTTGATGAGTTGTATTATTTAATGACATCTGTTAGATTGTGTTAATGACAAGTGTTAGATTGAGGACCTCCAGTGCCCCTCTCGTTCAAAATGTGTTTAAGAAACTATGATGCATTTGGTTTGCCATTTACTTGCAGACATCATGACATGTTTTTTATTTTCATGTAAATGCTACATAATTTGACACTAATTAGCACTATTAGTACGATACTTCCTACTCGTTGTCAGAGCTGAGTTTTTTATGTAGTGGTTGCAAGATGAATGGGGTAGTTAGAAAATAATATATATGTAACAGAAGTGTTGATTGTTGATGTCATGTTGTCATTTGTAACAGCAATTTTAAAATCTCGAATGCTAAAATTTCAGAGCATCCTGTCAATGTATTAATCCCTGATCTCAAACATCCCAAAGTAATTCCACTTCTTTTTTTTTTTAAACTCTGTCTTGTTTAAGAAGCAGGTGTCCTGCTGTACGGTTATTGACTTTTTCAGCATTTTGAAATACGGTTTGAGACTTAAACAGGGTGAGCTGGAACATGCTACTCATTCCTATATTTATAGACTGTTGGCTGCGGGGGCTTCAGTGTGTAATCGCACCCATGATGTCTCCTTTCACCTGTGGGCTCACTGTCCAGAGCTGGCAGGACATAATCACCTTTAGGCTGTGCAACTGTTTGTGTGTGTGAAGGTGTTTGTCTATTTCTGTGAGTGCCTCACATACAAGTACAAGTGTGTGCAGCTCAGCTACCTCCCAGAGGGGGGCTTACTGGAAAAATGGGGAGAGAGAGAGTGAATGAGAGAGAGAGAGACTGAAGGAGTGAGGAGATTACCCTCACACGGTTGACTGGTCACTGAAGCGCTTGTGCTCCGCTCAGCTAGGCTCCACTAGCCTCAGGAGGACCTGACACAGATAAGATACACACTGCAATCATGTCCTGCTCAGGGGCTTACTGCTCAACACACCCCCTCTCTGTGTCTCCCAGTGTGTCTATTTGTCAATACCTCTCGCGCACACACACGCACACATATACCTACCTTCCTTTCCCATTTCTGACAAACTTATTCCTCGCCGCAGGTATAGAGCGTTCATCGCCGAGCTTCAACAGATTGACCTGAAAAATGTCAGATGTTAGTCTTCTAGTTCTGAGCTTAAACAGGCCAAAAACAAAGAAAGAAAAGAAAAACCAATCAAATGTCTCAGTTTTCATATCTGCACAAACTCTTTCTTTAGTGGGATACTCCAGCATTTTGGGAATATGTTCTTTTTTTTTGCCATCAACTTCTGTCAAGGTAAGGGGGTAAATGCTTTTTCTTCACAGTGCATTCAATAACCCAGTCTGACAACGTCATTAGCTGAGATTAGAATTCTCGCTTGAACTGGATTTGCACCATCTAGTATTAGAGACAAAATAAACTTCCAAACAACTCCAAAACATGATTATTTACATGTTGTGACATATACATTTATTTTGTTTAGAAATAAACATATAAAATAAGGTGCAACAATCTGACAAGTAAATGTATACAAGGAACAATATTCTTATTTAAGTTTATTTTGTTAGGGGTTAACTAAATGTGAGCAGAAACTCTAACCATATTCAACTTCAATTCAACTTTATTTAAATAACGTCAACAGGATTTGCTTCTAAGGTGCTTTTCAGAGACTCAGACCATGACCTCTGAGCAAATATCATTAACTATTGCTAATATTTCTAACTATGGCTAATATACTTAATTAAAGAAACAATGGCAAAATAAAAATAAAAAATACATTCATACAATACATACCACATAGAAATGTTTAATGAAAGCTAATTCATTTAAATGTTAAGAGTTAAACTAAATGGTTCTGTGTAAACCTTACATCTTCAGAAGACTCAGAACGACTGAAGAACTCACCTCCTGTCAGTTCTTTACTGGGCCGCATATATGCAAACTTCATATACATTCACTCTGGTCAATCTGGAATCAACCTGATGTACATGTTTTTGGACTGTGGGAGGAAGCTGGAGCACCCAGAGAAAACCCATGCAAGCATAGGCAGAATGTGCAAACTGCACAGAGATCCAGAAAACCAAGAAACATTCGTATTGTGAGGCAACAGTGTTAACCACCAAGCCACCATCCTGCTCTTGTTGTGTCTCCTTTCAGGTTTATTTTGTCACTCAGGCTCAGTGGTGCAATCGATGTAAAGCGAAAATGTTCATCTCAACTAGCAGGAGCTTTGTGAGACAAGGTTATTGGATGCACAGAGATGAGAAAGTATTTACCCCCTTACCCAACTCAGGGTTGAATGGCAAAATTAGTTAAGATCAGAGACCAGCCAGAATGGTTTGAGAATGTTAGAAAGCCAAAAGTAAATCAAGTAACCGCTCGTTATAACCAAGGTATACAAAAGACCATCTCTGAAGCAGACAGCATGCTGAAACTTCTATAAAGCAGATGGGCTTTACAGATAATACTCTGGACTCAGTACCTTAAGATACCACATACTTCATCACTTGCACTCCAGTAAGTTTATTACTCGTGTAAATACCCTGTACATTTCATATCCTGTAAACTAAATATTTAATCTGTTATCTATACATAACATAGCTTGTATATCTTCATAGCCTGCACAGTTGATAGTTCAGTCCTACTTTTTCTTTTTTTTAATGCAATTTAGCTTGTATATTTCATAGCCTGTACATTTGATTTATGGTTTGTTGTTTATATGTAGCATAGAGTGTACATGTCTTAGCTTATTTTAGTTTATTTTGTTTCTATTGTATCTTTTTTTTAATCTATCTATCTATCTATCTATCTATCTATCTATCTATCTATCTATCTATCTATCTATCTATCTATCTATCTATCTATCTATCTATCTATCTATCTATCTATCTATCTATCTATCTATCTATCTATCTATCTATCTATAGAAGACCACACTAGGTGCCCCTCTTACTCCTTTTTACCGGTATAGCATGCCATGTCACAAAGCTCAAATCATCTCAAACTAGTTTCTTGGACAATAACGTCTGTGTACTCAAATGGCCTTCACAGTCACCAGACCTCAATCCAGAAGACCGCCATTGGGGAATGGTGGAAGAGGAGATATGTGTCATGGATTTGCAGCCAACAAATCTGCAGCAATTATATCATATTATCACGTTAGAATATACCAAAAAATGTATGTCACAAAAATGAAGGCAGTTGTAAAGGGAAAAGGTAGTTTTAGTGGGGTATAACTCATGAAGTGACCATTGCATGTATTTAATACTCTGCTTCTTTGTCTGTCCAAACACACTGCCGTCTTCTCACAGTGCAGCATCTCTTTCTACTTTCCATCTATAGTGCAGAGACAGCACTGCATCTCATCTGCGGCTTTCCCTGCAGGCATTACTATTACACATATATGCAAATATGAAATACTGTATGGGTGTGCATTTATTAATGGTTCTTGGGAAGCATTTGACTCCTTCCAGCTAGAAAAAAAATCTCTTGAATAGGGCAGACCTTTTGTCTCAGCATGAATATGGGTAGAAGCAGCCCAAGTTTTCAGTCTTCTCTCTAGAAATCATAAGAAGCTGTTCACCTTTCTGAGTCCCAGCACTTCACTCAAAGTCCCAGTCACGGTACTAAACTGATCACTCAGATAAGGACAAGGTATAATGTAATTGGACTAAAGAGAGCATTGGGAATTGTATCAATGTGCTGAAAAAAGCGTGACTGAAATGCTGTTCTGGGGAGGCTATTGAGCGTGGGGTGTGGGGGGGGTTTGTCCTCAGGTATCGTGGGATTTCAGCTGCTGAGGAGAAAAAGAGTGAGGGGAAGAAGGGAAAAAAGTATGACTGTCTGTGTTCTTTTCTTCATGCCGCCTGAAGGATGAAAAGCGTCACGCTGAAAAAGATGCTTTTGACTTTTCCGCTTCATTTTTCTTTCCAATCTAACTCTCCTTTTCCGCTGTTCAGCAGAGACGCGGGTAGGAACTGCATTTTAATCATGTTTGGCTATTAGAGAGAGGAATGAAAACAAAAAGGAGGGTGAAAGTAGCACGGAAGGGTATTGTGTCTTTATGCAAAACACACTGCATTGTTTGTTTTTCCTCTTTATCGCACACATACATCAGGTGGATCATCTCTCACTATCTATATTTCCCCCAGATACATGTCTCTAGCTTTGTCTTTGGCTTTCTGTCATAGCTCCTTTAGTCTGCCTTTTGACCATTCTTTCATTATTTTTAATTTATCTTGGGCTATTGTTATTTAGATGAAATGTTGTTACATTTTTTTGCACTTGGTCTTCTTTTGTTGCTTTGGACGGTATAGTTATAAGTTACAATATATATATCCCCACTGTCTTCATGGAAATTAGGGGTATTGAGGCTTTGCAAAAGTTTAATGTGCCCAAGGAAATTCTTTTTTTTAACTTGATCTATTAAATGCGCTTAAGGTGAGTACTAAAAAAAATAAAAAAAATTCTGCATTTCAAGGCTAAAGCTGTTTTCACTGCTGTGCTTCTGTTATCAGCCTGTGGATTTAGTGAGAACAATGTAAAAGACCCAACATCCACATTGTCTAACCCTCTCACTTTAGAAAATCTTACTGTAATCTATCCACAAGGACCCTAAACCAGACCCCTGGGAGGACAGCCGTGATAAAAACCATATCCTCGAGGATATGTTGGCTTCCTGGCACTTTGAGTGGATACGAACAATGGTGGTAAGTGGACATGTGTGTGGCTCTGGCACGGACTCCCTGCTGGTGTGTGTCACTGTCTCTTGGTTTGCTATTTAGCTCATTGTCTGTCCAATGGCCTCTGTCTGCCATCCTGTCAGGGTTTGTGCACAGTAACTGTCCCCTGTCCACGTATCAATTAATAGTGTTGCACTGCACGTTTGGCCCCGTCAACCCAAACCCACTGCAAGGCCCTTACCTGTGTTTGCTCTTTAAGGTGATGGGGAAACGAAGTGAGCTCCAGCATGGAAGGCTGCTCCTTGTCTTTTTGTGTGACATCCCTGTGGCTTTGTAGACTCGTTATAGTGCCAGGTGAAACTTGTAGACTGAGGTGTAACAGTGTGTGTTTACTATATTTTGGGACTTTTGGCTCTGGGGTAATCAAGGGTGACGCAGAGAGTCAATCATGCAAATTTGTTCTTTCTGTTCCACAGCTAGAGCAGTAAAAGAATAAAATCTGCGTGTAAGGTGATCAAGACAACGTTTTTTACAAAAATATGGCATTTTAAGTAGAAGGAATTACATGACACAAATAAAGCTTGCTTTGGCAATTTATGAACTGAAAGTCACCTATAATTAGCACCTAACAAGCTTGTTTTCAAATGACTCTCACTTCCTTGAGTGTTTATGTGTGTGTGTGATGTTCTGTGGGCTGACTTAAATATTATTGTGGGTGCTTTTTCTTTAAAGTTGCTACAAGAACAGCACAACTTTTTCATATTGCTGGAGCAAATCCCAATGCTCATTATGCCTTATGCAAAAATGTCTACTCCCTCAAGTGTTGTTCTGAATCACACACACAAGTGGCTGAATGAACCGAACTTTTCAATTGATGAACTATGCATCAAAGGATTACCGTGTGCACTCCTTGCACTGTAGGTGAGGAGTTCGTGCTTGCTCTCATCCCCAAAAGTAACTCTCTCCGAGAGCTCTCAGAGCAAGATGTTGAAGATGGCACACAGTCAGCCTCTCGGTCTCTCATTGGACAGAATGTGGAGCACAACACTTGACAGCAGTGTCGTCTGAATTTAAAGTCAGACATGTAAGAAAGCAGCCGCCACCTTTTCTTTTAACAAGAGTCATAAATCTGTAATGAGCACAGAGAGAATGCATATTTTATTTACTTTTTGAAGACATGATCCCCTCACTTCATAGGAATGCACTCTCGTTCTATTGTTTTTTCTTTTTCCCCTACCAAAACAAAGTTTAATGCATGAAGTGGATTTTACATTTGTCTCTATTGTCTGTGGGTCTCTAAACATGCATAGTTAATTAAACTTATGCCAAAGTTAGCCAGATTTGGAGAACAAGGTGATGAATCAGATATAACAGCATGTATAATGCACAATGTAACCCCGACAAAAGTAACGACTTCAGTAATGAAAAAAGTTTATTTATTCTGTTATAATTCTGCTATTTTTCACATTTTTAAATTTAAAAGCTTTGTATGTACCTTTGTTTTGTATTATCAGAACAATACTTATGAGTGGCACATGTTTTAAGCACAGACATAGAGATATGGACAGACTGATAACCTGACAGACAGACAGAGGGAGAGGGGCTGGAGCACCTAAAAACTGGGCCAACAGCGGACAAAAGTAATGTTGTCCCATTCATCACACACAGCCGTGCTGGATCCTGGGAAGGACAGAGAAGGAGAGTGCAGGAGCAGGGGGATAGAGGTGAGGGAGGGTAGGTGGGGGTCGAATGGCATGCAGCAGGACACGTGGAAGGGGCGATCAAGAGCAGAAATGGTGTAGTGGTAGTCATTTAGGCGTGTGTGTGCTTGACCTTGAGCCTGATAGAGTAGCTGGTGTGGTGGAGGTGAGGAGAGGCCCTAGAGGGAGGTGGGCAAAGATGATCTCTGGCAAGTGAGCTGCTGCCAACCAGACACATTTGAAACACACACACAAGAACACCAGAAATGTTTCTCTTTAGGATAGGTCAAAGTGAAAATAAGTCACCACTGTCACCAACGCTTCCTTTTAATCCTTCTTTCTGTGTGCTCATCTGTCCTCCACTTTTACATCAGTGTACATTTATCCTCGCTGTGGGACTTAACCAGTTGAAGGCTCTAATTAGTAATAGCGAGCACTGTGTTTGCTTCATCCGCCTTCATCTGACAGTTCTAACTCAGGTTTGACTTTGGCTTTTTGGGAGCAACCTTTAATACAGGAGATAAGCTACAAGAAGTACAGGCTGCACTCTATAAATACACATATTGCATAAACATATATCAAACCTTACCTCATACTACTTTTTTAAGTTTATAGGAGGTTTATAGGTTCCTTAGCGCAGCCTTTTTGTGTCAGACCTACTTGATTAGGGCCAAGAGGATGTGCCGAACAACTCAATATTCTAGTTAAACAAATGTTTATGTGCTTTGACAAAAAGAGAGGGTAATAAATAGATGTATGGGATAGATTATATATTAAATAAATGTGAACATCTGCCTCGTTCTCGTGGCACTGGCAAGGTGCCATGTTGCATGGTTTTACCTAAGGCTTTACACTGGTCTTGTTTTTTTTTTTTTTAACTAATTTCCTGATGGAAAAGAGATACTCTTATAGGCCAGGTCCCCGAGTGCTTTATTTAAAATCCCTTGTGGAGCCTCTTTTAACTACCACTTTATAAAAGCTGTGGCTCATCATTCCCCAGTGGAGTTGGTCATACTTGGAATAGTGACCAGTGAAACACCAGTGTTGGAACTGAACTATTTAAAAAGGCAAAATAAGAGATAAAAGCGATCAATGCAACATTAGATTTACTGCCAAAAATATTTTATTTCTTGTTTTGCCTGGAAAAAAAAAGAAAAGAAAAATGAAAAGGAAAAAGTTACAAACAAGTACTGCTGTGCAAAGTACAAAGTAGTAAAATTATCCTCAAAATACAAATTTGACTAATGCTGATGAACAAAAATACAATCCAGTAAAAAAAAGGATAAATAAAATACTTGTATGGTTTCAGTTGCTGAAAGCCTCTTCCTCTTTTAATGAAGAGCAGCCTCATCAGTGACTAAATAATGATTTAATATTTTTAAGTCAAATTTGAAAAAACAGCATAGGCTCTTGCCATGTTTATAGAATTACATTTTTTTTCTACCTTTTTTTGTTTTTTTGTTTTTTTTTTTAAACACAACAAAACATTTAGTTTAAGTATGCACAAGATGCTAATCGTACGCGCTGTTTAATATTGTGTCTTCCCTAGTTCTTGTACAGGTTTTGAAAATTGAATTTGTGTCAGCCCTGTAGGAATCCTTGGCTTTCCAATGGTTTTTCCTCCTTCTCCAGGGGTGAAAATGGGAGGGATACCGACTGTCTCTGCAGTTACAAAATCAACAACACCGCTTTCAGATGCCCTCTGGGAGCCACATATTAGCATGCTGTCACATTTTATATGACATTTCAATTTTTACTGTGCTGCCAGAGTGAGCGAGGCAAAACAAAGAAAAACAGGTGCAATTTTAGCACAGCAGCAATGAGCAGCAGTCACTTGTGGTTCAGACTCATTTCCTGGTGTGATGGGATGTATGCTGCCACATCTTAACTGTTAGGTTTATCATTTTTATGGCATAACCCAGCAGGGAGAACAGTGTGATCTGAGGTTAAAATAGTCTCAAATGGCTCTCTGTTTTCTACCCAGTGGATATAGGACAGATATTTGAGTCCATGGTAATAGGCTAAGTCCTCTGTGACCTCGCTTCTGTTTAGCTCTAGGCCTTGGGTCAATGAAGAACAAACTGCCTATGCAAAGTTGACATGTATTCTAACGTCACACTTTTGCATATACGTACATGTTTCTTGATGCAGTGGTATCTTTGCTAGAACTTCGGTAGTCAAGTGTACAGAGACACTGCACATTTTTCTTTTCTTAAATATTTAATCAAGTGCTTCAAGGAGCTTACCGCATTTGTTTACCACAATTTACCAGCAAGTGCAATGTGGTTAGACTGACATGCCTGTTTCTTTGTGCTTGTGTGTGTGTGTGAGAGAGAGAGAGAGAAAGTGTCTTGGTATCACTGAGGGTTATTTTTCCGTAACACATACAAACGACTCACATCACTTTAACGAGAGTTCCTGCTGATAAACCAAGGAGTGCTTGACAGGGATTTCATATCACACTCCATGCATCCAAACAATGATGCAATCTTTGGCCATAGCCATCAATGATGCATTTATTCCCTTTCAGTCGCATGCATGCAATTAAAAAATGCAATTCTCACCCAACAAAGGAGACCGTCTCACCAAATATTACTGCTATCAACCTGATGAGAGCTAATTGATGTCAAAGAGCTTCTTCAGCACGCAAAACATTTCATTCACAGCGCAAATTGTCTTAATGCAGTTTTAATAGTATGCTGATCGTCACCATCTGAGTGGCCATCACTGTTTGCTACTGACATTTCAATATAAAACAAATCATTTTCCAAACTGGAGATAAATCAGCCTATAATAGTGGCAAATAAGTCTATAAAGGCCTCAGGATTCCCTTGATGATGCTGTTCACGATTTCTGCTTTTGACAGAAAAGTATTTCTACATAGATTCAAGCTAGTCTTACATTAGACGTAACCATCATTAATAATTACTCTGCTGTTTGACTGTATTTTGTCGTACACAGATGTTGTACACGGATGACAGATACTTTATACAGCATGTACATGTCTCCATAACGCAGCGTATGCAGATGAACCTACAGTTGCTGTCCATCAAAATTTAGGATGCTAAACAAATTAGGCAAGCTTTTTATACTGTCTGCCATGCAGCATCACCCACCAGAACACTGTTGTCAGAGGTACTTGGAGTTTTTTATTTTTTATTTTTTATCATGTTTTGAGCATTGGCATGATTTGCTTCTGTTGCCAAATCAAAGCAAGATGTTGCACAGATTTCATTTTATTAGCTGTGCAGTTTGGACTGTGCACTGACAGATAAAGGAAGGGACACCTGGAAATACAGGCTCTCGGTGTCCTGTAAGTCTGGATTAAACTGCACCTCACAGGGGCTTAAACCACACACGCACACACGCATACACGCGTGCGGGCAAAACTGCAGAAAAAAATAGGAAATTGAGTGTTTTGTTTAACTCAAACTAATGATGGAACGACTCCTAAGGACATGTAAATGTATATCTTTGAAAGCTCACATCCCTGATTCAAATGTTTTGTGAAATATTTGAGAACGTAAAGCTTCATTTATTTACGCTATGATGCTTACATTCTTTGTCTATATTCTTTCTTGCCTGTATGGATTTCTTTTTTATGACATTGCAGTCTGAAATGACTTGCTCAGTAGAAAAAATGAGCATCTTTTAGAAGTCAAGGCCCCTTGTTGTTCAGTACTGGGATATTGTATTGTTTGTAGAATTATGCAGTAAGACCAGGTGTGCACATCAACCTTATCTAATAGCTGTAGGGTGTGTGTTTTTGTGTGCATATTAGGTTCCATTATAAGAACAGGTTGCCTGACTCCATATGTGCACAGTGTGCAGGGAAGCTGGGAAAACAAGTTTCTCTGTGGCCCTCAGTGTTATTGCTACCTCCTGCCTCCCCGAGCCGTGTTTGAAGACAGGAAATAGGAGTCAGACCGCAGTCCGAAGGGCATGTGGCAATGGTTTATACTCCTGTGGCCTCTGACCCATCTTCTACACCCCCACCTGCTCTCTCATACCACTCCCATGGCCCTCAAACATTCTCCCCTGAGTCCAGACTTGAAAATAAAACGTCCTGACCTGGCCCGGCTCGGCACGGCCTAGCCACGCCCAGCACAATAGACACAGTGCTCTGAGATTTGTTTGAGCGAGCAATGAAAAACAGATGGACTCTGAAGAAAGTACTAAAGAGCAGGAGGAGCAAAGAAAGGGAGTCTTGTAAAATATTTGCAAAGAAAAATAACTGAAAGAGCCTGTCTAATTATATCTATTTGTCTTGTGTGGTTTTGCTGGGGAGGCCATGTGGTCTCCCTGACTGCTTCATGGTTCATTTTTCACATTATCTGATCCTGGATGGAGAGCAAAAAAGAAGACGATGGGTTTGGGGGCAGTTTGAGTCTCATTGGGAGGGTTGTGGTGAGGTGGCTGGCCTCAAAGAGCCAAATGCGGTAAAGGCCTCTGAGGTCCTAAAGGTTTCATGTATTTGGTTCGGTATCCACTGTGAGTAGAATAACAAGAATTATAGAAGTTTACTTCTTTAATCTAACAGCGCCCATCGATCTTCATCAGCAACACAGTCATTTTTATGCATGCTGTTTTTCTAACAGAGGAGTAATTGCAATGGTTGGTGAAACTTTGTGTGTTTGTGTGTGTGAGTGTGTGTGTTCACTTTGCAGTTAATTGACAGATTCAACAGATAACAGTGTAATACAATCATTTCTCCCCAAATCTGTACCGTCCAAGTTCCTTCTTATCTGAACTATAAAGGTTTCTGGTGGTTGTAATTCTTTTTTTTTTTTTTACTTTTACGGTGAAGTAGAGCCACTGGATTAACAAATTCTCCTGCTCTTTCCATGTTTGAAATTAACAATCTGTGATATTACCACTGCACAATCCTGAAATGTTCTTTCTTGATAGTTGTTCTGCTCCCTTTTCTTTCCTGAGTATGCCCACCGATCTCTTCTAGCAACAGTCTCTGTGTTGATGTCCTCACTCAGCCAATGGCGTTTGATCACCTCATTGTGTCCAGATCTGTCCTGTTGCTCCCTGCCAGTCAGTCAGCAGGCAGCTTGTTGACTGTTGCATGACTTCTTAAATTCTTTGCTTTGTTTCTGTAAGAGGAGCGGGGCTTATAGAGTTTAGACGGCCTGCCTAGTTTGTGGTTTTCCTCCCTTACTCTTGCAAAATTCAGATTTCACAACCATCAAAAGTTGAAAAGGAAGAGCTGTTCATGGTGGTTGACAGCCTTAATAAGGGTGATAATGATGTCACGGCTGGTGACATCATCACAGTATGCCAGCCAGCGGAACAAAAGAGGGCTCTGCCCCATCTTGCTAGCTGCCTTGGCAGCAGTAGAAAGAGAGAGGGAGAGCCCAAAGATTGATGTATCCATTCGGCTTTCTGTTTAATTCTGCCTTGCTATTCACATATTCAAATTTTCCTGTGTTAGCGTTTGTAAAGAGGAAAACATTTTGATTTGTTCTGCCAACTTTATATCTCTATTACTGCCTGGAATGAAAGCGGTCCATCACTTCATGCAGGATATCTGGTGATTTGGCTCCCCACTCCAAATCTTTGACGCTATTTAAAATGTATTGTTCTCACAAAGATGCCTGTGCCCAGCCTCTGTCTTCTCTCTCCTTTTTCTCTCTTCTCCTGTCTTTTCTGCCTTTCTCCATCTCCTTCTCCCTCATCCTCATTCTCTTCCTCCCTTGCCTACATCTCTATCTGTCCTCTTGCAGGACTCAGAGAGAAAGGGCTTCATGAACAAGCTGTATGCCATTCAGGACGTGTGCATCAGCGTGCAGAATGCACTGGATGAAGTGGCCTCCTATGGCGAGAGGATAAAGAAGTGAGTCGTAAGCCCGCTCCTCGGCACCCGGCCTGCTTCGCTTCACGTGTCCCAGGGTTTCCTTCACATTGCCAGGCTGGTCTGCTTGCCTTTGCCAGCTTAACTGAGTGTAATTCAGATTGACACCCAACCCTGAGACACAAACACAAAGGCTGTCTGTCTTTATATCCATCACATCTCACGTGGCCCTGCAATACCTTTTCTCTGAATCGTGTATCTCTGCGTCAGCAGACATGCACATAATCATATATTTATTGTGCACGACATCATCTACAGGTATTCTTATCTTTGTACTAGCCACCTGAGATTTGAAGGAAAATATTTTCAAACTACAGTGTAAATTGTATTGAGTTATTAACTGTTATCTGGAATTGCTGGAATTGGGGGGACTTTTTAGCTTCCTGATTATTTTTACTCACTATGTGTACCCGGACAGAACCTTTGTCATGTTTCATAATTTTTGTTATTTCTTTCATTCTTCCTTTGCAGCACATTTAATTGGACTGTGCCTTTCTTAAGCTGGCTGGCAATTGTGGCTCTCGGAGTTGCCACCATCATCATCTATTTCATCCCTTTCCGATTTATTGTGTTGGCCTGGGGTGAGATAATATCATATTGATTATCAAATTGCATGATGTGTATTGATGTTCAATTACAGCGTCAAAGTAAATCTTTAACAGAGCACTGTGGCCTCTGTCTTTGTTGCAAGCTGCTTTTCTTCCTACTGTATTATATTTAGAAAAAAATACAATGAGTACAGCGAGAATCAAGGATATAACAACATTTTTGACACAGAGCATGTGGTGTTTACCTTTTTCCCAAACTCTTTTCTACCTGCCCTCACTGTTTTCTTTCTGCAGGAGTGAATAAATTTACCAAGAAGCTGCGGGACCCTTACATCATTGATAACAATGAGCTGCTAGACTTTCTGTCCAGAGTGCCCTCAGATGTGCAAGTGGTGAGTGAACTTTCTATTATGACATCACATCTGTCACTTCAATGTGAGGGCAAGGGTTAGTACCCCTTTCTCCTGCGTGTCTAACTTTTCTTTTGCTTTTTTCGTCTCAGCCTCTGGCTCTTCATTGTTGTGCTTACATGTGGAGTGAATGGACTTCCCTTTGTTTTAGCTATGTAGACATCTAATCTAATTATTTCAGAGCTGTTTCTGTGTTTTCCTATTAATAGCTTCCTAGACTAATTTAATTTCCTCTTACATGGCAGGAACTGTGTTGTAAGATAACAAGGTTAAGTGAGTTTAGTGCCCAACATATAACTAGGTTGATTGACTCCATACATATACTCTCACACACAATTACAGTTAGCTGTTGTTTCTCAGCAATGCTAGTAATTGGAACAGAGTGTAAATCAACAGTTTACCGGCCCCTCACGGTTGTGCTTCTACATTAACCGTGAGATCAGATTAACTTTGTGGTATGCCTTCTTAGGTAAGATGTACAGTAGCTTTGTTTGTGAGTGTGTGTTAACTATAACATGCTGTGCTACCCAGGAAAAAGTGCAGTTTAAACAGCAATTAAGCAGTAGCTTGTGAAAGTTGTGGTGTTATTCAGCTCCAGTGGTGTCCACTGTGGCCGTTAAGCCCTGCTGAGCTGAGTTCAACACACACACACGCACACAAAAATACACAGATGCAGACTGAGGCTAAACGACCTGAGGCCTCTTAAAGAACCAATCCCTTGCCACATCAGTGCTGACACACTTCCTCTTTGATCGCTTGTTGCTCGCAACGTCTTTCATCTTTACAGGGTCATAATCCTTGCTCCCCTACATAATCCATGCTCTCCCCCTTTTGGGTTCCGTGCAGTTTTGTAGTTTAAAGGGGCCTGCTCCAGCAGCAGGCACAGGGCAAACCGTTGACTTAAATGAGCCCAAGCTGTCCCCTTTGGTGAAGTGCAGCCACCTTACGCACCTGGAGCCCGGGGGTGCATGGTGGTGAAGGGGCCCAAGCCTGGCAGGTACTAGCTCTTTACAAGGCTCCTAATGAGGGCCTGCTGGCTAGGTGGGGGCAGACGTACACTGCTCTGGTCTAGTGCCTGTGTCCTTGGAGTTGTGCCGACTGTATAACTAAAACTGTAAGTGCTACTGTACGTTTATTGCTGCAGCTTCTGGAATAGTAATTGTCGCCAGGTTTCATAAAGAGTTTGGTGGCTTACAGACCAGGGTGAAAAAGACTCTGGATGTACGATGAAGATAAAAATAGAAAAACACAAGGAGAAAACATGCCCAAGTTCAAGTAAAGCTCACAAATTGCATGCATGACATAGTATAGCATGGTGGTTTTATTTTGATCAGTAAGAACATTTGTGGAAATTCAAACTCTGAAACCTGTGACCTTCTCTTTCTGAATCTGAAGGTTAATATTTTGAGAAGACAATGTTCTGTTGTTGTTGGCTAAAAACAGACCAGAATTGTGCTCTGCGGTGCATTCAGCCGCTCCCTCCAGTGGTGGGTTCACCTCATTGCCTGTCCCCATCTTACTGGGTCAAAGACGTCGGGGGGTATTAAGCCCTTCAGGCTTTTGGATGATGCAGAGAGGGGTTGGGGTCCAAATGGAGCGTCCCCTCACGGGCACATGTCTATGGCACCCACTGGCATAGGTGCATGGTCCCTCTATGCCTGACACCATGGATGATTAATGATGTGCTATTTCAGGGCCCCAGTGTGACCTCATACACATCCATAATCACACACACACAAGTTCTCCCAGCAGTCGTGCATGCGATGTGGGTTGGGGGTGTTTCAATTCACTGTTCCGCATCATTTAGAGGTGCTTCAGTGCAACCAGAACTGATGAGGTTCTAATGACTTCATATACAATGGGCAGCCAATCTGGGCCACAGTCCAACATTACATATATCACTTTACAGCACCTGAGAAAATGTGGTATACTGTGGCACCTAGACTCTCATACAGCCTTGTTTTTTTTAATAATTATTTAATATTTTTTTTATTTCTCTTTATAGATTGCAATTGGATAAAAGAAACTTTGAAACAACACTCATTTCACCAGTTGTACATCTAGCAGAAAGTACTTTTATTTTGCAGAGGGAACTCCTCAAAACGCTAATGCAGGGCCCATAACACTGCCAAACACTTTTAAAAAATGAAATCACCAGTGGCGCGTGGAAGCTGGAATTCCTTTTCACCACCTGTGCAGTTTACTTAAACCATTATCTCCCTCTGTGCCATGTTAGAAGCTGGCATGGTGTAAAGTGCATGTGCGTGAAAGAGTCACTGAACCTATCTGGATAACACGTTTTTCTATTTTACTATTGTAAGTTAGCTTTACAATCGTTACCAGGGAATCCTTTATTTCTCCTTAAAAAAGGCCAATCTGAACACCCTCACAGCGCAAAGTATTCCCTGCCTGGCATTTGTGACGTGTTGGCGCAAGCAAGAGTACGTTTTATGGCACCATTAGGAATGTGAGTTAGGGAGTGCATAAATAGGGCCAAGGCAATTAGCATGCCAAGTGGCCCTTTATGATAGGTGTAAAGGTGCTGGATCAAATCCCCAATACAAAAATAAGCATGAATTCCAATTTAGGGCATAATGAATAGCAGGGAGTCAGGTTAATATTTTCAGGCAACATTTATGTTAGCAATGAAACCTCAGTGGACATAAAGGGAGCAAAGGCAAGATAGTTAAAGGCTGAAACATTGCCACATGTGATCAGTAACACCTACCAGAGGTGTCTCTCCTCTTTGCTTTTGCTCTTGCAAAGTTTTAGGAGAAATTTAAACATCTCACGGCAAGTGGTCAATTAGTCCCTATTCAATGTGTGTCATATTACTGCAGCTAATATGCAAAACTTTACCATTTATGTGCAGTTTATTTGTTTCTTTGCTTACTGGCTCATGTCACCGTGGTATGCCATTTTTCCTTCAACAAAACAGTGGAGTCAGGTGCTGAATCCTCCACTCTGCAGATGTCTGAACTGTGCACATTAGTGTTTCCCTGGAAACATTTAATAACCCTTATGCTCCATTAGGTGTCACCTGAGATGAAATTCAGTGAGTTTTGTGCTCTCCCCAAAAAGGACTGACGAGAAGAAAAACACAGTATCATTAAAATGGGACTCCCTTTCCTTTTTTGAATTTATTTATTTGCCCGCCTATGCACCTTCTTTTGCTCACCGTCACCCAACTCGTCTGTCTGCCCACACTGGCATTTCAAAACACTGTCAAAGCTCACTTTGAGAGGGAGAAAGGAAATGAGAGACAGTGAGCAAAGGAGAGAGGAGCAGATCCTGGGATGCTTTGTGAGCATCACCGTTAAACGAAGCAACACGGCACCCCTTCAGCAGAGCTGTTCTTCAAAGCTTGTTTTGCACTTGTACTGTCAACATTTGGGATAGGAAAGGAGCGAGGGTGGTGCAGCCTCTGAGCAGTGCTGGGCCTTAACACACCTTTTCTCCTGTCTGTGTTCTCTTTAAGCTCCCCACTTGTGTTCCAAATTGGTTATTTGCTTCCTGCATTACATACACTTTTTACTTTTACCCAGTTCTGTTATCTTTTATTTTGCTAACGCCCCACTTTCTCCTCGCCTCCTTTTCCTTTTCCTCAGTTTTCACTTTAACTAGCTCTGCATTGGTTTGCTGCCTGTGCAAATTTGCATGCTTGTATGTGTATGTGTCACGAAGTGAGGTGAGCAGAGAGCCAAGGGTGCAGCATCAGGCACGCCTGTCACCTGTAAAGCAGAGCTGAACCTGTGACACGTGAGCCCTATTCCTCCTGGTTGGCAGCTCTTCACAGAGAGAACCCTTGTTTGATTGATATATATATATTCACTACTCTTTATGAGAAACAAAACCTTACTTTCTACTGACAAGCAAACTTTTCTTTGTTTGCATGTACTCAGAGGTTTGTTTGGACAGGAATGTCACCATGCAGAAACTAAATTGCGATGCTTTTTGTGTTGATTTTTTTTTTTTTTTGTTGTCGTTTGGCCGTATAAATGAGACCAACAACATTAAATGATGCTGCACAATACCTGCTCTATTTTGGATCCATGTGGGCTTTTTTTAAAAAAAAGATAACAGCACAAGACATAATGAGTTGCATATGAAGATAAACTTTAAGAAAAGTGGATTTTTTTTTGTGTGCTTGCAGTTTTTTGACACCAGCATATATTTAATTGTAATTACACTAAAACCAGATGTACTGCTATTCTGTTGCTGATGAGTGAATTGTTTAGTTACTCAATTGTTCTTCTATGGACGCACCACTGTCATTGATCACAGTCAGAGTGGGCATTCTGCCAGCACTGTCATAGACCCCCCCCCCCCACCCCCACCACCACCACCACACACACACACAGATGGGGCCACAGAAACCCCTCTCTGTCCCATGGGCCTTTGTTCTGCTTTAGTTGGCAGGGCTATAAAAGGATCCACACCCACATGAGAACACTATCTGTCATCACCAGTGTCCACAGATCTCCCTCTGTCTCACCCAGTCTTTTCACTCTTATTGTTTTCTCTCCTGTTTCATTTGTTGCTTTGTTTCACTCTCTCTCCGCTTCCTTCCTTCATATTTTTGTCGGTTTCAGTTCCCCCTTTGTCTTGCTCACCATCATTTTTAATTTTTTTTTTTTTCCTCCACCTGGGTTCTTTTAGGCTATCTCCTTTTCCCCACTTTATCAGACAATTTGTTATATTTGTACAGCTGTTCTCTAGGATGTTAGCTTGCTTTTTGGACAGTGAGGATCCAGATTCAAATAACTGCAGTCTGCCTGCCTAGTGAGGCGTAGAGAGGAACACATGCTGGCCTAACCACTCTGTAAGCACCTTAACGGGACATTGGTGACCACCACAGTGAGACAGAGGCAGGGAAATAGGAGGTTTGTGTGTTTGTGTTCTAATGATACATAGATGGCAAGGCTCTGTCTTTATGTGTGAGGTGCAGCTTGTGCTTATGTGTTCCCTTTGTTCATATTTATGTCTTTAGGCATGACTTTTATTTTTTAAAGAGGAAACACACACTGTCACACACAGACACTAAGTGTCTTTTGGATCCAGTATTAGTGCCGTGAAGTCAGAGTGGGACGGAAATCCTCACTGAAATTATAGTGGGAACCAGCGGAAGATAGATGCCGAAGCCGTGTTCCTAGCCAGTGCTGAGACACTGCTGTTGTCGTCCACAGTAGACAGACCCACCATGAGACAGAAGAGAGAAGTCATATTGATGTCAGTTTGCTGTCTGCCAGGAGAATCAGAGGGAGTGTCAGTCAGACAGACAGGCAGAGTAGCCTATGCTGTAGTACATCAACTTAGGAGCGATTCCTCAGATGATACGGGCTCTTTGGTGCTGAGCCTGTTAAGTCTAGATTTTTTTTTCTATTAGTATTCTGATTCAGTGGCTAGCACTTGTCAGCGTCTTGAATCTGTCTAGGCTAGCGACTGTATCTGCGTGTGCATCTGTGTACAGTCGAGAGTGAGTGGTTGCCAGTGACAGACTGTCTTTGTTGCTGCTCAGCCACTGTGGTGCTGTCCCGTTTAAGTGTCCATTATTGGCAGGTATGAACAAGTTCTCTCTAAGATCTGCTTACCATCTTTTCAAAGATACATGCCGATGAGGAATTAATTCGTGTTGGGAAAAATAGGTGAAACTCTTTCAGTGGGGCTGCTAAACATTTTATGAAGTGATGAATTAAAGTAAAGCCCTTCAAAATCTCAGATTTAATTTGTTAGGTAATGCTTTGATGATACAAAATCAGTCAGAAGCACTGCGTCAGCATTTTGGGATAGTTGGTTACTTTTTTTATTGTGAGAAAGAAGGGAAGGTTGATACAGTTCTATCTTTCTATTGACTGTGAAGTTACCTCCAGATGATATTTATCATACAGTTGTGTAGATCTAGTCATAGGGGACACCTTTGATCTGGCATTAAATGAACTGAACTGGAATTAATTGACAATCTCCCCATTCAAAGCTTACAATTTCACACATTTTACTATATATCTTGTTTATTTTTTATATAGAACAGGACATTTTGTCTTTGGTTAATTCATCTGTTTATCTTCTATCACTTGCCTGGGGCCAATGACGGCCTGGACTCTCTGCTGGTTGTCCTGTAGATCCTCCTGTAGTTACCTTTGGCCAAGCCAGAGAACCATTTAATTCTGTTTCCATAGTTTTTCTTTTTTTTTAATGGTGAGGAAACCAGCCGGTGGCTACTGTTTCACTCAGCTGACTAAAATGACAGCAGTGTCAATCTTCATCTTCTTCGGACTAAATTGGAAAAAAAAAGATAAACTACTCCTTTTAATTTAGGCTGAACTATTACCACAAGTCACAGAAATTCAGGTCAGTTCACAGTCACTTAGGTTTGCCTAAGTGACTGTGCCTTAATATGAGACTTCACGAAAGTGAAACTCCATTTTAAAAACATCTATAGCTCAATAAGAACAGAATGGCATGGAGATGGCCTTAGTGAGGGCCATTTGTTAAACAATTTCTGACTATTTAGTAAATTGAATAATTAATATGTTTGTTAATTAGATGCTATTCATGTCTCCACTATCTTCTCAATCATCTTCTCCAACTGTTGGCTGTCGTTGTGCCAGCTTAGCTTAAGCCTTACAGATACAAAACACTTCACACTGACTTGTTGTTTTGTACAAGTCTTACAGTATGAAAACATACAGAAGTATCTAATTGTTTTATATGGGTTTTAGTAGGTAAGCTCCGCTAATATTTGCTGAGCACTTATTAGCACTCTGATTTCCTCCCACAGTCCAAAAACATGCAGGTTATTCTAGTTTGTTCATCTGAACTTGCCCACAGGAGTGAGTGTAAGCATGTGTGGTTGTTCGTCTGCCTGTGGCACTGTGATGGACTGGTGACCTGCCCAGGCTACACACCTGTCTTATGCCTGAAGAGAGCTGGGATAGGTGATCCTGAATGGGAAGAAGTAGGGATGAATGGATGGACGCACCCTGACCATACACTTTGAATGGCCATCACATTGCTGGTTCTGGCTGGGCTTTTTCCTTTTCCTGTTGGTAGAATAAGTTAATTTTACGCTGATTTAAATTAGCTAGACTGATTTCAAAGATCAATATTTTTGTAAAGGGATGGGTCACATTTAATGGTAGCCAGCTTTTTCCATTCCACATTCTGTTTTGATATGTGTTTCGGATCATTCTCTTGCTGAAACACAGTTTAGTTCAGGTTTCAGCTTAAAGGTGCATTCTCTCTTGGATGCAAGCCTCTCAGTCCATGATGATATAAAACTCGACTGACAGTGGATTGTGACCTTGATGTTGTGCAATTCATGGCAGACATTAATTTTCTGGTTCTTGAGTTGTTCTATCAAAACCAATTGCCTTTTTTTGATTGTTTGAATTCCTGAGAGTTTGGGTTTTCTTTCAATGTTAGAGTGGCTATACATCCAGTAATTTGCACTTGCATGAAACTAGTTGAACTTTTTGATCTTTGATATGCAGCTGATATGGAAGGGCTCCAGGAGACATTCCTGACTTATGTCAGAATACCTCCTGCTCAGATCTAGACTGGCCTCTCTGGGCCTTCCCACACTACTGAGTGTTGGTCAATTCAGCCAACGCTGTCAAACAAACCATTCTTATGTTGGAACAGAAAAATTGCCAGCTGTCCTCAATCATAATCACTAATAGGGTGTTTAAAGGCCTTAGCTAGTTTTAAAAATGTTTTAGAACTTTAAGCCACATGAAATTTAATGAATCTGTTTACATTGTCAACCCTGTTTCTTGAATTGTGACTGTGTAGATTTCAGAAAACCAATAATTAATTACAGGGGGTGCATCAAATTTTTTGATTATGTGTGTTGAATAGTTATTCATCCCCTGGCTCAAAAAGATCACTGACCTCCTAGTACTGGCAATCGGTTCACATCCACAGTCCGTTTATGTAAACCTTCGAGGGTAACTGAAGGTAGAGGACTGGGAAGTCTGTTTGGAAACCGAAGCCTCATCAGGCAGAATAGACATCTGCAGTGCCAGCTTGTTATTAAGAAAAAGGAGTGTTCCGCATAGACAGATTGCTCTCTGATATCTGACAGCAGCTCAGACAGGCTGTGTGGAGAGAAAAAGATGTAGAACTGTACAGTACATTGTTGTCTTTTTTGTGTTTTGTAGTATGAATGAGAACACTGTCTCATGTGTGCTTGTTTTTTTAACCTCTCAGGCCAGGATATTATTCAATAATACACGGATTTAATGACTGTCTTGCTGATTCAGTGCTTTGTTATGCAACCCTATGAAGTGTATGCAGCATGTACTAAGTTGCATGTAATCAATGTGTTGATGCTGCATTAGCCAGAACTTCAGCTTTTCTGATTAATGAAAGGATTACAGTGCATTTTTTCCTGCTGCCTGTCCCCCTCCCATCTTCCTGCCCTTTCCCTTCTTGCCATCTTGCTCTGCTGAGATGACTCTGTTGTTTCTCCAAGCTTTCCCATGAGCTCTTGCCCTGTTCTTTGTTTGTATGTGTTATCCCTTCCCTTAGGCCACTGTTACACATCTGTGGGAGTATGTGCATATCTTTGTGCTGCATCTGTGAGTGTATTTGGAGCTTTGAACAGTGTGCATGCACTGCTGTTATGAGTGCACGTGTGTCTGTATTTGTGTATGTGTGTCTGTGTGTGCTGTAATCAGTGTGTAATCCCTTTCCTGAGGCCACTGTTCCACACAGCTGGACTGGAACTTCTGGAGGGTCTCTGTGCTATTCAAGCATCCTTTGCTCTTTCCACCTGACCGGGTGGTGTGTGTGTGTGTGTGTGTGCGCGCACGTGTGTGCGCATGCATCTGTGTGTGTTTTAACAGGTGCAGTACCGAGAGTTGAAACTGGATCCCAACCCCAGCCCAAATAAAAGGAAGAAAAACAACCCCGGGTAGATCACCGCCCACCGACTCCACTCTTCTTCACTTTTCTCCTGTTGGTCTATTGCTGGACACTGAGGAGCAGAGGAAGACTGCTCTTGAGCAGCTATACATACCCCCACCCACCCCTATTATTCTCTTAAACTTTATTTGTATTTAATTTTTCATGGTGTACAGTAGTCATTTTCTTTTGTATTATTTTAACAAGAAATCCCTTAAATTATTATTATCATTGTAAAAATCACACTTTTTGGTTTTAAAGGTGAGAATGAGTGGCTGTATGGATGAAATGAGTTTTATATCAGCCTTGTTAGCTGCTTTCTTCACTTTTCTCTGTTACTGACCATACAGAAGGATTTTGTTTGCTTCTTACAAGTGTCACACAATAAGTAAAAAAAAGCATGTTCTCCACATTCCAAGAGGATGTATTTGGGTTCATCCACATTTATAGAAATGCAGGTTGTATATGAACATTCTGCACCAGATAAAAATGTATTTAGCTGAAATATCTTTGGTAAACTTTATATTTTTCAAGTTGTTTTTGTATTGAAGTATCTTCTGTTTTATCCCCTCTTGGATGTGGTAATGATGCTTTGTTCACTGGTGGTAGATTGGATTGTCTCCGCTTGACTCAGACAGCCAAGTTGTTCAGCAATTATGATGGTAGCCTCAAGATATGTTCCTGGAACTTATAATAGGCTTGTAGTAGTATCTGTCTGTGCTTTAATAGAGTGGCCAAAGAAGCTTTTTTTTTTTCAAAGGCTAACTATAAAATATGACTAATCATGCCACCTGTAGAAACACTATTGAATATGAGACAAATATGTTGCACTTCATCACTATTAGATAAGCAGAAAATTTGTCTGCAGCCTTATTTACCTCTGTAATGTGACCATCCTCAGTCACTGAAAGAGACACCTCTTCTGTCTGTGAGGAGGCACAGCAGACTGGGCCTGCTGTCATAGTGTTAATATAGATGTCACCCAGTCTATGCAGAGTGTCATCAGGCAGGCAGGCCTTTAGGCAGCCACAGCCCTAATCTTGTTTGAAAGGCTGGTCTCCTTCCCTCTCATCTCCCTGTGTGTTTGCCTTGGCGGCCACACATGAAAGCCTTCACACACACATACTTCTGCGCATGCATGCATGCAGACACAGAGAAGCTCCAACCTCTCAGGAGAGGACACAGTTCCTGTAAGAAATCTCACATACTCACTTTGTAACTACTTGTTCAGAGATGAACGCGTAACATAATGTATTTGGGCAGCAGGTCTCTCTCTCTCTCTCTCTCTCTCTGCCTCTCATGCACGCACACATAAACTGACACACAAACACAAACATGCTCTCTGTGATGCTGCGCCCCAGGCTGGCCGCCCTCTCCATCTGCCCCACCTCCTGTGCCCACAGCTCAACTTTGATCAGTCTTTCCAGAGACAGAGGCGTGTGTGTGTGTGAGCTGTGTATGAACAGAGCAAGAGTGTTTGCATATAAGCATTTACGCAATCAGAGTACAGTTGCATTATCCCAGCGCTGGTGTGCGTTACAACTGTATCTTCCCTCCAGCTGTAGACTGATGCATAAATTCAGTCCGTGTGCGTGCCTGCGTGTGTGTGGTGTGGCACAAGTTCCAGCTGTGACTTGGTGTCAAGTTTTCTGAGATGCTAGATGAGCAGCAAGTCATTGTGTGACAAGACAAGGCTCCAAGGGGACTTAGGCCTGAGATGTCAGAGATGGAGGAATGTGTGTGTGTGTGTGTGTTTTATGCCATTTCAGATCCCACTTCCCGTCATGCTTCCCTCCATTTGCTCTCTCTGCGGTTCCCTCATTCGTCAGTGAGCAGGGTTGCGACCCTGTCTGAAGGGAAGGTCTCCTGGGCTTCTCGTCGAGCATCTCTTGAAAGATCACAGCACAGGCTGCGTTTGAGGAGGCCTTCTCTTATCCCATTGATCCCTGCCTCAGTTTCCCCCTGCCTCTACGACTTTGGTTCCCCCCCCTTCTGTGCCTGTCTTTAACACTCTAAACCCTCTCCTCATTGCAACTAGAGCTTTCTTTATTCCATTTTGTCATCCTTATCTGTCCATCTCCACATCATCGACCTCCATGCTTAAATATCACTGGCCTCTGATGCGTCACCTCAGAGTGACACTTATTTTGATTATTAATTTTAGTTTATTTATTGTTTTCAACCCACTTGGCAGTACCTGACTGTCCCCTGAAAGCCGTGCAACACATTGAAGATAGCCTTGTCTGCAAAACTTCTGTGACCAGTGATGGCTTTTTTAATGCCCAAAAGAACTGCTTGAATACATGATATGTATGTTTCTACTGCTAAATGTGGTCATTTTTACAGCAAGTAGTGGTGACTGTTGTGTGGTACTGCATCCAAATGTTTTTTTTTTCCTAATTTATTTGGTTATGGCTCTGTTTCAAGGCAAACCAAAGTGTGTTTCATTTTGTATTACGGAGAGAAAATAAATTATATAACAAGAATGTATCAGACAGTAGTAAAGAAAAGGAAGCGCTTTTATTTGCACCAAGTTGAAATGAAACAATTTATTTTTTAAAAGATACTGTAAATAGCTACTACTGGTTAATTTATGGTTATATTTTATACAGAATACCTGTTGATCGTCTGGTGATATTGTAAAATAAGTGTATGCCTGCCTCATTTTCTAAGATGTCTTCTCTGCCTGCAGTGTTGCTTGCCTGTGACATCTTCATATGAACTGTTCTGACCAATGCCATTTCCAGATAGGACTGCTGTATGAACTGAGGACTAAGTCAGGGTTGGTTCATGAGGAGCAAATTATGACGTGTATCTCTGATTTGAGTAATGAAATGCATTTGATTTGTGTGGCTTATTTTGGGAGAAAAAGGGAAAAAAAAAAACAACTGAGATTAAATATTTTTTATCATCTTCAGTGTCTGTGTTTTTGCCCGTTATTTTCTGCATACACCTGCTCGTTTCAAGGCAACATTGACAGTAGAAAATAAGGTGTAACATAAGGTCCATTTGTCCAAGTCTCAGATGCCAAACATGCTCACATTTCAGGTTCAACTTCCTGGCCTCTTGTGCACCTTTGCCTACTCTAAGATAAGCCAACGCATAGCACTAAGCACCTATCTTCATTTATGTTCAGCTTGGAGAAGGGGCCCACTCTTCACTGTGGCCTGCATGATATCCAGAGTGCACATCAGTTTCTTGGTATTTTAGACCAGCATTACTGGATAACTTTTTTCTTGTTCTCAGTGGTCATCACATAAAAACACTCCATTTGTCAGAGCATCTCTTTATGTTACTCTGCAGCAGCCACACTTTGCTGACTTCTACCTCTCTTAATGTAAAAGCTGAAGCAGAGATATGAGGTTAGCATTGTTTGTTTGTCCAACTGTCAGCAAAGAAAACTGCAAGACTAAATGTCATTACGAGTGCATGATCATGAATGATATAAAAGCCATTGGTTTTTGGGTACAGATTTAAATCACTTGAGAAAAAATGTGAAGGTACACGATTGTTGTTAGCAGAGGAGCTGCTCTTCATGTTTGCTACAGGGGCAGTGCAAAAGCCATGTTTACCAGAATACAATATGAACTAATCCAAAATGAATACAGCTGACACATGAACATGAGTTTCAATAATTTAAACAAAGGTAGTGTATTATCTTTGGGTTTATATAGAATGAAAAAAAAAAAAAACAAAAATAAAACACAAGCAAAAAGACGAGGTAACTAACTTCAGGCATTTTTCACCAATATCGTTAATGCTATGGAACCTTCACATTAATTCTTATTAAAGCCAGATAATGGAAATATCAAGGCTTCATAAACACTGACTGAAACTGTGATGACCACCAACAGCTATTATTCTTTCAAGTAACCACGTAGCGCTGCTTAGAAGATAAGTGTTTTCAGGTAACTGTTTTCTGCTTTAAAAATGTAACTAAAGATGAATAGTTTATGATGACGGTGCAGGCTGAAGTTAAGTGAGATCCCCAAATAGTTATCGGGGGAAGTGCTCGTATCATTGCTAACAGGGCCTCAGTCTGACAGCAAAAAGACCTTCAGGAAAGGCTGACAGACTCTAGAGTCATGGTGCCCTGATCTATTGCAGAGCCAAATCTGCACAAACACGACATTCATGCAAGAATCATCACAAGACCAAAAACCTTTAGGTATCTTCAACAAAAGCTTCGGTGTCAAAGGTTTGCAAATGAATAAGTAAGTTAGAGGCAATGAAAACCGTAGGTTTGAAGGAAAGGGAAAAGGTTTTGGGGGGGTTTCATGAATCTCCAACTGTTAAAGGTAGGGTGGGAGATCTTTGAAAAAAAACGGTTCCAGCAATCCAACTCAAGTGAGATTTTGAAAATATACACTCCCTCCCTCCTCCTCTTCAGCCCACCCCTCGAAACCACGCCTTCACACCATTCACGACTACATGAAAGCGCACGCTGTCTCGAGCGGTCACGGAAGTTCACGAGCATTCGCGAGCACTCATGTCGATTTGCCAACAAGTAGCATCAGAGTGTCTTGCTAACTTCAAGCCATGGCGTCTTCTCCGTCAAGGATAACAACAGCCTACCTAACGGTGTCACACATAGTACTGTAGCTTAGTTGACAGAGTTGGTAGCTTAGCGAAACCTGCTGGAATATGTTTGTCATGTCACTCGATGGACAATAATTTTGTCATCATCTTTCATTTTCTCACTGATTGGGTGAATAGGCCTACAATACCTGTAACCGATTAGTATGTTAAAATATATAATCAGAATGACATCATCTTACCTATCCAGTAGAAACTGGGCTAACCTTGGCATCGGTCTGGAGCCCCTTTTCATTTTTTAGCTGACGCCAGCGCTGGAAAGCCGTACCGATAACCACTCTTGTTCTGTTTCATTCTTCGGTTAGCTTCTGCATGGCTGTTGCTTTTTCAACAACAGTTTTCCCTTTAATTTTGCTGCCAGTTGACGTCTTCTTCTCTGCCATTGTTGTAACGAAATGATCTGTGCAAGCTAACTTGATTTCTGGCTTTCAAATAGCAACGCTGTGTTCGCTCACCTCATTGCCAGAGCTGTGGGAGGTCCTCGAGTAACGAAACTGTGAACGCGCAAGATGGGGGGTGGGGGTGCATTGATATTTGATGGACGTATTAGGCAGCCCATAAATGTAAAGATGATCAGTACATTGATTGGTCAGAGTTTTCCTCTGATTACACCCTCTAGACCAGACCAAAACGTTTTGTTTTTTTTGCAAACATTGTATTTCAGGGGGTGCAATGGGAATGTGAAAAGGTTTTCAGGCAATATTGTAAAAAATGCTGCAAAAAAAAGATCTCCCACCATACCTTTAATTGTGGGGATGAATCAATCATGTTTTGTTTTGCAGCCAGTGAAACCAGAGAACATTTTGATTGCAGAAGGAAAGAATAGCTTCAATTAAATACCAGAAAGTTCTGGGAAAAAAAAACATCACAGTCTGTTAACAACATAATAATGACAAATAGTATGGTTTCAACAATAGCATGATCTAAAATGACTTTAAAATACATCAGTAAGCAGAAGGTGAAAGTTTCTTTATGAGTTCTTGCAGTTCCCCACATTGTTTTATTTATTTGGGCTCAGTTCTTCACCAGTGGAAATCTGTGGACAGAGCTTAAAAGAGCTGTGAATGCAAGACAGCTCAATGTTACGAGAAAAAAATGTCTGCTGGAAGAATGGGTGAAAAGCCTGCAAGAAACAACCCAAAGACTTAGCTTGAAGTATTTACAAGCTGTGACACTTGCCAAAGGACTGTGTGATGTTATGTACTACCCAGTTTTTCAGCTCTTTTTTTAGCTATTCTGAAATTGTGGAAATAAGCAATAAATAGTTTAATTAAGTATATAAATAAATGTTTGTCTTTTGGAAATCAAAAATGTTGAAAGTGGGTTACCCAGACTTTTGCATACCTCAAATAGCATGTAACTATCATAATAATGTAAAAAAATAAAAACCTTTAGAGAAAATATGAAGGATTCGTAATCATCTGATGCATTCTCATTTATTTTGTCAGAAAATAATAAGGTTAAAACATGAACTTCTATGAACATTAGGATTTGTAGCCAAAAAAAGGGGAAATGAGGTAGTCTACAAAATACAAACTGCTATTTAGTGATTTAATTAAAAAAAATGTACAAAACAAGCACATAAACTTTTGTATAAAAAATATTTTACATTACAATAATGTTATAGAACATATCCAAAAACTCTCATACTGAATTCCTCAAAATAAGATGCTTATCCAGTAACCTGAAGGCAACATTTTTCTGGAGGCACACTTCCACGGAGGACCAGGAAGTTTTGGCTGTGTAGCCATTTTTAAGGCCTTCGTGTTTGTTGGCCTGTTGTTAACATTCAGTGACGGGTTATGCAGGCAAGCCTTTGTCAGTGCTTCCATCGTTTGTCCCCGTTAAGAGCATTTCACAGCGAGACCTAAGATTCTCAAGTATCTCCATCAGGAACCGTGTGTTCTCTCCTTTGCACTCAATCACAGCTGGACACACGTGTTCCTGGTGCCTCCCTCGACTGAGCTCCAACAGCGTCGCTCTACATCTTCCACCAGCCTTACTGCCTGCTGATCCGTCCAGCCCGAAGTCACTATTTGGAGGGAGTGCGTCTCCAGGGCTCTGATCAGCTTGGAGACCAGGCTGTGGAGCTTGTCACCGGGCTGCGTGTGACCAGGCAGGCTCCTCTCCAGCTGGTAGGAGAAAATCAGGTGACTCAGCAGACAGGATCCAGCCTCTAAGAGCGGAAGGTTCAAGACCTCTGTCACTTTGTTTCTCCGGGTTGAGTCTCCAACCTGCGCGCTGTGAAGGAGCTCTTCCCTCTGACTTGGCGCAGAGACCAGATCCAGTGGGAAGTGCCCGTCTCCATCAGTCTGCTGGAGGAGAACTGAGCCTGGTGGGGACAGAGGTGCTCAGGATCAGATGATACATTTCCACTGTCATGCAAAATCATTTCGCAACAAACTTTATGTGCAAAAAAGTTCTATTGAAAAATTTAATACTAAAATGATGTTTGTTTTTCTTTTAAACTAAACACTGTCAGTATTGTGCAAAGTTTTCAATACAGTGATCCCTTGCCAATTCGCGCTTTAAGTTCTGCAGTTTTAGTTATTCGTGGATTTTTCAGAAATATGTAATAGAATTTAAAAAAAAAAAAAAAAAAAAACGCAGAAATTCCTGGGAAAATCCACCCCACAGCAGACGTGAGGCCACAGCTGCCAGTGAAATGTCAAACGATGACTCACAGCCTCCTGTAAGCAACACGAGAAACGCAGACGGCCCAGAACTCTAGGATCTGTGCGCTGATTGGCCGAGACGCATCACCCAAGCATCACAGGATGTTTTGCGCCAAAAATAGCACAATACCAGCGGTTTCTTTTCTACGGTTCAGAGACCAGAGACTGTGAAGGTAACAGAAAGACCACAGTTTAGCCTTTGCCTTGTTTCGCTACTTTTTTGCCGTTTTTAAACATATTTTTTAAAACACATTATTTAGGCTTGGGGGGCTCAGGCTCCAGTTCGTGGATTTTGATTTTCGCGGGGGGCACCGGTCCCTATTAACTGCAAAAAATAAGGGATGTCTGTATTGAAAAGTTTAGAGACATATCTATAGATGTGCTGTTGGTAAGAAATCCATCATCTGTGAATGCGTCTGTGGCAAGAACTGCATAAAAAACTATAAGGTGTTAAACTTCAAAATCAAAATGTTGAAACTAAAATCCACTTGTGGTCTGGCAAACAACAGTATACAATAGTATAAAATGACCTGAAGCTAACAACCGGCTGAAGCATCAATTACAGTGTTGGTACACAGACAATACAGACTTGCAGCCAAGCTACCTCAGACTGCAGTATCATTATCAAATAAGGTGGAAAAAACATGACACGGGTCAATGGCAGGACAAAGTAACAGAAATAAATAATACATACACACAAACATATACAATGTAATACACATCATCCTGAGAAGAACACAAAAACACACAGTGTGTGAAGTGGAAGGTTTAAATGAACAGCTGTTTTCCCACTGGCCCTTAGTGCCAGACGGGGCTATTAGCTCACTTCAGCGCTAACTTCAGCTGACACCTCGCCTTAGCTCTGTGACTGCCGGGTCACTTTGTGTTTGTGTAAAAGGCACAGAGGGTTAGTGACCTGAGTGAGGACAGCTTTTTTTGATGCACTGCTGTAAGTGAGCTCATCGCCATCAGCAGTGATACAAAGAGCTACTGGGGACCACTCAGTCACAGAGAACTTGACTGTGGCGTTAGAAAATTACTCTTTCAATGGAAAAAAGGTACACGATTGTAAATTTATGTGATAATGCAAATCATTTGCACAGCAAACAGTCAGGCTTCAAATTTCTATACCTTCACATCCCCGCCAACCTTGACTTCACCCTTTCCCTGCTCTGCTTCACTGCATTCCAACAGAATGTGACAGTCACAGTTGAATGTAACACTTTTTTTTTCTGTCCTCTTATAAAGCCAGCAAAGTTATAATGGTGACATTTACCATCTTGTCTCTACTCTCTGTTCAGGCTGAAAGCCATTTTCCAATGTCAGACAGGCTCGTGCACATTTAGCCTACACAGAGCGGGTCGAGTCAAGAGTGAGCCCTTTGTTTGCTTTCAGATAGACCCATTTCTATGGCAAAGTGCTCTCGATGGCACTTGACTGTTCAACCTTGGCAATGCTGCTGCCACTTAAGAGTGAGTTTACTGCTCTGTGGAGGCTCTGCGTGACACACAGACAGCTGAAATGCTGCTCGATACCACTGCTGGCACTTGTTTTCTGTTTGACAGACACCGTGGGGCTGCAGGAAGCATGATATTTTGAAGAGGGGGGACAATTGTGTGAAAGTGTGTGCGTGTGTTGCATGATGACATAAACCACACTTACTGGTCCTCCCAGATTCCATTTTGATAAAAAGACAACCCTGTGCCAAATGACAGTGTAAAAAAAAAAAAGGACGGGTTTTAAAATGGAATGTTAAAAATCATGAAATTGCTCTTCACATCAGTCTGCTGCTGTAATAACTCTGTGTGTAGCAGTTAAAAGATAATCTGTGGGAGCTTACATCGCTGTTAGTGGGAAGGTCAGCGCTCATCTACCTTTTAGTGCTTAAAATCTGAGTGGCAAAAAGTCAATCTGCATAAATCGTGGCATTAATCTACATAAACTTTTACATGAGTGGGGAAATTACAAATGCAGGGGTCAGGTGTCAGGGGCAGCAGTCAAGGATGTAAGAGTGCAGATTTGATCAAAGTGGCCAGAGAAGAAAGGTAGAAGGGAGTGAGATGGAGCGACGCTGTCCTAGCTATTATGTTCACTCAGACGTAGTGGCTGTAGAGTGTTTGCCTGCCTTTGGGAAAAACAGTGTTGGGATGAGCTCTACAAGGATGCTATAAGTGGACTGTGGAGTCACTTTAACCCAGTGTCTACACATCTACTTCACCATTTCTCTATTCTTAAAAAAAAACACAAAAACAAAAAGAAGTCAAATATGTGTATTAAATGTGTTATTATTTAACAGCATCAAAGAAGTACAGAAATCTGACAGAAACAATCTGACAAAGTGGCAATTACAGCACAGTCAGATCCCACGTTTAAAATCAATATAGTCACAAAAACGTTTCCATTCAGTCTGCTGTGGAGTTAATCAGAAATGACTGAAAAATGTAAAATGAATTAGCAGCAATTTGCTTCAGTGTTGTTAGTCTCCCTATTTTTCATGTCCCTAAAACAGCCCCGTTTCCCCGCAGTGCATGAACGTCACCGACACGAGATAAAGAAATGCAATAACAAGCAATGGGGTTTCCCAGCGTTCCCCGCCGTCATCATGTCAAGCTCAGCTGAATGACAGGCTCCAATCACAGGGATGACACTGGTGTGTGGAGGAGGGGGGCCCTGCAGCACGGCCCTGGGCTCGGCTTGCCTCAAAGCCTGCAAGGCTGCGTGTTTGATTGTAGATCTGTCTGCCTGAAAGCTAACCGAGTGTCGGCGTGTGCTGTCTACAGTTTGTCATATTTGCATACTTATTTCCATCACATATCAGCTTCTACCTTTTTTCACATTTCTTTTACTCCTTGTTTACACTTGTATACTTAACCTGAGGAGCAAAGAAAACAGTTGCTCGCTGTTATCCTTCATTGCATATAAAGCACACTGGAATGTTCTACCATAGCCACACTTACAGACTTGTCAATGCTCATAACCAGTGCTAAACTGCACATTTGAACATAAGACAAGACACAAAAATAGCATCATGTACCTTTTAATAATGTAACAGACATACATATAGGCTCAGTGCAGTAAGACCACAGCCTGGGGAATGGATTTTGGTGCAGGGACTGTGACTGAAGTGAATCCAGGTATTGGCTCTGGGTGTCAGATATGCTGTGGTGGAGATAAATACAACACCTGGGGGATTACATGAGAGCAAAGGGTAATTACACCATCCTTTGTATGTGTGTGTGTGTGTGTATGAATGTGAAAATACCCCACTAAGGCCTATGCTCTGAAGCTACAACAGAGGGAGGGAATTCACATGCTGAGCAAAAGCCACCGCCTGATGCACCAGCCAGATGCAGTCTGGCTGCCACACACACACACGCACGCACACACACACACACACACACATTTACATACAGAATGCAAAGCCCTTTGGCCTTTAGAGGGCAGGCGAAGACAAGAAATATAAAAGCGAGAGTGGAGGAAGGGAGAATTTGGCGCAAAATAGAGGGAGGGAGGGAAGGAAAGAAAGATGCAGTACTCCCTCCCCCTATGTCTCTTTCTCTCTCTGGTCTGAGGCTGAGGCACACAAGCTGGGAAGGAGGCAGTTCGACAGCATGGTAAACATTCTTGCTCTCTCACTCACTCTTTCACTGCCTGAAAAAAAGAGAGGCAGGATGAGTGTGTGAACTGCAGCCAGGGGCATGGCATTGCATATCCACAGGGAGCTCCTAGCTAGCGACCAGAAACCGCAGCAAAAACAACAAGGCCAACCAAGTAAAGCACCAGAGCAGCCGGCGGAGAGGCATCAGATAGAGGAATAACGCCAGACATGTGATGACGCTATAGATCCCTCACTGCTTTAATAATGGGCTCAGTCATGGTCCCCTCCCCTTTTCAAGCACGATATATTTTGCATATAAAAAAAAAAATACATGTCAGGAAAAGCCTGTGGGGGTTACATCAGCTGGAGGAGTTAGGTTAGTATCATATGTATATTGGATGGATAACAGTATTATACAGTTTATAGTTCACTTTTCATTTCAACTCACACCAATGCTATTATAAAACAGAGGCCTGTCTTTTTCCGTCAAAGGTGAACTTAAATTGTCCTCAGCTTCTTTGCTCTTCACTCAAACAGCCAGAATAGCTGATCTTTTAGGGTTTTAAACGACAGGCGTAATCATAGCATTAGGTGGGATAAAGGCGGTGACTACTAGCCTGATACAGTCTCATATCCTGCAGCATTCTTTTGCAGCAGGTATGTATTTTACAATCGACTGGATACTGAACAGCAATGAACTGATAGTATTTTGAATTAATCAATCAGAGCTCTAAATTATCCCTAAAAAGTCTCATACAATATACCATACTGAAAATCATTAACATAGAAACACATAAAAGATTTTTTTTGAAGGTAAATTGCATACACACAGCCTCATTTAGTTACCTGAACTCTAAAGAAGCTAATAAGAGATAAGTCAGCAGTTTATAATCCTGATCCTTGAGTACCACTGCCCTGTATGTTTCAGGTCATTCACTGCTGTTCTGTTCATTAATTTAAATGAACAGAACATCTCACCAGCTTGTCATCAAGGTCTGGACAAGTCTGTTAATGCCCCATTAATTCAAACGAGGTGTTTTGGGGTAGAAACATGTCTAAAATATCCAGAGTAGTGATACTTTAGGACCAAGACTGAGAAACACTGACAGAAGTTAGTGAAAAGATGCCTACAAAACAAAATATGCCAAGAAAAACTAATGTTCTTCTCATGAAGATGGGAGATTACAGAGAGATTGAGGCACTCAAGAGATAATACATGTCACCATTTAATTGTGGAATTCAGTGCCAACAAAGCTCTTATTGGTTTAAAAACTGACCATTTATTGAACTCACTGTGTTTCAAATAAGAGTGTAGGAACAAATAGATTCGCATAGGAGTCAGTACTTTAATTCTCTAATTTACTGAAAATTACAGAAAAAAATAACCTTTTTTTTCTATTTGACAAAGTTAACTTACAGCATACCTATTCAAGCTGCAGTAAAAATTACATGTCTTGCTGTTGAGGAAGCAACGAGATGTGAGTTAGTTAATGTTAGAATTAGCCAGAGACTGAATGGAAACTACTTTTGATGAATATAAGATCCTTGAGTTAGCTTCCAGAGTCTGTAACAAATACAAAGCAGCAGCAGTATATTAAACAGAAAACAGAGCCACTCCTGTCTTCAGTCAAGCATTTGGGCTCACTTTGGATTTTATAATGTTCCAAGTAGGAAGGAGCAAGATATGGCTCATTTGATGTGTAAGGTTTCCTAAATGAAAGTCAAGAATGTCAGAAACACCACACACATCCTGGCTCACTTCATCTACAGTCACCCAGGGCTGAAAGACATAGAACAAATTAAATGTCCAGGTGCTGACCAATGCAAATTGCTCTATGTGACTGAACTCCTGACAAATTTTCAATGGGCAGGAAAAAAAAATGACATCCATCCCCATATTCCCTATACCTAAACAGTGCACTTGACAGTGAGAGCTTAAGATCAAGGTCATGGTATATCACCACACCATCACAACATTGTTACAGAGAAGCCTAAGATGTACTAAGCTAAAAGATGATGAAGCCTTGGTTTAAAATGAAGTTGATAACGTTACGGCAGATGATGCAGCACTTCAGTTAACAGTCTCACATATTTTTAAGAAGTATATGGTTCATGTGTATACTTGTTAAGCATTGTAAATTTTGTACATACTAATATCAGAGTTTTATAAAATGTCCCATCAGAATAGCAGTGGATTGATTTAATTGTGTGACAAGGAAAGGCGGCTCTTTTGTTTATAATATTTATGAGTGCTCTTTTTTCCTGCAGAAAGAGATGTGGGTAGTGCTCATATTCATAGGGATATTCAACACTGTATTTCTCATTAAATTGCTCATGGGATTTTATGTTTCTTTTCCCTTCTTTTTTTAATGTTAGAACCTGTAAAGCAGTGAATGGATAGCCCAAGGCTACTAATTTTATTTAACCAACTGTATTTGCATTATAATCAGTTAACCTTTTTTAATCTAATAACTCTATGAACTATATCTGCATGCTTTGTTCTGTTTTCAATCTTACTTCTGCTTTCTTTGCACACATTAGATTTAAATAGATCCTAAGATTGGTACTCCTTTGCAAGAGTCGATTTTGAATTGAATCATAACATCAAACACCATTAAATAATCAACTTCAATCGCATCATACTAAAGGGTTCACAGCCCCGTATTGCACTCCCACGCAGTACGTTTTTATTTTCTTTTTCTGCATCTGCTTTTTCCCCATATCCAGGAGCACAAAGTGAAAATATTGATATGCTGATGTTTAGTATATATAAAGCACCATGTTCGCAATGTTAGCATACATGTTAACATGCTAATAAACACTAAACACAAAGCGGAAGTGATGCTGTTAAAGGGGTGTTTCAACATATATTAATGAATTAACTTAGGCTTTGTACATTGCCTGGTCAAAAAAAAGTCACCACCAAAAAAAAAGGTCATACACTAATATTTTGTTGGACCGCCTTTAGCTTTCATTACGGCACATATTTGCTGTGGCATTATTCCAATAAGCTTCTGCAATGTCACAAGATTTATTTCCACCCAGTGTTGCATTAATTTTTCACCAATATCTTGCATTGATGAAGGCGGAGTCTGACTGCTGTGCAAAGCCTTCTCCAGCAATCTCCTAAAGATTCTCAATGGGGTTGCACCCATCACTCTGGAACAAGGTAAATCTGGACTCATCAGACCAGATGACCTTCTTCCATTGCTCCAGAGTCCAGTCTTTATGCTCCCTAGCAAATTGAAGACTTTTTTTCCAGTTGTCATAACTGATTAGTGATTTTCTTGAGGCTACACAGTTCTTAACCCAATTTTGGTAGATTCTGCAATCTCCTTAGATGTTTTCTCTGCTTGATGCATGCCAATGATCTGACCCTTCTCAAACAGACTAACACCTTTTCCATGACCATGGGATGTGTCTTTCGACAGGGTTGTTTAGGAAATGAGAAGCAACTCATTGCACCAGTTGGGGTAAATAACTTGTTGCCAGCTGAAAGATAATCGTCCATGCAGTAATTATCCAATAGGAGGCTCATACCTATTTGCTTAGTTTAATCCAGGTGGCGACTTTTTTTTTGGCCAGGCAGTGCATTTTGTAGATGACGAGTTCCTCCACTAGCAAAAGTGAAACTGACTACCAGCTGAGTCAGCAAGCCAAAAAAGAAAAGTAAGCCAAAATAATAAAAATAATAATAATCAAATCACCAGCAACACACTTCACCAAAAAGTAAGCAAACGAAAGCAACTTGTTCAAAAAGTTATAGAAAAAGTTTTCATACAGAGAGATCCTTTGTGGTCGACAGCTTGACACACTACGAGAAAATGAGAAAATATCTTATTTTAATGAATCACACCTTTCATTTAGTGCTTCCTGAATGCTGCCATCTGGAAACATTGGAGTTCAGAGTGAAGAAAAACCACATAAAAGATCACCCTTGAACTGATTCTGCTCCTTTCTCTATCTTTTCATCCTTCACAAAAAAGCATTTCTAAGATGTGAAACAATAAAAACAATTTAAACATTATAATTTCAGATAGTTTTTTCCTTTTCAAATTCTAAAAAAAAAGCCAACGAGAAGTAAGAGCTACTCTTTTAGAAAGGTATGTTTTTAAATTTACTTAGTTTCACAAAAGCATGAGAACTCCTACTGTATATGCCATCATTCCACTGTGTTCCATTGCAGAAGTTAGCAAAAGGTACTGAAACCATTGAAGTCCTCCACACATACACTGAACAATGTAGCTCAACATTCAAATAAAGGTTTAAGCAAACACACTTAACTGCTGTTGAATGTGTCCATTTACATTATATGACCCTCTCCAACAGAGTTCAGACATCTCCAATAGTGACCTCCTTGTGAATGAACTTTAAGTGACAACCTTTGTCTCCTGGCTGTCTCTTTCATTAAGATTACTTTTCAATATACTATTGAATTCCTTACTCAGACATTGCTGAACATTTTAATTGAGGCTAGAAAAATAAGTGAGAGTTGTGCCATTTTTATCTTTTGGAGTGTACAATGGTTTAAGGTCACAGCTGAACCTCAGAAAATAACCCCCCCCCCCAAAAAAAAAAAAAAAAAGTCAGATTTGAGAGCAACACAAAAAAATGAATTACACCTTGAAATGCAGTTTTCTTTGCAGATGGAGAGAAAGCAGTTTTAACATCTATGAATTCACCAATTTGTAGTATTTCCAAATAACCGCAAAAATTAAACTCCAGCTATTTGAAGGTGAAACTGACAAAACAAATAAAATTGTTAAACTAGAAAAGCACTCGGAGAGCGCAGACCTCCGCCAAGCACAACAGTTCTCCCATATAGCGATTTACAGATAGGGATAAAATCCACGTTCTGGATCAGATCCGGATCAGCCTTTGAAATTTGATAGAGGTTCCCATTGTCAATCACTGAGTGAAATTTCTTGAGTTTTGGGCAATAATTAACGGAGATATTGAGAAACAACATTTTCGGCCCCATTGACCGCAATGTTATCGAAAATTTGAAAGTGATCCAGAATCCAGGATTTCTTCCGGATCACACCCAAAATGAAATCAGTTCTTCCTCCTCACATTTTTGACAACTCCTGAATATTTCATCAAAATCCATCCATAACCTTTTGAGTTATCTTGAACACAGACAGACAAACAGACAGATAAACACCGGTAAAAACATAACCTCCTTGGCGGAGGTAATAATCCTTGTCACGTGCCTTGTCCTTTTCACAAAAGCTACCTACCACTGTGGCCCTTCCTTCCTTTTGAATAATAGCTGTTTAAGAGAGCAGGGGAAAAGGGGAAAAACCATGTTTATGCAACATAAGACAGACATAAGTAGTCGACAGAAGTATTGGGTAAGAGACCTTTAGTAACAAATTTCAGATTCATTACCCTCCTTTGATCCCCACTGGCCCTCATCTTTATAAAACCCACAGATAGGGTTTATCTGAAAAGGGGTCTGATGGAGAACAATAAGGTGCAATCAGGGAGACTGTTGGGTGGAGCTCCAGACTTAATCCCTCACAAATGCCCGAAAAAAACAAAAAGAAAAGTGTGTGTGTGTGGTTATATGTCTAAGTGTGGGCGGAGGGATGGGGGAGAGAAAGAATATGGTAGTTTAAAATTCCCAGTGAGGGAAGTCCTTGAAATGCAGCCTGGAGAAACTTGAAGTTGAAACATCAACGCATCCCAGTGAAGCTGAGGGCTCCATACGCAGCCTCACCTCTAATAGAGCAAGTGCTCAGCTCCTCACTGCTGCCAGTTCAGGACTCACAGGGAAATGAGAGCTGAGCTGAATGAACTTTCTTCACTTCTTTACTGTGCTGACAGCAAAGAGGCCCAAGTGTGTCTAAATGGCAACCTGGATGTGTTTGTATGTGTGTGTATATATATCTATGACAGAGATAGACAAACAGGCAGAAACAAACCACGACTGACAAACAGCGGTCTGAGGGGATTTTCTGTTTCCTGTGCCACTCAACAAATGACATCTTTCTGCTCCACAAACACTTGTTCACATCAGGATCTGTGGGGACCATGGGATCCACTGTATTAAGTGTGTGTGCCTGTGTCTCTGTGTGTGTGTGTGCATTCAACAAAAAAGAAAAGAAGAAAATAAAGAAGCAGTCATGTGGCAAGTTCTCCTACCTTCTGTAAGTAATACAGGAGCCAAAAGAAATACATTTTATTAAGGACAATAAAACCCGAAAACATTTAAAGATTATTTCAGGTCCAATGCTTTTCCTCTCAGTGACTCAAAATAAGTCAGTGTGCATTAACATCTTGAGGTGGACCATCTGTGCTCACCAACGTGGCATGTAGCACTAGGAGGAAGGCATCAGTGATTACTGTCACGAAGCTGGAGGGGGTGAAAGCTTAAAAACGCTTTTCTTTATTTCTCCAACTTCTTTGCTAACTGACACGCCTCCTCTGTGTGTCAGGTCTAGGCTGCACAGCTAAGGGCACCAGGTCATTTTCCACTCCAATCAGGGATACGGGCTGCCAAGGCCACCCTGCTAAAACTCAAACATTTCTAGCAGCTGCCAAAGGAAAGGGGAGTGACGAGGAGCGACTGCAAACTCTCTTGTAGATACGCAATTGCAAGCCAGCATATATTCATCATACTTTGAGATTGAGGAAATTTTTGTGCATGCATAGAATCAAACATAAAGCCAAGGACACATGGCTCTGAGTTATTAGAAAAAAAAAGAAAACAAAAAAACAGGGGGTCATGTGGGGCAGCCTTGGGGGACTGGAGAGGGAGGGGAAGAGAGCAGAGTCAGCCTTGCCCTCAGCCATGGCATTGTTTCTTTGCCAGCTTCATGAGCCTGGAGGGACTGAGGTATTGCGGGTAGTGGGTGGGATCTAGCCATTCCAACTCCCCATACAATTTACCCCAAAAAGTGCACAAATACACACTCACAGAGCACAGGCCTCCAAGCAGACAGGCTTACAAAGGGGTGAGATCACCCCCCAACTAAAGGCTTTGTTGCTGTGCCAGTGTCAGTGTTGCCCTTTCTGGCCTACCAAAACCTCAGCAGCAAGGTTCTGCCTTTCTGCTGAAAACAACTAGGACAGCATACCTCTGTGAAATATTTCAGAAAAATGCAGCTGGCACTCACAAGAATAAAACACACATAAATATAATAAATAAGGAGACAGAAGAATGGAAATGCATCTGCCCTACTAGCCTGGTTTCCTGCCATGGGACAGTGCTGGGAGCTTACTTGGACAAAATTTAAAAAGAAGTGTGATGCATGGTTATTAGAAATGCAGCCACAAGCACAAAAGTGCAGCTTGAGTTTAAAGTCAAAAAGTGGATTGAGCAACAACATAAAGGGGGTAACAGTAACTAAGCTTGATCTAGCCCCTGAAGCTAAAAGTTTCCACATTTAACAGCCTGGACTTGAAGATATAAAAAAGAAGGGAGGAGGGAATAAAAGCTTGGGCATATCGATGGTGTCCATGACAACCAAACCGAGATCATGGAAGAGAGACGGTACAGCCTGGAGTCAACAGGACCACCTCCTTACCAGCTCCCTGCTGTAGCCTTTAAACAACATGCCATCAAGGTGGTAGGAAGTAGTAAACAGTCAGTAGAGACTGGGTGAGAAAAAGTAGGATTATGTAGAAACCTGCAGGTGTTTTAAAATGAGTTCTTTTTTCTCTCGTTCTGTTCAGTCCCTGCAAAAAGACCTGGTCTACAGAGTGAGCCAGCCATCTGCTGCGAACACACACTTTTGCTGTATTTCTCTTTTAATTTTACAGATACAGATAGCTACTTCATCTGACCTCTTTTAATTTGCTCTCTCCTGTTACTGATGAAGGGTGAAAAAAAAAAAGAAAAAGAAATGGGGAGCGCTCTCTTGTTTCCTCTCCGGGACTAAACAATCCCAGACTAATTTATTTTTTGAGGACAGAATATGTACATGTGTTAATGGGAAAGTCGAATCAAATTAACTATAATTAGTCAAACTGAGAAGTGTGCTGAGGCAGAGGTATGTTACATGGGAGACTTGTTCATCACTGGCAAATAGCACTCCTACCCACACCACCCAAATATATGCACATTTTCTCTGCCACCTGCTGCCAAAGAGCCAACAACGTCAGTCTCTACTAAGCTCTGACACCCGTCACGCTCACTCCGGCCCTCCTGAGCTCTGACTGCATGTGGTACACAACATGCAGACAAACTCTCTGTTGTGACATATTTCCTTGAAAAAACAAAAGTACAAAAATAAAAAAATAAAATAATTCAAGCAGACAATCCTGACTTTTCTAATCTCATCAAGAATACATTAACAGACATCTTATGAGGTCATGCTATAATCCGTTTGGATGTGCTCTGCAGTCGAGGATCGCATTGGATTCTCAAGATCATTTCTAATCTTCAAGGGAAGAAGCAGGTAACACCTGGGGCCTGGTACCAGATGTCAGTGTTCTGGGCAGTCCAGAGTTCATATGGCCCTGTAGGTAACAAGTAGATTTGCCATCTGCAATAAATAAAAAAAAAAAAAAAAAAAAAGAAAAAGAAATATGGATTCTGTTTGCTGCTGCCAAGGCTTCTAAAAATCACTCTGGAAAAAATATGAACAAGTAAAGAAATTGACTTTGGCAGGCAGTATGAAGTACTACATCAATATCAGACAGCTGACTTTAAGAGTTACCTTGACTTTTACTTCACTGCACATTGTATGAATTCCAAGACATTTCATTCTTTTAGCTTGCCAACTTCATTTTATTAATTAATATACACCAATTTGTGCACTTCAAGCATGCAACACATTGGCTTTGAGGATACCAAGTGATGAGGCATTTCAGGTGTTGTTTTGCCCCATTCTTCCTCCAAATGGATTTCTAGATGTGAACTAGGACAGGGTCATTATGAATTTTCCATGTATTCTCTATGGGGAACAGGTCAGAAAAGCTGTTTCAGTATCTGTACTCTCTTCTTCCTCAGCCACACCTTTGTAATATTTTCAGAAGGTCATTTTTCACTGTCTTGTCAAAAAAAAAAATGCATGGACCTTCCTGGAAGAGATGTCCTTATGAAGGCAGCACGTGTCGCTTTAAAGTTTTGATGCATTTTTTTTCTGCATTAATGCTGCTATCACAGAAAAGTAGATTAACTTTGCCAAAGGCACTGAGAAAGCCCCGTCCCATCTCAGAGCCTGGCTTTTGGATTTCTTTATAAGATGGCTAGTTTCATCTTTGGTCCAGTGAGAACAAGTCAAGGTCTTCCTAAAAGGATCTGGAATACTGATTTATACTGTACACATTCAACTGTGCAATCCGTTCCAAATGCCTTGGAGTCCAGAGATGAAGCCAGTGATAGAGAAGTTTAACATATTACTTAATTTCTGCTCTGTAAAGTTTAAAGTTTCAATTATGAATATATAATTTCCCAAAGTAATGCCTTGCCCAAATGGTTATATCAGCAACTGACAAATGATGATTCCTGAAGTAGAGCTGTCTGAGACTGGAGATCGCTGGTCTCCAGCTTAGGCTTGTGACTTCCTTTTTGCATTGAAATGCCTTCAGATTCAGGCAATGTAGAAAGGAAAATTCCTTCCAATATTTTTTCAAGGAAAATGGTTTCTTAAACATTTAAATGATTTCCTGAACATCGCTGACAACAGGATTCTCTGCCCAACTTTGCTCCCCAAAGACTCAGCCTTTCATGGATACAGCTCTTGTACCAATTCATGATTACAACCATCTGCTAACATCAAATGCTTGAAATAACATTATTATCATTTTCCTTTTTCAACCTCAGCTCCCAAACATGGGACCAGGTGAATACTTCCATCCATCCATCCATTAGCTTCCGCTTGATCCGAAGTCAGGTCGCGGGGGCAGTATATATATATATATATATATATATATATATATATATATACATTATGTCATAATGACAACCATTTTCCATGGTTTTCTTGATTATACCCGAAATCACTTAAGTTTTTACATCAATAGCTATGGCGTTGTTGTACTGCCAAAAACACTGCTTTTATGCATTCAGTGTGTTTTCTTTTCTGTCTGTTTTAGTCACATGATGACATTTAGTGGTACCAGGTATTAAAATGAACAAGAAAGTGAAGAAAAAATGGTGGTCTAATAATTTTTTCCATGACTGTATATGTATATATATATATATATATATATATATATATATATATATATATATATATATATATATATATATATATATATATATATATATATGTATACAATGTATCAAATACCAAGAGGTTGCCTGAGATAAAAGTGTGTTGTGCTGAGATGATAGTATTAATAGTATTATTATTATAGTATTATTTACTCCACCTTATGGGTTGGCTAAGGTTCACTGACTGTAGACATACAATTGAAATATGTGCTTGGCTGCAACTCTGCAGTCAGTCGTTAGTTAAATAGTTATTTCTACCGGTTAGTTCTCTTGTAAATCTCCTAAACAAACAAGGGTGAGGACCATTTCTGTTGCACTTTGAACATAAAAAGTACTTCAGAAATAACTTCAAGTGGTTCTCTACTCATCAGTCAAAACATTCCAATAAATAATACAGTCCAATAAGTAAGCAGTTGGATATGCAAAATAAATATTTCATTTAAAAAATATATATATGATGCCCCCTTTTTCATAAATTGAAAGTTTTCTAAAGTTTTAGTGAAATGCCTGACATGCTTTGGTCAAAATATCGCAATGATACAGTACCACAGCTTTCTTTTCGACCATCTCCTCACACCTCTACTCAAAGCAGCCAGTTTTAAGGGGTGCGGTAGGGCCACCCCGCCCCTAACTGCTCTGCCCGAGAGTGTGGCTCTCTCCATGATGGGTCATACAGTTTTGCCACTATACAAATGTTAATTTGGATGAAATTTACAATCAATAACCCAATAACCCATCAGTAGGACACACTGAGGGACATTATCCAATATGAGACCAAATACTACCAAGCCTGAGCTCATACAAACTAACACAGTGAGCCAATCTCACACTAAACCAAAGCAAACTGAAAATAGTAAACAGGCAGTTTTATACTAATGTCGATTTCTCTCATCTGCCGCTAACAGCTGGCTCAGATCCATCCTCTTTTAATCTAGTCACAAGTTACACATTGGCTTGTAAAACACAGCACAGCAGATAGGAACTATAAAGTAACATATAGACCAACAAACTGATAACAAGTGGCTTATAAATGGACCAGAATGGACCAGAGTTAAATATTTCTTTTTTTTTTTCAATAAACAATTGCAAGCTGATGAGCCTATCAGCCATTTTTCAAAGAGCAAAAGTAACACAGTGACCCAAAAGGGTTATACATTTTTGAATGTCATTACATTATTTAGTAGATTTACAGTTAAGTAAACAGTCCTCATATACATTGCCTGTTAACTTTAAGGTTCAACATGGTGTATTCCAATGCATTTCTCATTCATCCATTGACACAAACACAAACTCATTCAGGACTTCCTATTTTATATTCTAGTATTTTGGCGAGCTATATGCAGCAAGCAGTTCTTTGCCTCTACAATCACATATGATAAAATAGGCTTAATTTGTCACCGTAGAGAGATTAGTTTGCAGCAAAATCACTTGGCTATTGCTGCATGTACTGATGAGCACATCTGTTGAGGTTCAGCCACTTCAACATTTGGTGGAGCTGGGGATGGAGCCACCAACCTCCAGTTGGAGGACAACCTACTCTACCTGCTGATCCATCGCCAACCCTAATACAGAAACTGAATTAAATATATCGCCCTATTTTTTCTGCCAGTCTTCTCTTCTTTGCTAGGCCTGGGCATACTTTCTGGTCTATACCTCTGTGCATCTCTAACGTTTTTAGAGGTTAACATTAAGAAATTTTGCTTATATGAGCAATGTTTAATTGATGTTTACAGTATTTTGGTAATCAAATGTCATGGTGTTGTGCTTGTATGTACTTCTTAATACTGTACTTATAACAATGAGAATTTGAATTTCCAACTTTTGAGTAAGAAAATCAAATAAAACACCAACGAGAAGATGGGAAACTTACAGGTAAGGTTTATCGACCCTCAACTCTGAATTTTAAGTTAGGTATAGAGCTTACCAAGTCCCAAAATAAAATCTACCAGAATAGTGGAAAACTTTTTTGTACGTCAATATTTAGTTAATCTTTGAAACGATCTAATCAGTGAGCATAATAGGGTCGACTACCCAGGACGTCCATCAGCTGTATACAAACATCTAACTTATATAAAACAACAATTCAAAAGTCCATACGGCCAATACAATACTATTTTAGCAACATCTAAAAAAATAAATACTTCCAAGACTTTATATGCACTTTAAGGCATGTGTATATTAGTGAAGCTTACTCACCTGCATGCTCCAGTAGCAGTTTGGCGATGCCCATGTGTCCATTGAGGAGTGCATCATGCAGAGGACTCACTCCACCCACCTGGTTATTGAGGACGGGGGCGGGGTGGTGATGCAGCAAAGCTTCCACACACTCAGTGCTGCCATGGTTGCACGCCTCATGCAAAGGTGTCCAGCCTGCATGGTCTACATGGGCAACAAACCACTTATATAGAATCAAACAACCCTTTATCTTTCCCCTTTGTCTCAGACAGAGAATGCTATTGGACAATCTCACAGTTCGAGGGTGATAGTCAAAGAATAAGATTCAGGCAGCTGTATTTCCCTCTGCTGTGGCCAAGTTCTTGGTCAGCTTTGACAATACTCACCTTTTCTTGCAAGCAATGAGTATTGAACAAAACAAATTATGAAGCAAAGCATTTATAAGTGCAAAGGATACATTGCACAGAGCTCTAAAATGATTATGACATGAGCTCATTTATTTTTATAAAAAGAAAGGACACTGAACTAACTGACTGAACTAAAGGTGCTAAAAACTGATGTCAATACTGAATCTGCCTCGAGTTATAAATTCATATTTGGTGTCACAACCTAGTCAGTGGCCATCTGTACTCTAAGTACTCAATTTAACAGTTAAAAATAAATAAATAAATAAATAAAACAAAAACAAAATTTCCAACAAATGTTAAAACAAACAGTTGCACCACTTTCTCATATTTTCTGTTGCCATTTTCCTTTTTTTTTCAACTGAAAGAAAAGAGTTTTAACAATGTTGATGAAGAATAAAAAGATAAAGATAACTATGAGGAAATCAGAATGTGAATGTATTTTAGCTGGAAATTACAAACCATACTTGTTCTTGTTTTGTTTAACACAAATAATTCCACCCTTTTTTTCCTCCACATTACTGCCTGATTTCATTTTGACCTCAGTACCCTTCTGGAATATGGATTTAAGTATCTATTAAAGAGCAGTTACTACACTGAAGAAACCTTTGTAATAGCATATTTGCATGGAAAAAGGGCATGCCATTATATCTGACCTAAAATTACTACAGAAAGCTAGTGTGAAATATCAGAAGGCGTTCAGTCTACTTAGTAAAGTGGCTGTAAATCTATAAATCAGATGCCAAACCCACCCCATTCTTTCGAGACACACCCTTTGTATATCAGCTAAAGGTTAACCTCAATGATGACGTACACACACTCCTATTTCTTCGCTTTTTTTTTTTTTTACTCCAATGTTAATCGCTCTTTGGAAACCCCGCAGCAAACAGTGGGAGTGCAGTGAGATGACGGTGAGACCGAGGTTACAGAAAAAAAAAAAAAGGGAACACATGAAAAGTCTTACCTTTAACATTGATGTCTATGCCGGGAAGCGCCAGGATCTGAAGCACAGTTTCCACTTGGTTTCTCTTGCAAGCTCTGTGGAGGAGGGTCTCTCCTTTGACCAAGATACACGCAACCGACAAACATCCAAGAGAAGAGAAGGAAGAGAAGAGAAGAGAGAAATCCTAAATTAGGGTGTGCCTGATGTCTTTCCCTTTTTTCCGTCTCCATATGATATACACACCAATAAAATGGAACCGAAATATCCTCACACACATTACAAGAAAAAAAAAAAATCTTGACCTAAAAGAAAGAAAAAAAAAAAAGTACGACCCACCAATGAGGTTGCGACTTAAGGAGACTGATGAGAAAAGGGGGGCGCGAGTCAAAAAAAAAAAATACAGATGAAGAGTTGGGTTAATTTGCCTGGCGCTGTACCTCTTTTCCAGGCAGAGATTGCCTAATGCCCATCAAAGTTGATATCATGGCAGACGGTGACTGAATGAATGTAGCAGTGGAAAAGCAGTCTTGCTTTCTGTCTGCTCACACCTATATTGTTACTTAAGAGGAAGTTATGGTAGACAGCTCACGCACAAAGCCTAAGTACACTTCACAGATCTTGGGTTTAAAAGCTCCACTGGGCATTCTTAGTTTCGCCACATGACATTTATTCAGTAAACTACCAACAAAGAGGAGGGGTTTAAAAAAAACCCTCAAAATATTCAATTTACATTTTTAAAACATTGTTTTTGTTGTTTTTTTGTTGCCTTTACTGCATCGTGCACTTTTTCTGGTGCATTACAAAATGAGGAATACATTAGTGGGCCAGAGCCCCCTCTTTTCATGTATGGCTGAACTTCAGAGGGAGTTAAAGGCCAAGCATGAGTGGCTCCGTGCTTGCCAGTATAATACAGATCTGCAAAGCCTGTAATAAATGCTTTACTGGTTCTCCCCAGGAAGCCAAGCCTGTACAGGGGGCACCACTCCAGAATACACGGAGCAAAGACTGGGGCAAGAAAAAGCTGGAAAAAGGGGGATGGGAGGCAGCAAACACTGGGGTAAGAATGAAGAAATGGTGGAGGAGAAATTAATATGGATAATGTCTTGAGCACCTGGATCCTAATAATTCTCAAGAATTCCTTCCTTCCAGGAACTGTCTTTGAGGATGACAAAAAAAAAAAAAAAACACTCACACACACTGAAATGCCACACACCATGTGTTTGATGGTTGGAGAGGGGAGGAAAAAAAGACCCTTGATGTTTCCTTCATTACATTCATTTACAAATTTCATGTCTTAATGTTGCATAAACCTCCACCAAATTAACAGCTACAAACTTTAAGTATAACATTGTGGAAATGGATAGTGATCCACTGCTGCACCATCGAGGATGAAAAAAAAACAACAAAAAAGCAAACAAAAAAAAAAACATATACATTAAATTTAACCAACTGAATATTTTACGGTATAGTTTTATATAATAACAACATTTTACATGAATGGAGCTCATAAAACCTCTTTCATGACCAAGTTGTCTTTTTGATGGCTTCTAAGAATATAATAATAAAACGATATGAAAACCCCAAACAGTTAGATAAAGTAAAATCATAAACATATTACTGATTTGTTAAAATCTAAGCATATTTAATAAAACCAATGTATCTAATCTTGCATTGTCTCATTAACCTTAGATGGATTTAAGTTGGGTAAAAGCTTTTAGATTTCCAATTCAAAAAAGAACTTGTAAATCATTTCACTTGTCTGGGGCATAGAAGTTTAAATCCAATTTTCTAAGCTCTATACTGACACACTGATTCACAAGGGTGTTATATTTTTGAAATCTAGTACAGTGTGAAGTTGATTTCCAGTTAAGGAAACAGTCTGCCCATATAGCGCCTATTAACCTTGTTTTACGTTCTACAAAGTGCTTTAAAATATGTTTCTCATTAACCCATACATACTCCTATTTTATTTATACTCACTTTATATATAGTATGCATGGTTTTGTCTCTATAATCACATAGCAACGAGTGCATACGTCTTAGGCAAATTGAGGTTCTGTATCTTGTCTACAGACACTTTAAAACATAGTCGGATCCAACTATTCACTGCTTCAGATATGCAGAGAAAAAACAAAAAAAGGAAATGTGTTTTTTCTCATTGCCAGCAATTACAGGTCAGTTAGGATGCTGAATCATAAACCTAAGAGGAGAGTGACAGGATGACCTTCTTGATTACTATAGATAAGCTTTACTAGTATTTTAACTAAACATGGCCATTCAGAGGTTTGTGGATAATTGTTTGGCTCATTAGGCTAGACCTCTTTGTGTGATGCTAGAACCTGAAGCCTGTCATCCAGTAGTAAGGATTGAGTCTAGTTTAATTCTGTTTATGTGTTAGACAATCAACCTGAAGTGGAGTAACTGTAATAACAACAGTAACAACAGTGGCTCAAACTGATCAACCCCAGAGGCTTCTTCTTTTTTTTTTTTTTTTAACTGGTAGCATAAGGACCATTATTTGATTTAAGATTTGAGAAAAGTTTAAAAAAAAAGAAAGTTTGAGAGTACATTATTTGCACAACAAGTAGATCAGATTCCTTCAAAGGGAATCCAGATTTTCAGAACATTTGCTCTGACCAATTAAAAGGTTAACTGATGTCATCACATGAGCTCTTTCCAGCTTCAAAATGTATTTGAACCTTCAACGGTGTCACTTCTTACAGATGCGATAGGAATATGCAACAATGAAATATTTTCCAGAAACAGTTTCCTTTTCTTCTGAATTAACAGTGATACACCTATTATGCAGTTGATGAAAATTTGATTTAGTCATATGTGCTACATGCCAGAAAGAGTCCCGTTCACAAACAATTCCAGCAATCTTCTGAGCAAAACCAAGGATTGTTCCTGTTTATCACTCACCAGTACTGACAAGTAACATGGTTAAACAATGAGTTTAAACTTTATTTTCATCACACAAATGCATGCTATGGGTCATTTATTGCCAATCAAATGGATTTTAATTTATGTGGCTAAGACAGGGAGTTAATATACTAAGGCAGATTCATTCTAGGGTGCATGCTCAAATGATCATTTGGAGGTTGATGTTTTCCTGTCATTTTTCTTCCCTCAAATACAAATAAACAGGAATCAACTCGACCTTATTTCAATTTGGCAATTTGAGAATCAATTTTAGTTTTCTAATGCTCTAATAATTGAAATGATACGTCTCACATCTTGAAAGAAAATGCATGCTTGTGGTTATGACATGAAAAAGACAATCTTGTGGCTGTACAGTATGAGGATAAGGAAAAATACTGAGGTCCATCAGATAAGCAAACCAGTATAAACTAAAAATAAAGAGCATCGAAACAGGATAGTTTTTAAGTCCAAACTCCAGTCTCTCATGAATAAGCTGTACTATGTGGGATGTAAAAGTTCTTCGTGGACTGCTCTGTCATTACCGGGCGCTAAAATGCTGTGATTAAATACCTTTTCCACTACACCCCATGTGTACACATCCTCGCAAATGCCAAGGCCAATCCATGCACTGTTAAATCACTTAAATAGCTCCAATTTGGACACAACGCTTCTATTATAGGGGTAATTGCATGCTCAGCATTTACAAGCACGGAAAGGATAAATCCGCCTGTCCTTTTCAATAAATCCCCCATTTCACACTTTAATAGAAATGTTAAATGTATGTATTGCTCTTTATATCTCTCAGTCTACTTGCTACACCCCTGCAAAGTGCAGCTTGCTGATCCCTGGACCAAAAAGCTGCTGGAAGCCCGTAACAATGCTATTTGTCAGGAATCTCTTAGGGAGTTATGGTGTGGCTAGTTACTGAATGTGTTTTAACTTATTTGAAAACTACTACTGTCGCTGGCTCTTAAAACAATGGCAGAATGATAATTCTCCCAAGTTAAGATTACTACAGTTTTTACTGTGACTAAAAAGGGATTTAATGGCACTAATGTAAATGACCATCGTCTAAAGACTCCTCTAGTGAAAACTGTAGGCTAATTCCATTTAATCTGTCAAAATTACAAATGGGGAGTCGCAACAGATCATTCCCTCTGAGAATACAACTTAATAAGACAGAATCACTGTCTCAAACACAAGTAAATGGACATTTACCGTGGCTTGAACTGTCCTTCATTTGTGTTCTTCTTAAGATAAACAGTATTTCCTAATTTAACTAATGCATTATAATTATGTCCCTTGCTTCCTTTTTTGGTTGAGGTACGAAAAAAATTACTTACAAAAAGTAGTTTAAAGTATGAAGCAAGACTGGTGAAGATAAGTAAACTCCATATATGGATAAAAGAATAAGAGAGACACCTTTCAAAGCCATCTGAGAAAAGCAATCAGCAACAACACAAGCTATCAAAAAAAAAAAAACTCTACAGCTGCACACATTGTGAGTGTACAGGTATTAAAAGTATACGGAGAGAACTCTGTAAAGTGTAGAAGTTTACACTATAATATAGTGCTGGGCGATATGGAAAAAATCATATATCACGATATGGACTATTTTATATCACGATAACAATATATATCACGGTATACCATAATAAAGTATATTTTCAGTTATTCTCTGAAAAGTTTGACAAAAATTTCATTGCTTACTTTTCAACTTTATTTTGAAAGGACATTTAGCTGAACTGTCACAAACATACATTTTAGTGCAGCAAAAACAGGTAGGTACAGAGGTACAGTAGCTTTCACATTTTTTTTAAAGTGCACAACAGTTTCTGAGAGGAAAAACACATTTTTGCACTGAAGTTCAGCTATAAAAAATAAACAAATTATTTTTCAACTTTCTGAAATCTGTAACCTTGTAGTGCAAAGTTTGCAAATCAATATAAAGTGTCTAAAGTAAACATCAGGGTTTAAGAGAACTCTGTTTAAGGCATTAACTATGAATAAAAGTGCAAACGTAAAAGGCTACTTTGTAGAAGTAGATATGTTTCTATCAAATTTATCATTGCAGGTTATTTAATTACATATTTGCTGTAATAATTGATAAAATTAGGTTAGAAACGATAGAAACGATAGAGACGATAGAAGAGAAATGGCACAATACACACTTTTCTATCGTCCCCACGATATGTATCGTCATATCGCCCAGCACTACTATAATATATCCTCAGTAAATATAATATTTGCAGATAAAACCTAAAATGAAGAACACATGATTTATTACAATGTGCCATTTTTTATTCAGCAAAATCTAAGCCAAAGTACGTATGAATTTTGACTTAGTTTGAGTAAGTAGCACTAAGATGCTACTTTAATAGTGCTACTGCTACTACTGACAATAATAATAATAATACCATTATTATTAGTAATAATCATCATCATTAGGGCTGTAGCGACACACTAATCTTGCAATACAATATGATACCGATATTCGGCTCACGATACGATATATATATATCGATATTCATCATACAATACATTTACATCATTTTCCGAAAGATTTTAAAGGGACAAAGTGATTTTGGTGACATCTTGTGAGTGTTCCAATGACTTTGTTTGAATTTATTGAACTGAAAGCATCCAATTACCCATTATATTGCTGACAGGCAGCTTGCAAATGCTGGACAAAATGAATAAAAGATTTGTTGAGAAAAATAGTTTCATTTATTTAAACAGTGCAAATTGTTGCTTGCAAGCCTTTAAAGGTGGGACACGGGGGTTTTGGAAGAAGCTTAGAATATTGATACTCGCGGCTGAAAATCAATACTCGATACTCGATAAAATATTGATATATATCGCAGAATCGATAAAATCGCTCAACTCTAATCATCGTAGATGATGATGATTATTATCTATAATCTAATAAAAACAGGCAAATGAAGTTGTATAGACCACTATTAAAAGCATACATTTTGGCTATTTGCTGGTGTGGAGTAATCAGAAAGAAATCAGCAATGCCTATAGAGAAGCTACTGTTGCTGTACATCAGTCTGAGTAGGTTATAAGGCCATTTCTATACAAGCTGGAGTGGAGGAAATAAGAATGATTATTCACAAGTGGAAAACATTCAAGACAGTTGCCAATCTTCCTAGGAGCGGATGTCCCAACAAATTTACCCGAAGGTCAGACTGTGCTATTCTCAGATAACTTTCACAAAGCCTCATGGCTGTATAATTAAAGACTGCGCAAGTATGGCTTGTTTGGGAAGAACATAGCGGGGTGGCACATCATGCACATTCTCTTAGCACATCGTAATCAAGTTGAAACTGAGTGCACATGCATGAGCACAACACTCCACCCTGTCTCCCTCCTTAAGGAGACCAGTTTGAATATGGTAATGAGAATAAACAGACATGGGCAACCCCCTCATTTAAACAAAGAGAATGGCAAAAAGCGAGCAGAGAAAGAAAAATTTCACTGCACATGAACTCAAGAGATTTCTTTCTGAAGTTGAGCCCAGGAAAGATATTTCATTTGGCACTTTGTCTTCTGGAATAAATAGTAAAAGAAAAAATGGAGTGGGAACATGTGGCGGGCTCAGAAAACCCAGAAAAAATCTCTTAATGACCAAAAAAAAAGTCAGACAGAAAGGTGGAGGTGAAGCAGAGAGCCCCAAGTCTGACCAGAGCAGGTAGTCGAACCGGTGGTTGATGATCTCACTTGCACCATCTGCCACATTATACTGGCACAATGCGGCACACCTTGTCAGGGTGATACAGGAGCATCCCCTCAGCCCTGTCAAGGTGGCACCACCAACTTTTAAGGTACACCTGTCCAACTGCTCTTTAAGGCAAATTTTCTAATCAGCCAATCTTATGGCAGCAGCTCAATGCATTTAAGCATGTAGACATGGTCAAGACGATCTGCTGCAGTTCAAAGCAAGCATCAGAATGGGGAAGAAACGTGATTAAATTGATTTTCATGCACAACTATGTTTTACAGAGAATGGTCCGCAAAAGAGAAAGTATCCAGTGAGCGGTGGTTCTGTGGGGGCAAATACTTTGCTGATGCAAGAGGTTAGGGCAGAATGGCCAGATTGGTTCGAGCTGATAGAAAGGTATCTGTAACTTAAATAAACACTCGTTACAACTGAGGTATGCAGAGGAGCATCTCTGAATGTACATGTCAAACCTTAAGGCGGATGGGCTACAGCAGCAGAAGACCACTCTTGTAAATTAAGAACAGGAAACTGAGGCTACAATTTGCACAGGCTCACCAAAATTGGACAATAGAAGATTGGAAAAATGTTGCCAGGTCTGATGAGTCTCAATTTCTGCAGCGGCATTTGGATCCTAGTGTCAGCAACATGAAGGCATTGATCCATCCTGCCTTGTATCAACGGTTAATGCTGGTGGTGGTGGTGTAATGGTGTGGGGCAGGGGTCTCCAACCTCCGGTCCTCGGCCCAGTACCGGTCCGTGGGTCATTTGGTACCGGGACACAGAGAAAATGTAAATAACTTCCATTATTACCATTTGATTTATTATCTGGGTCTAAATGATATTCTATTTTAAAAAATGACCAGATTCTAGGGGTGCTCCGATCAGGGTTTTTGGGGCCGATCACCGATCACCGATCACTGAAATCAATATCGGCCGATCCGATACCGATCACCGATTGTATTTATTTCCCTTTGTTTCTTGCTGTCTTAGACCTTTTCGACTTGAAAATTGTGGACATGCGCCCCCTAGTGGCCCAGACATAACTGAAGTGTACGGTGCTCCACCAACTAACCCAAACACAGCAGCGTGGAGCATCTGTTACGGATAACGCAGACATGTCTTGGATTGATGATGTTAGGCAGTGGCCTCCAGTTACAGATAAAGGTAGTTTATCGCTGTTTTAATGATTGGTTATGGAAATAGCATTATCAATTCCCATAATCAAACACTAAAAACTGTGGAACGCTGCAATGCTGGCTATAACTAACGTCAACAAGCCATAAAGATTATGCTACTGTAACGTTAACGCTAGCGGTAAATTAGGCTGTGTGTTAATGTTATATTTAATTTATTTAATCATTCTCCTAAGTCATTCATTCATTCATTCATTGATTTATAGGCTTGTGCTAGTGCCGAGGGCTACAGTAGCCTCATACTGCTGTTCTTTTGGACAGAATCGTCCGGGACTCTCAGCGAAACTATGAGTAGTACGAGAGTGAATGTTAACGAAAACTCACCCGGCTGTATTCATTTGGAACAAAGTCCTTTCTGTTGATATTTTTCACCCACGTCTTCCTAACTTCTTGGTTGTCGGTGCGCCCAGGAAATCGGTGGAAACTGTATGGCTGCAAACAAGGCAGTTTTCGTGCAGTAAAGGCTTGTGTATTTCACATACTTTCTTCTTCCATTGTTGACTTTTCACGCCATTGTTGGCACAGTTCATGACGGAACATGTATTCCCACTCGACCGACTCGACATTATAAAAATATCTATTTGTAGAAAGAGAAAAACACTGGTTAATCTGCGAGCCGGTGAAAGTGTCGCTCTGTAGCACAACCCCGCAATGGCGGACGGGGTACTTCCGGGGGGCTGGCCCGAAACGGTCTATACACAGTGTACACGCACGAGAATAGAGCGTTTTTGATCAGCTCTTTTGATCGGCTTTAATGACAATTCTGACCGATCCCGATCATATGCATATCGGCCGATCCGATCAGGTCACTGATCGATCGAGCACCCCTACCAGATTCTCTCCATAATATCCGTGTATGACTTGCTCGACACATGACAAGACTTCATGACCCGTGTCTCGGTCACGTGATACGTTTAAACCCCCAAGCTGGCAAAATGAGTAAAAAAACAAATGTCTTCAGAAAGTGTCTTTCCGAAGAATGTTACTGATGTTGTTGGTGCGTTGTCACGAGGATACTTCTAATAAAATGGCACGTGAATACACAGCAGATTTACGTTTGTTATAATATATAGAAAATACCACAGTTTTTATGCCAGTCCTATCATTTTATTTTGCTGTATTTATCTACGACACATTTTACAGACCGGTCCGTGAAAATATTGCCTGACATTAAACCGGTCCATGGCACAAAAATTGTTGGGGACCACTGGTGTGGGGGATATTTTTCTGGTACAGTTTGGGGCCATTAGTAGCAACTGAGCATTGTTTCAACATCACAGCCTACCTGAGTATTGTAGCTGACCATGTCCATCCCTTTATGACCACAATGTACCCATCTTCTGATGGCTACTTTCAGCAGGATAATGCTGGTATCTTGAACATGACAATGAGTTCACTGTCTCAGATGGCCACCACAGTCACCAGATCTCAACAGTCACCAGATCTCAGTAGAGCACATTGGGGATATGGTGGAACGGGAGATTCGCATCATGGATGTGCAGCCGACAAATCTGCAGCAACTGCACTCACACACAGTCAACAAGGTACTTTTTCCAGTACCACAACTGACGCACAACTGGTAACAACTGGATCTTACGCAGGTAAGATCGCGGATTTAGGGAGGTGGAAGATTGCGTTCTGTTAACTGTTTTCACTCCCTCGCCGGTGTATTCAACAGCAAAACCAAAATGCTCCCACACCGGTGATTAAAAAAGTTTTTCCCAATTTCTCTGCTACCGCTGGTCATGCCTGCTTGTTTTATTTTTTTTTTCTTCTGCATCTATGAGCTGCAGCCAACCGGCCAAAGTCTGATAGGCTGGTCACTGTGTGTGAACGAAGGCGAGTGGACATTGACATGCAGTGGTGGGCCTGTTGCCTAAAAGGCACGCACGCTCACGTGCAAGTCCAATGCAAAGTTATTGGAACATAAATACTGTGGGACATAAAAGCGTATTGTCCCGTGCAGGTCGTACCGAAGGGTTTGGTATTTTACCGAGTACCATTGCATCCCTAAGTGGCCGATATATATATATACTCGCTGCTGCTCCGGGGGACTAATCCCTGCGACGCTGGACGCTCCAGTTTGTGCCCGGTGTGTGGTGATTTTGCGGTCGGGTGTCGACATGCTGTCTGCGGGTGCGGACCGGTTCTCTTGCGGCTGGTGGAGACGTGCTGCCGCGGACATGGACGGTGTCGCTGGGGGCCGGTTCGGGGAAGCTAATCCTGAACTGCTACTCGCGGCAACTACCGCCACTGGATCGGGGATACAGCGTCAACTCAACCGGGACGGGAGCCCCCGATGTGGCAGCGGCGGCATGCTGCCCCTATCCAACAGTCTGCACGCCGGGGTAAGTCAGCTGACCTGGCAGGGGCCGTCTGAAGACCTGGTGAGCCTGGCACCGCCAGGGGTGACGCCAACAACCTGGTCCCCATAATGAACCGGGCCCTGGGACGGTCGGCTCCAATATTTGTGTTTGTATATACAGTCATGGAAAAAATTATTAGACCACCATTTTTTCTTCACTTTCTTGTTCATTTTAATACCTGGTACCACTAAACGTCATCATGTGACTAAAACAGACAGAAAAGAAAACACTGAATGCATAAAAGCAGTGTTTTTGGCAGTACAACGCCATAGCTATTGATGTAAAAAGTGATTTAGGTTATAATCAAGAAAACCATGGAAAATGGTAAGATATCAGCTCCTAAATAAAACTCTTATGAGCAATCTTTGTGGTTATCGTTATGTTTGTCCAAACAAATGTACCTTTAGTTGTACCAGGCATTAAAATGAACAAGAAACTGAAGAAACAAGGGGGTGTGTGGTGCGCGCGTGTGTGTGTATATATATATATATATATATATATATATATATATATGTATATATATATGTATATATGTATATATTATATATATAGATATATATATATATATATATATATATATATCTATATCTATATATATATATATATATGTTCTATAGATATATCTATGTATATATATAGGTATATATATATATATATATATATATATATAGAGAGAGAGAGAGAGAGAGAGAGAGAGAGAGAGTTCTTGCTTAAGACTCTACATGTAGTTTACTTGCGCTCATTAAAATTGATATTTGTGCTGAGCCTCAAGAAGTAAATTCAGACTAAAAAAAGAGAGGTTTCTCCCAAATCCCTAAACCCCTCTCAGCTACTGTGACAAAGATGCAGAGGTTCCACAAGGCAAGACAGTTCCTCTAAAGTAAAGATGTGCAGAATACAAGAAAGCAAGCTTACTTATCTGAGTGAAAGAGCCTGTAAGAGAAAAATAAAAAGGGAGAAAAGGGGATGAGAGGGAAAAGGATGATAGGGTGAGAGGGGAGGATGCTGTGCCAATGGTTCATCAAAAATTAATGCCAAGTGCATCGGTATAGAGATCACGTAGTAGAAAAACAACACATGCCAACAGCCTTGAGTCTCCTGCCTCAGCCCTCCCTACTCTAGTCTCTCTCCTTTACCCTCCACCCCATCTTTGCACTGGCCTTTCTGATCAGGTGGAGGGGGAGGTATGAGCTCTGACACTTCTGAGAGTTCACTCAGAGTGCACTGCCTATAATTGCAGGAAGTTCCACCAGTATAGCCGGTGTATATTTGCAGCTGTACCTTAATTGTTCCATTTAATACCCTTAAAATACAGATCCAAGGCATACTTTATGCACTAACAGTAGTTATAACTTTCTATGAGAAACCCATTATCTCTGTTCATGACACTTATTTGTTATAGCTTAAAAAGGGTGGGGGGAGGGTGTGGGATGAAACATGAAGAAAACAAAGAGCATAATGTTGAATTTCAATTCAAATAGATAAAAAGGTAGTAATACATTCAAAACTCAGGCACAGGATCCCCTCTTATGCAGTCAAGTTACTCCTACAATTGGCTGGATGGAAATAAGGTCTGATGCAAATCAATCACTCTCTCCATACATTATGTGCTCTTCATTAAACTAAAAGTGATGACAGAGCTATCATGTTTCTTTTTAAATGATGACCTACTGTAGCGTATCAGTCCATTACAAGTGCAGCGCATGTGCATATGCATGTGCATGTGCCATACCTGCTGCGTTGACTCTGTTCAGCCCTTTAGGGATGTTCTCCTTCTCTAGGCTGGCTTTATTCCCCAAGGAGCTCTGACTTCTGCATGGAGATGAAGAAAATGGTCAGGGGATCTAAGAGAAAATATGTAAGATTTACAAAGTTATTATCCATGATACACCTAAACAGGTCCAATGTCTCAGTGACTGACCAATGCAGCATAAAAGAAAGGAGACCCAGTGGTATAGAAAGTAGAACCTGCATCTCTGTACTGTGAAACGTGCCATTAGCAAATTAATCCCATGTGGCACAGTACCGTCATTTATGAAATCTGACAATATCTGTCAAACCCCCTCTGTGTTGGCCGCACACACTTCACACATCCTATCCTCTATTCCTGTCTCCAAAGCACTTTTCCTCCCACTTAACGCCTCAAACGCAGAGACGGAGAATTCGATGTGAGCAAGCACATTAGGAGGAATAACTAGTAAAAGAAAGTGAAGCCTCTTCAAAGTAGTGGCGTGCTAATAGCTGTGGGCTGTCACTATTCCTGCGTGTGGGTATGGAGAATCCGCCTGCATGAAGCCTGACAGGTTTCTTGTGTATACGTCTGTGCACGTGCGCATGCGTTGCGTTGAAGTGGAGTGCCATCCGTATTACAGGGAAGAGCCTTGTTCCCTGGTAATTGGGTTGTTTCGGAGCCAGGAAGGAGCTCCCAGCAGTGAGGAGGAAACACACATCCTGTCACGTTGCTTGTCATTAGCAAGGACAAAGCTGAAAACAGATGAGACAAGCTATGTGTGTGCTTGTGTGTGTCTGCAAGAGAAACTCTATAATGCTTTCTATGATGAGAGTGCACCGTTTCTCATCTCAAATCCCCTCACCCTAGTGCCCCCTGTCCACACAGGTTGGCACCAGTGGTGGCTAACAGTGGTGTAGTTGTGAATGTCTCGGTCCCTTTTTCCCTCTCAATCTAGCTTAAGGGACCAGATTCTTATAGTACAGCTATCAATTCTTGGCCTGGAGCAGAACACACCCTTGGAGGCAGCGTATGAGGAAACTTGTGAGAAATAATTAAAGTAATGCTATAAAGCTGGAATTCTTTCCCTGCTGCCTTTTTCCATCTCCACTGTAGATATGCTAAAAGTTCTAGGTCATTCTTAAACCATCATGACATGATATAAAACAAGTTTGCTTTTAGCTTTCAAGCCCAGAGAAACGTCACATAAAAAATTTCAACACACATGAACTTCTAAAACCCTTCTAAAGCCATTTTAAAGAAGGACTTTACTCTGAATAGGTTACATTTTATTTAGCACAAGAGAAATACAATAATACAATATACCGTACATTATTTTTTGGATATTAAACATTTTTCATATTTGTTTTTGTCAAATTGTATCATGTGTCCTCTGGTGGAATAACATCATGAAAAAAGGAAGGAAAACTATTTAAACTTCTTAAAAATGCCACTTCTATGTAGTATTTTTAAACTCAACTGTATTCATAAAATCAGACTTAAGTTAACATCTCAAAGATCCATATTATAATTCCAGTATGATGTGCTAATATCATCGTGCATCCTTACTAGGAACAAAGGCCTGGTCAAGACCGATATGACAGTGTCAATTGCCTTGCAAATACAGCAGCAATAAGGCAATGCACAGAGTTTGATTAAGCCAACTTGAAGAAAACTTAACTTTAATTACAGTTTCCTTTCTGCTAACAACACTTAGTGCCATGTGCCCAGCCAGCAAGTTAAATGGTCATCCAGCCAGTCGGTCAATCAGACCCCGTGTCAGACTGGTCCAGCTTGGACATGTGTCCTGAAGCCATCCTGTCTGCTGGAGCACAGGAAAACACATTTGCTAATGCAGAACTGCAATGGCCGCATGCTACACGAGAAAAAGCTCAATGTGTTTTAACCACTAGAAATTAAAGATAAAAGGCACATGTAACTCTTAACAATCTTTGTGATTTGCTGCAGCCCTTTATGTAAATACAACAAGTCGCAAGGACTGTCTTGTGTCCTCAGTTTGAAACCCATTTAACAGAACAGTTATTTGATGAAAACATAATCACAACAGATCCATGTAAAATAAATTTTTTTTTTTTAAATTTATGCTTCTGATCTTCTTAAACATTGACAACAAATGTTGCTTCTTTTTTTTAAACACTGAATTTTTTTAATTTATTTTACTGAGTCATTGCAGCTTTCTCAATGTGGAGCGTTATGTATTGAAAATGCTTTAAGATGAAAGAGCATAACACTCATAGGATTTGCTTCAACATAAGATGTGGTAATTGATAAAGGATAGATAAATTAGGATCAATGAAATTATGTATAATATCATAAATTCAGCCATAAAAATGAGAAAACAAGATTTGACTTTTGGTTTCTACTTTCAATTTTTTACAGCCTTTGTCATTTTTCTTTCATTCTTCCGTTTAGGGTCAAATGATTTTACATGCCCTTTGGCATTTCTTTATCTCTTCTGCCCAGACTGCATTCCACACTTTATTCTGTTCCCCTCATGTCTCTGTCAAAATTAACAAAAACATTAAACATGTGGGGAAGGCAGAAAAAGAGCTGTGATGGAGGGAAAAGAAGGGCTGGTCAGTGCATGAAACAGTAGCCTTTAAATGAACCTGCTCCCTGGTGACTGCCTTTCTTCAGGCCAAATACCTGCTGGTGGAGGAGCAGATGTCTGATATGGGTTATGGAGAGAGGGAGAATGTGTTTGATTGCATTAAGGGAGGGATTTAGTATGCAAGGATAGATCAAGAGAGGTGGGGAAGGGGAGTGAGGGCTGAGAGCTGGTGGCCATAAGGGAGGATGCAAGGGCCTGATGGGATATCCTCATCTGTCTCTTGTCTCACTGTCCAAATCAGACCCAGTAGTCTCTGTGTGTATATGTGTGTGTGTGTGTGTGTAAGGAGGGGCTTAACCTCCCTGTGCACTCCTCCCGTCTGCCAGCACACACTGATAGGATCAGACCTGGGCATGACCCATCACATGCCAACTCCTGACATTCTGTCTGACCTCTACTTGTCTGTCTCCAGCTTCCCCCCAATACCCCACACCCATTCATGCATCTCTGCTCCTCACCTCCACACAATCCTCTTCTCTCCAGGTGTTCCTTTGTTCCTTCTCACTCGCATTTCACATGGGATCTCTACATTTTTACTTGTTTTGCTTCAGACTGTGCTGCCTATCCTTAACTATGTGGGTGGAAACCAGACAAAGCAGGCATAGCAAAGTCCCAGTTGAATAGCTCTGTTATTTTAGATGCACCCAAGCCAAAAAAGATAGGTAAAAAAACAAATATAGCTTAATTCAATCTGACCAGCAACATGCATTATGCAGATCCTCTGTTAAGGTAATGTATGGACACAAGATAGTGACAGTAGATCAAATAAAAAAATTCAATCACGCTGATTTGAAATGTGGTCGACTCCTACAATGATCTTGCACAGCCTCCATGTCTGCATGTATGCTCATGCATGTTTTGCTTCAGTGCTCTTGTGAGAACACATAACAGAGACTAACACTGCTTCTGAATGACAGCTGTATATGACTGACCTGTAACCATTTTCCTCATCAGTGCAGCTGAGGGAGGTGGGTCCATTCTTTTGGTGAGCAACACTGGGGCCCTGAGCTAAACTTCCCAGAGCAGGTAGGTAAGAAAGAACCTGTCAGAAGTCACACAGACACACACAAGGTTAGAAAGTACCTTGATACTTTAAGTGAATGTCTGGATCACTGAGGAACTGAAGCGGTGCAGAGACAGTGACAAGTGAGACAGCACAGAAGTTCTACTGCAACGTTATATAACGCTCAGACCATTTCAGCTATCTGTCCACTGCAGAGAAATACTGTATAATATAGCTTAGATTAATTTTATGAAGTAGCTTTTTAACTAATGCAGAATAGCTTTTTAAAACACAAAAGCACAGTGTCAATTATAGTAGTCAATTCTTTTGTGTTTTTAATCAGTAATGTCTGTGTGTATGTAATAGATAAGTCTGTATGTGTGTATGTAATAGCTAAGTCTGTGTGTGTGTGTGGATGTAATTTCTCTTTTTTCAGGCAATTGAGTAAAAATGATTAAAATTGAAGTTTGTGATCTTCTGCTTTTGTGACACCAGTCAGTTAAAAGCGGGGAGATATTGCCAGAGCTTTAGTTAAACCATTCAGACACCCAGGTAATACCCATATGTTGCATCTGGCCTTAACGGATTGAAATTTTAATGACATCAATCTGTGGCAGAAACTCTTCAGCAGAAAATTCACATAAAATAACCAAAGTGATGGAACAATATACATCTACTTGCTCAAGTGATTAACAACTCAGATTATTTATCATTTGGAGATAATAAACCAATTATTTAATGGGGGAAGAAAAAAATTAATTCAGACACATGCAGTGCAAGTAGTCTGAGGATCCCACTGAGGATGATGCGCAATGTTGTTTTTAGACTTCCTTCGAGCCTTTATTTAGTTTAGTTTAATTATTTACTTTAGATTAAAATTAAGTGCTGTGTAGGCTGCAAAACAGATCCCTTTAGAAAAAAAATATTGCAGATATATTGATGGTCAACAGATCTTCATTGAACACTGACATTTTTTTGTCATTTATTATATTTTATGAGATGCAGAAAATAAGAAAAATAATAATAAAGAACACAGTAACAGCATTGCATCTGCCTTCATCCTGCTCTAATAAGTGTCAGTTACTAGACAGCCCTTATAAAGTTAAATACATTGTACAAGGCAACAAACAAACAGAAAAAATGCACACCATTTTTTTGAGAGAAAGCGGTTCATCCCCCAGAGTAAATCCATTTCTGCAGCAGAGATTCCTGAATATGGCATCAGCCATCACCAGCTTTAACCTGCTGGAATGAATCCTGGCAACCAGCTCTACCAAACAGCTGGAGATAAATCTACAGGAGAGAAAAGAAAAAGTACATGAGATAACGTCCAATAAAAAGTGTTTTTCTTTTTAAAACAGATGATCACAAAGGAAATAACATTTTAAAAAAGGTCTGCAGTGTCCTTTGACGTGTCTTTTGATTGTTAAAAGTACAGAAAATTCAGCTTTATTTTAACGTTAAACTGCTTCAAGCATAGTTAGCTGCCTGAAAAAGTATTTACTTCATCTTTATTTCTGTTTTAGGAGAAAACAAAAAGACAAAAAAAAAAACAAACAAAAAAAAAAATTTAAAACACACATTCTTCTCCATTAATTTAAAACACACATTCTTCTCCATGTTCTTCCTGTCATTCAGTTTTTAGTACATACCCTGGCTAATAAGAGCAAGGTGCTCTGACAGGTCTCTGAGGCCTTTTTCCACCAGGTTCGGGTTGAGTCTGAAGTGCTGCTGACACCAGAACTCCACCAACACAGTCAGCAGGTGCAGCAGAATGTCTGCCAAATGCAGCTTTTGCTCATCTTCCCTCTCAGCATAGTCCTACCGCAACAATGAACAGTACAAATAATTATTATGGGTAAAAAGGAACCCTATTTTTGGGTGATGTGAATATCTAATGCTTTATTAGGTGTGAATAAAAAAAGTTCTTTACCGCCATGGCAGCCTGTATTAACAGATTAATTAGTTGTTTCACAGCGCAGGACAACAGCGTGGAACGTTCCCATACAGTCCAGAAGGTTCCGTACACTAATGAGCCTGATGCTGATGTTGAGACTTGAGCTTCCAGTGGCAGCCCAAATTCTCTGAGTGAGAAAAGGGCATGTGTTGGTGAAGGCAACAACTAGGAGCACTTTATTTTCTATTATGGGTAATATATCAATTATTATTATCATTATTATTATTATTATTAATTCCTTAGCCACTTTGCTGATGATGCATTGAAATTCCTGAAGATTCCTTAAATTATTATGATATTATGCACTGTAGAATATCTTCCAATCTTTCCTTAAGAAAAAAATGCTGGAAACATCTGTAAACAAAAGAGATCCTCTGTCCTTCCCTGCTGTTCAAAGACGTTCATGGATACTGATTTTGTACTGAATCATTATTGCAGTCACTTGTTGACATCATTTCTTTAAATAACATTGTAAATATTTTTTAATCTCCTTATTACTCCAATTAAACTGCTCTCATACCCACTTTTTGGTGATACAAGCCTGAAATGTCAAAAAGGACCAACAAATGAAATGGTGCTGACACAAAAGAAAAATAAAAAATCTTGAAGTGATACACTGAAGTGATACAAGGTCTACACTGAAATAAATTAAAAGTAAGTTTAGGAATCATTGTATTTGGCTTTTAATTTGCATTTTCTATATGATCACATTTTTTTTCAGGGTTCGTACAAATTTTTACCAATGTATTTCCATGATGTTGTGGTACTATTCCATGACCACAGTGTCCCAAAATGTTTTGTCTGCATCAAATTTAAGACTGGATTTTCAAGTCAAGATTTACAATTTTCAAACAAAAAGAAATGGTACTCAATGTCAATGACAGTGAACACAGTTCATACTGCCAGTTTCATAACAGAGTCACTGCCACTCTTGAACTCCTTCAGCTGCTTCTTTGACTTCTTTGCTGCTGGTGCATCAGTCACATCCACAAAATCATCATCATCTCAACCATCAAGTACTTTGGCAGCAGCCTTTTCAGCAACACTAGCTGTCCCAAAAAAGAAATCTGTTATTGTTCATTGCACCTCTCTGTCACGTGACAGTGAAGCTGAAATGACAGTTTTCCAGCCAATTTCAAGCACTTTAAGGTTCATTTATTAAAAAAAATAACAATAATTTTAAAAAAATCCAGCACTTTACTCAAACCAAAGTAAATTACACATTTATACATGAACTTGAAATAATTATAGAAGATTTTATCATATTTAAAAAAGATGATATTATTTTAAAAAGAACCAAAATTATGTCTTCTAAAATAAGGATAAGAAGTAAAAAAAAAATACATATCTTTACTACAATTTGTATCTATCATATAAAGTTTAGAAGAATAAAGAAGCAGCTCTACATTATTACTAGAATAACTACACATGGTCTTAAGTATGAATAAAACTAAGATCTAGATGGTGTCATTTGTTCTTATAGAGATGAGATTCATATTTAGTCAAACTGAACCCTAGAAAACTGCATCTAACAGTGTCTAAACTTTTGCACAGTAATCTCTAGCCTGTTAGTTTAAAAGCTCTGCATAAATAGAAGGCACTAACACAATCATTAAGATTATTTTAATTTATGACTCACTAGTAACTTTTCCAAACAACACTGACAAAAAAAAAAAAACCAACACTCACACTGAATCATACGTGCATTTTACTGTTTCTTTCTGTTTACTTTGATAGAATCTATGCATTATACAGTGATCTCTTATTCATCGCGGTCAATGGGGATGGGGGGGGGGGGACCGGGACCGGTACCGGTACCGGAACCGGGACCCAATGCTCATGTTGGCAATTACAGAGGGGCATGATTGGGAGGAACGGCCTCTCTGATCTGAACCTGAGTGGTGCTTTGTTGTTGGACTTCTGTGCTCGTCACAGTTTGTCCATTACTAACACCATGTTCAAGCATAAGAGTGTCCATAAATGCTCATGGCATCCAGACACTCTTGGCTGTAGATTGATGATCAACCTCATAGTCGTATCATCTAATCTTTGGCCGTATGTTTTGGGCACTTGGGTAAAGAGAGGACCTGAGCTGTCAACTGATCACTACCTGGTGGTGAGTTGGATCAGATGGCGGGGGAGAATGCCGGTCAGACCTGGTAGGCCCAAACATATAGTAAAGGTTTGCTAGGGATGTCTGGCAGAGGAACCTGTCAGAAAGATCTTCAACTCACACTTCCAACAGAGCTTCAATTACATCCCAAGGAAGGCGGGGGACATTGAGTCTGAATGGGCCATGTTGGGTTAGAGAGGCCGTCAGACTGAAGAAGGAGTTCTACTAGGCTTGGTTAGCTTGTGGGACTCTGGAATCAGCAGACAGGTATCGGTGGGCCAAGTGGGCGACAGCTTTGGTGGTCTTTGTGGCAAAAACTTGGGTGTGGGAGGAGTTTTCGATCGGCTCGACGGAGAGTGTGGCAAACCATCAAACGGCTCAGGCGGCGAAAGCAGTGCTTCACCAACACTGTATATAGCGGGGGGTCGGATGCTGCTGACCTCAACTGGAGATGTCATTCGGCGGTGGAAGGAATACTTCGAGGACCTTTTCAAACCCACTAACATGTCTTCCGTGGAGGATGCTGAGCCTGTGGACTTAGAGGAGGACTCGTTCAATACCGGAGCTGAGGTCGCTGAGGTAGTTAAGAAGCTGCACGGTGGCCGGGCTCCCGGGGTGGACGAGATCCGCCCTGATTTCCTGAAGGCTCTGGATGTTGTAGGACTGTCTTGGTTGACATGTCTCTGCAACATCGCGTGGAAATCGGGGGCAGTACCTCTGGATTGGCAGACCGGGGTGGTGGTTCCCCTTTTTAAGAAGGGGGACTGGAGGGTGTGTTCCAATTACAGGGGAATCACACTCCTCATCCTCCCTGGTAAGGTCTATGCAGGGGTGCTGGAGAAGAGAGTTCAAGCGATTGTCGAATGCCAGATTCAGGAGGAACAATGTGGGTCCCATCCTGGTCGTGGAACACTGGACCAGCTCTATACCCTCACTAGTGTCCTGGAGGGAAAATGGAAATTTGCCCAACCAGTCCACATGTGTTTTGTGGACTTGGAGAAGGCATTTGACCGTGTCCCTCAGGGCGTCCTGTGGGGGGTACTACAGGAGTATGGGGTGCTGGACCCATTGTTATGGGTTGTCCAGTCCCTGTACAAATGGAGTGGGAGTTTGGGCCGCATTGCCGGTTGTAAGTCGGATTCGTTTCCAGTGAGAGTTGGAGTCCACCAGGGCTGCCCTTTCTGTTCATAACGTTTATGGAGAGAATTTCTAGGAGCAGCCAAGGAGCGGAAGGGTTCCAGTTTGGTGGTTTCGGGATCTCGTCTCTGCTGTTTGCAGATGACGTGGTCCTGTTGGCGCCATCAGCTGGGGCGGTTCGCAGCCGAGTTTGAAGCGGGAGGGATGAGAATCAGCACCTCCAAATCTGAGACCATGGTTCTCAGTCGGAAAAGGGTAAAATGCCTTCTCCGGGTTGGGAGTGGAGGAGTTTAAGTATCTTGGGGTCTTGTTCACGAGTGATGGGAGAAAAGAATGGGAGATTGACAGACGGATTGGTGCAGCATCAGCTGTGATGCCGACTCTGTACTGGTCCGTTGTGGTGAAGAGAGAGCTTATTATTATTATTATTATTATTATTATTATTATTATTATTATTATTATTATTATTTGGCTACTACACCACATGTTTCATATTTTCATGACTTTTCCAAAACCTTATGGGTTTATACAATTCCCAAACTTTCCCAGGCCTGGAAATTCCCGTTTTCAAATTCAATGACTTTTCCAGGTTTTTCCAAACCATAAAAACCCTGTTTTTTTTTTATGATTTGTAGTTTAAACCACACATGTAGCTCTAGTAAGCAGTATAAGTGGTTAGTGGATTGTTTTTCCAAATAAATGCACCACAGAATAAAAAAAATTAAGAAAAGACTTACAGTTTTATTAAATTCACATAATATATTAAAGAAGAAGAGAAAAAAAAACATTTTTTGCTACCTTGTGGTGAGAGAGAAGAGTTCCCCCTGGAAGAGCTTGAGGCAAAGTGCGAGTATGTCACAATAGAAATGTACTAGAGTTGGCAGAGCAGGTCCAGGAAGCGGGTGACAAGTGACATCACTGGACAGGCAGTACCTTGAGGAACACACGAACGAGAGGCCAAATTACTTTTCCTAGGTAAGCCGATAGCAGTGGCTGTCAAACTGCTTGTTAACTGAAAAATGTGAGAAAAAAATGTTTACTTATAACTGAAGGAGGTAAAAAAAAAAAAAAGGATTTCTTCAAATATAAGCAATAATAATTTCACAAGATATCTTGCATGACATCAACTTTACCTGATTGCTGACTCTAGAAAAGGCCACAAGCCCATTTTACACTGAGGACACTGCAGCACTTGAGTATAATATTTTTTCACTGTGCTAGGAGCCAGCCATGGAGGATTAGTAAGAAGCAAGTTATCCATAAACTGCTGGAGATTTCTCAGGAAGACAGATGTGGCGTTACCCTGTGGCAAAATGCATTCACAACAGTTGAGGTTCAGTTGGTTTGGACATATCAGAAAAATTTAGGAGTATACCTTAACAATTGATAAATATCTCTTTGTTTTACATTGTGGTAGACTACTTTTTTTTTTTCCTTTTTGATTGTTTGTGTGGTGGTGTTGACAGTGAGAGGTGAATAGGATGCTTTAAAGACACAAACATCAGCTGCAGGTCAAAGCTGTAGTTTAATACAACAACACTGAGCCCAATAAAAATGCCTCTCTAATCCAGCTATACAGATTTAAAAGTGTTGTGGCCCAAGTAATCTTTTTGTACAACCCCGCAGGCTCATGCAGCAGCAGGTGGGAATTTGTGCAGTCTAGTAATGTGGTCCTACCTGCTGTGCATATTCTAAGAAGGAGATCAGGTACGTCGCTGGCGGTAGAATGCCTGGGAACAAAACGCTTCTGATTGAGTCCAAGGCTTCAATGAATAGGCCGCATTCTATCATACTGCCTACAATGCTGAAGTCTGATACTATTGCCTAGAGGAAAAAAGAGCAATGGTAAAATATAGACAGTTTATGGAAAGGAGGAAGAGAAATGGCATTGAAAGAGACATAGTAATAAAAGAAGGAGCAGAGTGAGGGCAGAAGGGTAATAGAAAAAAGAACTGAATGGACATCAAAAGTTGTTGGGGGTCGTTCAGAACGTCACTTATTGGCAAAGAGCATATGGACTCTGAAAGTACTCAATGGAAATACAAGTGGACTTCTAATAGCAATCTGACAGCCATCCACTTGGGTAAGGTATGGACAGGACAGAGCAAAGTATTGTTAATAGGTCTGCCAATCAAAACTCTCATATCATCTGAAAGTGGTGGTTAGATCAGTGACCTCGTTTTGATAAGCCCTTGTTCCTGATGTCACTTTCTATTAAAATGTATGACATAAAGGAAATTGAATGACCTGATCTTCTTGATGAAACACATAGTTATCTTGTAGTTGTATGTACTTGATGTGATCATGGCTGAGGGTGGATATGCAAGCACATTTACCTGTGAGTTGGGACGATAAGGGTCATGGTAACCCAAAAACTCAAGAAAGTACAGTCTTGGCTGGCCCTAAAGGAAAAGACCACAAAAAAATATTGAGAAACGAAACAGGCAAACAAATTAAGTTGACAGAATGTATGAGTTTGTCACATTTTTCTGCAGTATGCTCCCACAGACAAAAAAGCAATAACAGATACACACCTCCTTCTTGATAATATAGCTCTTAAGCTCTGCCTCCAATTTAGAGAAGTCATCTTTAAGAAAGGTAGTTTTAGTCCCTGCAAGATGATTATCTCTCATGTTGAAATTGATATCCAAATGAGTGCTCTGTCAGGGATAGATAAAATAAAATAGATGATTTCAGCCTTTCATCAGAATTAATACATTTTGTTACTTTTGCACCAGTCAGCAGCAGAACATATAAAAATATGTGAAGATGAACACGCCTATTAGAAAGTAGAGCAACAGGTTAAAGACACAGCAGCAAAAAATAAAATACACTAAAAAGTGTGTTAGTGTGTGTGAAAAATGAAAACAATGCAGAATTACCTTCACAGACAGTAGTGTATACTACTACTAATAATAATTATAATAATAATATTATTATTAATAACTATGATTCACTTAAATAATTCATAGCTAAGATTTTCTTAATTAACTGGAAAATAAGTGAAGCAAAAATATAATTCTAAGTGATTTGCTTATTCCAAAAAAATGAAACAAAATTAAAAATATTTTAAGTAGGAAAAGCATAAATCTTGAAAACATTGACTTCTTTGTACAGGGTGTGACACCTTTAGGCAAAAATAAAACAGAGATAACAACCATATATGCAGTGTTGTACCTGAATGCGTTCATTGAAGGAAAGTGCACGAACTAGTTTATATTTTGTGCGAACGTGAACTGAACGCCCTCTTTCTCCTTGACGAGCGTCGGGTGTGAATGAGTTCATTTGGGAAATTGTGAAAGACTCTCTATCAAAGTTCACGAAGGGTCAAAACCTTGCCAGGTTTCCAGCGAACCCCATTTAAAATACACCGCAAACGAGCCTAATATGTTTCTTCGGAAAGCAATCAAACTTGGAAACACAGGCTGTCAATTCTGTCACGCTAACAATTGCGTCATCAATTTTAAAACAAGCATGGAGGAAGATGAAAGCTGCAGTCGCCCAGAGCCGGAGGAGCACGGGTTGAAATATTGAAATGGGGGGGGGGGGACATGGGCACCTTAAGGACCTGTTTTTGTCTTATAATAAAGACCATTTGGCAGCAAGTTTTTTTTTCCTATTTTGAATATACTGTATAGAAGCTGAGAGGGAAATGACAGTTTTACATGGGCTGTCCCTTCAATGCTAATGTGAACCCTGGTTGGTCAAGGATTCCAAATTGGACACATAGGTTTCGACAGATGTAGTATGTGGGCAGAGGTAATCATTTTCACAAATAACTGCTCGCAGCAACATTAAAAAAGAATAAGAAAAAATAACTAAAAATAAACTTTTTAGTTATCTGAACTTTAGTTCATTTTTTGAAATGGTGAACTGAGCTAGTTCATTTTAATTTCTGTGAACTATGAACTGAACTAGTTCATGTTGAAAGTGAACTTGCCCAACACTGCATATATGGTATTAAAAGTGAAATGGTAAAATGAAAATGAGAGTGATATACATGATATTGCCATGAAAACCCATTCCATGAATTTCTCTGCGCAGTGTTTTTGAGCTAATCTGAAGGCCACATGAAGTTTGGAGGTCTGTAGTTACTGACTGCAGAAAGTTGGTGACCTCTTCGCATACGCGCTTCAGCATCCGCTGACCCCACTCGGTCAGCTTAGCCTACCACTTTGTGGCTGAGTTACTGTCGTTCCCAAACACTTCCATTTCCTTATAAAACAGCTGACAGTTGACTGTAGAATATTTAGGAGCGAGGAAATTTCACGACTGGATTTGTTGCTCAGGTGTCATCCTATCACAGTTCCATGCTGAAATTCACTGAGCTCCTGAGAGCGACCCATTCTTTCACAAATGTTTATTGAAACAGTCTGCTTGCCTAGGTGCTTCGTTTTATACACCTGTGGCCACGGAAGTGATTGGAACACGTGATTCTGATCATTTGGAATGGTGAGCAAATACTTTTGGCAATATATTTCATATAAATTAGACCGACTTACCCCGAAGAGGTGCTGGACTATGTGGCTAACTGGGTAGCAAGGAGCACTGAGGGTTTTTGATCTCTCTGTAACAGGTTTTGCCATGACATGAGTGATTGGAGTGAAAGAGGGGGGAGGGGAACTGTATACTTCTGCCCTGCCTGCTTTAAGCAGCCTGTGTCAGAATAAAGAAAAAAAAAACATATAATTTATTTCACTTTCCATTTTTTTCATACAAGAATGTTTTGTGGCTGGAATTATTCTTAAGTGGTTTCTCACCGTTTGAACATTGCTCTTCTGGTGGGTTCTTGAACCACAAGGAGTACTTTCCAGCCCTGGAAAGCCCCCGTTACTTTACCATTGGCCACCTTCTCCCTCCACTGTCTGACCGGGTGGAAAGCAGCTGAGGAATGTGTGGGGATGGCCACTTCGTAGGGACCCTCTGCCAGCCAGGAACCATTCTTAACACTGTCCAACACATATTCAGGAGTTACAACCCACTTTCCTGGCAGAGGAGAAACAGAAAACCAGTGACAGATGTTGTGTTAATCAAGAGAATTTAAAAAGGGGAAAATTAAAGGCAACAGTATGATTTAGCACAGTTACTCAGTTATGGAAATGAGGTTAAAATAATATGCACCTGTTCTTTTTTTTCTTTAAAAGAAAACATTCAGTACTTTTATGCTGACAATTACTGCAAAACTGAATTTCAATTTGGGGATTAATAAAGTAGTTTTGAACTGGACTGAATAATAAACAAAGAAACAATAATAAAAAAAAAAAAATCATGACAACTGACCTGCAGCACAGGCTGCCAAAAACTTCTCACTGGACAAAACCTGGGGGATTATGAGATGGGTGCTAGCATGTCTGTATACCTGTAATAAAGTCATGTAAGTCAGGGAGAAATTATGCAAAAACTGCAATTATCAATTAATCAGTAAAGCCAACTCAATTTTAAACCATCCATCCCAAATTACTTATCTTAACCCGACTTGGAGGAATTTTAACCACACTTTATTCACATCTCCACACATAAGTAGATGACACATAATTCTGTATGCAAATAAACATTCCAAAGCTACAGATCAGAGGCTCTGAAATGTATTTATCAAAAGTCCATATCTACTCTCCATTGAAGGCCAGCGGTCTGGAAAATTTTCAACAACATAACGTTTATTTCACTTTTTCACTGTGAACTGTACCATGTAAAACCAACATATGACAATACAACAAAAATATAAATAAATAAATTATCTATTTCAAATTAAGTTCACTGCATGACAAATAAGGGAGAAAACATGGTCAGCATAAACAGGAACACCTGACCATTTAAAGTTTAAATGTTTCGGTTATCTCAGCTAGCATTTTGATGTAGTTTTTCTTCTTTTTTTCTTTTTTTTTTTGTTTGAAAACAAGAGTTTGGTTTCCAAGCTGAATTTTTTTCAAAGACCCATCCTATTTTTTCTTCTGATTGGCTCTAAATCACAAACTCCTGTGTACTGATGGGCTACTGGTTCCTGTTTCACTGACAGCTGTCACCAGCGCAGCTGTCTTGCTGTCACAAACGTTGAGAGTGTAAACACACGCAGCAGCGGTAAGACGGCAAAAGCTGGTGAATATGAGAGGAATTGTCTCTGGATCACTGTGAATGTTATCCAATGACACTGTATTTGACATTACAAATTATTCATCGACGCATTTGTGAAAGGGTCATTGTAAGACACAGGTGTGCTGGGTCTGGACTGACGTGCCACGCGGTCCAGACTTTGAGAAGTCCGGCTATAGATAAAAGGTAAAGAGTAATTAATAACATATTTCAATCCTTGAGAATGATCTTAAACTTTGCCCAAACTTTAGTGGATCCATTATATACATTTACTGACCAGAATAATACAGACAGGAAGACAATTGAAATAAGTAAAATTTGTCAATGTTAATCAAGAGCTTTAAGACCCAACAACACAGTATTTACGCACTTCAAGGAAGACAAAGCAGATAACTGAGAAACAGTGACACAGAAAAGTCTGATGCTAAGTGTACTAACGCAACCCCAGTTCAAAAAAACTTACATTTTCATTAATCCATATTTTATTCAAAATAGAATTCAGAAAACATATGATTTATAGAAAGTGAGACAATTTACCATTTAATGAAAAAATAGTAATTCATTTTAAATTTTATAGCAGCAGATCTCACAAAAGTTCAAAAATGGGCAACAAAAGCCTGGAAATTTAAATGGTACTAAAAAGACAACATCTGGAGGAACATCTTGCAGCTTATTAGGTTCATTGGTAACAGGTCACTAACATGATTAGATTTAAAGAGAGAATCCTAGCGAGCCAGAGTCTCTAAGAATTAAAGATTGGCAGGGGTTCAAAACCTGCATCTACAAATTATCAAAAAATTTCAGAATAATGTCCCTTAGCTTATCAAAAAGGCTTTGAATATCTCATTATCTACATTACATAATACTGTATCCTTCCAAGAATCTGGAGAAATCCTCATGCATGGGACAAGGCTGATAATCAGCACTGGGTGACTGTGATTTACGAGCCCTCAGGCATCACTGCATTAAAACAGGCAAAATTCATTAATGGAAATCAATGCATTGGCTCAAGAACACTTTACAAAACTATTACCTAAAAACACACTTTTAATACCATCCACAAATACACGTTAAAGCTCTTTCATGCAAAGAAGAAGCCATCATTTGAATATGATCCAACATAACAATCTTTTCTGGACCCAGGCAGATTTAAAATCTTCTCTGGACAAAGACTAATTTAAAATGAAATAAAGCAGAGTAGAAATCTGGCTTTTTGTCTGATGAATTGAAGTCCTAAATTATTTGTTGAAAACCATTCTACAGACTCAAGAGTAGAGAAATGGCTTGTTATCAGCATTCAGGTAAAAATCCTGCATCCCTGATGTAAGAGGGTTCATTAGTGTCTATGGATTGGGCATCTTCCACATATGGAAAGGAAACATGAATACACAAAGATATGTACATGTTTAAGAGCAGTAAATGCTCACATAGACATCTTTTTCAAGGAAGTCCAAGCAAGTTGGACTTGCTAAACTGCAGAATGTATCTATTGCAAAAGTGTAACTTTGTAGTAGAAGAGATTGGGTGGGGGACTGGCCTGCCTATATTAGAAAATACTTTGTGTGTCATGAAACAAAGACTGTGACAAAGAAGACTCAGGTCTTCTGAGAATCTGACTGAGTACCTTAAATCCTACATGAGACAAGAATGGGACAACAATACTCTCCCCCCAAAATTCCAGCAACTGGTCTCTTAAATTCCTAGACATTCAGTTCAATATAATTTTATTAATCCAAAGAGAAATCATATAAAATACATATATGCACTGTTATTAATAGATGAGGAGATGCTATACAGCGGTAAACATCACTCCGTGACAGCTTTTTTGAGATGTGCTGCTATCAATAAATTCAAAATAATCTTTCATTATTTTCATTTTTTCTATAATTTTTTTCTGTGTTCTATTGTGAATAAAATACATGTTTATAAGGTTTGAGACCTGCATTCTGCTTTTTTGGGAGTTTTATATTTACACATGCTACATATGTTAAGGTATAATTAAAAACTATCACAAATATATGCAATCATTGATATTGTAAAAAAAAAAAAAAAAAAAACAACAACAACCACAAACAAATCATAAGTTAGGAGACTAACAAATATTACTAAACAAACAATCAATCTTGTTTTAGATGCACTACTTACTGAGCCACCAATGTATTTTCCACCCAGATGATGGATTCCTTGAACCAAAACTCTCTTCTTATCACGGGTTTTGATCCCAGAAATCTGGAAAACATGACTGCAGCTTTCCATCCTGACAGAGAAACTGAACAGGAGACAAAATTAAGTTAAAGTTTATGAGATCAGATCATTAGAAAAGTTGGTCAAAACATTAATGAAGAATGACATTGCGATTCTTGTTTGACTGGATGAGTTACATTGCCTTTCTGACAGGCTGAAAGAAAAAACAGAAATGGAACAAACTGTACAATCCACACTGACAATGCCAAAACCAACAACCCATCTTAGTAAGGTGTAGGACTAATGTCTGTCCTAAAAGCTTTAATGAACTTTAACACTGTTTTTACAAGTATGTGGGAGGCTCTGGCAAAAAAAAAAAAACAAAACTGAAATCTGACAAGGCCACCTGATTTGCTTTACTTTTATCAACATACTTCACACATACACAAATGCATTTTAACAACGTGTCAAAACATAGCACATAAAGATAAACCTAACTGCATGCATGCACGTATAGAAAGACAAACAACTCTGTGCATACGATTGATAAATAACTGTTACAATAAAAATAAAAGCACAAGAAATTTTTGCAAGAAGCTTAAACATAAAAAAGCACATGGGTCACTGAACAGCTGTGGTTTCATGTTACAATGGACTTTTGGCAGACTGCGCAACTTTAACATCGAATCTCTCACAACGAGTGAAGACTTATTTAACTGAAATTATATTGTCACTTTCACTTATATCTTCTATAAAAATCAGAAAAATTATATATGCATATATATGAAGCTATCATGTCACACAAGTGGTACACAGCTTTGTAGAATATCCGCATTCTTAATAAAAGATCTGCCAACGCTTTCAAACATTACTGGGTGTCATTCATGACACTCTACAGGTGTGCTGCTTCACGTGAGGATTTTAACTTACGAACAGTTTTTCAAAACCTTTGCATCTTTCCAGTCTCGGAGTTTACAGATTGATCAAAGCTCTACGTTGATCATCCATTAGTATGCAACTGCAAGCTGTCTTAAAAAAAATACAGCTGACTGAAAGCACCTTTATCATATCACCGGCGAGGATTCCCAGTCAAATCCAAAGTGCCAAAACTTTGGCGTTTAACCAACATCCAGCAATGGGAATAATGTTTGGACCAATGCGAGGCTACGCTTTCAAACAAAATGCTCACTTTATCCAACAAACAAAAAATTAAAACTGACTTTAATCCCCAATGTCAATAAACGGTACATTAACGTTGAATGCTTGAGCTAGTTCTTCATAGCAACTGTGACAGGAGTTTCGCGGTATAACTATCTTGGAGGGAGGGGAATTCATGAAGTAGTAATATATTTTGTTGGCATTATAAGCCTTTGAACGACGATGTATATCAAGGAAACAATGTTATAATTAAACCAATAATATTCTATGTAATATTTTATCTACAACTAGAGAGATTCATTTGTCATTACGTAACTAAGATTAATTTCGCCACCGCTTTATTTTACAGTTGGTCTTGTCCGTCAACCGGAAGTTTTTAAAGAACTACTTCCAGGTTGTTGCCAGGGACGCTTTTTGTCCCCTGAACTAAGAAAAAAAAAACATACCTGAATATCAGAAATCACCGATTCTATATCGCGAGTATTTGATCACCATATAGCCTAAGACCATTAACGGGACTTCTGCTAAAGGTACTACTCGTGAAATCATACGTTTGTCACCAAAAAACTGCTCCTGGAGAGTTCTACGAGCTGACAGCGACAAGTACGCGTTCAGTGACGATAATGAAATTAAAATGACATGGTAGCACATTGAGTGTCGTGCTTTGTCGTTTTACTGTAGCTACAAATCACTGTTGTTGACAAATACACGCTCGAGGTGACTTCAGATAATGTTGGTCTCAGTTCCCCGACCTGTAACGGATTAGCACGGAGTGGATTAACAAGGAGCAGGTAAAAGGTAAGAAGCTCTAAATCAGTTAAACACTGGGACGCCAAAACTGTTTTTTATTGTGACGTTGAACAGTCTGCGTTTGTTCCAAACAGGTCGCTGTGACCTGACAGCTATGTCTGGTCACGTGGCCATGCAACGCTAAGCAGTTAATTCAGCGGGTCTGCAGTTAACAAATTTACATGAACAGTCGGTGACATCACACCGGTTTCCCTACAGCATACAGTTAGGTTTGTAGGAGAATTTATATACCCCGATGTCGAAAGAAAACAACATTGTAAAGCATTACTTTAATAACTGAGTAATCATTTGGCTTTAGACTGTTGACTTACATCATTTTCAGTGTGCAAAAATATTTGGCACCCCTAAGTTTTGTTGTTTTATCAAAGCTTTTATGACCATATGTCATTCATGTATTTTTCGAAGAGAAATACAGAGATTTGTAGAGATGCAGAGATTTTGCCATTTGCTTTCCTGTTTTTTTTTTTTTTAATAATCTGCATTGACTGTAGAAAACCCACAGCAGTCAACTTCTAGATAATGTTTACAAAATAAAACCACACAATGTTTAAAAAATAATAATAATAATAACTCTATGAAGAAAAGTCAGTATTTAGTGTGACCCTCATAACCAAGCACAGATTTAACTCTCTTTAAGGAGACTGTCCCATTCAGGTGATTTGAATAATTATATTCATAATTATTCAATTTTTTCCCTATATTTAAGTGAGCCAGGTTCCTTTATTTTCAGTGTGTACTTTAAAGAGACTGGAAAATAATTATGGATGTTATGATGCAATAACAAGGCAAGGGGTGCCTTTTGCACAGTCCTGTATGTCAGTGTTTTCAAATAAAACATAACAAAAATTCAATTTCTTTGTAGTATGGTTCCAATCATTATTTTGAATTGACCCTTTTATAGTTTATGATGTACTGATTATAGTTACTTTGCATTTTTTCTCTTTTTAATAACTTCGTTTTAATTAAATTCAACTAATGTCTGAATTTGCTAGTTGTGAAATAAATGAATTGTCTGGATATGAATAAAAACATCTACGAATATTAAAAACACAATAGGTGGAATTTACTAAGGCACACATTATGATCTGCTCCGGTGCGATGGTATTGTCTTCAAGAGTTGTTACTGGTTCATCGCTCAGGGTACTTAAATAATGTTGAATGATTGTGATTACTCCATAAAACCACAGCAAATAATACTGTGATTGAGTCATGTTTTATTCAATCCCCAGTGCAGTATAATGACAATGGCATTTTCTACACTGATGCAAAGCTGTTTTTGAACTGTTTTGCGCAAGATTTTTTTTTTTTAAGACAAGAAACTGCACATGTTTCTTATGGCATAGAAAAAAAAAGTCTTATGCCGCATAAATGATGAGCCCTTGTTCTTGACGTCGACTTTATATCACATAAATGTCACATCAGGTGAAACCATTTGGATAAATCTAAGATTGGATCTGAAGTCCTGATTGGACTTGCTTTAAATATTTTAAAGAAAATAATCAGTCAAAAGCAGTGTAATTTAACTGAGCCGCTTGGCTGTACAGTAACAGAGAAGCTCTCCCCGGGGTATGCATGAGATATTTCAGAACAGTTGTGATCTTAGAGAATGTACCTGTTTAATTTATTATGTTTCCTTAACAGCAGACTGTTAGGTACCCCCTTTAAAATAATGTTGATTTTAACTTGACATGCTCTAAGTGGTTTTAAAGCGGCAGCCTGGGGGATATGCTGCTAAATATTTCAGGACAAACTCATTATTGTAAATGGGCCTGTGTGTTAGCCTAGCTGAAGTAGACAGGCAGCAGCAAGAGAGGTAGGACAGTGACATGCGTGTGTGTCTGTGTGTGTGTGTTTCTGAGAGACTGTGTTTCTTATGTTTTGATAGTGGTGGAATTTACGTCTCAGGCAGTATCTCAGCATATCAGTGCCTGGCCCAGTTGTCCCTGTTGCAATGCCTTGAAACACACAGGGGCTCGTCTAACATCTGCTTCCTAAAGAGCTAATGACAGGACAATGGAGACTGGATGATTTAAGGTGTAGTACTAATGAGGCCCTGTGTGCTGCCTGGTGAATCATAACACACATCTACTTACATGTACACACTCATGCTCAGGAAAACAGATGATATGTTGGCAGACCAGGAGGTAGACACCCAACAGACATACAGTGTGGACCTTCAAACCCACTGTCCATCTGTTTCTGTATCTTTTTTTACACCTAAAGATTTGTCGAGTGTTGTAGACAACATACACACAGAAAAAGACGACTCAAAATCGCACAGTCTGCTGTGCTTAGTTAATAAAAATTACAATGTTGAGTCCTTAATCCATGAATAGAAAATCTTTCTCCTTTTCAGCAATGACTGTATTTAGACCCCTTTCAGACAGTGTCGCAGAGGGAGTGTGATGATGAGGGGAAGCTGTAAGAGAGAACACGAGAGGGATAAGTAGTAAAGGACAAGTTTAACTGGTGAGCCTGACAGCGGAGGAAAATAATATTTGTCCAGCTGGACAGGCCTCCCTTTGTGCAGGCTAAATGAATGTTGAGCTTCCTGTCTCTCCTGTCAGAAAGAGTGGCATAGACTGTATGCAGCAGCAAAGAAGCAGAGCAGCGTGCGGCGAGCTGCTTGGAGTTTGACAGGGATTATTAAAATCAGAGCAGATGACAAGGAAGGGGCGAGAGGCGGAGTGTGAGGAAGCCAAATTGACACAGACACTCTCCATTACCTTCCACTTGACTTGCGCTGATGACAATGCTGATATGAGACCCAGCAGTGCGGCACCAACGTGGGATTGGCTGTTAGCATGAGTGTTAAGCACCATGGGGTGGGAGGGGAGGCCCTCAGAAGAGACCTAAGTAAGGAGATGAGTTGTTTATTTAAAATCCCGAATGAAGAGCATCTCACCTCATTATCTTTTTTTTTTTTTTTTTTTTTTGAGTGTTAACGTACTGTTGTGTCAGTAGGTAGAAATGGAAAGAGGCTGAGGTAATGCATGTTGATTAGGGACCCTCCTACTGCAATTTTCTTTTTTGTGCGCGGGGGGGTACTTGAAGAAAGAAAGAAGGAAAGAAAGATCTTTTTGTTAGATGACAGGCTTCCTTTTGTTTAAGGAATTTATGGTAAAATATAGTAGTATATTTTAATAAATAGTAATAACTGTGCAGAGTTTCCGTGTTTCTTGACAGATGGCTGCAACAATAGATTCCAAGCAGCTGACTGATGTTACTACACTGATATTACAATCCTGACACCGGTGCTGCCTTTTTCATTACTTTGTTTTAAGGGTGCACATCAAAGATAATGTTTTCAGTGTTATAGCACCAACTCTGTCTTTTGCAGAGAATTATGGAATGGCCGGGTGATTTTCCAGAAGACCATGTGTTTGTGGAGCTGCTCCTTCCAGGGGTTTCCAGTGATCTTCCAGGGGTTTCCAGTGATCTGGACTTTGAGCAGCTTCTCAAAGACACGGAGGAGAAACTCAATCTTAATGCGAACAGGTCAGTCAGAAATGTAGAAACTGATGAGAGTATAATAAATGAATTTTTGAAAATCCATCTTCCTCAGTTGCTTTTATTTTGTTTTCGTCACCCCTAATGGTAATGACAATTACATTTTTAAGTCAGTATATATTTGAGGAATTATTGTCTGCTGAAGCCTTTGATTCATTTCTGGATGTCAGGTAAATTATGTGAGTACTTTTATAGTGTGGGACTCAGTATGAAAACACAACACCAAAAAAAATGCAGTACTTTCAACAAAACATATTTCAGATTTGCATTTGCTTTGATTATTTTATGTTTAAGATAATTTTCATATGTTTTTGTTACTGCTCAGAGAATAGGTGAAAAATGACTTTTCTTTCACTGGTGTTGGGAAGATGCTTTTACCTTTTTAATCATTATTACTCTGGCAAGCAATACAATGTTTAGGAGGATCGCAAATTGCATTTCTGTAATGTCAGTAATATTAAATATGTCAGGAGGATTTGAAATCTGCAAAAATATTGCAAAAAGACAGTTTTGTTTTTTTGTTTTTTTTATTTTGGTGGGGGGCTGGGGGGGTCCAGTTCTGGGTCCCCTCCATAAATAATAATATGAATTTTGAGCTTATTCAACTCCTGAGAGTTTTGTGTTTAGGTTATCCTGCCACAACAACACACAATGTTGTGATCCCATTCAGCTGCACCACAGCCTCTCTTTGTCTCCTCTGGTGATAAAGACACATAGACAAGGGGAAAACAATACATGAACCAGAGGGGAAATGAGGAGAAAGTCCAGTATTGGAACAATTTCTTCAAGAAGTCATAAAACTAAATACGTACAGAGCAATCCTACATTGTTTTTCACATTGTAATAATTATATTTTATTCTTTTCTTCTTTGTTAACTAATCTTAAGGTTAAAAAAAGCAAAACACATGCATTTGTGATATGTTTTAACATATTGAAAATTTAAATAATGAGCAGGGGCATTGAGGAAAAACATAGGAGCTATTAATGTTCTGTGGTTCATATATATGTGGTCCTTGGGGGCCCAGGTCTCCCTTCTAAAAGAGATCTTTGATCTCAGTGGGACTAACCTGGTTAAATAAATAATAACAATATTAGTTATCATGATTAATTTCTCATTTTTAATGAATAGATGCTACATCCACATTGAAAGATGTCACTTCCAGGAACAGCAGATTTAAATAGGATATGTTTCATGCCTATATGGACATTGACCCAGCAGGGATAGGACTAACTGTGAAAAATACAATGAATATTTTGAATCTGAAAATGGTAGTTTCCGTCTTGGAAGTGTTGTTTGAAATAATGAGAGAAGCACTACACAGCAATCTTGTGGAGAGGTAAAACAATGAATTATTAGTGTGACAGTGTCTTCATGAGAGTTAAATATGGCAGTTAAATTGATCATCTAATTTACAAGTGGCTTGAAAAATAATGTAATTTAACAAACGGTCTGGTTAACAGCAGGATTGTTGATTTATTAAGATGCTAAAAACAAATGTTGACATCTTTTTTTTTTCCTTATCCATAACAAACATAGATTTTTTTTTTTTTTTTGCGGTATATGCACATAGTTACATTGATAAGTTCTGGTATATGGGCCATTGAAGGAAAAAGAGAAATCTATATTTCAGGTCTTTTATCGTTTGTATCGTTGTGAAGCTGAGGGCAGATGATGAAGGACAAGCTAAATGTAGCAAGTGAACAAAGCCTCACTCTGACACCATTAGTGTTTAGGACTCATCCCTTCTCTACTCTCGCTCACTGTCTCTCTCCCCTTTTCTCTTTTTCTTTCCTTCCTCCTTCTAAATGGGAACATAATAATTGAAGATTCCACATCTTGAAACGAAAACCCTTGGGTAGGTAATTCAAGGCTTATTACTGAAGGCCGGGCCATTTTTCTGCTTTCTAAGCATTAAAGGGTTATTTTGTGTTCCTGCAGATGGGAGAGGGATAACCATTATGTGAACAAAGCATCCAGATAATGGAGAATGGGGCTAAAAATAAGGCAATCCTCCTCTCGCCATGGGGGACCACTGGGCAGTATCTCTGTCAGACTGTAGCTAACTTCCTCGCACACTATTTCAAGACAACTCGCTTTCTGTGGGAATACACCCTGGCATATAAAGTATCTGAGGCCTCTCTGTTGCCTCAACCAGGGTGGGCTGGAGATTATGTATACTTGTATCTGCAGCTCACTCACCTGATGCACAACTTACTTATCAGCGTTCGGGACAAATTACGGAAGTGAAGGAGAGGAAAGAGAAACCGATGGAAGGAAATGGAGCTGCCTACACCCGTGAAGGACTTCAACCAGTTTATGGGTCAGAGTGACTGGCCTGTTCCCGGTTCTCAGATGTCAGAGATCTGGCTGAGAGCTGCTCTCTAATTGAAGAAGATTAAGATAGGCTGACAACGGAGCTGGCGTCCCCAAATTGAAACGCTGTAATCCATTAATTTTCATCAGATGGGACAGTGCAGGGATGGATGTGGAGAGGGGCCGAATGGGATGGGCCACCAGGAAAAGACCTCTAATGAGGTGTCAGCACAGGCATGGTTACTAAAGACAGGCCTCTAGTTTCACACTGGCGAGGCAAATGGCTCTCTCTAGTCGTCTGTCGATCTTGATCAGTGTGCAGCATCAGTACTTCTTCACATTCTGTGTATATGATCTACACTTACAGTCAGAATTTTGAATAAGAGAAACGAGAATCTAAAGGTTTGTCATGGTAAAATACTATGCAGAGTTGCTCTGCAGTTAATAACAATAATAATCTGGCATCCTTACAAGATATACTTGATTCTGTGCTTGCTGTGTGTGACACACATGTTAAGTTAGTATATCAGCTCTCTGGTATTATTTGCTAGGTTAGGTGGCTGAGGGCACTAAGTGGGCAACAGGTTGGGTCAAGACAGGATTTGTTTTCAGGCTGTTCATTCAAGCCCATTCGATCCCTTTCCTCCTCACAGAATGGGACCCTTTGATGGAGGAGATATTTAGTTCTCAGGTGGCTGCTTTGGCAGTGACTGGAGCTTGTGCTTATTTGAAAAGGATCTTCCTGCTCCCGTTGTCTCCAACCCCCCACCTCCTGTAAGTGAGTGTAGGAAAGCAGAGCACGGCAGACAGACAGCACCACAGCAGCCCACCCACACTAAATTAATTCTGACAAGGAACTTAAGATAACGTCAAAGCGCTGACTAATCGCAGGATTGGGTTTCTGTAAGTCAGGGAGCTGTGAAATGTGCCATCATATCTAATAAAAGACCTCCAGTTCCTCTCCTTCTCTCATAGCAGTGGGGAAGGTTGGAGGGAGCACCACTGCGGTTTCAACTGTCTAGATGAACTGTTCTGAAAAACAATTAAATTTCACTTCAGCAGTGGAATTGTAAGTCTGTGTGTGTGTGTGCGTGTGTGTCAGTAAGAGTAAGATGATTGACATATTTGTCAAGAGGCCTAAAGAATTCTTTCCTCCTAGTTTCCTCTGCCTCTTTTCTCATTCTCTTGGTCCTTTTGTTGAGTTCTTCTCTGGCGTTTTTGCCATTAAGAGTTTGTTCATTGTTGTCTTTGCACAGAAAGCTGAATGGTTTTATTTTCAGTGACTGCTCTGTTTTCTACCAATTTTTACCTTCCTCCTCTGTCTCTTTCTTTGGTATCTGAGTTGCTGGCAGTTGAAGTCATTGGGTTTGGAGCTAATCCTACCAAGTTGATTAGGCTGCAGGTAGCATTCACACCAGCGGGCAAAAGGTCACTGCATTGTAGTGATCTGGATGGACTTCTTGAGGCAGACCATCCACACTGACTTTACAACTTACAACACAACACAGAACCCTATGAAGGAGTAATTGAAAGGCGAAAGTAAAGAAAAGGAAATTAGGAAAGTAGAGTTTTGAGGAGAGAGAAATCAAAGAGTCAAGAAAGAAGGAGTTAGGGAGAATGGTTGCTGTAGCCATAAGAGTGTATTGATTTCTGGGTAACCGATGATTGAAACTATGAAATCCAAAAACATTTCCCTTATTGTCTTAGTCTATAGCTTTGTATTGGTATCCAGTATACAGTCTCTTTTTGTTGTGTCTGAATACTGTAGAAATGTTTAGGTACAGAGAGGCATGGTCTCAGGCTATCAAGGTGGGTATGCTCACTGCAGCATCAATTCTGCTTTAAAACTTTATAGGTAAAGTTCATAGTTTACTGCTTTCTGTTTTTAATGAAATTCAGAGAGAGTGAGTTATTTTAGAAGCTCATTGGAAACCTGCTGTCTATGTTAAGACCCAGGATGGAGCCCTGAATGAACATCCATGTTTATGACTTGCTATAAATGCCCATACGGTGCTCTGTGGAGCCACTCAATCTATAGCAAGATTTCACTAGAGTAAATTGTAAATGACAGAAATCTATCAAAAAGTATTCTTAAAAACTTCCAGCTGCTGCATTTGTTCCTAAGAGTATATTTATTTTTATCATTTATTTAACTGCCTTAAAAAAAGAGGCTAAATGATTTGTGCTGCATTCGGTGATACATTTTTTTATACACTTATTAGAAATGTAATAAGAAAAGTAAGAGGTTGCACAATTAATACACGACTTGTGTTATTTAAAATGATTAAAATGATGTTTTAATTTTACTTTCATTAAAAATCCTGGGCCATGCAGTTTTTGCTCAGGCACGATTTGCTGCACTCATAGTGTGTCACAAGGCTTCCTCCTCCACTGCCAATAAAAGAGAAGCAGGATCATGCATAGTGATATAGAATTAGAAGGACACACACACACAGTCACTTTCCAGAAACTCATGGTAGAGGCTTACTTTAGTCAGTGGTCTGCTGGTCCTGCACGTGTGTAAGAAAAATTGCCATCCATCAAATTACTGTAAATATACACAGAAATACCCTCTATATAATCAGGGTTTCTGTCAGTCTGTACGGTGGTGACAAGAGAATAAAGTGAGAGGCATCTGGCCTGCCTAAAGAAGAAAAGGCTCAGAGGGAAATGTACACTAAACAGAGCAATCTCATTCAGGGACTGTTCATCTTAGAGGATAGTAGCTTCTAACAGTCTATAACCTTTTATTCCCTTGTATTTTTAACCCGAAAATGCAAAAACAAAAGTGTGTCAGATTGAATGGTTATTTAATGTGTTGCCATTGAATGGCATCTGGATGTGTTCATGGGCCAGGAGCAAGCAGGAGGCAGTTTATAGACCTGCAGTTGAGGATGGGGTGTCTGATCAGAGAATGGCATTTTGGCTCTGATTCATCACACAAAAATTCAAACACAGGCATTTAACCATAATTTACTATGTATTACAGTAAATGATTGTTTGTTTCATTGATTTTATTAATCACTGATTAGTAATTTAGTCTAAAACACTGTATATAACGACAAGTGCTCACTGCAGGTTCATGGATGCAGTCAAACTCAGTCAAAAAAAAAAACTGTCTTTCATGGATTTTCTTAATTTTTATTAAATTCTTATTATTTCTTTTGATTTTCTTATTGATTTTTGTTCATCAACCAGTGGCTTGTCAAATTAATAATTCCAACCCCACTGCCTTGCACAGCAACATGCATTTATTTACTGATCCATGTGGACATGTACATCCATGAATGCACAATCACATGTGAACACAAAGGCAACGTTCATATCAAAACATTGTTTAATTATGCAGGTATGTCAGCTTATGCACACATATGCACACACGCAGTCTGACACTCTTGCGCATCCAAATATATATATGCTTCGATTTGCATGGAAATGACTAAACATGTCGAGCCCAAAGATGTCATTTCTAATCTGTCATATTAAAGAGGAAACTGAATAGCTGATGCCGTCTGTTAACATCAAAAGAGTGGTGTATGTGTGTCTGTGGTGTGAGTGTGTGTGTGAGAGTTTGTGTACCAAGGGAATGAGTAAGACATGAGATGGCAAGAAGTGTGTTTTTCAGATGCCTGCCGATGCCTGTAATGCCACTTCACACCAGATGCTTAGCACGCACTCACACACTGATATATCGATGTCTGTGTTCATTACTGTTGACGTGTCTGTATCTGTCTTCTCACAGTACAGACGCAAAATGAGAGCAAGGCTAACCTGAATGTGATATGATGTGTACATTCTCGTGTATCTTTAACATGGTGTCTGCGTGTGGGTGGTACAGCAGCACTGTCTTCATTTGGACATGTTTAAATGACTTGAGTTGTACGTACTGTCTCAGCATGAGGACTCTGTCTTAGAGGATGTTGGCAATTAAGTATTCTGATATTTTTGTCCAACAAGTGGATACATTTTCAGATAAATGGCCATTAAAGCTAGCAACAAACACTGTCATCGGATTGAAATTAGTTTACATGGTCACATTCTGTATAATGTATGCCTTTCTGCTGTTATTGATCTATGCAATGACTAAAGGGAACTTACATTCCGACGAGTATCCTATTCTTTTATTAGTCCTTATCAACATTACATTTTTTTTTTTTCACTCAGCATTGAACAGCAGCTGAGGGAGCTCCAGGCCAAGATGGGAGACTCCAGAATAGGGGATCGTCCCCCAAGTCCTACAGAGTGCCTGCAGTGGTTCAACCTCAGAGGACAAAACAATGTCAGGCGTGTTTCCACAGGATGTCCAGAAGTTATGAACTTCTTCAGAGCTCTGGTAAGGCTTCTGAATAATGCTGATACTGACTGATTATTACTGGTTATTAACATAGCGAAACTCTAATTCCAAAAAAAAGTAGTGAGTCTGTAAAATTTAAATAAAAACAGATTACAATGATTTAAAAATATCATATACAAACATTAAAACATTTATACAAACGGCACAGAGAGAGAGAGAGAGAGAGAGAGAGAGAGAGAGAGAGAGAGAACTCATAAACTCATAGCAGGCAATGATATCTTCTGATTTGGGAAGGCTGGCCTTCCATTCTGGGTAATCAGTGTTGTTGGAACGGTGGGGGTGCTCTGGAGGGTAATCTTAGAACATCTTGCTTTGATACATTATCACCATCTTAAGTTTCCTCTTCATTCACAGACTCATTGTCATCAGAAAGGCCATTTGTTTAAAAAAAAAAAAACAGTCAGCATAAAATTAGAATAGGTCATATTCAACCACTGATGCACGCAGGCACCCACATCCACACATGCACACACACGCATGTTCCTTACATACAGTATGTTTCTCTACTGAACCCTGATCTCCTAACTCTCCCTCAAACCTGGGGTCCACACTTCCTCACTGTCACTCCTCAAGCTCAATGTCCTTACTGTCGGGCGGAAAGAGCCGAACTGCATGATCATGTTCCTGAGATCCATAAAATGTTCATGTATCCATTTACTTTTAGTAATAGTAGTTGGTACATCAAAGAAAAAAATTGATTATGATGATCACTATCCATGTCTAAACTTCCCCATCCATAAGCATAATATTGTTCAAACAAGAATGGTCTGACTGCCCAAAGTTGCCCATAGGCAATGAATGAAAGAAAAAAAAAAACTACCATTTTAGTATATGGATAAATACAAAAAGTGCATTTTCTATATCGAATATTCTTCTTCACAAATTTATGCACATCAAATATACTTTTTATACAAAGTTATTTAAATGTTAACATTCTTAACAGGTGAAATTTCTCTTACCTTCTACTAGCAGTGTGTCCAAGCCAGCTAAGGCCTCAGGAAACACTGAAATGTTTCATTAAAAAAAAAAAAAAAATAAACAAACTAGCAGCATGTGGGCCATAATATTGGTTTGTTGCCCAAAGGCAACACCATGCTATAGAGGGCTAACATTACAATCTGTCCCTATAGTTTTGCTACTTTATCTGCAGTCCCCTTCTCCCTGTATGAGAACTGTTTAAAGGGGATTGGAGTCCACATTAATTCCTCCTGCCACGGCTTGGTCAAACACGCAGTTCTGAATTCCTGATGGTCCTGGTTTGTCTCTGTCACTGCTCCAAGCTCTTCCATTCACACAGTTCAGAGATTAAATGGTTTAAACTCTACCCCTTTGTCTTACCTCTGTACACCTTCCCAGTGTCTCCTCTTCAACCTTTTTTGGATCTGGTCATTAGCTAGATTTTCAATGTCATGTTTACAAATCATAACAAATGTTAAAAAGTGCCAAAATTACAAGTAGAAATCCTTTAAACCGCACAGCATCCAAACCATCTTTGTCATGAAAAATCTCTAAGTGTTGCAAAGAAAAACATAGTATGATTACATCGAGCACAACAGGTTGCCAGTTCTGCAGACCCACTTAGAGTGCAGAAAGACGGAGTTTTAAACCAGGTTCTTAACAGCTGTGTTCATGGCACTCAGTTTTTAGGAGGTGAAGTTAACCACTCATCCTTGTGCCACCTCCATCTTCTGAGGACTGTACTCCTTTTGAGTTCTGCCATGCAGTTTTGTGTTACCCACTACCAAGGTACAACAAATGCAGAAAATGCTATGTTGGGTAGAAATAAAGATGGGGAGGCTGGATAATTCTAATGTGATATAGGTCAATGATTTTGCAGTAACCCTGCAGATCTGAATGGCTGACTGAGAAATTTTCAGATTGAGGCTATACCAAACAAAGACACAGTGTTGTTATTTTTGAGTTTTTGATTCTGTAGCCATGTAAAACACCCAAATATGGATGGACAGCATAATATTTTTGTCATATTATGTCCAGTCTTGTTTAATATCACAACATCACAAGACAGCAGAATTATGCTGCATTGTGTCATATCTTCATGTTATTTTCCTCTCCTTCCTTTAGAGAAACTTAATAGGTGTTCTTCTGTTCCATTCAGCAACTGTACCTGGGATCAGAAGAACATGCCAAAGAAGAGGCGACACTTCAGTTACTGCTGTACCTGTCTGCCCACTGTGGTGTCTGCTTTCCTCATACCCCCTTCTTTTTCCTGCTTATCTCCCTCTCCTCATTCTCACCTGACTGACTCCTCCCTCAACATGGTACATACAGTCAGAGATGACGTTTCGTTAGAGGTAAGGACCTATTTTTGATTCAGTTCAATGTTTCTTTGTTCGGTTGAATAATCAAATTCTTAATTTAGCTCCTAGCAGCATTGACATGAAGATATACCAGTATTTGATTGCCTTGCTTGTACTTGTACTTAACCTGAGTTACAGTGTAAATATTCAGTTACTTTTTTCCTTATTTACATTTTGATACTTTTTTTTTTTTTTGAAGATCCAGGAAGTGTGGGATGCTGTGCGTCTCCAGCTGCGGCGCTACCTGATGGACAGGCTGTTGTGTCGCAGCCCAGAACTTTCCCGATCTGGTCAAATTTCCACTTCGACCACCCTTGAATGGGTCCACTGTCTTCAGCAGTTGTTCTTTCTCTATCCTGAAAGTGAGGTGCTCATTCATTACCAGGTACAGTAAATTATGGAAAAATAGTGAAGTATCTGGTAAAATATTCTATATTTCTGTATATGCAATATTAGTTTGCATGGCAGAAAGGTTTAACCGTCATAGTTAAGTCTTGAACTATGTTGGTGTTTCTTAAATGCTTGATCTTCTTAAGTGATACAGTAGCACAAAATGATACTGTATTACACCAGTGGTTTTACAGTGAAATATTTTAATTTCTGATAAATCCAGAGTTTGAAACAACAGTACGTGCGGAGTATTCTACAATCAAGCCTGTGCTTCAGCCCAGGAAGTGAGACTGGCTTTGACAGACTGGCCACAAATTTTTGTTGTGCAGTCCCACATCTAATCCAGGGCCTCACAGAGGAACTCCAAGTCCTTTCAAGACTAATAGATCCCCACAAAATCCTTGGTTTTCTTAATGTGGCCTACTTCAGCACTGTGGCCCAAGAACTGGCCTCCCAGATGGAGAGAGAATGTGAGACAGCCCAAAGAGATAACACCGCACTGAGCAGCAAGATAAAAAAATATTCAGCAAGGTCCAGAGCAACTGTGGGTAAGTGATATTTTTCAAAATCTGATTTGTTCCATTCTCTGTTTTTAGTACTTCTCAGTTTATTTAGTTGTGCCTTTGTGCACTTTTTTCCTCCCTTACTTCTCTCTTTCCTGCCAGTTACCCAACAGAAGCAATTCTCTCTCTTTCTCCTCTCCATTTTTAACTTTTCTTTCTAGTGGCAATGTGTTGTGATCTGAGCCACAGCCAAGGCCTCTATAAGTGACTGCTGTTCTCATTGTAATTGCTTTCTTTTTACTGCCTGACACTCTACTCTCTGTGCCGGCAAAAAGCATAGACCTGTATTTCCATGGTCAAGGCTTTTGAAAACCTCTGAATGCAATTTATAACACATTCCATGTATGATTAAACTAAGACCTGATCTCAAAAAGGTTCAAGGTCTGGTTACAACAAGTTTAAGTCAGAGTAAACTTCTTTATCTTGAACTAAATGCAATTTGTACTCTTATCTTAACTTATCAAATGGTTAATTTTGTTCAAATAACCATATCACCACTATCCTCTTCAGGAGCCCCGATTACAGGAATTCATTTGTGATCATATAAAAAGAAGCAAGTTTAACTAAGCTTAAGGACTTTTATTCAATCTCATAACCTTTCCCTGAAGAGGGCAAATCCATTGATTCTAACCTTGTACCAAGTTTGAACTGTTTGACACCAGTCTATGTTGAAAACATTAGAGGTTTCTGTAAAAATTAATTAAATGAATATGGGGAGGTTCAACAATCTACCGACCTTGTTACACAGTGGCATGGTATTCAAGAGAACAAAATAAGAGGGAATACTCTTAATATTTTTCTCAGTGTATGATTGACTGTGGTTGAGCATGTGGTGATGTTATACACTGAGACTAGAGCAGAACACAGGCCCTCATACAGCATGTCACTTCTGATACTTAATTCCCCCCAGATTTTCTTTGTTTTCTTCATATTGGCCTATTTACAATTCGCCGAGGGTAAACATTCGCAATAAAAAAAGAAAGAAAAGAAATGTACGTGAGCCATTGTTTACTTTTTTTTTAATATGGCGCACATGCTAGCTTCCCTGCAGAACAGGGAGAGGAGTGCTTTTGCATCTGCCATTCTTCGATAAACACACCTCCAGGCTCGCACCCCCCCCCCCCCCCATCTCTCTCTTTCCATCTCCCTCCCTCGTTTCGACTTTCCCTTTTCTTAAATGTGAGATGAGAGGAGGCAGCCAGGATAATTGGCCATGCGTCAGTTGGGCTGTTTGATCACGTAACGTGGCGGAGGCTACACACCTACGTGCCGCTCAACAAACCGTCAAATGTAGCACCGGAGGCAGAACACGGCTCCAAAGGGAGCAAGGGACCCGTGCTGTGTAATGATGGTAAAATGGAGCAGTTTTGCCTGTGCTGGTTTTACTTATGTGTTTGTGTGTGTGTGTGTTTGTGTGTGTGTGTTTGACTATCGGCTGGAATACAGGTACAACTGGGATTATAGATTTGTCTTGTTCATGTTTTGTGTCCCTGGGAAAAGGAAGAAAAAAAAAGAATTCCTATACTCACTCCAAATGTCCTTACTTTCTATACTGTATGCAACGCACATAATTGTTAAGACAATAAAGACAGTCTTAAATTTTTTTTTTCTTTTTTCACCATATCCAGTGACTCCTTAGATCTCACCTTCCTTCCCTGCTGTGTTATTGTTTATTTCTGAAGAAGAGACAGATGGTAGGTATATTTTGATAAGAGCCATGCCGGGGAGACTCTATGGGTTCCCAGGGGAGCAGCGCTGTCTGTAGTATCAGCCACTGTCAAACCACTGAACCATTTAACAGCTTTCACAGCAAAATCTGCCTCATCTTTTAACCCCACCGATTCAAAGGCAGCCTCTGACATTCTACCTAGACAGATGTGAAGGGTCTCACCTTCCCACCCCTTTTTCCTTTACTCCATCTCTCTCACATCCACTTCTTCTCCCTTTTTCTTTTTCCATTTTCCTGTACTTTTCAAAGTGTAATGGGGTGAACAGAAAGACTGGGAATTGTGCTAGACAGGTTGGTTGGTCAGGAACAATACAGGCTTTAGATCTCACTAACACACCTCACTGAGTTTGTGAGAAAGAGGGTGGTCCAAGTCTTCATGTGCATGTCTCTCTGTGAGTGCTTAGAATGCTGCCAAGATAAATGCTAAAAGTTTTTTCTTCTTTTTATATATGTACAATAATACTTTTTTTAAACATTGAAACCAGCAACTTAAAATAATATAAACACAGTTCAGGATTGGGATATATTTACTTCTTTTTCATATTACATTTTATTTTAACAAAACTTTGCATGTGTTTGGGAGCTGATGAGATGGATTGCTGTAGTTTTAAAAGTAAAAAGATTTTCTTTTCATGTTTGATGTACTGTAATATGTTAGATGCTCAGCAGACTGCTTCTCCATTTTTGTTTCAAAACCATTAAGTGTTTTCACAGTGTGACAGATCTGGACTGCAGACTGCCAAATTACCACCTAGGGCCCGATCTTCCGCCAAGTCTCCTAAAGCCGCTATTAAGGAATAGCGTTCCCCCGCAAAGAACGCAATCTTCCACATCCCTAAACCCGCTATCTTACCTGCGCTAACCGCTATATTATGCATGGGAGTAGTTCGGGCGTTCCACCTGGGAAACCAATCAGTGCGTCAGTAGCCATTGCCCGAGCAGGTTGTGCTACCTGCAACCCGCTACCCGCAAACCACTACGGAGCGTCTTTTCATCCAGATCAGAGCAGCTCTCCTGCACAGCTCGTCTGGGACTCTGGGGTAGAGCTTCCTCCTCTTCCTTCCTTCTCCTCCTCTGCACTGATATATACATAAAAATATTTTTACACAGACAATTCCTATCGGCAACCTGAAAGTCCCAGATAGTTGGTGTGCTCCCAGTAAACACGCTCAGGCAGAGCCGCGGGAACATACTCTCAGCAGGGGGTGCTGGGAGTCTGGGACAGCTGTGCGTCTTGCGCAGCTGATGTGCTTTTTAAAATACTGCAGAACGAATCATTAGATGAGCAGTTGTGCCTGTCAGGGGTGAAAGAGTTTTGTGACACCATTGAGCCAGAGGAACAGGTATGATGACATGGTGGAGACCAGAGCATGTGAGCGAGCGAGGAGCGGAGCAGACGAATTTTGAAAGGAGCGCAGAGCGGGAGTTTTTTTTCTAGGATGATTCGGGTGGAGCGGGGCGTCATCCCGCTCCAGTTTCGCTCCGTTACCGCTCATATCACGGTCTTCAAGTATAAAAATAGGAGGAGAACAGTGAATGAAAAATAGTTTCGGGAAAGGTTAATAACAAACAAAAGTGTATTAAACCAGCTAATTCAGTTAGGTGAAATTATTTTCTTATTTTTTCTTGTCAGTAAATATCTATTTTTTGGACTTTAAAACGTCTGTCGGCTCTGCGTAACTGTTCCTCTCTCGGCTCCGCGACTGGCTGCAAGGAACGTAACTTTGTTGAGTCTTTCTCTCTCTCTCTCTCATCCAGCTCTGATTAGATCTGAGGCTTCAGGTAAACATGTACATTTTATATGCATGCAAACATTTTTGGAGCGGAGCGATGAGCGGAGAGGGGTGCAGTGTTACTGGAGCACTGAGCGGTTATGGGTGGAGCGGCGTTTTGCGACTTTGAGGGAAGAGCGGAGCGGTGACAACCTTTGTGAGCGAGGAGCGGAAATTTTCGCCGCTCCACTCCGCTCACATGCTCTGGTGGAAACCTGCCGCCGCAGACATGGACGGGGTCACTGGAGGCCGGTTCAGGAAAGCTAAGCTAAGTAGCCCTGAACTGCTACCTGCGGCAACCACTGCCACTGGATCCGGGCTGTAGCGTCACGGAGCCGGGACGGGAGCCCCCGACGTAGCAGCGGCGACATGCTGCCCCCGTCCAGCACTCTACACGCCGGATGGGTCAGCTGACCTGGCAGGGGACGTCTGGTGACCTGGTGGGGCCTAGCACCGCCGGGAGAGATGACAACGGCCTGGTCCGGTCCGCATGATGAACCGGGCTCTGGGACGGTCGGCTTCGTCACTCGCCGGACTGATTGGAGCTCGGTAGGCTTGGGCGGTATCCAAATTTTGATACCGTCAAACTTCTCTCACATTTTACCGGGGTATACGGTATTCTCGCGACTATTAAGGCGAACACACACCGCCAGCGGACGCCGCGCGTGAAAACAGCCCCCCCCCCCCCCCCCCCCCACCCCCCCCCATTATGTACCCCAGGCGCGCTGCCGCGGGGTTTTACGGTGCTGTACTATTCCCAGCGTTGACGCGCCTGGGAAAAAAAAAAAAGGCGAGTTTACCTCGAAACAGCAGTTCAGTGCTTCAATATAAACTTGGCTCAACTACAGTTGTTATTTATTTGTGTATTTCTTGCTTTTCACTGTAGTTTTAACTGTCCCTTCTCTGCCCCAGCTCCTCTCTGCTGCCGAGGTGTGTTTGCTGAAACGCGTTTTATAGTAAAGAGTCTGATGCCGGACGTTTCACTTCCTATAAATTCTTCAACATAAAAGTCCAACATTGTTAGTTTCATTAGAAGCTTTTATTTTGAAGCAGCAAACTCAGGACTGTTGTTTTCATCATCAGTACCTTAACAGGACGAGTCAAACCGAGATCAGCTGCAAGCGAACACGAATAAACGGTAAAATAAAGCGGAACACACAGCGATACAGGAGAGAAACTAAACTAAACTTTAAACCACAGAAATCATTCATTGCATTTTTTAATGACGGTATTGAAACTGATACAGCCGCTATTTTTAAATACCGGAAGTAAACGGTATTACCGTAATATCGCCCAAGCCTAGAGCTCGGTCTTCCCAGGGGAGACGGGTTGGTTCATCGGTGTTTCCTCCTCTGACCTGGAGATATCTCACTTGTCATTATTATGGAGATATACTGGTTCTAACGGCTGTTAACTGTTTTAACTGCTGTTAACGGCTGTTACCTGGAGTTAGCACTCGGACCATGGGACCTGGCATGAAAAGGAGCGCTGGACACTAGCAGCTCCCCTAGTACACCAGATTTTTCCTGGTGTACTGAAACTTAAATTTCCCCCTTGGGCGATTAATCAAGTATTTTTGAATTTGAATTTGAATTTGAATGATGACATCTACTTTCTACCACTGAGCGCATCTCTGGTGCTCCGAGCGCAAGGAGAGGGTCAGTACACGAAGGGATACGCGCACAGTACAAGAAACTCCACAACAGTATTCTGGAAAACCTTATCTGCCACTTACAGAACCGATTTAAAGGTCACAAACAATTAATGTTCCTGTCCCTCCTTGACCACCAGCAGTTTCAGACGTATCGGAAATAAATTCCCGTATCCAACCTTTTCCAGCTTGACACCAGAGCCACAGAGCTCTATTTGATGATCTGACCTGTTTAAAAACAGAAGTGACTGTGATGTAGGCCATGACGGATTTTGAAGGGAAATCTCCCAAAGATCTAGTTTCCTACACAGCAAACATCTGAATGAGATCATGCCACAGCCACAACATGGCTGTGACTATTCCCATATCCACCACAACTGCTGACCAGACAATCTCTGCCCTTAAGAGAATAGAAACTTTTGCAAGTAATACGGTGATGCGTAATTTAGAGATAGAGCCGTTTGTGCACGTCCACATGTGACCAGATGGACGCACATTTATGCCATTTGGAAAAGCTCTTTTACGCGCCGACATGCGGGTTGCGCTTTCCTACAAAGTCAGTATCTCTGCGATCGCAAGATACCGAGTTTGCTGAAAGCGCAAGAGACACGCCCATTGTCACACCTACAATGTGAATAAGGGAGTCGGCATAGTGGTTAGCGGCTTTAGGAAAGCAAAAGATTGCATTAGCAGTTAGCGGAGGTTCCTAAAAACACAATTTGCAGGTAGCAGGTAACGGCTAGTGGCTATCAGGAGGTGTATGGTCGGGGCCCTAGACTCTGTTCCCACCTTGCTGTCATAATACTCACAGAATGTGAATTGACATTGTCTTGCTAAAATAAGCAAAGCCTACTCATCTCTTCATAGATCTTGATTTTTGAACTGCAAGCTGTTATTTCAGTTCAGTTTACATCATGTTAGTTCATGACTAAAGTTATCTCACAGTGCTTAACAGAGAAATTAAAGAAGCTGTCTTTGGGTCCTATTAAATAGTCCATTTCAGTCCAGTTATAATCCAGTTATGTCTAATTCAGTTGAAGACCAAGTTTGACGGTTCCTCACTGCTTTCCCTCTTTTCCACTGCTGAGTTTCTCTCTCTCTCTCTCTGTATCTCTCTCTCTCTGACTCTCTTCTACATATATATATATATATATATATATATATATATATATATATATATATATATATATATATATATATATATGTGTATATATATATATATGTGTGTATATATGTGTATATATATATATATGTGGTGTATATATGTGTATATCTATATATATATATATGTATATGTGTATATATATATATATATATATATATATATATATATATATATATATATATATATATATATATGACCTAAAATACCAAAGGACGTAATATGAAAAAGAAATATGACTAAATTGGTCAGCTTCACTATTTGCTATGTTGGCTGCGTACAGTTTGCTTGAGATACAGAGGTTATAGCAAGCTTGTTTGAAGTCATGGTCCAATAAACGTTTTTACAGTATTAATGCTATTCGATGGTTTTAATAGAGAAATCGGTAGAAGATAACTAACTGTGTGATTTTCTGTGGTAAAAGTTGCACTTGATATGATAGTTACATGCTTTTTTCCCAGTGATGCAGTTGTTGCTGCTCTTACTGCAGATATGAGTGATACTTCAATAACCGTTGTTATGGTTGTAGTGATCCCACAGTGAGAAATGCTATTTTAAAAAAGGGCAAACATGCAACATCTACGAAAAATGTTTCCTTTGGTGCATTTTTAACGAGCCTTAAGCCCTTATTGTCATCTTGATATGTGCATGTTTAAGTTGGTTTTCACCTTTGTCATATGCATATCTGTCTTTTTGTCTATTGTTTATCTAATTATTGTGCGTACGTGTGTGTAACTGCAGACTTGTATAGAAAAAATGTGTGATGAAGAGTCATTTAATAACTCCAATATTAAAATCTCCAAAGATTCTATAATTTCCATACAATATCTGTCATTTCTGTTTGCATGGATAGTAGATCCCTATTTTTGAATTAGAATATTAAAAACTTTCATTTTTGACTTCTCTGCATGCATTCCCAAGCAGTGACCACAGGAGTGAACTTAAGCTTGAAAAATTCTGCTTAAACCAGTGGTTCTTAACCTTGGTGGAGGTATTGAACCCCACCAGTTTCATATGCAAATTCACGGAACCCTTCATTATTGAAAAATGAAATATTTTAATATAATTCAAGACATAGGTATACATTTTATTGGTGCAAAAAATGAACTGTGCATTAAAATCACTGTGTTCAAAAAAACAAACAAAAACAATTTCCATCAGGCTACAATAATAATGAATATTTACTGCAAATCAGTGTGACTTCTGCTGTTGCCTTTGAGAGACCAGTTCAGAAATGTGTGGCTTCAGCTTGGCAAGTGGCACTCTCATGTCATTTTCACATTTTCAAAGTGTGTCTGTTCTTTTTCTTTGTTTTTATGTCCAGCATCTTTGAAAACGATTGCTCGCAAAGATATGTTGTAACAAATGGTATACAAATTTACCGAGCTTTCTTGACCTCCGTCGAACCCCTGAGACTGACTCATCGAACCCCTAGGGTTCGACCGAACCCAGGTTAAGAACCACTGGCTTGAACATATTCTGAATACTGATTGAAATTTCTTCTCCAGTAATTTCTCCATATGATTATGCAGGTAACTTTATATAGATTAAAAAAAAGAAAGAGTTGAGTTAGAATATGTATAGAAAACACATTCACCACCACTGCGCCCCACTCCTCACCCTTGCTGCCTCTTTGAACTCTTTCTCAGATACGACACCACAGCCTTTTCAGCAGGGAGAAAGCCTCTGTATTGATGAGAGATAGCAAGGCTGAGGCTCTGACTGGCATTGGAGGTGCTTTTGGGGACTGAGGCTACTTGGGAATGGTGTTTGTTAATATTTAATAAGAGCAGCTCCTCACTAGATCATATCTCTGCCTGAATTTTTACACATTGTCAGCCAGGGACGTGCACCCTCATACTGTCACATAATTATGGACAAGGTGTGTGTGTGTGTGTGTGTGGGTGGGGGGGTGTGCAGCTCTATGAGTTATACTTCATGGATGATGATTTTTCTGCTGCTGTCCTTGCGAGTGATTAGAAAGCTTTGTCTGAGAAGGTTACCAAGCAGAGAAAGCAACTGTTTACTAATTGTAATGGAAAAAAAGGCTGGGTCTTTTCTCTCTGGTTCTGTAAATGTGTGTCAGTGATCGTTTTCTCTAAATCATGACTCCAATGAAATTGCAGAAAAGATTATGTTTCATGGCCCTTGAGAATGTGTATTATGCGTATCATTTATTTTTCTCCATATCCTGTGAGTGGTCACAATGGCTTTTGTGTATCACTCTTGAACAGCTCAAGGATGAACATTTTCCTGGCACCTTCTATTGAGAAAGCACTGAAAAAATGGCTGGCTTATTGAGAAGAGCCTGCACTTTGTGATGAAGAGTCAGTGTGATTTGCTGAGGGCTTGAAAACAATAATGTGAACAAGGGCACTAAACAAGTGGGATTTAATGACATGTTCTTGTCAGTGCAATACATTATTCCATGTTCTTTATCCAGGCTACTCAGTTCAAGTATGCAGAAAAGGCCAGAGAAAAATTAACCCCTATTCCACTGCCACTGCAGTTTTCACCACATAAAATGCCAGAAACAAATACATAGATTTTAGGGGATAGAAAAACTAATTTACTACAGAGGATCAAAATTACTGGCTCTCTGCCACCACCAAAAACCTCATCATAACTACAACTCCTTCTGGGCAAATCAGATTAATTGAGATATCAAATATTCCTACTTTCTCCTTCTGTGAAGGCCAGTTGACCCTCGCTGTAGCTCATTTGGGCAGCACCCAGGGAGAGGCCTACAAGACGTCAGTGTTTGAGTGGTTGCGTGTGTGCACAAATGTGCGTGCCCGAGTGCATATTGGGGAATAACAGCAGGAAGCCTCCCATATTAAGGTTGTCTCAGTGAGCAGTGGGCCGCAACTGACAGAGAGGTCCTTGGCTGTCACCAGACCTAGCAGGAGGTCCACACTGGCTCAGTGCCTCTTTCCTCCCACATACACTATGATGCATACACAGACATACTCCAAGGCACCCACACAACCCTACTTGACACCCAGTGAGATGAACACACAAGTCAAGTCAAGTCAAGTCAACTTTATTGTCAGATATGCTATACATGCTCGACGTGCAGCATACAAGAAATTTCAGTCTTCTGGGACTGAATTATTACTTATTACCCTGTGCAACAGGGTAATAAGTAATAATTTATAAGTGAAAAACTAAACAAGTAGGACATACGACATAAGTACTGAGGACTATCTTAAATACTAAAATTTGCCATGTGGACAGTATAGACCAGGGGTGGGCAAATCCAGTCCTCGAGGGCCGGTGTCCTGCAAGTCTTAGAGGTTTCCCTGCTTCAGCACACCTGATTCAAATGAATGGGTCGTTAACAGTCTTGTGCAGACCTTGATGACAAGCTGATGGTGAGTCATTCATTTGAATCAGCTGTGTTGTGGCAGGGAAACCTCTAAGACTTGCAGGACACCCGCTCTCGAGGACTGGATTTGCCCACCCCTGGTATAGACAGTGTGGACAGTATATACAGTGTAGTAGCTTGAATGGATAGTATAAAGGAGACATAGATACACAAGAATCTACTTATACAAAAAGAAACTAATGTATTGTAACCAAGAATGAAGTGATTCACAAATATACACATGTACACAGGTGTTAGGTTAGGAAGTACTAATCAAGGATTCTTGTATGTTGGGTAGCATTTATATCAATGACAGCAGGACACTGAATATTTGGGTATCACATGTCAACTGGACCTTATGAGGTTAGTTAAGTACATCATCAGATGAACAGTGACACATGACATATGTATTACACTGTCATATTCATTTAATGACAACTGTGTGTACATTTTTTCACCTAGTGAGTAGAAAAAACAAGCAAACCCTTACTGCATCCATAGGGTAGTAGCAGCCGGACGCTGCTCATTGAAAATACTTTATTGATCACTGGCAGTGACAGCTACCTCTCTAAACGTTTTGGCTCTTTGTTAGTCTAAAGCATTCAGGTATGTGTCAACACAATGTCAAAGAGGAAAGACACCAGCAGTGATCACAGAGAAGGAATTGCTCTTGTCCATTAAACTGGCAAGCTATAAGACAATTTGTAAATAAATAAAAGGCTCTTAGTCTAAAATGAGAAAGATTTTTTGTAAGTGGAAAATTTTTTAGGAGTTTCCAGGAGTTGATGTCTCAGTAAAGTCACCCCAGGGCCTGATCAACATATGATATGTTCTTTATGTTCTACTGAGAATATAATATGGGTTTATGAGACTTGCAAATCATTGCATTCTATCTTTATTTATTATTTACACAGCATCCCAAGTTTTCTGGCATTGGGGTTATACAAATAAAAACTTTACTTTTAAAAAGATGTCTTGTCTCATTCAGTATTTGTGTGTTTTTTTTATATATATAAACTTTTTTGGTTTTTTTTTTTTAATCTTGCAAGGTGTACTTACATTTTGTTTTGTTACAATATTCCTCTTCCCTTGCCTTGTTGACATGAAATGCTCTTATCACCCATAGCACTTGAATTGTACAACACTGATTTGCACAGTAAAGTCTTTTTCACATTTTGTTATCAGATTATAAGAAACTGCAGGCCAACAGGACAGACAAGAAGATGTTCATGTGTTATATAAATCTTATATTAAAGAGTATAAAGTCCATTAAGAAGGAGAGGAAGAAAGGACGGAAAGGAAGAAAGAAAGGTGAGAGGTAGAGGATAGGAATGTAAGGGATGCTGTGTGGGAGAGAAATTAAATCAGTGGCTAAATTATTGCATGATTGCTCATTCCCCAAAGACTTGGGCATCATTTGCTAGAAAGTGTCTAATAATTGGTTTTCGGCCATGTCAGACACACACAATTCCCCCTGCAAATGGCTCTGTTAGGAAGAACTGGGCCTCCTGGGTCAGAGAAGAACAGAAAATAGCCAGACGGCAAAGAACACCCGACACCCTTGTCCTTTTTCTTCTCAGTTAAACGAGGAAATGAGAGAGAAAGACAGAGAGACATAGAGAAAGGGAGAGATGGCAAGAAGGAGAGTGCGTATCTGAGCGAAGAGGAAATGAAGTGGCAATAAGTGCAGCCAAAGGGGAAATGCTCTTCACTGTGAGTTTAATACATCAGACTGGGGATTTGGCAGCCCGCCACACAGCAATTGTTTACCTTTTTGCTCACTGGCTGCATCTGTTCTGTTTTGTAAACGGCACTAAACTATTCGTCCGTAAACACCGGAATCAATAACAACTGCTAAGGGAATTCCCTTATCCCACCCCTCCCTCTCTTCCCCATGTTTTTATCCCTTACCACCACCACCCCTTTTTCCTTCCCCTATATCCTTCCTTTTTCCTTCTCTCTGTTCCCTGCCACTCAAGACCAGAGTGTGTGTGTGTGTGTGTGTGTGTGTGTGAAGCTTTAGAGCTAGTGGAGCCCACAGAGACAAGATGAAGACTGATTGCTCACCAGTAATACTGTTTCTTTTTTGTCATTATTAAAAGACTAAAAGTTGCAAATGTTAACCTTCAAAGTTTGATATTTCAGAAGTGTCTCTTTTTTTCCTGACATGAAACAAACATCCACACATTTTATTGAAGAACATAAGGGTTTTGCTTTTAGGGCTTTTGTCAAGATGCCTCTCGCTTTTATGATGATCACAGCAATGTAGCCTTACATTTATCTTCCCCTTTATAAGAACATCTTCACAATATAAAGTCATGTGGAGGAGGTCTTATATAAACATATAATTTTATCACTGCTCTCAGCACCAGCTCCTCCCTTATTGATTCTCAGTACATTGACCTTTAGTTGAACTCTTCGGGAAGCTAGTGCCCCCTCCTCATTCTGCTCTGTGAGACATGCTATGCACTATGCTATATGACACACCTGGGTGCTTTTAAGCACACCCTCTCCATCAAGTGGCTATGGGAGCCTCCATTTGGCCTCACTGTTGTGACAAAGGTATAATGAGGTTTAGATGGCTATGTACTAGACTGCTATGGCTATAGGCCTATTTGGCTAGGAAGATGTCTATAAATACCTATATAGACTGTGTAGCAGAGCCCAGTGAGAGACTGCACAGCATTGCTAAACATCAAGGTCATGTGCCACTATTTAGAGTGTGACTTAGTGAGCAAGTGAAACTGTCATTGGGTCACAGGTTGATGGAATATGGAGTAAAATGAATGGTTAGAGAGGAGAGAGACTGTAAAAAGTGATGCTCCAGATGAATTGTTAGGTAATGGTTGCTATGCTCAGATGAATATGGTCGTGAAGGTGGGGACTGGGGGCGGGACAGTTGTAGTGATAGCTTTTTTTTTTTCCTTTTTTTAAGATACAAGTGGCTATTTCAAAGATGTTTCCCTATTTGTAGGGGTTAGATTATCTCACTTTGAAGTCAATGGCAGCTTTACTTTGCCCCTTGTGTTCAGTGTTAAAGGCTCTTTATTTTGCAGTGACTTCAGAAACAGACAAAATTGGTGGTTCGTGCACGAATGTGCAAACTGGGGAACTAGGCTGGCACATAGGTGTCAACCAGGTCATGCGTGCACACATGTAGTTTGAGTTTGTCTCTAACACAGAGTCCCACTGGACCTTATTACAGAGAAACTGTAGAGCCTTGCAGCTTAATTACACACAAACACAAATATAAGCACACATTTAAACACACCCCAGATAATTTCACAGCTATTCACTTGTGATTTCATACATGTACACACATGGACACTTGAACATAAATTCATTTATACACTTAAATTGCAGACACAGTCTTGAGGTTAGAATATATTCCATAGTGACCAGAGAGTCTGGTTGCAGTGTTGACAGTTATCTTGCAAGACTGGCATGTGCAGATGTGTGTGGAAGACTTGTCTACAAATCAAGTTATTCATAATGACCTCCATTACATGTATATAAACATGTGTGTATACACACTCAGGCACAAACACACAAACTCAGTATCACGCTCATTAATACTCATGTAAACATGTGGAAGTGCCCATACACAATACACTGACTCAAACCTCATGCATGATTAAACCAGACATCCTTGGGGACAGTGTTGTTGTCATATTGTCAGATTTTGTTTAACAATATAGCAAAATTGCATTAGGATCCAGAGGCAATAATGTTACAATTATTGGAAAAGGACCCCCTCTTCGTTCCATCTCAGCATTCAATCGTCTCTGTGCTTTCAGAGTCAAAGCTAATACTGAGCTCATCCATTCCCAAATGCCTTTGCAGTTGAGGAGCTAATTTAAGCGGACTCACAAAAGTTTTTGTGCATGTGTCTAAGCATATGGCAACACATCTCCCAGCCGCCCATTCTCCAGCTTAATGCGGAACATCCCCCGAGTGATGGCTTTGGCAGCCTCCAAAATGGGAAATCCATATTTGCTGAGGGGGTCATCGGCGGGTTAGGGGGAGAAAAGTTTTGTGCTAAGAGGGAAGGTTATGCATGTGTGACTTCTCAGAGAGCAAAGTTTTGCATATTTCCTCACATCTCTTTGTTTATACTGTGTACTGGGAAAACATGAATTGGTCGATATTTACAAGACTTCTGGAGGGAGGTGTTTACTGATGAGAGCCTGTAAGAAGGAAGGTTTGGTGGAAAACCTATGCTCTTGAAATGGTTTATTCCTTTTTTTCTGAACTGCACACTGCACATCATCCCTCTGTCAATCATGCATCCAAAATCATATGCAATGTTTGATCCCTCTTCTCTTTTTCAATGCTTCACAGCACCAATGGAGCTACCCTTGAAAAGTAGGAGCTTCAGCTTGACCTCCCATCAACTTAAGGCTTTAACCCAGCTGGCTTGCACCATGCTGGGGTTTGAGAGAGATGTAAGAGAGCTTGTCACTAACATGACCTTCATTAACTGTTTGGGAGACAATCCCTGTGTTAAAGGTACAGTTCTGTTTCTTCAGCATATACACATTTACCTATGAATCCCTCTAGATAGAGAGATAAATATTAGAGCAAATATGTTGAAAATCTGCACACACAGACACATACACGATTGTTTTTCACCTTTACACAAAGCCTGAGTTTTAGAATAAAGATGTGTTTTATTAGCTTGGAATTATCTTGGGTGCTCTATCAGTATTTAGTATCTTCTTCTCTTTCGTTTTTGAACTGCAACTGCAGAGATGTTAAATGAAAGCTTTTGGTGCATGGAGTAATTCCCATAAAGGTTACATTTACAAAAACAAGACTTGCAGAAAGGCTCAATTTACAGAGAGGTAAACAGCCTTTAAAGGGCAGTTATCCAAACCATTAATTCCAGGCAATCAAACGACTTAATTACAAGAAATTCATCAGATGGGCTTAAAGGTCAAAAAGTGATGTGCTTGCTGCTTCCTTCTTCTTCCATTGCATGTGGTCTTGTTCAGCTAAATTGCCTCGCCTGGGGTCTTAGACTTTGCTTTCTGATTAGGGAACTATGGCCTTGATGTTCATGCTGTTTAATTGAAACTCAACTCAACATCCTGTATGCTTATATTCATAGCACTCCCCTACACTTGCTGTCTCTCCACACATTCACCCAATCTCCCTACGTGTAATGAACCCATATATTATTACTACTATCTGGGTTCAAATCAAATTTAAAACCCAAATTTAGACTTGTAAAGCCATTTCCTGAATGTGCAGTCATACTCCGGTCATCATGTCTAATCCAAGCAACAGTCTCCAGGGCTGTAAAAAGAAGCCCGTATAGTTGTGTCAAAAACTGTAGTTCATTGAGTAACCACTAGAGGCTGGCTTCACAATCACAGGCTAGTGTCTCTTCTAGGCTAATGAGAATAGGAAAACAAATTAACATATTTAATGTGCCTGGAAATGCTGGTGCTTAGGGAAATTTCAATGATATGATTTAAAAACTTGAGGAAATACAACACAATCTAATATGCTTAAGGTTTGTTGTACAATATTTATGTTCTTTGAATTAAATAATCAGAAGTGCTGCCCTATGTTACATTTAGGCATCTTGAAAAAGGCTAGAGAGGATTCAACTATGACATCAGATAGCAAGAAACCCACTGCAGAAAAACTTCGCACTACAGAGGTGAGACATGTGCATGTGTTCCACACCAAAGTTTTCAATCTGACACAACTAGTCATTGGTCATAAAATTCTGTAGAAACAGAACAACTGAAAATATTTCCTTCAACAATCTAATATTAATCAGCTGTTTTCTCATCCCCTGCTTTTTAGGCACAGACTCTGGAGTTTAACTGGAGGTCAGCTTTTGGGGGACTGGTCCCTCACATGGAGCATTGTGTCAAAGTGGTGCTAGATGATGTCTGTACCAAGAATTTACTGCAAGAGGAGGCCTTACATTCTTCTGGACAGACCTCTGTCACACTGAGCCCCATTACTGGACACTCCAGCAGCAGCACACAGCTTAAAGAAGACTCCTACAACTACCAGTACTCAGAGAGAGAAACTCCTAAAATGATAGCCAAGGTACTCTTGAATAGGAAGTTTATTTATTTTCTCTTCTACTGGCATGAAACAGAATCAGTCGCTTGTTATTAAAATTCCAAATTGAGTTTCAAAGAAAAATGCAGGCACAGAGTGAGCTAATTTTTTTTAATATTGAGTCACTTTGACTTGTATTAACAGCTTTAATTGCCCTGGTTGTAATCGTAGCCACCTTTACAGCCGTAATAGCCAAAAGAGTAGTCATAGTTCCCACAGCATCCATATATCTTGCTGTCCATAACCATAACCCTAGCTGTATCTTTGTTTCCAGTAGTTGTTGTAACCTGGTTTCCAGTTCTGACCCTGCCCTCCACAGTCCCTGCCACGTCCTCGGGCATCATACTGCTATTGCTTGTAGACCTCTTTGGGCAAGGCTATTTAAATTTCAGCCTTGCTTCCGTTGATGGTGTGGTACTTCTTCTCCATCATTTTCTCAACAGAAGCCTTTTCTTTGTAATACATACAATTCCCTTCCTTTTCTCAGTCTTTGGATCTTGTGGTAGCTCAACAGTCTCATTCTTTCCAAAGGCTGTAAAGTGTTCCTGATGGACTTCATTAGAGGTGTGAGGGTTAAGGGCTCCTACAGAGATTTTCTTGACTGGGTCCTCCTTCATGGCTGTCGTTTCATGGGGTTAATCTGTTGGCCACTTCTTAAATAGAATGAAGCCAAAGCCTCCTGACCAGCCTGTCTGTTGATCTTGATTCTACAATATGTAACCTCCTCAAATTTTGAGAAGTAATCTTTAAGATGCTTATTGGTTGTGTCCCAGCTGAGGCCACCAACAAACATTTTTCCAGTATCATGCTTGACTTTACTGGCATTGATTTGTCCTCCCTACATGCTGCCATTCTGTGAATTACCATCCGCCCCAGACCCTGTACCCTCTCCACACTCATTGGTGCCGCTCTTGTTCTCCTCCTGGATGTGACAAGCACCTTTAAAAGCATCACTGACTTTATAGCTGTTGACTGACATTTTTCGTGTACTGCTGCTGTGCTTCGGACATTTTGCACTACTTTGCTAGTCACAGCTGGTGAGCTCTCTTCAAGATGGATTCTCCCCCAGGCAATGACCCTTTTAACTGTAGACATTTTTCTTGCATAAAATGTGTCATATTATGGTTATTTACAGCTAAGCTGTTGCCCTCCAAATATGCACAACTGAAACACATACAGGCGTTAGTGTAATGCTGAACTCGGAATACAAGTAACTTTTGGATATTACCGGAACCTGTCACTCTTCTTCTTGTGCACAAGCTTGTTTTCCCTTATACAGTGAAGTCTCTGTCTTGTTCATCCTTCTTTATCACTACCTGACTGAACAATGCAGGCTTACAAACAACAACCAGACCCAGCGAGATAAATGACTTTTGTCACCGCAGTAGAAAGCTCCCAAGATAATAGAGAGCCCAAATGATTTGGGCCTGACACAGTTGTCACCCTGGATCAAAAAGGGCCTTGGGAAGAGTCATCAGTATCACTTGAGAGGAGGACTCCAGGGACAAAAGAGAGATGGTAAAAAAAAAAACCATGAAGCAGTGTGGGTGATCTTTTGAGGGTTAGATGATATGCAGAGAAAGATGTTATATAGAGGAAATAGAGAGTATAGGACGCAGTACTGATAGAGGAACATATCAGAAAGGCAAAGTGGCTAGGGTAGTAAGCTGCATAAAGAAGGGATAGAATCAGCAAAGGGATGAAAAGAGAGGGCCTGAGAAATAGCAGGGAGAGGTGAAGTAAACACGATAAATAGTGTTTCTTGGGAAGAGTAGAATTTGATTTGAAACCAGGCTAAAGCTCCAACTCGACAGAGGAGCTCTAGTGTCTGGGGTTGGACAGCCATATTTGCACTGGCACTATTTCTTTGCCTCAGTTAATTTTCTTTCCTGTTTTAATATTGCCAAAAAGCTTTCCTCCTAAAACTTTCTGAAAGTTCCTCTAACTTACATTGCTCCTATCAACCCCTCAGCTACTCACTCCTCTACACTGCACACTCTGCAGTTTCTTATCATTACGACCTCACCTCTCTTCCTCCTTACACTCTCGTCTTCTCAAGCCCCTTTGCCCTGACAGTATTTGTGACTCTTATTGCTAACAAGTGTCAGAATTTGTGCTCAGGATCTGTAGAATGTATTTATGCGTAGGTCAATGCTTCAAAGATGAGATCCTTTCAGCCCAAAGGTTATCCTTGAATGTATTTGCATTCAATAAAAGGGGTCTAGGGAGATATTTAGTATATTTTAGGTACACTGTAAAATATTAATATATGTATATAGTATGTCATTTCTTCTGTCGTTTTTGGAACACACCCTAGAAAGAGCACAGAGCAAAAATGATCCGAACTTTGTAGGTTGAAATGCATTATCTCCGATCAATATTTCACAATATTACATTAATATGCTCATACCTGTGTCCTCTTTTTTTCATGTGGAGCCACTTCACTGTCCCTATTACCATAAATATTCAGGTTGCAATGATAATGCTCATACATTAGAGTTCTTAGGGCCCATTTCAGGCAGGCAAATGAATAACAACAGCCTCTGTTCAGCATCTTAAACTTTCCCTCCTGTCAGAATCAGGGACTGCACTCTCCTTGTTTCCCAAACCTTTCTTACCTTCATAAAAGCTTACTATGATAACAGCAAAAGTACCTTCTCTAAATTCAGACTTCCCTAAAGTGCTGATTTGTGTGTTCTCCACTTGACGATCTCCTCCACATTCTGTGCACACAAACAGGTCTCACTTGCGCTTACACACAAAAGAACTTGATAAAGTATTTTCACCTTCCTACAATGCCCCTGGACGGATTCATGTCTTTGATTGCAGCCAGTTAAGCTTTCATTTTGACTTTAGCAGGGAAGCATGTGTGTGGTTCTTTTTATGCAGTGTGTGCATAACGTGCTTCTACAGGGCCTCTCCATGACCTGGGCAGTTCTGCTTTCTTTTGCTCTGAATTTAGCTCCTGATGACAACATACAAGCAGATTTTGATTTCATTGTTCATATGGCCGTTGTTCTCAAGCCATATTGGAAACTTGTATGGAGATAATTGTGTAAAGAGATTGTTGGTTTGTCATTTATGTACACACGTTGGTAGTTCTGATGTGACTGTATGTCAAACTCCAGAACCATGTTCTACAACAAATCAAGAAAAATCGTGATATTTGAGGTACGTATTACATGCTGTGACTGACTGACTGATTGATTGATGAAACTAGCATAAACCTTTTTAGAGCCACATTTTTTGCCTTCAGTTTGACCTGACACAATAGCTCTTGGAAATGTGCTTTGTTTTAAGATTTTTTTTATAGGATCCAACTGACTCATAACTTATCTACTATATACACATATATTGGTATATAAATTTGGATTTGACCTGCACACATATGTGACTCCTTGGCACTTGCCTGATCATCTTTCATTGTTCTCACTGTGATGTCAATAAGAAGCATATGATGCACGGGAGACAGAAGTATTTACTCAAAGTCGTGCTGTACATTATGTTTTAAAAAGTGTACCCACCATTCATATTCACTGAACATTTATTACGTACATTTTTTTCACAAATTCTTTTCTAAAATTCACACAGTTTTATGATGACTTACATTCATTGTGAACAGCTTAACTGAAACCTGAACTCGAACCTTAACCTAATCTCAATCCACATTTATGCCCTAACCCTAAATAGTTAATAAATTCCCAGCATTAGGACTGGTTTTTGGTCCCCATGAGGACTATTGGTCTCAACAGTGTAATTTAGTATACCAGAAGAAGTCCTAATAAGGTAACAAAAACAAGAGTCACACATGCACAAACACAATCTCCCTGTCTTTTTCCCCCTATCCCCACCTTCCACCCAACTGTTAGGACAGAAAGCCTAGTGCTGTATTTGTGAAATTGTTCTACCAAAACACATATGTCAAAACAATATGACACTATCCCAAACATTAGGATTATTATATTTGTAACTGAAGATATTAAAGAGCCCTGTCTCCAACAAGCCCGTCTCCCAAACATATGTTGATGAGTCTTGCTTATTGCTCCAGAAACAGCTCTGTCTCCTTCAAACCCTTGTCTGACCCTTTTCCCTCCTTTTGGCCCGTCCGACTCACTGCCTGCTATGTGTTATGATATTTCTCTTTGAATGTGGCCAATATGATGCAAACTGTTACGACATAAGACTTCTGTGGTGCTGTGGTGATATGTCCTCAATGTTTTTGCTCAGCGCATGTGTTCTACCACATTTGGACTGATCATTGTTTGGTTTTTAGTTGTGATGGCTGTATAAATGTTAAATGTAAAATCCATGTGTCATACTAAGCCTAGCCTTGAATCCAATGACATTGCCTCCTCTTAACTGACACATTTTCCTTCTGATATAAACATCCTTTTGTTTCATCTTTGAATTCTCTCTCTTTCATCAGTTCTGTGGAGCAATCCTGACTGAGCTTGATGCCTTACTACCATTGGCAGAAGCCTGCAGGGACAGTTGTCTCCTGGATGTTCAGTCAAGTTTTGTCGAAGCATGCGGCAGAACGGCATTTGCCATGTTGGTCCGTTTGCAGGAGAGGGCCCTGGAGGTACCATCCTCTGCACCCCTGAATAACTTACCTGCTCTACTGGCCACTTGCATTTACGTGCACCAGCGACTAGAGCATTACAGTGCCAGGCTGAAGGATTCAAATACCACTGCAGCTAAAGTGTAAGAAAGAGGTGTATGTTTGTCTCTCCATGGATATTATGTCATGGTAATTTAATGGTATGTTGTCTGCAACACATCCATCCATCTGTCTGTCTAAGATAAAAACTTTTATCCATTACTGACTAAATCTTTATGTCTTAAATGATCTGAACCCACAAGCAAACACACAGCTGTGAACTTGACTCAATAGTTTAGTTTTCCCACACAAATTAAATTTTCTTTGTTCTATAAGCTCAGGAATTGTGCATATAAATTAGTTCATATGAAAGATGAACAAACATATATGTGACTGCAGAGAGCATAAAGCTATAGGGAAATGGTCAGTTCAGGGACAGAAAAAATCTATTACTGAGTTTAGAAGTTGAAGAAATATTTTGATGATTTTCAGCTCTCTTAGAGCTGATAAATTAGGATTTCCTACCACCGTGCTTATTTTGACTTAACCTTTCATCCCTCATTTTTTGTCACCTTTAACTTGATAATTCCAAAGTTGGTGTTTAGTTCATATGCATTTGGACTGTGTCCCTTTTGGTCATGAAGCCCTTTCCCCAGTATTCAATGCCCCGGGATTTAAGCCTTCTGCATATATTAAGCTCTTCCCCATTTTTAGAAAGAATCGTAGAAGGCATTTTATTACAAAACAAACAAACAAAACAAAACATTGAACTCGATCTATTCTTGTTTTCATGTGACAATTTTCACACAGGGACAGGACCCTACTGTGTATATACTGCAATTCCTTATCATTACAGATTACAAGGATGCACATTGTTGAACTCTTAACCTAAGATTGATAATTTCCCATAATATGACTGGTGCATTGTAGATTGTGCATTTAATTTCATTATCTTTTAAAAGTTTGTTTCCTTCCTCTTACCAAGACCCCTGACTCTACTACCTGTCCAGAAGTATCATGATACAGTGGAGGCCTTGAGAGAACAGCTGACCAACTACTGCATCCAGATTTGTTTCACTTGCATCCTTCAGGATGCAGAGTCTCATGATTGGGCAGACCCAAAACCCTTCTATGAGGTAAAATGATCTTTTATTTTCAATAGTCAATTTAGCTGAAGTCGTTTTCACGGGTACACTAAAATAAAATTTGCTAAAAGATTTGCCTTTTTACATATATCTGAATTTAGATTAAATGAAAAAATATGGCTAAGACCTCTTTTATTGATATTTGCTTACCCCTAAGTTAAAAGGGGATCTGTCTGGTGCTGATTTTTATGAAATTGTTATGCCAAATGTCTTTGCAGGCTTGTTCTGCAGACTTTGAGGAACTCTCGGAAATGTACTTGAGAGCATTCTTATTCCTTCTTTTCATTTTCACAATGCACCTTTACCTCCTGTTCTCCTGGTTCTATCTGAGCGTTATACTCTGAGCTCTCTGAGAACATCTGTGGCTTCCATGCTGCCCTGGGGTCTCTAGGGATTCAGCTGTCTGAAGTCTGCAGTCTGCACCGGGACTGTCTGGAAACAGCATAGGGCCCCTGGAACTCCCCTGCCTTTGTGCCCTTAAACCAATCTAAACCTTGCCTCTCCTTCTTGATTCATCCTGCTTTTACCATCCCCCTCCTTTCCTGGGTCATTGGTGTCAGACAGACCTGCTGTGTGCAGGTGTGTGCTTTTGTTCACCCATCCCCGCATGCATCTTGTACAACTGAATGTATGAGGGGGCTCCCAGCAGCATCTCAGGATGTCTGTTTCATTTGTTGTGTGCATGCATAGATGTTTCTACAATCCAAAATCAAAAATGGAATGGTATCGAAAATGCAAAAATAAAAAGCGAGAGAGAGAGGATTTTCTATTGAGACAGGACATCCAATCCTATATATTCTATATAAGACATCAATACTGACATAATTCATTGATCAAATATCAGAAAGACACCAATCAAAATAATTCAATGAAATTCAAAATTTAACTTTAGATTATTACTGTTGAAATAGCCAGAGGTGTTGGAAGCATTTTTAAACAAGGTAGAGTTCCAACAAATTTTTTAGTAGTTTAGGTGAATGTAACATCAATTTAAGCCCTGATAAGTGTAACATCAATTACATCATGTAACAGAAGAATATGGTTTTAGCAAAAGCTGTGTGTGTGGGGGGGGGGGGGGGTGTTAAAACAAATAATTTTTAAATGTGTGGGGGGCACCCATCCCCCTCCCCCTCAAATATAATAGTTAAAACACCTATGGAAATAGCCCTACTTGATTTATCCTGTTTGCATTGATGTTTTAAAAATATCCAAAGGATTGGATAATGTTTATTTTCTTATAGTTTTTACACTTTTACTGCAAATATTCAATTTAGGAAACAACTACCCCTTTTGCCATTGGAATCAGTTATCAGGATGCACATATTGGAATAGGATCAGAACTAAAAAAAAAAAATGGATCAGTGCATCTCTAGTTTTCCAACACTACTGACTTTGTAAAGCTTTTATTTTGCTGTCATGCTGCCATTACTTCCTATAACACTTAAAAGGCGTTCTGCCACTTAAGGATAATGTAGCAATATGAAGCATTTAGGTGTGTTTTTGTTTTGTTTTGCATCTGTTTATTTAATTCACTGGAGACCAAAGTCAGAATATTTTGGCTGAATCCCGGTTAGAGTCACATTTTTCATCACTGACTGAAATCCAAATGGCAGGCAAAGAAAGAAATAAAAGGTTAGATGGATAAGATGAAGTGGGAGGAAAATGAGAGCAGGTTTTGGGCAGGACGAGCTTAAGACAGAAAAAAGTTAAGCAGCTTTGGATGGCTCATTATCCCTGCTACACTCCATCCATTTGTTGTTGCAAGCTATATGCACTATGATGAGTTTGGGGCAGTTAAGGTAGAAAACTGAATACATTATTTTATTAATCTAAGACAAGGCAGTAAGAAATCTAGAGTAATAGTGTCAGTCTTTCCATTCTCTTCCTTTTTTGTCATTCTCACTTGTCTTTGCTCAACTTGTTCAGATAAGTTCTCGATTTCTCCCCCTCTCTTTCAACCTCCGTGTATGTGTGAGCATGTATATGCGTGCAAGTGTTTCTCACTGTTGTGATGTGATCTTCAGCTGATGACTTTAAAGAAGACTATAGTCCCAGTGGGAGAAGAAACCCAGGTGCAGAGTGCAGGTGGCATGACCACTAAGACATCCTGGTGTTGACAGACCTGTCTTTGTCTCTTTCCCTCTCTCTTTCCTCTCCTTCAGGTTTTCCCTCTTACCCTTTCTTTCATGCTGTATCTATCTTCTCTGAGTCTTTTCCTTCACTTTTGGCATCCTTCTAATAACATTATATGTAACTGCCACCCCCCCGCCCCTCCATCCACTACTTTGTGTTCCACAGGGTGAGCGGTGTTCCTTCTCACTGCAGATGTGGTTCTACTTCCTGTGTGGGCTTCGTAGTGACCTGTGGGCAGTCCTTCCAGCAGACCTGGCTAAGGATGTGCTTGGACAGGTTCTGTCAGAGACTTTACAGATCCTGGTGCAAAGATATGCCAGAGTCCGTTCCTCATATAAGAGACACCTTCAAATCAGGTATTTTTTCATGTCTTTTCATATACTGATATTATATAGATATCCAAAGAAACTTCTTTTGGCCTTTCCCTTTCGGGGTCACCACAGTAGATCATCATGTTCTGCATATTGTTTCTGCATATCATCATCAGGCATATCTTTTACATCGAAAGCCCTTCTTACACAACCCTCCCATTTATCCAGGCCTGGGACAAGAGCCATAAGAATATTTGCTTGTGATGTCTTAGTGGCTGGATTTTTTTCCAATGTGGGCAATATCAGGTTCAGTGTCCTTCCAGGACACTTTGGCATGTGACAGGGTTGGGGATCAATCCAGAGACCTTCAAGTTTGAAGGCAAGTCACTGACTCACTAACAGACTTGCAGGAAGTTCAATTTAAAATTCAGGAGCTGTTTGAGTTGTTTAAGAATCATATGTTTTGTTATCTTACAATTTACCATTTATTTCTGACAGTTCTGTGGATCCTCTTCCACACAGTCCACTGCATGTCACTGCCATGGTATTGCAGTAGCCCTGAATGAACAAACCCAACATATGCTCCAGAGAATGCCTTTTCTAAAGTGCCTATGGGTGCCTTTACCATTCATGCTTGGAAGGTTTATGGTGACATGGAGGATATGCACTTGGTTGCAATCTGCAATTTCACCACTAAAAACTCATTCAGTCCTACACAGCAGGCATTTAGAGTCTTGATAACATGACATATCACGACATGATAAAATATTTTCAGCCATCAACATCTTCTGAAAATTACCTGTGGTCTTTTTAGATTCTAGATTCTACTGCAGTCTCTATACAACTGCTTCTCGATGATTGTGGATTTTTGAAATTTCAGCACCAATGCATATATTTAATTTCTAGCTATTTAGTTAAATGGACTAGTCAAAAAAGAAAGGCCTCCTTTATGTCTCCTTTATTGTCATTACTATTTAAAATGACATAAGCTTTACTCTCTCATACCTTGTGCATTGTCCATTCTGACAGCAGAGCACATATATGTAGTTATCTTGGAATAACAGTGGACCAAAAAAATCTCTTCATGTAGTCTTTTAACTTGAAGGAGCTCTTGTTGGCTGAAAAGCTTGTATGGGGGAGTTCTTATCACAGTGTAAAAGTGTGAAATAGTTCTAAAGATAAAGTACACTATTGATGTGCAGTGCAGCAGGATGTCAATACAAAAAGCAGTTTATGATGCTTGGAGATGCATGTTACTTGCAATACAGTTCCATGGGGAAGCAGGGATGAGGGGATGACAGATGATGGGCAGTACTCGCCAACAAATTTAGAGAACAGATTTATGAGGGTTTAATTAAAAGCATTGGGTGGGTGTTAGTATAAAAGCGGTGACATTTATATTGAAATCAAAAATCCAGGCACTTAACTTGCCAAGACCAAAATCAGAAGGAGCTCCTTCTTAATGATATTTTGAAATACCATCTTCATGTTCTTTTATCAGCATGTCATCATTTTTGTTTTCAAATGTAAATGTACTTTTTTGTTTATGTCACCCTATATTTAAGATGTGATATTACAGCACTGTTGCTGTATGTGGAGCACCTTATGTGGAGTGTGTGTGAGAGTCCTGAGGCCCTGGTGCTGCTCAACCCTTCTTCAGAAATAACCATTATCTCAGGCGGTTCAGACTGGCCTTACCAAATCCACAACCTGTGTGACCAACTCCTGATGATCCTCATCATTGTCACAGCACCGTTATCTTTGCTGTATAGGTTGGTACTGTTAGCACAATATACTGTCTCTTTATAATTATATTTTCTTTACTTGTTTTTTTTTTTATTTTTTTACTTAGTTATCTAGCACTGATGAACAGAGGTGGTCAGACTGAAAAAATAATACTCCAAAAACTATTCATTGTAGATTTGGTAGAGTGATAGCAGGTGGCCTCCTGATAACAAAAAAGAAAAAAAAGTTAAAAAAGCACAGTAAACTGTCAGCATAAAGTGATGCATTTATTATAATTTGCAGTAGTTTGACCACCAAAGAAAAGATTTATGTGTCAATGGAAGAAGTATACTTTAAAGCTGAAAGTGAAGTTTCATTTCCTCCAGGACATTTATGATTAATGCTTCAAAGGAATCCACAGCACACCAGACCGACATCCCTCTTGTACACTGGCTAAATGCGATCAACCCTCACCTTTTCACAGAGCAGGTCAAACGGTATGTAAAATACATCCATCTTACCATCTGTCACCCATGATACACTCGGTTCATATACAGCAGTGGTCCCCAACCCCCAGTCCCCGGCCCGGTACCGGTCCGTGAGTCATTTGGTACCAGGCCGATAAGAAAAAATGAATAACTTCCATTATTACCATTTGATTCATTATCCGAGTCTAAATGATGTTTTATCTTGAAAAGTGACCAGATTTTCTTCATTACATCCGTCTATGACTTACTCTTGACACATGAAAAGACTTCAAGACCCATGTCTCGGTCACGTGATACATTTAAATCCCCCAGCTGGCAAAACAAAAAAAAAAAAAAAAAAAAAAAAAAAAAAAAAAAAAAACAAAAAAAAAAAAAAAAAAAAAAAAACAAAAAAAAAAAAAAAAAAAAAAAAAAAAAAAAAAAAAAAAAAACTTAAAAAAACATATCTCCAGAAAGTGTCATTGTGCGGCGAGGATGCTACCGATGTTCTGTTGTTGGCGCGATGTTACTAGGACGCTTCAAAAAAAGTTGCAAGTGAATATCCAACGGATTTACGATTATTGTAATATATAGAAAATACCACAGTTTTATGCTGGTTGTATTATTTTATTTTGTTGTATTTATCTGTGGCACATTTTACAGACCAGTCCGTGAAAATATTGCCTGACATTAAACCTGTCCATGGCGCAAAAAAGGTTGGGGACCACTGATGCAGTATTCATGCTCACACACAAACACATGTGTACATCTGCATACATGCGTATACATGGGTTTGTGGGAGTTTTACACAGGAGGCCTCAACAGACTACACAAGTATCTATGCACATTTGTGTTCATTTACTGTCACGATCTTCACTGTGCAGTCGGCCTTGCCTCACCACTGTGTCTTGCCCTCCTACTCTCTTATTTCTCTGACAGCAAGAAGTAATGTCATTGCTTACTGATGTAGCACAAACCAGACTAAGCCCCTTCTCCCCTAAACTAAGCGTTGGAGAGCTGAATTTAGTTTATTTTTATTTTAGTTAATGGCCTCTTTATTTCTTTTCTCCCACCTCCTGCCTTCATGCAAGGCTGCCAGAAGGGCAGGATGTGGCCCAAGGCCAGCTCCACAGGTCCTCATCCAGGACGCAACAACTGTGGCTAAACCATGCCTTAGTTCATTAAAATAACACCTGTTGTTAATGCTATTAAACGTGACAATAACTGAATCACAAAAGATGCCATAAAAGCTATAAACAAAGCATGTGAAGTTGTGTTGTCTGTGTTTCTGTATCTGCATGCTGTCATGCTTTCCATTTTCCTGTTTGCCTTTGTTCATGCATGTGTGCACATGCCTGTATTAGTGTGTATTGATTCTGTAAGCTGACCCTGCACTGTAACTGGGTAGATTTATCAGAGCAGTTAAAAAAGGATTTCTTCAGGATTTGCAGTCCCAGTGACATCATAAATTGTGCTGTCAGACCAAGGCATAGTTTTCTTCAGTCAAGCAGCAGGGTGCAGCCTGTTCTAGCCTCTTGGCTCAAACAGAATGGTTAAATTCTGGGCCGACACCCCATGTGTTGCCTCCCGCCTCCTTTCTCTTAAGACAAACTCTGTCCACTCATTCGATTAAATTTTATTGAGATGTATAAAGTAGCATGCAGGCACACATGTCAGCAAGCTCTCACTCTTGTACACATCCATAACCACAAGCAAAGGCTCCGAGGCACACACACATCATACGTTCACACACTCCAACGACACGGCTCATTACCCACAGCTGGCTGCAGCCTCTTGGTTATACAAAAGATGTAGGAGGGGGGTATTGCTGTATATTCATGTATTTGGCTGTCTCCCAAATGTTAATTTGCTTTTGGCTGGCCAAGATTAGAGCTAATTCCTTCCCGGTGCACATTATAAGTAAGGAAGAGTGAAGACATTTGGCGACCAAGCTTGCATCTGGAGTGAGTCGTGCTGAAGCAAGTTACAATTGTAGTTATTCCCCCTCAGATTTTCCTACAAGATTTCTGTTTTTGACTCTCAAAGCCTTTTTCCATCTTTGTTGTCTCTTGCTAAAAGGACTCCTGTCTGTATACTCACCTGACACTGCAGAACTGTCAACTTTGTTCTCATTCTTTCTCTTTCATCTCTCAGTGATGGCCTGATGGGCCAGGCGGCCTTGGCATGTCAGCTGAGGCTACTGACCTCTGACCCAGGGCACAGTCCCAAGTTGCTGCTGCGAATGCTTCTGCACAGAGACTGCCACCTGCCCAGAATACTCCTGGAAAATTCTTGTGAGTTTTCATTTTAGTGTACTTGAACCAGTGCAGTACTTGTTAATGTGTAAATGGTGCTTACTTTGTGTATGTGTGCACTGTACATGCCTAGCTGTCCACCTTTCAGGGGAAATGTGAAGCCACATTACTCTCTTTTTTGATATTTTATATCTTTTGTTATTCTAGGCCCACAGAATGAATCCATCAGGAGACACGTGTGGGAGCGTTTATCAGGGTTTTAAGTATGGTGCTCTGAGATCCTAAGCAAGTTATACAGACCGCAGATGAGCTCTATCCATTTTATGAAGTTATTATCAGCATCTTTGCTGTTATCATCATTTTCACCTTGGTCATCATCATCACTAAATCAATAGAGCGCAGTAATAAACACTCAACAGACCAAGGCGGAGCACATGCTCTGACCTTTAAAGATTTTCCCTTCCTTTCTTTCTCCTCCACACAGCAACAGCCTAACCTTTAAAGACTGTTGTGCACTCGCACATTAATTCACATTATGGCGACCTCATTAATAACAACTCTCACTGTCTTCATCTCTCGCTTGGTCTGAGTCTGGCTCAGAGGCTCTGCAATGCTGCTCTGCACATTGCTGTAATTCAATGCTAGATGCGCTGACTCTCACGCATTATTCCGGTGATGGGGTAATTAACGAGCATGCAGACAGACAGAAGGAACAGCTTCACTAAATGTCTGTAAGCCACCTCAACTCCCCATTTGTTTGGGGTGTGCCTATGCTAAAAAAAAAAAAAGTTGATATCTGTATATGTATATGACCATATGTGTATATATAAAACTTTAAATTTTTTTTCTGTATATATATGTATTTATTGACCTTACTCAAAGACAAGTATATATAATAGACTAAATCCCAATGTCCCAATGCTTTGTTTGACCACTTTTTAACTCATTTTTGTGGTTTATATGAGTTTCTTTTGATACTCTATATCAGTTATGAAGTTGTTTAAGAGGTAGTGAGCTAATTAAATTATCTTTGTAGTGTCTTATGATTTGAAAATAAACCTTCTCCTTTTCTAGTATCAGTTTTCGCATTTGGACAGCTTACCCAAAATTGGAAGTCAGGGTTTTTCTGGTGCACGCACACGTACACACACACAACCTTTTTATTATCTTCAGCATGTCTGCTTCCAATTACCGAGGTTTTCAGAAAGAGCCCTTGTGACTGGTTGACCGGTTGTCCGGAAGATAAACAGGTGTACATATTGGCTGTGTATCAAGGTTGGATACGCACAGAGACAGAGAAGGGAGGGAAATAAATAAATATATATATATATATGTATATATATAGATATAATTTTTTTCTAAAGATACAAAGGCACACTGGAGGTATTGTGTGTTGCAAGATGAGTGGAAACTCTTCAGAGATGTGCCAGCGCACCAACATCTGTTTTTCTGAAGTCATCTGCCGCTCCATAATGGGATCATTATTAAAAGGCACCTAGTTAACCTGCCATGCTCTCAAGCACCCTAAATGGAAATTAATGTTAGTCAACCCTGTTTCCTTGGCCAATTGCAGCTCAAGCAGTGATATCCATAACACGCTTCCCTTAAGGGCCAATTACAAGACAGGCAGGGAACAAGATGGTGGTGTAATATTGCTGTCTCATAGGCTGATTTTAGGCCAACATAGTTGACCATTTTCCAAGTGTACATTTTAGATATGCAATTTCAAATGAGAAAGAGTGTGAGAAAGGAAATCAGTTTTCATACAGACCTTGTGTGGTATTAGTGCTTCCTACCTGAATGTTATTTATTTGGTTCACTTGTCTCTATAATACAGCACCTAATTTCACCTTGTCCTTTTAAAATTGTCAAAATTAGTCAGTAGGACGTTCATAGTACCCTATATCACAGCACAGCACCCCCTTATTGACTGCTGCATCACACACATTTTCCTGCACAATTAGCTGTCATCTTCCACACCATAGATTGACAGACCATTGGATGTCTGCCACCTTCGGAGCAGTGGGCCTTGCTTCAGCATTCTCTGTCAACGTAACACACTCACATAGACACACACCTCCAACCTCAGCCCTGTGCTCAGACAGCAACCCCCACAAGGACACCCTGTCAAAACCTCTTCCTTTTCACTTCCCGTCTCTCTGTACTGTGGATCACGCAGCCAGGGGTTTTGAAATCTGTTTCTTTTTCATTTTTTCCAACTATCACAGATGTGGGTTTTTTCTTCTCCTTTTATTCCACTCTATCTTTTGTTCACCCTTTCTGTTAACATGTGTCAGACTGGGCAGCCTTGACATTTTCAAATGTGTTTTTGTTTGCAGAAATCAAGAGGCTGTTTCACAGCAGAGGGCTTCATATTCTTCTAAACATAACCACATAGAGTTGGTATTTTCAGAATTATAATTCAAAAAACAGACTTTACGCTCACCTCCTCTCCCTTGAGCGTACGCGTGCATATAAGCAAACCTTTTGATCTCTCTATTTTGTTTGCGTGTGTCAAGTCCTCAAGTATATAAGGATGTTACATATTTGTTGTCATTTTGAACATCGACATTTGTATTGTTTACAGAAGTATCTCACCAGACTGACTCTGTGATTTCAGATTTTTGCCAGGAGAGTGGTTTAGAAATGTCTACAGAAAACTACAAAGCAGGAGATGACTTCATAGTAGCTTTATTCAACCTTTTCTCCTGCCTGAATAACTTCCCCAAAGCCTTGACTCAGGCCCTTCAGCCGTATCTGGAGAGGGCACACGTATGGGAACATCTCTACACCCTGGCAGGTAAAGTTGCAAACAGTTGCTTTGGAGTAGTGTAGCATACAGAACTTAAAAACTTTTATGTTTTTGCTACCCTTCATTATCCAATATACTGTATATTTCAAAATAGAAAGCACTGTGTACAATGGTTTAGCTTTAAAATGACCAGAACTGCATACTTATAACTATCATGTAAGTTCATTTCATAAGTTCAAGTTCATTTCTTGCTTCAAGAAAGCAACTTTCAAGTTAAAACAGAACAGAACATGTTTGGAGATTGTCACATAAAAGAAAATTTCATTTAAAATGTATTACAATTGCGGTTGTGATTGTGGTCAGCACTGTTGCCTCACAGGCAACAGCCTCCTGGTTTGAACCTCAGCAGGGGCCTTTCTGTGTAGAGTTTGCATGTTCTCCCTGTGCTTGCGTGGGTTTCCTCAGGGTACTCCGGCTTCCTCCCACAGTCCAGAGACATGCATGTTAGGCTCTAAATTGCCTGTAGGAGTGAGTGTGAGTGTGCGTTGGTTGTTTGTCTACATGTGGCCCTGCAATGGACTGGCGACCTGTCCAGGGTGTACCCCTGCCTTTCACCCAGAGAGCTGGGATAGTAGATCCTGTGACCCTGCGTAGGACTAAGCGGGTATGGATAATGGATGGATGGATGTAATACAATTATTGACTAAATTAATTTCAGTTTAATAACCACAATATATAACATACCACTTATTTTTGTCACTGACCTTACAGAGCTTAGTTACGAGCAAAATTAAACTGAACACAAGGCAACTTCCAGGCTGGAATAGGCATGTCCCGCTGTGGCTGGCACCATGTGTAGGTAAAAGCATGGAATCCAGTGTACCCAGATTATCAGAAGAAAATCTGGCAAAACCTGGATATATATGCAGTTTGATCTTGCAGCAGATGTTTATTTTCTTGGGCTTAAGTGGGAGTGATCTTTGACAATCTAACTCCCCAAACCCTTGACAGTGGAACACAAAAAGACAGGACAAAGACATAAACAAAAAACACAACATAGACAGTGATGATGTGGTGTGTGTAGTATGTTTGGTGCAGTATGCGTGTGTGTGTTTGTGTGGTGTATATAGATGAATGTGTGAAATTTGTGTTGTGATGGTGTTTGTCACCCCGTATTCACACAAGAGCAAAAGCAGTCCGACAGCCAGACAGAGCAGTGATGTTGACCTCCAACGCTTCCTCAGCATCAACTAGTGACCACAGCCACAACTATAGGCTGGATCACTGTTAATGCTGGTGTGTTGGGCCAGTGTCATGCAGCAAACCTCCACCAGTGCCCTGGATTTCCCTCAAGGCCCAACAGGAACCACCCAGTCTGGACAGCCCTTCCACCAGCAACAAGTCTATTCAAGTCCCTTCAAGGTGAGGAGTCCCCCACAGCCAAGAGGCAACAGAAAAGAGGAGCAGCCCAGAATCCAAGAAGGCACTCACCAGCACATCTGGAGCACACCAGCCACAGGTACAGCATGAGGGCAGGGGAAATCCCCACACTTACATCATCACCCCACAGAGGGCAAGGTGTGCACCCCCCAGCCCCAAAGGACACAAAGGGGAAAGGATGCGCCAAACCCATAGGGAGGGACCCAGAACCTCATCACAGACCACCCCCAGCCACAGGTGTCACCACATCTCATGGGGAGCCAGGTGGAAAATACCTTGGTGGGCCAGATGTTCAAGCACCAGTGGGGCTGTGGTTCTGTGGTTGTGCCCGTGGCAATGCCCCTGCCACAGCAACCCCTCCCACGACAGCCCACCAAGAGTTCAGCCCTCACGTCCAGCGAGTCAGACCAGGGCAGCTGCTGAGGGGGAGAGTGGGGAGATGGAAACAAAAGCCCAGGGTCATCCCTATCCCTATGCCTCACCAAGCAGGTCCTTGCTGCAGTTTCCTCGAGACCCTAACCAATAACCTATGGTGTGTGAAGGTGAAGTTTTAGGCTGTTTTCTTTCTCTCTAATTAGAAAACAGTGAGTGAAAACCCTTGCTGTGTGAACTCTATGTGGCCAAGGGTAGGTGATTAGCACATGGAGATGGCATAGTTGATTTGTTTGATGGTTAGACACTTCAGTGTTTCTAACATAGTGTTAAGGGTGTAGTAATTTGAAATGGAATACATATTCAGCTATATCATAAAGCCTGGAGGTCCTCACTAAAAAGATTATTTATTTTCTTTTTGCTTAAGAGAAAATCCTTGGTCCAAGCAAAATTGAAGACTTTCTTACATTATACACATTCCCCTATATGACTTATTTGTTGCAGAGCCTTTGATTCCCTTACTTAAAAACATCAAGATTAAATACATTTACCACATCTGAGACAAAGAATAGCAAACTGTGCTCTATTTATGATCCATCAGCTAACCAGTCAGAATAGACTGACACTTTCAGCACAGACCCTTAAACAGACAGGATCAGCAACTTTGTTTCAGACCTTAAGGTGGAAACAAAAGGTGCAGCAGACATGTAGAAATTTAAAAAAAGCTTGAGTTTTCTATATTGTGAATATTAAGGTCTTTAAACCTCTTTAAGTAAGTCTTTAAGATGAAATTGTGAGCTTGTAAATAAATGTGATATTGACCGAAAAAAATTTTTTTTCTTGTTTCGTTAATAACACATAAATTTAGAGATTTTACCATTTTTTTTGTCAGTCAACTAATACATTTTTATATAAATGAAGTATCTTTAATTTTACAAAGCCTATCTATGTTTTGTGGGGTTTTTTTTGTTTTGTTTCCCTTAAAGGTCAGGGTTTACAGTATGTGCACACAAGCTAAATCACAACTATAATACACTGTTTCACTGACTATAGTGATTCCCCACATCTTTTTTGCCTGTCTCCAATGCAAGCTTTATTGCAGAGCTTAATCAGAACTCCTGTGGAGTAGAGAGCTCTTTTTAGTGGTGATTCTGAGTGGTAATTATTGTAGTTTAAATTAGGGTGATTGGAGAATAGTATTTGGATGGAGCCAGAGCAGAAGAGAGAGTGACAGAGGGAATGAAGAAAGAAAGATAGTGTGTGCCAGAGAGAAATTGTCAATGTCATCCAATCATCATTTATTCTCACAGGGTAATTAGTTTAATTATTGGACTGTTCTAAACCTTTATGTTATAATTTTGGTTACATGATATCCCAGTGCCCTCATTTCTATTTAAACTGTTCGCTGAGTTAACTTTCATAGATTACATTGAGAGTTTCACTGTTTCGCCATTTACTCTGATGTTTCATCACACTGTAGAGCGTTATTTCTAATCAATATACTTGTCAATACAACCCGGTGGTAGAAAGTCTTAAAATTGAGTGAAAAGTAGGTCCCGACCATTCCTGTCACAGAGTGCTCTCCTTCAAAAAGCTATATCGTTTACTCTTCCACTCTCCATTTTTTCTGAGACTCTGATGTCACCCATTTGTCAGGTGTCCCCAGAGACTGCAGTGTAGCCAAGATAATGCTCTCTTTTGTAGCCTCTGGTTTTTATATCCAGATCTGTTGGAAGTTTGTGGGTGTCATAGAATTTCATGCTATAGGTACCCTGTTATCAATATGAACAGGATATGAAAGGGAAGAGCAATGAAAGCCACAGGGAAATTAAGTACGACTCCTACTATCATCTGGGTTTGATTGAGAAAATCTGACTTTAATTTGACTTCACTTGCCTTTAATGTACATATTTCAAGAAAATAGTTATAGAAAAGTGCTTTATGGCTCAAACCTTGGATGCATCAGCATCTGCATTTTCTAATTTTTAATTTCTATATTTATTTTTTGGAAAAATAGCCATTTTTCTGTGCAGACTGAGTGGCATTACTTTTTTGAAGCAGTGCCAGCAAGTTTTTCTGAAGCCAAAAGCTCAATATTGAAATATACATTTGGCCTGAAATGTAACTGAGTCTAATATGGTAGCAATCACCTTCTGGGTTTATGCCAGCAATGTGACGTTTTTGTAGATCTTTTATTATTTATACTTATTTCACTTATAGAATAGTAGCTAGAGGTCAGTAATGAAAATCTACATATTTTTAGTTTGCAGCATGGATATTATTAAAATCAAATCATATCCATCGGATTAAAGGCTGTCTTATTTTTTTTTACACAATTCAACATCCAAATTATTATGTCATCTAGTTCATGTTTGTTCTGTGTATATAATGATTATTCCTAGAACTATAATAGCCAAAAAACTTAAGAAATGTCCAAAGACACAAATCTAATTACTGTTTGGCAGTCCACAGAATATGGTTTAGTTGGTAATGCAACAACTCTTAACTCTTTGTGCTAAATCTGTGCTGTAGAGCACATATTTGGACTTATTAATGCAGTCATAACATTCCTTTGTTCAGGGCTCCTTAATTCTGAAATATGCCATTAGGTGGTTCAGATTTACAGAGTACTGTTACATCACAAGCCTAGATCGGAGCAGAACTACCTGGCATCCCCATCTCTATCTAAATCCAAATTCACACCATTCTATTTTCCCTGTTTTTGGAAGTGAGCAGTGCAAAAGTAAAGTGGTGATTTTAAAAAATGGCATACAAATCGGAAAAGAGAGACAGACTCGTCACCCCTGAAGCTGGCTGTTTTTAAGGGGGATAAAAAGACATGGCTGAATCCTGTGCTTTTGTAATGTATCCCTGTAGTTCTTTGATCAAAGTATGTCAGAGACATTTCATTAAGACCTCTGTAAGTTTTGCCAAATTTTAAAAAATAGAACATAACATGTTTCTTTTAATTTTTTTTTTTAATTGCTGCTTTTATTTCACCATTTTTGACAGACAAAACTCAAGCAGTACCAGTGGTCATCACCTGTGTCCGGGCAATAGTGACAAAATCAACTAATCGCATTTTGACACATCTGGTGTCCATGGTATTGGATTGGCAGGCCACTGAAGAGTGCAATGGAGCCACGTTCAAGCAGAATGTGCCAGATTCCATCCTGTCTAAAATACCTAAGGAGTGGAATTATACAACACTTGATCAAAAGGAAAAAGATGCTCCTGCTAAGAGTATGCAAAAAATATGTAACATTTAGTGTTTGACCATTTTTCCAAATTTTTAGAACTTTTTCCCAGACCTAACTTCTTCTTTTTTTTTTTTTTTTAATTCTTCAAGGTGTCACATCCTTAGCAATTCAAGTATTGTCCTTCATTTTCACCAACCTGCCTTTGGCTGTAGCCTCCTTGCCTCTCCCCATCCGCTTCCTCTTCCAAGTGGCAGAAAAGCATCTCTCCCAGTATTCCCGGCAGCTGCGCTCCATAGGCCTGTTGCTCTGGGCCCTGCTGGGCTGCTTGATCCAGAGCTTGGATAACCCAGACACACTAGAACAAATCAGTGGTCTGGCTCTGAACTGTGGGGCAAAGGACCGTCTGTTCCCTGCTGGCAGAGTGTCTACAGGCTGCCATGAGCATTCAGCAAAAGGTAAAGGCTGTGATTAATTCAGTAACAATAATGATGAGTGGGGTTTGCTTATAAATTATTACAGTTTCAGCCAGAGTCATGTTGTAGTCTCTTGTCTATATATAATCTCTTGCCTGTCTCTTTGTGTATATGATTGTGTTATAGTGATGGATAATTTGATGTGTACTTTGTGTGTATTCATTTATCTTAATGGTCTCTGATAGGGTGTTCCCAAACCCACAGTGCACAAAGTACTGCAGGCTCTGGAAGACAAAAGACCCAAGTGGATAAACATGCAGCTGCAGAAGGCACGTAAACTCTGTGCAGACAGGTGAGAGGCCACAAGAAAGGATTTTCCAAGAGGTCAAGGTCAGAGTGGTACTGATCTTACTTTATATTGATAACTGCATTTGTTCAAGAAAATGCTCATTGTTCATCAGTGATCATTTGCTTCAATTTATCGTCATCATTCATGTGAACTTTCAATAAAAATGAGAAATGATTATACTGAAAGCATTTTGATTGTAAACATGTCTTTTTATACCATTAGTTTTGTGATTATATTGTTGTAATGTATCATGACTAAAATAGAGATTGAGGGTCAGTAATCTGGTGAATGAGGAGATTCAAACTGATCAAACGGACCGAGGTTGCATTTAGCTTCTTGAGAGATTCTAAATAAAAGGTTAAAAAAAAAAGTCTTTAATCGAACATTCAATATCTGATGTATTTTATTATCAAGCTCATTTTTCACTTGAAAAGCTTTGAGTAAAACTGATGCTTGTCAGAAATGAAATGAATTGAAAAATACTTTATTAATCCCAGAAGGGAAATTCAACAACAGAAGCTTTTGTTATGGTAAATGGTGTGGGTGACATGCATTTGACTGAGTGAGCTGCACCTTAAGAGTGACGAGAAAACTGTGGGATGACAAGAAAACAGTGCTCCTTTTAGGCTGATCTGTGGCCTTTGGTTCTGCGTTTTCTAGCTCATTCCCAGAATCTGCATTTCTGGCCGCTCACTTCATTATAACAAGTTCTGGATGCATCCATCCTCATAAAAAAGGTGATTGAGTAGTGTAACAAAATAAAAAATTATTCCAAAAATAAATAAAATAAAATCACTAAGTTGATTATGGCCAGTTCTAAGAAATGCTGTGTGTTACAGTGACAGGAAAAGGGGAAGAGTGGAAGAAAAAAAAAAGAACAGACGGGGTGGTGGAGGGCTGGTGATGGGGCTGGAATGGAAAAGTGAAAGAAGAGTGACTATGTATCACCTGTCAGAGGCATTCACTGCGATCATTACTATTCATTAAACTAACCTTCACAGGGAAGTGATGCCTGGCTTGTAAACAATCAGAATACAGTGTCAGAAAGAGAGTGAGAGGAGGGGCTGTGGATGTAAAAACTCCAAAACCAGCTGGTACTTCTCTTTCTGGCATCTCAACGCGCACACAGAGTAAAACCCCTGACAAAAACATTTGCCCCTTGTGCAAACCCCGTTCTGTTCGTTCAACTCACTTTCACTCTTTCCTTATCCAACTGTTACCCCCTCTCTACACCACCCACCTTGTCTTTGCAAAGTAATTTGTAGAGGAGAAGATTATTGTTCTCCATCATGGTGACCCTGGCTTGGCTGACGGGATGCATACACAGATGAAGATGAATGCAGTTATTCCATGGCGGAGGTCTGCCTCTTTCAGGGCACATTGGCCCTAATGACATGATTGATAGGCTGTCCCAAATCCGGAGGGGCCCTCATTAATCACCCCACTGACTGAATCCAATCATCTGCTTCACCTGCACAGTGATGGACAGGAAAGGATACAGCGCAGGTGCTGACACTGCACAGCCACCATTGCCGACAACACCATCGTGAGGCCACCAGGCAAAACAATGAGGCGATGTATATGGACGAGATGGGACTCCACTTCTTTTGCCACCCTCAATGTCAAACAGCCAATGGCTGGCTGACAGGCGACACAGCTTCTGCCACCTTATAATTATAAAGGGGAAGTGGGAAGGAGAAAGAGAGGGGGGAACAATGACAGGCACTGTATGTGAAGGAAAAGATTTGATGGAAGGTAGTATGATGTCCCTTGATACAGGAAGCCCCGGTAGATGGTGCTGGCTCTACCAAGGTTTGAGCACCGCACATGCACGTGGACATCCTCGCACATCCTTTGGTCGCACTGGTCTATGGGTCATATATGACAATTTTAAACTTAGGAGCTGGGAGTCAGTTAATTTTCCAGTGTATTCCAATTATTTTGTTTAGATTGTTTTCTTACAATGAAGATGTTTGCTAAGACCAGAGGGTGGTAATCAGAAATAAACTCTCACCCTTCTAAATCCTGTATTATTTGACCTTACTGTGTTTTGTGCCTTTGTGTAATCTTCTCCTCTTTTCATGTCTGTTCCTCTTTCAGTGTGTTTGAGCGGGGAGCAGACAGAAGAGTTGCTGCGACTGAACTGACTGAGCAGAAAATAGGCCTGATGCTGCTGGAGGTCTGCCACAAAGCAGGTGGCAGCAACTACCTGAGGCAGATCTATCACGTCATCCAAGGCAATGAGGTAGGGAAGCACTCTCTCTCCTCAGCAATTAAGTAGCTTCTGGCCTCAGGCCGTAGGCTGTGCAGGAGGGGTTGCACAGGCAAGAGGGCCTGCTGCTTATGTGCACTTTGCTTGCTCTGATCTTCTCATGCGCAGATAAGCTCAACCTCAAATGCAGATTCAAGGGTGAATTACCGTGATTTCTCAATGTATAGGAGAGCAAAACATGTGGAATTGGGAGATTTCATTGATAAAAAAGCAATGATTCTTTTCTATTTTAACTGAAGGGGAATTTTTTTTTCCAACTGAATTTTCCTCCATAGTTTAACAATGAAAATATGTTGTTCTCCAGAAAGTTAATTCTGTAGAACAAGTGATTTATCTTTTTGTTTGTTTGTTTGGAAAGGGAAATGGTTCCCTGTTTTTGTTGGTCAAGAGTGAGATTTCAAAACTCCAGCAGAAAATGTGCAGTTCTATGTCTGCTGAATCCAAGCTATAAATCAAGGAAATGGCAGCCTGATAATGGTCTGACCCCCCACGCCCCTTCTTTGGTTACTACTATGGAGGTAACTCCATTGTGCAGGCTTGCAGATATAAATTCTTCAAAAAAAAAAAAAGAGGGGAGGTTAAATACCGCCTTGTCTCTGGGACTTTATCATTGTTCAATTTCCTGAGTATTTATCAAAACAAAATTTGTACTTCAGACAGCAAGTCTCACTAAGTACTGTTTGGAGATCATTTATTGTTGGTTTTACTCATTTTGGTAACGATCTACTGTATCAACAGACTTATCTTTAAAGAATCACAATGCCTACTGATCTTTAGAATAGAAATGTCTTCGACAAGCCCATTCCACACCAAGATAAGTTAACAAAAATGATAATGATGCCAAGAAGCACACTGAAGTACACTAAAAATACCTGGTGATGAGAGGTGGAGAATATTTAATGGTTCATAGGAAGATGTAATGGAGTTCTTCAAAGACAATTAGCACTCGTATGATTTTCACTGACATATTTCTGAGGACATAGCACTGAATCAGTACACAGACTATGTGCTGCTGATGTAATTTAGAGCAATTTGGGATAAAGTGAGAGGGATTTCCAAGAAGGGTTTGAGATCCCCTGGCAGTTCCGGCATCTCTTCTGAATCAAGGTCGAGGCATAGACATGCAGGTCAGGGGCAGACTGGACTGCTAGCGAGGTGGAATGAGACGAAGTTCAGAGGCCGTGTCAAACTGATGGATGGGAATGTACTGAATTCACACCAGGGTGCCAAAGTACACATGAACACACACCTTAAGGCATACTGTACACAGATTTTTTTTTCCTATTTTTTAAATGTCTTGCAAGACATAAGCACTTAGTAACGGCTTTGGTTAATTCATACTTTGATGAGATTGGGGATAAAGTGGGGAAAATGTAGCTGGAGTACAATATAACTTGTTATGTCATAAAATTGCAGCAGTGTAATGTTATCACTATTAATGGTTCAGGTGTCACTGAGGTGTTTATTGGCAAAATGGCAGTGCTATTTTACGTGTATGACAACTTTTCAGCTTTATCTGTTTTTATTCTCCAGTGATCTCATGTTTTCCAGTCTAGCCATCATCATAAAAAGTGTCACTACTCTGTTTGTTTCTCCCTTCATGTCTTGCATGCAGGAACTGTTAATGTCTAAATTGAGTGGAGACATTGACCTCTCAAGTGAGCCTCCTCTTTTTGTGAACTTTGACGTTGGGCCAAAGAGCTCTGCTGATGCTGGTTGCTTCAACCCTTTTCTTCAGTTCGATCATGTTGGCAGGAAGAAGCTGGATCAGGTTTGTTGAACTGTGATCTGGTACCTGGGTTTTTTTTTTTTTTTTTTTAGAGAAAACTCTTTCAAATATCTTTTACAGTTGTGCAATCATATCTGTAATTGCTCAAGTAAGCTTTGACTCTCAAGACATTTTACCATGCAGATATACTTGCCATATGCAGTTTGACATTTTAACTTTAACCAAGGCCAGACACTTAATTTTGAAAGTTAGGAGCTGTTCACAGTCTCTAGTGAACTGGATACTGCAGGAGTCTCTGAAGATTGTTCTGAACTTTTGGGAGCTTGGCTTTTGTGCTTCCCAAAGGTTGCTGCCTTTTTTCAAGAAGGTGCTTCGCTGACAGGAAGAAAAGATTTCTAAAAAGGTGAAAAGATGAGACGTTTTCATCTTCATGAAGAAATAAGTTATGTTAAAGGAGAGTGGAGTCTTAAAGTGCTCCTCTTTGGGACTTTGAACCACATTTTTACTTTTTGCAAATGTATCCCCACGAGTGCCACTGAGATGGTCTGTTAATTATTATATTTTTCTCTTCGTAAAGGTGTTAAGTCTGGCTTCAGGTAGCTTTAGTTCATTTTCTCTTTAACAGCAGACACACTGGTGATGTTACATAAAACAATAAACAAAAGGCATGTATTTTCTTTGCAATGGCTTTCTACTTTATAAAAAAAAACGTATTATACATAGCTAAATGTTTGTAATCCTTTATAATGTAGCCATGTTTGTGGCAATTGTTTTTCAAAAAGAAATATAGTACATTTTAATCCCAAGACTTCGCCTATTTTCATTTTATCACAAAAGGCTGCATAGCTTTGCATAGAACACCCTATTAAGAGAATGATTAAAATGCCTTCTCCACTTCAGGTGCCTGTGTTGTTTGTCAAATAAAACGGAGGGAGAAGGAAAAACTACACCCATCAATCATGGGGAAGAAGCAGGGGGAGAAATAGGATGGATGGATGGAAAAACTGGTGGAAAGAGTGGTAGAATGAGTAGAGTCCTCCTTTTTTTGTCAATAAAGCTAAGCCTGGAGTTAAGAGTTAGATTTTTGCAATCAGAATAATCTCAATCTCATGTCCTTTCCCAATATGGTGAAACTGTCAAATGTATATGTGCTTGTGTTTGTGTATGTGTGTGTGTCCATGTGTGCTTAAGAAAGACAGAAAGTAAGAAAGAGATGGAGAGAGAGAGAGGGAGGTTGGCACAGTTCCAAAGAAGATGGAAAGGAAAAAAGACAGAGCAAGAAGAGTAACGACTCGCTCCAAAAATTGATTTATCTTTCTATAAATGATGGCTACATCCCCCCAAATGGATTTATAAATTAATTGCTGTCTTATTGGAATAAAAACCTTCTTGTGCGGACATGATTGATCACCTGATGTCGGTGGCCTGTGCTGGAGACCCCCCTCCTCCTTTGTTAGTGGGTCCCAGCTGGAGCGGTAATGCACTGATGGTATTAACCCTGATTAATAACTAACAGTGTGCTTTCCTCATACATCAACAGAGTGCAGTGGTCAACTGGGCATGGGACTGGCCAAGGCTGCTGCCAGCTTATGAGGGCATGAGTCAGGTGACCTTCAAAAGTCTGCTGGCCAACAGGTAAAAAAAAAGTTCAGTTGTTGCACATATAGATGTGTTGTGTTTGTGTTTCATTTTTTGCCAGTGTCTCTGGAAAAAAAATAATTGCAAAACTCACAAGGCTGAAATAAACTTTCTGTTCTTTATGAGCTTAAAATCTTTTGTCTATTGTGGATTCCACAGCAGAGGGTGAGTTTTTAGAAGGGGCATATTCATACACTGTATGTTTTTTGCATTTTATAATGCTTCCTGTCATTGTGAATGCATTAGGGCCTGTCAGTTAAGACAAAAACATGGTCAAAGTTGATATCATGATTATTCAACACAATGTATTATTGACTTTTATTTACATTTTTTTAAACTTCAAATGAGATATATTATCATCTTTTTTTTTTTTTTACATGTTTACACATGTTTACTTAATAGAATATCTGTGACATGCTTTGGTCAAAAGATCCCAGAGATGGAACAACATAGCTCCCATTTCAGCCATGACTTTGCACATCTTTTCATATTTTAAGATTTTAAGAAGTGCAATCAGCCATGTGACTCCACTACACCCTTCCCTTCTGAGGGGGTCTACCTTATTTTAGATCTGATGCACAGCTTCCAACAACCATGCCAGCATCCATTTCAAAACAGATTATGCTCATTTACTCTTAAAGAACATTATTACTGTATGAGAGAGCATACAGTCCCTGTGAGCCCACTGTAATATATGCTGAGCTGAGGAAAATACCAGACTGGCAGTTTAAATCTTAAATGCTTACAGTTTTCTTGTTTGAAGTTCAGGACTGGACTGTTGGTACTGATCCCGCTTTTAAATGCAGTCAAGTGATGCTGAACTGGCCCACGTTTTTAAAGATCAGCACCACAAACAGAAGCAGGGAAGTGATCAAATAGACAGTAATTCCTCAAGTATCATCGCTCATCATTTTGGCTCAATAAACCCTGTGTTTCAGTGTTGATCCATTTCTCTGTGTTATGTTTACATTTCTGAGATTAAGCTTAAGAATGGTTATTCATATGGGGAAAATTGTTGTAATGTTACTTTTGGTTACAGTTAGCGGCACTTTACTAGTTCTGGCGCAGTGTTGCATTCAATAACAAATTGAAACTCTGACTTCCAAACTTCTGAATTGGAAGGGGGGGGGTTTACCAGATTTTCTATTGGTGACATAAAACATCAATTATAGTTTTGGTCAATGGACCAAAACAATGAGGTTAAATCTAGTCTGAGCTGGGAGTGTGATATATCAATCCCCTGCAAATCAGAACAGCCCACTGAATGACAGAGGCAGCGCCAAACAAGGTGACAATTTTATTTTATTGTATTGGTATTTTAGAATTTTAAGTTGAAAGGGACATTGTTCATCCAAATATATGCCCTCAAGTCCAGACGCTATAATACTTTTCTTTTTTTCTTTTTTGGGGGGCAGGTTAAAGTAAATGAAATACAGCACAGTAATTGAATTTATCTAACTGAGCTTGCTTTCATAATTGATAGAAGCCATGACTGTAATTGGGAGCAAAAGTCTCTAATTAGTGTGTGCTTAGTTGAATGAATACATAGACACAATTCTTTGTAAATGAGTTATCCCTGATCATAGATAACATCTGAGGACTTAGGACTGATACAATAGTAGTTGATGATGGATAAGTCTTGGCTGTCTCTGATCTTGTTGCTACCTGATTGAAGTTTCTTACCCAAGACCACCTATCCCATACCACCCTCCCGTGCCTCTCTCCCCTCATGTGCTGCAGTGCAACAGGCATAAATATTTATGCAGGTATGTGACACATATTAGATTGCAATACTTCAGGCTGTTCCCTGTTCTCTATTCACAGCTGTCACACTGCCAGCTATCAGGGAGCTAGGGGGGTACTGCACCTTGTCTCCACGCCTACACCCAATCCATTCTAAATCACTGCCATTGTACCACACACACACCTTTCTAACAAAGGGCAAGCTCTGCATCTGCCAAGGACACGAGCCTAATAAGGGTGAAGTGCGCAGCTCTGGGCTGTGCTGTGACGAGGATTGTCGCCTTCATGCCTCTAACTCTTCTTCCCACATACACTGTACATATTCTTCCTCCCCTTGCATGCTGCACTGTTGCAGCTTGAAACAGATACTGTCATTGCTTGTCTGTGCCAAATTAGGATTTAGGCATTCATGATTTGAGAGTGAGGTGGATATTAAGTGAGATAGGAGAAGATGGAGAATTAAAGATTGAACTTCCAGTTTGGAATTTTGAGTGACATGGAGAGAGAGAGAGAGAGAGAGAGAGAGAGAAAGAGAGAGAGAGAGAGAGAGAGTATTCTAATGAGGAAAATAAATAAATTAATGAGCAAGACTAGGAGTAGGAGGGGTAAAGGTTATATAATTTACCCTAATCTCACAGTATCAAAGTGTCTCAGATTCTGTCATTTGCCTCATTACCCACTCTTTGTTGGGGAAGAGGAGCAGATTTCATGGAGGATTTTGAGAATGCCTTTGGTTCTGTCCAAGTTGCTTACACAGAGCCGGAAGTTAGTTTCATGGCTGGTGATATGTAAGCTGTCAAAGCTTTTCCTCAGATCCATCTGTGACTCAAAAATATCTCTCAAGCAGTAGAAGGCCATTCACGGTATAAACACACTAATGTCTGATCCACTGATTCATTTGTTCAAGCAGATAAGGACAAGGCTCTCTGCATATCTACAGACTGGAATGCCCTTGGCTGTTTTCACAGAGGCTTCACAACAATTACTCTTTTATCACCTCCAGTTGCTGGACAAACTAAAGCATACACATTTTGTGTTTATAATAATAATAGTACTGCTGAAAACAAAAACACCTATTATTCAGACTTAGCAAGATCCACACTTTTACTAGTGCTAGTGTATGCATGTGTATATATATATATATATATATATATATATATATATATATATATATATATATATATATATATATCTTCTAAGTTTTAGTCTCCTTGAATGACTTCCTTTTACTCTACACAGCCACTGTGGACTTTGTGAGTTAGCAGTGTGGCCTACTGGCCGCCAATATATTGTTATAGTGGCAGGACAGTTATTGTGCCCAGGGTTTATATCACATTCTAATGGAGCAAGGCTATGAGTTAAGGGCGGTACGCTTTTAAACCAGGGCTGTTAAATCACTGTTCAGATGACTTCATTAGCAGGACAGGACACATGCTGAGACACTTGTGTCTGCACACACAAACACACAAACCCACGCACACATGTACGTCACTACCTTGACGGTGTAGAATGGGGCTAGACAGAAGGGAGAGTGGATTTATACAGGTGTGTGTGTCCTTCTTTGTCACCTGTCACTTCAGTTCCTTCAGCATGATGGCTCATCCATCATCTGCAGATTGAGCTTTTCAGCAGAAACCAGACTGATTAATTCTGTAGGACCCCCAGGGTTGACTGGTTGACTGGCTGACCTGACTTCCAGGCGGGCTTGCCGTTTGAATGTGTTTATAAATGGTTTCTGTGTTAGCTAACTTTTTTAGTTTACTTATTTGCTGAGTACATGGTGGAATGACTTTCTAATTGGTACAAATGATGTAGCACTTTGTGGAAAGATTTGCTAGATTAATGAGGGACTAAATTATGTTTTGACTGAATAACTTGGAGGCTCACTGTCCTGTTCAATGTTGTCCAGCTTTGATGAATGACAGGTCTCAAAAATGGATTGCAGGCTAGATGATGGACTGATTGAGTGGGAGAATAATAGGGTGAGTGCTCGCTAATGTCTGAAAACTAGACTGGTTCTATTTGTACTAGCAAGTCCGGTATAGAACCCGGAAAAGAAGATACTCATGGACAGATCACACATCAGTCTAGAGAAAGAGAGAGAGAGAGAAAAATTATTGAAGTCGTTTTTTCTTTGTTATGAGGATGTAAATTATTCAAATAGATGTGACTAGTCTGTCTTCTGTTATGGATCCACAAATGGATAAGTCATCTGCCTTGTTGTTGGTTTGTCTTGGAAAATGTTGAGTGTCTTGTAACTGTCTCACTGTTTAGATTGTGTTTGAATGCCGTTGTGTGCCAAAGTCTTTTACATTGTTTTTATTGTCCATCCAAAGAAAATAAAAACACATTCCTTAGAAAAAGTATGGTTTATTGTCACAGACAAAAGTCATGTTTTAACTGTCATCTGCCAAGGTGACTTTTTTAATCATTTCACTGTGCCTGTATGTCAGAGAAGGTCCTCTGACCTGGTTGATAAGGGATAGCAAGCCATGAGGGATGAAGTTTCACATGTCACAGGGCACTCTTCCACTCTATCATATGGACCTACTATCAACCAAGGACATCTACACTGAAATCTTCTAGTACTACTGCTCCAGCTGGCCCTTCTGAAAACTAGCATCGGACAGTCCAAAGACTCCTTACATTTACCTAAAATAAACAATTTGTGGCTTCTGTTATTTTTACAGCTGATTTTCTGGTCTGCACAATCTTACAACAGTGTAACAATTACAGTAACAGAGTGCTTGCAGCAGTGACTCACAGATTTGATGGTTTGATATTCTGACTACAATGTAACTACTGAACACTAAAGCATTTCCTCTTCATTTCCTCAATGTTTCAGTTACCCCTCAGGTCCATAACAATAGCAGTTTGTGGAAAAATGCCAGTCTATGGCGTTCTCTTGCATGAGCGGCTCCTTAAATTGCAGCGATAGACGCTTGTGCTTTCAGGAAGTGGGCAATTGCCATCTGTTCCTGGGCGCTGCCATATGGTGGACTTTTTTCTCAGGGAATAAAATAAAAACAAATATGTCAGAATGTTCGTCTTTCTCCACGGATGCTGATCAACCTGGGGAAAAGCTGGATCTGAATGTGTCTGGATTAATAGTCTTTTACGTTACGCTTCAGGGAATGAAGGAGTCTGTGCACATGGTTGGTGGGGCTTTGTGTAGGTTTGTGTGTATACATATATATGCATCTTTGTGATGTTTGACTTTCACATATATATGCGTGGAAGTATGGCCTAAATCATTTATCTGGCTTAAAGGGTTGTGTTACCATACAGTTTTGAGCAGTTGGTGGCAGAGTCTTAGAGGCATTAAACAACACAGGAGGAAAGAGCTTCAAGGTTAGCCAGAGTGACATTTCATGGTTGCTGCTGCCAGAGAAACAAGAAAAGATGCTCTCAAGCCATCATCAGGCTCTCTATCTTGCGAGGGCTAGAATTCAAAAGACTTGTCACTTTTGAAAATCAGGAGAGTGTAATGTGCCATTGAAAAAAGGCTTCTTTCTTCTTGCGTTGATCCCCTTGTGTGTCCCTTCCTCTGACTGACAGCAAGGGATGGGAGTTTGTGTTGGAGAGGAGAGAATACATCTTTTGTCTTCTAGGTTATACATGCCGCGTTTTGTCTTCTCTACTCCTGGACAGCAATGACACATTGAGGTTTTCATTAGCCGTAAGCAGGTGGCGAAGGAGTGGGACAAACTTGTGTGCATAAGTCTTTTTTTCATCACTGCCTGTGTGCATGCGCATCTGCAGTGAACCAGCTTGTACACTGTAGTGTGGATGGGATACATGTGTCTGCCGCCATGTGTGTGAATGCTCACCATTACATTTTAGTGTGTGTTATACTTGGAGGTTTGCTCCAAAGGCGAATAAATCACTGATGCCTGGGATAAGGCCGTGGCCCCTCCTCAAACTGCACAGACAAGCTGAGAGGCTCATTAATCAAACGACCAGTCACAGATGTGATGGCTTCCACACAAACCGCCAGCAGACTGTGAAAGTCACATCCAACAGAGTCAACTGTCAGCCAGGCAGGCAGGCTACACTTTTCTCCCCATCCTGCTCTCTTCCCTTCTGTTGTATTTATCTCTCACTCCCTCTTTACCTCCCCTCACCTCCAGCATGAAGCCTCAGTGTGATACATCTGAAATATTTGTCTTGTTTCTCTAAAAACGATCTCAAGGGTCGAGGAAAATCCATCTTCTTAGAGTGGTCATGGTCAAACCAGTCTAGAGACACATCAGTCATTACTCCACATGCACTGCTCTACGTGGTTGCAGTCCAGTTAATGAACACCTTTTTCCCTGCCCTGGCCAGTACAGATTTCATTGTGACCTAAACAAATCAGTTTATTCTATGTATGAACGTTAAAACTGGAGCAACAAACCTGATTTGAGGTAGGATGGTGGTGTGGTGGTTAACGCAGTTGCTTCACAACTAGACGGCTCTCGGTACAAATCCCAGGATGGAGTTTTGTATGTTCTCCCTGTGCTTGCATGAGTTTTTCTCCAGATACTCCAGCTAACTCCCACAGTCCAAAAATATGCATAATAGGTTGATTGTGGTTCTAAATCATCCGTAGTTGTGAGTGGGAGTGTGCACTGACTGTGTGGCCCTGTGACAGACTGGAAACTTGTCCAGGGTGTACATTTGCTCTCACCTACCTTATCCCTACATGGGATTGAAGGGGATATAGAAAATAAATGATAGAATTCTCATTTCTCTAAGGAATATCACTCTATTAAGTTTAGTATTTAGAGAGTCCATGCCTCCTTTATTGAAATACATTATTGTAAATTATTTTTCCCATTCCTTTAGAGTTAATCCTGTTATATACTTTTTTGTAGTTTCAAACTATGCTGTCAATGCAAAGAAACTGAACTGTTTACACTGTTTAAGAAATAATTGTTACAAAGCACAACATCAATCTTCGTTGACAATTCATGCTTATGCCATAAGGCAAGTATAGGAATAGGATTATGAGGTTATCCCTTATGTCGAATTACTGCATCTGACCGCTTAAATCCCACTCTTAAAACTGTAACTTAACATAATTTCATAATATAAATAGCAACCTCTGAGAATGTTCCAAATTAGAACCTTGGGTGGATGAATAGTGGGAGAGATTCTAATACCAGAGCTAAATGAAAATGCAACATAATCTATAGCAAAGCCCTCCAAGGATGGATAGAAAGGCTGGATGGAACAGGGATAAGACAAAGCCACCCGTTCCTGATTAAAAATGGCAAGTCCCAAGGCTCCTCAAATACTCTGGAGTATTTGATGCTGCAAAATGACAGTATTCCACACAACAATAGGAAGCTATGCTTTTTGTCTACGCAGTGGGTTGTGTTGTAGGGTAAGAATTTATCCTGTAACAGATTTTTGATGGTGACGCCAGTAAGGCTGGATGACTGTAGTGTTGAAATAAGATAAAATAGAATACATACATTTAAAATAAATTGTTATTCTCTAACTATATTGTCAAAATCAGTTAATCTAACTTTAAGTTGCTCCCTGAACAGAATAATGGAATATTTTCAGACTAAGTCAATCCCAAAAAAAGTGACATGGCCATGCTATATTGGTGTTTACATATACATATGGGGCCAATTCCAATTCCTCTCTTAACCCTCAATCTCAACCCTCGCCCTTAACCCTCAATTTTTGGCCCTCAATCTTAACCCTCGAAAGTAAGTGTGAGGGTTATCTTGTGACTTAGAAATGGGACACCCCTCGAGTGCAGTTACGTCATCAGACTGAAATGTATCAGAGCCCTGTTGTCTCTGTATTTCCTGAAATTACACAGGGATAAGATTGAAAAGAGCGCCGTATATTCTCTAAATAATATTAGAAATAACACAATAGAGGATACATTATTCAGTCCATCGTCGCTACACAACAAGGTATACAAGTAACGTGAAGCCGCCTGGGACCGCTGACGGCACCGGGACCGCTGGCGGGACCGTTACGGCGGAACGGGACCACCGACGAGTACAAGTAACGTGAAGCCGACCTGGACCGCTGACAGAACCGCTGTCGGCGGACCGGTCCCGTCAGCGGTCCCGGTCGGCTTCACGTTACTTTTTTGTGTAGCAACGGAGGACTGAATAATGTACCGGGACCACCTACGAGTACAACGTGAAGCCGACGGGACCGCCGGTCCGGGAGCAAACATCGTAAAGTAAAAAAATAAATGTTACGCGACAACGATGTTAATCCATGAAAAAAGTCTCAAACAAACACAATAAAATGGTTTCGTAACATTTATATCTTTAAGATATACGAAGATACTTACGTTTGTAGCTAGCTTCTGGATAGCCCTTACTTCCAAGGGTGGTGTCGGAAAATCTCAATTTTGAGGGCGATACAGCCCTCAAACTCGCCCCTCAACTTGATGTCCCTTAGAATTGGGACACCACTTGCCCTTAGCGGGAGCGCGCATTTTTGAGATTGAGGGTTGAGATTGAGGGTTAAGGGAGGAATTGGAATTCACCTGATGATCTCTCTCTCTCTCTCCATATTTTATATGTATGTATATATATATATATATATATATATATATATATATATATATATATATATATAAAAAATTTAACAACATAAAACTATGGATTGCTGTAAATTTCCAATGTTAGAACGGTATCTTACTATATTCTCAAAAAAATTGTAAAATACTGTTAACTATTCATCCTCACATGTAAATTAACAGTTAATGCTTGGTTAAGAATTATAAACTGTAATTTAACAGTATGAAACAGTATTTTCTGTCAAGCGGTGGAGATAGGCATCACATTCCTTCAGAAGTCTTGTCACTATCGATCAGCATCTACTGATAATTGTGGGCTTTTGTTTCTGTTTTGATTATACCACTTCTTTATTAATCAAACTTTTCACATTACTCAAGTCATTTTTGAGTGACAAGATGTGACAGGATATTCCTGAACCTGACTTTGGACAGCACAGTTTCATCATTCCGAGCAGTCCATGTGGACTTCAACCAAAGAGGTAACATTATTTTTTTTATCTTCAAAAACTAACAGTGTCCAGTATTGTTTTGTCTAAATGATTATTAAACAGTTGACATTATAAATAATAGCCTGTTTCATTGGGTCTGTTTCACCTGGTCATGCTGCGTAAATTGACAAAGCAAGCTCTGTAACTTAGCAAGCTTGAACTCAGTTAGCTAACGTTAGCAATCTGGTGTTTCTGACCTTTGTAAGATGTGTTGGCATTTTATCACTTACTCATTTAATTTCATTTAAAAGTTCTTACTTATATAGGACAGCCTTTTAACAGTACATCAAATTTTCAGCCTTTCATGAAATAGTTCTATAAATAAGATAACGTTAGGGTATCCTTAGACTCAATTGAAGCCAGCTAAAAAGTAGAGAGTAAAGATAACTCTCAAAGATCTGGATTTCATTCTCTGTAGAGGCACCTGTGGTGATGAACAGTAAGTTTGGACCCCACTTGACCTGAGGATCTAAACAGTGTTTTCTTAAACAGTTTATTTCTCTGGCCCTTTCTCTCCTCTCATACTTATGTTTCTTTCCCTCCCTCCATTAGCCTGTTTCACATTTTTATATTTTACCAGTGACGTTATGTTGCTATTTTTTTGGTTTCTCTGTTTGTTTTACAGGCACTAGTCATCGGTGATTGAGGATACCAGCCAAATGCTGCAGTCAATTACTCTCACTGTTTGCTCTCTTTCTCCTTATCTTCTCTTTCTCTACTTTCACTGTTATTGTTCTCATGTGCAAAAGTCTTGTTCACTGTTCTGTTACACTGCTCTGTATGATATTTTAATTCAGTGTTACACTGTTCTTGATGCTATTTTAATGCAGTGTCTGAAGTGATGCTTATTTGTAAAGTCTATCATGAAGGACTTTATTTTATACAGTTTCTTCCAAATAGGTAATGGAATACCTTTTCTTTTTTGTAATACAAATTTTCTAAGTGTTATTACTATTACAGAGTCTGCTGAGGGTTTGTAATAAAGTACAGCAATGTTTTGGGATACATATTCTCTTGTGTTTTTTACCTGGGGTTATCAAACTTGGGACTTAAAAGGTCTGATCTGATTTTTATTCAAGGTTAGAGTTCAGGAGTGATTGGCAACAACATTTAATCAACATTAAATCAGTTCACTTTTGATAATTCTGGGAAACAGCGTTAGTGTGAGCGCTCTGTACTCTGTACTTTGAGATTCTTGATTCTTGAAAACAGCATCAGAGTGGTCGGTGGTTGCTCTCCTCCATTCCCTTTGCTAGCTTAACCTGCTACTTTTCTTCAGTTGGCACAGACAGGTGAATAGTGGTAGACTGATGTTGCTGGATGTGTTTGTGATAGGCTTAAGGTAGAAGCACAAGCACAAGAAGATACACAATTTGAGTAAAATACAAGGAAAGTCATGTCTTACTTGTTAATAGTAGAACTTGTGGATGTTACCTGCTGTCATGATAAACACGAGGTATGGATGGACATGCATCCAGATTGACTTATCTGTTCAGTCCAGAATTTCAAAAGCCCTGTATGATGTTATAAGCTACTTTTTAAATTTGCGGCGATTTATAGGAATTAAATGCGAAATAGCAGATTTAATATAATTTGTGAATAAACTGGTGTATACTGTAAAATTACGCAGTTATCCTACTGACGTGTACTGTAATCCAAAATACAGTACTATACTGTTAAGATTAATAACAGTAGATGCGCTGTAAAATTACCACACCGCCCACTATTATCCTACGGTAATATACTGTAATTCATAACTGTACTACAGTTCAACAGTACTATACTGTTAAAATAAATTACAGTAGGTGCATTATAAAATAACAGTAAAATACTGGCATCCCTGCTGCCTGTATTTTACTGATATTTTACAGTGAAATTCTTTACAGTGTGTATATATATATATATATATGTATATATATATATATATATATATATATACACACTATATTCTCAAAAGTATTTGCTCACCCATCCAAATCATCAGAATCAGGTGTTCCAATCACTTCCATGGCCACAGGTGTATAAAATTAAGCACCAAGGCATGCAGACTGTTTCTACAAACATTTGAAAGAGTGGGTCTCTCTCAGGAGCTCAGTAAATTCCAATGTGGAACTGTGATAGGATGCCACCTGTGCAAGAAATCCAGACATTTTGGACTATTCCATGCTCCCAACTATGTGGGAACAGTTTGGAGCTGGTCCCTTTCTCTTCCAACATGACTGTACACCAGTGCACAAAGCAAGGTCCATAAAGACATGGATGGCAGAGTCTGGTGTGGATGAACTTGACTGGCTTGCGCAGAGTCCTGACCTAAACCTTAATGCGTTGATAACGCGTTAACGCAAATTCTGTTTAACGTCCCTATTTCTTTAAACGCGAGATTAACGCATACACGTTTCTGTAAATATGACCCTCGGCCAATAAGTGTATTTACAGTCAATGTGTAGGACAGATGGCACAGAAAAGGGTCTTATGAACGGCAAGTTTAGCTTTAAGGTGCTGCCAGATGGGTCTGTTAACAAGAAAAAAAGGTTATTTGTATTTATTGTCGCTGTGAACTGAGTTACCACCGCAGGGCGCGGTAAAGTTTGTTTCACATCCGACATTTGCTTGTTTTTTTTCTCTTTAAACTTTAATCGTGTTATGAAAACGGCACCGATTTCATCCAGGTTGGTATCATTTTGTAGATATTAGTATGCCAGACATTTCACAAGTGTCATCAACCATCCAAGCTCAGTGAGAGTGGCAAAAACTCTAAGGAACAGTGCTGAATGTCCTTCTGAGTACCTCGCTGCTGCCGTGGAGCTTAGGAACCGTCAGCAAATGACTGCTGACAAGCAGCAGCCCGGACAAAATACCAAAGAAACACGATGAATTAAGCCCCCAAAAAGTACGGCAATGTTGGTGGACTTCCGGTTTTCAAACAAAAGGCTTAAAAAAAAAAAAAAAAAAAAAAAAAAGCAGATCCCTGTGACCCTGTATAGGACAAAATGGGTATAGATGACGGTTGGATGGATGGATAAACAGAACATTAAAAAATGTGATTAATGTATGATTAATACATTAATAATCATAATAATAATAATGATTAATAATCCCGAGTTAACTATGAAAATCTTTCGATAAATCGCAATTTTAAAAATTCATATAACTGACATATATATATAATATATAATATATATATATATAGATATATATATATATATATATATTTATATTATATATATATATATATATATTATATATATATGTATATATATATATATATATATTATATATATATATATATATATATATATATATATATATATATATATATATATATAGTGCCTAAGAACTTAATAATTGCATTGATCATTGAGTCAAGTGCAATTGTAGACTTGCATCAACACTGACCCATATGTAAAACTGTAACATTACAAACAACATAGCATAGCAAAAACAAAGTAATATCATAGCAACATGGTCAGTGAAATGCTTTTCTTAGTTGTCACGCACGCAACCTTATAATCTTTTGCCACTGTACTTGACTTTGTTGGCTTTAGTGCAAATTCTTGATGTCCACTGGGGTTTATTTTTTTGTCAGCTCTGTCAGCAAAATAATGTCATATTTTGTTCCTGGAACCAACTTTGTCAACCAGTTTAGATAGACTGGGGCTCTTTTCAAGTGGTCGACTGTTTGATCCTGCTGCCATGTTTTCTTCTGATTTATAAAGATAGCTTTTTAGTTGACTGCAACAGCCCATTGTCAAGATATATTTGTTATTTTTCACTCTTCATTGTGCCATCTTCATTCAGACTCACCAGAGGCAACAATGAGTTAAACTTGTAGCCTTTAGAATTTGGTTGCTTGTTTGATGATCAAACTGGAGGATTACACACTGAAACGAATTATTAATATAGAATGTAAGTTCTGAATTTTTAATGCCCTTGTTCTTTTTGTTTTCTATGCATAAATGTAGCCCGGGGGTTACAAACACCATTCAGTTGAAGAATATTTTGCCTGTCAGCAGCCAAATATCAGAATATATTTGCAACACACTGAGCCCTTGTATTCTCAACGGGAACAAGTCAATCTGGAAAAGTGCATTTAATTTAGGCATTTGTGTGTTTGTCCTCCTGTGTTAGATATTAAAGGTTTTTCTTGATGGTGCATTATGGGGTTACATCCTGTCGCCAGGCTCATTAGCCCGTTGGTGGGGCTCAACCAGCCACAGCCAATCGTTGCTCTCGACTTGGCTCTGAAATTTGCATGTAGTCCAGGAAGAGATAATTAGAGGGATCTCTGCCTGTCACTGTTAATCTGGGACTTAGTGAAGGGCTGTGACGCCGACATGCTGATGGACACACATGTCTACACACACACAGCGTGGGATGTCATACATGTGTGCACACATTGAAATCCAATACATACACACATAGACTCAGAAGGAAATACAGCACCTGCACACACACCAAGTCTATCATCTTCCCTTTCCAACTCAGAGTTAAGTCTTCAAAGCACTATTTTGAACTTCTGACCAGATTTCATTTTTGTCACCTTTCTTACCTCTTATCCTGCATTGCATAACAGTTAAATATATCAGTCTCTTCTCCGCTGGTATGTGGATGATCATGTGTTGATTCAGTGACTGTTTACACCAGTTGTACAACGTTGTTGACAGAGGTATTAGATTCCTGTTCTGATAGACTGTGTGTTTCTTGCTTCCCAAACAGGCAGAATGCTCAGTAAGCCTTTTGAACAAGCCCAGCTGTCACCCCTATACACACCACTCTTTCTTACACGCACACACACTCCACATACATCAATACAAGCACATCCCAGCAGACGTGTACATGTGCTCATACGCTGGCACGTCCCCAGCTACACACATGCTGAAAACCCACACATCGCTGACTGGCAGGCCTCCTGTTTCCTCATAATTCCGACTGATTTACTCAATCAATCTTACTTGGATAGATGCTAAAGTGTTGACTAATATTAAGAGTAGAGCATGCGACAATTAAAACATCCTTCAGGTAATTACAGAGCTGGTTTAGCAGCAACAACTGAAGCATTTTATATGTTCAGCATGTTGCCTGTGTGTTTTATTTGTACCTGTTTGAAATTTAATCAGGGGAAATGAGGTACATCTGCAAATGTTCCCACTGTTAATGCATATGCCACATATTATGTAAAATATCAAATCATTAGCTGAATGTGTCTATACAAATATTGACTCTCCTCATCTAATTGCATTTTATAGCCATCTTGTACAAAAAAAAAGCCTTTGGTGGCTTTTCTTGTGCTTGATGAAGGTAAGGTTGGTTAGATGGATAGTTAATGCCATTGCAACGCGTATTTTCTACACGTTAGCAGTTAGTCCTTTTTGAACACTTGGGGACTGCTAAATGCTGCGTGTTGAGCGAGACGGTGAGTACCATTGCCCGACCTCATCTGTCCTACTCTGCAACCCTGTGTCTTCACTGATAGCACATAATAGTTGACACTTGACTTTAGGGGCTCTTTAAGTGACAAGAGAGCCCAAGGTCCTGGATTCTAATTCTAATGCAGTCATCTTTGTTCTGTGCATCTCTAACATTGGTCCTGCAGCCTTCACTAGCCTTGCTTTTTATTTTCCTTTTTTAACCATTCTGTCTTTCTCTCTTTGTCATTGTTCTTTTTTCTGAGTGCACGCAAGTTATTACACACAGCATGAGGACTTACTTGTTTTTTCTAAAACTGAAATAGTCTTCTCGCCCTTCCGCCCCTGTGGCATTAAAGGTGCACATGGAGGTTCACTTATCTTGACACTCCAAATGCAACAGCAGATAACACTTCTACTGGAAACAGACCTTGCTTGTCAATATCCTCTCATCCTTATAAGCAGCTCTCTTGTCCTACCTCCACATGCCTTCAATATCACTGTACAAATAATACTGATGGGTATCGATGCCGATGGGCATCCTTTAGACCTAAACAAATTCAGATTGCCTATATTGATTCCTATTCCTTAATTCTGAAATAATAGTACTATAGGAGTCACTTTGTACATGTTTTTAGATCATCGAAACAAATCTCAATCTTGTCTCAAAATTAATATTGGCTTCACAGTTTGATACTCCATTCTGCTGATAAGGCATTGTATATCCATCGTATTCTTACACCGTACTGTGGCAAATTCTTAAACATGTCAATCCAGAGTCCTCCCTTGCATGGAGTTTGACTCAGGTTTTATATTTTGCCATTATTTCATATGTTTGACAGCAGTACACTCCACTGACATTAAAATATGCATTTTTTTAATGTGTTCTGTGGAGCACAGTATCCACAAGCTTTCCAATCAGAGACTAAATCAAAAGCCAATTCCAGACCTCGTTATAGGTTAGTCTATACTGTAAATATGGTAGACTGTCTCTGTGGCAAAAGAGTATGTACTTTCACCCTCCAAGTCTGTTTCCATGGCTTGGAACTCTTTATTCTATGTTTGTCTCAACTATTTCTCCTTTTACCTGCTCTTGCTTTCCCTCTCTGCTATCTTCTCAGAGAGACCATCATGGGTCATGTTTTTCTGAGTCTTTGATCACTGAGTAGTCTTTCAGCATGTTGACTACAAGGCCTCTCACCTCCCCGGTGGTTGTTGCCAAAAAGAGGGCACACTTATCTGCCTTCTATGATGTTGATGGTTGAAAGCATTTGCTGATCTTGAAAGAGTGTGTGAATGTGTGTGTTTGTGTGTGTGTGGGTGGGTGGGTGCGTGCCTGCATGTGCGCGTGTGTGCACCTTTGTGTATGTGTGTGTCCACTCAGACATGATGAAAGACTCTGTTACAGCACTTGGTTGTGATCAGTTGCAGCTATGTTGTAGCTATGCTTCAAGGTGGTTCATAAGCAAATTATTCTAACATACTTCATCTAACTGATAATGATCATGTTGCACTGTCATCTGGTTGAATAAAACTATCAACAGTTAGAAATCTAAGCGTAATAGCTTAAGAGGTCAGAATTCTGCTTTTTCTGTTATTGCATGGTAATCCTCCTTTACTGTGTTATAATTGGTCTGTTCTCAGAGCATAAACCCAAATAGATAAAGATGTACTTTCTTAGTCTTAAGATCTCAAGTGTACCTTCAGTGGTTTGGTGTCTGCTTTTCTGTGCCATGCAACTGCAGAAGTCTACTTTTTTTTAAAAATCCAAAGGATGGCCCTGATATGGCATCTTAAGATGTGAGCCCCAGGACAAAGAGGGGAAAAAAGGGAAAGCAAAAATAACGTAAAGACAATTGGCTGGGATTTTTCTTCCAAAGTGAATTGACTTTGTAGGATCAATTCTTTCCTGCTTCAATTTCTTTAACAAAAAAATGCCTATTACTATTACTTTTTCCCCCTCAGGATCTCTGCGGTTCAGACTGTTTTTAACTGTATATATGATTGAATTAGCCATTGAAGACCTTAAGTGATCTTGACAGATTATTTGGAGACTGCACCTGGGGTTTCTGGAAGCATATTTTTTGGATGTTCCACCACCCTATGACACTGTGGAAACCAGCTTATCCTTCATAGCAGACGAAACACTGAGTGGTAATGTTTGACATATTGTGCTGAAACATGCCAATCTATAAGAATGCCAATGACAATCATAGGAGAGTGCATTTAGATTACTGTCAGGGCTCCCTGTCCTGTCTCATCCTATCTGGGCTCCTATCATTCCATCTGTCTCTTCATCTTGAGTTTAACTTTATGATGATAAAGACCTGGTTGGGAGGGTACAGAGGGTTTTGTGCCTGTGTCTGTGCTTGTAGGTTTAAGTGAACAGGTTGTTTTTGTGTGAATAGATGAGAACCTGTCATGTGTTTGTAAGCATGTGTGTCCAACAACTCCTCTCTCATTGAGTCTAAGTGTAGCCCTGGAGATGGAGCTTGCAATCACTCAGCCTGCCTCCTGACTGAACGTTCCTCCTTTAAGTCCTTTAAAAAGAGCCATTTATCACTACATGGTAGACCTTTCCTCTGCCAGACACTGTTCTCAAGGTCTCAGCACCCTTTCTGTTTCAACTTGTTCCTTAATATACACCTTCATATACATCAATAAAAAGCTTGATCTGTACTGTAGAAGAATGGAGGATGCAGAATATTCTTTCTAGAGCTTTAGTACACTACACACCAGTATTTATGTTGATCAGCACAGTGTTTTATATTGAACATAACCATGTTAAGTATATGTTGCCTCTTTCAAAATTTAGATACTTCACTTTTTTGTAACTTTCAGATTATCTGGCACTACTCAGGAGGTCATAGGTCAACTTGAAACATGTTCATGACCTTTTATGTTTACCCACAAAGAAGTCCTTCCTCCATTCAGTTATTCAATCGCATTCTAATATCACCTTCCAAGTTCCCTCCATAAAGCATTCCAGCAAACTCTTCATCCACTACTCAAGCATGTCTAACTTAGGCAGAAAACAAAACAAAACAAAAAAAGCTTTAAAAAGGCTCAACTCACTCCTCCCTTTTACCTTCACTTTCTCTCATGCTGCATCCCTTTTTGTGTCCCTCCCTTCATCTTTTCTGTTTTTTCCCTCTTCTTGTTATTGCATATACAGAAAGACAAACACCTTATCATTCAAGAGAAAACATAATCATATTTTAACTTGTCCTAACCTTCTGTTCTCTCTTTGAAAGTGTATCAGTTGTCCCCCTTCTGTGCCTGGTGAAGAGCTCAAAATGCCAGAGGTAGTCTTAGAACCTGCCAACAGCAATGAGCATTTCAAAGGGGGTTTCTGCATGCCATTCTATGTCCATATCTAAGTGTATGGTCACGGGGGAAAAAAGAAATTCATCCTCTTTGAGTTCTAAAGTTTTACATAACAGAGCATAATAGTAATAATACGAAATATCCATCCATCCATTGTCCATACCCGTTTCATCCTATGTAGTGTCACAGGAATCTGCTAGAGCCTATCCCAGCTCGAAAAAAATAATAATTACGAAATAATAAAATATTTTACTAGGTCTTAAAATTAGGAAAGTACAGCATAAAATTTAAATTGATTATTGAAAACTTTGATTTTTAGTATTTAAGGTATTTGTGGTCAACTCAGTTACTCTAAATGGCAAGTTGACAAGATATAATATCAAAAATTAAAAATAATGATAATCTATAGGCTAACATTTAGTAGTTGAGAGTGTTGCTGCCTCAACTGTTGCTAGGTCGGACAAACTTTCTGCTCCTGCGTTAAGGACTGTGTTAATTTTCTATTTTTCCAATGCCTATCATCAGTGTTAATATTATACTAGAATAACGCCATGGTGGAATATTGCTGCTAGGGACCTGCAACAGTGACTCGAGGTGTCCAGAACGTTTGGAGGGGGCATTTTTATTCCCTTTCCCAAACCAAAACAAATGCTGGAAAAATGCAGGCAGTAGGTTAAATTGTGTCCATCCACACAAGCAACGGAATGTGGAGAAAGTTACAAAACACACCTACATTTGCTCTAAGGTAAGTTTACTTTGTTTAGTTGATGATTAATTTAACCACCGTTTAGTAAAAGCAATAATATGATTAAGCAGCAGGAAATGTGACGAGTTCTCAGTTAGCATTAGCTCTGGTCCGTAGGGTCAATGACTTCTCCACTATGGACCAGAGCTCACTAGCCAGCTATAAGGCCTGCCTCGTTGTCTACATGGCCATGGGTGGTTTATTTTGTTAGGTATAAGGTGAGGCTAGTGATGGTAACATCACTGTATTAATCATCTTAATACAATGCTGCGACTGTCTCATGTTAACATACCTCTGGTGTGGGATCGACTTATGGACCAAAGCTAATGCAAACGGAGAGATGTTTTCGCTCATCACTCTCCCTGCTGCTAAATCATATTATTACTTTTACTAATTGGTGGTTAAATCAATCTTCTAATAAACAAAGTAAACTTACCTTGGGGCAAATGTAGGTTGTGTTTTGTAACTTTCCCCATGTTCAGTTGCTTGTGTGGATGGACACAACTTAACCTACAATGCATTTTTCCAGCGTTTGTTTTATCTTGGGAAAGGGAATAAAAATGTCACCTCCAAACGTTCTGGACACCTCAAGTCACTGTTGCAGGTCCCCAGCAGAAATATTTCAACATGGCGTTATTCTAATATAATAACATTGATGATACACATCGGAAAAATAGCGAATTAACACAGTCCTTAGCACAGGAGCAAAAAGTTTGTCCGACCTAGCAACAGTAACTAGGGAGGGGGCGGTGTTTACAGAAAGGTCAATTCCTCTTGACGTGGTGGTGTAAATGCAGTAAGAGACCAATGTGGTCTTATACATGTCTCTCTGATTGTATGACTGAGAGCATAAGTGGCTGTTATCTCTGACATCTCAAGATCTTAGACCTGACAGCAGTGAGTATAATCAACCACTCGTGCCATTTCTCTCTTTCTTTCTTTGTTAACCCAACTGTTAAATTACTGTTAAAAACTGTATATCTTGCTCAGGTTTCGTGTTTTGTTCTTTCAAATTACATGGTCAGCAGTGACTGTGCATCAGGTGATGAGGTGGTCATCTTTCAATCTGAATATTGGTGGTTCAATCCCCAGGCCTGCCACATGTTAAAGTGTCAAACACTAAGCTCCACAGGGTTGCGTATGCCAGTGTATGTGTGTGTGTGCGTGTGTGTAAGGGTATGTGAATTTGTGTTAGAGATCATTTAAAAAGGGATGAGCCTTGAGGGTGTCGATGTATCGCTGCAGTCGAGGGAGAGCAAAGGGGGTGGAGGCAAGTGGGTTCACAGCAGATGCAGCAAACAGCCAACTAGCTTGCCTCGGTTGGCTCTGAACAGCACAGTTCACTACTTATTTATTTTTTTGGGTTGCGGGGCAAATATATGCTCAGTGGTGTGAGATATCAGTGACAGGAAGGATCAAAGAGCGACACCACAAATGAAGCTGTCAAAGTAGCCCGACAGCTGGGTCCCGAGGCGAACATCCTTCGCTTGCACATTTTATTATGATTGCAGTGAAAGCTCACGCCAAAAAGGAAAGAGAAAAGGGGAATAAAGAAAACCATCATGTCCTCAGCCATAAAGGAGGAAAAAGAGACAAAACGAGTGCTGTGGTTTCATCACTGTCCATGATAAAATGAATTATGAATGTGTGAGGGGGATTAGGGTACATTGGTTGAAGCCACTCGGATCCTCACCTAGTTTCCTCACCCTCAGTCTAGCAACTAATTAGCACTTTCAGCATCACGGTATGATCTAATTAATGTGATTTCTGCTTATGTAACATGCATGCAGATATACTCGCTTTCATACACATATTTACATTAGAATTATATGAAGCAAGCCACCAATGTAAACTGTACTGTTTATTGTTTAAATAATACACTGATGAATCAAATGTTGCTGCTATAAACCAAAAAGGTTTTTGGGGGGCTTTTTTTTTTTTTTTTTTTTTTTTTTTAAACTCTTGACAGATCCAAAAACTGTTTTGGTTTCCCCTGATGTCCTGCAATTCTCTGAGCAAGTTGATACCTATGTGATGAGTATCATCAGTCATACTGTCAGAGTTTTGACTGGTATGAATATTTTTTGTACTTCCTCAGTGGCTAAAAGATGCATTTAAGGATCTTATTGGAGCTACAAAATTATTATGATTTAAAAGGCAGTAATATAATTTTTCATAATTTTTTATAATTTCACAGTCTGTTTGTATAGTACATACACTTCATGTCAGCTAATTGGGATCCACATCCTGAGATATGGGGAGAGTAGAAAGAGGAGAGGGAGAGGGAGAGGGTACATAATTAGACAGAATTAAGCCATCTCTTTTATTCTAGCTCCTGAAAGAAAGTGAGAGAGAGAAAGAAAGAAAGAGAGAGATGGGGGGTGAGAGGGTACGAGCTCTGGGGGTGAGACCTGCGTATTCACCCCTCTCTTCTCTCCTTCACTCCCTTTCTGCCTGTCTGACACACGGTGTGAATGTGTGGGAAAAGAGGGGCCTGGTGCCTTAGCTCAGCAGAATGGATCAGCTTGCGTTTCTCGGGCTCTAGGAGTGTCCTATTGTCATGATGTCACTGCAACTCAAGAAGGCTGACCTCTGACCCTGATGGATTCATGGCAGCCCAATGCAGCATCCCCTCAACGCTAAAAGGGCCAGATTGCCACTGGGCACCCGCTAGGGGGTATCCAAGCCTTTTGCTGTGCAATTTGAGGTGCACGCAGCTTTGGAACTAATGGTATATTTGCCAATGAATCTGTCCATCTACTTACCCCTGATTAGGGGTTCTTTCCCTCACTTTAACCCACTCCTTTTGCATGCTTTCCCTCAGTTGCCCTGCTATCTCAGGCAACCATGGCTGTTTTTCCTCTCTAGCTCTCTCCTCATCTATGCCTCCTACACGCGTTGTATCTCAGTAACCATGAATATAGCTAGTGCCGCCAGATGTCGCAAATACATCATCTGAGGGATACGGCAGTGATGGAAAAAAGTCAAGGCACGTACGAGTGGGGGATGTGAGCTTACTTGAGCTCTCTGGGCGCTTGTGTGTGCGTGTGTGTCACCGTATGCCAGAATTCAACTATGAGTTTGATTGTGCCTCTGTTTTCCAGGGTGTGTGCGTATTTGCATGTGTCTCTGTGCAAATGTGTGAGTGTGTCCCTTTTTGTGTGTGTACACATGTGTGGAGGTCACAGCAGGTCAGCATATTGTCCCTCAGATGTTTGATATTTTATGTATAAGAGGGTGCCTAGCACAAGAAAATAAGCACGTTCCTGACAGAGCCGTCTCTCTGCCGCAATCTGCCACCTCAGCAATGTGGATCCCAGAGTCAGATCAACAATGGAGAGGAACAGAGAAAAAAAGTGGCAACCAAGCCTAAAAAAAATAAAAAATTAAAAAACCTTGCAGGCCCACTGCTACCAGAGCACAATGTGGAACTGTGCCCTGATCTTAGTTAAACAACTGATTTTGCTCAATATATAATTTGTTGTGCACAATTTAGTAGAGCATATTGCTCACATGCACTATCTAGACATGAAAGCTCCCCTACCCCTACTATTTATATTGACCACATAAAATGAATATTACATCTATATTAAATACAATCAGGTTTTCTCACTGTTGCAGGTGTAGGTTTGTGCATTTTGAGGCCTTTTGGGGGGCAAGGGAACTCAGCCCGTGCTGAGGAAGACAATCCCCAGAGTGGAGTTACCCCAAACAGCACTCCTCTCTTTCTCCTTCAGGGGAAAAAGTTTACTGCCTGCTCGCTTTTGTAGTCGGCCTCAAAAGATTTGCGGCAGTCAGCATTAAAAGGCACAGATCTAAGGAGACGCTTCCAACTGAAATACCTACAGATGAATGAGAGAGGGAGGAGAATAAGAGGAGGACAAACTGATACAAACATTAAAGACAGGCGTTAAACGTTTCTCTTTATTTTGGCTTTGTACCCTAACCAGAACAAAAATAACAACAAAACTACCAAACATCATCTCATGGAGCTTTTTTTTTCTGTTAATGTTTTGATTCGCTTCTCTATCGCTCTGTTTTTTTTTTTATTTCGTTTTTTCTGGCCCTTATTACTCCTATATTTATGCTCAGTTTTTCAAAGGTTGATTTTAGGCTGGTTATCAGGGAGATGATATGGCAGATGACATCATGTCCTGACTGTTTTTTATCATGGGAGTTCATGCCATGGTGGCGCAAACTGGTGCAGCACTCGTCAGTGTGTTCCCGCCATCTTTGCCTTTGGTTCTCTCCCTCTCCTCTGTTGGTGTCTCTCTGGGCTTCTAAGCATTGGCTTGTCCAGTGCGCCTTGTGTTCCCTGGGAAAAGGATTAATTATTCAGCACACAGCCTCAATTAAATTTGAATTCGGCAGTTCAAGTAACCTTTTAGCAAGGCGCATTTATTATTAAGGCAGCTGCTTTGGCCCTGTTTAGATTTAGAGCTTATCGGATTCTTTCAACCCCTTATCACAGAGACATTTTACTTTAGACAACTGTGAGAGGATGGCTTTGCCTTGGCTGGAATGCAATAGGATTTACAATCTTTTAACCAAATTGCATCTCATAAGCATTTCTCACAAAAAATATTGCTGCATTCTCTAAAAACTGTAACAATTTTGCATGTGCTAATACAAAAAATGTTTGCGGAATAGCTTGTTTCCTGTTCAGACCATTCAACCAATTTGTGGTAGCTTTCGAAAATAAGGTGGTACAGGATGTCATTCTGACCAGCGATTTGCAGTACAATGAACATTTGGAAACTTGAGAGTCTCTATTATGGGCAAATCCCGTCCCTTTTTTTCTGTCACGTTCCTCCTTTCATCCAATTCCTCCAATGAATAGAGTTGAAAGACAGGGACAAAATGAGGACTAATAGTGTTGGAAACACCCAGCTATAGAAGTAGGCAGAAAAAAAGATAATCAATTTTGAGGCACAGTATTCGTACCTTATATGTTTTTAACAAATGATCAATGAATACTCCATGATAAGATGTTTTATACAGCCAACACGTACATGAAAATACAAATGCTTATACTAATGCCGGTACACAGTAGCAACACAAAACGTAACATAGCAATAAACAAGAAACAGCCTTGACGGCCCCTTTCAAAGATCCCCCTCCCCCAGTTCCTGTCTCCCCATTTCTCTCTTCCTCCATCAGAAGAGGTGGTGCCTTTGTCAAGCAAGGGCACAGAGACCTCACAATGCGAGGGAAGATGTCACAACAAACAAAAACAGCATAGTAACCCCCCGAAATCTAATCAGGAGCCATTGATTCATGCTCTGAATGGAGAAGAAGTACCTTGAGAGTGGCTCATCCAATAAGGCCATAGACAGCATGACAGGCCTTCACGATTCTGCTGTGTACCGTCATTCTGTTCTCACCTTTAGACTCAACTGTAACAACTTAAATATGATACAATCATCCCTACACACCAACATTGTATGTCCTTTTTTTCAAGGTCCACTAATTCATATGTGTACCTCAATCAATGATTTTAATGTGGAAATGTACAAATAGCCGGAGTGGAGAGACATGAGCCTTTAGTGCCTCAGTTTCTCTGACTGTGCATATGAAGGATACCTAGACTGAGCAATTAAGCATAATGTAAACCGTGTTTACCTTGTGCTCTTCATTGAAATCCAAGGCAGACAAGCTGACATTTCCTTCTTCAGCCACTGATGGCAGGGGTGAATAGACACAGTTTTTACTTGCGTTTTCTTTTTTGTTTGGTTTGTTTTATTGTCATTATAATTGGGTTGCCTCTTGCTTTCTATGTCACACAGTCAAAAGAAAAAAAAAACACATTAATAGTATAACTCCATTAACACTTATAGCAGGAAACCGTGACATTTCAAATGAAATATTTAATCAATATAATGCATATGCCTTTCTGAGATTTTCTTCTTTTTTTTTTTTATATACTCAATCTAATACAACAACTTTGTTCTTATTATTTGTAATGACACTTTGGCATTATAGAGTAGAAATATTGATTTTGGAAGCTGAAGCATTTATTGTAGAGGTAAATGTTATTATTTTAATATTGGAGTCATGCTAATTTAATGGAGCGTAACATACACACTCAGGTGTGAGCCGCAGGGGTCTCTCTGCCCATCTTGCTCTCATGCTTTGTCTGCCAATAAGCTTTCTACTCTACATGATCATTTTAGGTAAAGACCACTCATGGCTGCTCCCAAAGATTTTGTAGGAGAAATGATTGCCTATATGCTTAAATGATTGGAAGCATGTTGTTTTTAAATTTTAAAATGAGAGGGATTGGTAAGCATTAAGAAAATGTATAAAGTGTAAGTCTGTACAGATGGTTGTTTGTGTTATGCATGAATTATATGAGTATTTGTGTGAGGTCCTCATAGATTCACCATCTTGTTTTATTTTTCCTCAGATCGGCCTGTTGAAAGCCTAAACCTCCATTACTCACTCCTTCCCTTGCTTCATCTTACTTCTTCCTCCTCTTGTCATCATTACTCACAAATGTGTAAATTATTGATTTAAGCTTGAAATATTAAAAGAACTGCACGATCAGTGAGGGTATACAATGCAGGAACGCATAGTAACTATCTTTCCAATAGCTCTTTGGTCAAGAAGTCATACTCTCAAGAGTTAATGCACTGAGCAGTCAGCAAATGAATATAGAAAAATATGCGCTTTAACTGAAGATTGCCAAATATATAAATGTTTTGCTCATTTTTGGTCATTTTATCTTAAAATATAGTTCTCTCTGACAGAATCAGGGTTTCATAGATTAGACCATCAGAGTGGACTGGTGAAAGACACATTCACTCACACACATGTACAATAAAAGTAAAATCTGCTGCAAGATTGAAATATATATCTGACATTTCAAAAAGGGTTTGCCAAATTATGACACTAGCCATTAATATATATGCAGACAGTTGTTGAGAAAATGAAAAAAAAAGGTTTGTCATTTTGATACTCACTCAGGGATATTTAAATCGATGTATAGGACATGGACAAACACTGCTGCAACATAGAGATTACCCAGCAACCCTGCATGATGATCAGCTAAATAAACATCACAATCTTTGCTTGCAGTGGAAACCAGGCCTTTTGTCATTGTTACCTCCTGATGTAGGTGGTTGGCAGCGGGGCTGTCTTCAGAGGCAGGCAAGCATGAGAACAGTGGTCTGGACTGAGGTTGAAAATAAATACTAGCCTACCTGTTCTTTAGTGGCCCACACAAATAGCTTGGCAGTGTTTTGTTTTGTTTTTTCCCTTTCTTGCTTTTTAAGGATGCATTCAAATCACATTTCTGATGTCAAATTTAAAGGTGGCTTTTGGACACTTTTGCCACATTCTTAGTGCAGTGTGAATAAAAGTCTGCCCTGGGGAGTTATTGACCACCTACTCCCCAACAACAAATCTTCTCACCCTTTTAGTTTCTGGAGGAAAAAAAAAAGGCAGAATCCCAGATGACAGGCTTTATCATTTACATCATCAGGAAGACCCCTGCTCATCTTTTGTACAGCAATGGGGGAAAAAGGCAGCAAAGTTCAGGTCCAAATGTTAAAGAACCCAGGCACACATACATTTGCTCCTTAAAATTGGTGTTTTAACTTAACAGTAACAGAGCAAAACTTAATGTGGTGTGTCAGAGTGAAAGGGATACGTGCTATAGCTCATTACAAGGCATATACTGTCCATGGACATATTATAGCTAGTGAAGTTGCTGTTTATTGTGAGCACATGTTTTTCAGGAATTTCTTTGGAGACTTATTGAGAATGAAAACTAAAAGCTTCAATTTTTTTGTCTTTAGTCAGCAGAGGTGTGCTGACACTAAGCTCTGAAACATTACAAATAAATTATTGTTATGCTCCTTTTACTTTTCTTATCCTCTGAACGTAAGTGTTGAGCTTACAGATTTAAAGAAAAATGCTGCAGTTAATGCAACTCAAGCAAATCTGTAAAATAATATTGTGTGCATAATTACATGGTCCTGGTGTCAAAATGTATTTTGGATTTCACATAAACATCAATAGAGCTGCTGACGTTTGTTGCACAGTTGACAGCTGACTGTGTGTGATAGCCTACATGTGTATTTGCATAAATAACAGGGCATTGAGTTGTGATCACAAATGGTCCCTCAAAACTCATAAAGGGTCTTGAGTGACCCTATATTTGAGTGACCCACTCAGGACCCTATATAGGGTCCTGAGTGAAACTCATGGCAATGAACATTTGCCATGGCAACATGGCAAATGTTCCTCAAATGTTCTTCTTGTTATATGGCTTTATTGTTGTTGTTGTTGTTGATGCTGTATTGATTTATAAACTTTCTTGTTTCTTTGTCCCTATAATGGCATGTTTCATTTTTATCTGTAACACTCAGAACAACTGACCAAAGTATGTTAATAATTATGTTAACTGCTGTTAACTAATAAGTGACCTATACGTACCGTACTTGTGATATGGTGGGGTGTGTTCACCCACTTTTCTTTATAGAGTAGAAGGGCCCTGGCCTCTTTGCTGTTACCATGGCAACTGACCAATTTGCCTTTTGTAAGTGAGGGTGAAGGATTTTTAAAGCAAATGTGAGACGGGGTCAGATGGACTGATATGCAGGCAGGTGTGCTTGTAAGAATGAAGTAAAGTCATTCCACTCTGCTCTTAACTCTTCATCAGCATCTCTGTTTCTGTCTTTCTCTCTCTGTCGCTCTTTTAGCCATCCAATCAGCTGCATTTACACACGGGCAGTTGCTAAGTAGGGTTAAAAAGGGCATCTATTCACTCTGCACAGACACCCTTCACTGCTTTCTCTGTGCACATGTCTGTGTGTACAAATGCTTTCTTGTGAATGTTTGTGTGAATGTCTGCCCTTGCAAGTTATTGAGTGGGTGTGTAAAAACCTATTAGAGTTGGATGTAAGTGCATATATATATATATTAGGGGTGCAACGGTGCAGGTGGCTCACGGTTTTTTGTGTCACGGTTTCGGTATGGATTCGGTACAGTTTCAGACCACCCGCTACCCTAAACCCGCGAAGGCAAGATACCGAGTTTGCGGAAAGCGCAACTCGCGTCGGCTCGTAAAAGAGCGCGTCCAAATGGAATAAATGTGTGTCCACCTGGTCACATGTGGATGTGCACAAAAGGCTCTACCTCTCGATTACGCATCACCGTATCACTGTATGCAAGTAATACGGTGATGCGTAATCAAGAGGTAGAGCCGTATGTGCACAAACGGCTCTACCTCTCGATTACGGATCACCGTATTACTTGCATACGTTTTTATTCTCTTGAGGTCAGAGGATGTCTGGTCAGCAGTTGTGGTCGATGTCGGAATAGTCACAGCCAGACACATCAGTCTGTACAGCTGTGGCATGATGTCATTCAGATGTCTGCTGTGGAGGAAACCAAGGAGATTTTTGTCTCTGGTGTCAAGCTGGAAAAGGTTGGATGCGGAAATTTATTTCCGATATGTCTGAAACTGTTGGTGGTCGAGGAGGGACAGGAACATTAATTGTTCATGATCTTTGCGCATCCAACAATTCGTTCTGCAGTATTTTAAAAAGCACATCAGCTGCGCCAAGACGCACAACTGGTAACAACTGGATCTTATGCAGGTAAGATCCGGTTTAGGGAGGTGGAAGATTGCGTTCTGTTAACTGTTAACTGTTTTCACTCCCTCACCGGTGTATTCAACAGCAAAACCAAAATGCTCCCACACTGGTGATTAAAAAAAGTTTTTCCCAATTTCTCCGCTACCGCTGGCCATGCCTGCTTGTTTTTTTTTTATTATTTTTTTTTTTCTGCATCTATGAGCTGTAGCCAACTGGCCAAAGTGTGATAGGCTGGTCACTGTGAGTGAGCAGAGGCGAGAGGCCTGTTGTCTAAAAGGCACGCACGCTCACGTGCAAGTCCAATGTAAAGTTATTAGAACATAAATACCGCGGGACATAAAAGTGTCCCGTGTACCGTGCAGGTCATACCGAACGATTCAGTAATTTACCGAGTACCGTTGCATCCCTAATACACACACACAGTTATATATATATATATATATATATATATATATATATATATATATATATATATATCTATATATATATATATATATATATATATATATATATATATATATATATATATATATTCTGCATGCGTGTGTGTGTGTGTGTGTGTGTGTGTGTACCTATCCATGGTTGGACAAAGCGGTGGAGCCTTTTATAACACTCTTTCAAAGGCATTACTTGTGGAAGGAAGAGTTTTGGGGTGGCCTCTCCCCCAAATGAACAGATATGAAGCTGTCACAGAAAGAATAGCTGTATTCATTGAATGACACTTATTTTCTCCCACTTTACACAAGTGCAGTGAACAAAACACGCAGGAGAAGGCTGAGGAAGACATTTTCTTTGCCTTCGATTGCAATGACAGACATGTAGCAATTACTTAAAGTCTAAGCAGACACCAAGAAAACAACCATTCCTGAGTAGCTTTGTTACTGCATTCTTTTAAGCTGCTTGGCTTTTTTTGCATGATGTGTGCTTGTGTGTGTTTGTGTGTGTTGGCAGGTATGAGCACATGTATTACTAATTTTGTGAGGACATGGTGACATTTTGGACACCCACCTTACTTTTGGGGATAAAAAGTCCCAAAAATTTATATCAATACATTCTGGTCAGAACATACCGTGCATACAGAGGTAATTGCAATAATTTTCTAAAGTTAAAATAATGATGTTTTTTTTGCTCAAGTTATATGAGAAAGGGTTGTAATAAACAGCTGATCAGTCGTCTCAGATTTTCCTGAATCTTTCTACCTGTCTCTCCTTTGATTTTTTGATCAGACAGGCCAAAGAAAGAAATGGATGTAAAGTACTGCTTTTAATCTGAGGAGGGATGTCTTGTAGGGATGATTTAGACAAGCCCATTTCATGCATAAACAGCAAAATGGTGTTCATGTCTTAATAAATAAGGCAAGTCATGGAGCTTGTGTTACGGTTGCATATGATGTCATTGAGCTAAAACAGATTCCTTGTAATATAAACTATAATGACACAAAGAGGGCTGATTCTCAAGGTCAATGTCAAAATCCTGTTTCGCAATTTTTAAGAAACTGGAGCTCCACACAGAAATGTAATTAATTTTCCCTGTTTCTGTGCTTCACCTTTTCATTAAACTTCATGAGATGAGTGGAAATTTGCCATGAACATCATACGCCTGCATTGACTCTTTCCAACACTGATAAGATACCATAATTAGGGTGGATATTCATGCTGACTAATTTTCATGATTACATTCATGTAAGGTGCTTTGGATGTCAAGCAAACATAGCAAGCATTTTATTTATATTTGATTAGAAAGACAAACTAGAAAGACCCATTTCTGCCAAATCTGCAACTTCATCCCACAGCACAAGTCAGAACTTAATAAAACTCTGTTAAGTAGCTTATGTAATGCAGACTGTACAAGATAGATTAAACCAATGTCAATAAGTTTACATGTCTCCGAGATGAACGAAGATGTGAATATGTTATGCAGGCTTGCAAAAAGTCAAGTGTCAAGGCTATCTATCTTCAGCCAGTATATCTATTTATGTGTTGAAGCATTGCCCACTCTTGGTTATTTAATAGCTTGGCAGAAAAGTGTCTCTCCCACCTATGCCATGTGGCATAAGAGATCTAATCTGACTGTGACTAAATTAAAAGTCCTTTGGTGCGGAAGTGGATAACAGTGTCTCTCTGTAGCTCACATTGCATCCCTTCTGCCTACCCCTGCCTCTCTTTCTTACCTAGCCTCTTGCCCTTGTGGCCCACAGCCCATTTTCTCTCTAAGACCAGGTGTCCCACCACACCAGAGAAGAGTGTGTCTTAATCAGTTCCACAGACGTGCACGCCACACAACGCATGATACACACACACACACGCATGCACGCACACACACATGCAAACTTACACAGACTCATTATTAATACACACCCATGCGTTCATTCATGCAATGTCAAATTAAGTACACACACACACACTCATGCATTTTAAGGGACCTCCCATTGTCTCCCTGCCGTATGTCCAGGAGTGACACTTGGATGACACCAGCAGCAGGATTATAAGAGCATATTTATTTGCCTTAGCAGCAGCAGGGGTTGACACACAAGCACAAAAGTACTTTATATGAGAGAATCCAGAAACATACACACAATTTCTATTTAAACTTATTAATAATATGGTGGCTAGACACAGGTAGTTGCAATTAAATTCCTAAACCTGTTAATATATTGAAATGATATCAGGATGGCATCCTTGGAAATCAACAGGGTTGCCTACCTGAAGGACCATGCTGGTTTTGATAAAATATTTCAAGCTTCTTTAAGAAACCATAGGTACAGAATAATGCTACAAGAAAATATTAATCCTCAAATCTGTGTTGCCTCAATGTCCAAAGAAAGTAAATACGAAGCACTTAATCAAAGGTATACAGCAGGTCAGCAGTTAAATTGAAGTAATGTATTTACCAATTTTCTCAAGCGATTGTGATAGGAGATGAGTTTCCTCTGCATGAACCTCAACACTGGAAACTGTTAAGAGGTTTTTCATCCTCAAAATTAGAGACCAGTAGCAGATAAAGATGAAAGGACTTTGGTATTTAAAGGAGTGGGCTGTTAAAGAGAAGCAAAAGCAGAAATATAACCCACAGTTGGCATTTCCCTCCTTCTCTACCCTTATTATCCTGTTTTGGTGCTTTAGGGTGTACATTGAACTTAAGGTGCCTTGAGATCTCTTAATGAACTCTCTTTTACCCCTGTGCCTGTCCTGCATACAGCAAGCTGGAAGAGCAGCAGTTATTTTATTTATCTTTGGGGTATGAGTGGTTACACAGATCCAGACAGACTTACACAAAGTGCACAAACATACACACTTTCATTCGTGTAATGGTACACACACACATCCCACCTGTCTCCCACCATAATGCGCAGTCTAGTGCAATAATCATTCAATGCATCACTTAATGTGCAGAAAAAAAGGCTGAGCCATTGCTGTTTGTTGGTGTTATGAAAGGTACACGCCATATGATATTTCCTACGTTAAATAATCGTCTGGATTATCTCACTCAATAGAAAGACATGGACCATGCAAAATATCATTAGGCATCTCTAGAAGATATAACCCAATATGCTTTGTTTAGTTCCGGTATTACAGCTGCAAAGTCAACCTACAGACCTTTTATACAAAGCTAGAAAGTTAGCTAAGTTTAAGATTCCAAATTATGCTATAGATACTGAATCTCCCTTTATTTATTTTTGTATTACCTTGTTCTGTCAAAGATACCCTTTACAACATCCTTACCATGTAACTGGGTTGCATTTAGTCACGCAAAAAAAGCAAACTCTAAAGCGGTGAAAGTGCCAGTTAAGTAAAAACCAAATCATAGGAGAAAAATGGTGTAGAGAAAAAGAGTCGGAGGCCATATCATTAGGGTAAATTCAAACACAAAAAGGAGAGAATGAGAGAGCCACTGAGACCAAAGAAGAGGAACAGGCAAATGAAGAATGACATGGATTTGAATGGAACATATGTTGGGTGCAGACAGCATGGCTAGCTTTCTAGCGTTCTTAAGCTCTTTTCACAGCTATGGATGTATATGGAGTTGGCTGGCTGGCTGGCTGGCTGGCTGGCTAGCTGGCGGGCACTGTTGGCTGCTCAGTGGTCCTGAACCAGCCTATTTGAAAAGCCTGATGTGTTTTATTTGGGCCTGCTTCACACTGTCATCTGCACTAGTAGATAGACTGTAATTGAGAGTCAACTCTAATCTGCATGGAGGGAAACGGGAAAGTATGGGAGATGAAGGAAAATAAGGAGTTTGAATCTGTGGAGGATGCTTTATCACCATGTGAATCTTGTGCAGTGACTTCTTTGCAAGAATATGGATGTTATGGGGGAAAAAAGTTTTTAATGCCTTGAGGATTCTTTAAATTTTTGTGACTATATTGACATTATCTTACCCATTTCATCTCTTTCGTATCATACGCAGAAATGTAAAACACATTAATTTGGTACCTCTCTTGAGGAGGCTGAACTGAAGATCACCATTTTTTGACTACTCCCCCCCCCCATTTCTCCTTTTTTATCTCCATCTCTGTTTTTGCTTTCTTTCTCTCATCTTACCTTTTCAAACAAATATGATCTCTCATTGCTGTTCTTGGGTTTGAGCAGCACAGGTACTTTTTGTTTGAAACCATACCAGACAAATAGATTGAAATGTCTTGGAGTGTGTTAGCCTGCATCAATATGCTCATCTGTCTTTAGTGTTTTCTTCTAAAAATTCCCAATTTACAGAACACTTAGGAAAACTTGTATTAGATCACTGCATTCAGTATGGGTGTATGCGTCGGTGAGTGTAAGTATGGATGTGAGTCCATGGTTATATATATATAGAACCTAAATGTTATGGTTGTAGACAGAATATTAACATGTATGAGTGTGTACGTGCATGCCTACATGCATATTCCAAACATGAGGGTAACCACATGGTGTTGTGTATTTGGGAGAAGCCAAAATAGACAGCATAACATCATGACACAAACTTTGTTAGTGTGTAGCCCACACTAACAGACATCCAGTGAGAGTACAGGATGCTGTATGGCCCTGGGGTTAGGAAGCGAGCTGTACAGTATGTCCTGGGGGCAGGGAGAGGCTCAGCAAGGCAAAGCCCTTCTGTCTCCCTGTCATTTTCTAGTGCCACTGGGGGTTGAAAGTGCCACTGTGTGCATGTGTGTGAGTGATGCAGTGATGCGAGTGGGCGCACAGCCGAACGGGCACTTGACTGGCGCTGTGGCACTTAGCTAGCAAGTAGCTTCTGGTTTGGCGGCACTCCAGGTTAACTCGGCGTGCTGTGAGGTTTTTTGTATCTGTGTGCGTTGGGTGATGTGGCACCAGATGCCACTCCATGTGCCCAAATTTTGTTGACATTTGGAGCATGGGCAAGCGGGCACAGAGGAAGGAAGCAGAAAAGAGGAGGGAAATTTAATAATGACAAAACTGCAGCTTCAGGCATTGTTGCAATGGTGCAGTCTGAATTGACAAACGTGCAGACGCAGACAAAGTCACCCAGACATTCAAAACCAGTAAACTCATATAAACCACATTGAGGTGTTTTCCATCTTTTTTTCTTTAACCAATTGTATTATTGCTTTATATATATTTTTATAGAGTCTTTGGGAAGCCAGCAGAGCAGAAAGGCAGCAAGGTTCAAGGAAGCAGAAGAGGAAGGCAGTGAAAGAGAGGCAGAGAGCACGGAGGGGGGAGTTGATTTAGAGATGGCTTTCTGTGTGCATGTGTGAGTGGGGTAATTTGATTAAGTTATCTGGCAGGAGGAGGAAGTAGAAGTGGTGGGGTGACAGGTTGATACCAGCTTCTTCTGGCATGGCCTTTACCCTTACTGAGAAGAGATGGTCCTGGAGGAGCAAAGCATCATAAAGCATAAGAAATGATCAAATTTAGATCAAATAGATGGGTGGCAAATTGTGGCTTTGTGTTTTTTTTTTTTTTTTTTTTTTTTTGTTTGTTTGTTTGTTTGTTTTCAAAGACCTCCTTAAAGTTTTTTCACACAATAAGTTTGCTTAATGTCTTTAATTTTTTTTATTTTTTTTATTGTAGATGAAAGTAAGAGTATTAGATATTTCAGTGATGACTATGGAGATGTCTAATTTAATTATAGTATTACGCTCAACAGGGGGAAATTCAGGTTAGTTTGCTAATAGCTTGTGCTCAGTACATACTTTTTTACCCACTGTTCACATGTTTCTTTGTTCATGTTTTTAAATTCTCCCTCAAAAACTCACTAACGCCTGGAATTCCTGTTCAAGAGGCTAAATGATGTGGGCTTGGTTTATAATTGAATGTCCACTGATGAACAAACTGATTTAGCAGGCATCATGATGAGCACCTGAACAAACATACAAAACAGGAGGACTGTTGAGAAAGGCTGCCCTAGTGCATGGGTGGTGCTCTGGAGATTTCAATCAGGTCAGGCAAATAAATCTCTGGTGTAGTTCCAACGTGTCCAACAGTTTGTCAAATACTCCACCAAAGAAAATAAAACACTGGGTTTGTTCTATGCAAATGTCAGAGATGCATATAGCTCGTTTTCACGACCTGCTCTCAGCAAGACTGATTACAATCTGGCCTTTCTCTCCTCCACCTACAAATATGTTCAGAGGCAACCTGTGACCAACAGAACTGCAAGGAGGTGGTCACAGGAAGCTGAAGAAACTCTGCGGGGGTGTCTTGAGGTGACAAACTGGGATGCACTCTGTGAGCCACATGGGGATGACATCAATGCCATGACTGAGTGTGTGACTGACTATATTAACTTCTGTGAATATAGCAGAATATAGCAGAACAGCGAGGTGCTTCACCAATAATAAACCATTCAAGTCAAGATTTCAAGATTGGAGAGGAAAGGGAGATCTGTAGGAAAAAGCTGGAGAGTAAGCTCCAACAGAACAATATGCAAGATCAGGGATGCAGATCACAGGCTTCAAGCAGAAGAAGGATCGGGTAGATGAACATCAGGACAGCTGAGCACATTCTTCAGCTCAGAAACAGTTCAATTAGATCATATTAATTGATTTCTTAAGGGAATTGGAGGGAAATTATATGTTGCCGTAACTTTCATTCCACATTTATTTAAGTTTTTTTAAAGAGTCATATCAGATGGTTGATAGCTTTGGACAGGATGGCTCTCCTGTAGTGAGCCTGTTTTGCACCAGAAAATGAAGAAGCATACATAGCTTTCATCACATACGTTACAAGCTCTGCATCCTCCTCTCTTGTCCTGAGCCAAAGAGGCAGCTGGAGAGTCTGAACCAGAAGAATGCTGCAGGTCCTCAGGTCCTAGATGGTGCCAGCCCCAGAGTCTTGAAGGCCTGTGCACACCAGCTATGTGAGATTTTACAGCATTTTTTCAACCTTAGCCTGAGCCAGGTGAAGGTTCCAGTGGTGTAGAAGATGTCCTGCGTTGTTCCAGTATCAAAGAAATCTCATTCATCTGTTCTCAATGACCATAGACCTGTTGCGCTAACATCCCACATCATGAAAGTCCTGGTGAGACTTTTTTATTGGCCCAGCTGAGTAAGCAAACAACTGGCGACCTGTCCAGGGTGTACCCCTGCCTTTCCCCCGAAAGAGAGCTGGGATAGGCTCCACCAGATCACCGTGATCCTGCAGAGGACTAAACGGGCATAGATAATGGATGGATGGATGGATGGATGGATGGATGGAGTAAGCAAACAAGCACCTTTCAAGAACCACTGCAGTTTGCTTATCGTTGTGGGGTTGGAGTTGAGGACCCCATCATACACCTGCTTCAACAAACCCACTGTCATCTGGATAAAGCAGGGAGCACCGTGAGGACCATGTTCTTTGATTTTTCCAGTGCATTAAACACTATATTACAATGTAAGAACTCCAGAAGACACGGTTGGATGTCTCCACAATCACCTGGATTACTGACTACTTGACAAACAGACTACAGTTTGTGAGACTGAAGGCTTGTGTGTCTTTACCACAGGGGACTGTACTATTACTATTGGACTGGAGATGCAACACTGATGCTGTGTACAAAAAGAGACAGAACAGACTGTACTTCTTGAGGAAGGTTAGGTTCTTCAGTATATGCAGCAAGACATTACATATCTGTTATACATTTATTTTGGAGAGTGCCATCTCACCTGCAGTCATCTGTTTTGGTAGCAGCATCAAAACCAGTGACATAGAAAAAAGAAAAAAAATGAACAAATTGATAAAGAAAACAGGTTCTGTTCTGGGAACTATTCCTAATCCTTCTCGAGCTGATTATGCAAAAAAAGGATACTTTGTATAATTAATAGCAGACTGGACAACCCTGAGCATCCTTTTCACAATACAGTGATTCAACAACAGAGTGCCTTGAGAAACTCAGATCTGCTACAACACAGGCACAGGAGAGCTCTGCCACCCACAGCTATAACCATCTATAATGTCTCTTAAACGTAAATGCTGACAGTCAGTGCAGCAATTAAGTTGGTACTAATGAGAATTTATAAAGTATGAATTTAATTGAACTAAATTGAATTCAACTGAATTCAACTGAACTGAAGTGAAATTGATTTTTCTACATATGTTTGCATCTATCATCCACACTACAGACACGTCACTGCATGTCACTGTCAAAGTTTACATAAATATTTCATAAACATTTCAGAATTATTTTCTGATTTATTTTCAAATTTCTGATATTACAAAGATTCTTTTGGCAATGGATTATACTCCTGTTATGTTAGTATTTTTGATTTGTAACAATTCCCACTCTTGGTCTTCAACCACTCAATTTTTAAACAATGATAGTAACGATTCCATTTCCTCGTCAGGAATATAAATCTCTGGTATTACTTTTTGCTCATGTTGTTCTTTTACAAGTATGCAACAGCTCTCTGATTCCTGTTTCCACCAGCGGGCACATGTACGGTGTACACAGGTAGTTTTTTTAACTTTAGAACTTCCAGGTTTGTCACAAGAAGTAGAGATTATTTCTGAATCTGTGCACAAAACACTCATCTGGAAGCACTTGATGAAACCTTATTTTGTGTGCATGTAGCCTTAGGGCTCTTTCATATTCTACATCAGTGTGGTGTACTTCGTTAAAAATATCACACTTATTCGTCTCAGTAGCATTAAACATAACCACGGCAGGAGTTCAGGAGGCTTTGTTCAATTCATTTGGTTCCTAATAAGTATTTCTCTAAGTCACTGTAAAATCCAGCCAAAGACACATGGACATATACTTGCACTCTCATATAAATGCAGAAGGTTGGGGCTGACGTCTGGCATCAGGTCTCATAGTAATTATTTTAAATTGCTAAGAGGAGCACTGGTCCTGGCGGGATTTATTACCCCTACTCTAACTAGAGATGAATTTCACCCTGCACCTACATACACTGAAAACTCTGCTTGTGTTTCCAAAGACAGACACACACAGGTGAGTGCTGATTTCAGTTCTATTCAACCTAATTAAAAAAATACTTTATTAATCTGTGAAGGGAAATTATATGTTGCAGTTAGTGCCATTATTTAAATTTACATTTTGCACTGTTGGAGCTTAAAAAGGCTCTAAGTAGAGTTTCAAAATGCAAAAAGAAAAAATGGGAATGAGAAAAAAAAATATGAGTAACCAATTTATTTTAAATAACAGTTAAATTGAAATAGGCTGTTCATCAGCAGATCAAAAGTTTAAGACCAAAGCTCAAACAAACCCAGTAAACCCCCTAAAATAGAAATAAAAATTTCAAAAAAGGACTCAGCAATGAATCTCCAACTTTCTTGTTGATCACTTCAAAAATTTGTTTGGGCACGTTGTTCCAGGAGCCTGGTCGGCGCATTGCTCTATCCTCACCAAGTGGTGAAGATGACTTCAATGGATGGCATCCACTGCCATCCATGTGCACCGTCACATTTTTTCACATCAGAGAATAAAACTTTCTTACAACTTTCAATGTCCCATGTTTGGTGCTTCCTTGCAAAGTCCAAATGAGCAATTTTGTGGTATTGAAGGAGACAAGACCTTTGAAGACATTTTTTGTTCTTAAAGCCCTTCTCTCTCAGATCCTGTCTGAAGATTATTGGGCTGCAGTCGGCACCAGTAACGGCCTTAATTTGGGTCGAGGATCGTCCTGTGTCTTGACAGACAACCAATCAGCTCCTCTGGCTCAGCGCTGGTGAAATTCCTTTAGGTCTACCATTTGACTTTTTTTGTTCCATAACCCTCAAGATCTTATAAAAAAAATTTTAATGACTGTCTTACTGTGTCCAACCTCAACAGCGATGGCACGTTGCGAGAGGCCTTGCTTATGCAGCTCAACAATCCGACCACGTTCAACAAGTGAAAGTTTTTTGCCTTTAGGAGGTCATGACAGCGTGAATGCCTGACAGACAATGACATTGAATTTACATTGTGGCGCAGATTTGAGGTTTTAAAGGCTGTGGTCTTAAACTTTTGATCTGCTGATGAACAGCCTATTTCAGTGTAAATGTTGTTTGCAATAGAATGCTTAATTACTAACTTTCCTCTTTTTGTATTTTGAAATGGTACTTAGAACCTTTTTTAAGATCCAACAGTGCAGAATGTAAATTCTTGCAATTTTTCAACCAGTCTTAAAAATGTGATCAGGTGTGTGCGTGTGCGTGTACACACACACACACACATTAAATATATACACTGACATACACTAAAATGTACTACTTTCTACCTACTTTATACAAATGTATTCAGTGTCATACTATATATGTTTATTTATTTACAGATGAAACTGTGCTATGTAAATGTTAAACTACAAGCAGACATTCTAAAATAAAACCTTATGTCTTAGGATTCTTATTTAAGTAGTCAATTGACACCTGCACTCTTTAGTAATAAAGGTGGCCTACTGTCAGATATGACTCTGCTGGTTGGACAGAAGGTAATGGTGTGAGGTATATATGGATTTAATGGTCATAGGCCAAATGAGGTGCATTGTACAGTTTCATAAACCCAATTCGTTAGACCGAGAGGAGCACCCCGTCCTTTTCTGTGCATTGCCTCATCTTTAGCTCCATCTCTCTTTTCCCCCCTTTCTTTAACCCACGCCTAAGCCCGTCAGCTCACTGTTGCAGAGAATTTTCCAGCAGTTCTTCAACATCTCACTCTCACCCTGCCTGTCAAAGACCGCTGAGGGCAGACAGGGAGCAAGAAGATGTACTGATGAATCCTTTCACAGAGCAGAGAGTTCACCTCTCAGGTAATCCTATAAAAAGCCAAGGTGAGGTGCTCCTCTGCCTCCTGCTCATTATAGCATCTTTACCCTGCAACATAGCCACTGTTCACTTCCTAGAGGTATATTGGGATGGTAGTGTATTAGGGATGGAGGGGAGGGAGTTTGGCAGGTGGGGGCAAACAGACAGGGGAGAGGAAGACCTTCTCACTATGCACACAAGATTTGTGCGCGACATTGCGTGCACCACATCTGTTAGATTTTTTTTTTGTACCTCCCCTCCTTCTTCTCCCTCTCTCTTATTTTTCTCTTTTTCTCTCTATATTCCTCCCTGCCTTTCCTCCACTCCCCTCTTGGTTCCTTTTTTAATCTTTTATTCATAGCTTAGCAGGTAATGAAAAATTTATGCCCTGAGTCTGGCATTGAAATAAATGCAAAATGAAAACAGAAGCAGTTTATACTGACAGTCTGAATATCTCTATCTAGAACAAGGCTGCTCGCTGCAAATAAGGAAATCTGGTGCTCTTCTGTTTAATCTGCCGTGTAAATGATGCTTTGTGGCTTTCTGTGAAGCCAAAAGATTAGTGTGTTTTGTTTTGTTTTTTTCTTTTAGTCTCCCCCTTTTGTCTTACCAGAGGGGAGGGAAGTGGGGAAGTGGACACTTTTTCTTGTTAGCATGTCTCATATTTTTCCAGTACCTCTCTCACCATATCCCTTTACCCCCCCACCCCCCCCCCCACTCCTAAAATCAACCCCCTTTCTCCTCCACCCCACCCCTGTTTTCCAGTAGCCGATCAAAGTGGGCAGGCAGATATCTTAGATATCTTGTTCTACGTGATGGTTCTCTGTATTCTCAGGTGTATTTTCAGGCTCAGCCTGTTGGTAATGTGTGCATGTGTATGAATGTAAACCCCACTTTAGTAGGAGCTTTAAAGTCCTCAGCCTAGGCTTAAAAATATATTCTTACATACAAATACACACATGCCCGCTGGCCCTCATGGCTCATAAAAGGGTCTATCCCTCTCTTTGGAAGTGCTACACAGAGGCTAACTCTTCCCACAAGCTCTGGCATATTGGTGCTGTTGGTTTTGGAAGTGTTGTCTGCTTCACCACCAATTCTACCACTAATTTTAAATTATTGTTTGACTGGACCCCAACAACTAATCTGTTTTTTTTAATCTACAGAAAAAAGACAAAAAAAAAAGATGCAAAAAAAAAAACAACTTTTGCTATTGTAACAACATGTTTTTTTCATTAACTGTGTCGAGGCCCAAGGCTTTTTAACAGTGAGTTTGTGTATTTAAAACACCAGCAGAGCGAATAAAAATGTGCACATAAACGTGACTGTATGTTGCACAGTTATACGTGTGTGTGTCTGTGTATGCGTGTGTGTATGCGTGCATACTTGGTGCATTGTGAAGTCCTGCTGTCAGCTGTAATGATGTGTTGTGGTAGAGTGCTTAGAGTGAAGAGGCCACCTTGGCCTCAGCAATGGATCTAACTACTGATCTGATATTCTCTGACAGTCAGGCAGAAGGAGATCTAGAGATAGAGAAGGGAGGGTGAGGAGCAAGACCTGATTTAGGCCAGAGAAGAAGGATGACGAGAAGTTTTAGTCAAGAAAAAAAAGTAGTCAGGGAAGTTAGAAGTACGGATAAGACAGAGCTAAAAGAATAGGGAATTATTATTATGCTACACAACTGCTCTTGTGTCTTCCAAATGTGCAATTCCTTCTGCTGAAAAACCATTGACTTTGTTGGAGATAAGAAGATGGCCATCTTGATGTTTTTTTGACTACCTTTTCAAAACCTCCGAACTAATATTTACATTGATATGAAATAATTCACATAAGGACAATGGACATACTGCTCATAAGAAGAATTCAAAAAGCATTTCATTACAGAAGCTGGCACTTTTTGAATGGGGTGTATAGAAGCCAGAGACATGTTGAAGCCAGCGCTCAGAAAGCCAAAGTGATATTGCATGTTTAGGCACCTCAATGTGATATTGCTTCTATAGCAAAACTTAAAATGGTTACATTTCTGCTGAGAATTATCAGGGTAAGTCTTGCAGTTGTGTATTTAGGCATGCACTGGTTAATCTGTCATCATCATTGCTGTCATCTCTGAATGATGACCTGAGTGCTTCCCTGCAATATTTTGCAGCAGCAACCCTAGTGGGCTGAACCTATAAGTATATTTATGTGTAATTTTTTACACAACACAAGTCTGAAGTGCTACAGTCATATTAACTGACAAACATACACAGCAGTGGTAGGTTAATGTAGTACTTGCCCAGTTTTTCTGAGGCATCACACAGATTTAATAATTAAATAAATGTAAAAAATCACAAAGCAATCCAGTTTTTCCTCAATCAAGACTTTAGCTACATTGAATTAACTGCAGTGTCAATCTTGATTTTCATGTCTGAGTCAAATGAGCCACAATTTCTACTGCCTCATCCACCATTTCTTTAACACAATGTAGCATGCTTGTAATAATAAATACTGTTCATACAGTAAGTTTAGATGAGTAGTGAAGTAAACTTATCAGCTATGGCTATGTTTTCCTCGACAACTGCACTCCTGACATGTTGAAATGAAATGTTTGGGTATGACATGAAATGGTGAGAACATCGAGACTCTATAAAACTTTGATGATTATAACGTCAATTGATGTACTGTCCTTTCTGAAGCAAATTTCAACTGTTTTGTTTGTGTTTTTTTTTTCTTCACTTTTATGGGCATGTCTGAGAGAAGAGAGAAGCATCATTTGAAAAGGGAGACATGTCTGATTGACAGAATGCTTTCTCGTTAACAGGCAAATTAAGCTAATTTGTAAATTCTAATTTGCTTTACATTTCTGTCTTTAAATGACTTCAAGGAGTAGATATGTGTGTGCATATAGATGGGTTAAGTCTGCGGGAGTGTCTGTCCATGGTCCTGCCACAATGCCACGGTGCCACTCTTTGGCAGAGTATGATGGTGTGTAGTGAGAATGAGTCACCCAGCAATTAAATGAAGATCTCTAATTGGCTGCTTTAAATTAGGGTCAGCTGCTGGAAAGAGAAGAAAGGTTTGCTGGTCTCACTTGAACACACTCATAAAATGCGGGTGTGTACACATGTTGCATGCGTGTATGCTCACACTCACATGCTCAAATATACAAACATGCACAGCTCATGAACAAAATTCAATTATTAATGGACTGATTGCTCGTGTGGAGCTTCTCTGGGAATCTGAACCTGCCACACTGAATAAAATAAAACCACTGCTTTACATTTTCATTATACCAAGTCATGTTTTAAATTGCAAATGTATCTCAGAAATCCACTGTTGCCCCTCCCTCCTTAGCTCCCCCTCTTTTTCCCCCTTTTTTCCTTGCTGTCTCACCACAGCAACCCACTCCACTTTCAACACTCCTCCTCCTTGTCTCTTTCCCTTACATGTATCCCTTCATGTGCACAGGCACACATTAACCTACACACATGGACATTTTACTGCCATGCTTTTTGCATGTGCACGCTTGTGTGTACGACCACCATTAAGAAGTCTTATTAAAGGTAGAGCCTGTGTGTGCTTGTGAGAGAGAGGAGTTTGTGTGCATGAGGAAGTGCTTCTGGGCCACAGCGGAGCTCCTTCGCTTATTTGCAATCAGGTCAGACAGACGGCACAGCCACATACACCACTGTCACCTCCCTCAAGACCTGCCTTTCTCTCTCTTCTCTCCCCATCCCTGTCTTTAATCTCTCCACCCCTTCCTCTTCTCCCTCTTCTGTGTTGTTCACCAGCACCAGCAAAATAGCACATTAGTTGGATATCTCAGTTAGCTCCTTCATAATACAGAGTACCGTCCTCTTTGTTCTGCCATCTCACAGTTCTCACAGTGTCTTTTACTCTCTGGTGCCCGGACCCACCCACAACGCCACCCTACATCTCACGCCCCTGGCCTCTTAAATTTTCTGAATTTCCCTCCATGTATTTGATCCTCACTTTGGTTTCCATTATCCGTTCGTAGCATAAGTTTAAACCAAAGTACCTGTTTTACAATACACATTAGTGTTACACAACTGAGTTTCCGTATTGTCACATCTGCATTTGAGTTTTCTCAAATGCAGTTTAATATGCATCTGTACAATTTTGTAGACTCTTTCTCGTGTGCTTTTTGGAGATCCCTTGTCAGTGAAGTTATAGGGTATGACTTTCTTATGATTGCGCTTTTCCTCTCTTACTGTCATGCTGTAGCTTCCAACCTCTCATTTCCTCTTATGTTTTTTACAATCGAACTTCTGGGACTGTTGCTCCTGGAAATTTAAATTACATGTCCTCTTGTGCACTCAAAAGATTTCTCCCATGAAAGATTGACATGACATCGGGTGTTTTCAACAGTAGAAATGAAAGAAATCTAGAGAAAAAGAAGTGGCCATAGCTCCTATGCCAGTCTGAACCTCATACAGCTTCTTTGCTTATGGTCTCCAAGGTTGCTTGTGCTTGCATGTATACTTACTTATGTATGTAGAGAGAGAGTGAGAAGGTGCTCATGGTGGAGACAGAGAGGCTCATGGGAGTTGTGCTAAGGGCCATAGTAACACACTCCACTGTCTCTAAGGGCACACTGTTTATGCATGAGGCCACATATGCATACTGCCACAGTGAGGTTGTATGTGAACAGCATGTGTGTATATATAAACTAAGCACCAAAGTAAGGACATTTGTGTTTGGTAGATTGTTTCTTTGTTATAACAATGCTTCCTGGCAATAAATCTTATACAAGTGGAAAATCTGATTATTTCCCTTTTAAATGGTGCCACATATATAAAGGACTTTGCATCTGTAGGATAAGCAGCAGGCTGAACTTGTGGGTTGTGCCCATATAAGACAAGTTAACTATTTAAATGTATTTATTAAATAAACAGGAGCTTTTCAGTAGTGTATGGAAGACCCATAGATAGCCACGACAGCCTGGCACCTCCTCCTCATGCTGGTCACCAGCCTGGTCACACTGTGGGATGGCATCCCATTCTTTAACCAGTATTTGTAGTAAGTCAGCTAATGTGGTTGCGTTGGTCACTCTGGCACAAACAGCACGCCCAAGCTGATCCCACAAGTGTTCAGCGGGGTTTAGAACAGGACTGCTGGCAGAACCATTCCATCCTTGCCCCACCCAAATTCTGGAGGTAGTCTCTGATGAGCCCCGCTCTGTGGGGGCAAGTGTTGACATCTTGGAGCATAAAGTTTGTTCCCAGACTGCTGTGGAGTTTACCACTGGCTGCAGAATTTCCTCTCAATATCGCTCTGCACTGACATTGCCTCCAAAGATGACAAGCCTTGTTTTTCCAGGGGGAAAAAGGAAAGAAAAAGTACCCACACACACACACACATACATTTTCAAGCTTATACACACTGGTTTATCTTTCTGTGTGTACGCATGTAAGAGAGGCTCCCATCACAATTACAGTCCACAGCCACGGCAATGATCTCATACTCTGGTCTCCATCTCTAACATGTCAGCACCCTGCCGGTCATGTTGTTTACCTTCACAGTTTCTCTCTGATCTCTGGGAACCTGCCCTCACAAAAAAGGCTTCTACATAGTATGGGTAGTATTGTGTATATGTCTTGACATAGAGTTTGTTTGAATTTGATTTGGTGTGTTTGAGTTTGCCAGTCAGACAAATTGAAGGTCAAGCAATAATGCCTGCTATCTTTTCCTTCACTATACCTTCTGCAAGCTAGAAGCATGTCTGTGCCAGATGTGCAGATAATTATTATCTTTCAGTCCTTCCTCTCTTGTCCTGCATCTTTCCATTTTTTCATCTTTTCTTCATTCAGTTAATGTATTTATTCAGTCATAGTTACTGCAATGACTCTACTGAGTCAGTGGTAATTTTGTGCTGATAATACATATATATATTAGGGATGTAATGATATAGAAAATTTGATATCTCAGTTATAGAGACCAAATTATCACGGTTTACAATATTATCGCGGTATTCTTCATTGCTGTACAAATGTCCAAAAAACACATACGTTTAAATAATTTCACAAAATTTTGTGAATTTCTTGTCATAACAACATCAGTGCCACATTTATAAACTTTTATCGAAATGAAACGTTCACATTAAAAGGGCAAACACCTGGCACAGAAAGAGGTTTTGTATTAAATTAACAAAATAAATAACAGGAACAAAGCTTTGTCTGGTGCAAATTTAGATAAACACTTTAACAATTATAGTAGGTCAAAATATGCAAACGATTATCAGGAACAAAAATTATAGTGCAAGTTCAAATGAAAAAAACTTTGGACTTTAAGCTGAACCTTAAATATGTATAAATGTGCAAATAAAGAAACAGTTGTATAGGAGCCAAATATGTTGTTATGAATTGTAGTTCACTCTGTGTGTCTGTGGGTATTGCGGTGTTGTTACCTGACAGTCAGGTATAAAGGTAGCTGCCTGTTATTGGTTAGGTGTTTGACCTGGAAGGGCAAAAGGTTTTTGACCACTGTGGTGCTACCTGCTGGCATTATGGTTTTCGGATCAGTTAATGGAATCAATTAATATTTTAACTGCATCAGAAGAACATTGTTCTTGTCCTTTTTCAATCAACACACAACGGTAACGTTTACGAAATGCGAGTTAGCGAAGCACATCAACCGGGTTACTCTTGGTCAAACATCTCAGTAGCTTGAAGCATTAGGCTTAGCTCCTTCAAGTTGCTCTTACAAATTACAATAAAATGTAAACAAGTGCTCTGCACACAGCATAATTGTCCTCCACCACCAAGCTACATATTCACGCGAGACACCGTCGCCAGTCGCTCGCAGACTTGAATGAGGCTGATATTACATATCCCGGTAATCGGCCGCGATAATCAGATGAAGTCAAACATAAACGGTAATCGTTATTGCATAAAATTTTACTGTGCTTTACCGTAATACCGCTAACCGTTCCATCCCTTATATATATATATATATATATATATAGATATATATATAGATACATATATATATAGATATATATATATATATATATATATAGACATATAGATATATATATATATATATATATATATATATATATATATATATATACACACATATATACCTATAGATATATATCTATATACATATAGATATATATACAGTGATCCCTCGCCAATTCGTGCTTCAAGTTTTGCGGTTTTAGTTATTCACGGATTTTTCAGAAATATATGATAAAAAAAAATCAAGAAAAAATTGCGGAAACATCACAGGATCTTGTGTGCGTTTTCTCACAGCAAAGAAATGTTGCGAGCCAGCATGGCCCTTTTAAGAAGGTAGCCTTATGGGTAATGGTGTGGCCTTATGGGTAATGGTGTGTGTGTGGGATGGCAGAATGAAAACGGGGTTAGATGAAAAGTGGAGTGAGCATAAACAGCAGCCCAGCGTGTATAGATTTACATTCTCTCTTAACCGACAGGAACTTAACAATACAACCTGTGTGATATTACAAGTTCCTGCAGTCCCAGAATAAAGTGCCCGTTCCATGCGGAGAAAATCAGACTTTTTCTTTTGTTATTGTTAGCTTGTTACCCGCTAATTACTAGCCAAAAATAGCACAATACCAGCAGTTTGTTTACTACGGTTCAGAGACCAGAGGCCGTGAAGGTAACAGGAAGACCACAGTTGAGCCTTTGTCTTATATATATATATATATATATATATATATATACAGTCATGGAAAAAATTATTAGACCACCCTTGTTTTCTTCAGTTTCTTGTTCATTTTAATGCCTGGTACAACTGGACAAACATAACGATAACCACAAAGATTGCTCATAAGAGTTTTATTTAAGAGCTGATATCTTACCATTTTCCATGGTTTTCTTGATTATAACCTAAATCACTTAAGTTTTTACATCAATAGCTATGGCGTTGTACTGCCAAAAACACTGCTTTAATGCATTCAGTGTTTTCTTTTCTGTCTGCTTTAGTCACATGATGACGTTTAGTGGTACCAGGTATTAAAATGAACAAGAAAGTGAAGAAAAAATGGTGGTCTAATAATTTTTTCCATGACTGTATACATACATACATACATACATACATACATACATACATACATACATACATACATACATACATATATATATATATATACTACTTACAAAAAGGTAGGGATATTCGACTTTCAGGTAAAATTTATGGAGAATGTAAAAAGTTCATTCTATAGTGATATTATACCATAAAAGTTGGCCATTTCAGTAAAAGGATGCTTTTTTTTTTTTTTTAAATCAAAAGCTAACAACAGTAGTGGGTAAACCACAGCAAAAAAATTAGTGTAGGGCACTGTTCACGATGAAGCAGTCATCATGATGCGATGCGGCCAAAAGATGTCCACTTTTATGCATTTCTGTGATTCTTCCAGTCTCTATGTCTCTTTTGAAACCTGCTGATGACACTTCAGCCTTTGTCTCACTGATAACTGAAATGTAAAAATATCCATCCACCCATCCACCCATCTCACCCACTTCACCATATAAAGTTCAAAATATGAAAAAAAAAACATATTTTAGTTTCCAGTTACACATTTTGTAGTCTAAGTCTATTACAGAATTAGAATCAAATATCATCATTTTAAAATATTAATGTTTAATTTCTCCCCCAAATGATCAACTTTCCCAACCATTTTCACTTGAAAAGTCTTGGAGAACATATAAACAGTTATTAGTAATATACGTGGCACTGACAATTGACTGCAAAAATGTAATATTTCTAACTTAAATTGATATTCAAAATTAGGGCAATGGAAACTTACATTTTTTTATTGAAATCATCAAAGTAAAAAGAAAGCAGCACATCTTTGAACAATATTACCCTGAGGAAAAGCTAAATATGGACACTAAATTGACATCAAATGGAAACTACATGGACACTAAACACTGGATCACCACATAAGATGCTGTGGAAGTGAATGCATGCTATTTATAAATTTATGCATCTTTCAAAGATGAATGCCATATGTCATCAAAAAAATATAATGCAGTTCAGAAGCAACAGGTAACAAATGGCATGAAAGCCGGTGACATCATAGAGATTAGCAGTGAGGTAGAGAGGTAGAAGCAGGTTGCATTAAAGTTACTGTACTCCTGCCATGTGTCTACCCCCTTCCCAATCCATAGTCTGTTTTTTTTTATCTTGATAGATATTGTAGGCATTATCCATGCATGTGCTGAACTGATGTTAGACTCCACTGTGAATCATGTTTCTGCCCTCCAAGTGTCTGTCACAGTGGCTTTGAAAGAAGTGTGTCATTGCAGTCTTGACAACAAGGTGGCACTCTGCACTAAGGCAAATCCCCTGAGGCTTTCTTTTTTTCTTATTTAAATCCCCCAGAGAACAGCTTTATCCAATGTAACTGTGTCAGTATTCTGTGTCTGAATGTGATACCTCATCCTTAAAAATCTTTAAGCATGTTATGATTAAAAAAGTTGTATTGAACATTTTTCTGTTAGTGGATTAATGGTGATTGAGAATGCGATTCCACTCACGTAAACTTGAAAGAGTGTTTATTGCATGGCCACACTTGAATTAGAGATGGATCCTGTTGTTCAAAATGTTAGTATATTTGAGTGTAAAAATGTCATAATAATTCAGTCTGACTGCAAACAGAGATGAAATAATCAATTTTTACATTAAGAGTGTACAACTTTTAAAGTTTGCAATTTTTTTGCAATCCAATTAGGTGAAGTGGAAATAAATGATATGTAAATCAGTATATTATATCAATTTTTTGTATTATTATTATTACATTGACCCCTATTTATATATTAAGTAGAAAATATTTTGGACAGTAAAAGTAAAAGTAAAATAGCTGGGCTGCATAGAATCAACTCAATATCAGAAATTAATTCCCACTTTTGTCACAAAAAATGTCTTACTCAGTTAGTGTTTGAAATATAAATGTGCACAAGTGTTCAGTATTTAAAACACAGCTTTTGGCTGCACTTTTTTCACAGTGCTTTGTTTCTTTAACAACAAAATATCTGCTCTGACCTACTGAGAACATTCTGTCATATTCAGTAGTTACAAAAAACAACACAAAAACAAAGATTGTTTCACATTTGTTACATCAGGAATATAATGAAATGCTGCATCTGAAGAATCTCCAGGTCGCCTTTTTCTGTGCCACTCACCATATCATGTGACATACTGAACTGTGTTTAAAATGTTCAGATTAATTTTTTGTATTTTTCCCTTTTGTAGTATTTAATCAACTTTTTTGTTATCTTTTTTTTTATTGTTTTCTTATTTTAAATGTCATAGTTAGCCCCTATAATATCATAAAATGAACATGGTGACACTGGGGGTTTCCTTATAGACTGTAAAATACATCTATGGCTTTATTGTGCTAAATGTTAGCCTTATGATCAGTTAACTTCATATAATATAAATATAATATAATTTTCATAATTTGTACTTTTCAACAGATACCAAAATAGTATGTTTACTTTCATAAATGTGGTAACAGTTATTATATAAGTAGCAGTGAATACTCTTATTACTATCAGGGGGATTATACAGGCACTACATTGGCTCTACCAAAATCTCTTCCTCACCATACAGTGTGTTTGAGTTGCCCTGGATCTGCCTGCTGTCCTCCCTTTATAGTCTACTGCATGCTCGTGCAGATACATGCCACAGATGTGTGTAATTTTTACACACTTTGCAGCCTCATCAAGCAGATTTTTATTCTTTAGATGCACATCTTCTCTGCTTCTCTTGTCTTCCACCTTTCGCTTTGTCAGTCCACTTTTGAACTCTTGATTCTTTGAGTGGTGTTTACAAGGACAGAGTGGCAAGGGCTGGGGGCAATAGCCAGTGACTTCATGAGCTTTGAATGGCTCAGTCTGATGTCATCACAAATAAATTAATTAACCCACTGTTGTACGGAAGGTGTTTAAAAAAAAAAAATCAGCCCCACCAACCCCAAGGGGGTTCAATGCATCAAGCAAACCCCCGGTGTACCAGATTACCAGTCCAGCCCTGTTGTTGAGCTTCAATAGTCAAAGAATGCAAGCTACCCAGCAGATATGTTTGAGATTGCTGAAATTACAAGTTCAGGCTTCGTAGCAGCAGTTGGTTGCTTGTTAGTGCGGAACATTTTGATTTGTTATGAATAAAACTGGGTCAGTTGCAGTAAATCATAATTTCCTAATCCGGTTGGTTAATTGCCTATTTGTATCTCTGTGTGTGCAGCATGCCTCTTCCTGTATTTTAAGTAGAATCAAGGTTGTGGTGTGTAAGAGTGCTGTTACTGGAAAGAGAAAACTGGCAAGTGTACTCAGAGCCATCTGCACCAGCCCTCAGTTGCAACATCTGTGATCCTCACACATGCACACATATACACAGACTCACCCTCCCATGAGAAGTACACACTTCTGTGTTGTCACACTGCTGTTATGTAGCTGTCATATACTGAACATATGGCACTAACGCTTCCCCCCCAAACCTTAAGGCCCAACGTCAGATGTGACAAGCTATGTAGAATTAGTCTCAATTCTACTTCGTTATAAAGGTTAGTTATTTACATTATGCTGAGGTCACTTTCATAGTAACTGTCAAATGAGGGGGGCAATTTGATTTGATGGTGGGACTACATGTGGGGAGATGCAGCAATGAGTCATTTTCAGGCTGCTCTTTAATAACAGCTGATTTGTAATGACTATATTGAGTTTAATCACTGGCTAAGGCCAAACCAAAACTTATTCTCCCACTGTCATTAATAACAGATATGTGTGGAAATATTTTCTTCTTTTTTCTTGTCTTCTCTCAAAGCATGGTGACATGACAATACACTATACACACTCCACATATTCTGTCCTTTTTTTTTTTTAAACACCAGATATGCATTTCTCTGCTTGAAAATAATGTAGCATGGTTTTTACAGTGTTTGTGTTTTTTCAGCTAATCAGTATGCCAAATTTTATTCCTTTGTGAGTGAGAAAATTTGTTGTTAATTTTGTCAGGTCATCATTTACACAAACCACCTGTGCAGTTTTTTTTTTGTGTGTGTATGCGTGCATGTGCGTGCATACATACATATTGTGAGACAGACACCAAACACCTGGCCTTTGTCATAAATGAAACTTAATTTCTTTTTTAAGGGTTGATTTGTCTATTACCTAGATCCATTGTTGGGCTTTTCCACAATATAGCTGTAATCATTCTTCTTAGGACATCGGCAGATAATTATTAAAAAGGTTTTGATTGTGCTCTTGACTTTCTAATACTGTCAGCAGAGGAAATAATTGTTGCCTTCATCACTTCTTCGTGTCTGCTTTACAGAACTATCATTTTATCTGGCAACTTTTATCCATCTTTTACATTTAGATTTTTTTTGTCTTATTTGAAATAAAGAAAGCAACCTCTGTCACAACTGCTGCTTACTGTTGCATAGTATTTTGCAGATAATATGTTTTAATTTGAATTCATAGGGCAAATTCAGTTCACATCCACTGTGGTGGACATTCAGCGGGATTACGAAAGCTTCTCTTCATCTCTAACATGAACAAAACACTGTGGACTAAATAGTTCTGGTCAAAAATAAATGTTTTAGTTTTTTAGGCTCTGTGTTTGAGCACATTAATATTTGAATGAATGAGTGAATAAGACAATTTGAGTAGGCTTGTTTCACAGTGAAATTGATTATGATAAATTTGAGGGTTTAGAAATGACTGAACATTTATTATTGTTTTTCAAGAACCTGTGTTTTATTTCAGCATTAGTTCAATCACAAAAGGGCTCACTTGAGGCACAGTTATCTGATCATATAAAACTAAAGGGGTGACTAAGTGTGTGAGAAATATTAACACTTACAAAAGGAAAAATCATCTGATGAAGCTAATTTGTTTGGAGGGAAAATGAGTGCAAAGGCAGGTGTAGAGAGGAAAGCTACAAAACAGCCAGTGACTTAGGAAGCAGTGTAAAACTTGAGCTCAGGAGAACATGTCTTTGACTGCATACAAAGTCCAGAATGGTCTGCTGGATGTGGGTACATATGCTGCTCAAGAGAAGATTTCACAACAAAGAACCTCACTAAGCATGTGTCTTAATACAAAAGAATAGTTGGTTTTAAAATGGTAGAAAGACGAACATCTATCAAATATGAAGGAATAGCTCATGATAAAAAGCATACCACTTCATCTGTCAGTCTAGGCGTGGCTTTGTTATGTCTAATGCATGTAATGATCTCAGCAGATCTGCTGCACGAGCTTCTGTTGATCACGGTAATTTCAGAGCTTTTGACAAAGTGGAATATCCTTCACTGTCTGATCCAGTCTCCAGTTCACTTGACATGCATTCCACTTTCTGAAGATCAGGCCAAAAGTGCAAGTACTAAGGAGTATAAGTTGAAGGTGGCTGCACTGAAGGCCGTAGACAGCAGCAAACATCTGGGGTTTATGTTCATGCATCAGTGAGTTTGTTTATTGCATACAAATTTTTTTCAAACTGTAAACGTTTGGTAAGTGATGAGGCCAGTTATTTGAGTTTAAGGAGAAGAATGTTATCCCATTCTTGTCTGATTCAGGATTTTATCTCTTCAATAGTCCTGACCCTTCATTGCTGGATTTATTCCTTTTATAATGCACCAAAAAGTTTTTTGCTGGTGAAAGGTCTGGACTGCAGGCAGGTCAGTTCAGCACCTGGACTCTTCTCCTGTCAAGCCATACTGTTGTGATGGATGCAGTATGTGGTTTAACATTGTCTTCCTGAAATTTACAAGGCCTTCCCTGAAAGAGATGTTGTCTGGATGGGAGCATATGTTGTTCTAAAACCTCTATGTAGTCTTCAGCATTGATGGTGCCTTTCCAGATATGTAAGCTGCCCATGCTATAAACACGAATCCAACCCCATACCATCAGAGATGCAGGCTTTGAACTACCCACGGTGTCCATGGTTTCCAAAAGGAATTTCAAATTTTAATTCATCTGACAACTGAACAGTTTTCTTTTTGCCTTAGACTATTTTAGATGAGCTTTGGCTCAGAGAGGACAGTGGTGTTTCTGGGTCATGTTCACATATGTCTTCTTCTTTGCATTATACATCATTATTCATCATTGTCAGTATTTGTGGATTCCACAGCAAACTGTGTTCACCGACAGTGATTTCTCGAAGTGCTCCTGACTCCATGCAGTGATGTCCAGTAGAGAATCATACCTGTTCTTAATTTTGTGACACCTGAGGACTCAAAAATCACATGCATCTAGTTTTGACCTTCAGCCTTGTCCCATGTGCACAGACCCAATTCTCTGACTCCTTTGATAATATTTTGTTCTGTAGATGGTAGGATCTTTAGAGTCTTTGAAATGTCATGTTTAGGAATAATTTTTTCTGAATTCGTTCCACAATTTCTAGGCAAAGTTTGTCACAGATTGGTGCACCTCTGCCCATTTTACATCCAGGAGGCTCTGCCTCTCTGAAATGCTCCTTTTATACCCAGTCATGTTACTGATCTGTTGCCAATGAACCTAATTAGTTCTCAAATGCTCCACTGTTTGTTTCTGATTCGCGCCAATTATTTTTCCAACCTTTTGCTGCCCCTCTTCCAAGTTTCTTTTGAGATGTATTGCTGACATCAAAGTCAGCATGAGTTAATATTTTCCATGAAATAGTAAAATGTCTCAGGTTCAACATTTGTTTTTGTTTTTTTTTGTCTACATTTTTGTTCATATTTAAGTTTTACACAACATCCCAACTTTTTTTGGAATTGGCTAGTAGAATCAAGAGGACCAAGAGAAAAACCCACACAGAGACAAGAGAATATCAGAAAATCAGAACCATTGACTGAGGCAACAGTGCTAAATGAAATAATCACCATGCTGCCCTCTAGCAATGATGTATTACAAATGTATTGAGTTACATATAGGCAATGCTAGCCCCTCCCCCCAAAAAAAGGTCAAACCTCTTTTTTTTTTTGGCCATGCCATCAATCATACATAAATCTGGAAAATCCCTTTACCAAATTTTCCAGGTTACTCACCGACTCACCCTGGGCTGAGGTTCCAATATGGACCCAGTGTTTGCATCTTCACTCTCCTTTACTCCCCTTTTCCCTCCTTCTCATGCACCCCACTCCACCACGTCTTCACCCCATCAAAAAGTGAAAGTGCTGATTGCTTACAGATACATTAGCAGCCAATATCTGTTGTTAGAGAGGGCAATGTAGAGAGCTAGGTCTTTTATCCTGATGACTGTGCTCCCTCCTCCTCTCCCCTTCCCTCTGGTTTGTGTGTGTTAGAACTGTGTAATTTATTCCAACGTATGGCCCAGCGTGCCACAGTTAATGAGGGGCTGTTTGAGACTTAAATGCACATGAATAATCATCAGGGAGCTGGAGCCACGGAGAAAAAAAGTGCGTGTGTCAACTCACACATAGTGACAGACTGAATGATCATAGACAGTGTATAAACGTACAATGGTAACCATGTTACAGGTCAGATATCAGTGTGGCCCAGTGAGTTTTGTTCTGTATGAAACTGATGAGCCTGTCTTCAGCATGTTTCCTCATGGTTGAGTACAATAGCTCTTTTAAATGGGATATATAAATTTTATCTGCTCAGAAGCATACATTTGTGTCTCTGAAGTGACTACTAAATCAAAAACTCACTTGCTTTTGGCTTTCCTAAGTCTGAAAAAATGACACTCAGTGAGCTGTTCAGATGTGAATTGTAGTGTGACATCACAGACCTAGTTCAGAGTTTAACTATCCGCCATCACCATCTTTATATCAACTTCATATCATGCTGCTGTGCAAAGTTGTAACACTCATATCAAAAACTGCACACCCTGCAGAGTAGGGGGTGGAGAGAGGATGACTCCACCCTCCAAATGTTCTGTTTTTTTGTTTGTTTGTTTGGTGTGAGAGAGAGAGAGAGAGAGAGAGAGAGAGAGAGAGAGAGAGAGAGAGAGAGAGCCTCTGATTGTGGTGGGTATTAGCAATGCTTTAACTTTTTTCATCATGACATCATTTATTTGACAAAAATGAAGCCAAAGGGGGAAAAAAAAAAAACTAACCCCCCCCCAAAAAACTAACCCCCCCCAAAAAAAATTAAATAAATAAAAAATAAAACAGCTTCCATAGCATTTAAGAGAGTTAGTTGCTGATTTGATCATCACAAGAGATGCAGACCTCTGTATCTGCAGATATTTTGGTAGTTTGTAGGTGTGGAGCATTGATGCAGTACAAAAGTACTCGTTTACATCTTTACACTCCCCACTTCCAAAGTACAGCAATTACAGCATGATGTGAAGTTTGTGTTGAGATGGAAAGCTTTCTTTGTGATGCCACAGCTGAACTACTCACCGACTCAGGTGGGCCCAAGCAAAATTATTCTTTTTTTTTTTTCTTTTATTATTGCAAAAACGAATGTTTTCATGACATGTCCCCTTTAAAGGACTGAAATTTAGTACACATAAAAATTATGCCTTGCACAATATTATCAATATTGCAATATTAGTTAGCATAATAAATGCCTGGCAGTGGTGTCTCGCAAGAGTAGTACCTTTTTTCTCCACGGAATGAAAACATGTCTTAAATGGACTTCATGGAAGCAATAAATGATCTGATGTTCTGCAATGATACCCGATGACATGAAATAAATAGCTGGCTGCTAAATTGTCAGTTTTTGACATGTTTTCGGGCTTGTTTAGGGGTCTGTGGAGGAGGAAAAAGAAAACAAAAAAAAAAAGCATACTTCTGTCTCGATCCAGTTGGCTTTATATCTATAGTACATAACTATTTGAAACATTTAATACTGGTATCAACAGCATTTTCAGTTCCATCCCAACAAGCCATTTGAATGAAAACTACAGAATTAAGGGCTGTGTGTTGAATTCACAAATTATCCAAGTGATTATTTAACGCACTAATTAGACCGTGATGCAGGGGTGTTTAAACATGCAGGGAACCCCGTGCTCCAACAAAGACCCACTCTGCCCAGCACCAGCTCTCAGGGAAAGGAGTGTAATGGTAGAAGTCAAAACAGGGCCACTCATTTGCTCTTGTTGAGCTAAGTGCATTCTTGGCTCACAGTCGGGGGGCATCACACCAGACTGTGCGGCTAAAGCCTGTGAGCCCATTTGCGGAGGCAAATGTCACCATGTCACACCGCCCTGCATGTCTCCATCTTTCTCTCTCTGGCTGGTACCCTGCCGTGCCCCTCAGCTTTAATTCTTTTTCTGTTTACATCTGTTTCTGTTTTCTTTCTCTCTTGCCATTTCAGTCTGTGTCTCACTCTCAACCCCCTCATTATGTCCATCTTTATGTCTTTCAAATCAGATACTTCTCACACAGAAGTCTCTTTCTCCACATTGTATCTGCCTAAGACCTCCAAATATTACCATCACTGCTTACCTTGTTTTGTGTCTATGCCATCTTGCTTTTTTGCTTTTTTGTAACACTGTAATCTATGTCACCGTTAAAACATTCATGCCTTTCGCCTTCTGTCTCAATTTCATTTCTGACCACTGGTAGATATTGTGTAGTCTGTTAATAGCACAGAAACTCAGGCTTAAGAGATGGCAATCAAAGCAAACATTGACAGAAATCTCCTTTATTCTTTGCATCCCTCATTCCCTCTGTCTCTCCCTTTCCCTTCGTCTCTCCCGCATTTCACAGAGACTGTTTCATCTTTCTGCTGTCTGTTTGCAATGCAACCAGAGCATGCCCCTATATCTCAAAACCAAACAGTGTGCATGTGTTTTCGGCTCTGCAAAATGTTGTATAAGGCAGCAACGGCGTGTGGAGCTGCCAAGATAATGAATAGGCGACGCAGCTCATGCATGCTAATGTTATGTTGTAAGCAGTTTTGTTGACAAGTGCTAATACTTCTTTCATACTATCATCAAAAGCAGCTAATACAACAGCCATTACTCCACAGCACTCCATGCAAGACATGATGGATTGTGACCTTAATATAGGTTAGCTGAGTTTTGAAAGTTAAACAACCTGCAATAAATCACAGAATTATTACAATGCACTTTAATTGGTTAAGGACTGTTTATTTCCTAAAGAGGTAGGAAAAATTGGGTTTCTGCACTTTTTAATTTGCAAAGTGCATTTTCATTACAAATGGCAGTTTAATATTACCCTCCTTTGTCATGCAAAATACGCAACACACTGGCAATCTATTAATTGGACAAAAATGCAGTGCCAGCGTAAATCCTCCTCCTCTCTCACTCTGTCTCTCTGTCTCTCGCCACCTTTCTGGCAATATTAGGTGGTAACATCGATCAGAACCAGAGACCAGGGAGACAAAGTTAAACACTCGCTCTCACACCATGTCAGTCTTTATCTGCTGATGAAAATGCAATAGCTAAACGCAAAGAAAATAAAAGCAAAATAAAGCTGACAGGCCATTGTCTGCTCTTTGTCAGCAGCTTATTAAGAGATAGTAAATACATGGGACATGTTGGTAATTTTGTCTGCCCCCTGATGGTTTTGGATTTCAGTACTTCCATAGAGCAACAGCTCAAGATTCACACTATAGAAGATGAATCTACTAAATCTGCTTCATTTTGTTTTTTTCTTTTATAAAACCAAAACATGATTTGTTTCAGATACCAAAACAATAATAGTATCAGGAAATCTTTAATTATATGACAGCATACTCCCTATCACCCCCCCCCCCCCAAAAAAAAAAAAATGATGTCATCAAATATCTCTAATTTTATCTTTTTTTTTTTGTTTTGTTTTTTTTCACTGTTGTTGTTTGCGTTAATTTCTTAACATGGGTGTCTAGAGACCATGTTCAGAGCAGGAAGATTTGAAGAGAGAAGATGCATATTTAACAGTCTAAAGCACCACAAATGATGTGTTTGGCCATCTGCTCATTTGATTAAAAGAGTAAAGGCTTTTTTCAGAATAGTTGTTAAGAAGTAACTACAAACAAACAAGTGCTGTCTGTCCATTCATTGTACTTTTTAATATTATGTTGCTTTCTTTACTTTCACACTTAAATCACAGTGTATTGCAGATTGTGGAGAAACCAAGACTTCATTGGCCTTTGCTATGTGCCTTATTAAACCATAATGCAATGCAGTTATAGGATTTAAAGAGCCCATATTACATTCATTTTAAGGTTCAAATTCTTTTTTTTTTTTTAGCTCTTTCATCATATATGTTTGCATAGCTTAATGTTCTAAATATTCTTCTTACTGAACATTGGTGCTGTAGATCTTGCCACCATTGATCAAAAGACAGAAAAAAATCTATTATATATATATGTGTGTGTGTGTGTGTGTTTGTGCACGTAGGGAATGGATGCATTCTGTCACTTTTTTTTCTATGTTGAAACAATCAGTTCATGCAGTTTTTAGTTTTGATATTTTTGGTCAGGAATTTTGAGATTGATAGAATCCTGTGCCTTCATCTTGAGTAAATAAAAAAAAAAAAAACTCAATGTAGTATGTGTAAAGTCAATAGACCTACAGCTGCAATCTGAATAATACTGTGCTATTTGAAATAGCATCTTTATTGCAATGTGCACCTGTGTTCTTTAGTTGACATGTGTTCATTATAATATCTTTGGTTAAACAAATTGCTTTATAAAGAGTCATCGGTGGGTTAAAAGCTTATTAATGCTTTTCTCTTTATTTGCATGGAGTTCACATATGGGTTAAAACAATGTGAATCTTGAAGACTGGGACTAGAGTGCCGTATGATTCCCTGATGACAGCGTTACGACATGTTGCCAGCTGGCTTTGACAGGGTGCCACCCAGACATGTCACAGTGTTTCCCTGTGTCTCTAACCCTGGCCAACACACACACACAACACTAAACACAACTCACACACATGCTGTATCCTCTCGAGGCCATCACTCACCCGTCATTCTTTGATGCCTCCTAGACCAATCAGGCGGCGTCTCATGAGACGCAGTGTCACACATTTAAGGATGCATGACAAAGTGCTCCTTGATTTCCCAGTGGCCACTGTCTGCAGCCTGCTCCCACTTCTGAACACGCATGAATGTCCACACACGCCAACTGCATGCTCACACCCTCAACATGTTTTCATATCTGATAAAGGATACATGTCAGAGGACATTACGTCAGCAGTGGGTGAGGCGTCCAGAGTTTAGACTGGGAAACAGCTTCTTGGGTCCATTTAGATCTGTTAAGAACAGTGAAAAAGGAGCAGACTCGCTAATAACTTAAGTATTATGACAGAATGTCTGTAATTTAAATTTTACATGATAATATGTCAAATCAAGACATAAATTTTTTTTTTTATTACATAAAACTGCTGGTGTGACACTTTTTTTCCTCCTGTACACCACATTTAGTGTGTAATGCAGCTAACTTGGCCAGTTGTTTGACACTCAACTCACACAAGGCTATAAGCAATCATTGTCCTTTTTTAGCCTGCTTTTGGTTTTGTTCAGGACTCTAATTCATTCTGCAGCAAGGGACCATCTACAGCCCACCAGCACGCCCCCATAATGGAGAGAAGTCTGTCTTTGATGTTGACATTTTCAAACAAGGAAAAAGCTCTATGCTTGACCTGTGTTCTTTTTCTTCTTCATCTCGTTGCTTTTTCTGTTTCTGTCTCTTTCTTTTCCTTTTCCTTATGTGTGTGTGTGTGCATATATCGCTTTGAGCCAGGCGAAATGATGGGGCCTGTGAAAACTGTAGAATGGTTTCTCTATTACAATAGAGAAAGAACGACTGAGAGAAGAAAAGAGAGAAAAAAGGAATTATTACTGGCAATAGTTTGAGTTGTATGGGTATCAAAGTTACCTCTACATGACCCACAAAAACAGTGATTTTGCTCAGGGAAAAAGCATTTTGGACCTATTACTCAAGCCATTGCGGTTGTGCACTCATATGAAGCAAGGCATTTCGGGTGGAGGTAAAGGCGAGGAAAGGTATAGCACCAAAGCTCAATTGCAAACATGGCTTTTATGCTGGATGAAAGCCGAACTTCAATTGGTGAGAGCTTTCAGGTCCTGTGTAGGGGTGGCATTGAAGAAAGGCATACAGTAATGTTAGAAAGCCATTTGTGTCACACTTTTGCACAATTACAGCCTTTTCTCTAAAAATGTGTTGTTTATAATAGGTGACTAAGCCAACAATTGCACCAGAGTAGCTTTGAAGCTGGGAGCTCTGTAGAGAGACGGCACACAATGCACTAAACACAGGACAATGAAGAAGAGCATAATCTTTATAAACCAACAGCACGAATCAACATTTGAGTGACAGCGTATGCATTGTGTATGTTCAGAAAAAATGCTGGATATGTGAGAGTGCCTTTTGTTTTCAAATCTCTATATTTTACAGAAGTGTTTGTGCTTGTTTTGAAAAAGGAAAACCTTGCTACAGTAACATACAAAGTGCACCAAGACACAAAAGTCATCCTCCAAACTAAGCTCCCTATCAATCACAACCAATTACCATTTTCTACTTTGATAGCGGCCACAATGGAAAGATGTTCTGACACCAGCTGCTGAGAATTTACCATCATCGCTTTGGCAGCTATATGAAATCACAAACGTTTGCTTATTTTCCAAATGCCAGCACTGCCTAAGGTTTGTGTGAGATAAATCAGTCATCAATTTACCAAACCGTGTATTTTGAGCTTGGCTTTAAAACAGGGTTTGTTTTGGTAATAGAGTAATCCTTTTTAATAGAAAATACACACACCCACATCATTCTATTTAAGAGAGTTTGATGGATTAGCTTTTCTGCTAAATTCCATAGATGACATTCTGGAGTGGAACTCCAGGTGTGGTGTGGCTTTTATTTCTCCCCCCCCCTCCATATTTTTCTCTGGAATTTGGAAATTGGTGACTGTGTGGGTAATATGCAATCAAAACAGTACATGTCAAAGGGAGAGACAGGCAGACATATTTTATAAATATATTGACTATATTATGTTTGTGTGTATAGACCAAAATCAGCTCAGCTGTACGACACAGCTAAATAATCTTTCTTTGTATTCATGCTTCCTTTATTCAACAATTTTATTTTTCTTTCCCAGGACTTTCAGTATTTAATAATGAGGGGGTGTCAAGCACATGCTATATAGTGATATAGAGTGTTGTAGACAAAGGGTATACTAGAGTGCTATAGAAGCTACTGAGACCACATCTATTTATCCAACCGTCTTTGGTGAAAACACTGGCTGTGGGCATTTATCCATCTGAAACGCAAGGCGTGGAAAGTGTAAGTACCTGCAGCCATGTTCCGCATGGTCTCAGACATGACGGGACTGTCAGCGCTACAATGACATGAAGCACCTGGATAGGAAGACTTGTTAGCCAAAACTCACATGTTTTACCGCTGTCTGAAACTGCTATTGATTTTTATGTCTTTCCGCTTTGGATAGAAGCCAATAAAGAAAACAGAGAAAGTTGAATTCCACTGGTAGGTTCATCTTTTTGAGTGGCACCTCTGTGCATCCTAAAATTGACTTAAAACTCAGTTTGTAGTATCACTGAGCTAAAAACATGCATTGCTACATGCTGTAAGTATGTGAGGGACACTGTTGACTTAAGTGTGTCACTTGGCCAGCCACAGAGACACCTTTTCACACACTGAACTTGTGGAGAATATCACTTTCCTGAGGATTTATTGGTGTTAATTGACATTTCTTGCAGCACCCTGGATGAGGTGTCAGAATTGATGGCATGTAGATTTTTATTACCTGGTATGCTGTGTGTAATTAGCTTAAATAGATGGGGTTGGACATGCATGGTAAAGGCTGCATTTCTCACCCCGGCTGAATTTATTGGCCACACTTCACTCTCTGAGGTCTGCTGTAATGCACTCATTTGCATGGGGGCACATGTAGCTGATGGTGTGTTACTGTTACATCAACTGCTAAACACAATAACAAGGGCTGCTCATGAATGGCTTGGTTCAGTGGTTGGCAGCGGCCTGGCTCACCAACTGCCTATTAGCTATGATATGAAAGCTGCCTGGCAAGTGTTAGATTGATTCTTGACACTTTGAACAAAGCTCATTGTCATTGTAATTACTATACGTTGAGTCTTAATTTCATGGTCGTCCATATTGCCAGCATGATAGGGTTGCCTGTTACTTACATCTTTAGTAACAGCTGCCTATTCATTCAGTGTAAGCTCCTGCCTTTCATATATTCAAAAGTCTCAGAAATAATGACTTCATAACGACTGTAATCACTGTAGATGCTATTATAATGCATCACCATCAGTACAATTAAATAGTATTTTCTGAGCAAACAAACCAGTTTTTTCTTTCTCCAGATGTCTAATCAAGTTTGAGTCCCAGATAAACTAATAGCAGAGAACTATATGTGTTATGACGCACTCATTGAGTTGTCTTTGAAAGGAATCACTTTATACCAGTTACTCTGTCATTTGCTCGAGGGTCCATCCCATCTGTCTGCTGTGGACAAGCTGATTATGAAGTGTATCTGATGAGGGAAGTTAATAATGAGAGTAAGCCAGCCTATAGTAATAACAGTGGAGCAGTTGACACAGTGGCAGTAGCCTGCAGTGGTGGGTGTTACTGATCAGACTTTTTTGACCTTCGCAAATTCCAGTTTCCTATCTAGTGCCCATCATCTGACTCAGTTATAGAGTTACCCTGTGTCCTTGTGTCTCTCCCTCATTCTTTAGTAGTAACAAAGAAAATCTTAATCTCGACATTGACACACACAATCACATGCAAGTGCCAGTTTATAGCAATTTGCACTCCCTGGGCACTCAGAAATTGACACACACTCATGCAAGCATCCACTCATCTCACTCCAAGGCCCGGTAACTGGCTTGGAGCACCTGAACTATGTCAACTGGCACAAATAGAAATGCATGCAGGCTAAGACTCCCCATACAAGCTATTGAAACCCACCACTGGGATGTGAGATGCATAGCAAAGTAATTTCTCTAATTTTCCTCCAAGCCTTAATTCTTTTCCTGATGATCTTCATGTCTTCATTCTCTGCTACTTGTGTTCTCATCCATCACTTCTTTCCTATACTTTCACTCATTTTATTTTCTCCCTTCATTGTACTTAACTAGTACATGCTCACTATTTTCTTTATTCCACCCTACCCCCACGCCCTCCAGGCTAGGAGACGGCATTGAAGGGTTTCCTGAAGACAGGGCCCATTGACAGGCTAGAGTGGCAGTAACTTATTGTCTATTGATGGAGTGTGACAAATCATGTGGGAACTCAGGGGTGCGTGGCAGTGAGAGCCCGGGTGTTGACTACGTGAGTGTGCCTGCATGTGCGCTTGCATCTTAGATTGCGTGTGTGTATATGTGCCCGCATGTGTTTCTGCTTTTTGTGTCTGTGCCTGCATGTGTGTTTGTGCATAACGCCTTAGTGTGGGGCAGGCGGGCATAGCCAGGACCCTTCACAGCTCATTTAGCCCAAATGGGGCCACCTGGGTGGTGAGGGGGCTCAGCAGGACAGCTCTAGCATTTTGGAGCCCTGCTGACAGCCCCCAAATATAGGGGCTTCGTCGCCCTATTAATCAACACAGCCAAGCTGACAAATCACCACAAGTATGACCTAATGAGCAAGGAAAGGGGGATGAAGTAAAGTAAAGATGTAGAGATGTGATGGAGAAGATGGAGGGGGCACAAGGATTATATCGACAAAGGTGGAGGCTAAGAAGTGACAGAAAGAGTGGAGGTCTAATGAAAAGGAAATGAAAGAAGAAGTAGGTTGACATTAAAACTGGCAGCTCAGGGCATGAGGGTCAGCCATGAAGTAATAAGAGTTGAATGCTAACACAGTTGTCATCTGTGGCTAACCCTTAGACTATATAGTCCCACAACAAACCAACTGTTAGAAAAGACAAAATTGCAGGCTAAAATGTAGCATAGTGAATTAGCAAGCACCCAGTCAGCCCACTAATTCTTTGTTGCTGCAAAACAAATTAAACCCTAAATGCTTCAGAGACTTTTTTTTTCCAGATGCTTCAGTGCAAATTAGAGGTGCGAGGACGTTTGATTTTGAACACAAACAACATTGATGTATGTCTTCTTTTCTGGTTCCCACCCTGAGGTGAGCTAGCATCTAATCTCTCCACTACAAATCTCAGGTCCAAATCACATTATGCGGGATCAGAGGTGAAACTGGAGCTTTTCAACAGCAGCCTGTTCTCACTAATGAACCCCCATGGCCATCCATTGCATATTACAGCCATACCAACTGAGGGGGAGAAACTTTTGCAATAATCATTATGTAATTGCACAATGCCTGGGTTTCCATTGCCCTGACATTTTGAAAACTCGATAGCAATATCTTTATGCTTCTCCATGGGGAATATGTTTAGAAGGGATGCGCTGTACATGATTGATGGTTTTCTGAGGCTAAACAATCTACTTATTGTAATTATATAGTGCAGTGTCCATCTGAAGTTTATATCATACAATATTAGTTTATTTGCAGTCTTTTGTGTTGTAAGACCACATCTTCTTTACTGACATTGATTGTGTGGGTTAAAATGACCTAACTGTTAAGTCCTTCAGTCAAGAACACCATCACCCACGCACACTTATACGTTGTTACTATTACAACTAATTCTTCCTCTATCACACGCTCTAGAAATCTTTATAAATCCTGTATGAAAGTCTGGGATAAACTTATCAGTTTCTGATTAATATGCAGGCTGCCCCTGAACACTTGAGTGAATATTCAGCAGTAGCAGCCTCCTATTGACTTGTATTGGGTCTGCAATGCTATCCAGTCATGTCATCTGTGTGATATACTAAGCCCCAGCCTGTCTGGACCATTGACTGGCGCAGGATGGAAGGGCCAGAGAGAGAATGCACAACTGCATGCTCCTCCCATCCATTACCCTGTTAGGGTAACACCACAACAGCTACTGCTTCTGAGTATGAGGGAAAGCATGTTATGTATGTAAAACAGATCAGAGTCATTGATGAATGTGTTGCACACTACATGTGGGTTGAAAACGAGGAGTCTGCCATACTTGTGGGGTCTGACAGCTTTGTGGAAAGCCATAAGATGAAATGAGTCACGGAAGGTCAAGATTAAACTTTATGTCTATAAAAAGGTTAAAGCTGGTGTAGGTAGAGGTATTGTTATTCTGAATGATATGACACAACTTTCATAACCTATGCTAGTTTGCCATCCCTCCTCTTTTTTTTCTTTAAATGCAGAAAACTTACTTATGGGCTTAATTATGGTGCTTTTTAAAAATGAAAATTTGAAGCTTGCACTTGCTTTCACAATTAGTGGTTCCTGAACAAATTTGAAAATGTTTCAGATGTTTCCACCATTTGCACATATAATCCACTGATTATGAGTATGAGTTGGACAATTACAACTACACCACCGCCTGCAGCAGCTGCAGCTATCCACATCATGCTTTCTCTATGCAAAGTGATAAAAATGGCAAATGTATGAGCGTATTGTATAATGAAATTTGTAGTCTCCTCGATTTACCAACTTGCTCTATTCTTCGCTGGAACTGTGCAATTAATGTAAAATCAGCCTGTCATATACAGTATTATTACTTCTTGCCATAGTTTTAATGACCTTAATACCTATAAATTTATTGAACTTGACGTGTCAACACAATTAAATCCAACCTTATCAATGTAACGTCATTTATCATGTATATTAAATAGTTCTTTTGGACTTAAGCAGTATCAGCTTGTAGCATATTAGTGCCACTGCTTCCCTTTGTGACCTTCATAGTGATTGGGCAATAATGGCACAAATTATAATTCTTTCTGGCACATTGGTGCTTCAAAGAAATAAAAAATAAACCCTCACAGTACAAATGCAGAACAGAGGAAACTTTTTGACATCACATTGAAGGAACTGGAAAAAAAAAAGAGAAGAAAGTCTAATCGGCATGTCATGCTTGTATTCATTATGTTTTTGTGCTTTGTATACCTACAAGCTGATCATGAATGATGGTTCTGTCCCGTTCTCTTCATAGAATTTGACAATGTTTGTGTTTTGTTTGTGTGAAATGCAACACTGCCAGAGGGCACGTGTGTAAGGTGAATGCATAGTGCTCTCTCCTGAGCTGACAATAGACCTTTATAACATCAAATCCCTACAAGGTGAGGCACAACTTAAGAACTTCTTTTTATCACTTTCCTTATCTCTTTCACACTGCTGTTGGCAGCTAGAAGGAGAAAGAGAAACTGAAAGAGGGACCATAATAATTTTATTGTAAGGACAGAGGGGGTAAAATGGAGCAGAGCCGATAAGGATCTGGAGATTAGGATGGAGCAAAACAAAAAATTATGCAAACTGTTTGAAAACACATACAGCTATAATGAAGTGACATTTGATTTTAAATGAGGTGACAGCGAGGACTTATTTATCTCCTTAACCCCCTAAAACTGCCATTAACATTGTGGAAAATGAACTGTTTGAAAATGGTGACAGAGCAAGGCCCAGATCTGATAGACAGTAACAAAGGACCCCCTACAAAGACCAACATGGACACACAAATACCCAGCGTAGTACAGTGAGATCATGTAATCAGTTTACTGCAGGCCCAGAAAAACCACAGGAGTATATCGCTAATAATGTCATTATGAATGGAGCCTTTTCGCTTACATTTTGACACCATTTGGTGCCTGTTACACTACTTTCTCCACAACAGTTCTTAGGTTACATTAGGTTTACAGTGTTTTCATTCACTTTGCCTTGCTTTCAGACAGCCCTTTCCAAAAGAATCTAAAGCTTGCATATTGTGCTTTTCAATACCACCATAAAGTATTGCATTGATCCAAATATAGGACAATACTTTATTCATTATACTTCTGCGTAGCTAGATGGAGCCTGCACCTATGTAAGCAGTGAGTGAATGGAGGTCACAGTAGAGGTCTTCACGGGTCCACTTTCATGGACCCGAACCCGTGAAAAATTTGACCCCAAACCAACCCGATTGAGGTATTATCATAAGTCCGGGTTCCGAATCCGAATGGACCCGCAATATTTGGACCTGGAGCCCACCCAACCTGAATCTCTGTTCCGACCACGAACCGAGATACCCGAATAGAATCGAGACAATACAGCCCATAGTTGCTCATGTTAAAAGTTGTTTATTGTTGAATAAAACTTGATTTTCTTCCCTAAACGTTGTCTTCTTCTACCTGGTTTAGTTGCTGCATAGGCTTCGTGATGTAAACAACAATAAATCCATGACGTTATTTTCTTTGTGGATACATATGCTAAATATGCTATACATATGCATAGGCGATCCGTTGTGCTTTATAGCTGTCGGGCATACTGGTAATAACATGGGGGCCTGAGTGACAGCTGCCACCGCCAATATCTTTACCTCTCTCAGGTAAACGCGGATCCAGCCTGTCAGAGAGCACTAACTGTATCTAACTGAACTAACTGTAACTGGATTCCAACCCAAACTCGGAGTCACGTCTTGTGAATGGACCTGATTCGGGTCAGGTTGGAACCTCGGGTTGTCGGGTTGTTCTGAAGACCTCTAGCTCACAGTGAACACATGCCAGCAGAATCTGATATAAAATGGAGGGACCACGCAACTGAATCAAGCAGAGGGGTTTGAAAGTTTTGTTGGAGTCCAGAATTTTTTTTTTCACAGACTGAATTATTAATGTTGTTTTTGAAACCGAATATAACTCGACTTTGATGATTATGCTGTTATTGACATCATTAATGCTGTTATTAAACTACATGGTTGTTACTTATTCACTGAGTCATAGTCTCAGATTTTAAGAGAATACAGTTTAATAAATAGTACTGTAGAAACCCCGCAGTTGTGTTCTGGCTGCCATGGACTATTTTAGGAAATGGCCAGAGCCATATGCCATACCAGACCAGGAAGCAGAGACTGTTGCAGATGCTCTGGTGGGTGGCATGTTTGCCAGGTTTGAGTTCGCTGAGGTTATTCACAGCGAACAGGGCAGAAATTTTGAGACAAGGATGTTCGCTGTTATCTGTAAATACCTATTTTCATTTCATTTTATTGATTCATTCCAGACATGTCAAAACAATCTTTTAAAGCATAACAATTTTAACATTATCTTGAATCTATGTATCTGAAAATAGATAAATAAATACATAAATCAATACACATGACACATGTGCATAACCATAATTTTAAACATATAGAACCTCTTGTAAATAAATCTAAATATTAAATTGACATATTCCCCCGAAAAAAGAAGAAATAAAAAAAATTCTAAATTTATACCCAATGTATACACACCTATCTATATACATAAACATACATACATGTACATACCAATATGCATAACACATATCTGGTTTAACATGTCTGAAAAAGGGATAGGAAGAAATAAAACTTATTTAATCCTACTCCTCCAATGTTCCATGATTACCCTTAAAATGTATCCGGTTTTTGAGGCCTAATAGTGCATAGTGCACCACATAGTGCACCCCGAAAGCACCCAGATACCCCCCATCCCACCATGCTGCACTCTGACACCAAACCCACCCGAGCCCAGTCCCCCCCCACCAGTCCCTGACCCGGTTGGCCCACACAAGACACCACATCAACACAAGCATCCAGACCCCTGACAGCAACACCCATAAGCCTTCCCAAGCACCACCCACCCCCCTTCGCCAGCCCCTAAGACCCCACCCCCACCACACAGCGGAAGCCCCCCTGCTGGGGCAGGTTGGGGGCGCCCACCCAACCCGCCCCAGCAGGAGCGAACCCCCGCCATGCAGCGGAGACGTCCCAGCAGTGATGAAGAGTGACTGGAGGCACCCGAGCAAAACCCCTGAGCATCGCTACCAAGGGCCTGAACACCCATGCCAATGTAGTGCCCCACACAACCCCCCCCCCACCCCCCCCCCCCCCCCCCCCCCCCCCCCCCCCCCCCCCCCCCCCCTCCCCCCCCCCCCCCCCCCCCCAGGTCCACAAAGACCCTTATAGTCCCACGCCCACCCCAACACCAAGGGCACAAATGTTGACCACTGAGGGAAACCAGACCCAAACAGCCACAGTGCCAGACCACAACACAGAAGGATCAAGTAAAGCAAAGGACATCCAACTATCTCCCAATGCACCACATAGACACACCCACACAAAAATACACAATCATACCAATCTGTACAAGCTATTTACAGACACCCATTCAGGTTCAGCTCAGATCATCATCCCTGTACTTGTTGAAAATCATCAGTCTGAGCCTTTTCTTAAACACACTCATGCTTGGACATTGCTTCAGTTCTTGGCTAAGTTTATTCCAAACCTTCACACCACTGACTGAAGTGCACATTCTCTTCATGGTTGTTCAGACACTCCTGGTCCTGAAGTTAAGGTTTCCCCTGTAATCATAACCCCCCTCTCTATCAGTAAAAAGTTTTTGGATATTATCTGGTAGTGGTTTGTTCCTGGCTTCATGCATCAGCTGCGCTGTTTGAAATTCTACCAGTTCTGGGAGTTTTAGTAGGCAGGAGTTTATAAATAACTGGTTGGTATGGTCCTGGAAACCTGCCTTATGGACCATTCTGATGGCTCTTTTTTGGAGTGTGCATAACGGTCGGAGTGAGGATTTCTAGGTGTTGCCCCAAACTTCCACACAATAATTCAAATATGGTAAAATAGGTGAACAGTATACAATATGTAATGCTTTGTTATTCAATAAATATTTAGCTTTACTGAGAACTGAAATAGTTTGAGATACTTTAGCTTGAATATATTGGATGTGAGGTTTCCAGCAGATCTTATGGTCGATCATCACACCCAGAAATTTCACTTCATTAACTCTGTCTATATATGTACCCTCTATCTCCACCTTTAAATCACTGTTCCCTTTACAATTTCCAAACAACATAAACTTTGTTTTGTCCAAATTCAATGATAGCCTATTTAGATCAAAGCACTTTTTCAATTTGTTCAATTCTGAGGTGATTTCCTCCATAAGTTGCTGTAAATTCTCCCCATCACAGAAAATATTAGTGTCATCAGCAAACAGAGCAAATTTTAATACTTTTGAGACTTTACATATGTCATTTATGTATAGAATAAAGAGTTTAGGCCCCAATACTGACCCCTGGGGGACACCACAACCAATGTCCAAGCATGATGACTGAAAGTCACCTATTTTCACAAACTGCTGTCTGTTGCTTAAATAACTTTTCATTCAGTGTAAAACCACTCCCCTAATACCATAACGCTCCAGTTTTTTTAAATTAATATATCATGATGTATTGTATCAATTTTTTAAGTTCAATAAAGACCCCTACTGCAAATTTCTTTTTATCTATGGAGCTGGTAATTTCTTCTATTAATTTTAATTCCAGGGCTGCCAATGATGTGGATCTTTGAGATCTAAATCCAAATTGGCATTCAGAAAGCAGTTTGTGTTTGTTGATAAATTTGTCCAATCTATTAATAAACAGTTTTTCTAAAATTTTGGAAAACTGTTGGAGTAGAGAAACAGGCCTGTTATTAGTGAACTGGTGTCTCCAGTTTTGTATAGTGGAATGACTTTTGCATTTTTTATTTCTTTTGGAAATGTCCCAGTTCTGAATGACGGATTACAGATGTATGTCAGTGGCTGAACAATTGCTTCAATAATCTTTTTGACTGTTGCCATATCTATATCATCACAGTCAGTTGACACCTTGCTTTTACATTTATTTACAATATCTATGATTTCTCTCTCCTCCACTGCTGAGAAAAACATTGAATTTGTATTTCTACTTATTATTGTTTCTTTCCATCAATCAGCTGATCCAGGATCACAATTTTTTTTCTGCCAGCTTTGGTCCAACACCTACAAAATACCTGTTGAAATTATTAACCACATCATTCATATAATCAATGATTTCATCATTATTGGTAAAATATTGTGGATAATTAGCCTGTCTAGAACTTTTCCTAATGACACTGTTTAATATATTCCAAATACCTTTAATGTTATTTTTTTTCCTGTCCAATAGTTTACTATAATATTCTTGTTTTGCTGTCCTTAAAATAGTTGTCAATTTATTTTTATATTTTTTATATTTATTTTCAGCTACTTCCGTTCTATATTTTATGAATTCTTTGTAGTGTGTTCTTTTACACACCTACACACCTAGGGATGCAAAAGACTCAGACTACCCCTTTACGCCCTCAGAGCGTTGAAAGGTTTAACAGAACCATTGCTACTCAGCTCGCCATCGTCACTGCAGAACACCAGCGGGATTGGGACATGCACCTCTCTCTCATTCTGTTGGCCTATAGGTCTGCTGTGCAGGGTTCCACCTTATACACACCCGCCCTCCTCATACTGGGGCGAGAGCTACGGACACCAGGAGAATTGGCTTATGGCAAACCCCCAGATACACCTGCAGTCCCACCTGGAGCAGCTTAGGCCAGGAGACTCCAGGACTGAATGGAGTCTGCTCATGCCTTTGCCCGTGATTAACTGCAGAAAGCGAGCGAGAGGAAGAAGGGCCGGTGCCCTAAACTGGACTGTCACTGGGTAGGGCCTTGTGACGTACGGGAGAGATTGGGTGAAGTGGTATACAGGGTCCAGTTACCACCTAAGAGGAGACTGGTGGCCTTCCATAGGGAGATATTAGCTCCATACAGGGGTGATGCACGACCACACCCATACACTAGACCCCTGACACCCTTCCGTGAAGACATGTCAGCCACACCCCCAGACTCACAGACTGTTCTCCCTGTCAGCTCTCCACATTCTTCCCCATCCCAGGACTCACCCCCCACTCCCCACTCCCCAGCAGGTTGTTCCAAGACTGCAGGTGCAACTGCATGTGTTCACAGCAAGGCAGCCTTGGAGAAAGAGAAGGCCCTCGGGTCACCTCAGGGACTTTTTATGTGATCCCTCGGGGCAAGGGACTTTGTAAGGGGAGGCGCGGGGGGCAGTGTAGCAACCCTGCAGTTATTTTCATGTTATGATTCTGCATTATTTAGATGTTCTGTGGTTCTTATTACATGAGTTACCTTGAATGTGTCTAGAGCTGAGGCAGGCAAGTTATTGGGTAGAAAGGGTAAGGGGGCGGGACAAGCGGAAAGGACGGAAGCGTGTGTGTGTTATGGTAGTTGAGCGAGTGATTGCCTAACTGATAAGTCGCGGCTGTGATTATTCTCCTGTCCTGCTGTTTTTGTTTTGGCATGGCCGACAGTAACAGGTTCTAATTGTAATAAAGCACTGGTCGTTGATCACGTCTAGGGCTGAACGATTAATTGCATTTGCGATAATCTCACGATATCATAAAACGAGATTTTCTAACCGCAAAGGCCGCGATATTACTTGTCACGTGATCTGGCGACGTCACGTGACTTGCGAGTGAGCCCAGCTGAGCTGAGCAGAGCAGACAGGGCAAGCAGTGTTGCCAACTTAGCGACTTTCCAGACCCCCCTAGCGACTTAATTTGTAAAAGGCGACTAGCGACAAATCTAGCTACTTTTTCTGGTGATTGTGAGACTCACGCGCACTCAAACCGCTAGGTTTGAAGCCATTACTTGGCTGCTGTACGTCTCGTGAACCGCGCTTCTCTCTCTCTGTCGAGCACAGTGCACAGCCACAAACACCCCGCCCGCCGCGCGAGACAACTCGAGCTCCACTCCACCCCCCCTTTTCCTTGCAAAAATCTGTGAGCTCCTGAGATCTATACAGAAGAATCTTTCTGGGTAACAGTGCCATACTCATTTTGCACTTCAGTATGTTGTGTGCTGCTATTACTGAGTAAATATAATATTTCTATTAGTGTTCAAAAAGTTTTTTTTTGAAAATGTCCAATTGGTTAGAGCAGATATTTGTTCTTTATTTTCCTGTGTGATGTTACTGACTGGAGATCAGTAAGCTTTATTTTTTCTATATCTGTATATTTTATTTATTTATTTATACACTGTCCTGTCAATCTCAGACAGTGTTTAAGAAGTGCAGTCCACATGTTTACATAAATGTTACACATGTTTCATGAAACGTGAAAAGTTAGATGTTGACGAGGTAAAGCCACAGATTTGTTTGCTTTATTGTTGTAATCTGCACTTTCAATAAATCTGATATTGTTTATTATGACAGTGTTTGAAAAATACATGAGAAGAGGACCTTAAAAATAATCGCATATTAAATCGCAATCGCAATTTTGAGGAAAAAAAAATCGCAATTAGATTATTTTCCAAAATCGTTCAGCCCTAATCACGTCCTCGTCCATTTTCTTTCAATCACGTCCAGCTGGACGCTACAGTACTGATCTTAAATAACATGAAAACCTGACACATACTTGTACTTTAAGTATGGTACCATACTTCCTAAAAAAGATGAAATCGTTAAAATGTTTAACAGTACAGCAGAATGTTATCTCTGTGTGATTATTTTCTATAATAATGATACATTAAAAAGTTGTTTTATGAATAACCTTAGTGTCTTCATCATATTTTTATTTTCCCAAAAGGATATTTGAAAAATAGGGGTCGTCTTATAATCAGAGACGTCCTATATTCGAGGCCATACGGTATTGCCAAAAACAGTCATTTTATTTGAAGTACAAAAAAATGCCCGGGTCTACAGCTGCCTCTGTGTTATGTGACTATAGTGTTTTAAATGGTCAAAACTCTGGCCTTAGAATACCAAAGTAAATATCTTCCCATTAACTCCCCTATGCTAGCAACTTACTTAGCTAAGCCAAGACAGAAATTTTCAAAAGTAATATATGCTGAGATGTGAAATTTATTCATAGTAGCTTGAAAAATTATATATAGCTGGGTTTGAACAAAAGTTTTGTAAGATCAGTGTCGAAGAGCTAGGCCTTTGTCTGAGAGCAAACTGCAGTTTCTCAACCCTCAGTGCTCCTTAGTAGAGTTTCCACTTCATATATGCACAGATGACAAAGAGAAAGTCTTGAATAAGTCATAGATTATTTCCTGGTTGCACACTGAGGTGAAATAACAACAAATAACTTTTTTTTTCTCCCTTCAGAAGGTTGTTCAGTGGGGAGCTTGCATGACTGAATGCTTGTTCTATGTGTTTGTGCTTGGGTGTGTGAACAGGGCAAAATCTGAAGACTATCCGCATCATCTTTGTTCATTAATTCATAGGTTATATTTTATGCATTTGGTGACAAGGTTTATAGAAACAGACCCAAAAACAGAGTCAAGACTAGGAGGCAGATTGTGTGTTATGGCAGGCTTTAATAATTGTTCTATGAAGGTAGTTGGGGTGTCATTAGAGGTGATACAAAGGATTTAAGACTTCACTTGGATTCAGAGGAAAGATGAAAATGGTTCTCCTATGAGCACCTGGAGATGTGATGGGACAAAGCATATTACATCAAACTTCAGTCATGATGAGATCATCAAGGGTAACTGGATGAAGATGTGAGATGAGATAAGCAGTATTCAGGGGAACAGCTGGGACTAAGGCAAACCATAAAGATTAAGGCTTGGTATGTAATGCAGAAAATGTCAGTAACATCTGCAGAATTCAGGATCTTTTAAGCCTTCCTGTGTATATTAGTTTCTGTTCTAAATTATGCTGTAGATACAGTGTGTGTGTGTGTGTTTAACTGTGTCTTTTATATAGATTGATTGTTCATCACAATACTTCTTTCTTTCTTTTCTAAAAATCCTGGTTCTTCTTTGGCTCATGGGAAAACAGGGTTTCTTCTCCTGAGATTTTTAATCCCAGAGTTTCCATTGACACTTGATTGTTGGTGGGTTGGTAGGAAGTTATGTAGAAAGATGATTCTGATGAATATTAGGTAGAAAATTGTGTGGGATACACATGTGAGTCTTGGAGCAGAGGTGCCATTTTAGCCTTTGGTTTACTTTAGAGATGCAACGTTTAACCTCATGAATTGAGATCAGATAGAATTCAAAGTTTCAGATTTATATGGGACCTTTTCTTTTTGTGTGTGTGTGGTTGGAGTTTGAGTGGTGGTGTTAGAAACTCAGATATAGGACCGATCTGAAGGGTGCCAGCATGGTTGGCTCTTTCAACAAAGAATCTTATTGTAATGACTTACTGTGGCTCAAGTAGGAAAAGTCACACATAGACACACATACGGTGATACACATGCTCACACTTCTCAGTGTCGCAAGTTCCTCGAGGGTGCTGCTTCAGTGAAAATTGTTGGCCTGTTCAGCTGATCTCCTAACAAGAGCCACACAATTGGGAGACAAAGGAGGAAGAAAATAAAAGAGAGGTGTGGTGGAGGGAAAGGGGATCAGAATGGAAGATTCTATTAGAAAAAGAGCTGTCAGCCTTGTGGGTGACTGCACTAGGAAACAGACACTTATGTGGACTTGGCGGGTGTTTGGTTGTTTGGTATATACCGTATTTTACTGCATATAATAATGCCCCCACAAGCAGCAAGTATCCAAGATTGTACATCACCTTGTCAAGCACAAACAAGTCACATCACTTTTTCCTTGGGGAGAAGATCTGACATATCTTACCAACAGTAGAACAATGAGTGTATCGGAGGACTGCCAAACTGTATCCCCTGGACAAGTACTCACAGTCACACTGTGGAGGACAAGCAGCCTAATGATGTCTGAAATATTAGGACAACTGCTATGAAATGCTGTGATAATTGCTACCCTCCTGTCCACAGTACAAATAAATGTTGAATCAGTTGGCAAACACATTAATATGGAAATGTCTACATTAATTTGGAGCATGGTCTAAATTATTCAGTAATTAAGCTACTGCAAATTTACTCAAACTTTCCCCTGGATAACTGGAGAGAATCGTTAGGAGCTAGAAACGGCTGTGCAGAGGGATTTGAGATATGTGGTCAAATTCTGTGTGGTGTAATTCCTCTAAATTGAAAAAAAAATGTGTCTTGCACAAATGACCCCTTAGTTATTAAAAAACAAACAAAAAAACAAATGGCATTATTCATTTCCATGTAGTTGTACTGCAGCAGATGCACCACAATCATCAGCAGTACCAGATTAAAATAAATTAAACCTCAAATTCAAATATTACTAATTTAAAATCAAACAATAATCCACAAGAGTAGTTGTTTGTTTCTTTAACAGTCTTATTCTTTTTAGAAAATATTAAATCTAGTTTTCACATCTGTTCATGGGGTGTGAAACTGGAGCAAGTTGACACAAAGCCATGCACAAAGACTGAAAACAGGGAGACAATATGTGCCCTTTGCTTTGTGCAAAGGTAACAAACCTCAAGTCTTTCTCTAAACCCATTTAGGTGTTTATGTTGGAAAGATTTGTGACAGACTATTTTTGTCACTTTTCATACTGTACATACTGTTCATACCTTTTGTGCAGTTTTGAACTGTAACTTAACATATCAGCTATTCTGTTTATCCTGTTGTGGTTTTGTAGGGGCTATATATATATATATATATATATATATATATATATATATAGATATATATATATATATATATATATATATATATATATATATATAGATATATATATATATATATATATATATACATACATATATATATATATATATATATATTCCTCTGTATCCTTATATCATTTGATTGGACCCTTCACAAGATGATTAAGGGAAAGGGTCTCTGATATTCTGGGCTTAACTTGATTGAACTTTGAATCGTAGACCCTGCTGTGTTTGAAGTCTCATATTTGTCCCTCTGTCCCTCTGTGCATGCACTTGTGAGTATGCATGCCTCCATGCCTGGATGTGCATCTGTGCTCAAGCAAGAAAAAGCGTGTCAACTTGTATAACTGTGGATGTCCTTTCAAAGGGCCTTCACAGATCTGTCCGAGGCGCTTTGATCAGGCGCTCCATGACTCGCCTGCTCTTGACGGCGCCTTGAGATGGTGGGGTGGAAGGGCTGCTAAGTGGGAGATGAGAGTGGTTTGACATGGATGAGAAAGTGTTTTTGACCGTCATGCTCATACACACAAACACATAATACGCTTAAAATGGGGGCAGATTTGTTCATTTTCTGCATGCGCACTTGAAATTTCTTCAAAAGAATAGAGATTCATCAAGAAAAATTGACGAAGAGCTGATTTTGAGACAGATTAAATTCAAGGTTCACACTTGTAGCATTGCCATGCTTGCATGTATTGTGTGTACTGAACAAAGAAACAAATAAAAATGCCATCTCATGTTTGAAATAGATTTGTTTTTATATTATGTATTTTTCTCCTTGTTGCTTAACTGAGTGCCTTGTACATTTTGACTGGACATCAGTTTGTGTTGAGATGGCTCCCAGGTAGGGTCTAATACTGACTGGCATCACCGCACCACTCAGACATACTGTAGATCTGACACTGAGCTGATCTGACAATGGAATGGATCAGTATAGTGGCTAGTAAGTCAGAAGGTAGAGCATAATCCTTTCTGTCAAGTCTCTGTCTCGTCAATATTCAAATCCAGCCAACTGTCCAATGGCTGTCAGTTACAATCTCCCTCTGGCTTATGGCCTCACACAGGCACATATCTAAATTGAATTGGATGTTTGCTTCACAATGGAAATTGAGTCAAAGAAATGACCTCCTGCCCTGTATTGTGAACTTGTCAGTTGCCTCAGCTGAACTAGTTTCTATTACATATCATCCATTACAAACTAATTGCTCTTCTTTGTTGTTTTTTTTAAGAATATTATTTTGTGTTTTCTTTTGGTTTGTCATATTACTGTTATTTGCTTGCTTAAGGTAAAATTATAGACAGCAATTTAACTCTGATCAATAATTTCTACACAGAATGAATTACTGTATATTGATAGGATTTCATTTTAATTAGGTTTAAACGAGCCAGGTTCCTGTAGTTTCAGATTGAATTATATTATTATTAAAGAAACTTATTATAAAGAGACTTATTATTTAAACTTTTTTTTTTTAGACTTTCGGCAATTGCACTGGCTGCATAACTTCTTGATTTGCTCTTCTGGATCATTACGTATGGTTCCCTTCCCCCTATATCAAAACAGCATTACCGCACTACAACACACATATGTGTGATGACTGAACAACTTGGAGACAGAACAGCAAGCATGGCCGACTTTGTTGTCCTTGGTATACGCTGTTATGCAGCTAAATTCTCCATTTTAAAAATTCTTAAAATGCATATTTGTGCAGGAAAATCATTATATGAGCAATCAACAGTAAATGTTATTTCCAGTGGAGTTTCCCAGTGAAGTGCAAGCCCAGTAAGCGTGGATGTGGATGTGATATGTGTTTACAGTAGTGTAATAGGCTGAGATCTTTTCTGACACAGTATTGATACCCTAACAGGAATGCAGATGTTCGGTTTCAAAACGAAAAATAAGTCATGTTTATGTAACCATAAAGACATAAACAAGAAGTACCTGCTTGAGTTTGATAAACGTATTTTTTTCCGGTAGCTCTAGTTAATAAAAGGTTAATGTATCTTGGTTGTTTTTTCTGCAGACACATTCGGTCTGAGTGTTTTGTCTGAGACTCCTTTTCAGTTGCAGTCCTATTTGTAAACAAGGTTTATGTCTTTGTAAAAATCTTGGGAAATTCAACATTCAGACTAATCTAATAATCTAACTTATTTGATTTGATATTAGAAGATGTGATGGACAGTGAAAATAAATCACTTTAATTTGATTTCAAGGATGTAAAACTGGGAGCGGATCTAATATGGTTGAAATCATGGACAGAATTCAAACAAAATCTTTATTTCTCCATGCCTCCTTCTTGTTTTTTGCCACTCCTCCTACTTCTCTGACACATGTCACCCTGGCATGCACGGAAAGGTCTGACCTTTGGAAAGTTTAGCACTTTAAATATTTAGGCTTGGGTTATGATGGATCCTCCAGACCCCGTGGCAATGTGCAAAGCCTCTGATTAGGGCTCCTGTCAGAGTCATTTAGCCGAGTGTCTGGCTGTCGGTGGCGCTCTCTGTTTGACAAGTGCGCCTTTTAAACAAACAGAGGTCCCCGTGGCAGAGCAGGCAGGGCACCCTGTGCAGCACAAACACCCGACACTCTGAGAGAAACCACTCAGCCCCCTGACAGCTGCGGAATAAAACCACCGGCCACAGTCCCTCATGATCTTTTACACTCTTTTTCCTTACTCACTTACTTCCACATATTCTTGTCTTTTTTACCTTTGACTGTTTTGTTTTATTATCAACCTTTTTTTTTTGTTGACAAAGATCACTGAACAAGTTTAATTTGCAGTGCATTTAGAAAAGATTTAGTAAGTTGTCTGATGATCCTTGAGCAAGGTCTTAATTTGTGGAACATCACTACTGATTATCAGGCAAAAATCAGGACAGATACTGTCTGTCTTGTGTCTGCATCATCCCATGATTAGGACAGCTTACACTGACGTTCACATTGAAATAGATCTGAGCCAGCCTTTTCATCTCACTCTGAGACAATCTCCCGTGGCATCAATCCTGTAAATATATGAGACTTAATATGTGTGTCCTATTCTGTATTCAGAGGAAGAGCCAAGTCAGCAGCTCCAGTATTAATGCATGAGAAATGAGCAGAACCCATAAGAATTAAAGGGTAAGACTTCCCTTATTAAGATGTAAATTCCAGAGGAAAACTTGCCAAAATGAGGATACAGTGAAGTTACTGTCAACTTTAGCCTACTTATGCATTTCTAAGCGGCATTGTTGTGCTGTAGTTGTTGAAATTAGATAACCGCAACAAAGCTCCTTGAGTCTTTTTTTTTTTTAGGTCCTTTTCAGCGCAAGAGCACACCTCAACGAATATGCAACCTTTACTTTAAGTAACAGTTTACACTTTTGGCAACATTATCTTGTGGTAGTTTACATGGCAACTATTGTGGTAATTCACTCTGTGTTTCTGAGTGTGTGTGAGTGCTCTCCCTCTCTCTCTCCACCCCCCCCCCCCCCCCCCTCTTTATTTATTTATTTTTATTTCTTTCTCCACCTCTACTGCTCTCTCATTTCAAATTTGCACTTAACACCTTCCTAGGGAAAGGCTTCTCATTCATCAACAGTGTTTGTCCCAGTGACAAGTAGGGCGCCTCCTGCATATCAATATCAGCTAAGACAATGCTGAGCCTGTAACCTTCAGCTAAATGTCATTCTGCTTAATCCTATTTGAAAATTAAACATTGAAAAACCTTTAGCGTACCTTCCTGTCTTTCTTCCTCTCTCGCTCCTTCCTTTATTGGCTGCCATTCCTCCAGCGTTCTCCTCTCCCTCACTTACTTCCATCTCCTTGTTTTGCACGCTGTGCAACATTTCTTTTGTTTGTAATGTGTATTTGTGTGTCGTAATGGTTATCTGGAAAAAGATTTGACTTTACGTCATTCATAAAATCATATAGGATAACTTATCTGCATATTCTACAACCTCTCTATTTGCTCTCTGTCTATTTTGAGAGCCCACTAATTTTTGATAGATAAACAAAAGATTTTATCCAGCAAAGCAGAGAAACTGGTAGCCAAAGTTGTATGTGGAGGGTGAATGTACAGCTATAATCACTTCCTCCCATCACTACTGAAAAGGTTTGAGAAATCAAGAGAAAGCATGCCTATTGATTCAGAAACACACTATGACAGAGGGTGAAACTTCATCAAAGATAGATAGTATGTATGATCTACTTGGTGTTTTCCCCCCATATCGCACAAGTATGTATATATTATATTTTTGAGGATGGCCAGTAGCAAGAAATTGAAGGGGAGGGAGGGGAGGATAAAAGGAGATCCAGAGATTGCAATGAAAAAGCAATCATTTGCAGTCAGACTGATATAATTCTTCTTAGGAGGGAGTGTAATTCAGAGTACAGCCTTCAGCTCTCCATGTGGGTTTGATTGACCACAGTCACTTGTCAAGGGATTCAATTGAAATACTGAGTGAATTACAATAAGACTAACCTTGATGTCTTCATCTTGAAACCTCTCTGTTCCTGAAAGATTTCAAAAATGTGATGGGGAGGCACACTGTGGAAGCAGTTAAACAGGATGGAGAGGCAACATGATTGTAGAGCAATTTCCCCCATAAAATTTAGTCACTCAAACAGGAAGGGTAGTGCTGTTATATGATGACTATTCCTTTGCAGGAAATCAGACTTGCAGAAAGAGATCGAGCCATGCAGAGAGCCAAATGTACATATTTTCTTCAAATGTCCTTGATTATTTTAGACTGTCTGTTGCGTCTTCTTTGTGTGTGAAAACCTAGAAGTTTAAGAATTAGAGACTCCTGCATGAGAAATTAAAAAGCGTGACCTGTGGAGCCTCAGTGGTCTCCCGTATCTGACTGACAGATTGGTTAATCAGAGTAAAACTTTCTTTTTACATGACTATAGTCCACAAATACTTTCAGTAACAACATTCTTTAATGACTGGCTCAGTAAAGTCTATGAGCATGTGACTTACTCCCGTGAACAATGACAGGGAATGGTGAGCTGGCCTTTATCCAAGAGACCTGACTTCAGTGTGAGAAAATTATTCTTTTCACTTTGTTTTGGTTCAGCCACTACAGCGCCAGTCTATTATGAGTTCTGTGGAACAATTTTGTTTTTTATCTTTTTACTTTCATTGTTACTTGTTCAGTCTTTTAAGTCTAGAAATCAAAACTACTTGCTTATATTTCTGAAATGTTTACAGTTAGACATAAAATTCTCACATTCCTCTCTCAGCTTTTTGAGGTGGGCTATGGCACCAGCTTTATGTGATTATACATATTTCAGGTCTGAGTGATATGTAGATAATATCATTTCTAGACTGTAATGGACTGCTGAACGGTTCTGCCTCCAACCAGTTGATAGCTGGAGACAGGCTAGACCGTAAGTAAGAATAAAGAAAGTATAGAAAACAAAGAAAGAAATGCTTTCTGGAAACACAATGCTCCGGCAGCAGAATACACGCTTGAACAGACTTTCACTCCGAGTCTAAATTAAACCGGCAGTGGGGCCTTCTCTTGATTCAAGATATAAACAGAAGAACGATACAGAAACATAACAGCATTTTGCTGGAGTACTGATCTAATGTGTGACACAATCCTAATACATCAAAATAATGTATAGGATATGCATTCAATAGGTTTTGCTGATTGTGTTTACCGTTAACCCTGACAAATGTTTCTTGCTATTGAAAACAGCTGGTGGTGTATCTCTATGCTCCCCAGGTGGGAGATGCAGGAGAGTGCAGAGCTGGATGATGGAGAGAAAGCGATGGTAGAAGAACTTCAGAAAGCCTTTTTTGTTTGCTGCTGCAGCAAGGGACCATGGGATGCTCCAGGAACTGATGAGACACCAGCAAAGCAGACCCAGGGGGAAACACAACCATCTGATAAAACTGCTGCCCAATAACAGTCCACGCAGTTCGAAGTTTTATCATGTTGTAAATGTTTCCTTTTAACATGCACTTGCAGCTCTCTTGGTAGGCGTGTGTGTGTGTGTGAGCGTGGGTGCATGTGCACGCATTGGTCTGTATAATTGGGTTTGTACACTGCGTGCTGCAAATTTGCATATGTGTGTACATAAAAAAACATGAGAGAGAGGACAAAAAGCAAAAAGAGTAAGAGCTGGTGGCTCTCTCTTTATGTGCACACCTCAGAAAAACTCTGTGCTCCATCACATGCGTTTTATCTTTTTGAAGCACATCTGCAAAAATCAGTTCTGGGAAACGGAGAGCCTGGATTTGTTTTGCCTGGGACAAGATGGGACTGTGTGATCATTGTACATAGTTGAAGTTAGTTTCTTTTTTCATTTTTTATCTTATTTTTTTTTAACAGTGAGGGTAAAGACATTGGTGTCAGCATACTTTATCTTGGTTCCTGAAGGAAAACATCAAATATTGTGGTTTGGAAGCACAATGATATCTGTTTTGATTACAGTGTGTCCCAAAAATCTGCACCACTGTGAAATATCAGTCAGTATTTTGTGAAAACTGAGATAGCATTTATGTGTAACTTGATTCCTCGGTATATTTTTTACAAAAGTGTTCATACTTTGGTACTTATTAGATGTGCCGTAGCTGGTATGTTTTAGCATTAAACATGAAAATAAAGGCACGTTCTTGCGTCTGCACTGATTAATTTTCTTTTACGCTGTCAGCCTGTGTGATTTTTTGAGTTTTACCTTTAAAGTTATAAGTACCAACAAAAACAATTATGTTTTTAGTCTAATATTAAAAGTTTAAATATAGATTTGTTGAATTAAATTGTTGTTTTAAAAAAAAAAAATCTTCAAATACTGGAACCTTAGCTCACAAAGGCTATTACACAACAATAATCCTTTCAGTGATGATTTTCAATGCAAATGCAGCAAGATTGCAATTGCCAAACCACTTACAAAAAACGAAAGATATCTAAATGTTGAAGCATCTGAATTTGCCTTTGTGTCTTAAAAAAGGCTTAACAAAACCAGTATTAGTCTTCTCTTAATGCACCGTATTTAATGTTGGAATAGAACTTTTGTGTATTGTAAAAACAAAGTATTTTACTAGCCAAACTGTTCTTTTATGATAACTGGTTCCTGTGAAAGAAGAGCTTTGATCTCCTTCTTTGCCTTTGCCTACCTCTTAGAATACGTAACACATATCGGTTTGTGTTTCCATTGTACACAGTGTTTCATGCATACAATGGAGTGTATGCAGCTGTCAATGACAGTTATTTCACAAGAAAGTATATTCCGCTATGCACATTTATTAAGGAATTGTCAAAGCGCATAGTCATTTAGAAACTCAGCCTTGTGATAACTTAATGTGCTTAAAAAGAAAAAAAAAGTCCTATGAGTATAGTGCATTGTCTAGAGCATCTTTTCTCAGCTGGGGTGTCGCGGCACACTGGGGTGTCGTCTGACTGCTTCAGGGGTGTCATTAAAAAAAAAAAAGACCTATTCTGACATTTCATATACAGTGGTACCTCTACTTACGAATGTTTCTACATACGAAATTTTCAGGTTATAAAACGCCTCAAAGGGAAAATATTGTCTCTCGTTACGAAAGAAATTTCAGGATATGAAAGGCAGAGTTTACCAAACGTAAACATAGCTGTCAGCTCTGTATCTCGGTTTGAAAGCGGTGCGTCCGAGCTGCTCTGCCATTGGCTATCGCTTAGCATCTTCCTGGCATCCCATTGGCTAGGAGGGCCCCTTGTCTGTATGAGCAAAACCCAGCAACCCAGATAAACAAACAATTTTTACCTCCGCCAAGGAGGTTATGTTTTTGCCGGCGTTTATCTGTCTGTCTGTCTGTGTTCAAGATAACTCAAAAAGTTATGGATACATTTTGATGAAATTTTCAGGAGTTGTCACTGACAACAAACTTCACAGACAATGTTAAAATAGTGTAGGACTATATCATTATTGAACAATGATTGTTTTTGAAATAACATACTGATGTCTTAAAGCTTTAAATGTTGCTAAATGGTGCATTAATTACATTTTGTGTTGAATAATCACCTTGGGGACCTTTAGGTGTAGCAATTATAGGCAGGGCTGGTACGTGTCTGCTGCTGCTGCTGCCATCTGATTCTGAACAGTCATCAGGGTCACAAGTATCCAGTTCCTTCCACTGGTGCATCTAAAGGTATGGATTGAAACAGAGTTAATACCCCTTTAATCAACTTTATATATATATATATATATATATATATAAAAATACTATTTTACAACGTGGCATAAATTGCAGACATTTAACAAAGACACAATTAAAAACTGCACAGAATACAGTGCCATCAGTTTAGTCATTTAGAGTAGGTAATTTTGTCATTTAATTCACCCAACTATGACACAACAACAAATAAATAATATTATATGGTATAAATACAGTGCATCACAGAGTGCAACACTTTTCTCATATCTGTATTTTCACCTGGAGGCTCATGGTTGCTGCTCTGGCCCTGGATGGTTGGCTCAACAACACACGATGGTCCCTGGCTGCATTCAGGGTTAGGGTTAGCTAACTAACTAACTAACCCTCTAACCCAGACCTGGGCAAAACACAGCCCGCAGGGCCACATCTGGCCCTTTGTGCGTCTCTGTCCGGCCCGCATGAGGCCAATCATAAATTACATTTGATTACAACTTAATAAAAAAAAAAAAAAATCTATGTCGTGCGTGCAATACAACAGTGGTGCTTTTATTTTGAAAGGCGTAGTACTTCCGTGTAGCGTACGTGCATGAAGGTAAACAGCGCTAAGTGATGCTGCCGTTAAAATGTGTGCTGACTCTAAGAAAAGAAAAGTTGACAAGGAATGACGTGTTTTCAACAAGACATGGACCGCTAAGTATTTCTTTACAGAAATTAAAAGGTGAAGCCGTGATTTGTGCTACACAGATCGCTGTTTAAAGATTATAATTTGAATCCGCACTACACGACCAAGCATGAGGTAAAATACAGAAATCTGTCTGATAAAGAGCGCGCAATAAGAGGCTGATGCATTGCAAGCAAAACTGCAAACCCAACAAGGAATTGGTAAAAATGAGGTGGAAAACATTAAAACATTATTCATTTAATTGATGTGTAATTGATGTGATGTGTGAGCAGGATTAAATCATGTTCAAGTTTAGGAAGGGAGGGAGTCAAAGGATCGAGTTGATTGTGGCCCTCTGACACAACTCAGGTTTTTCATGTGGCCTCTTGTAAAAATTAATTGCCCACCCCTGCTCTAACCCTAACCCTGGCCCTCTCTGTAGCTGTCAGTGCTGTCAGTCTGACCTGCACTGTCCCTGCTCTCACCTACTCACTTCTTTTTAATGAAAAAATCTTGAATGTCTCCTCTCTGTTGCATCGTCTGTCAAACATATCACAAAAAAGTTTATTATTCAATTATCCTCAACTTCAATTTAAGTAGTTGAAAAGTAACTGAAACAAAAACGTGGGTAACTAAACTTAAATGTCTGTCTGGTTTAGCTAAAACGCAGACATGTGCACTATAAGCTGTGACAATAGCATTAATTAGCACATTTTCAATTTGAAGCACAAGTCTTCAGCTTCGGACTGTCCGAATCCAACAAGAATTTATAGTAGGAATACATGCCTAATTTCTTTCTCTTTATTCCTCAAACCACACGAACATTTTCCATGCAAATGGAAGCTAAATAGATTTTAACAGTAGTTTGCACAGGTGTTAGCCAAACTTCATGAAATTCAAAACTAATATAGTCTTCTTACCGCATAGGTGCAAAGCTGCTCGTCTTCTCCTCCGGCATCGGCAAACGTTCCCAAGCTTCTTCAAATCCAAACCAAACTCAGGGGACCAATCAAAAGATCAAACTTACGTCTTTGGTGCATTCAGTTGCAGTCGGACAACGAAGTTGCGTTCAGGAGCGTCGGAAGTCGGAGTTTCAATAATATAAATTTCCAATGAAAATTTGGGGGGGGCACACAGGGTGGCCAATCATTTCACAGGGGGGCCACTGCCCCCCCCGTGCCTCCACGGAAGATCCGCCCATGGTTGTCAGAAATGTGAAAAGGAAGAACTGATTTCATTTAGGGTGTGATCCGGAAGAAATCCTGGATTCTGGAACACTTCAAATTTTCGATAATTCTCGATATGGGCGTGACGTTTGTTTTCCCCTTTGGCCTGGTTGCTATGGCCCGTGGATCCCAGTGGCCCGGATGTTCGTGATCGAGAATAGTTGCGTTTAGTGGAGATCTGCACTCTCTGAGTGCTTTTCTAGTTCTAACATGTATTTATTACAGGTTTTTATGTCATTTCATGTATTATTTATAATTTATAAAAAAAAAAATGTTCGAATTTTGGGGGCTTGGAATGGATTAGGGCATTTACATGGAAAACGCGTCTCTACTTAAGAAATTTTTACGTTACAAAACTACTTCCAGAACCAATTAATTTCATAAGTAGAGGTAGCACTGTATAAATATATGAATGCATACATAAATACACACTTTTTGCCCAGTGGCGGCTGGTGAAAAAAAATCTTGGTGGGGCTGGTGTGCCAACATTTTTCCCTGCCTAATCTAGCATAAGCATTAAAATGAACAGTCGGAAAATGACAACAGGTCCACAATAATAATTTAATTTCAGTTTCCAGTTTCAAATAAGAAGTAACAATTTACAGCTATATTAGACTTTATGCTATCAAATACTATACAATCAAGGGGTAAATTGTCCCTCCGAAGGATGCTGTGCAGCCTCTCCAATAAGGCTCCAGCTGTTGAATCCGCACAGCTGTTGGGTAGCTTGATGAATCAATAGAACCGCTCCTGTTTATTGTTGCGTCCATCAATGTACCTCAGTACCAGGACTAGCTGACCTCATGTCCCCACATTGCTTATTCAAAAGCACCACAACATTTAACACAATTGATTATCTTGGACACAATATTACGGTTTTTATCTACCTCTTCATTGTGCCTTCTTTCAGTAATGTGGTGCCCATCATCTGGCTGCGTTGCTATGCTAATCTCTCCGAGCACAACTAGCTTTACGCATTTTTCCATGTGAACTTTGGATCTCTCATGTTTCTTGAACCGTTCAGAGGAGCTTTAAGTCAGTTAGTCCAGTCTTTGTCCAAGTCCAATCACATCTGTCACTTCTGAAGAGGATACAGGGGAAACAGAAAAGTGCATTAGCTGCTCCACAACCTGCCAGCCACGTCTCAGGGTTTAACCAACTCTGACAAAAACTCAGTTTGTATGATTTACCTTTCTCCTTCGTTTACTAGTAAATGTTAATTTCAGGCTTGTCGGGTCCCAGCTCCTTAACGAGAAGTTTTTTCTCCGTCGTCCGTCTCACAAAAGGGAACATTAATAATGATTTCACCGAATTAGGTGAAGCTGCTCTTGAACTCCAGTTGTCGCCATCTCTCTTCCTCGTTGCCGTATTTTTTTTCTCCCGACGTAGGACAGAGTCTGGGAGTCGCTCTACGAAATAAAACTACTGCTGGCCCTTCACGTAGCTCTAGCTCATAAACCTTCACGCATTTTACGTAGCTGTTGGGGCGACATTTCCAGCGCCCCATCGGCATTAAATTTGGTGACGTTGATAGGCCAATTATCAATCATTTTTCCCTAGCAACCATAACCGGATTGGCTATTTAGCTGCAGGTCAGGGGCGCTTTGCCGAGCGCCCCGTGAGAGAATGATGCACTGTAGGTCGGTGGAAATTCACTGTTTAATGAGTGTCAGTTGGTGGAAAAGTTGTTTAAATTATTTAAATCGCATGTAGGCACACACATACTATTAATTAATCTGAGGCTGATCAAAAAAATAAATAAAAATAAAATAGAATAAATATTTTTCCCCTCCACAGCTGGTGGGGCGGCGCCCCAGCGCCTCCTATGGGCCAGCCGCCACTGTTTTTGCCTATGAATGAATAAATAAATAAATAAGATACATAATTGGACATGAAATGAATAATAAAATTATGCCTCACATGCCCATTTCCCAATGTTAACAACGTCAGTACGGGGTCAGCGTAAGGTCAACGTGACTACCCAGTTAGCTTACGTCGTAATATCATTTAACCACTGGAATTTTATTTCACAGATAGCAAAGATAACTTTTTAGCAGCATCATGGATTGTTTTCTAAAAAGAAAAGCCCCACAGGAACGGAACACCACAGAGGAGCCGACTTCTTCATCAAACCTTCATCCACCAGCTCTGAATCTGCTCCATAGGGACCAAAGGTAGTTGCTAGCGATAAGGCTAAAAAGAGGCAATACAAGGATGATGTATGGAAGCAAGCACATCACGGATGAAAAGAAGCTTTCCTGCTGAGGGCTACTCTGGTGCAGTTATCGTGTTCAGGTTATTTAAACAAAATAAACAGGACGTATGCATTAACAGTCGGAGCGATGCAGTGTGGCTTTGGATTATATTTTACTCTGGGTGTCGTGAGATTTTATTCAATTTTGAAAGGTGTCGTGACTGAAAAAAGGTTAAGAAAGGCTGGTCTAGAGTGTGTTAAACTATTAACAGCAGAAGTGTGTTTTTTTTGGTAAATTGTATAAAAAAGCTTTGTGTCATCATAGATGCCAAAATGGAAGTATTAGGCTACAGGAAGACCATTTTCAGCTTTTCCCATATCAAGTTCCAGTTTGTCAACTTCTGGTATCAAGTTATAAAGGGATTTATCGTCACAATTTCATCATCAACAAAAACCAATAAAGTTATGACAAATCAATATTTGATATATAATATAATTCAAATGTAAAACAATATCAAAATGTCCCAGTTGTCGTGTTCTTCATGTTCAAAGTTTGGTGGGAAAAGTATAGTTATATAGCCCAGGGCAGAACCATTTGATCGTATACACCATAATAAATATATTGAGTTAAGATGTCCAAACTGAAACAAGAATGACAAAAAAAAAGTGTCCTGTATAATTTTTTTTTTTTTTTTTTTGGCGCGGGGGGGGGGGGGGGGGGGGGGGGTTGCTATTGGCCTATTCACAGTGAAGAGGGGACAGGAAAGGGGCCAAGTGAAGGACACAGGCTAGGAGTTGAGCTTGCAACCGCCACAGGAGGAATACAGCGACTGTACATGGGCCACCTGATTAATTGCGGAACAAAAAAAAAACCCTCTGGGAACCAAGTTATAAGAGAATATATATTATAAGAGAAAATCTTCGAGTGAAATAACAGGCAAACAAAGATCTGGAAGCAAGGATTTTTTTTCCATTGCTTTTAAACTTCTTTTCAGTAATTCTTTTAATTTATTATCTATTTTTACATCACTTTTCTTATCTCTCTGTATCTTGTAAAGCACTTTGAACCACGTTTAAGAATTACGCTCTATAAATAAATTTGCCTGTTTGCAAAGACAGAATTCAGCTTTCTCAAATGTTTTTAATAGTATTTATATCACGACACATTGCTCCAAAGCCTCAGTGGCCTGTCTTTTCCTTCTTAGCCATTTTTGGTAGTGTCAGATGTATACTTTGTGTCATTTTCCTGTTGCAAGACTCAAGACTTTTCCTTTAAACAAAAAGGACGATGAAACTTTTGCAAGTTTAGTACTGTATTTATGAGCTTTAAATAAAGGTGTACTTTTTGATCCCCCCTTCTCTTGATTAAATAGTTATGTGAATATGAAAACAAAGCACTGAAAATGTTAAATGTTTGCTTTAACATGTATCTGCCATGTTTGAGATGATATGGAAGACTTCTGAAGCAATTAAACTTATGTGACTCAAGTCCTCGCTGTTCTTTTTGCATGTTGCGTGTACAGTACGTTCGCCCTTTTTCAGTGAATAACAGTTCCACAATATGCCATTTTTGTCTGTTATTTGAGTTTTCATTTGAGGCATCAATTGTTCTCTGCTAAAGGAGGATAACTGAGCTGACGAGAAAAACAACTTTAACCATGAAAGGCCATTCAGAGTTCTGGACATGCAGCTGACCAGAAGGTTGCAGTTGTTTTCTGGAGAGTCATCAATGGCACAGGATCATTATCCTGTCTGACAGGGCTTTGAACTAAATCTCTCAGTTGTGTGAGAACAATCTTCCATCAAATTTTATCCCTAGAGGACACTCATGTTCTTGTATCAGAATCAAAATTAGGAATTTTCTGACTCCTTAAATATGTCACTGAGGAGTAAGTAATAACATACATTTAAGGCACTACATTTTCATAACATGACATTCTTCTACAAAGGATGATCCTTGATCCATTGTTGATATGTAAAACACTACAGTTTAAAGGTCCTACATTCAAACGTCAATTTAGTAAATGTTATTTAGCACGATTATAGTGTAGTCTAAAAACAGCACCTATCATGCAAAAATATGACAGGCTTACATGTGTCAGATATATTTCTGTGAAGACCACCTCTTTCCCAACAAGGACCCCAAACATACAACTGAAGTCACATAGCACCGTTGTTGTGAATAGCAGACAATGGCACAGTATGACCACACAGTCCTGACAGACACACAGGCATTCGGAGACACCCAGATACTTTATTCATCCCATGAGGGAAGTTGTTTTCTGGAGAATCCTTCAGAGGCAGCATCAATACCTGAAACACGAATAAATATGGAAATATATCCAAGAAAGTACACACTCTCTCAACAACTATGTAGAGTAGTTTCCAAAGCCCTGTCAAACCATTTCTAAGGATGTATATTTTGTTTTATTTTGTGATCCATGCAATTTGTATGACATTGTTTGAATATAATTTGAAAATAAATATTTATTTTAAAAACATGCCCATATGACTTTTTGTGTTTGATTTCTTTGCAAAGCACTTTATGATATAGCAGCTATTTCCATGATGCTAACCATTTTATATTTCCCATGTGGGAAGTTGGATTTCACTTCAATATGTTTAGTTCAGTGTTGGGTTGTTTGAGTTTTACGTTTTGAAAAGCAGTGGAAAAGTTATATTTATTATAACTTTATGTTCAAATAAAGTTGTCCCATGGGGTCCATTGTGTAAAGAAAAATATTGTATAAGTTGCAAAATGCAAAGGAAAATACTGCACATCTGCTACACAACAAAGTAATGTAGAGCATCAGTGTCTTCTGAACTCATACTGCCTCAGTCAGACTTACTTTGACTTTGCAGTAATAAGGACCAGTACACAAGACACTTCCTGCCGACGGCACTAACATTCTGTAATAACTTTACAAGAACCACTTTCTGAGCAACAATATAATTTACCTACGGAGATTAATAAACCATTTATTGGACTAAACTGGCATAGACACACTGTAGTTCACATCTTTTCGATGTAAAACGACTGTTACTGTGCCTTTAAATATCCCTTCCAGTCCGTTGCCCCGGTAACCCGGAAGCCTCACGCGCTCCACGCTGCTGTGCCTAGAGTCCTTCCTGTTTTTAGAAATTTCAAGGAAGCAGCAGCAACAGGACAGTCGCAAAACACAGATGGTGAGCAGCAAAGTATGCATGCATCTGCTGTAAACAGCTGCTTCTATTCAAAGCGTTTGTTTTCGCCTGGTTTAAACGAATGTGTTAATAAACACACGGACACCCTCCAGTACCTGCTCACTGGCTCCATGTACAAGCGAATGCACTTTTTCCGGGGAGTAATAATTACGAGCACAGATGATTAAAAACGTAACGATTATACTGGAAAAAGAACCGCCTCAGATGGTCCACGTTGTGAGCGTGATTTTTATTATTTATTTATTTTATTCCTTTTTTAATTAATTTATTTTTTTACTCACTGTAACTTGGTTTTAAGTGGAAATTATTTCGTTCGGTTTAAATAATTAACTCAGTTGTTGCACGTGTGTCAACTGACTTACTAGTTTTTTGAACTCCTCCTGCATTGACGTTGTCAAATAGTATAGCAAGCTATTTGCCTTGAGTGTGTCATTGATTAGTCTTTCCCTTATGCTCACCAAGTTATGAAAGTGAAGCCTGAGCAGTTTTCCCCCCGTGTGGCCTACTACTCTCATATGTGCATCCAGCTGTGACACAATTAGCATTGTAGCCTTATTATGCTATTCGGTTTCATTTAGAGCCATGTTCAAGGTTATAACACAATATGATTTCCAGCATAAACCTGTTATTGTTCTTACTTTATTGATTAAAATTATTGATAATTTTAAAACTGATGTGACAGGATTCATCTCAGTGATCTGCAGAGAGGACCCATGCTCTCTCATCTTTGTGCTACACCGGTTCTGTACATATTGTGGATCACCATGGCTCAGGTTTCTGGCCAGGAGGACAGAGAGAAAACTACTGCACTCAAAGGTGAATTAACAATTCTACTATGAGGTGGAGATAGGTGGGGGGTGAAGCAGTGAGATTGCAGACTGTAATTTTGTGCCACTTATGACCCCAACAGTCTCAGTCACAGTGCAGGAAGGACTATTTGAGAATAAATATGCACTGCTCCACACTTATTTGACTAAATGGAATAAAACTCGGGTTCATTGAACAGAAAACTACCCACAACACAATCGAAACATGGGTGAGGAAGGACAAGAAATACCTTTAAGCAGGGCTGGGCGATATGACCTCCATTCAATATCACGATTAAATGAGCATGATACTTTGATTACGATTAATGGACGATTATTTTGTGTTGTTTTATTTTTGGCCCTCATAGATCACTGACAAGTTTTTTGCTGCAAATATGCTAAACTATTATAGCTGTGATATTTTTTCATATAAAGGCACATATCTCTGACTTTTGAAATAAGTGAGAGGAAACATACAGTTTAACTTTATATGGTCATTACTTGAATATTTCAAAGAATAGAAATAAATGACACTGGCAAGATTGTTGGTTATATGGTTCTGAATGGTGGTTTCAATAAATCTTTGATTAATTGCTCAGCCCTACTTTAAAATCTTATTACACCTTTTCTTGATATATGATTATTTTACAGAGTCCCGTTTCCTTTTCTACTTAAGTGATAGATTTAGTAAACAAATGCATTTTGGGGGGGATATTTATGTAAAAGTTGGTGTCTCTGGACTTTTCTGAGGTTGTATGAAGTGATGAAATTTGCTTTCTTAGAAAATACTTATTTTTTAAGTGGTTTTCTCACTTTATTTGTCTTTGTCCACAGATTTGTTGTCAAGAATAGACTTGGACGAACTAATGAAGAAAGATGAACCTCCTTTCACATTCCCCAAAACATTGGAGGAGTTTGAATATGTCTTCAATGAATGTAAGTACATATATTTAATATTTAAAGCATGGGTTCTATTATATTCCAAGACCATCAATATGATAGATGGAAATAAACTACAGAAGACAATTAATTAATTAGCTGTGGTGTTTCACAAAAACTACTATTACAGACAATACCTAATGAATTGTTTTTCTTGTTCCCCCTTAACTTGAATTTGTCTCAAATTACAACTTCCTGTCAAAATGTGTTCAAAAGTAGCTTCACTTTAAATTCCAAGGAATCAACGGTGGTTTTTTTTTTTTGTTCCAAATTGCATATTTACATTCTCACAGAATTTTTACATCTCAGAACTAGTTTGACAATGTTATGAATGTATTTTCAAGTATTTTCAAGGTGAGGGCATGCCTGGAGTTAGTTCCAGGTTCTGATTTTCCATTTCGGATACTGTTCATTGGATCTTTCCATCCGTGTCCAAACAGGTGTCAGAGAAGGTAAAATAGACTATTATCATCATGCTGTGCTAAACAAAATAGACCAAATGGAGATAACAGAAATGTTACAGTGGCCAGCTATCCACAAGGTTAAGGAGTGTGTTTATGGAGATTTGTGGTCATTCTTCCAGAAGTGCATTTGTGAGGTCACACACTGATGTTGGCTGAGAAGGCCTGGCTCTCAGTCTCTGCTCTAATTCATTCCAAAGGTGTTCTTTCGGGTTGAGGTCAGGACTCTGTGCAGGCCAGTCAAGTTCATCCACATCAGACTCTTCCATCCATGTCTTTATGGACCTTTCTTTGTGCTCTGGTGCACAGTCATGTTGGAAGAGGAAGGGGCCAGCTCCAAACTGCTCCCACAAAGTTGGGAGCATGGAATTGCCCAAAATGTCTTGATATGCTGAAGCATTCAGAGTTCCTTTCACTGGAACTAAGGGGCCAAGCCCAGCTCCTGAAAAGCAACCCCACACCATAATCCCCCCTCCACCAAACTTTATACTTGGATCAATGCAGTCAGACAAGTACTGTTCTCCTGGTAACCACCAAACCCAGACTATTCCATTAGATTACCAGATGGAAAAGTGTGATTCATCACTCCAGAGAACGTTCCTCTACTGCTCTAAAGTCCAGTGGTGTTTTACACCACTGCATCCAACGCTTTGCATTGCACTTAGTGATGTATGGCTTCGATGCAGCTGCTCCACCATGGAAACCCATTCATGAAGCTCTCTGCACACTGTTGTTGTGTCATGGCCCAGGTCAGCCATGACCAAGAATTTGTATTTTCTGTGTGTTTTGTCAAGTTGCTTCCTGTTTTACTTTGAAGGTCTGTCTTGTCCTCATGGCGTTTAGCTTTTCTTTCTCCCCCTTCTCAGCCTGAGTGTTCACACCTGCCTCTCGTTTGATCCTGTGTGTTTATAAGTCCTGTCACTCCCTTTCTGTTTGCTGTCCATTGTCGTCCCTACCCCCTGCACGGCGTGTCACCGTGCTCTTCACCCTCTTTTCATGGAGTCAAGTTAAGTTTGTATTTTTGTATTTTCATATTTTTGGATTTTGAATTTTTTTGTTAAATAAAGACTCTTTTGTTTTTTGAACCTCCTGCTCTTGGGTCCTCTTTCCACACAACCCCACTCCTGTGACATGTTGAGCTACTCTGAAGGCCACATGAAGTTCTCATATGCATATCTTCATATTCATAAATCTGGTTCAGCATAAAATAAGAATTTTTACCAAGTAGGCCCTGGCTACCAGGTTTTTGAAGTTGGTAGCCAGCTAGCAATTTTGGTCGCCAGTGTTTTTCACCAACCCGTATGCCCCCGTAGACTGCTTACATTATCATGGACGCTCCCAGCATGTAGGGCCCTATGAAACCCATTTTCTCAAATTCTGTTTTAATTTTTTTCATTTTCGGTGTTTTTCGGTTTTTAATTTTTGAAAATTCCATTTTAAACATTTTATGTAAATATAACCCCAAGACAGTATATAAGGTAATAAAATATAGACAATTTATGCAATTATAACAGTAAACTTTAATGTTTTTATACTTTTAAACATATTGTGTCCAACAAAACATTTGTTTTGTTGAGAAACCAAAAAAAAAAATTTAAAAGTTCTTTTTATGTAATAAATAACTAAGAAAAAAAAAAATAAAAAAGGTAAAATCTATTTAAAGTGCAAAAAATAAAGAAATTGCAACAGCAGTAAGCTAATCGTTTTTAGCTTGTTTAATTTGTTCTGTTATCAGACACATAGTTTGTCATAACATACCTGTCATTTTTCAGGTATGTCATGACAAACTATGTGTCTGAACAGAAAAAAACTATTCATCACTGATATAGACATCACTGTTTAAATACATAATTGTCAGCCTCTTTGTGTTTAGCTCAGTGAGTGACTCGCATTTTTACGTTTGTGCTTTTCACAGATACATAATAATCTCGGAGAAACTGCTATGCCCTGTACCTGGGAGTAAGCCGCTAGTTCCTTTGCTTCATGGCCAGTTTCTCAGGTGGTCGCTTCGACTTTTTTTTTTTTTAATGAGGAAAGCGGGAGCAGGAGGGACAGAGAAGCTAGAGTGTCCCCACCTTTTAGTGACCCCCCTTGGAACATCGTTTCGAAAGAAAAATTCCTTTTAGTCCAGGAGAACATTTAAAGTGAATTCCGTTTTTAATCTCCAATTCCACGATTCCGTGATCGCTGATTCCATAGGGCCCTACCCTGGCCACTGGCGTCAGGGCAGAAAAAAGCGGTCGAAATGGTCAAATTTTGGTTGTATTTGGCAACCAGTTAGTCACCATTTTATGCCCTGTGGAGGTTGGTTGTAGCAGTAGTCAAACTGTGAGATTGTCACCCTCATAATGGCTCCTTGTCCCACGCGTGTCTTTCATCGGGAAACCAGATCAATGGCCAGATGTGAAGCTCTCTAACTGTATGACATGCAATCACCTTCCTGGAGTCATGAGGAAAGCTAACACTTAGAATTCCTTTATGCTGGTCTTTTCCCATTGAGGACAGTCAAGTCCCTCCTTGTATATCCAGATTTAGGTAACGAAAACAGCAACAATCTACCTTAACCCCCAACTTCTGTGGGTTCAAATGATCCAAAAGTCTGTTAAGGTTTCTCTTAGCTTGCTTTGATGAGACCAGGCGAAGAGGAAGAGTTAGGATTCCAGTTGTGCTCGGGATTTTGGTTCTTAGTATTCCCTTGTAGTCTCTTCCTCTGTCTCTCTTATCCCCTCTGTTCTCTGTCACTGTCTGCCTGGCTGAGTGGGAGACATGTTGTGTACTCTACGGCCCGTCAGTAACCTACCCAGCCTTGCCCTCTGCCTGACGGAGCATTTGCATAACCTCACTGTGCCTAAGAACAGAGACACGAAGACTCAGTCAACAGCCAGCCACTCTACACCACCTTCAGGTCCCAGTTCAGTCTTCCATGGAGGCAAGACCACATTCAGATTCTCCATCTTACTATTTCCCACAATTTTGTCATTCTTCCTACCCTTTTTCTCTTTTCCATCTTTTTCTCTCAATTTTATCCTCTTCCCCACTCAAAATCTCTTAACTAAAGCACGGCTTACCTACCCACCCATCCAGAAAGGCACGTATTCACTCCCCCACCAATCTGTATGTCTTGTCAATTTCTTCTCAGGCCTGTTTTTGAAGGATAGCATTTTCATTAGAGTTGCAGGGGCCCTTTGGCAATGTCTCTAGTATGTCGTCTAACAGCCACTCTGGCTTGAAGGCAATTCTATAGCTACACCCTGCCCCTGCTACCTTAGCTGGAGACAGGTGGAACAAAAATGTTAATTTGACCATGTAATGATATGAATACTGAAGAGGCTGTGTACAATAGTTTGCAGGTATCTTAATCACTGAAGATGATGGCTTCATCTTGTCAGCCCTCCGGTTTTCCATTACTGGAAATCCAAGGTTATGTACACCTAATTAAGCGGCCAAATTGGGAACAGAATGCTAATTATGACAGAAAAAGAGGAGAAAAGTTGAGAAAATGTTATTCCTTTGAGAGGGAGAGACAATGGAACAGATCACCCCTCAACCTACACATCCACACACCCTTTATCTCTCCCTTGCTCCCTTGCGTGCAGACAAACACACACGCCCACCACTTTCCTACAGTAGGATTTCTCCATAGCTCTTCTCTTTCCCCCTCTCAGGCTTCAGTATTTAGATACTTACTCTTGCATGAATGCATAATTTATTTTCTTTAAGGTACTTGGTGTAACCACACTGCTTTATGCGTGCTGCTTTAAGTTCTTACTTGTGCCCCTCTCATCCTCTCGGGCACAAATGTGTTTTTAAATTCAACATGATACAAAATCTAGACTCAGGATTACATGTTCTCTAACAACAAACAGCAAAGCAAATGCTGTAATACACAATGAGTGAACAACGTAAGATTTATCACATTGATAGAGGTCTGAAATGGTCGCAATTTAGAAGGAAATGAGAAAAAAATTCTAACATATTCTTTTATCTTGCAAAGATATATTTATTTATATTTTAGATGGGTTTTCCTCAAATTGTGCAATAATTGAGAAGGTATGAGAGTGAGAGCCCCCGGGCTATTTAGGTTAAGTATGTGTACTTTCTGTGGTTTAGGTCTTACGAATTTTGCAGTCATAAAGGTCAAAATTAAATTTAACACTGTTTAGTGTTTTATTGTGTTCTAGTGTCAACCACAGGATGGATGGGCTCATTGCTAAGGTAGTGGTTCCACAGCCACAGAAGGGTAATTGTTTAAAAAGTGGTACCATTTCTGTACGGCATTTTCCAGTGTTATGATTGTTTCAAATGAGATAAAACCTGAATGTGAATCTGGTTTACCCGAGTTACAATAAATCACTTAAACATTGCTCCAAAGACCTTTTGTGCTGTAACTCACTAGTAACATTTTGCAAATACACACATGTTTCAGCATAATGAAACTTACTTTATGCCCACACCTGGTCATCCTGGCTGTAACTGCTGATCTAGGTGTGTCTGGGCGTGTGTCTAAACTGTACTGGTTAAGATGACTGGCTGATATCCAGTTAGTATCCTCTAAGGAAATACTAGTAACACTGGTTGTCATGGCCAAAGCATGAATACATGTAGGTCCACCTTTCTCACACTACACAAGCACACACACAAAACAAATCCAAAAACTGTTTCCACACTCGCTTTAGTTTTTGCTCTTGAAGATTTCTGGTGGAAAAGACAGGGACAGCATTGTGGCATGTTGCCATGGTTAAAGAGGAATAGAGAGGCTTTAAGACAAGTGAAGAGACAAAGACAGAAAGAGCATTTTTACAATACCAGCTGTCCAATTCTGGCTTGCCAGACTACCCAGAAGGCTGTTAGAGTCGTGACTGGAAGGATGCTGTTTCATCTGTAGGCCCTGAACCTGCCAGACTGGAGATGAATACGGGAAAAAAAAAGAGAAAATCAAAATGAGAACCAAAAAGAAAAAAAAAAATCACACAAAAGTTTCTCTTAATTTGGAAGGTAAATGTACATTTGCATGTGTCATAGCTACGCTTACGCACTGGTATATTATCATTACAGATAATGTTAATAAAGTTTTCTTTATCCCACAGATGGCCAGCTCAGACATATAAAAACAGGTGAGCCGTTTGTATTCAATGCCAGAGAGGATCTCCACCGCTGGAATCAGAAACGCTATGAAGCTCTTGGAGAGGTAACACACTGCTTTTCTACGAGCATACCAAACCTTGTTCACGCATATACACTGTTTTGAAGCTTGCTCTTTGTTTTGGCCTTTTATCAACATGCAAATGGGAAACTCACTTGCTGACACTTCCACAAACTTTAAACATAAAATGCTTCGGATACACAACAACAGCATGATGTATAAACTCTTAAGTCCCACACCCACTGTTAAACTGTAGTATGTCAGCCTGCAGCCTTTGAAAGGCAGGAGTCAAATAATCAGTGTAGAAGAAATTTATATCCAAGGAAGAAAATTCATTACATTGAAGCATGTTGTAAAGGGAGAGCATACATTTAGGGTGGATTCCAATCCCACCTTAACCTTCAGTCTCAACCCTCAGTCTCAAAAATGCGCGCTCCCGCTAAGGGCAAGTGCTGTCCGGATTCTTAGAAAGTCAAGTTGAGGGACGAGTTTGAGGGCTGTATCGCCCTCAAAATTGAGATTTTCCGACACCACCCTTGGGAGTAAGGGCTATCCAGTAACTGAGTAATTTAGCCAAGACATCTTCGAAAAGGATGGTGACAAAAAAAGGTAGCTACAAACGTAAGTATCTTCGTATATCTTAAAGATATAAATGTTATGAAACCATCTTATTGTCTTTGTTTGAGATTTTTTTCATGAATTAACATCGTTATTGCGTAACATTTATTTTTTTACTTTACGATGTTTGCTGCCGGACCGGCGGTCCCGGCCAGGGATCCCGGTCGGCTTCATGTTACTTGTATACCTTGTTGTGTAGCGACGGAGGACTGAATAATGTATCCTCTATTGTGTTATTTGCTAATATTATTTGGAGAATATACGGCGCTCTTTTCAATGTTATCCCTTTGTGTCACTGCAGGAAATACAGAGACAACACGGGCTCTGATACATTTCAGTCTGATGACGTAACTGCACTCGAGGGGTGTCCCAGTTTTAAGTCACAAGATAGGCCTTACACTTACTTTCGAGGGTTAAGATTGAGGGCCAAAAATTGAGGGTTAAGGGCGAGGGTTGAGATTGAGGGTTAAGAGAGGAATTGGAATTCACCCATAGTCTTGTGTAGTTACATTTATTTGTTTGAAGAAGCAGAGTTAAAGTGAACATGTGGTTCTCAGAAATTACATACCGTTAATTGGAGCTCACTGGAGGTGACGCAACTGTGCCAACTACAACATCCAACTAAACACTTTCCAAATGTTACATCTCAGTTGTACTGCAGATATGTGCTTTGGTAATATATAAACATTGTAGCTACAGAACAGAAATACCAAACTATTGTTTTATTTCAAAATGATATAGTTAATTGTATCTGTGGTTTAAAAGCTTTTAATATAACTTGATGTTTTTTCCCCCTTTTAAACTACTACTTCACTCTGTGTTGATTTAAGAAGATGCTTGTTAATATATCTAAACTGCTTGTTTATTACCATATTATTTATTAATCAGAACCAGTCACATCAGTGGCAATGGATGTTAGTTGAATCTTCTCTTTCCCTGTAAAACTGTAGGATCTGTTAATATCTCTATCACACTTGGCTTTACTGAAGACAGAAGTTGCTGTATTTCTTGCAGAATTTCATTTCACTCTATAAATTACCATTTCTAAAAGCTTGCACAAAGATCCTCTATTCAACAAAAGTTTCAAAAACAGAATTTTTCAATAGTATAGCAAATGTCTTAAGTATTTAAATGTTTTTGGTTATAGTTTCCCAATGCTATTCCATGGGAATCGCTGCCCTGTAAGTTATAGATGCTTCCCTGCTCCAACATACTAGATTTGAATTACTAAATGACCTCATCCGCTTGTCATCAAGGTTTGCACGGGTATATTAATGACTCATTAATTTGAGCCATGTGTTTTGTAGCAGGGAAACATCTAAGGAATAAGGAATAAGGAATAAGATACAGGTTTATGAGATTTGCAAATTGTTTTATTCTGTTTTTGTTTGCGTTTTAAACATCCCAATGTTATTGGAATTGGGGTTGTAAATAAAGACCTTGAATTTCACTTGTTAACATTACATCAACAGCATGTATTGAACTGTTGATAACCTAAAAGTTGAATCTTAAGGCTTTGAAAACAAAGAATAACTAGTTATCATGTTTAGGCTAATATACCATCTTTGAGAATATGACATGGTGTGCCTCCCCAGTGGCTTAGTGGTAGTGCTTCCATCTATCACACAGGAGGTCCAGGTTTGAATCATGGTTGTTTCAAGTTTTTGGTTTGTTACACTGACAAATCAACCAAGTGGATTATTCTGCTGAGGCAACCCCGAATAGGGAGCTGCCAAAAGGACAAGAAGAAGAATGTATCATAATGTATGTGTTAATGTTAGGTTAGGATACTGAGTGTAAAGCTACTATTTGAGAATTTAGGCCCCGATTGAACATTTCTCCTTAACCGTTAACACTAGCCGCTACCCTCAAATGGCAGGTATAGGAACCTCCGCTAACCGCTAATGCAATCTTCCACCCGCTATAGCCGCTACACATTATGCCAACTCCCTTACTCACTTTGTAGGTGTGGCAACGGGCGTGTCTTTTGCGCTTTTCATAAACTCGGTATCTTGCCATCGCGGGTTTGGTGTTGTGGGAAGTCAGACCACCTGCAACCTGCATGTCGGCGCGTACCAGAGCGCATCCAAATGGCATCAATGCGCGTCCACCTGGTCACATGTGGACATGCACAAACGGCTCTACCTCTGGAATTAACTCTTGTATAAAAAGCGTGCTTTGGCTTCAGTTGAACCCCTGAGAAAATTGACTTAATTGGCTTGCTTGCCAGTTAAACCAACCTGCTAAAGTAGGTTGCGCATAGCGCCCTAACGCCCTAACCACTCTGCTGCTACACGCTATACTAAATAGCGGCTTTAGCAGATCTGGCCGAAGATCGGGCCCTTAATTAGTGCTGAAATTAGTGCTGAAATAAGAGTTTCAGCATTGATTATTATATTTTATTGTCAGATTTGGTATTAAGAGTTATTGAAATTCAGTCATAGAACACCAGTTATGTCTGGTATTGGGATGTCCCTACTGTGAGAACATACAGTGATCCCTTATTTTTCACTGTTAATGGGGACCGGCGACCCCCTGTGAAAATCAAAATCTGCGAACTGGAGCCAGACCCCCCGAGCCTAAATAATGTATTTAAAATATGTTTAAAAACCACAAAAAAGTAGCGAGGCACTGCAGCAAAAGAAGACAAAGGCCCAACTGTGGTCTCTCTGTAGTAAAGAAACCGCTGGTATTGTGCTATTTTTGGCTCGTAATTAGCGCATAACACGCTAACAACAACAAAAGAAAAAGTCCAGTTTTCTCTGCATGGAACGGGCACTTTATTCTGGCACTGCAGGAACTTGTAACATCACACAGGTTGTATTGTTCGGCTTCCTGTCGGTTAACAGAGAATGTAAATCTATACACGCTGGGCTGCTGTTTATGCTCACTCCACTTTTCATCTAACCCCATTTTCTTCTGCCGTAAGGCCACATAATTACCAATAAGGCAACCTTCTTAAAGGGGCCACGCTGGCTCTCAACATTTCTTCACTGTGAGAGAACGCGCACAACATCCTGTGATGTTTCTGTGATTTTTTTTCTTGATTTTTTATTATGTTATATATTTCTGAAAAATCTGCGAATAACTAAAACTGCGGAACTTAAAGCGCAAATTGGCAAGGGATCACTGTAATGTATTTTTGTTTTTTTTTCTATTTAGATGACACATGATTTTAAATGCCTGTCTACCACTCAGGTTTCTTTTGCTTGGGTATTCTGATTTTCCCTCTGCTTAACATGGAGCCAGTTCTCTCCAGAAGCTGAAATGTTAACTTTGAGAAACAAGATGTTTTTTTTCAAATCTCACTATGCTGCTGTTCAAAAGATTCACCAGTATGCTGCCCTCCTCTGATTGACACAGATCAAGCTAAAGGTGGCATAAGTCAGTGTACTATAATTTCTTACAGCAAGCCAGTGAAAGGCAAGTGTTAAAAGCAGACGACAAATTCTCCTCTTTTTGCGTCTAGTTTGCACCAATTGATAGAGACCTTGCAGAGACTAATGATTGTGTAACAGCAAAGGGATGGAGATTCTTGTATAAACTGTCCTTTTTATAGACTTTTTGTACACATACAAAGTGTACAAAAAGGGATCCGGCCTGGACTAACACTTAAGTTGAATGAGATTTTTTGTAAAAGGCTCAAAGCAATTTGTTTTGACGTTGCTCCATTGGCCTCTGTGCTGAGATAAGCTGTCATTTTGCTCCAAACACATATTCTGTTCTCACTCAGAACGGCTTTGATTTACGTTGTTTTGGTCCCTAACAAAAGTTTACACTTCTTACCATTTAATAATTGACAGTGGGTTGCTTTTAACTCCAGAATTTCCTTTAACAGATGCATGCAACACAGGTGTAAATGGGACGTAAATGTAGATAAACATTTGACCCTTAATTGAGTATTCCCTTAAAAGGGCTCCACTTCAGAAATGCTGCAAGTTAAACCTTGCCGACACTTTTTATGAAGTTCTTTAATGCTCTTTTGTGTTTGTACCACTTTATCATTGTACAGTATACCCAGACATACAGCATCCTGCACTTCACCTCTAAATCACTCCTGCAGTTCCACTACATTCATTATATATTAAGATAATGAGACAAATGCTCCTCTCTAATCAGCTTTTTCTCTGTCTGTATCCCCTACAATATTGTTTTTAATTCTTGTGTGCATACTTTGAAGTTCAAAGCAAAATGATAGACTTGTTTGTGGGATTACCTGGATGTTTTTATTATTTCTAATACAGGTATACAGTTGCTCCTTTGAGAGTAAGCCCTCTGTGAAGGTTTTTTCTTCCTTGTGCCTCCTCAGACATTATCTGCTAGCATCTAGAGAGCACAAGAAATAAACATTTAGTACCATGAAATCACTGAAAACACAAACATTTATATTAACTGAGCTCAGGATTCTAAGGAAGGAAGACATTTGAAAGAAGCACATCATAGTCACGTTCCTGTATGCGCATTTTATGTATCCTCTGATTAAAAAAAAGACAGAAGCATCTACTTCACTGATCCTTGTTGAAATTACTTTTTGTTGTGACAAAGAAATCTTGTATTAGTTGTGATGTAGGATATGACATGATGTAGAATAACTGGTGAGTAGAAAGGAGCACTATCTGAATAAGCAATATTGTCTTTCTCTTGTTTTAAGGCCAAAGATAATTCAAGAAAATGGAATACCTCTCACACAACTTTGGAAGTGCAATGTTTTTTTTTTTTTCATAATGTGTTCCATTATGAATAGACACACTATATGAATTTTATGTGTTTAGTTGTAAAAGTAGGCTATGCTGCTTAGTCAGCCCCTTTATGTAAAGCTTTAAAGATGTGAGTTATACCTGCATACCTGCATTTCTGCATTCAGCTGATACAAACTTCCATTTCTGCTTGGATCCTTCATTGTTTGTCTGGTCTTTTCTCACATCATTGCCCTTCATTTCTTGATGACAGCTGGGATCAGAGGGTAAATGTTGGAGAAATGTATATGCACACTGGTCTGTTATGGGGTAACACCACTCCTCAGTACACTCTAATGTCCTCTTTCAACATGCCAGCTGAGACGGTCTAAGAAATAGCTTCATTCAGCAAGTGAGCTGTCTGAGATGGCACAAGGACATGGGTGCTCCTGGCAGTGTGAACAGAATAGCATCATTATTGCCCCCTAATGTTCAGTCAAACTCTTTTCTCTCCCTCCCTTTACGAATACCCTTGTCCATCTCTTCCTCTTCCTCTTTTTTTTCCTTTTAATGTCTCTCTATTCTGACAGTTCTTTATATTGTGCGGAGGACTCTGTATGTGTATGTGTACGTGTAAGTGTACGTGCCTGTTTGTGTCTGTTTACGTATGAGAGAGGGCTGGGGGATGGCGCTTTCATTGTCAGACACATCACAGCACCAGATGTCCAATTTGCACTTCAGCCTCGTCTGAATGGAGGGACAGATAGAAAGAGGGAGATGGAAGATGTTGGTGTGATGGCCTCCAAGCAAAAGAGAGATGGGAACAAAATTTGGTTTCAACACAAACAGTACTTTTATTTTTTTTTTTTTCATCTGCAGTAGTTAGTTCTGAACTTTTGCTATATAATGGAAGTATGGCATGGAGAGATTTGCAGATGGCATTATTTTTCTAAAGCGCTGCACTGGTCCAACTTCTTTGGGTACCATTTCTTATATTTCTGTACATATAAAGAAAGTACACGCTTTAGTTGGAGTTCAACACCTGAGAAAATCTGTTCAACCATTATTGTTAAAATGCAAACTACTTTGTAAACCTGTTAATATGAACAATGGGGAAAACAAAAAGAAAAAATCAGATTAGAATTGATTCATCCAAGCTCGTTCAATAAGAAATATGCTCTGACAGATGGTGACTGTGATGTACATATATTAATATGATAACACATATGTTTTGTAACATGCACAGTGTTTGATTGCATAAAATGTTGAGAAAACCATTTGTCCTGTACTTTCTAATTTACAGTTGTGAGAAGTGAGAATTTAATCACTTATTTAAGATATGTACTGACAAGGGAATAAAAATATTGCCAGTAAAATAAGAATTAATTCTATAAATTGAATACTATAGATGTGCAGGGCAATCGTAGGCTTTGCATGCAACCTTTTGAATGCACTTCAGGAGCACATAATTATTAATTCTTTGAACTTATATAAGGGAATAGAGATTATTTCCTGGATCCATCTTATGTACTGATGCCTTTTTTATGCCCGTCTGCAGTCTGAATGTATAGCACTAACACGAGAAAGGACATCTACAAGATGATTGTCTCAGGATAAGTCATACATATAAAGAGTTTCTAATTGCAGTGCCTCTATGTTGTTAATGTACTATTTAAGGAGGTTAAACTGGTTTTCTTTTATTTGTATTTACGGTTGTCTTACGTTTGTTTTCTGTTTGTTTTAAAACTCAGACGTAGGAATAAAATAAATAAGAATAAAGTACATCTTATCTAATATAATTTAATCTAAAAGCTCCTCACACTACTGATATATGTTAACATTTTTCTCTGACTGTTACAATAATGGCTGTATTACAGCTTTAAAACAGACACAGACTTTTGCACTGTGCTGCTCAGTCACCTCAGCCTACATAGGTGTCAGTTGGAATCTAATTCCTGTGATTTGGTGATGAATTTCTCTGTTAGAAGACAAGCATAGGGTATGGCCCAGATGGAGGTCTATTATGCTGTTAATAAATGAGGATTCTTCTCTCCTCTGTCTGCATCTGTCGAGTGGAAGGCAGTCACAAATTTGAAAACACATGCACACTCAGAGAGAGAGAGAGAGAGAGAGAGAGAGAGAGAGAGAGAGAGAGAGAGAATATTATAATGAGGTAAAGCTAGCCAGATGGCTGAATTAGAAAGCTCTCTCTCTATTTTTTACACACTCTGCAATCTCTGTTGTCTCTTTCTCCCTATTGGCCTGCTCACTTACCACATTATGGATATTTTGTTGTATTTGTGAATATAGGCCCAAGGTTAAAGACTTTGATCAAGTGTAAATGGGTTTTGCACAATAGAATTCAGAAGTTGAAAATCTCTAGTATGTACCTTTCACATTCATTTCAAATTGGAATATTATTCGAATACTTGCCCTTGAGTTGGATGGACTCCATAAGCATGGGTGTCTATCTTTGTGTAAAAGTGGGAGGCAAAATCTGATCCAAGTAGGGGTGTGCGAAAAACCAAATCATATTTGAATAAATTTAATGATTATGAGTGTCAGTGGTATTTGAAGGATCAATTTAAAGAAATTAGATGTTAAATTACCATTTTAACAATTTACAAATATCATTACAAAGACTCCTGCACAAAGTTTTAGTTAGAAAGTTTTTGAGGTGATAAGAATTACTGATCATAGGTAATCGAAAAATGTTAAATGTACTCATCTCAATTTTTTTCTCAATTCTATTACCTCAGGTTGTGCTCCTGGCTGACCTCCTGCACTGTCTGTCATGTCATCTTGGTTTTGATTATTGTCTCTCTGCTTCCTGTGCTGTCCTGCTTCCTGTCTTTCATCTTTGGTGTTCTATAAACACAAGAATAGAGTGACTCGTTGAAATTACACAACCAAGGAATTAACTTCTTCCATCTGTATATATATATAATTTTCAAATACCTTTGACATGTCTTGAAGTGCATGGGTGAGGAGCATTTTTTTTTCATCATTTACCCTGAAACCAAATTTGGAGAGTCATTTACATTTTGATTTATTTTTGAGTGTGTCAGGAGCATTAGTGAAAAATATTATTGTACTTTTTACCAGACGTGGCTGCAGAAACAAACCAGAGGGGCTATGAAGCATTTCAAGGGGAGCATACTGTTTTCAACATTGCAGTTTTCACCGGTCTCTTAACAGACTTTTCACTCTGTGTGCTGCTGCACCAGCACATAATTTATTCCTACTTTTTACTACAGACCAAAGCCTATCCTCATGACAGACGCTCTGAAGGTTCCTCCTCTTTAATTACAATTAATAAAAATGATGTGACGATACTGAAGGAGACGGAGCTCAGCTCTGGTTTGTCCACTCCAGTCATATACATATAGATCGATTTGGCCATTTTGTTTTAAGTTGCTAACAACTTCACAGTCAGTGGCAGTCTACTTAACTCACACTACACACAATGTTATAACATAGCCCTCAAAGCATCACAGTCACTAGCAAAGTGAGCTCAGTTTGTCTGTCTACACCTGCTCTTTGATCACAGTTCAGGAATCACACTGACTAAGACAGTCAAGTACAAAACTTACAACACAGAACATGTGAGAACTAAAACAGCCAACTGAATAATGATTGTGCACTTGTGTTTAAGTTTAATTCGCACATCCATGATCACAGTTTGTTTCATCTGATTTAGCTTGGCACTGTGATTGCGCTATGTACAGGGTGGGCACAGCTTACTTCGTGGGCCGTCACTGCCATTCCGCTGGGCCTGCTGTGACCATAGAAACCAATATTTTACAGAAGGAGCTTTACCATCCAAAATTAAAGTCCACACCAATCTAAAAAAAACAAACAAACAAAAGAAAAAAACAGCAGTTACTAGAGTGCCAGATTTTCCCTCATATTTGTACGAAGGTTTTTATCTAAAAGACAGTGAAATCCTGACACAAGGCCCCTGAGACATTCCACTTTGACATTGAAGTTAGCAGGCCAGTTCAGTAGTTTTAATTAATGCAACTTTTTCAAACCCAGAGACAGCTAACTTAGCTAGTAACAAAGTTATGGTAGCATTAGCATACATTTTTCCCCAAGTTACACACTTGGTTCTTCAGAGAAACATATCTAATTGTCTTTTTCCCTTTTCCACAAATTTTCTACAAAATTTGGAGTGTTAGTTGGTATTTCATGGTGGTCTCTGATAATTTTTAGGGCTGGGTGACGATAAAAATTTTCAATTGTGATTAATCACATAATTTCCCTGATTAATCACGATAAATCACATTGTATACCCAAAATCAAATAATGAATTCAAAAGTAGTGTAAAGTGCATTTTACACCTCCGCTAATCGCTAATGCAGTCTTCCGCTCCCTAAAGCTGCCACCCATTATGCCGACTCCCTTACTCACATTGTAGGCACGGCAGTGGGCGTGTCTCTTGCGCTTTCCAACAAATTCGGTATCTTGCGATCGCGGGGTCAGGATAGAGGGTAGCAGGTGGTCTGACAACCTAATACCCTCTATTCTAAATCTGCGAGATACCGGTACCGCAAGATACCGAGTTTGTGGAAAGCGCAACTGGCATGTCGGCGCGTAAAAGAGCGCGTCCAAATCGCGTCAATGCGCTTCCACCCAGTCACGTGTGGACTGCACAACCGGCTCTACCTCTCGATTATGCATCACTGTATTACTTGCATACGTTATTATTCTCTTAAGGGCAGATGATGTCTGTACAGCTGTGGCATGATCTCATTCAGATGTTTGGTGTGGAGGAAACGAGGAGATCACAGAACACTGAGTTTCTTGTACTGTGCGCCTATCCCTCTAACCCTCTCCTTGCGCTCGGAACACCCGAGATGCGCTCAGTGGTAGAAGGTAGATGTCATCATACGTGTTCATCTGGCTCAATGCTCATCCAATGATCCATTCTGCAGTATTTTAAAAAGCACCGCTCCCAGCGGCTATGTGTCTTGGCGCAGCTGTGTGTCTTGGTGCGTCTTGGCGCAGGGGATATGTTCAAGATAACCCAAGATGGATTTAAATGACATTTTCAGGAGTTGTCAGAAATGTGAAAAGGACGAACCGATTTTACTTGGGTGTGATCCGGAAGAAATCCTGGATTCTGGATCACTTTCAAATTTTTGATAACATTGCGCTGTTAAGGTTTAGTTGTTTCTTGAACCCTAAGGCAACCACAATGGAGACAGGAAGGGAGTTCTGGAATTTTTAGAGTTTAATTCTCTCAGAAGTAAAAAAGGAGGATTCGAGGGTTGGCAGCCAAACCAACAATCCAGGGGAAGACAAAGGCAAGAAGGTGGCACTGCGAATGGCTGGATCAGGCGTTTCTATGGGAAGATCTGGCGACGAGTCTGGTTGAATGATGACTGAATAGGTACAGGTGTGCAGTGCCACACCTGGGCTGCTCGTCAGATGGGAAGGTGAAACAGAGGTGGATCTGAGTGTCTATGTAGAGGATTGAAGGTGGTGCAGTGGGTTGTGCTCAGGTCCTCCAGAGGTGGAAGGTTGTGGGGTTCACAACCTAGCTTGGGACCGTAACATGTGCTCAATGGGGCTGGAAATTTTGTTTCTCAATATCTCCGTTAATTATTGCCCACAACTCCACTCAGGTATTGACAATAAAAAAACCTCTATAAAATTTCAGAGGCTGATCCGGATCTGATCCAGAAGGCGGTTTTTATTGCAATCTGTAAATCGCTATATGGGAGAACTGTTGTTTTTGGCGGAGGTCTGCGCTCTCTGAGTGCTTTTGTAGTTAAGAAATGCTTTCCTGGAAGCTCACTGGCTCTATTTTTTTCTGAGCAGTTTGTTGAAACGTTCTTGGAGTACAAAAGAAATGATTAAATAACTTGCTCCACATTAGTTAGAGCTAGTTATGTATATATCAGTGCAGAGGAGGAGGAGGAAAGAAGAGGAGGAAGCTCTACAGCAGAGTCCCAGACGAGCTGCCCATGAGAGCTGCTCTGATCTGGGTGAAAAGACGCTCCATAGCAGTTTGCAGGTACCGCGACCTGCTCTTAAAGGCAATGGCTACTTATGCACTGATTGGTTAAACAGGTGGAATGCCCTAACCACTCCCATGCATAATGTATGCATAATATAGTGGTTGGCGCAGGTAATATCACAGGTTTCGGGAGGTGGAAGATTGCGTTCTTTGTGGGGGAACGACCCTCCTGCTACCTGCTATTCCTTAATAGCAGCTTTAAGAGGTTTGTCGCAAGATAGGGCCCGTAGAGTACTAACCATTAAGTTTACGTCATACTTTCTAAATTCACACGGCTGCAACGCAAGTGTAATCATCAGCCATTGCTACCGTGGAGGTGTTTGTTACATGCATATCCAATCCAATCTCCATGTAGACTAAGGGCTGCTATACACTGCATGATTTCTGCAGTCATATAAGATTATAGCATCTCACACTGTAAGATTTGTATTTGCTTAATCTTGGGCACAGTGTCAAGAAGGGTATGTGCAGAATGTGTTTTGATGAGTACTCTTGAATCATGAGTTACAACTGATGCAGAGATGCAGGTGGATAAAGACATACGTCATCAGTATGTGGTGACAGTAAACAAGCAACATGTGACAATAAACCTCTCTTTTGTAGCTTTTATATATGACAAAAATGCTTTAAAAGACAAGAATGTGGTCCCGGTAGGGGTGTAACGGTACATGTATTTGTATTGAACAGTTTCGGTACAGGTAGGTCGGTTCGGGACGGGGGCGTACCGAACGAGTTTCCACACGGACATATTAAGTAGAGGACCGCACGTTGTGGAGCAAAGCGCTGCAGCCGCACATGCGCAGTTGTGCGCACACCCAGTGTTGCCAACTTAGCGACTTTGTCGCTATATCTAGCGACTTTCCAGACCCCCCTAGCGACTTAATTTGTAAAAAGTGACTAGCGACAAATCTAGCGACTTTTTCTGGTGATTTTGAGACTCGCGCACTCAAACCGCTGGGTTTGAAGCCATCACTTGGCTGCTGTCTGCCTCGCGAGCCGCGCTTCTCGCTCTCTCTGCCGGGCTCAGTGCACAGCCAGCGCGAGTTTCTGTGTGTGGACTGGGCGCGTGTCACCACATACACAGGCGAGGCGACGCACGTGCACACAAACACCCCTAATCAGTGGTAGAGAACGCTGGCTTCAAACACGATAAAGGTAATTGAACCCGGATATCAATTACCTTCTCGTCCACATTTTAGACAGAAAATCATACCCGGACTTTATGAAAGAATAAAAAGATTAGTTTTTAAAGAAACACCCTGAGCCTTATTCATGTTATTTAATCTGACCAACAACTTGAAACTGTTCAGTGTTGCAACTGTTCAATTTTGCACATCAGATGGATTATTTTTTTAAGCAAAAGTCTGAGCCAATGTTATTTTTATTTTGTTTTTCAAAATATCTACATTTTAGAATATTGTATTTATATTCCATCCATCCATCCATTTTCTATACCCGTTTCATCCTTGAAGGGTCACGGGGATCTGCTGGAGCCCATCCCAGCCGTCTACGGGCGAAAGGCAGGGGTTCACCCTGGACAGGTCGCCAGTCCATCGCAGGGTCACACATACAGACACACAACCATTCACACTCACATTCACACCCTATGGGCAATTTGGAATTATCAAAGTAACCTAACATGCATGTCTTTGGACTGTGGGAGGAAGCCGGAGTACCCGGAGAGAACCCACGCAAGCACGGGGAGAACATGCAAACTCCACACAGAAAGGCCCCGAGGTTCAATCCAGGACCCCCCCTGCCGAGGTTCGAACCAGGAACCTTCTAGCTGTGAGGCAACAGTGCTAACCACTAATCCACCGTGCTGCTGTATTTATATTTTTGAGCAGAATTCTAGCTTTGTATAGGCTAATGTTCCTATTGTTAAAAAGCACAAAAGTGTGTAATAAACAACTAGCACATTTATATTTTGCATTTATGTTTCTTACTGTACTGAAAATGAACCGCACCGTGACCTCAAAACCGAGGTACGTACCGAACCGAGAGTTTTGTGTACCGTTACACCCCTTGGTCCTGGTCATGGTTAGGGAGACGAGGCCAACTTGGGATTTTTATTTTCTTTTGAATGGTGCAAGTTCTCAATAATCAATACGTCATTTCAAGGTGTATTTTAATTGACTTGTAAGTAGACAGAGTTGTAAGATTTCTGACACTGTCAGAAAATGATATGATGTAGTCTTTGATCACAAGGCCAGTGTGACAGCCATCATACCACTCACATTGTAGGGCGTAAGGCAGCCAGTATTGACAAAAGACATCTCTCTGATTCTTTCGCGGCGGTAATCTTTTGTCTACGACAGCCTAAAATTGTGCAGTTTATAGGGCCCTTTAGAGGACCACATCTTTGAGCCTTTTTCAGTACACTTTATAGTCTTTATACTGTAAAAACAAAACATTTTAAAGATGAGTCTCTTTGGAGGGTTCTGATGTTTTGATCTTCTGATTTATGTACTTTTCTTCTCCCAAATTTTCTGAAATAAAGTGGAACATTATTTATTTCAGTAAACAACACCGACCAAGAAGAGGTGGATTTTGTTCTCTTATTGTACATGTCCGACAGTGAACTATAAAAGGTCAAGGAGCAGTCATCGGGTGTTGCACCTGACCTTTGGTTGAAAACCTGGTGGCACACCTTGGTACTCTTCTTGAAGCACCAGGATGCCTTATCGCAGTTGCATTTATTGGTCCCCTTTAGAGGACCAATAAATGACTTGTCTTCCCTGGGTCACTAGCAGTCATTACCCATGTCCATTGGAATGGGAGTCCATGGGAATGTCCATTCCCAAAACACTGCTACTTCTGCTGAGAGAAGTGAGGATAAAGCAGAGGCAGTCAAATGAAAATGGTTGAAGGATGAGATGAATTTCAGTTGATGAAAAAAAAAAAAAAGCAGAATTGGACAGGGAATGGAAAGAGGGTGTGAAAAGACAGGGAAACTGGTAGTTATAACATAGACATATGTCCCTACTGCTGACACAGTGGCATGCAAGACTTTACTTTGAATTAGCTCTCTGCCAGCTTCTCATTTAACACCTGAGGAGGTCATTATGATGCTATTAGGATTAGTGGAGCAGGGAGGGCAGAGCGGCAGTGAAACAGAAGGAAATGTATGGTAGGTGTAAACAGTCTCTTTCTCTGAGAACTTTCCCCAGGAGATGCTTCTCTCCTTTGACTGAAGAATGACAGAGAACTCATGGGAATTATAGCAGTCTTTCTTTCTGTCTTTGTTTCCCACGTGAACTGACAGATCACATATTCACAACAATGGGGCCTATTTTAATACAGTTTCTGTTGATACACAAGGTTGACTTAAAATAAACAACCTTTCCATTGCCTTACGCTCTCTCTCATTTTTGGACTCCATCCTTTGCTGTGCTGTTGTTGTTGCTGCTGTTGTGCTGCATTGTTCATGGGGATTTTTTTCTTTCGTCTTTCTTTACCTTTCCTCTATTCTCTGGAGAAGCAGGAATGCCTTCCTGGGTGCAGTCAGTGATACAGCATAGAGCAGTTCTTTCAGTTGATTATATAAACAGCTTTGATGCCTCTTCTTGCTCTCACTGGTGTCTCTGGCTAAGTGGATTTTGGAAAGGACTCTGTACTGAAGAGACAAAAGGTATGTGTGCTCAGACAAAGGTTTTTCATGTGTGTGTGTGTTTCAGATTAGCAAATTATCTTGGTCCAGCATAGATCATTAACATATTTTCAATGTATATTTAGTATTATTAGTGTTACTATTATTGTTTTTTTTTAACAATACATTTATTCTTTTTCACAGTTTTTTATCCCACAAGAGTACATGGCATCTTCTTAAGCTACAGAAGTAAATCTCACTGTTAAAGAATTGTAATTGCCATCAGTTACAGAAACATATTTGAAACCCCAAGACCCTCCCACACTCTGCTGCCTTACACAAGACTACAGGACACAAAGAAAACCAAACCAGAACAAGAGGGAAACCAAAAAAAAAAACGCTATACCTTTGGTGTATGTGTGTGTACTCTCATGTGCTTACTCTGCATCAAGGGGTTCTTGTAGTTGCTTGAGTTATACAACTCCAGAAAGGGCCTCCCAACTTTAACAAATGTGTGTGTGTGTGTGTGTGTGTGTGTGTGTGAAAGAGTGTGTGTTTTATTTATTTTATTTTGTATTCATTTATTTCTCCAATTTTAAAAACTATACATCATCTTTAATGGATTTTGGCAATGATAGTGGCGTGTAATGCTCCATTTTAGAAGAATCAGGCACCAGGTAATAAGTGTAGTAAAAGCTATGACGACATATGCTTTATTTGGTAGGTTACCATGGGACTCTGTGGCTATTAAATCAAAAAGGGCACAATCAGGGTTGGAGTAAAGTCATGTTCCAAACATTACACTGAAGACTTTAACCATGCTCATCCAAAAGGATGAGAGATTTGGGCAAAGCCATTCCTCCAGAACTTTTAGGTCTCTGGAGTAGAGTCATGTTAATCCAATTTAATTTGTTCCCCCATATAAAAGGTATATTTTTTTGTCTACAACCTGAATTCTGGAAAAGTTGGGATGTTTCTTAAATTTCAATAAAATGAAATCGAAAAGACTTTCAAATGAACTATGAATGCTGAAAGATATATAAAGGTTTTAGAGCAACATGCTCCCTCCAAACAACATCTATTTCAGGAAAGGCCTTGTGTATTTCAGCAGGACAATACAATTTCACGACTCCAACAGGTCTAGGATTTTGAAAGTTGTTAGAAGGCCTGTCTAATGTCTCATCTAGTACCAGATTGAAGTCTCCTTCTGTTAGGAAGAAACTATTGTTTCAGTAGGAATGGTAGAAAATAGGGGTGCACGATAACTATCGGGCCGATAACTATCGGGCCGATAACAGGAAATTATGACGTCATCCCGATAGGTCCGATATCACGACGAACAGCCCCGATAACATATATATTTTTGTCAACATGGCAGTGTCTCACTCCCTCTGAGCCTTGAATAACCGGCAGTGAATGTTGTGTTCAAGTGACGTCGGCATAATCAGAAAAACGATTACTCAATAAGGAAAATCAAGAATACCCCCTCATGCCAGAAAACAACTCGTTAACTCGGTCATAATTTTAGTAGTTGCTGACTTGAATTGATATTCGCAGTATTCTCCCACATGTTACACATAAAAAAGAAAAAAGTAGAAAAGGCTGAAATAACGACTAGCAAACGAGGAAACGTCGGAATTTACGTTAGACCTTGAATGCAGCCTGCAGCACAGCATACTGATCACAACAAACATGGCAGCGCGGGACTTCGTTAAAGTTTCAGAAGAAGATAGTTTGGTGGTTATTTGTGACGAATCCTCCGAGCGAATTCTACGAGGAAGGAAGCACACGCTTTAATACGTAAAACCCGATCGGCCACCTACAACAATTGCTTCCATGTAGTTTTGAAATCGCGCTAACGTGAGCTAACGGAAGCTAAAGCTAACATGCACAATCCAGCAGGAGTCTCTCCTCCCCTTACTCTCCTCTCCTCTCCTCTCCCTCATTCCTCTCATCTAAAGCTTCCATGAGATTAAAAAATAAAAACTACTGAACCTCATTTACTTTAATTAAAGGTATTAATTTAAATGGAACCACAAGCCAAAATCCTTTAAATGTTAATCTTTTTCAGTTAGTAATTCTGATGCATGTATTTCCATCAGTTCAAGGAGCCTTTATTTTTTATATCAGTCAGTAATGCACCTTATTTAAGTTAATGTGAGATATCAAATAGGTTTGTTTGATAGCTTTACGAAAATGTTGGAGAGGCTTGACAATAGTTTTTCATTGGAAAAAAAATAAATATCTGTTCATTTAAAAAGTCAAAACTATTTTTGATTTTGTTCATAGTATTGATGTAATGATCTTAGGTATATGGTGTGTTATCGGTTATCGGTATCGGTTATTGGCCATTAGGAGCTGAAAGTTATCGGTTATCGGTATCGGTTTTAAAAAACAGTTATCGTGCATCCCTAGTAGAAAATAAACTATTTATCCAAAAGTGTTCGCTTACCTGCCTTGACTCACATATGAACTTTAGTGACATCCCATTCCTAATCAATATGACGTGGCTCCACCCTTTGCAGCTAGAACAGCTTCAACTCTTCTTGGAAGGCTGTCTACAAGGTTTAGGAGTGTGTTTATGGGGATTTTTGACCATTCTTCCAGAAGCGCATTTGTGAGGTCACACTGATGTTGGATCAGAAGGCCTGGCTCTCAGTCTCTGCTTTAATTCATCCCAAAGGTGTTCTATCAGGTTGAGGTCAAGACTCTGTGCAGGCCAATCAAGTTCTTCCACACCAGACTCTAACATCCATGTCTTTGTGGATCTTGCTTTGTGCACTGGCGCATAGTCATGTTGGAAGAGGAAGGGTCCAGCTCCAAACTGTTCCCACAAAGCTGGGAGCATGGAATTGTCCGAAATGTCTTGGTATGCTGAATAGGGATGGCACAATTCACTTAACTTACAATACAATTCGAATCATGATTTGAATCATGTACAACATAAGATTAATTTACAGGGAAATTACTGATTTTACATTATTATTTCTTTCACATAAATCCAACACTGTAGTATTTCTCGAATGCTCTTTTCAATACAATAGATTAGAACTAGCAGCAAATGACAAAAAAAAAAATCAGTTTTCTTCTTCTATTTTTTTTTACAATACTGTTTTTTTTCTTATTGTCTTTATATCTGCATAGCAAATGACTGGAAATTGGAAACTGTTTTTTTTTCTTTTTATTTATTTATTTTTTTTACAATAGGCCTACTGCCCTCTTTTCATTAAATCAGTACAGTCTCAAGATTTTTTTCCTTTAGTACATAACAAGTCTACTCTGCTGATTCTTGTACACTGGATTACCTCTACTCTTCAATCATTTCTCTGTTCTTCTTTGCTGAGAATAGCCTATAAATTTAACTCAAGAGTTTATCCTTGGTGTTTATGTTGGAAATCGATATGCTGTATATCATTAGTAATGTTAAAATGTACTGTTTTCTTAGGTCTGGAAAACTGCTTGCACTAGCGTGCTGGCCTGATACGTACATTACCATGCTAGGTACGTCTATTTTTTGGTTGCATTTTAATTTATGTGACATATTTGTGTTTATTTTGGTTTTACAAAATCTCTCTGGCTGATGAAAGACTTGCCAATAAAGCTCTTTGAAGAGGATACAAATGGATTCTTCATTAGTAGACATGTTAGCTATCTGCCTGGCTGCACTGGGGAAGCAGTGAGGGGAGAATAAATGTTGAACAAGAGCGTAGTTTAACTTGAGTGCGCCCTCTGCTGGCCTGGAGGCCGCATCGCGATTCATGACTTAGTTAAATTGATTTGAATCATATTGAAAAAAATCGATTTAAATTGATATTTTCAAAAATCATGGCATCCCTATTGCTGAATCATTCAGAGTTACTTTCACTGGGACTAAGGGGCTAAGCCCAGTTCCTGAAAAACAACCCCACACCATAATCCCCCCTCCACCAATCTTTACACTTGGCACAATGCAGTCAGACAAGTACTGTTCTCCTGGCGACCACCAAACCCAGACTCTTCCATCAGATTGCCAGATGGAGAAGTGTGATTTGTAACTCCAGAGAATGTTCCTCTACTGCTCTAGAGTCCAGTGGCAACATGTTTTACACCACTGCATCCGATGCTTTGCATTGCACTTGGTGATGCATGTCTGGATGCAGCTGCTCGACCATGGAAACCCATTCATGAAGCTCTCTGCACTGTTGTTGAGCTAATCTGAAGATCACATGAAGTTTGGAGGTCTGTAGTGACTGACTCTGCAGAAAGTTGGCGACCTCTTCGCATATGCGCTTCAGCATCCACTGACCCCACTTTTTCAGGTTACATGTCCTACCACTTTGTGGCTGAGTTGCTCTTGTTCCCAAACACTTCCATTTCCTTATAATAAAGCTGACAGTTGACTGTGAAATATTTAGGAGTGAGGAACTTTCACGACTGGATTTGTTGCACAGGTGGCATCCTATCACAGTTCCACGCTGGAATTCAATGAGCTCCTGAGAGCAATAGATTTTTGTTCTGTCTGATTCATTCTTATGTTCTCCTTACATTTGCTTCACTCTCTATTCTCTTACTTCTGTGCCTCATATCTTTTTCTATGTGAGTGTTGTTCTGGGCCTCTCATCTTCTCATTGTCTTTGTTGTAGTCTGCTAAGCCCAGCGTGACTGCTAACCAGCGGGAAAACACATCCAGGAGGCGCAAACAGAGGCCCACAAACAAACGGAAAGCAAAACATGGGACATAGTTTCACGTACCATGGACCAGGCTAAATCTGGGTCATAGGATGTGCAACTAGATGTGTTTTAAAAAACATATTTTGCTGCAGCCACAATGGTCTCTATTTAGAACTTGGCTCTATGTAAGTGATGAAGAGGCTGCCATGGAGGAAGACCAGGGTTTGCAAGGTACTAATGTTAAAGCCCATTAACCTAAAGACGTCTTATCAAGGCCATGCACTATGCTGTTTTCTCTCCCACTCCTTTCACTCTTCCTCCTTTCCACCTCCTCTGTTTCTAACCATAGTGGGATGAGACTCTATCTCATGGGGATTACTTTCCCACCTCTCATTCTTGTTTTCTTTCTTTCCTACCATTGAGCCTCCATCTAAGTCCCTTCCTTCTGCTCTGATCTCTCTCTTCTTGGTTCATTGCCACAGTACATCCTTGACAAAAACAAACCACAGGAACAATGACCTCAGCTGCAGAAGTACTAAATAAGACTGTCCCATTATAACTTTCTTTGTAAAGAAAAAAGTTCGCTACTTGAGTAAGAATCATCATCTTCTATGAGTTTGTCTTGCTTGTACAGGAAATTGTCTTGATCATAGATATTTTCTCAAATCAATCATGGCCACTGCTCTGTGTGTCAGTACAGTGGAAATTGTCTTGCCCTTGCATTGTGCTATGTAATATGGAACTTTTGACTGTAATTTTTATAGCAGAAGGAGTCCAACCTTATATTGGTATATAAAAGAACACTTGAGACATCCTTCCAGTCTCTTTTTTTCTGTCTTACCTCCCTTCCTTTCTCTGAGTGTCTCTTGATTTATTTGTGAAATCCATTACTAATGCTTGCCTTGTAGTCTAATGCCAATAATGTAGATATTTCTTCAGGCATCAAGGCACTAATAACACATTGGTAATTAGGTGAAAAAGAGAGCTTTTTTATTGTACTGATCAGCTGCTGAGACATAGTCCACAGAGGCCGATACAGAAGGAGGTTGTGTGTGTACACGTCTGTGGTTTGAGCCCATTTTTCTTTTGGCTTTTTCCTTTAAGGGTTGCTATTCTGGATCACCTGATTCCATCTTGCTCTGTAACCTGCATCGTCCTCTGTCACACCAACCAACTCCATATTCTTTTTTTCACCACATCCAGAAATGGTCTCAGTTTTCTTTATTTTGTTGATACTAAAAAGCTATTTGGTTGTTGGTCCAGTGGAACCCTGGTTGTGTTCTTCTCTAACTCTTATGGAGTCCCATTATACATCTAACCACAGATATATAGCCACATATAACCACAGATGGACAACAACACAGGAGTTATGACACTGTGTCATCATTTAATTAATAAAAACTAAACAAAATTACTGAAGCAGTGTTTGGAAAACAAGTAACCATACCTCTACTGCTTCTATTGGAATTAAGGGGGTAAATAGCAATTAGGTGCTGCTAATTAGATGCATGTAATTAACTGATCACCATCACATGTGAAAATCTGCTGGTCTAAAGCATTCAGGTTTGCATTAATACAGTTCAGTGCCATGGAGGAATGACATGAGTGATTATCTCAGAGAAGCCATTGTTGCTGTCCATCAATCTTGGAAGGGTTAAAATGGGTATTTACTAACAAATAACAGGGCAGTATATTTTAGGTTTGCAAAACTGTATCTGAATAATCATAATGACAGGGCTTCTCAAACAATGTCTTCTGGACAGATAAGACCAAGGAAGAGATGTTTGACCACAATGTACAACAATACATTTGGTGAAAACACATCACAATCACCTCATACAAACTGTCAAGTACATTGTTGGAGGAATAATGATTTATTTATGGTGTTTTGTTGTAGCGTGCAGTTATTTAGTCAATCATGAACTACTTTATGTACAAAAGTATTTTATAGACAAAAACACGAGGCCATTTGTCTGGCAGCTAAAGCTTGACCCAATGATCCAAAATACCAGCAACAAAATGGCTGGAAAAAGAATCAAGGTGTTACAGTGACACGCAGCTCCGACCTCAGAACCGTGAATTAGCAAATACCCGCAAACCTCAAAGAACTGAGGCAATGCTGTAAAGAAATGTAGGCCTACAGAAATAAGTGAGACACTGATGACATCATACAGAAAATGTTTACATTTTACACACTGATTTTACTGTGGGCTTTGTTTTTGTTAATGAAAAAATGGCTAAATAAATACTGTAGCTTTGTTTTTCTGTCTTGATTCTTTAACCCTAAAAATCAAAAGAATGTGGACTATGTCTTTTGCATGAGTGCTTATGGATGAGATTATGCCAATAAACACTATTTGGTATTAGACTTGCATATATGATTACAGTATCTTTTTACCAGTCCTAATGTATACATAAAGGGGAAATCTTGTAGTTTCTCCATTTGTTCTCAGTCTTTCTCAATTTTCGTTTTTTTTTTCTTTATTTCTAGCAGTTGATTCTTAAGCCACCTGAGGCACAGAACAAATAACATGGTGCAAATGAAATTTCCTGAGAAGCTTATTGATGTCATTAGACACTAGCATACTGAATCTGGAATAATTTTATTCTTTATCAGACCAGCTGACATTTTAGTGAATCTGTTGCTGGAGGTTTGTTGGGGGTGAGGTGGTCTTATAGTGGTTAAATCCTACCATCCAGATCAAATGGTATCTTTGATCATTTCATCTGCTGTTTTTTTAACGGCTGTCACAAGGCCAATTGTTTGTTTTTCTTGTATGATCGGCTTAAAGCAGTTAAACAAATTAGAATTGAGCTCACTTTACGCACAAAAGAGCTTAATATTATGATATTGTTATTATCAAGATAATTTATGACCACAAACAAAGATCCTTCTTTTTTGAGTGGCATTTGGCTTTGGCATAGGGATGGGCAAGATAATGCGTTTTATTGATTAATTTGAATTTTTTAGTTATAATATATTTAGTTTACAGCAATGTTTGAAAAATGAAAATCGATCAGGGTTTTAGCCAGGAAGCTTTTGGGGCTGTGTGGGAGGAATATTTGTCCAGAAAAATCTTGCTACTATAAACATTTATAGTATATTATTACAAGTATGTTACTTTATTTTATCCTTATATTCAATAACATAACATATAGACAAGGTATTTCACAAATTCTTGCTACTGGCTTGTGTATTTTAGAACTATGCCAGTTGGATTGTAGAAGTGTTTATCAAAGCCATTACAGGACAATTAATTCCAAACATGTCACTTGATTGTACAAGAGGCATTTCATGCATGTGGATATGGGAGTACTTCAGGATGGATCGTTTAATCAGTTTACGTATCTCTCCACTTCATTAATGTTAAAAATCTCTTGTTAGAAAGTGCCCTGGTACTTGAGGGACATGACACAATGATCATTCAAGCAATTTTTAATCACATCAAATGCGATACACACATGCAACGCGCTAAATGAATAAGGGAAAAAAAAACTATTTGCACATAAAACACCATTCCATATGCCAGATGTTGAAGATATCACAGCAGTACTCACATGCATGTGTCTTTTGCAATATGATAGGGGGCTGCTTTAGTATTACTCCGCTTCTCACTTTTTCAGTCATAAATCGCAGCACGGTTGAAAGTGCACACTGAGACTCTTAAGGCTCAAAGTGTCAGATGCTGCTCATTTAACACTTTGAAAGCTGATATTCATCAAATAACTGCATCATTTTTAAGCCAGAGTCCCACCAAATCTGGAAAGCGCTGTGGTCCGATCTTGAAGTGGCTTTTCTCCAACCTCCTGTCCCACAGGAAGCAACTTAGAGCGGAGTAGCTGCTTGGCTGGATTTGTAAGAGATAACAAACTCACCTGAAGGTTTCGAGATCACGTGACCGTTGGAATCTGCTTGTTAAAAAACTTCTCGGCTTCTGATATCTTGCCATGTCTTGTTTTTTTTTTGGATTATACATGTAAAAAGGCTGAGTACTGTCAAATATAATTTCTTCTGTTGCCTTATAAACTGATCCTTTTCTCATACGTGGTTCCAATCCCTTCTGAAACCCTCCACAGGTTAATGTAATGTTGATTTACATATTGGTGGCCTCTTGGTGGTGTTTTACTTTGAAGTTTCTCCGGATTCTCTCGAACATTTTCATGTCTGATCCTCCTCCCAACTTGATGTGTGTTCATTGGTGCATTCTACCTGCGGCAGAGTGCCAAAATAGACTCGACACATATCTCTGTCACTTAAGAAGTGCAGACGAGAGCTTTTCTGCCAAAGACCCCAGACATGATGCTGATAACTATGCATGCTTATTTATATCCTTATTATGATTATTTCATAATAAATTAAGACTTGAAGTTGCAAACGGTTGCTCTTTATTTATTCCAAAATCTAAAGTTGCCTTTTATTTTTTAACTTTTTCAGTTTTCAGTTGAAGGAATGTACTGAGTACTTCACTGATCGAATTTTGTTTTTATTGAATCTCTAAAATTATATAAAAGCTTTTATTCTATAAAAGCTACATAGTAGAGCTTTGCTTTTTGCTTGCATATATCAAAATAAAAAACAAAAAACAAAATATTATCATTGTTCATATTTTGTGCATATCATTCTGATGACCAGCCTTTTTCATTTAATTTGTAGGTATCTGTTGACCATTATTGTTAAATCAGAATACAGTTCTCTCCCTTTCCACATAATAATGGTATACTAGTACCATCGCCTGTGCTAAGAGACATAACAGTTTTCGGCTGATCTTTGTTTGTTTTGGCATTAGTCAGTTCAGTGTGACTTAAGCTCCAACACACTTTGTAACTTAAGTGCAACTGCTAGCCTTTGTTTTCCTGATTTAGTAAGGCTCATGCTTCAGAAGTAAACATAGGTAAATGTTCATACATGACAGCATGTTGTTCAGCCCCCCCCCCCCCATGGTGCATCGACCCAACACAGTGTTGTCGTGAAATAGACGTGACACATGGTTTACAATGGCGTTAGGGACAAATCATCATTGCATCAATAGCTGCATTACAGCTGACAATTGGTTGTCTGTACTGTCATGTAAGTTCTCTGTCTCTCTCATACCTGATCAAGATTTGAAATCTGTTCAAATATTGCACCTGTCCTCTCAACTGAGTAATGTTTATGCAGAAGAAAAGAAGAAAAAACAAGGGAAATGGAAAAGAACACTGTTAATGACACTGAACCATGAAAGACTTGGCCTGAGGTTGGAATGAGTCTGTATACAAGGTTCTTTAGTGCTGTGGCTGCAGGGATAAACATAACTTACATCAGCCCTTTGCTGTACAGGAGATTTCCTCTCCTGGCATTTCCACCATACCACTCTCACTGCACTTTGACAAGCTTACACATACACACGTACACACTGTTAAGTTCTTGGTTGAAGTGAGGACCCAAATGCAGGCGTCCAGGAGGCAGAAGTAGTTCACGGGTCCTTCTATTAACAAACACAAAGCACAACTGGAGCAGGAATCCAAAACTAGAACATAAAAAGGTCAAACAAAGAAAACCAGAAACAGGAGGTAAACCGAGGTCCAAGCCAGAACATGAATCAGCAAAAGTCCAAAATAGTCAGAGACAACAGGTTGTGAACAGGTAGTCCACAGGTAGTGAACAGGACAAACTGGCAAACAAGATGGGAAAGACAAGATAATACACTGCCTGGCCAAAAAATAAAAAGTCACCACCCAAAAAAAGGTCATACACACTAATATTTCGTTGGATCGCCTTAACCTTTATTACGGCACGCATTCGCTGTGGCATTGTTTTGATAAGAATTTGCAATGTCACAAGATTTATTTCCATCCAGTGTTGCATTAATTTTTGTCATCTTGGAATATGCCCGTGCCATCAGGGAAGAAAATGATCCATTGATGAAATAAGCAGGTCATTCAGTATATTCAGGTAGTCAGCTGACCTCATTCTTTGAGCTCATACTGTTGCTGAACCTGGACCTGACCAACTGCAGCAACCCCAGATCATAACACTGCCCCCACAGGCTGGTACAGTAGGCACTAGGCATGATGGGTGCATCACTTCATCTGCCTCTCTTCTTACCGTGACGTGCCCATCACTCTGGAACAGGGTCAATCTGGACTCATCAGACCACATGACCTTCTTCTATTGCTCCCGAGTCCAATCTTTATGATCCCTAGCAAATTGAAGACTTTTTTCCGGTTAGCCTCACTGAGTACTGGTTTTCTTAAGACTACACAGCTGTTCAGTCACAATCCCTTGAGTTCTCTTAGCATCGTGCATGTGGAAATGCTCTTACTTTAATTATTAAACACAGCCCTGAGTTCTACTGTTGTTTTTCTTCGATTTGATTTCACCAAACATTTAAGTGATCGCCGAACACGATCATTGAGGATTTTTTTCCAGCCACATGTCCTCCTTGAAGACGATGGGTCCCAACTATCCTTCCAGTTTTTAATAATGCGTTGGACAGTTCTTAACCCAATTTTGGTAGTTTCTGCAATCTCCTTGGATGTTTTCTCTGCTTGATGCATGCCAATGATGTGACCCTTCTCAAACAGACTAACATCTTTTCCACGACCACGTGATGTGTTTTTCGACAGAGTTGTTTAGGAAATGAGAAGCAACTCATTGCACCAGTTGGGGTTAAATAATTTGTTGCCAGCTGAAAGATAATCGGCCATGCAGCAATTATCCAATAGGAGGCTTGTACCTATTTGCTTTTTTAAATCCAGGTGGCGACTTTTTTTTTGGCCAGGCTGTGTATACAGACAGGAGAACAGGTGAAAGCGATCATGGGAATAACCACAGGGAAGTAAAACAGAACAAAAGCCAACAAAGAAACAGACCATTTCTCAATTCCAAGTACTCAAAGTCTGAACTTGTGTACTTGGAAGTACGTTCTCTTGAGTTGGACTTGCCAAGTATGAACTCCCAAAGAGACAGGAGGATGCTGTTCAAACTTTCTGCAGTTGGAACAACAGTGTACTTGATAGCATCGCAGCTCAGGTAGCAGGCTAATATGTCTTTATAAACATCTACAATTTAATTGAGCATAAAATAAACACTCTGAAGTTTAATGCAACTCATAACGGACCATGGACTCTTCTGGTAAAAATTACATATAACCATTAGTTTATATGATGTGTTTTTAATGTGTTTTATGCCTTTGTATTTCAGCTGTGTTATGAATAAATTTTGGTGAAGGTGAAAAGAAAAAAGTAAAACGATGTCAGAGGAATTTTTAAATAGGCTCTATCATGATCAATTAATCACAAATTTAAAGTTAGTAGAACTGTATTTCTCTCCCCATGAAAACATCTTAAAACTACATTCTGTTCAAAAAAAGGCAAAGTTTAGACTTTCTCTTTTACTCCTTTCTATTCCACTATTACTGCTGCTTGTTGATATAAAATGCATTCTAGGATACTTTGCTGTTTCAAGTCTACACAAGTCAATACCGGACGCATCCTTGATAAAATAGGGCGGAGCGAGAACACATCTGAGGATTTTTACTGTACTTGTCTAGATGTGACTTGAGAATTTGAACAATACTTTGGCTGCGACTGATGACGTTTCACAAGTACAGAAGAACACAAGTACAGACAAGTACGCAAATTGAGAAAGGGCCACAGACTGTCAGAATAAAACAGGGAGTAAAGCCAAAAGATCAGATACACAAGAAAACAAGACAAGGCTCAGAGAAACTAAAAAGAAACTAAACCCTAAAACCTTACACATGCACATATGCATGCATGCACGAATACTTGAGAGCAATGATTGCTTGATGGATTTGTATCCAACAGCCATGAAAAAAATATTAATTGCGTTTGACAGTATTACATATCAGTCTTGTCTCTGATCGGTGTGTGTGTGTTTTTTGTTTTGTTTTTTTTCTATAGATCATCACTCAGTATGTTTACAAGATGTTGGAGAAAAAGTGCAACATGAGTAAAGCAATCATACCAGTAAGTATCCACAATGAAAAGAGACATTTTCTTCTTTGATTAATGCCCTTGAAGACTAAAGGGAGTATTAAATATCAAAACTAACATGAATGCTTAGGTTTCAGGGTGTCATTATGGTAGTGAGTGTCCTGTTAAGAAATAAAAAAAAAATAAAAATGGGGGATTATGAAAAGTCATCTCTTCCAATTCTCTATCAGTCTTTGTCTTTCTTTTGCTATCTTTCATAGTCTCTCTCTTACCTCCCTGTCTTAATTTCCTCTTCTCTGCACACATCCTTTGTGTAAAAGTGTCTCTTCAACAAATTAACTGTGTTGTGGTGTGTCATTTCAGAGAGGCGCAGCATGCTGATGCCTAATCTATTTTGCATTCAGTTGCTCTGAGGGGGACTTTCTATTCTTCCATTGTGAAGTTATTCTTTGCCCAAATCATCTGGGCTCAGAGCGCACACTTGATCCCTTTTTATTTACTGTTGGAAGCATATTTGTCTCTCTTTTTTTTGCTCCTTTTTACCACTTTATCCCTGCTCTTTTTCTCCTTGTAAAAATGGTGATCATTTTTCAGACCAGGTTTATAGAAATGTTAGGCAGCGCTGGTGTTAAGAAGCATGCCAGAGTTAGCTCGAGCACTAACAGTGTCCATAAATCACATAGCTAGAGTCAGCGCCTTTCATTAGCCCCCATACACTTTTACTGGTTTATCTGCTTGGCCTATTTATCCCATTATTCCTCTGGAAAATTGCTCTCTTATGCCTTTCTGCTGCCCACCCGCCTGCATGTATATGGAGAGTGTGAGTGTGTTTTAGCATGTTAGTGGTGGGTCCATCCACCTGCATGGAATTGAACTTGTGACCACAGATTTTTTAAGAAGATTAACCACAGACAAGTAAAGGGAGAGGGAATGAGAGGGAGCACAGGAGAATAAAGGATGAGATTTTGTCCCCCACTTAGCCCTCTTTGTCTGTTTGGATTGAGTTCTTGCAGCTGCCACCCATGGCTTTTATGGACAGTATCCCCTTAGAGATTCTTCCAAGTAAACTTGGGAGGGATGCAAAGAAGCGTAGGTTAGAATGGAGCATGTGCACACTCACACACACTTAGCCCATCTATGTGCATGTTACTTTCTTCAAAACACACACCTTCTGCGTTTCAGTGACACAAAGACGGTTTTTATTTTATTTTATTTTTCTATGTTTAAAGAACTGCTGCTTTTAAATCTAACCATGAGATGTTAATATCTCCATAACTCTTACACATTTCATAGGATCATTTTCTCCATTATTATGTAATGAATTGAAGGAGTAGGTATCAGCTGTATCGATTTCTGATCATTGTGTGATCATCTTGTACATTAGCATTCGGTACCTAAAATTACAGATATTTCAAGTATGACTTACACTTCTGTACTTTATTCAGGTGGATGCTACAGAAGATGAACCAACAAGTTTTATCTACCTGAGCCCTGATGCCTTGTCAAACCCATCCAAGCTGCTGGTGCTAATCCAGGGTAGTGGTGTGGTGCGGGCTGGTCAGTGGGCCCGTAGACTAATCATCAACCAGGACCTGGACTCAGGGACACAAATACCCTTCATTAACAAAGCTTTGGAGGTAGGGGCTCAAGATAACATAGACAATTAAAGACGACACATTGGCCATTTATTTTTTTCTTGTTTTTCAATCTCTGTGGATATTTAAAGTGCAAGCTTGAGTATTTATGGGTGTTTAGGAAGTTGGGGCATAGTCAGATGTGAATCATGGTACTTTGTTTGTTCATGTATTTAGCTTGCAATTTTGAAAGGGATTGTGAGTAATTTTTCTTAATGTGTGCTCTAGTACCTTGAACACATGATGAGCTTTCAACTTAGTTCAGTTTAACTTCACTGTTCAATTTACACAGCAGTAGAGTGGAAAGAAGTTTTTTCCTGTAGTCAAAAGAAAAATGACATGATGATGAACGATTTCAACACTCGGCAGGACTGATAACCCCAGAGGCGAAAAACAAGACACAAGCACTCATTTACAGGTGCAAACCCAAAACTCATAGTCTGATACAATATTTTAATTATGCAGCCCTTAGCCCAACCCCATCGAATTTTGTCTCAGAGAAATGAAACATATTCGTCAAATGTGATAATCGTCATACAAGAAAACATTTTTGCTGTCTTATGATGCATGAGTCTTGTGTCATCTTATGATTTCTTGTGAGTGAGCTCGAACGGTGAAGGAGCTAATGTGAATATAAATACAGATGAGGTTCTTCTTTTTCTGCCATATGATCTCCAACAAAAGTGCACATCTTTTTGTGAGCAAGCAAAAGGTGGCTCTGCATGACTTATTTCATCCCCATCTCTAAGCTAATTTTTCACGGTGTCATTAACTATCTGTGCTAATTTCACCAGCCTGCTGTTCATATTGACTTGGAAAGATCCTGCTCTCCTTCATTCTCTTTTGTTCACCTGAATGCCATAAAAACTTCATCTGTTGTCTTATGAAGTCACACCTCATGAAGTCGTTTCTGTCTGTCCAAGTGGAGTTGTGGAGCAAAGAGGCAAAATTATATCTTCTTGTACATACACACACACAGCATGTATATATTTATATATATATATATATATATATATATATATATATATATATATATATATATATATATATATACACATTTGCTTGTTTTTTTCCTCTTTAAACTTAAATAGTGTCATGAACACGGGACTAATTTCATCCAGGTCAGTATCATTTTGTAGATATAAGTATGCCAGACATTGCACAAGTGTCATCAACCCTCCAAGCTCAGTAAGTGTGGCAAAAAGTCTAAGGAACAGCGCTGAATGTCCATCTGAGTACCTCGCTGCTGCCGTGGAGCTTAGGGACCGTCAGCAAATGACTGCGGACAAGCAGCAGCCCGGACAAAATACCAAAGAAGCATGATGAATTAAGCCCCCAAAAAGTACGGCAGCATTGGTGGACTTCCAGTTTTGAAACTGAAGGCTTAAAAAAAAAAAAAATAAAGCAGATCCCTGTGACCCTTTATAAGACAAAACGGGTTTAGATGATGGTTGGATGGATGGATAAACAGAACATTTAAAAAATGCGATTAATGTGTGATTAATCGCGAGTTAACTATCAAAACCCTTTGATTAATCGACTGACAGTATATATATAATATATATATATATATATATATATATATATATATATATATATATATATATATATATGTATATATATATATTATATATATATATATGTATATATAATATATAAGTATTTGATCCCCGACCAATCTTGACCAGTGCTGGCTCCCACAGACCACTGGCATATTCCTAATCTCACTGAAGTAATTACCTGCATGAGAGACACCCGTTCCAAATTGTCACCTGTATAAAAAGCCATCTGCCCACAGACTCAGTAATACTCCACCATCTCCACCATGGGCAAGACTAAAGAGCTGTCAAAAGATGTCAGGGACAAAGTTGTTGAACTCCACAAGGCTGGAATGGGCTACAAAACCATAAGTAAGAAGCTGAATGAGAAGGTGACAACTGATGGTGCAATTATTTGGAAGTGGAAGAAGTACAACATGACTGTTAATTAACCTAGGCTGGGCGCTCCATGGAAGATATCACCTCATGGGGTCTCAATGATCATGAGAAAGGTTAGAGATCAGCCGAGAACTACAGGGGAGGAGCTGGTTAATGATCTCAAGGCAGCTGGGACCACAGTCACCAAGAAAACTATTACTAATACACTGAGACGCAATGGTTTAAAATCCTGCAGTGCTCCCAAGGTCCCTCTGCTCAAGAAGGCTCACGTCCAGGCCCGACTCAGGTTTGCCAACGAACATATTAATGACTCAGAAAGAGACTGGGAGAAGGTGCTGTCAGATGAGACCAAAATTGAGCTCTTTGGCCTCAACTCAACTCGGCGTATTTGGGGGAAGAGAAATGCTGAATATGACCCCAAAAACACCATCCCTACTGTCAAGCATGGCGGTGGAAGCCTTATGCTTTGGGGGTGTTTATCTTCTAAGGGGGCAGGTCGACTTCACCGCATCGATGGGAAGATGAACGGAGCCATGTACCGCAAAATCTTGGGTGACAACCTCCTTGCCTCCACAAGGACATTGAAAATGGGTCGTGGATGGGTCTTCCAGCATGACAACGACCCAAAACATACAGCCAAGGAAACAAAGGAGTGGCTCCATAAGAAGCACATCAAGGTCATGGAATGGCCTAGCCAGTCTCCTGACCTTAATCCTATTAAAACTCTATGGAGAGAGCTGAAGCTTCGAGTTTCCAACGCAAGCCTCAAAACCTTCAGGATTTGGAGATGATTTGCAGAGAGGAGTGGGCGAAAATTACTCCTGATGTGTGAGCAAACCTAGTAAGCAACTACAAGAAACGTCTGACAGCTGTGCTGCCAACAAGGGTTTTGCCACCAAGTATTAGATCATGTTTTGCTAGGGGATCAAATACTTATTTCCCTCAATGACTTGCAAATTGATTTTTATTTTTTCTTATATGTAATTTTCTTTTTTTCAATATTCTTTCTATAACTGTTAAAATAAAGCTGCCATAAAAATCTGAGACTAAGTCATTTATTTCTTGGTATGACAACTGCCAAAATCAGCGGGGGATCAAATACTTATTTCCTCCACTGTATACAGTATATATATATATATATATATATATATATATATATATATATATATATATATATATATATATAAATATATATAATCAATAAGTCATCTACCAGGTGAAGATAGAAAGTATACTCTTGATTGAAACGTGTTACATGTCAGGACATAAGAAGGTTCTTCTGAACCTCAAAAGGTTTTCAGTTATGTAAAAGAAACCTCAGATGAAAAGCTATTACGTGCATAGTACACCATGTCATTATTTATTCAACATAAGCTAAGCCAAAATGCAGAAGCAGTGTGGTAAAAACCAAGTGCACCCATTCTGTTTCCAGGGGAAATAAGAGGTTAAGAAGGAGCAAATGTTCTCCTGATCTAATGCACTTGGTTAGCTGATCATCAAGTGTGAGCACCTCTATAGACCTTTTCGGGCCAGCCCCCCGGAAGTACCCCGTCCGCCATTGCTGGAGTGTGCTACAGAGCGACACAGAGCGACAATTTCACAGATTACGCAGATTAACCAGTGTTTTTGTCTTTATACAAATATATTTTTTTATAATGTCGAGTCGGTCGAGTGGGAATACATGTTCCGCCATAAACTGTGCCAACAATGGCGTGAAAATTCAACAATGGAAGAAGAAAGTATGTGAAATACACAAGCCTTTACTGCACGAAGACTGCCTTGTTTGCAGAACAAGAAGTTAGGAAGACGTGGGTGAAAAATATCAACAGAAAGGATTTAGCGCCAAATGAATACAGCCGGGTGAGTTTTCGTTAACATTCAATCTCGTACTACTCAGTCTCGCTGAGAGTCCCGGACGATTCTGGCCGAAAGAACAGCAGTATGAGGCTACTGTAGCCCTCGGTACTAGCACAAGCCTATAAATGAATGAATGAATGAGTGACTTAGGAGAATGATAAAATAAATTAAATATAACATTAACACATAGCCTAATTTACCGCTAGCGTTAACGTTACAGTAGCATAATCTTTATGGCTTGTTGACGTTAGTTATAGCCAGCATTGCAGCGTTCACAGTTTTTAGTGTTTGATTATGGGAATAGATCATGCTATTTCCATAACCAATCATTAAAAACAGCGATAAACTACCTTCATCTGTAACTGGAGGTCACTGCCTAACATCATCAATCCAAGACATGTCTGCGTTATCCGTAACAGATCCTCCACGTTGCTGTGTTTGGGTTAGTTGGTGGAGCACCGCACCCTCCAGTTATGGCGGGGCCACTAGGGGGCGCATGTCCACAATTTTCATGTCGAAAAGGTGTATAAAATTGGAAGTTTTGGCATATGTAAGCACCCACTGCTATGGAGTTCGAGAATGTAGTTGACGTGTGTCTTCAGTCGCAAAAAACTCCACAGTTCTTCTCTATCACGAGGATTAATTGAACCTTTCTTGAGGTTACAACCAAAATAAAACTGTGCAGAAATACAAACTTAGGCGGTAAAAGCTAATAAGCAAGGTCAAAACTAATGTGCTCTTCTCGCCTCCATAGTTATAACAGCACGTAAACACACACACACACATCATGTTATGCACGATAAGCCAATAAGAAAAGAGCAGGTATTATTAATCAATAGGCATTCTCATTTGCTCAAATATAAATAAATTCAACAAATCTGAATTATTCATCAAATTATGTGCAATATACAATATGGCTCTAACAAGCACAATGCCAAGAGGGAAGGCATCGGTAATTATCTTAGAGGAACAATTGTTTCTGCCCATCAATCTGGGAAGGGTAATGAGGCCATTTACAAAGAGCTTTGAGTCCATCATTTTACAGTGTGAAAACTCATTCACAAGTAAAAACATTCAAGTCGATTGAGAAAATGGTTGCTCAAGTACAGTTTGTTTAGAAGTTCTACCAAAAGAAAGTCTCTTCCCTTCCTGCTTCTGAACAAACAATAATAGTTCTGGAGCCGTGTCTTTTAGAAAGACAAGACCAAAGTGGAGATAATTGGCAACAATGTTAAGTGTACTTACAGGCTGCTTCTGCATATTATTTCAGTTTTTTTCAGTAAATGACGACACAATATAATACATTATGTGCTGTTGTTCATCTGCGGTGTACTTACTGGGGTTGTAAATCGCAAGTTTCATCACGATGCAATTGTTCAATTGTAGCAACTCACTTCGACTCAGGCTTCTTTACCGTCAAGGTGCAGACACGACAGGCAGAAAAAGGTTTTTTCTTTCTTCTTTTTTTCCCCCAAAGATTTATTGGTTTCTGGACCCAGCGTGCTACTGTAGAAATAGAGAGACATAATTAAAGAATGCAGCATGAGTATGGTGCTGTTCCCTGAGCCACTGCATTATATCTCCCATTGCAGCTGAGCAGAAACCACAACAAGATTATGTCAGTTAAATAGATGGCAATTTGATGTTTTCTGACATTACAAAGTGTACCACAATGCGATTTTAATTCAATTCAGGGCTAACAATTGATATGAAACGATATTGAATGTTGATTGAACAAAATTACTTCAATATATCAAATGGCAGTAAGAAATTAAAATATTTCACATTTTTATTTCTGGGTTCAACTAGACAATTAAATGGAAAAAAATATGGAAAATGGAAAAAATCTGTTTCTTTGAATAAAAATGTACCACAATAGGTGACTTGATAGCATGTAATAATTAGGATTACATGTACTGATGTCGGATAGATATTTCAATTTTGTATCGATACTATTGGCTCCTTCATCATTCAATATATAGATGTAGATTGATGCATTGTTACACCCCTAGTACTTTCCTAATTTTTTAAAGACTCGGGAAGGACCAGATTGAATTTTATATCTTTATATGTAAAACCTTCAAACTCAAAAAGGGAATACTTTCTTTTTTGACATGACTGCACATTGATCACATAGGACGTAAATGGATAATGTTGTACATGAAAAAGGAAGTTTTTTTTTTGCCTCTTGGCAATAGGGCATGCACGCTGACCAAGTACCTGACATAATGACACTGTGAAAATTAAGAATATGAATCCCAAAATATTGTTTGACAGCCACAATTGTAGTTATTTTGGAAACATTTTATTTCATATTTGATGTTGAAATATATAATGTGATAACTTCTTTCATGTATGTCCCTTCAAACTTTTCATCTGGTTCCTCGCACATTTGAACAAGATACTGATCGATCACTCTGACACAGTGTTTCTCAACCTTTTTTTCAGGCGAGGCACCCTTTAAATTCATGAAAAATCTGAAGGCACCCCAAACTTCAGATAGGCTATGTGTCGTCGGGCCTGAATTTACTTAACTGTTGTGTCCTATGCTTTTATTATGAAAGATTCCACTGCCTTAGTATTTGAGTATTAATTTTGACAATTAATAATTTTATTACATTAATTATTTATTAGTTTTGCTTATTTTGCATACTGTCAGATGCGTTTCTGCAGCACCCCTGAGGGGGGCACGCGGCACCCTGGGGTGCCACGGCACCCCGGTTGAGAAACACTGCTCTGACAGATAAATGCCATTTTATTCTGTGAAGAAAATAGAGGTATAGCATGAGCCTGTTATTATTTTACCAATACATTTAAATGCTGAGTTGATGTGGATAACAAATGCCTAATTGGTCACCCAAAATACTATACGAGTCCTAGTAGATTACCTTGGGTACAGAGATGCAGTACAAATGATGATGTATAAAACTAAAATTAGGCAAAAGACTTCATCTTTCCTTGGGCAAAGAAAACATCCATTAATACCATTTAGAGTAAAATGTGTTTCTTATGCAGCCAGCCATATCTTAAATCTGAAAAACTGCCATCATATATAGAGGTGCACGATAATTATCGACCAGATAACTATTGGACAGATAACAGGAAATTATGACATAATTCCGTCCGATATCATGACGAATAGCCCCAATAACATATATATTTTTATCAACACGACAGTGCCTCGCTCCCACTGAGACCCGAATAACCTGCAGTGAAGGTTATGTTGAAGTGACGTCGGCATAATCAGAAAAATTATTTCTCAATAAGGAAAATCAAGAATACCCCCTCATGGCAGAAAACAACTTGTTAACTCGGTCATAATTTTGGTAGTTGCTGACTTGAATTGATATTTGCAGGAATTTCCCCCATGTTAAACATAAAAAATAGAAAAGGCCGAAAGAACGACTAGCAAAGAGGAAACGTGAGAATTTATATTACACCTTGAATGCAGCATGTGGCACAGCCAAACATGGCGGCGATTGTATGGAACTTTGTTCAAGTTTCCGAAGAAGATAGTTCGCTGGTTATTTGTGAGAAATGCTCCAAGTGAATTCCACAAGGAGGGAAAAATAGCACAAGCTTTAATATGTCAAACCTGATCACCCACGTGAAACATAACCATTGCTTCAATGGAGTTTTGAAATTGTTTGAGGATGCCCTGGCTGCTAAAGAAGCTAACATGAGCAAGCCAGCAGCAACGAAACCACCAGGACTTACACACATCAGCGAGGCTATTTTCAGTTTGTTTACATAGACTAGTCTAACTTGTGTCAGTACATTATGCAATGTGCATTATTTGTTATTGTCATTGAAGAATGCACTTTTTCAGTTTTTAATTTTGATGCATGTATTTCCATTACTTCAAGGAGCCTTTATTTTTTATATCAGTAAGTAATGCGCCTTACTTAAGTTGATGTGAAATATCAAATAGGTTTGTTTGATAGCTTTACTGAAATGTTTGAGAGCCTTGCCAATAGTTTTTCTTTGGAAAAAATAAATATGTGTTAATTTAAAGAGTCAAAACTGTGTTTGGTTTTGTTCATCATATTGATGTAATGATCTTTGGTATATGTGTGTATCGGTTATCGGTAGGCTTGGGCGGTATCCAAATTTTGATACCGTCAAACTTCCCTCACATTTTACCGGGGTATACGATATTCCCACGACTATTAAGGCGAACAAACACCACCGGCGGACGCCGCGCGTCAAAACAGCCGTCCCCATTATGTGTGCCGACGCGGGGCTTTATGCCTGAAAAAAAAGGCGAGTTTACCTCGAAACAGCAGTTCAGTGCTTCAATATAATGTTGGCTCAACTACAGTTGTTATTTATTTGTGTATTTCTTGCTTTTCACTGTAGTTTTAACTGTTCCTTCTCTGCTCCAGCTCCTCTCTCTGCCTGCAACACAGCCGAGGTGTGTGTTTGCTGAAATGCGCTTTATAGTAAAGTGTCTGATGCCCGACGTTTCACTTCCTATAAATTCTTCAACATAAAAGTCCAACATTATTAGTTTCATTGGAAGCTTTTATTTTGAAGCAGCAAACTCAGGAAGTGTTGTTTTCATCGTCAGTACCTTAACAGGACGAGTCAAACCAGATGAGCTGCGAACGAACACGAATAAACGGTAAAATAAAGCAGAACACACAGTACACACAGCGATACAGGAGAGAAAGTAAACTTTAAACCACAGAAATCATTCATTGCATTTTTATGACGGTATTGAAACTGATACCGCTGCTGTTTTACCGTAATACCGCCCAAGCCTAGTTATCGGTATCGCCCTTTAGGAGCTAAAAGTTAACAGTTATCGGTATCGGTTTAAAAAATCAATTATCGTGCATCCCTAATCATATATTTACTTCTATCAAAATTTCCCTTTGCATGTGAGTCACCCTCACAACCTACATGAAAGATATGCAGTTAAACACAAAATAGCTGACCTGTAAAGTGTAGTTCCTGGAAACTAAGAAGAAAGGCTAACTTAGCATGTACAGCAAGCACCACTGGAAATGACCAAATTATCCCTAATCATGAAAAACAGGAAAATTGAAATTGATATTGAGCACTGGGAATTTGTGTGAAAGTGAAATGTCCTTTTATCTAAATCTAATCAATCTATTTATATTCCAACTATTTTTTAAATTGTTTATTTCCACTGTATAATGCCATGTGCAAATGTAAGGGCATATCTGCTGCCTTGACCACTATCAGTATTTTTGATTCATAAACTTTATGCATGTCTTGTTGGGTCAAATCTTGACATTTTCAATATGCTTTTTAATTATGTTTAGATTTGACTTAATTTTACAACAAGTCATTTGTGTGACCAATCTATTGCTTGGAGTGCAGCTCATGTGATGTCAAGGAAAGCTGGCTGGAGATTGAAAACCTGCAGCAAAGGGTCACCTATGTCACATTTTGAGTACATTCAGAGAAATATGGAGGAGCATGTGGCTTTGCAAAAGACAGAAGCACATGTTAATTGTTAATTTGACTCAGTACTGTTTAAATGCATGTTCCATGCAGTTGCAAGTAGACATGCTTTTCTTAAATCAAAGTTATTGCTGTCTTCCTGCGGGATCACCTCAGCCAGTCAGACAATTGTTGGGGGGGCTGATTGTACTAGGTCTAGTGTGAATTGCAGGCCAGCCTCCTATACACTATTTATACACTGTCATCTCTCTTTGCTCTGTCAAGCTTCAATATACTGATGACACATTAATGTCCTGGCAAAAAAAGTGTTAACTAAAAGTCTGAAGTATTTACTTATCTTTGAGTGCAAAGAAAACAAAATCCCAAATGGATCGTATCAGACAGCAGCTTTTCTAGTGACATATGACACAGTGTGTACAGTAATAGTGAGTTAAGGTAAGGCTTTTCCACTGTCTGTGCAGGCCTCTTGTATGTTGTCTCTATGTGCATGTGTGTGTACTTGGAAGAGGTACAATTTCCATAGACTTGAAGTAAAATGACAGGTGAGAAGTGGTTGTAGAAACAACCAGAGTATAGGGAAAAGTAGAGTTGAAAAGAAGAGTCTGAGATGGGAAGCAGGGTGTTGCAGGTTTAGAGAGGAAAAAGAGTTAGGATTGGTTGGAACAGGACAGAAGGAGGGGAGTATAGAAAGGACTGATTCAGGAGGGGAGAAATTAGATGAGGACAAGGGAGTGACTGCAAAGGGAAGGACTGGCAGAACAGAGATGGGAGTGTAGAGAGAGTACGCTGAAGGCAGGGTTCTGACAGCTCCACTACTGGGAGAGGGCCTCTTAATGACAGCTTATTCCTTCATGATTTCAATTCCTGACAGTCGACAGGTCTGCTTGTTGCATCATGGCAGCTGTATCATTACCTTCTGGCCCTGTCAATGCTCTGCATCCTGAGACTGAGATGGTGGAGGTGGAGGGTGTGTGCCATGGGGCGTTCGAGTGGATTGGTGAGGGGCATGTTGACTGTGAGGCTATAGTTAGAATAACTGAGGGAGGTGGGAATATTGAATATTGAAAGGTGGGGTCATTAGTGATAGTAGCTGTTGGTGCGATGGATAGAACTTATGCTAGTTTGTGCCCATATTGAAGGAATGCATATGAATAGAGACTTTGTTCTTCTCTGCTCGATGACTGTGATGCAACACAGTTTTTACTGTGTTAATTTAATTGTCATAATGTTTAGCCTTCAACAATTTTGCCATTTTTTTTTCTTTATTTTAAGGCAACATTCTTGATTGACTACTATAGAAAACTTTTTCCTAAAATGCATTGTGCTTATTTGGCATTAAACTTAATTTACTTTCAGAAAATCTAAGCATAGTGGCTTTTTCAGACCACCAATAGTCTTCAGTTTGATGAAACAGTTGTTTAATCCTTGTTCCTTGCACTTGAGCTAATTTAATAATAGAATGTCATCTGCATATAAACTAATCTTATGTGTTGCATTTCCTGTCTGCATTCCTGAGATTTTACTATTGTTTACGTACGGCTGCTGCAAGAGGTTCTATAAAAATAGCAAATAGGGATGGAGAAAGTGGGCATCCCTGCCTTGTACCCCTGTGTAAAGTGAAACGCTGAGACATTATGCCATTTGTGGTAACTGTTGCCATAGTTGAGTTGTAGAGAATACTTATCCAATGAATAAATGAATCGGCAAAGCCAAATCTTTTAAGTGTTTAAAATAGAAATTCCCAGCTAACCTTGTCAAATGCTTTTTCTGCGTCCAATGAAAATATTGCTGTGGGTGTGTTTGTTTGTGACGTATAATGAATTAAATTAAATACTCTGCGTAGATTATTACAGGACTGTCTTCCTTTAATGAGACCTGTTTGGTCCGAGTGGATAACAAGTGGTTTTTTGAAAGCTCTTAAATTAAAACTGAAAGTCGACACTTTGATCACTTTTTAATTGCTCTATTCCAAATTTATTGTGGTGGTGTATAGAGGTAAAATCCTAAAAAAAAATCTCTTCAAACCATATTGTACATATGTGCACACAAGCCATGAGCACTATGCACGGTCTTCACAAATATTTTAATCAGGAAGTTACTAATGCAAAAAACAGATCTTTCCTCTTCTGTCCATCATACTGAAGTTGTGTCTATAACTCTTGATAGCGAGTCAGGTTGAATGTTTGAGACTTATTGGAATTCTTTCCAGTGAGTCTCCAATGTTCATTGTGACTCGCTATCAGAAGTGTGCAGTATTTTCCAAAGTGTCTCAAAAGCCTCGGGGTTCCTATCAGCCTAGGGTTTAAATAAGAGACTGAATAAGGGCAGCAAAGTAGAAAAACTCAAACATAGAAATCCTCTGCTAATTTCTGTCGTACTCCCCCTCTTTTTGTTTTTTTTTTTAATATATTTTTTTTCCTGCTGGATAATATCTTTTTCAACATCAGCTGCGTGTTCTCTCATCTGTATCTGTTGTGTCATGGTCTTCTATGCCATGAGGAAATCTCTCTGTTCTCTTTCTCTCAAATCACCATTTTTTCTGTCCATTTCTCGTTAGTTCATCTGATTCCCCCTGAGCAGTAAGTCAACTTGTTTGTGTGTGTTTCTGTGTGTGTTTCTGTGTAATACAGAGATAACATTGCTTGTACAGGGTTTGCTCATCTCATCTCGGGGCATCAGGTGGCTACAGAGACCAGACGGGTATCATTCTATTCAGCTGGCTAGTTTTAGCCAGAGGACAGATGTGTGTGTATGCATGTATTTGTGTTTGTGTGTGTGTGTAAGGGTCAGAGGATGTGCTACCTTGCCATGGCCTTGTAATAGCCCTGCAAGCAACACTTACAGAGGCGCACACACACACACCCCTGCAAATGGGAAGGTCTCAGCGCATCCTGCAGCTCAAATCAATGCACTTGACACCTTCAAAGGCAGGTGTGGGGCCTGGACTTGCTCTGGGGTTAAACCTCTTTTAAATAGCCTCCCACGGGAAGGCAGCTGTCAATAACCCACCATAATTACTGAGGCCAGGCCGCCAAGGGCTCGGCTGCATGGGCCAAATTAAAAATTGATCAGAGGGAGAGAAAACATTATTTTGTGGTGGTATTCCCCGTCCTAACAGCACTGCTGTTGCCGTATGTGAAATTTCATCAACTGACATGCAAGCAAAATATCTTTCTTTCCAGATTAACAATGGAATCTTGTCCTTTTTCTTCAAATTAAAACACAAACATAGCAAATGCCTTTCACAATGTGTATACATCTGGTAAGTGAGAATGTGATTGTGCATACTGCTTGAGAATGCAGCTGATTATGTGCTCTAGGTAATCAAACATTATCCCCTATCTGTGTAGCATGTGCACACCTTGTAGCAATATATTGATTGTAGTGTCATTGAGTTTGCCTTGGCAGGGGGCCTGTATTTGTTAGTTAAAGAATTATATGAAGAAAATATGTTTATCTTCTGGCCAGGAAAATAGGCAGGTTGCTGTATCACAAGACATTCATGAATGAGAATGTCAGTAGATAAAAGATAATTGTAATTTACCCTTTTAAAAAATCATTCTTTTTGCAGTCATGTTCTTTGCATTTGGAGATTTGGAAGCATTCTATTATTTTTACAATGAATGGGAAATGTAATTTTGACCCAGTACAAAAGGTTTTCATGATTTTAAGATTTTTGTGATAAGCACAAGATTTAAGTAACCAGAGTTAAATTCTGCTCTATTTAGAAATGCTGATGCCCAAACATAATGTTACTGGCATGCTTGGTCACAGACCTACTCTGTTTTTAGATGGCTCCAGTGGATGTTTCTGGTTATTATCTTTAAATGCTATAGATGGAAGGTAGCATAGAATGCAGGAAAAAAATAGGACTGATTGTTTGGTATTGTCGCTGGATGCTCAAATAAATATTTCTGAACAAAGGACTGGAATAAATAAGTTCTTTATGTTCTTCCTCTGAGCCTCAGTAGCTCTGCTGTTGAATCGCTCCACTGAAACACCGGGATCCACCTGTGGGACCAGAATGAAGAGTCTGCAGTGATTAAATTACTATGATTATTCGGAGAGGGGAGACTGTTGAGTTTGGGAAGTTTGTTCGCTGCATCTCAAAACCGACTGAAGCCAGACGCTGTGCTATCAGTTTTAAGTTTCAGTGGGTACAATGACACTAATACCGACAGCTGTCGCAGAGACTGGACACATTAACTAGCTCCCCAAGTAGAGGAATGAAAGGTAAATTTACTTCTACCTGTCTAATTTAATTCATTTGGCATTGGGGGCAGATTTAAGTATGGGTGACGTGCATTGCTTCCCAGAGCGGCATCTGTACTGGGGCAGCGTGAGCACCGAAAAACACAGAATTTGCAAGCATTTTTAATTTATTTGTTTTTTTTAAATGCTAATTTGCAGGTTACATCTTGTGTAGATATTTTCTGGGTCAAAGAGAGAAGTGGGCACTCTTACAGCCTTCCAGTTTGTTAACAAGACGCTGCTTAGCTGATCTCTGAGTGGAGCTGTCAAGCCAGCAGGCTGCCTGACAGACAACTGTCATTCTCAGAGGAGGGAAACGGAACAAACATTGATTGCTGAGTAAAAAACCAATAGCATTAACTACGCTAAGCTTCGTCCACACTGTTTTAAAATGCAATTTTCAAAAATAAAATTCTATATCTTTATAATTCACGATGCTATAAAATTGTAATTTGTTTAGTGCTGCATTTATTTTGTAATGAACTATATACCGTGCTATGTGAAAGAAATGAAACACATCAGGCTTGATTTCTTTCCAATCTTAACTAATATTTACAAAGAAAAAATTTAACTAAATGTAATGAACAATTATTTATCTGTTGCACAAAAATAAACAATTGGATGTCAATAGCAAAAAATAATTGTTCACCACCATTCAAATTCTAAATAAAAAAGAGTTAACTTGAATAAATTGAAATGTTGCAGCTGAAACTGAACATTCATAGAAACAAAATCTATGTATATGTCACATATCTGCAATAAATTTAAAGTGAATGGATTGGCTCATGGGATTGGTTTAACAAGTTGACATATTTTGACCAATATCCGATCCTATTATGCATAAAATCTTGAATTTAATATTTAGGGCCCTATCTTGCACCTCCCAATACCCAATACCCAATACCCATTACCTGCAAATCTCAGATTTAGGAGCCTCTGCCAACCGAAATGCAATCTTCCACCTCCCAAAACCTGTTACCCATTTTGCCGTCTCCCTTAAGCACATTGTGGGCGCGGCAATGGGCGTGTCTCCTGCGCTTTCCACGAATTCGGTATCTTGCGGTACTGGTATCTCGCAGATTTTGGGTATTGGGTAATGGGTGGTCTGACCACCCATTACCCAATACCCAAAATCTGCGAGATACCAGTACCGCAAGATACCGAGTTTGTGGAAAGCGCAACTGGCATGTCGGCGCGTAAAAGAGCGCGTCCAAATCCTGTCATTGCGCGTCCACCCAGTCACATGTGGACTGCACAACCGGCTCTACCTCTCGATTATGCATCACTGTATTACTTTCATACATTATTCTCTTAAGGGCAGGTGATTTCTGTACAACTGTGACATGATCTCATTCAGATGTTTGCTGTGGAGGAAACGAGGAGATCACAGAACTCTGTTGTGGAGTTTCTTGTACTGTGCTCGTATCCCTCTGACCCTCTCCTTGTGCACTGGAGCACCCGAGATGCGCTCAGTGGTAGAAGGTAGATGTCATCATACGTGTTCATCTGGCTCAATGCTCATCCAATGATCCGTTCTGCAGTATTTTAAAAAGCACCGCTTCCAGTGGCGCCAAGACGCCAAGACTTCCTATGCGTCTTGGCGCAGCTGTGCGTCTTTGCGCAGGGGATATGTTCAAGATGACTCAAAAAGTTATGGATGGATTTTGATGACATTTTCAGGGGTTGTCAGAAATGTGTAAAGGAAGAACTGATTTTAATTTGGGTGTGATCCGGAAGAAATCCTGGATTCTGGATCACTTTCAAATTTTCGATAACATTGCGCTGTTTAGTTGTTTCTTGAACCCTAAAGCAACCACAACTGCTGTGCTTGGTGGAGGTCTGCGCTCTCCGATTGCTTTTCTAGTTAATAAATGCTTTCCTGGAAGCTCACCGGCTCTATTTTTTTCTGAGCAGTTTGTTGGAACTTCTTGGAATACAAAAGAAATGATTAAATCATTTGCTCCACATTAGTTAAAGCTAGTTATGTATATATCAGTGCAGAGGAGGAGGAGGAAAAAGGAGGAGGAAGCTCTACAGCAGAGTCCCAGATGAGCTGCCCATGAGAGCTGCTCTGATCTGGAGGAAAAGACGCTCCATGGCAGTTTGCAGGTACCGCAACCTGCTCTTAAAGGCAATGGCTACTGACGCACTGATTGGTTAAACAGGTGGAACGCCCTAACCACTCCCATGCATAATGTGTGCATAATATAGTGGTTTTTGCAGGTAAGATCGTGGGTTTTGGGAGGTGGAAGATTGCGTTCTTTGTGGGGGAACGCCCCTCCCAATACCTAATATCCCTTAATAGCAGGTTTTGGAGGTTTGGCGCAAGATAGGGCCCTTTGAGTCCGACAAACTTGACAGTACAGTCTGCTTATTGTATGAATAGTGTGTCTGAATTCCAGCTCTAACCAAAATTCAGTTAGATTGTCTAACTTTAAATATTGTTTTGGATTGGTTGTTTCTAGGTGCTGCAGACTGTTACCAGGCATGTAAAACTTACCAGGGATGTGCAAGTTTTGATTTTAGCTGTTGTTCAGTAGTTGTTTTCCTTCCTTTTAAAACCGTTTATGATTATATTTATGTTCATATTCATTTATACCATGAGTCATCTATTTTTCACAGAGGGAAAACATGTTGGAAAGTTCAGTAACATTAGAGATTGTCTGTTTGTCTCTCTTGTCTTTTCAATGTTTAATGCACTGTTGGTACTGTTGGTACCCCATTAAGGTTTAACTATCTCTTTTATGGCTGATTCAGCATGTTAAATCTTCATCATTTTAGTGAGAGATATTATTCTGATTGGCTGTTCAGCTTATTGAGTGAGCCCTTTATGTGATTATGATATTGTTACTCAAGTTGTTTTTTGATATGTGAATGCTTAATCTTAACACAGCATAAGTGTCCATTATAGAGCTGGGCAATTAATCGACAATGAAGCAAAACTGATATTCTGAATTTATAACCAACATAATCTTTCTCATGTCAATTATTTCAATCTAATAGGGGGTGCTGGGTTACTGAGGAACATGGCGTGTAGGAGGGCAGAACGGACATTACTCTGACGCTTTGCAGACACGCGCCCCTTTCTGCTATGGCTTCCTCCAGTTATTCCAAATCGCCACTTGTCTTGCAGTCAGTGTTAATATTTTCCTTGCTCAGTTGATGGGAACATGGCTTTGAATTTCTTGTAAGGTTCAGCACGTTGATATTCTTCCCTGTTTTGTCCTTATCCTTGCGCTAATTTAGTGCCCTCCGAATCAGTGGGAATTTGCGTAGTCGCTTTCAAACCCATAAGATTTTAAGTAACTCACATAAAACCCAAATGCAGCGAAAATGGGTGCTGCCACCTAGAAGATACCATTTTTGTGATACTTGGGTTTCTTGTATTTGTGATTATTTTTCCAGCTGTGTGTTCATGTACTATATCGTGGAAAACATACCAGTTCATGTATACGCACATTGGACAATTGGATATCAGTTTTTAAAGCTGAGTGTGTTTACAGCGAAAAGATTGTGACTCATTAATCATAATCGAGGTAAAGCATTCAATTAATCGTAATACTGATTTCAAGTCAAATTTCCCAGCCCCATTCAATTATGATGTGATTGGCTAAATTGAAAGAAAATTGTATCTTGTCTATAAACATTGAACTGAAACAGAAAATGACCTTGTTTTAAAGAACAGTTTCTTTATTTACATTTTCTACTTTAGTGTGTTTTAGTTGGCAGTTTGATGATGTCTTTACAGTGCGTTTGTGTCATAAGGAGTTAGGAGATATACAAGCATACCAAGCAAGGGGCCTTTCATTGTTGCTGTTAATTGACATTAATTTGATGTGTAAGGAGCTTTAGGTTAAAGGGATGCATTTGTATGGTCTTCAATGGTTTTAAAAAGTTGAAGAACTGCTGCTGAAGATCCAGATGCATAATTACTTAAATGTTACATAAAGGAAAACTCAAAACTTGTTCTGAATACTGCAAGTGCAGCACATGCATATTCAGATACACTCATTAAGTTGCTTTGGGCATGACAGAATAAAAAGAACAAGATGATGAAACGCAAAGGCAAATAAGATAACAGGATATGTAATTGTGAAGTGTACATTCATTAGCCTATGTGTGATAATCAGTTTTTTGTCCTCTTGAAATTAACAAATTATATCATCAATCAGGCTTTGTTTCAGTATGTGTGTGCTTGACTGTCTGCGTGTGTGTGTGGTGGGTAGTAGGTCATTTGCAGCTGCAGGCTGTGTATGTGTGTCCCAATGGGAAGGTCTTGTTTAGTCTCTCTGCCAGAAGGCTCCAGGCAGAGTGTGGTGGATACCTCTTCACTCTCTCACTGGGAACACTCTTCTATGGCCAATACACACATACTCACATGTGCAGGAAGATACATAGACACTGAAAGATCCTCAGAAATCTTTTTTTTCACAATTCCTCATCCTGTGTAGCTGCATGTTTGACAGTTGTAACGGGACAGTCTTTATTTTTGAATACATAGATATTTCTGTCGTATGCATTTAGTTAGTTTATAATACAGGAAGACCCATCGGCTGTAGGTTTCAGAACTCATTCCTCACACAACTCAAATTGAGTTGTGTGAGGAATGAGTCCCACTCCGTATTTTCCCTGCACTACACAAACAGAAAAAAAACACAAACACACAGTTAAATGCTGAGAATCTTTTAGGGTTAAAGTTGATACCTGCTATAAGTTCTGCAACACACATGCTCTTGGACTGGATGCACCACACTTTGATCGATGAGAAGGAACTGGGTGTTTAAATAGGGGTTACCAGGGTTCTGGGGTGGACATTTGGGTTACAGGCAAACAGCAGCAAATATTTCTGTTAATAGTTAATGCCGACCCTGTGGTCATGAAATATAATGGAAGCTGGAGGGCCTATGTTTTTTTTTTGTGGGCAAATTCGGCTTTGGGGAAATGTACTTTATTTATTTATTTCCGTAGTGCTTTAAGGTAAAAGCAGGAATCAGTGCCGCAGCTTTCCATTTATTTGTCCCGCTGGACAATGTGTCATCTGTAGATGATTAGTGTTTTGTTTTCCTTTATCCATTTGTGATAGTGTCTTGCAGCTTTCTGTTTCTTTTTTGTTTTTTTTTTCTGCCTTCATATGTGACTAGACATCGAAGATGAAATCTTTATTTAAAAGCACACTTGTCTTTTGAGACTGATATTGTCTTGCATGCTCTGTGGACGCAAAATATGCTTTTCGGTACATTAGATCATGGTAGTGATGGTGGAGTGTGGGTGTTTCAAGATATGTGTGCTTTTATGTCTGTGCCGAAGAAAGAGAGACAAACAATGATGAGAGATGGCATCAGTGATCAAATTTGTCAGCAGCTCTATTGTCTTCTTTACCTCAGTGGGTCAGTGGATAACTTATTTTGTCTGTGTATCTGTGTGCTCTGAACAATCAGTGTTATCATTGATCTTGGATTCCATGTTAGCATAAAGGGCATAAAAACATTTTGTATTAACAGAGATGTGTAGTTATTAAAATCTCATTTGGTCAGAGAGATGTTTAGCTTGCAAGTGCTGTCCCAGTTCTTAGAACGTCAAGTTGAGGGACGAGTTTGAGGGCTGTATCGCCCTCAATATTTAAATTCTCCGGCACCACCCTTGGAAGTAAGGGCTACCCAGAAGGCATTGCATATTTTCGCCAAAACGTATTTGAAAAGGAATGGCGCCAAAAAATACAAGCTTCAAATGTAAGTATTTTCGTAGTTAATAAAGATATAAATGTTATGAAACTATCTTATTGTCTTCGTAAAATATAATTATATTATCTTATTCTTCTTCTACGTTTTCTTCTTCTTCTTCTTCGTCATTTTCTTGACAGACTGGATGTAGCTTTGGCGTAAGGCTGCCCCCCACAGTCTGAAGACGTAACTGCACTCAAGGGGTGTCCCATTTCTAATGTCTAAGTCACAAGATAGCCCTTACACTTACTTTTGAGGGCTGAGATTGAGGGCCAAAGACTGAGGGTTAAGGGCGAAGGTTGAGATTGAGGGTTAAGGGAGGAATTGGAATTGGCCCTTAATGTCAGGTATGAGACACTATATAAATTTTTATGATTACCTTTCTTCTTGGTTATATGCTACAAAATACTGAGATCAGGATCTGAATTTCCTTACTCTTCATCAAATATAAAGCATATGCTTGGATTTGCCATAATGCGTTCATTTTTTTTGTGTAGCTAAGGAGCTCCCCTTCTATCTATCTAGCTCTATGGGACTGATATGATATGTGTTATCATCCCACTGTATGCTGACATCTTATATCTTAAGCCCCTCTGGAACACACAGCGCTATGCTTGGCTGACTTGTTTGCACTAATGTCAAGTTTTAACAGTTAGCAGGCAGTTACCATATGGCATCGCGCTGCTGGAGCCCCTGATGACAGTCAGACAAATGTCAACCTACACTCATAATATAGTATACCAATATGAAACCCAGTGACAAAGAGAAAATGAAGCAAAACTCACAGTGAGTCATGCATTTTGTGGAAAAAAGAAAGCATACCCTTTTCTTTATTCCTAAGGCTGGGATGTATTAGGGCATAAAAACCCATATCTTCCTTACCAGGTCCTAAAATTGAAATTTTTGTTTTGAAGTGAAGAGGCTTTTTCTTTGCAGTCCCTCTAAACAAGCAGTACATGTGGAGTCTATTTCTAATTGTCCTGTCACAGTCTTTAACATTGAACTTGGTAACTGGGGTGCGTGTTGTCTTTTAGTTCTGGAGTTTATCTGATAATTACATAATGTCTGTCCATGAAGTGAACATGCTAAGAAACTCATTTGTAGGAAGTTTGGCAATTCCTTGTAGAATGACATACTCCAAATTATTTCTTTTAATTATTTCTTTTAAATTTTTTGGCACTAGTGGCCTTCATTTGCAGTAGAGAGACAGGACAGTGGGCAGAGAGAGAACGGGGAAGACTTGCAGCAAAGGGTCGAGGAGCCAGGAGTTGAACTCACGACCGCTGTGTCGAAGACTGTAGCGTCAAGGACCGAGATCATTGCTGTTATCTTTCCTTGATAGCATTGTATTAAAAGACATCTGAATTCTCCATTTATTTATTTATATATTTGATGTTCCGATTATTTTTTTTCCATTTTCAGCTTCAGCCAAACACATTTTTTTACACCAAGATTGTAGGGGTGCAATGGTACAGGTGGCTCATGGTACGGTCCGTACCTCGGTTTTTGTGTCACGGTTTTGGTACGGATTCGGTACAGTTTCGATATGTACATTTTAATTGTAAATCTTGAAATATTTTGTATCCAAACCCAGTGGACGGTATTGCAATAATGAGGAACAATATTTACAGTTCACTGTTTTTGTTCTAAATGTCAGGCATCTTTTTCCAGCTGTGTTTTTCCATAACTACATAGCTTAGAAATAAATGTTTTAGGCGACACTTAAAGTTTCTTTCTTTTTTTTTCTTTTTTTTTTTTTTTTAAGGGAAAGCTGTTTTAAGTGACTTTTAAGCAGCTCCTTTGGTTTGAATGTGTTGAAGTGATAACATTTAATCATAAGTCACTTTTTTGTTAATGTTCCTTGGGGCTTTAATCAGACATATCCACAAAAGTGAAGGAGAGTTAGGGGAAATATGAAGTGTTTTCTATTTGCACAGGACTGGAATGTAGTTTATGTGATGTTGAATGGCATACATGTCATTATCATGTTACCATGGCAGTTCATAACTTTTCTCCTAACTACTTTCTGGTTGTACCAAACATTTTCCAATGAGTATTGAAATACGCAGTTGAAAATCCCTTGTCAACCTGTGAAGGTTTTATATCAATTACAAGTATGTGAATGCTGTATGGTTAACAGCACTGGAAAAATATTAGTTTTCCCCTTCATCTAGACTTTTATATCCACCACTGTATCTTTGCTTTCCATCATGTGAGTCTGAAAAGCGGAGAGACTAGGGCTGTAGCGATACACTAATCTTGCGATACGATATGATACATGATATTCGACTCACGATACGATATATATATCAATATTCATCTTACAATGCATTTACATCATTTTCTGAAAAATTTTAAAGGGACAAAATGATTTCGGTGACATCTTGTGAGTGTTCCAATGACTTTGTTTGAATTAATTGAACTGAAAGCATCAGTTACACATTATATGGCTGACAGGCAGCTTGCAAATGCTGGACAAAATGAATAAAAGATTTGTTGAGAAAAACAGTTTCATATATTTAAACAGTGCAAATTGTTACTTGCAAGCTTTTAAAGGTGGAACACAGGGGTTTTGGAATAAGCATAGAATATTGATACCCACGGCTGAAAAATCGATACTCTCTGGGGAAAAAAATATCGATATACATCGCGGAACTGATAAAATCGCTCAGCTCTAGGAGAGACCAGGACCCAAAACCCCTCCTTGCTGGAGTGTCAGAGTTGCTGACTTCAGGTTGCTTCAGCTTGCTTCTGTTCAGACTTTCTAATTATGATTCTCTCTCTGATTTCCTGGTTGATTTCTTTTGAATTTCCCATGATTTCAGACAAGGAAGCAGAGTGTTTGAGGTGTGGCCTTAAATACATCCCCAGGTGTACTGTCAGTTAACTCACATGTTGTCAGTTAACCTATCAGGAGCTTCCAAAGCCATGACCTCATCATCTGGGCTTCCCCTTGTTGTTTAAAAACCTACGTTTTGAGTATGTAAACTTTTGACCTCGAAGAAAATAAATTAAATATATATGTATTTGTATGTGTGTGTGCGTGCATGCATATATAAAATATAACAACCATTTTGAAGTGTTACTGTTTATTTTCCAGTTGAGCAGCATGGCAGGATGAAGAAAGTGTTCATATTATGGCGGGCCTTTAAATGGCATTAAAGTAAAGCTAGACATACTGCAAACTCATTTTTACTCAATGGGATACTTCAGAACCTCTACACCAGGACTCTTCAACTCCAGAACTTTAGGGCCACTGTCCTGCTTTAGCACACCTGATTCAAATAACTAGTTCATGAAAAGACCTTGATGACAAACTGATGGAGATCTGTTTTTTTGAGGTTAGCCTGCTCTAGAATTTTCTTCATTCTCACTGGAAGCCATCTGGTTTTTCCTGTCACCTGTGGCTTTCCTTTGGGATTTAATATCCAAACTGTTCAAAAGAATAGACTCACAAGACTCAAAAGACCAGTTGGTTTTTAATGTTTTGGACACATTCATAGAGACCATCTATCTGAATCACCTATATGAGTAGCCTCTGCTGTCTGTCTTAAAGGGTCATCAGACAACTTTTGCAACTTTTATGGGAAAATGACCAGGGTGCTTTCTTGAAGCCAGAACATGAAGGTTCTATCAAATTAATGGAAAGAAGTTCATGTTATGAAAAGCTCTCAAGATAAATACAGGTTCTTTAGAATAGCTGTTGGTTGTTTCCAACACGATACTCACACACTCCCATAAATTTAAGCGCTTTGTTTTCTTTTGTGGTTTTCCCATCACCAGAGAACAGGACATTCATAAATATGTGTCTAGCTACTAGATATAGTGTCTGACACTTACATGATGAAAGTCTATGTCCTCTCTCTATTGGCCTTTCTTCCTCCTTCCTCTCCTCTGTATTTGTCATGCTGGTGGCTGTTTTCTCATGTTAACAAAGTGTTTTTGTTCAAAGAGGCATTGTGGCCCTGCAGGTCTGTGCTTATTTTGACCTTGTTCAAACCCGGCCTCCCTTTGTCCTCCTGAGTTTTGCTTAACCTTTATTACTTTTTTAGCTTCCCTTTCTAAGGTTTCTCTTTCCTGTTCACCTCATAGGCTGCTTCTATGACTCCATTATCCAAACAGCAAAAACATAGCCTTTGGAGTCAGTTTCTTTGGCCTTTGACAGACAGGGTGGCAATATGCCTGCATGAAGTATTGGGCTGCTTCTGCATTCTGCTTTGTGTTTCTGTCTCATTTTGTGTCTCTGCCTTTTCTAACGGCCTCTTTCTTTCTCCCTTTTCCTCCTCTGTTTCTAAATTTAACAATAGTCAAACTGCTGAGTAGAAGCAATGAAAGGCAGTGATAAAAAGTAATATTATAGTTACAGTAACATGACATGGTTCTGTAGAACCCTAGGGAATGACAGAAAGAAAGGCACTATAATCCATTTAAATTTCATCAATATCATTGTACTGAAAGAGATAAAGGAGGGGGTGAGATGTCTCAGACCAGAGACTGTACTCTAGATGACTCCAATACTGCAAAGTCTCGTGGTGACCTAGTTGCAACCTCTTTGAAGTCCACAGGCTGATTTTGCTCTGTAGGCTGCTGAAGAGATCTGCCGCATACAGCTTTATTAGACTGGTAAGGGAAAGCAAGTCGTGTCTTGTTACATATGTCAGTTTGCACCTGCTCTCGATTATATGTGAGTGATTGCATTTTTTTTTAAGTATATTTGTGGCTCGGATTGTGCCCTTAGAAGATGTGTTTTGTGAGTGTATGTACGTGGCACATATTCCTTTTGGAATATGTAGCTGTAACATCAGCCAAACACAGCCTCTATCTTTTAGCCCAGCACATTAGGAGACAGTGGTGCATTATCAGGAGAGCTGACCTAGAATACTCCAATCACTCTACATTCAGCCCCCTCTTTGCCCTCTCCTGTGATCACCATGCTGCCAGTGCTGCAGTTTATACTGTGTGTATGTGTGTGTCTATGTGTGTGAGTGTGACTATGACCCAGTTCAGTCACTGGTATTGCCAGGCTTGCCCCTGGTGAGGACATGGATGTTATAGCACAAAACCCTCAGATATGTGTGTTCTGCTCATACACAGCTGTGAATGTATTATGTCATCTGCGGTTTTTTTGAAAGAGACATAATTCAGTGTCTTTATACCATTTCTCTGGCTGTATTTATGTCTGTTTTTTTTTTTTATTTCTGGCTGCACCTGATTGTATTTACATTAGGGTATACAAATTCTTGTATCTATTGACTTCCTTTTTGTGTGTGTCTGGCTGCTGTCTAGAAGGGATAAGGAGCTCATGGAGTCAAACACGCTCATTTACACATGCATAGTATAACATAGCCGCTAACTGTCTTGATTAATCGGATCATTTCTCCTGTACCCCTCTATCTCTTGGTTCATGCATCTCCCCACCTGCTCTGTATTTAGAGCTTGTGTGTGCACATATACCTTGATAGGGCTGTGCTTAATACAAAGACACAAAAACACAATTGGGGCTTCAGTATTGGAGGAAAAAAAAACACTTTCCCCCTCCATTCGTCTTTTCTTTCCTACCCTTCCTTTGCCTTCTTTTTGAGGTTAGCCTGGAGCTTCATGGAGCCTAAATCAACCCTTTGCCTTGGCTAGATTGCATACAGGTATCCTCTGTGACAATTTCAAATGACTTAATTAGCATCTGAGTGAAGCAGATTGGTAGAGGCCTTCTTCTTCTCCTTGTTCCTCTGTTTCTCTGTCTTCATATAGATGAAAAATGATTGAGCCCATGTGACACATTTAGTGGCTTGTTGTGTGGTATCACTTTCTAGGTCATGCTCTGGCTGTGAGGTTGACTGCCTATTACCATGTGCTACACACTGATGTGTGCATACACACACACACATGTTATGCATGCACAAATAGTCATGCATCACTCTTTATTTAATTTTGTCACTCTGCAATGTTTAGCTTTAGGCAATATGCACCTTTTCTGTAATTTATATTTTTCACTGTTACATTTATTGATCTCCTGGCCAAGCAGGGTTTGAGCCACGCAAGCAAAACTTGAGTTATCATTTATTTAGATATTTTGTCATACGCTTATTTGTTTTGGAGGTTCAGATATAATTCAATATAGTTTTTTGTGTTGAGTCCCCAGATGCAAATTCCCTTACATTTCAATGATCAAGGTGTATGCCTTTGGTTGCTGCGCCTGTGTGATGTCAGTGACAGGTACGTCAAGGGCGTGCCCCACTGTAGAATTTCACCCCTGATGCTAGACATGTACCACAAATACATTACTCATGGGTAGTAAATACACGCATATAAATAAAGTCTTTTAAGCTCCCTTCCCTAGGACATCAAGAAAACGTGTTTGATTCTGTCATCATTGTTCTCCCCTGTTGCAATGTGTGTCTTTCCATCTTCAGTTTGTCACTCTGGATACACCAATGCAGACTGAAATGAAGTAAAAAAAAAATGAATTTCATAAACAATCTTAAACTTTGCCAGAAGTTTTGTCAATCCAAAATGGTCCTTTTATCTCTTTTAGTATTGTCAGCTGTCAAGGTCTTGAAAGTTGAGAGGCGTTCTCCATAAAGCTTTATTGTAATGAAATCCCTAATGAAAAGATATGACTACAAGGATATGAACACTGATGGTCATCAATGATTAAATGAGTTCTCTCACCCCTTAGGGTGGGGAAAAGCTCCTAAGGGGTTTAAGACAGCAACATCCCTGTTAACTTCTGGCTCTCTGGTCTAACTAGTTTGCTGACTAGCTTCAGGCATGTGTTTAAAAACCAGGGTCTGCTAAATTAAGTTTTTGGATGTGTGCACAGCCTGTGGCACCATACACATGCACACATGAGAGCAAGTGAACTCACAGCCACTCAAAGTCAAGCATTCACCCATACCATGTACAAATTTGTGCGCGTGCACACACACATGCACACACACAACCTCTCCCGTTAGCCAGTCTTAATTGGCTACCTTCCTTCTTTTTCTCTTTCTCTCTTTTTTCTCTTGGTTTGGCTTATAGGTCTTTTGGTACACTGGCCCACACCAGCAGAATCTGGCATGTGAGCAGGTCTGGGGGCAATGAAAGAAACTAGAAAAGAATAAGTGATACAGATGGGTGATAGGATGGGGTGCGGGCACAACTGCTAGATGAGAGAAGGGAAATTTTAGCTCAAAACATAGTTCTATTTATCTAAATATTTTTGAATGTTTCACTGTATATGAACAAGCTCATAATCAAATTAAAGACCCATTCAGACAGAAAAGTGGGAGATGGCTCTCTCTTTTTGCACTTGCTGAAGAGTTGTCATGCTCTGTCAGCCAGCTTGTTCTCCATGTGCCTGTCACTGCTCTGGATAAGAGCTGTGGGTCCCAGCATCCTGCCAATTGGTGAACTGTGTCTGATTTTGTGGGAAGCTGTGTGTGTATGTGTGTGTAAGTGTGCGTGTGCACTCGTGTGTGTAAGTGCATCTGTGTGCGTGTTTGTGTTGCCCTTAGAGCACTTTGTTGATTCTGCTCTGCAGTGTCAGTGTCAGACACATTGAGTGGATTCAATGGAAGTCCCTTTGGTTTCCTTCATGCTGTGTTCACTCCATCTGTTTACCCCCCCCCCCCCCCACCACCACCACCACCACACACACCCACAAAAAGATCTAAAATCTCTTCCTCTCACACACACACACACCCATATATATATATATATATATATATATATATATATATATATATATATATATATATATATCTATATATATATGTATTATATTAGGGATGCAACGGTACTCGGTAAAATACCAAACCGTTCAGTACAACCTGCACGGGACAATACGCTTTTATGTCCTGGGGTATTTATGTTCCAATAACTTTGCACTGGACTTGCACGTGAGCGTGCATGCCTTTTAGGCAAAAGGCCTGCCATTGCATGTCAATGTGCACTCACCTCCGCTCACTCACAGTGACCAGCCGATCACACTTTGGACGGTTGGCTGCAGCTCATAGACGCAGAAAAAAAAAAAAAAACAGGCCATGCCAGCGGTAGCGGAGAAATTGGGAAAAACTTTTTTTAATCACCGGTGTGGGAGCATTTTGGTTTTGCTGTTGAATACACCGACGAGGGAGTGAAAAAAGCTAACGGTTAACAGAACACAATCTTCTAACTCCCTAAACCCGGATCTTACCTGCATAAGATCCAGTTGTTACCAGTTGTGCGTCTTGGCACAGCTGATGTGCTTTTTAAAATACTGCAGAACGAATCATTGGATGCGACTTTAAAGATCACAAACAATTAATATGTTGTCAGGTGCCAGTCGCTCATCTCTCGCCCCCCACGGGAAACTGGATAAAGTTTTTCTCTCGTCATTCAGCAGCCATCTTTTTGTTACAAAAGACAAAATGCTTTCTATGTGTCCATGATTATAATATGATGCAGGTCAACGATACCTTACAGTGACAATGTTGTATAGTACCATTACTGTAAAACAAACATAAATTAATTAATTTATTCAAGTTTTTGAATCTGGTGGTACAGCTGTGGCACTGTTGTGGAGTTAAAGCACCCTTGAGCAAGACATTGAACTCCACCCTCAATGTTTCTTGTAAATTGCTTTGAACAAAAGCATCTGATTGAGTAAATTTAAGTGTGTGCAGGAATTTAACGAGGCACTGAATGAACAAATCATTTGAAGAGTAATACCGGTATTTATGCGGTTTGCTTCCTGTTTATGTCACATTCTCCCAATCTTTGAAATAAAATCAGACAAATTCATTTAAATTCTCATTCCATTAAATGGGTTTCATAATTGTGAAATCATTGACTTTTCTTTATTATTCAGCATCACCTCTGAAACAACTTCATTAGGCTGTGTGCTCATTATGCAACCTGTGTTAATGTTTTAAAATTCCAGTCCTCAGTCTGAATGCAGTGGTATTAAAAGATAGTTTACAATATCCAATGCCAAGGGCACCATCACATTAAGTTAAAAAAGTAGAAAGTGAGGTGAGGGAGGAAGAGAGAGAAAAGGGTTATATCTTCCCATCCCTGTGACTGGCTAATTATCCTGCTAGACTAACAAGCTTCAGCTGCAGCGACAAAGTTCAATAGTTCATCTATCTACCACTGAGCTGCACTGGTGGTAAACCTGGATTATGTGCTCTAACTGCTACCAAACGTCGGTATTACAAGTGTCTGTCTTGTTCAGCAATCTGGAAATCAAATCAGTCCAAAGACCCAGCCAGGTGAATTTACATAAAGGCTGTTGTTATGAAGAGGAGTTTGATTGTATACTAAAGTGTATCTGAGTACTAAAGGGTGAGAAGTTTCAGAGGCCTGAAATCTGAATCACAAGTATGCCTGGGAGTACACTTTGGAAAAAGAAGACAACTGAATACTTGTTGATTTTAAAATCAAATTCATGATTGCTGTCATTTAAAGTGAGATGTTTTAAAAGCTGTGTCCTAGATGTTACAGCTACACTAGTAAATGATGAAATGGCTGGTGATGATATGAATCATCACTGTTTGTTATAACAAACTGAATGTTGAAAACTGGCTTCTTGATATTTGGAATTTCAATCATTGACTGTTAGTTGAAATTAGTCACAGGTATTGATATCTACTTCATAGTTACTTTGGAAGCATTAAAAAAAAGTAGTATCAAACTCTTCAAAGAGAGGCAACTGACTAGTTTGTAGCTTAAATATTAGCTTTACATATTTTTGTAATAGAACAAAAACTACAATATTTGAAGTAGAGTACTATACACATAATAAAGCCCACCACTAATTAAAATACACTATGAGTAGAAAGACACATTCATTTGGACACATACGCCTTCAGCACACAATGTCGACTGATGTGGAAAGAGCAAGCAATATTAGAAATATTTTCTCAATAAACTTACAAGACTAACATGATGAGATTGAAGGAGACTATGAGAATAGTCATACAATAGAAGACAACATATTAAAATTCCATTCAGCTTTCTTGGCCATGTTCTTTCTGTCTCACTAATCAGATAAGAAAAATCCTTAATTATTAGCCAGATAATAAAGGTGTAGGGCATCTCACTGAATTCAACATTACAGGATAAACCTCAAATATTCAAGAGATTTATTTGAAATTCACTTTTGATTTTCCCATTTCACCTTTTGTTTTGCTTATTTTAATGAGCATGTAAAAGTAAGATTTGAAAGTGAATTTTTACTCTTCTGCTATTATTTTATTTTTTCTGTAAAACTGTGTAAAAAGATTTCCTGTACTAATCTGGGTCTGCTAGTTGCACCAGTGTTGCCTTCCTGTTGCTGGCAAAGCAGTGTACTGAGCAGAGGGTCAATTTGGCTAATGAAGTTGTCAGAGGCGTGTAGCACCAAGGCTGATGGGAGGGCCTGCCAGGCAGCCAATAGTGATGTTGCAGCTGTGATCAGCCAAGCATGATGGAAGACCACCCTGTGCAGCGAGTACTGGGGCCCGATACAGCCCTCAGATCAAAGAGTTGGCCCTCTTAATACAACAGCCGTTAGAGAGGTGTTGCAGCCTAAAACCCACACACACTTGCAAAAATATGTGCATAGTCTTACAGTCAAAGTTCCACCTGGGTACGCACAAACACATGTATTTGACAGCAACGTATTCGTCAAGATACAATGTCCTCATATACAGTATTCCGATGCTAAAGAGTGGAGAGTAGCATACTTGCAAACGTACAAAATAATAAAATAGTTTGTAGCACCAAGCACCATCTGGCTTAAAGAATGAGATACACCTTTATAAAGCAAAACATATTTCCAAGTCTATGCCACTTTTCATCTGTTCATCCATGTCATGTTTTTACCTTCATTGCCCCTCTTTAGTTAAGATATCTCATTAATAACTACTTCTGTCGCATGCCTCAAGTTAGCCTCCAGTATTAGTTTCCTGCTCAATTTCTTACCCCACTGCCTCTCTGTCTTTCCTTCCCTCTCTAGTCTTCTGCTCTCTGCTCTGCCCAGGGTTCTTGTTTGAAATTCAAGAGTGGTGCAGTGAGACTGCACTAACCTACATACAGATCTCTCTCTCCCTCATTCTTATTTTCTTTTTAAATCTAATTTATTTCACCATCAGTCATTTTCTTTTTAAGCACTATTGCCATTCACTCTAGCAACATGCAATAAATATTTTTAAAGGAATTATCTGTGGACATATGTGTGGATGTAGCTAGCTGTCTTGGTTATTTTTTTCTTTGTTTTTTTTTACAAATATATATTTGTGTATCATTGAAAAAAAATGCTTAATTCTACACTGTGATAGATCTGTGGGAACTTGTATAATCAAAGTGGTCTCTCTTTCCCATTTGTTACCTAGAAGTTTTGATCTGTTCTACCTCCACTTGGCCTTGTTAGTTATTTCATACCACCATGCTGTCTGTTTAATTTTAACTTACATATTGTGTGTACGTATATGCAAGTGAAGCCTTGAAGTGAAACTTTCTTATGTCCTGTTGACTTTTTGATGAACTCCTCTCACACAGATTACAATAAAGACAGGAGGAGGAAGCGAGATGAGAACAACTTTTGTGTGTTCATGTGTGCAGAAACAAGATGGAGGTGTATGTTTGTTAGTGTTTTAGAAACCGTAAATACAAACATGGTTTGTTGTATGCATGTGTCTGGTTTGTGTGAAGCTTCTTGTGCTTTTGCTTATGTATGGAAGTGGCATATGTTGGTAGTGGGTGGCAGTGTATGGGCAGCAAGTCGGCTTACTGGTGGGTAAGCTGAGTCAGAGGACTCAGGTTTATAAAAAAAAAAAAGAAAAGAAAAATCCTGCCTTCCTTATGCAGTGCATGGAAAACAATAACATTCATTATTTCCGGTCTCTTATAACTGTCTTCAATGGCCTTTAATGGCTTTTTTGTGTCTCTGGATCTCTTAATATATCATTTTATGATTTTGATCATTATTTCAGTGTCAGTTGTGTGCTTTATTTCAGGTGTGCTGTTTTTAAAGCATGAATAAGTGAAACAAAGAATGTGAGAGTCTTGATATTTGAAATTTTTAGTGTTTACCGGATTGCCACGCTAGAAAACTGCTCAAATATAGTACAGTGTAAACCACTCCCATGTGTTCCTGTGTGCACACATGGCCCAGCCAGATTAACCCTGATTAATCAACAGTAAAGGCCTTTCAGTATTAGGCCTACTTGGAACATAAGATGCCCATTCTCATGATAATATTCTTATGTTTAATGTTTGGGAATTAATAATACATAAAGTACCTTTATAGATGTGATGAATTTAAATATTCATGTTTAATTTTTCAGCAAGATCTTAAAAGTTAGTCAAATTGGATGCTTAAATGTTCAAAGATAAGGGCAGTATGGGCTTTTGTACCCAGGGAGGGGCTGCAAAATGAGAACGAAAGAAAATATTGCTTGGCATCGATCTAAACATAGGGTCAGAACATGGCTTTAAACACTGTATTGCCAACTCTCTGAGGGAGGTTTGCATTTGTATATTAAAAAAAAAGAGGAAAAAAAGCTGAAGACAGTGGGAGAGAAGGGACAGATAATATATTGATGGTACACCACACTTCTCCTCTCTTCCCTGAATAATTATTATCCTGAACTGATGGGATAGTGCTTCAAAAAGATGAGGGCATGCATGAACTGTGGATGAACTGGAACCTGCATACGAACTGAGGTGGGAGCCCAGCCCGCCAGCCTTCCCAGTCCACAGCTGTGTAACTCACTGCACTGATGCTTGTATCAGCACAATTGTGTTGGGGATTGAGTGAGGGTACGGAATTAAATATTACACTAACAAATATGACTTTTTTTTAAATGCTTAGTGATTCGCTTTTATGAATTTTCGTCTGTGATTGCCTTTCATGCGGGTGAGGACTTGAGAGACAGAGAGGAGGAGGTTTAGTCAAACCTGGGCTGGCAGGTGAGCTGGCGTTTGCCTCTCGACTGCCATTCTTCCTTTGGACACAACAGGCTTTGTGGAGCATCTACTATTTTTCATCTTTCTATCTCTTTATTCGTCTTTCTCTAAATCTGCAACTGGCTGCATGTAATCTGTTTGTGGCTTTTATCATTTCCTGCCTCTATTTATCTCCTGCCTTATGTCTGGGTTTTCTGAATATTTTGACATTTGAGCGACAGATCTGAGGACAGCTGTTAAAGGATCCTGTTATACCATATCAGACAGATAGGTGGCACTGCACTGTCAGGCTAGATCAACGGACTCTGTGTCATCCCCTTTCACTTGGTGTCTGTGTTTATCTATCTCATAGCCTACTCTATGTGATAAAATATTTTGAAGTTAGCAAATGGAAATTATTTGGATCCATGATTTGGATTTTTTACATTCTCAGTCATCTACAGCTTTTACACTGTTTTCATCATTCAGCTTTTACATCCTTCTCAGTCTTCCTCCAGGCCATCTGTCCACTCTCCATCCTCTTTCTCTTGTGTCCCCCTACAGGTCCTTTCTGCTTAAATGGTAAAATGTAGCAGCACCTGTTAAATGTGGCTTTCTATTCTTCTTTGTCCACGTCAGGTTTTATAAAAGAGCAGATAGAAATTGCAGCACTGCATACAGTTAAGTTCAGAAGGATGTGAGAAGAGTTGCAGCAGTGACACAGATCCACACACATACAAGCACACGTGCACACACTGTTTGCCTCAATCAATGCTGTGAGTCCCAGGAGCACAGGAAGATCAGGAACTGAGGGCCTATTGGAAATACATGGCTTTGTCATCTAAACGGTGCACACTCCTCCCTGGAAATGCACAACAATGGACATATTCTCAGTCCTCAAACCCCCCCCCCCCCCCCCCCCTTTATTTGTAAACTTTTTCATGACCTTGTAAGCCATGCATCCTTTTAAAAATAATCCTTAGGATATTTTAAGTCTGTATTTATTATTCTTTATTAGATTAAGTATAAAGCAGATTGATGTATTGGCAGTTGAGGTCAAGTTGGCAGAAATTATGTAATGTTCACTTATTTCTGTTATTCTCTGTTATTTTTGTTTGTATCTGTCACAAGTGAGCAAGATAGAAAAAAAGTTTATCTTTTATCGTGGTTTTACTCATTCTCACGTCCTGTTTTTGCTTAATTTTTCCAAAAGTGGTGGATTATTTTCAGCCATCATTTTCTTTCAACCTCATCTTATTTTTTCCCTCTTATATTCCTTTAAGCTCAGAAGCAAATCAGTGTGTGGTAGACAACATTTAAACAAAATTACTACTTTTGCTGGACACCTGGTGACTGCTTCCTCTGTCTTACTTCCCCTCTTCTTTTGCCGTTGTGTCCCTATCTCACCTTATTAGTGTTGAAGACATCCCTATGGGACTTCATAAAGGTCATTGTGAGGAAACTTACAAATATGGTGAAATTTATGAAAAATGTAAAAAGTTCATGCTACAGTGATATTATATAATGAAACTAAGGCATTTAAGTAGAAGCGGTCTCTAAACTAATTTCTTCATCTCAGACACTGCATTGAAACAAAATTTAACAACGGTGGTGGGTACACCACAACAAAAGTGTCAGCAAGAAAGGTGTCATCATCATAGGATGTCGGCAAACTATGTCACTTTTATGTCTTTCTGTGACTCTTCGAGTCTCTCTGTCTCTGTTGCAACCTGCTGTCGACACTCTGTGAAACTCTAAGATCAGTGGCAACTTCCCTCTGAGAACATCCCATTTGAAGCAGTATTGTTGATCTAGTGTTTGGTGTCAGCTTGGTCACATGATTCAAAATTTGAACAACATGATGAAGAGGACTGCTTAAATGCAAGTTGTCATTGAACCAGAACATTTAATGGTTGATCTATGGATCAGACACTTTTTTTTTGGTGTTATAGAGCACAGTATTTTATGCTATTTCTATTCAGACAGTTCCCTGGAGAAATGAAGAAGTTACACATTTTAAAAGAGTGTGTAGAAGAGTCAAAAGAAGATGGGAGAAAGAATAAGTTAACAATAGATTATTAGATATTTTGTAAAAAAAATAAATAAATAAATAAACATTTACAATAAGCCAATGTAAGGTAAACTCATTTTGCAAATAAGTAACTGACGATCAGAACAATACCAAAATGTAATTTTCAACAACTGATCCTTTGATTAATCCTGCTCTTATAATGTCAGCCAGTCTGTCTTCTATTGCTAAATGCAAAGATTTTGCAGTCTACTTTGCAGCTAAATTGCTAATACTCTGTCAAAGCTCACCCAGTATCAGAACTTGGAATTCAAATCTCCAGAAACCCTGTCCTCACATAAGGAAACACTGGAGAATTGTGTTCTGGTTGATGCTGAGATGTTGAGTAAAGTTCTCTTCAGATGTGCTGCTTTCAAAATGGCCGTGGATGAGCTCCTTCTGAAGACAAGCAACCCAAATACCTCCATACATAACTATAGACCTGTCTGCAATATACCATCTTTTTAGTAAAACTTTCGAAAAGCTTGATTTTAATCAGCTAAATGATTATATGAATACTTGTAGTATGTTTAAAGAACCTCAATTAGGGTTTTGGAGCAACCACAGTACAGAGACACCACTTGTAAAAAGGCAAAAGGATTTCTGCAGCTCAAACAGGAGAAAACTGAGATCTTATTAACTAGTCCTGAAGATCAGAGAGAGAAACTTGAAATAAACTTAAAAGCCTTAATGCTGAGTCCAAGAAATCAAGTAAAAAAAACAAACTTGGTCTCTTTCTGGGCAGAGCTGAGTTGTGATTCCCATATCAAAACTGTCACCAAGACAGCATTTTATCACCTGAAAAATATCTCCACAGTCACACTGTTTCTCTCTGAAGGCAACACAGAGACACTAGTCCATGTTTTTATTTCATTCAAGTTAGATTATTGTAATTATCTTCTTTCTGGTCTTCTCAAGAAAAATATTGTTTAATTACGGCTACTTCAAAACTCAGCAGCTCTTATACTGACTGAAACCAGAACAAGTCTCTGTACTGGCTACCTGTTTTCTTCAGGTTTGATTTTAAGATCATTTTATTAGTTTATAAAACTCTTAATGCGTTCTGTCCTTCTAATCTGTCAGAGTTTCTTGCATTTTACCAATTTTTTGCATTTTTTTCTTATTTTTTTTCTTTTTTATTTGTAAAGCACTTTGTATTGCACAAGTTGTATGAAAGTGCTAGAGGAAGTTTGACGTGATCTGATTTGAATGTTGTTCATTCTTGTCTGATGAAGGATTCTATCTGCTCAACAGTCCTGGGCCTTCATTGTGAGATTTTTCATTTTATGATGCGCCAAATGTTTTTCCATTTGTGAAAGGTCTGGACTGCAGTAAGGCCAATTAACATCTGAATACCTCTTTGGAAAGCCATGATGTTGTGATGGATTCAGTATGTGGTTTAACGTTGTCTTGCTGAAATATATAAGGCCTTCCCTGAAAGAGATGTCTGAATAGGAGCATATGTTGCTCTAAAACTTCTATGTACTGCATTGATGGTGCCTTTCTAGATGCGTAAGCTGCCCACGCCATAGACACGAATGCAACTCCATACCATCACATTGATGGTATGGAGTTGATAGCACATTACAGGAGCTGATAGCAAGCTGGATGGTTCCTCTTATCTTTTGTCTGCCGGATATCCGGACACAGTGTCCATGGTTTCCAAAAAGAATTTCAAATTTTGATTGATTCTGACCACAAAACTGTTTTTTATTTTGACCCACACCATTTAATATGAGCTTTTCCCACATAAGATGGCACTGTTTCTAGATCAATTACCTGTATGTTCTATTGTGACATTTGGACATTTGCTCTATCTATCTATCTATCTATCTATCTATCTATCTATCTATCTATCTATCTATCTATCTATCTATCTATCTATCTATCTATCTATCTATCTATCTATCTATCTATCTATCTATCTATCTATCTATCTATCTATCTTACTCATAGATACACACACGTTTCCTCATCAAGTGGCTGTGTTGTTATTCTTGAAGCAGCAATTCTGTTATGTTTTTAGTACATCTGGAGGAAGTTTACTCATTTATTTGTATTTGTTTTACAGCATGACTCTTTTTTTTCTTTTTTTTTCTTCTTAAATTGTGATTTGTTAAAGCCAGTCTTGTGTTCTATTTCCCCTCATCCTTCTCCCTGCTTTTTATGCCCCTACTACCACACCTGAGAGCCGAATGTCTGCTGTGCCCACATGTTTGCAGGGTCAGCTAGGGTAGCTAGGTGAGCGCCAACCTACTGAGGCTCAGGGCCAGAGCAGGCCATCCTTTGATTTGATCAACAATGAGACTTAAACAGACAAAGACAGAGGTGGGGGCAGAGCTGCAATGGCTTGTATCCTGCAGATTAGAGAGACCATACACACATATGATAAGCTTTTCCACACCTGACCGCTAACCTGGCCATGACTCCCTAAACTGAGGATGTGTGTGCACGTGTATGCATGGTGTCCAAATTTGTGAGTCAGAAAGAAACACTTTCTCTTGTGATTCATCCACAACTGTATTCCACAGAAAACACGTGGGCTGTCCACCAGTGTGGAAATGTGTGTGTTCCTGGCTCATTGCAGTCCAGTGCTATGAGCTTTGGATTACATAAAGTGCAGACTAAAAAGACTGTTACTTTTACAAGCCTGTTTACATGCTAGCGAATATGTTGCAGTCAAGTGCATCTACATCATAGGGTTGTTGCAAAGATCTGAATATAGGATATTTTCTTAGTATTCATTCCTCAAATGTTTGGTTTACTTATACTACTCCAATTTTGTGATGGCTATTTTAATTTGTATTATTCTTGAGTAGTAAAGATTTAGTTGTAGTGGTGGTCTTTGAGATCGTTGCTTTGTCAAAAAAAAGAAAAAAAAAACTCTCGTAAGTAAATGTGACCTGATGTTGGGAACATATTTACCAGGCATTGCGCGTGTATGCGTCTGTGCTTTAGCAGTGTGCCCCATCTCCAGCCCACTATTCTTGGATAATTGCGCTGCAAGTCCTCAGCCTCCCCTTTAGCCTGAAAACCAAGCTCATTGCCGCCCCTAAAGAGCCCCCCCACATGGCAAAGAAAAAAAAAAATCCCAAGTTGTACTTGTGCATAAAAGTAGATGCTACTCTCCAACACCTTTTCAAATTAATATTTGTGATGGGCGCCATTCTGCCAGCCCCAGTTTCTGTTCCCTGCCTTTGTTCTTGCGTTTGATGTAATGGAGGCAAGGACAAAGAGGAGAGCAGGGAGAGTGTGTGAAAATGGTAGTTAAGTGGGCTTAAGGGCTCCTTCAGTACCCACTGAAAGGCCTGGACCTTGAATAGAACTCTCGCACTGCTAAGCTGTAGTGCAGTAAACAAGACAGGTCCAGCACAAAGGTGCGTCTCAAATGAGCACAGACACCCTCATCCTCTTTTTCTTTGGCCCAACCTCCCACCCAACTCTGACATCTGGCCAATCCCAATATCCGTCTGAGTCTTCACTCATCCCCTCCCTGTTAACCCCCCTTCATTTTTTGCTCGCTCTCATATCTTTTCTCATGTTCTTTAATTTTTTCTCTGCATCCTTGTATGTGTTTGCTTGCGTGCATGCGTGTGTGTTTGTGCACTGTTTGTGTTTTGTTGTACCAGTCCTAGCTGGACAGCTTGCTCACCCTAGCCTGCCTCTTCCCCAGTGCTTGGGCGGTTCGCCTCTTTTGTTTGGTTAATTGCAATGAGTATAATGTACTCGTCTCTCGGAGGTCCACGAAAGACAATTAGACAATCCCAAGAATTTAATGAGACACCACCAGCCCCAATCCCCCATCCTCTACTTTGAGAAACACCCTGGTCTCTGCTGGCACTGACTGTGATGTAGTTAGGAGGGGGTTGTGATGCAAGTCGCCTGTCTGTATCTGTTTTTGTGTTTACCAAATTGTTGGTTTGCCCATCAGAGAATTCACCAAAGAGAAAAGACCCAGAGAGATAAAATACAATGAAAAGCCCAAAAGAAAATATTCTGTTCTGCTTTTAATTCCATTTTATATAGCTTATTTCCAGGCCTCTTACACTGTGGGACTCTTGACTGAAAAATTGCTCCTGCTGGACAGGACAGACGTCCTGGGAATATCTGTGTAATTAATAAGAACGATTATCCTGTTCACCCAGTAAAGGGACACCCTGACTTCACCCAGTGTCATCCCAGAAAGGAAGAGGAATGGCTGGGCTGGGGGGGGGTTATGTGATGGACGAAACTCTGGGTGGCCTTTTAAAGACTTCTCCCTCCTTCTTTCTTCCAGTCTCTCTCTCTCCTTTATTAGTCTTATTTCTTTTACTTCCTCAGTGTCCCCTTTCTCTGTTTTCCGTTTTGTTTTATATTGCATTATCAACTCTAAGACCTCTCTGTGGATCATACAAGATAGAAGCTTGCCTTAAAAAATAGGAAATATCCATAAGTGATTTATTACATCTTTCTTCACCTCATGGAGATTAATTAATAATATCACTTTGCCACTGTCAGCTGTAGCTGTGATTCACAACCTTAAAGCCTACACTTGTACCATGCCATGAAGGAAGACATCTTTTTTTTCCTTATATTCCTTTTGTTATCCTCTTCTCTCCCCTATTCTTTCTGTCGTTCTGTCATTCCTGTGCTTTTTTCCTGCCTGGCTAATCATGGTGTTACAACAAAAGACGGGGCTCCATTATTGCATGTGTCCGTCCCAGAAGAAAGGAAATGAGAACGGGACAGAGGGTGGCCATGGCCTGACACTGCACTATTAATCTTCCAGTAAAGCCTTGTCAGGCAGAAACGGACACAAATGGATCACTCCCATTAACTGGGAGAGTGTAGGTAAGGGCTTTAACAAGCGTTTACCAGAGTCCATTTTCTCACTAATGAAGAGGGGGAATACGCAACCTCAGAGCCAAACCTGCCAGACCGCACTTAAAGACCTGGATGAAGGAGGGGGGGGGTTGGAAAAGGATGAGAATATGTGAGCATGGATAAAAAGCTATGTTCTCAGTGTTGACACATTGTATCAAGCATGGTCAGGGGTTAAGACTGGGACACTATTCACCCGTCATGACTGTCCAATAGCATGGGCCTGTGTTTGCCATGGGAGAGATAGAATCTAGACTAAAGGGCCGGTGAGCTCAGGTGTGGACTTTTATTTCAACCCTCAGTGTGGAGAAAACAGAAAGGATCGTTATGAGTACTGAACCAATAATCCAAGTGGGACTGCAAGTACAGTTTAACCTGTGTTCTCTTTTCCAATTTCCTTGATAAATATTCACACACAAGGGCACAACAATTTTTGCCTTCTTTTGACATCTATAGGAAGGCACAGAGGGCTACTACTTTAGGTGTCATCTTATACTACAGATTTGCATTTATGCACTATGTTTTAAACATGTGTCTGACTTCCTCTCAAGCTGTCACGTCTTTGGGCAGAGTTTTGTCCACGCAGCCCTGAAACCTGCTGGCACTGTGGCATGACTCTTAGGGACATCTCAACATCACAGTCACCCTCCCAGAGGGGTGTGTGTGTGTGTGTGTTTGGATTTGTGAATAAGCAGAAAAGACTTTCACATTGAATTTCTAATGGACAATGTCTGATCTTCTTTGAGATAAGTTGGCTGGGCAAGCGATGGCTTTTGAAAAGTCTTATGATGATAATTAGAGTTGTGCTGGAAATACAAAAATCAAGCTGTGGCACAATTAAATGCATGGCTGCCCCTCCATGTCAAAATAAACATAAAAAAAATTATATTTAAAGTATAACGGCATTCCAGAGACACTATTTTTTTTTTTTAAATTGACAGTAATTCTAAGTTGATCTCCAAGAATAATGCTCCATCTCATGACAACAGTGGTCCAAACTCTGCATAGATCCAACATTCATCTGGCTGTAGTTAAGGCCATGTCATTACTGGATGGGCACATTTTGTTTTTCTCTGTTTTAAATGGCAGTTAAAAACAAGACCAGTTTCCACACATCTGTGGAACCAGTGTCATTAAAGAGATAGTGGTGCACACTGGCTCAAGTGATACCAGACGGTAACCAACTCAGTGAGAGGAAGAGAGGCCTGTTGGTCTGTTATCACTGTCTTTGTGTGCCACAGGCTCCCAGGGGACACTATGAGATGAGAAGACGGCTTCAGCCTCCTTCGCCCAGACACTTCTCCGCCCCATCTTTCCTAGAACTCCCACTCCACAGCAACCATCCCCTTCCACCCCCCCCACACCCCAAACATTTTTAATTATATCTTCTCCCAAGTAGTGCGGCTCAGTAACCAAGGAACTGACATTGATGCATGTGCTGATAAATCCACGAACACTGGAAACAAGATTAACAAAGATTTTGAGAAAAGGGTGACAGCTAATTTTGCGCAATGGTCGGTGCCTCATTCAAGAGTGATGTTTTTGATAGAGCAAGCTCCGCCTGAGAATTCATGCTTGACACAGAGGAGGAGGAACTAGTACATAATGCTACCAGTTTGTGAGGAATTTTCACTTATTATTTTTATTTTTATTTCTTTTGAAATTGTTTCCTCCCTATATTACTACTCTGTCCCCATCCCACTACTGAGCATTTTATTTTGGTTTTCCTTTTGTCTATAATGTACCACTAACTTTACTTATTCACATTCAACATCATCATTTTCCTTTTTTCTATTTTTTTTTTTTTGCACACAAATAGCTAATGTTTAAAAGTGAACAATTAAGAAAAAAGATGCATGACCTTCTAATACCTTAATATCTTGCACAGGAAAAGCCATGCCAATAAGTAGGCATTTATTTAGATGTGTGTTTGCATCTCTGTGTGTGCGTGTCAGTTTAATCAGTGAGATCTAATCAGTAGCGTGTGTTGTGGAGTGTGCGACATGCCACTCCAGGCCCACAATCCTATGTCTGAACTGACTTTTAACCCACTGAGACATTGATACACACTCCTCTGAGAGAGATATCAGTCTTTCTCATCACCCATATGTACACACACACACAGACACACACCACGCACACTCACGCACACTTACACATCAATGGAAAGAGAATGAGATAACAATCATACTTCCACAGCTGATTCAATATTTTCTCATCCAAAGAGCCACTCCACTCCACCTCCTTTTTTTTTTGTCTTTGTCCAGCCAGTTTCAGTTATATGCACTAGAATCTTTCTTTTTGCTTTCTTTTTATTTTTCATGCTTCTTTCCTCTTTTCTAAAATTTATCTCTCCCCCCTCAGACCTCTAGCCAATGTGATGTCTCCCTTCTCGGAATTGGCTCTCCTGTCTTCATCTGTTGGTCGCTGACAGCTTCTTTCTTTTCTTTTTGTCAGTTTCTCTGTCTCTTTCCTTGTGTCTCTCTAGTTCTCTTTTTCATCTGCCTCCCACCCCTCCATCTGCTTTCGCTTTTGTTTGCCTGGCCCCTCTCCCATCCCAACTTAAAAATGAGGAATGCGGTGTGACCCTGACCTCCATCGGCCTTGCAACCACCTCCGACCTCTCCAGGTGACCTCCGGTCCCTGTTTTGACAGCTTGATTAATTACCCAGTGTTATGATTTATGAGAAAAGCTATATGTAAAAATAATAGACAACAGGTGGTCTGAAAAAAGTTGCAGATTTGAAAGGGCTCCTGGTGAAGCTTGTGGTGGCGGTGGGGTTGAGGATGGTCTGACTGTGAGAAAGAGCTGTAGAGAAAGATGTGAAAATTTTCTGAGCTTAATAGCGTTCAACCATTTTTGAAGGCTGCATCAGTTTAATGAGAAGATGTCTATTGCTCCATGCATGGTTTCCTTAGTTGCCAAAGCATGGATTCCTCCACGTGTATTTGGCTGTATGGAGAGAGGATGAAGGGGATTACAACATGCATCTCCATGTGTGTGCTGTGAAGCATGAACCCCGCCATGTGGTAATGACACAATGGCAAATGTGTACACACACACACACACACACACACACACACATGCTATATTCGCTACCAGCTCTTCTCTAGGTTACATGCTGTGAAAATAAGCAGAGTAAATAGCAGGACAGACCAGGCACACTGTTTACCCTTCACACTTCAAACACAGCTTGTGATTGGCTGTAGCGACCTCCCCTGATTCACGGACTTGATTCGCAGAGGGCAGAATTTTAGACAGTTGTAGTGTGCTTACATGATGATATGGTTATGGGTCTGTTTACTGATACTGTCATCTTTAGATTCATTACTTTGTTTTCATGTAGCAGGGCACAATATAGTGACAAATTCTAATTAACATTCTACACATCTAAAACATGAAACTTTATCTGCTGAATGTCACACTACATGAAATACCACATCTTCCTGCATAGAGTCAAACGGAAACATTGGCAGGACCACCACCTCTCTTACTCTGGATGTCCTTTTCTGGGTCACAATAACAGGGCAGAGGTGAAGGGACTTCTCTGTGACCTTTGGTCCAATGACATTGTAGTGGTCCTGTGATGTTCAGTAAGATTGATATGTTAAGTTGAACAGCATAGTCTGATTATTCAGAGACTGCTCATAATTGGTAGATGACATTGAGAACTAAAAATTACAGTGCATCTTGAGCTGTCCTAAAAAAATTAAAATAAAAATGTAATTGGGCTTTTTCATTTTCTTCTATGCCATTGTTAGAAAAAAGCACACTCAATAACATATGCTTCGGTACCATTAAGTGTTTTTATTTATTTATTTTTTTTGTAGTTGCACAGTTATTTCTTCCTCGTAATTTACCATGGCATACACACTCAGCTGTGCTTGTGCTATTTTCCCATGGTGATATGAATGTCCTTTGGTCTATCTATGGACATGCATGCCAGCATATGTCTACTGTGTTTTGATGTGTCCTTCCAGTGACCCTGCTGGCTTAGTCCATACATTTGACTGTGCGTTTCATACACACCCTGTGTTATGTGTTTGTGTTGCAACATACCAACTAACTATCCAGATGACACAATAAAACATTTGAGGACACTTCAACTTAACCACTTCAACTACCACTTAAATGCTTGTGGTATTTCTTTAGTTCAGTCAAATAGAATGACAGATCCACTATCGGTATTGTATTGGTCATTCTGCAGCTGTGAAAAAGAAAGTACACCCACTTTCAATTTTAAGCATTTATATTTCAAAAAATGTTTGAAAAAAAAATCATCTAGCCCTTTGCAGATCTTATATTGGGTAAAATAACACATTTACAATAACACATTACACTGTTTCACTTTCTCTTCAGCAAAGACTTAGCCAACATCCAGAATCAGCGTGTGTGAAAGACTAAGTACACCCTTGCAGCTTCCATAGCAATTAAGAGAGAAAGTAATAGCCAGTTACTGCAAATTAAATGCATTTTATTAATAGATCATCTGACATCTGTAACCATGACCATCTTTGTAAAAGCAGACGTTGTGGGAGCGTACTAGTCTGGAGGAGTGAAGTATCTGTAAATACAATCCCAAAAAGGAAAGAAGAAAAAATCTTAGAGAATAAATAGTGCTGCCCATCAGTCTGAGAAGGGTTACGAGACCATTTTTAAATAATTTGGAATCATCACTGTACAGTTAGAAATCTTGCAAAAGTAGTGCAAGTATTCGCCAAGGAGCGGAGGTGCCAGCAAGTTGATTCTGAAGTTAGATCAGCAAATGCTGAGCAAAACTGCCAAAAAAAAAAAAAGAAGAGCTACATCTCAGACCTAAACACCTCAGTTTTATGAGTTAATGACAGTGTAATTAGAAAAAGTCTGCACGAGTATGACTCGTTTGAATTGATTGTGTGGTGAAAGTACCTTGTCCCAAAAAGACCACATTGGAAATGTTTATGCACAAAGCCACATTTGGCGAATCAAATCACTTCATGTCAGCACAAACAATTCCTATCAGTTGCTATGATGATTTAGGCTTGTTTTACAGCCACAGGACCAGGGCATCCAGCAGCCATTAAGATGACCATAGGACTCCTCTTTACACCACCATTACCATATTATTTTCAACTCAGATGTGAGGCCAAGATGAGCCTTGCAACAGGTCAATGATCTCATGCACACCAGTAAATCTATAATGTAGCTGAAAAAGAAAAGAATAACGGTATTGCAGTGGTATAGTTAAAGTCCAGACCTCAGTCTTATTGATTAGCTGTGGTGGGACCTGAAGAGATCAGCGTAAGAAAGAATAGCCATTTATCTGAAGCAATTACTGCTGTTATACTGCAAATTATGGTTGTTAAAGGTGGTAATACTATTAAATTGTGGATTGTACTTTTTTGGCTTTGGCATTTTGGCTTAAATGATGACATATTTAAAATAGCAACAAAATATAATTTCTATTTAACATTCTCTTTTTACCTTTCTCTCCCACAGAAGAAATTTGTATGTTTTTTTACTCTGTTCAGTGGTGTCAGTGGCCTCCAGGATGGTGTTTCTCCAAGGACACCTCCCTTCCTCCTGTCTTCCCATTTTTTGCAGCCTTTCTGCACTTCCATCTCTGCTCACCTCTCCCCCTGATTTATACATTAAATACTTATGCAGGAGGGTAGGGAGACGCCTATCATTCCATGATCTATATTTCTCTGTGCCCTCATTAAAAATACATGTGTATGCTTAGGGGAGACAATATAGAATATATAAATCAAAATGCTAACAGCATCAGTGTAAGCCTGCTGTATTTATTTCCCTACAGCTTTCCCTCTGTGGGCTGAGGACTCTTCTTACTTACCGTATTTCTTTTTCTGTTGCAAGCACATGTGGGGTGCTCAAATAAAAAAGTATGCCAGCAAAACAATTGGAAATGGAGCTAATTTAATAATCGGCCTGACAAACATTGCAGGCTGAAGCGTGACACTTTACTATAGTCTTAATGACTACACTTGTTAAAGTCTGGGTATTTGTTAAAAGGCAAAAAAGTAAAAAGATGTAATGAAATCTTTAGAAATATTCAAGTATTTGGATGACTGCTTAGTGACTTTATTGTATTTTATATAACCGTGACATCTGATGGTGGTGGAGTGTGGAAAATCTGTGAGTATGGGCTTACATCCACAGTTGTGTTCTGGCCAATGGCATGCTTTATTGTAGAACAATAAACAAGAAAAAAATTGAAACAAAAAAGAAAACTGACAACAACCAGCAGAAACAGGTGAAAAAAGAGAAGGAAGAAAAAGTTGACAAATTACTTTTGTAACATATACTTGTATAATCAATAACTCTGACAATCTTCATCTGGACAGTGATTAATGCTACTACCACCTGCAATCTAGCAGCCCCGACCCCCAACTCTTCACCTTCTCCTTTGCATGTTGTACTGTGAGCAGATGAAGCAGACCTCGAGAACTATTTGTGGCACGCACGTATGTGTGTGTGTGTGTGTGTGTCTGTGTGTGCCTATATTTGTTCGTGTTCCAAGGTCTATCTAGATGTTCAGATTCTTGACTAAACAAGAATCTGAAGATATAGGATGAACAAATTCATCGGCATTAAGCCTGGGAAATAGCTGACATGTAACCTGGCGTTGGCATTTAACTGAATATAATACTCAGCAATGTCTGTGTGAATGTTTTAACTATTTGATAAATCTTCTGAAAATTGTCAGATTGGAAGGAACAGAAAGGATAGAGAGGAACGGAAAGTAAAACAGGTGAGAATGAAATGTAAATGTGAGCTTGAAAAGAAGTTGAGGCATGAGGGATCAAAATCTGTACTATTCACTTCTTCCACCCGACTGCTCCACTTTGAACTCATTTATAAATATTCAACTCCACATACAAACATGATCCAAATGAGCCCAGGCATTCAAGCCAAGGTTAAAAACTCTGCTTCTTATTGCAGATACAGCCATTTGACTAGCTCATAAGGTAAGTTTCTTATTCTGTCCTTAACTAGATGTGCTCATTAAAATCAAGAGAAAGATCCATCATTACCGCAGTTTTTTTTCTTTCTTTCATTCTTTCTTTTTTTTTATAACTTCAAAAAAGTTAGGGCATGACTATGTTCGTTCAACTGATCAGTATAGAGTGTTTTTGGACATTAAATTTAAAAAAGTTGAATTTAGCGAAGAATTGTTGTATGTACCCTTGTTAGGAGAAAAAAGCCACAAAAGGAACTCAGACAGCAGATGTGAGATGAAACTTCACCTTGTTGTAATTTTACACTGTGAACATTTGAGTTTACTAGATGATTGATCCCTGTAACAGACAAGGATGTGGGTTTAGGTAGAAGATATATTTTACCCGTGTGTGTATTGTATATAATATGTGATGATTAAGGTGAACAATATTTCAGTGTGTGTTTAATTTTAATCTGAGGTTGTTATTTCATTTCCAACAACATTTTGGTCCTCACTTCAAGTCCTTGCTTGTCCCCCAAGCTATAGTTAGTTATCAGGGAAATGATTGATTTTTGCTGACAGACTCATGGTCATCCCATCTCACCTTTTCACACATCACCTTCAAGGTCCACTCAACTTTTGTGCATCCCACATATTACAGTAAGTCTTCTCCCACATCTCTGTTCTCCATGTAACAGATGAGTGTTTGGTCATTATGGGGGGTCTCAGACTTGTGCTGTTAAAATGAGAAAAGGGGCAGCGTGACTTAATCTGACAGTACTGTGCGAAGTGTGTGGTATCTCAGCCTCAGGGAGACAGGCGTGGGGAAAAGGGAGATGGTAAAGAAAAGAGGAGAATCTAGTGGATAAAGGGCCCCTGCATGCAGAGTTAGCTCACATAGAGGCTGAGACAGAGAAGGTCACACAGACCAGGGTGGGCCTGACAGAGACGGTGGGAGAACAAGAGTGTACTCGTTATTATAGTATTTACATTCTTGTTCAGCTCTTCTATAAATCTTTGACAATCTGTCTGTTTTATCTTCCCTGTCAACATTTTCTTTAATTGTATTTATTATTTCAGCCACTTTTAAGAATACATCCTAAGACATCACACCTTTGCTCCTCTTTGTGTCTCAATGATACCTTTCTTCTATGTTTGAAATATCAGCCATTTTGCTGACAAACACCCTCCTTTTGTCCTTGTCTCATTTAGTGAAACATACTTGTGTATGCTTTCCTGTTTGCCTAGACTTATAGTGAATCTGCAGTGTCATGTTGTTGAATTGAGTGAGATGAACAAAAGCTGTTGAGAGTATATATATATATATATATATATATATATATATATATATATATATATATATATATACTTTACAATTGATATGCAAGAAGAACATTTACGTGCTAGTTTTCATTCACAAGACAGCACATACATCCTCCAGTTCACCCAACCATACTATCCACTTTCCTCACTGCATGCACCCATGACCGCTATCATCCATGCTTTGTACCTGTCAAGTGTTGTCCTTTTCCTTGTGCCCAGAGCCTTGCTTTACTACATGAAAGCTCTCACATCAAAGCTTTGTGGAGCTCCACATGCTCAGATGAAACACCCTCTGATTCAAGCCGCCTCTGTCCCCACTCCTGCACATTAGACACATTTCATTTTATTACAACGCCACTGGAAAGATAAAGGTGCTTCTGTCTTAAAGGGACATCTTACTTGCTTTCACTTGTACTTACGTATTCACTCACATGTAGACACACACACACACACACAAACACACACAGCCTTATTAGCTAATATGAGTAGAAGGAAACGTTCTAATGGATATAACAGCAGTAGTTGACCAGCAGTGTATTAAGTGTTAAGAAGGCATAGAATGACTTTGGTTGTGTAATAATAAATGGCAGTTATATTATTATTATTATTATTATTATTATTATTATTATTATTATTATTATTATTGTTATTTTATATAACAGTTATTATTATTAGTATTACTACTTTGAAAAAAGCAGTGATCATTTGGCTTTTTAAAGAACTTTCAAGGTTTCATTGAGGTGACAAGCCAGGCACTGGTCTCCGTAGCAGCAATAGCTTTTGTTGTGATATCTGGTGTGGGACAGGCTGACAAAGGAGAGCTAAGGAGCATCTAGAACAAGGTGATGAGGGTCGAGGTGTCCCCCCCTTAGAGGGGTTGGAGTGACCCTCTTGACCGCTGGCCCCAGGGCAGGGACTCACTGTGGTGGTGGCACAGGGGCACCCATAGGGCATGGGAAGAGACTTAGCCTGCATACTGCTGCAGAAAGACAAGACTGACCTAATGCCAGAGGACTATGTGTGTCTATTTTACGTGAGACACTGTGTAAGTATAGGACAAAGGCAGTGTCAGCAATGCTAGTAATGTGTGTGAGAGAGATTAAGTGGGATAAAAAGCAAGGCGACCCAAAGTTTGCAATGGGCATCTGGGTAAGATTCACAGTTTGACAGCACATCACAACACAAAGATCTGATTTTGGCAGTCAGGGGTTAACAGTTAGCTAGAGCCACAAAGATCAAATAACGCAGTTCTAGTTGTATACATGGCAGATGTTTTTAGCTGCAAGGGGAATTGTTTAATAAGACGTTCAGCTAAAAATCTCTTTTTAACCTTTTTAAATGTAGACCTATTATGTGGAGTTTGGAAATTACAGTAAGCCTATTGTAGTGTTCCACTTTAATTTTAAGCTTCATGTTATTTTTATTTAGGTTGAAATATTAAAAAAATATTAATGGAAATCGTTCAATGTGGTTGAGTTAGAGAATAATAAGTTGGAAGTGAACAGACAGGGAAATCAGAGTTGTCCTGACACCACCCGCAAGTCTCCGTGCTCAAATGAATGATGGCTTCCGACACAGAGAAGAACTCGTTGGCCCTGACTAAGTTCACCATTGATGTAAAGGCAACAACTGTTGCTATTACATCAGTGCTCTTCTGGGTGACTGGGTAGCTGAAAGGGTTAGCATTGTTAGGTTTGTTAGGTATATTTGCCTTTCTATTGGAAGGTCTTAGGCCACTCGGGGTTAGTATAAGGACGCTAAAGGCTAGGAGCTGGGCCACTTGAGGTTAGCATTAGTGTGTTTAAGGTTGGAAAGAGTTATTGACCAGCAAGGGTTAGGGTAAGAGTGAACAGGCTGCAGGGTTCATATTAGAACATGAACCGCTGATGGCAAACAATTAACTTTTGCCCTTACAAACCAGGATTAGGGAAATCGAAATGCACAGAATATTGTGTGATGGTGTGATGCGTAATCAGCAACATCTCTAAAAGTCTACTTTTAAGAAACTTATACGTTCTTAGTTTTTGGTGCCATTGCCAGAAGGTATTTTTTACTTTTGTTCTTTTATTGAGATGGTGGAATAAATCGTTTCGAAAACAGTTTCAGACATTTTGTCCATCCATGTAGTAACACATGAAATTACACAGGTCTTCTTTAGAAAGTGCTATTTGCAAATATAGAATTATCGGCTTCACATCATGGCGCTACTACAGTCTGTACTAGTCTTGTCAGTTATTTTCATTAGGCAGCCACTAGTGGGCAGTGACACAAAGCAAGTGTTTATTTTCAATACTGTCTCATCATTTATCCATGTTTTTCATATTATTTTACGATTCATCTTCATCTTGCTTTCTTATTCTTCTGGTCTTCTATACTTTCTTTCCTCACAATTCATCTGTTCAAATTTGTATAAATGTATTTCTGAGAAGATCGAAGGCTTTATTAACTATTGCTATTCTATTAGAGTAGCTGTTTTTTGAGTTAAATAATTAAAACAAAAAAACATAAAATCAGACTTTGGTATACAGCTGAAAATTCTTTAAAGATGAAAAATAAGAATGAATTAAAACACTGCATAATCTTCAGCCAATTAGTTAAATAATTAGCCAAATTGCTAACTTTTGTTGCCACAGGAAGAAAAAAAAAAAAAAAGAAAACACTTACTTTGAAAATCTATATTACAATAAATGGAAAATATACAATTTTTAAATGTTTTTTCACTTAAAACTCTTTCCTCATAATTAATTATATGTGTTTTAGATTTTATGTTTCTGACATGTATAGGGTATGGTGAGTCCTGGCTGAATTTGACGGGAAGTGAGAATAAGACTAATTTTACAATATTAATAAGTGAGAAACTGTCATTTTGCTAGGTGCTAAGGGAGAGGGTGTGTGGCAGGTTTGATGTCGGTGGGAGCAGGAGGGACACCCACATGCTGTGTCAACGGAAGAGAAGCACATTTTGTTAACACTTATTAAGTAAGAGAAGACATGCCGCCAGGAGAGGACACTGTGTGCGATTGAGAGTTTCAGAGGAAGCCGAGCAACGCTCCTTGTCCTAATTCCCTCACACATCTAATAGTCTTTCTGTCATCTCTGAATCCTTTCTTACTTTGTGTGTGTTTTTTAATGCTTGAGCTTGCGTGCGTTTGCAAAGGGGTGCACACATAACGTCTAGTCTTTGTGCATGTATGTGAAATCACAATAGCAGTTGTGTGCTAGAAAGGGAGTGTCAAAGTGAAACAGGAATCCGTTTTTTTTTTTTTTTCGAAAGTGCTTGAGGAAATAAACAGTTATTAACAATTAATTAAAAAATCACCTTTAAGTTGAAGTTACAAGGCAGAAAAAAAATGTGTCTCAGTAGTACACTTCCTAACTCCGATTCTTTCTTGTTATACAGTAATAATTTGGGTTTATATTCTCAAACATTTTTTAGACTTCTTCTTTATGGTATAATATGGTAATATACATGTCATTATGATATTAAATCTTTATGATACATAGGTTTATTATCATCATATAAAGCCAATCTTAAGGGGTTGCTTTTTTAGACTTTCATCTGTCGTGCTAACTGTAGAAGTTTGAAGTCATGCACACATCGCCGCATGCTTCTGCAATTCCATTTCCATTTGCAGCTAACTCTCACTCGGGTAAGGTGGAATCGATGGTGTTTGGTATTAATTGGTTCGTGGCCTTTGGAGTCACTAAATGTTACTCATTGACTGAAATTACCATTACTGGATTCAAATCGCTCAGTTACTTTTCAGGCTTGTTGCCACAGTGACACGCTCTCTTTTATCTCTTTATTGCCATTTCTGTCAGTCTGGATTTGAATTTTTTCCTACAGTCCTGTAAGACTGTTTTTTTTTTTTTTAACTATTCAGATCATGTTATTTTCTCTTACACACTTACATTAGCTTAACAGAAAATGGTGTGAGCTTTATTTTTCTTTATTAAAGAAAACAATTCTTAATTGAAAAAACATGAGAAAATTATCATTTAAAAAAGCAAAACAAACAGAAAAAACTTAATAAGGAGGTTTGATGGAATCTAATGGCATAAAAACACCAAACAAAAACATACAGATTTTTATTATAAGAAATGACTATGTGTGCATAGCTGTTTTATTCAATTTCTGAAATATCATTAACTATCTTTAATATCATTAACTAATGCTTTCAACTCATGAAAAACAGCAGCTGATAACAGGATTCTAATTCAAATACTCCTTTTTCATATCCATTTCAGGAGGGCTATGGTGTGATGGTGCTCAACCCCAACGAGAACTACTTGGAATTGGAAAAGCCAGCCAGGTCCTCCCCCATCCTGTCTCCTACGGAAACCACAGACGAACCAGCTGAAAAAAGGGAACGCAAAGATGAAAAAGACAGCAAAAAGAAGAAAGAATTTTATGAGAAATACCGTAACCCACAGAAAGAGACAGAGACTGAACGCATTCCTATACGGGTAAGTGGGAGAGGGTTAAAGGACGTAAAAACAGATAAGGACCAGGAAAAAAAAAAGTAAAACCTTGAGTGGGAAGACGGAGTGATATGTTCATCAAAAACAGGGAGGATGAGGGAGGTGGACAGAGTGACAGTATGAAGTGCCAGGGAAAATTTTAAACAAAGTTAGTTTAAAATTTGTTTAGTTTAGATTCAAAAGATAAAAGTGGTAGTGAGATGTGGGGAGGAGCTGTGTGAGCAAAGGAAGAGAAGGAAGGATATGTTTGGTAAGTAGGGATGTAGGGAGGGTGAAAGGCAGAGAGAGGAAGAAAGGCTCTTGTGTGGTCAGCCTGTATGTGAAGAGGTTGGCCGTGCTCCAGTTGCCTCTCAGTAAGCAAGTGTTAACCACATGGCCACCTCCCTCTCCCTCTTCCTCTCCTTCTTTTCTTCTCTTTTTTTTCTTTCTCAGATGGTGGGCTGGTCAGTGAAGCTTTGGCCCTGTGCTCTTGTTGACCGCTGGGATTATTATCTACAAAACACACATTTTGCAAATGCGCAGCTACATTGACCATATACACCCTAATTGTGCATACGCGCAACTAGAAACACTTAGCTCAGCCCGTTTATCTTGTGGTCAAACAAAAGAAGTGACCGTCTGCATGGATCTAGTTTTATTGTGAAAATAAATGTAATGAATGTTAAAAACAATGCCTCCTCTCTTCAAAGAAATCTTGTGCATCATCCCTCCCAACAAAATGTATCCGTATTTAGAACTTGCTGCTGCCGTAGATTGCAGCCTTAAGCAACAATTTAAAATTTAAGAGCACAGACTCTTTCCCATGACAGGGTTTCACATAAGACTTTCTTCTTGGAATTGTGTTTCTCAATTTTTCTTGATGGCAGTCGTATCACAGTAATACCAGAATGTATATGTGTACACATGGGTACGTGGGTATGTGTCTGTACATATGCATGTGCTTGTATGTCCATGCGTGTGAAAGACATCACTCTGGTTCAGAACTTGTTGTGTGAGCTGTCACAGCTCTTTTTCTCACTCCCCTGGCCGTACCTTTATACACACTCTAATATGGGATAATTAGCTGCAGTGCCGTCTTACTCCATCACACTTCTTTATGTGTGTGCTGTTTTTCCTCATCGTGCAGCTAACAAATTTGCTTCACAGTATTGATAAGCAGTCATTATGTCATACGGTGTCACACAAACCTGCATTTACCATCAGCACTCGCTTTCTCTCTCTTTTGCCCTCCATAAAAGAACAGCTGATTGATGATTACATTACAAAATGCTTGAAAGTGAAACTTGAATAATTCTCATATACAATTAACTCTTCATTCAAAGTATACGTGCCTTCCTCTACTCTTCTCTGGTTTTCTGACATTTGTAACATTGAGTAACTTTAGCAGTGTCAAATTGTAAATAAAGTCTTATTCAAGTTCTCTAATCAACCAGGAAGATTTGCACTTTGATATTTGTCTTTCCTGATGCAATCATTATCCATGCTCTTATAAGTAACTTATTCAGTTATGACTGACATTGGAGGGTAACTTGTTTGTTACAGCAAGCTTGTTGGAGTACTTTTGTAGTACCACACATATGCACTGATTAGAATTTTCTGTAAAACTCTGTTAGAGTTTTAGGGTATGTATAAACCCAATTCCAAAAAGTTGGGATGCTGTGTAAAATGTAAATAAAAAAAAAAAAAAATGCAATGATTTGCAGATCTCATGAACCCTATTTTCTTTCTCAATAGAACATAAAAGAACATCATCAGGTGTTGTTGAAACTGAGACATTTTACCATTTCATGGAAAATATTAGCTCATTTTGACTTTGATGGCAGCAACACATCTCAAAAAAGTTGGACCTTGGCGACATTTACTTTGTGTAGGATCACTCACCTCTTCTATTACCACTGTAAGCATCTGGTAAGTGAGGAGACCAGTTTTAGGTGAGTAATATTGTCCCATTCTTGTCTGATGCAGGATTCTAGCTGCTCAATGGTCTTGGGCCTTCGTTGCCAGATTTTACGTTTTATGATGCATCAAATGTTTTCTGCTGGTGAAAGGTCTAGACTTTAGGCAGGCCAGTTCAGGACCTGGACTCTTTCTCCTGTAAAGCCATGTTGTGATGGATGCAGTATGTGGTTTAGCATTATTTTTGTGAAATGTACAAGATCATCCCTGAAAGAGACATTATCTGGATGGGAGCATATGTTGCTTTAAAACCTCTATGTAGTCTTCAGCATTGATGGTACCTTTCCAGATGTGTATACTGGCACAGGTACTTATCCAACTCAGGCTTTTAAACTGTTCACTGATAACAAACTGGATGGTCTTTCTCCTTTTTTGTCAGCAGAACATGGTGTCCAAAAAAGAATTTCAAATGTTGATTAATCTGACCTCAGAACAGTTTTCCATTTTGCCTTAGATCATCTTTGGATCATGTTCACATATGGATTCTTCTTTGCATGAAGTCTTTTGCAGCTTGTTGCAGATTGGTGAACCTCTGCCCATCTTGGCACCGGAGAAGCTCTGCCTGTAACAGTCATGTTACTGACCTGTTGCCAATTAACTTCATTAGTTGTCAAATGGTCCTTTCTTTGTTTTTGATTAGTACCAGTTACTTTTCCAGCCTTTTGTTGCCCATATTCCAACTTTTTTGAGATGTATTGGTGCCATCAAAATTAAGCCAATATTTTCAGTGAAATGTTATATATATCAGTTTCAACATCTAATATGCTCTTATTGGGAATAAAATACTTATTTAAGAGATTTGCAAATCAATGCATTCTGTTTTTATTTATGTTTTAAACAGCATCCCAACCTCTTGGGAATTGCAGTTGTAGATAGCTTTCGCATCCACCATGAATGTTGCATCTTGTCCACCACATAACCAGCAGCAGTTTCACAAATGTTTTTCGCTCTTACAGCCTCAGCCAAACTGAAACCTCATTGTTGCTGTTTTCAGAGCCACAGCATCATTCTCACCATTCTCACCTACATCTTCAACCAATCTGACCACCATTGTTGTGGACCTTTAGAACTTTCTTGTGGGAACATATTTTAAATATAAAGGAATGGTTTTACCAACCAACAAAAACTATGTGGTGGGATTTAATTGTATTTGCTTTTTTTTATTAAAATAACAGAGATACTGTATATGGTACAAGTTTGACATTAACAGATCATTTTAGTTACTAAAATAAGACAAAGGTGATTACTTGAACTGCAAAACTAGTGTTATATTACTCAAGAGATAAGATAAGATAATCTTTATTTGTCCCACAATGGGGAAATTTACATTGTTACAGCAGCAAGAATAGCACATACTCGTTACAACATATAATCTCTTAATACTTTTGAACGTTCAGTGAAAAACTGAATACCTACTCAGCACTGCACTGTGTACAGCCCCCTTTTTTTTCTTTTATTAAACTTTAAACATTGTTTGCTGTCTTTGCTGGTTGTTTTTTGACTTCCTTGAGGTAAAGATTAATGAGTGAGCGGGCTGACTCTGTATTGGCGCCACTTGAATTTTGACCTTTCCAGAAGTGAGAAGGTTGTTTGTGTGAGTGACCATAATCTTATCATCCATGCCTGTGTTACTGGTTCTCTGCTCTGCTTCTGTCTGCACAAGCGTAAGCGTTCCTATGCAAATACATATAGGCAAGGACAATGTTAGATCAACACCATCACATGGCAAATTATCCCAACTCATTATTTAAGAAAAGCCATACTCTAAAAGTAAATTCTCATTTCTCACATAGGCATTAAGAGAGTAAGTTGTTGGCAGGTGCTGCTAGTCAAAGGCACTTCATTAACTAATCATCAGCAAGTGTGACCACCGTTTTAGGAGCAGATGCTTTGGCCGTTTGCTGGTCTGGAGATTTAACATGAGTGTAAGTGAATATGTATGTGTGTGTCTATGTATGAGAATCCATTGTTTTCACCCATCAGTCTGGAAAGAGTTGTAAGCCCATTTCCAAACAAGTTTAAGTCCATCATTCTGCAATGCAAAAGATTATTCACAAGTTGAAAAAGACGATTGCTTATCTTCCCAGGAATGTATGTCCTTCTAAGTTCACCCAAAGTTCAGACCATGCAGTCCTCAAAGAATCTGCAAAAAAAATCCTAATCCTACATCTCAGACTCCATTGGTTGTCAGCAGAAAAACTCTTCTCCTCAAAATGACCAGGGACACACAAATAATGTTGTGTTCTACCTTGGAAAATAGAAGTAGGAACATTGTCACACTCGAGGTGACTGCATACCAGTAGGAAAATCTAAAAAAAAAAAAAAAAAAAAAACAGACAGGAAAGCAAAATCTTTAATAACAGATGTGCAACATGACCTTTTTTTAAACTTTAGACTAGTTCTTGTCTCTACCAGCTATTGGTAGCAATACTAACTCATAACAACACTGAATGTGGTCTTTAGCAAACAGCATAGCCACATGTCCATTAATGAAATGTGAAGATTACATATACGTCTGACTTAATCTGAATAAAATAAGACAGAACTGTTATAAACAGTAAAATTAGCTGCATGTTTACTTTGTTCATGAAAGTGCCACCCATGATGGATCATGAAGTTAGTGTTAGTGAGGTTTCTCTGACTTCCAAGCTGGTATTCTGGCCTCAGAGTGTTGAAACCTTCGGCTTAGAACCCTGAAATTCTGGCTTCCAGTTACAAATGAAACCCATTATAAGGTTCAAACATCTCCATCTAAACAAACCCTGAAGCTTCTGGAATGTCTTTTGGACATTCGAAGAGACCAAAGTATAGTTGTTTGTCTAGAATGCTAGAGATTATTATAGCTCGATACATAAAACTTTAGATAACCTAGAGATAAAAAAAAAAAAAAAGAAGAAAAAGAAGAATATTCCTTGCATCTTTAGTGCTCCTCTGCATTGGTGGTGAATTAAAGCCCAACAAGTTATTAGAGCTTTTATCTTTTCTTTCTCTCTTCTTTTTTTTTTTTTTTTTTTTTGCCTCAACTACAGCCACCCAAGATATACACTTCACAAATATTGCCATGTACACGTAGCAGCCCACTAATAGTTTAGTTGATTAGTACGCTTCCTTACACACATTAATAAGCTCTTTACTACTTTAAGGATTCCTACTTTTTAGCCCTCATTTCATAGTGTGCAACCTCTCAACCTTATCTAATCCATCCCCTCTCTGCTCCTCTAGATCAAACACTGCTGGGCCATGTTTAGGGGGATGATGGTAGAGGAGGAGGTAAAAGCAGGACGTCAGAGGGAGGCATGGAAGGATAGAAAGTCTGATTGGAGGGGATGCTGATGAGGATAGTTAAGGGGAAGGGTTGGGGGCTGTTTCTTAGCATTTAGCCATATAGAACTTTGGGAGTTCACTTTACTCTGAATTTTAGCAGTAATCCAGTTAGCTATTTTCTGTCAGCCAAGCGGAGGAATGGCAGGAACAAAAGGCACATTCATGGGTTTAAGAAGCTGGCTGGCTGGGATTAGGCTAGCAGGCCCTGGAAAGAAGTGGAAAAAAGAGCAAAGAGGACAAAAAAAAGCCTTGCCGTTTTTTTCTAAAGCACCACTTACTTATTTTTTTTTTTTTTAATGATTGGAATACTTTTATTTGTGTTTGTAATTTTTGTTTTTTCTTCTTTTTAACATTGTACATTACATAAATGTTTAGAGAGATGGAGATACACAGAGGCCCCTCAGTCCAATAAGGTTTGAATGAAAAATGGTAAAAGGACTGCACTTATATAGCACTTTCTAGGCACCATCATAGTACTCCCAAAGCGCTTTACACTGGCCTTTCAGCTTGAAAGGAGCTGGTTGAGGATATATATTTTATTCTTATTCTCATTTCACTATACTCATCTTCAGCAAGTTTAAGAATAAAGTGGCACAACACCACTATGAAGAAGAAATATTGTACCCCTTTAGTGTGTAAATGTTTTTTTTTTTTTTTCACCTGAAGCCATTTTTTTTTTTTTTCTTTCTTGTGTGAAAACCATTTTTACACCACTGGGTCTAATCTCAATCCCATTAGATTCAATGTAATACTCATTCATAGTTTGGAGGCTGCGGTGGTGTATGCATATCTCAACTTCCTTTCTCCATTTCTGATTAATTTAAATGCAAGACTTATCTGAGCATTCTTGTCTCCAGTTTTATAAAGACAAATGTGATGCAAACACTGTGTCTCATAATGTCTCACAATAATCTGTTTTGGGTGGTATGTAGTGTATCTCCTGAAGGTAGTAGCATGTATTATTTAGGTCCTGCCTCTCCAAAGCCCATTATTCCCAACTGCGTTTTTCCAAAGGGGCTGGCTGAGGTCTCTCTTTTAGCCTGTGTTGAGTAGATTATATCTGTTTTCCCATGTTTTTGCTGTGCTACAAATTGACCTAAGGATTCACTCAAGTACATGCATCAGCATTTATACCCACACCAAAGCTTGACCACAAACATGAGGACACTGGCACAGAAGTGCACACCCTGACAGTTCTATGTAATGTGGCACCACAGTGTTACTTTGTGTTACTAGTTCTCTTTCTAACCTTCACCCATTTGCCTGAACATGTAGCCTACAAGCAGTTATACATACAGAGTTTTTTTGACCGCCGATCTTCAGTCTTACCAAGATGTAAAGCTCAGCAATTTCAGTTACAGGTAGGAACTTGATTAACCTCTGAACTTGGTCAGAAGAGAGGTCAGTGACCGGGACTAGAGGACAGCTAACTTACTTACCGCAAAGAAGAATTGACATGACGCCTTTTTTTTTTTTTTTCTTCTGCTTTCCTTTTTTTCGTCTTACAGTTGGGTGAGCAAGTGTGTTTGTGAGAGGGTTTTGGCTTGTATGCGCTTGTATCTCAGGTTTCATGCTTTTGGCCACAACCCAAGAACACTACAGTTAGTTGGCATGTTTTTACTTCAAGATTTTTTTCTCTTTTATCTTTAGCATATAACTGAGCAGTTTTCACATCTGTTGCATTTTGTCCTTCTTAGTGTGTGAAAGTATTTTCTGTGCATGCATCCTGTGTAGTACATAACATCTGTTCATGTTCACGTGTGTGGTTGTGTGTTTGACCAAGGCAGAATCAGTGTTGCTGGTCTCAGATCCCTGCTCCCAATCTTCCGCTCAGGTCAACCATCAAACACATCCATCCTGCCCTCCCTTACACCTCCTCATCCACTGAGTCCCCACTCCTCTCTCTCTACACACAACCCTGTTGTAAATACAAGCTGGCCGAATGAAGACATACAGACACACATTTGTGTACACACATACACACACGGCCCTGGGGGTCATCTTGGAACAAACACAGCCTTGTCTGCCTGCCCGCTTTCCTTTGCCTTATGTCAATTAATGACTCTCAGTAATTTCACCTGACAATCTGGGCGGCAGTGTGAGGCTAGCTGAGATGTCACAGCGATGACCTCTCTGGCCCGCAGACGCTTTTTTCTAATAAAGAATCTCACAAATCCACAGCAACTTCCTTTGTACTTTGTTAATGAGTTATTGATTTGAAACAATGGCCTGGCAAATATTGTCAGAGCAGAGCGACCCTGCCAAGGTCATGCTATTTTATTGTATACAGTCCGTGCACGCTAATCTGCACGTGGGATGACACAGTGTAGTTTTGCTTCTTTCTTTTTCTTTCTCTCCATCACTCACTCACCTTCTTACACTGTATATCCCCTCATTGCAAAGTCAAATAACACACCTACACATGCATCTCTCCCCCCCTTTTTTTTTTTACACAAATGCATGCTTACATACGCACCTTGTTTCCTCCCTCTTATTAGTCTTGCACAGTTTTCACCTCATTCTCCCTTTTCTCTGTCTCTTTCTCACATCATTATATTCCCATCTCTCCATAGGTGCTGTACCTGCTAATTACCCACAATGCCACAGTCATTATTTTCCCATCTCTGCACTAATTTGCTCCATGCCTTCCTTTCCCCTGCTTTAGCAGATCCATCCACTCGCAGGCAGCTTCCAGTTCACCTCAGCTCTCTTTGTGCTATTTAAGAGAGGTAAGAATGAAATAAATATGGGAGGGGAAGGAAAAACAAGGGAGAGAGATGGCAAAGGGTAACACATCCCATGCATTGGTTGAAATACAACCATAAACAGGTTGCACACAGAAACACTTCTTGATTATATGGAGACAGACAAGAAGACATGTCATGTATATAATTTTTTTCTTTTTTTTTTTTTTGCTGAGTCTGGCATGAGAGTGAGAGAGAGAGGGAGAGAGAGAATTAGTGAAGAGCAGAGCTCCTGAATCTAAATTATTTGTTGCCATTCCTTATTTTGCTGGAAGGAAGTCTGGGATAATATGGTGTGCGCTTTTTAATGTCTGAGTTCTATTTTAGCATTTACTCTAACACCCAAAAAATACTTTATATCATATTTACAAGATGGGAACCAAACCAAACTATATTCCAGACTAAATAAAGTTGTTTAGGAATTCCGTGTCACTGTCCTTGACACCTTTGGCTCCCACTGAATGGTTTGTAAAAGAGTTTTAAAGGTATAAGGGCACTTTTCATGAAATGCCTTCTGATCCACAACCTTCCAAATAGAAATTTAATTTCCCTTAAGTTGCTTTCTGAACTGGCTAACTAAGAAAGAGGGGCAGGGAGGTCTGCAGTGGTTGTTTGTCAGTGTGTTGATGTTGCTAGATTCATTGTTTCCTGTGTTGGTCAGACACTGGGTTAGTGTTGGCACTGCTGCTGTTATTCCAGGCTGCTGTATACTGCTTACTTCTGTTTTCCACTCGCTGCTTCTCATTACAATGGATAAATACTGGCTGAATATCATGCTGGAATTGATTTTTCTAAAACTACACTACAAGGTATATTCAGCTTTTTTAAATATATATTTGTTCAATTTCAAAAATTTGATTAAGTTGAGGAATAATTAAAAATTAAAGCCAAATAAATTTTGGCTGACTCACTGCAGCTGTTACAGTATTTTTATATATATATATATATATATATATATATATATATATATATATATATATATATATATATATATATATATATATATATATATATATATATATAATACTGTAACAGCTGCAGTGAGTCAGCTAACTACTAGCTACAGTATTTATATATATATATATATATATATATATATATATATATATATATATCTATATATATATAAAAAAATACTGTAACAGCTGCAGTGAGTCAGCCAAAATATATATATATATATATATATATATATATATATATATATATATATATATATACACACACACACTACTGAGTGTTTGTGCAATACAATTCACATTAAATAATTGAAAAAACAAATCCTCTTAGCCGCAGGGTAGCTCAGTGGTTTAGGCAGCCCGCCCATATACAGAGGCTACAGTCCACCTGCAGCTGTCACAAGGGTCGACTCCCAGCCTGCAAACCCTTTGCTGCGTGTCTTCCCTAGTCTCTCTCTGCCCCACTTTACTGTCGCTCTTCACTGTAAACAAGGGCCAGTAGAGCCAAAAAAAAATCTTTAGGAAAAAAAAAAAGTAATCTTAAAATGTTTGGCAACATTCCAGCTGTACTGACTGAACTATCTACTCAGAGTGAATAGTACATCTCATATAATCAATCTCTCCATCCTTTTGTTTTTCATTAGCTGTCAGCTTCTGAAAGCTGTTTGATCCTGTTATTGTCTGTTTTAAATTTCAGTTTTATATTTTCTGAAAATACATTTTTGCTGCCTGTTTATTCAATAAACATGCACAAATAGTACACATACTCAAATATTTCTGACAGTCATGGCTGAAGGATTATGGCGACAGGTGTGTTGTTTGGGATCACGGTATGGAGGAGCTGGCAGACATGCCTAGGCACGCACACAAACACACAAAACACACAGACTCTGTGAAGGAAACTGGAAAATAAATAAACTAAGGTACTATGTGAAAGCTTGTGACAAAAAGCCAGTCTAGCAGGGCTGTGTGCCCCACTTCAGTAAATTAACCCCATGAAATAATTGAAGAAAATATGCTAATGCTGTGTAGACTTTAGAGGACTTTGACGTCACAGCCTTTCCAATAGACAACTTTGCACCATCTAACCACACTGAACAACTTGGAAAACATATCTGCACACGCACACACACACACACACACACACACCAGTGACTGAGGAGCAGGGCGGAGTGAAGTTGCCTGGTCTTGCATCACGCTCTGTGAACTGAGGTTGGTGCTGACACTACAACCTCCTCATGCTAATCTAGCACAAATACAAACACTCTGACAGGTTAATTTACCTCTAGACAAACAACGCAACAAAAATACACATCAGCACATCATCAAATAGTACAAGCACACAAAGACTTGTACACACAGATGCAGGAAAGTGAACAACATTTCAGCAATTCACAAACTAGCTTACTCTTATGACTCATTTAATATAGTATATGTGTGCTCGACACTTTTCTTCCAATTACCATCTTTAAGAAAGTGAAAGCTAAAGTAATTATCTTTCTGGTATAATGTACTGTCTTATTAAAACGCAATCACTTTTGTGGAAACTAACGGATAGTCTCTTAAGACATTTACCTAATATCTCTAATTATTTGTTTTGTGTCACATTGAACAGGTTGACACTCAATTAACAGATGACGGCTCCATTGTCTGTAGGCCATTTGTTTGTTTATTTTGAGATATTTTTTTTTTACACGCATAGGTAAACTAATTAAGAGAAATGTGTGCATTTGTGTTTATGTGTTGTTAGCAGGTTTGCATTTAGCATGGGTGCAATATGTTGCAGTGTTGTAATGCAGGATGCAGTTGTTCTTAGTCAACAAGTCTCCATATATAGAACAACCTCTTGTGGGTATGCATTGTTGATTTCCATTGTGAACCAGACACTTTGATAGGAAATCAAAGGCTTGGATCAATGTCACAAGTTCATTAACACTTGCCTTTTTCTGGCCTGTACTTTACTATTGTTCTTTCAGGTCCTGAATAAGCACTTACATCTCAGGTTAATTAAACATGTCTTCTAGTTATGTGAACCTATGTGTGTGCACATGTGTGGATGAGTGATGATAGCAGATTGACAGGTATACCCATTTGTATGCTAGCAACACTGTGTGGACATGCGTGTGCTTTTTTTTTTTTTTTTTTTTTTTTTTTTTGATACATGTTTTTGTCTCCTGTCTGTTGTTTTTGCCTTTGACCTTCCCTTAGTAGTTTCCCATTATGCCTCTACTGGTGTTTAGATGGGCCATCGATTCAGCAAAGGGGCACAAATTAAGATTTAAATGTTATGTCATCCTGCCTATTGAGTTTAACATCTAGGGCATTTGCAATATGCAAGACTTATTGATCTGTTAAAGTGTGGCTCTTTGTTGAAATTACCGCTGGCTAACAGCATTTTTTTTGTTTTGTTTTGTTTTTTTTCTCTTTGACTGCCCCAGGGTTAAAGTTTTGATACAGTAGCATTAAAGCATAAATAGTGTTCTATCACTACGTTTACGATTAATCCTTATTGGTTGAACATATCTTAAATGTTTTGTTGTTGTTTGACAGATTTAATTGACTGCCTTCAAGTGTACAAGTTTTCTTTAAGTCTTTTTCTTATTAATGACACAGCTATTTTTTGTTTGTGTGTGTGTTTTACAGGGAAATGGTTCTTCTGAGGAACACGTACTTTACGTGTGGGACCAGTTTGTATCTAAAGCCGCAGCCAAGAATGTCTTCATTATAGCCCATAGCTATGGAGGGTTGTCTTTCGTTGAAATGGTGAGTGTTTTCTGCTTGCTCTTGTTACCTAGCATCAAGAAAGTGAAACACTGATACATAAAACACACTTGAGTTTTACAAACAGAAATTCAAGCTTGCAAGATTACATCACATGAAACGCATAATGAATGCACACAAACATTATTATGTGTAAAATTCTCATAAACATATACATGAATACAAATATCTGGAGCAGTGGAGCAGTGTACACAGGGGTACAGGGGTACAGAGTGTGAAATATTATGGAAGTATAGAAAAGAAATGCATTTAATTTCTTTAAGAAAGTACCACCTCTGCAAACAGTCTGGTTCATCTTAGTCCTTGGGTAAGAAAAACAGAGGTCCAGATTTAAAAAAAAAAATGTAGGGATTAATATAAAAACAGTGCTACTGTTAAACCAGATGTGCTACAGAATGTGTAGATATCTCATCCTTAGGACAGACAGTGGATATGTTGAAACCTTGTGGAAAGGAAGTGGATTTGACAGAAGTTTGACCTGCTTCTCAGCTTTATAACTCTACCCTTCTTTGGTTTACTCTGATCTCTAGTTGGATTCAGCATCACATATTAATAATTAGTTACATATTTTGAATAAGTCAACTAATGATATAAATAAAGCTTATTTTTATAGATAGCCAATATCATCAGGTCAGGAATATAGTTATTGCATGGTATAGATGTTAACATTTGTGCTCCTTGCAGCTCCATTTATCATCCATTGCACATCTAAAGCCATTCACTATCTGTAGACACTGATCAGTCACTGCATCATAGCCCATGATCCTAGAATAGTGCTGCTCATGGTGGCAGCTTGCTGTCGTAGCTCCGTCAATTTTTGTAAGCTTTGGGCATATTTTTGAGTTTTTCAACCAAGTCTTCTTCTTTGGTAACATTAATTTTTTAATTATTTTTGATCCCGGACTGGATGCTGTGCAGCTTGAGAGATTTCCTTAGTAACTTTCTTTTTTCTTTTTTTTTTTTACCACCTGTTACGATGAGTAACCATAGCAACAGGAGAATTGTTTACAAGCTTGTAAACAAGTGGGAGCAGTAGGAAGCCAAGTTATACCCAAACTGAGACCCAAAATCCCCCCATGAGTTGAAGATGACACACCCTGCAGGAGCAAAGCAGAGGAAAAGAAAAAGAAAGTTTAGACCAGCTCTTCCCTCCATCATAATGGGGAATGTGAGATCTCTTGCAAATAAGATGGATGAGCTTGAAGTGCTGACAAGGGCAAATCTGGAGTTTCGGCAATGCACTATTACATGTTTCACTGAGATGTGGCTGCAGGAGCATATTCCCGACTCCAACATCTGGAGTTGCAGTGCTTGTTCACAACGCATGGTGTAATCCAGGACATAAATCAGTGAAACATCATTTCTGTATCCTGGATATTGAACTGATAACTGTGAGTTTCTGTCCTTATTGTTTACTGAGAGAATTTACAAGTATTATTATAGTGGCACTTTGTGTCCTACCATCAGCTGGAGCCGACACTGCATGTGACATCATCAGCTCTGCTGTTGCTAAGCTATAGGCACAGCAACCCAGTGTGTTTCTAGCTGTCACTGGTGATTTCAACCATGTCTCTCTCTCTGCCACATTTCCAACATTTCAACAGTTTGTCAACCGCTCCACCAGAGAGAATAAAGTTTTGGATTTGTTTTATGCAAACATCAGAGATGCAGCTCCTCTGCACGACCTGCTCTTGGCAAGGCAGATCATTATCTGGTCTTTTTTTGCTCCACCTATAAATCCAATGTCCAGAGGGAACCTGTGACCAAATGGACTATGAGGAGTTGGTCAAAGGGAGCTGAAGAAACTCTTCAGGGGTGTTTTGAGGCTACAGATTGGAATGCACTCTGTCAGCCACATAACCATGACATTAATGCCATGACTGAATGTGTGACTGACTATATTAACTTCTGTGTAGACAACACCATCCCCACCAGAACAGTGAGGTACTTCCCCAATAATAACCCTGAATCACCAGTGACCTAAAAGAGCTTTTATGCAAGAAAAAAGGGCATTCGGGGAAGGAGACAGGGAATTATTTAGGTCAGTACAAAAACAACTGAAAGTCAAGATGAGAGACAACAAGGAGGTGTACAGGAGAAAGCTGGTAAACAAACTCCAGTAAAACAGCAAAATAGATGTGTGGTCAGGGATGAAGAAGATCACAGGTTTCAAGCAGAAGGAGGATTAGATAGATGGACGCCTAGACAGAGCAAATTAACTGAATCCATTCTTCAGTTGACTAATTTGCAAAACAAGCTCTGCAACCCTCCTCTCATGGTCCCAGCCACAGCTTACCTGTCACATTTCAACTGTCTCATCTTCCACCTCAGTCATGGATCTTGCTGCTGCTGCTCCGTTGTTGTCTCAAACCACATCAGGAGATGTTGCAGCCCCCTCCACCTCCTACCCCACCTGTCTGTCTTTAGTAGTCAGGTGAACAGGCAGCTGAAGAGACTGAATAGGAACAAGGCTTCTGGTCCAGATGGTGTCAGCCCCAGAGTCCTGAAAGCCTGTGTGGACTAGTTATGTGGGATTATATAGCACCTCTTCAACCTCAGCCTGAGCCAAGAGATGGCTCCAGTGCTATGGACGCCATCCTGCCTTGTTCCAGTACCAAATCGCACCCATCTTCTCCTAATGACTATAAACCTGTAGCCCTGACAACCCCACATCCTCAAAGTCCTGCAGAGACTTTAGGTCAATCTGAATAAGCAAACAGTTACTTTCCAGGACCCGCTGTCATTTGCTTATTGTCGTAGGGTTGGAGTTGAGGACGGTGTTGTGGCAAATTTTATAAACTCTGTTTTAGCCACTAAAAGACTGAAGGATTCTGAGTAAGACCAAGTGTAAACTTAAATAAGACCTGGCTATGACTGGAATACAATGAATTTATTTTCCATTTGCATACAACAAGTGCCAGACCTACACCCCAGCAGGCGATGCGGCAATGACAACTTGAGCGGTGTCTGAGACCAAACATTTGCGATAACAACCTCGCCGGCACCCATGGTGGAAACACACAGGAGGAACCCAGTTAGATAGAAAGACCATGGCCAGAACATAATATCACAATTGATATTTATGCATGCTCTGGACAACAGGTCCACGTGACCTCTAGACCTCAAAGCTCCAGTTTACTATTACAGATGGCATCAACAAAGCAGGCAGCACTGTGACGATCATGTTCTTTTATTTCTCCAGTGCATTTGACACCATCAAGCCTGCTTTAGTCAATTAGAAACTTCAGAAAACACAAGTGGATGCGTCCACAATCCCCTAGATTTCTGACTACCTGACAACAAACAAATCCTAAACTTTATTCTCTCTGGTGGAGCAGTTGACAAACTGTTGAAATGTTGGAAATGTGGCAGAGAGAGAGAGACATGGTTGAAATCACCACTCTCACCATTCTTCTTCACTCTGTACACCTCAGACCTCCATCAATCAATCAATCAAACTTTATTTTTATAGCACCTTTTGTGCTTTAAAAATGCAACAGAAAGTGCTTCACAAAACAAAACAAAACAGGATCACAACAGATAATAAAAACCAGTCCCTCTCTCCCCCACATATAGACCCACACACATACACAGCACACACACGCACACTCACAGCACAAAGGATAGTTCAGTAGCATGGTAGGACACCGAGGATCCAGGTGAGGAAGAACCACCTTATGAGAGGCCATCCACACCTCCAGTACAAGTCAGAGTCCTGTCATCTGCAGAAATACTCAAATGATTAAGCTGTTGTGGGGTGTATCAGTGATGGACAAGAGACTGAGTACAGAGAATTGGTGGGCCGCTCTATGGTATGGTGTGGGAATAATCTCATCTTGAATGTGATCAAAACAAAGGAAACTAGAAAAGCACTCGGAGAGCACAGACATCCGCCAAGTGCAAGAATTCCCCCCTTAGCGATTCACAGATTTCGATAAAATCCGCGTTCTGGATCAGATACGGATCAGCCTTTGAAATTTGATAGAGGTTCCCATTGTCAATCCCTGAGTCAAATTTCATGAGTTTTGGGCAATAATTGACGGAGATATTGAGAAACAACATTTTCGGCCCTATTAACTGCAATGTTATCGAAAATTTGAAAGTGATCCAGAATCCAGGATTTCTTCCGGATCACACCTTGGCAGGGGTAATGATTGTGGATTTTAGGTGAACCAGGATTAAGCCCAATAGCAACATCAGAGCCAGTGACTTAAAGAAACTGACAAACTGATAAAGAAGGCTGCCTCTATTCCGGGGACTGTTTATTGTGCTAAGGAGTCTACTTCTTCAGATCCACTGCAAAACAGGAAACCACAAAAAATCCTTCCTGCCCATAGGAATAACCTTCTACAATGAATCATTGAAGAGGGTTAAATCTTAACAACTATTAATATCCCTTCAGGGATTTATAAAGTATTTTTCAAGTGAATTGAATTAAAACTAATTAAAACTACATGCTTAATATTATGCCTGATTCTTGGTCCAGAACAGCTTTGATATTTTGAGGTGCAGTCTTAACAAGATATCTGAATTTTTTGGTATTTACAGGGACTATGATGTTATCAGCTGATCCTTTGATGCTTGATTTGATCTGGAGAATTTTGAGAGGAATACCATCAACTCAATTTTTTCCTCCATGAGGTCACTTACATCTGATAATACCAATTTTATGAATGGGTGCGTATGGTCTGAATAAAATATGTAAGTAAGTATAATAAAGGTTACCTGAGTATCGTAGATTATGACGTGAAAGAGGGAAGCACTCACATTCATCAGGGGTTTTGCAGATCTGTGCCTTCCCAGTTCTCTCCATCCTAGTGGCTTTTTCGGGTTATTCCTAGCAAAGTAGACAGGATCACCACTTGTGTAGCTATCAGTGCTGATCTTTCCTTGTCTAAATGATGGGAACATAGCCTGGAATTTCTCTTGAGGTCGTCAACATTCGTCCCCATTTTGTGCTTCCTCTCATGCCAAATCAGTGCCTTCCATTTTCTCTGCGCAGAGATCTTTCGCCCACCATACCTGCATTATGTTAGCCATGAAGGTCTAGATGTGTAGTGTCTTTTGATCCGTGTTGCTTCTTTTGGCATGTTGCTTTCTTTAGCAGAAGTGGCAATGTCTTCAAAAAGCCCTAGATGTAAATGGACTGCACTTATATACCACTTTATCCACACCAAGGGGCCTCTCATTCACCCATTCACACTCACATTCACACACCAGTGGGCAGCAGCTGCCATGCAAGGTGCTCCCAGACCCACTGGGGCAAGTTAGGGTTCAGTGTCTTGTCCAAGGACACTTTAGCATATGGACAGTTGGAGCCGGGATCGAACCGCCAACCTTCCAGAATCAGAATCAGAATCAACTTTATTGCCAAGTACGATTTTACACATATGAGAAATTTGTTGTGGCGATGTTGGTGCATGCACTTAAGGAAAAAATATTCCAATGACAGGAAGACCCGCTCTACCAACTGAGCTACGGCCACCCTAATCGAACCTCTATTGTAATGTTCATCATGAGGTAAAGTGTTTGTGTTGGACGGTTAATGTTTTCTGTTCAATAAGAGGGACTCTGAGTAACAAGTGAGATAAAAAAAAAAAATAAAGTCAGTTCAAATGACAATTGGATTTTACTTGCAATTGAGAGTTGCTATTTCAGTTCAAAAGAGACTAACAGACACTTTTATACAGTGGCATCTAAAACATTCCGTTTTATACCAGGCTAGAATTAAACAGTGGCTGAATGAACCTCCTATCTCCCAGAGGTGAGTCAGAATGGTTGGCTTCGTCCTTCATCTTTCTCTCAGCCACTGTCTTCAGACCATCAAGTTCTTTTACCAACCACAGATCGGGCTTCCCACAGTAATTTATTGAGTGTGTTGGCATACAAAATCTTTACATCACCCCCACCAGCACTGACAGGTAAAACATCATCAGAAGTCTGTTGCGGACACTTAATGATGTGAGACTCACCACGGAGAATTCCCTGCTCTGACATGTCATGTAGAGAGCATCTTTGTTATGAGGCTAGTCCAGTTTGTTGTTGATGTGGACTCCAAAGTATTTGTATGGGTCTACTTCTCTGTACTTCTTCCCCCTGGATGATGAAGTTCATTTCCAATCGTGCGTGTCCAGTGTAAAACTGAATTGTAACAAAGCCAACCTCCTCTTCAGTCCTTTCAGTTGCCATGACATGTTTACAGAGATGGACCTGGTAGGCTTCACTGACTTAGCAAACTACTACTCCATACTACCTTGTGATGACAATCGCCAATAAATAAAAGAGGGAGAAAATGGAAAAAATGAATAATAAAAAAACAAGAGGTCAGCATCGAAGGAGTTCATATTGTTGCTTTGATCCTGTTTGCTGTTTGCATACATTACAGTGGTGGCGATGACTGAGAAGAGATGCTTCGTACTTGAGGGGACATTAAGATGCCTAAAAAAAGCAATCTTCAATCATAATTAGCAACAAGTCAGCACAGTACCTATATTTTTTGTAGTGTGAAAGCTTCACAATTATACACAATTATTCACAAATTATACAATGGAATGTGGTGCGCACCGAGGCTGCATTGGGGTGCACCAACATGTGTGAAAACAACCTTACAGTGTTTATTTTTAAGCATTAACAACAGTTAGAGCAAACCTCTACTCTGCGTCACCTATGCTAACTAACGCATTGCACTATTTGTGTTTGAAAGCTTCTGTATGAGCTTGACACATGGTGATGCTGCTAATTCGTTTGATATGGAGAATCCAGTGCTAGATTCACTATGTACCACATGATGTGGGACTGTAAAATCCCCCAGTTTTGGTTCAGTCTCTGACTAGCAGAGTCTGTCACCGGGACCAGCTCTCCATCCTACGGGTAAGAAGTTGCGGTCTAGGAGAGGTTCCTCACTAGATTTCCTCAACTTATTTAAGCTGGTGTCGAGAAGATACGCCTAGCTCTCACTGCCTACTTCCAAACGTATGCCCCGCTCACTCCAATAACTGTCCTTCAGAGGAATAGCCGGGTGGCTCGAAGTCCAGCTATCGGTCACGTCTGTTAACGGCAGCTCTTCTCTCACGATTCGGGCTCTTGTTACAGGCTAGGAAAACTTTAGCGGCTCGGACAGCGAGCCTCAGGGACAATTTGACAAAAATGTGGCTAAAATAACCCATAAGAACCTGTGTGTTAGTGCAGAGGCATAAACAAGTCTTCAAAATTCTGAATACAGATGTAATGTCCACAACGACGTCTTATGACAGTTTTTATATTTATTAAAGCAGATTAGCAAGGTTAAGCAACAGCATTGATTGGTTATACAATTTATAATTCTAAAAAGGCAAATTAAAGCTGTGGCTTACTGATCAGTTCATCTGGTTGGTCAAGGACAGGCTGAGAAACGCATGTGCACCTTTGCGTTTTCAAGGCCGCTGGCAGGGAGGGAGAGAGAGAGAGCTCAAACGATCAGGCCTGCAGGTATGCTGATCCGGCCCCTCCTCCTTGCTAGCGGTGAGCTAGGCTAACCAAAAAGGCTCCAATTATTCCTTCAAGAAATGGGGAAAATTCGTAGATCCTGTTCCAAGCGTCTTTCTGTCTTCTTTTCTTGAAGTAAATCCTTCCAGTTAATCCTTCAGATGGAGGTTGCTCGTCCAGGTCCAGCTAGTCCTTCTTCGTATGAAATCGCTCCAGGAAATCCACACAGAGTCCCTCTGCCTTCTCTTTTTATGCGCTCTCTCTCTCCTTGCTCGCCCTGCACCAGCCTTCATCTGATTGGTTCTCTCACCTTTGCATATGCATACATAATTTCCCTCAAACTTCACATGACACTTCTGATTGGTTATTCACATATACAGAGGCGTGCATAATTTTACCATAATCATGCATAACACACATCCCACAATGACTTCACATGTTTACAGCTTTGGCAGGGGCGTTCACCTTAATCATCATGACATCATGGCACACACAAGCCTCGCAAGGTCACCTTGTTTTTCTTGGCTATACCGCTCGTTAAGCTAAAGCTTATCAGCTAACGCTAACCCTTTTTCTAACGATCTACATACCAACGTATGTTCCAACGTTACATTAACTGATTGATTGATTGGTTCGTGTTTAATAACAGAATTCAGTAAATGAACCTTCCGTCTGCAGTCCGGAGCCCATGTATCGCTTTCCGACCAAACACACAGCCCCACCTCGACATCACCATTTGCCCCAGACACCTGGTCCCAGTGTTGTGTATGCCGAAGTAACTTATGTTTACACTTACGCCCTCTCTCCTGCCCTGTTGACATTCCAGAGAGGAACATGCGCTCCGCTCTGTCTCTGTCCGTTTTTGACCCAACAAAAATAGGTTTTTCCCTTTAACATACACTATGTTAAAAATTAAAAATCACTAATACATTTTGTTTCTGATCCTTGACTAATCACACACACATTTCATACATTTCATTGATTAGGAATTGCTTACAAATCACGTAAATCACCTCTCCTTCTGTTACTTCACTTGTTTAGACTAGTTACCGGCTCGTGTTTACATTACCTCACCCGCGGCTGCTATCTCCTACTCCTGTTTTTGTTAAACCATATCAGTTGTTTTTATTCCCCTGAGTACACAGTGACCTCCATTACATCACCTCCTGCTGCAACAGAGTCTCTCAGTCCCGACCCAAATCATACCGAATACATCTTTCTGATCAATCATCGGTTCTGATCATTGAATTATTGAATCACCCATGTCATGGCTTATAGATTGATTCCAAATCACATCAATTACCACTTTTTCTGTTTTCACATCCGTCTCTCCTTTAACACACAGAGTTAATAGTGATTATTGATTAGAAGCTGAGCTGATTCCAACGATCTCTCCGGGTCATTTGACACCCCCTCCTTGGAATCGCTCAGCTTCCCACCCCCTGTCGTGGGCACAGACATGGCGAGCAAGCCTCCTCCACCGTCAGCCTCCTTGCTGGCCGTCCAAGCCTGCACATCTTCGGGCCCGCTGGATCACGTCGGGTCGCCCATGCCACGTTGCACACAGGGCCATCCTCCTATCACGTTCATAGTGTTGTCACTGACTGAAAATTTAATTACTGGGTAAAATGCCTGAGTACTGTCTAAAACTCCTATTCAATTCTACAGAAATCACAGGTAAATCGATCAATAATAACCACAAGAAAAGTTTAGTGAAGAATAGCTTAGATGAAGAATTTGATTACTGGTAAAACATCACACACCCAATTCACCAGAAATCACAGGAAAATCAAACATTAACAATCACATCTCCTGCATCCCCCTGCATTTTCAGAATCCACATCTTGTCTCGCATCTTCCCAGTCGGGATACCCCCCTTCCGCCCTGACCTTTCCCGTCCCCCCCGAGGAGGGGCCGCATCAAGGAGTTGGGAAATCCGTCAGGCACGGGAGGTGCAGATGGCACAGTAGTGATTCTCTCCATACAGAGTTCAGTAGAGCAGGTAAGCAAGCAAGCAAAGCAGATTAAAATTGGCTCAAATTCTCATAGAGCCTCAGTCCATGACCGAGCCAGACCATTCACTGGGCTATCTTCATTCTACGGGAGTAGTCGGCCATGGCCTCTAGCCTTTCATGGGCGGGCTCGCCCCCCCCTCCAGAAGGGCCTCTCGATCCTCCTTCACATCGAAACACCCCCATCTGCAGGGGCCCGTGACGGCCGTGACACTTCCCTTCAGCAGCACTGCAGCCACCACCACCAAGATAAACAACCCCAAGGCCGCTAACAAATAGGGCCACAGCTGTGCGAACAGGCGGCCCAACACCCTCCAACTATGGAAATGCCTTCCCCGATAGCCCCGATAGCTTCCTCCTTAACATCTGCCAACCCATTGGCAAGCACCGCTCTCGTTGTCTCCTTCCAAGTACACACATGCTTCCTGGAACCTTCCCCACAGGTCATCCAACGCTCTTCTGGGGAATGACAGGTCCCTGCGTTATACAACCCATTGGGCCCCAACCACTCAATCCCTGAGACCTCCTTGCCCTCACACAGGCTCTTCCGGAAGGCATGTCCCTCAGCTATCATGGTCGTGGGGTCACCCACGAACGGAATGAGCCTCGCATTGACATTCTTCCTCTGCGACAACCCATGCCCCGGGATGGCCTTGGTACAGCCCACTCCTGCGGGGACCATTCTTCTCCAGACAGCTTTCTTCCGCCAGGTTGTCTTCCTCCACCCCGTCGTCTGGGAGTAGGTCTCGTACTCATCGCCATAATATCCTCCACAGTAGTCCTCCCAACCGGGGACACGTCCACACTCTCTCCGGGCAACGCTGATGTTGCATGCGGTTCCAGCCCTATCGCAATGCATGCTCCACGGTCTTGGGCCTACGTAGGACTCAGGTTGCCACCAAACACTAGGCCAAATGTCTCTGTCCCGCTTTCTCCTTATCTCCGTATCGCGCAATCTCGCCCAGCAACCTCCAGGTGGCCGCCGGGGTGGTTGTGGATGCTATTACCCCCATCCCCCTGCTGGCTCTTCCCCCAGTGGTTCTGCCTGATACAGTCGTGGAGTTGTACAGCCTGGATCCTCCTCTTCTGGTCTTTCGGGACCTTCGGTTCCCACAGGTCAGGTTAAGACTTCCCCAAAATTCCCACTTCGAGAAGATCCCAGGGCACGTGTCGTTTCGTGGTTCAGCTGGATAAACCACTTCTCTTTCCCAGAACCCCTCTAGGTCTGATCCTGGCAATCCTCTACACCCCCAGGTACAATAATATCCAGGGTCTTTTTGCAACGGCTGCACCCAGTTGCACTGGCCAATCTTCATTTCTCTCTTATCCAACTTCAACACCTTCAGTATCAGTCCCGCTTTTTCATCCACCAGCAGGTCTTCTAAGATCCACTTTCCCTCCTGGAGGTCCTCCTCCTCAACTATGTGTGCCCACACATCTATTGCATATAGGGCTGCTTCCCATACTTTTCTGCCTTTTTCCACCGCCTGCTGCCAGCCGGTCAAATTCGATCGGTCACCCAGGTCGTCACGCCCGATGATCACATTTGTGCGTTTCACCGTCCAGCAGGCCTGCCGGAAAGACTTGGTTGTTCGGTACTGCACCCTTGTGTGGGTCAGTGCCCAGGGTTCCACCCCGTAATAATATAATATGCCGAGGACCGCAGCCACCCCAACTAACGCTGCGGCTACCTCTATCGCTTGACGTATACACTTTATCCGTTGTTCGTTCCGAGGTCGTTTACCATTTAGTCTCTGTTGCTCTCTTCTCCTCTTCTCGAGCAACGGTTCATTAGCTTTGGTCTTGGTCTGGATTCTTCGTGATCTTCTGCTATGCGGTCCTGCACGCTGGACTCTTAGGGGAGGGATGGTCCCCTCAACCCACTTAGCCGTCGTTAACTTCACTCCAGTCCAAGGTCTTCTTTCTCCTCCGATTAGGTTCCTTTCTTCACTCAATGCAGTTTCTTCAGCCCTCTCTCGTCTCAGAGAGCCCAGGTCATAGTTCTTATAACGCAGTTTCTTCAGCCCTCTCTCGTCTCAGAGAGCCAAGGTCATAGTCCTCATAACCCAGTTTCTTCAGCCCTCTCTCGTCTCAGAGAGCTGAGGTTGTTTCTCTTATAATGCAGGTTCTTCAGCCCTCTCTCGTCTCAGAGAGCCGAGGTCATTCTTCTTATAATTCAATTTCTTCAGCCCTCTCTCGTCTCAGAGAGAGCTGAGGTCGTTTCTCTTATCACCATCCCTTCATCAGTGGCTAGTCTGACATGGGATGGCGGGGGTCCTCTGCCACTAGCCATCTTCGGTTCCTGGTTCCTTCTAGCTTGAAATCGGCAGTTGCTCCACTCTCTGGATCCCTCTCCTCTTCAGTAACTTCCTATTACCGTCTAATATCTGCCGAACTATGTTGGTTTTCTTCTCCATGGCTTTCCCTGCCCCATAACCCAACATAGAGCGCACACACCAACAGGTATTCCTCTCTTTTCTTCCCTGTTATCTCCATAACACGGTACTTCTGATGGTCCGGCCTTCAACCCATTCCTCTTCTCCCTGCATTGTATTGCCCTCACACAACGCAGTTTCGCAGAACATGGCGTATCTGGCTTCAGGCGATCCAGAGCTGTTGCCTCTCCAATTCCCTCCATGTGGGGAGCGTGCCTACATGACCCAGCGCTCCCTGCGCGGCCAGTACCACCTCCCTCACATCTCCTGTTGGGACCACCCGGCCTCTAGGTGTCCTGTCCCATTTCTCCATCACGACAAAGACAAGTCTTCTCTCTTGTACGTAGCGGTCCACTTCCTTGTTTCCCCGCCCGTGTGTTCCTTCTTCGGCATGTGCCCTTTGCCGCAGCACATCCAATTCCATGTTCAGCCATAACTCAGCTATCTATGTTTTTTCCTTTTCTCTCCTAAATCATGGTGAGCTAATGTTCTACTTTTAGCTCCTTTGAACCCATTTGCCTCACAGATAGCGATATCTTCCGTCTCACTTCAATTATCTCACCAATACAGAGACACCATACCCCCTCCTTCGTTTCACACCTTCAGCACAGCGTCATCATCCTCACCACTCACCTTCATCAGCAACCTCACCTCCGCTAGCAACCTCACCCCCACTAGCAACCTCGCCATGAGACTCCCGGGTTCCAGTCTTTCAGCTGCATGAATGGCCCTCTTCAGGCCTTTCAGAGGCCTTTGGTCGACGGCCGTCCAGGCTCAGCTGCCGAAACTCTTCTTTCTTCTCAGACTTGAACTTCTTAACCTGCAGAGTCTCCAGAGACCCCTGTGGGTGGATGAGGCCCGCCTGATTGGTGGTTGAGTGTCGGTTGAGGGCCTTAACGTTGATCACCGGTCTCCAGCCTGATCCAGGAGGGTCGTTGTCTCCTCTGTCCTTGGCGGACAATCACTTAGTTGGCCGGTCACTCTTACCATCCGTTTACTGGCTGTTGTTTCTACTCGGGTTGGTTCTATACGAACTGACCTTGACTGCAGCAGATTCCACCGCTTCTTCACAGAGGCCCCCATTCTTTCTGGGTTTCTTCAATTCTCTTACTATAATCAGATTTTTTCGGGCCTAGTACCCACACCATTCCTTTCCACGCTTCAATTGGCACCTCTTTGATGGTTCCGGTGACAATTTGGATCTTCGGGTGGGGAGGGGGTGTCCTACTGTCTCAAGGCTCCTGCGGGTCATCGACACCTCAGCTCCAGTGTCCACCAGATATGGGATTCCGTCCACCTTAGCGTAGATTTCGTCCCTCTTCCAGTAGGCCTCTCCCAGAGCGACCCGCGCCTTCAAACCCCTCATTTCCGGGGCCCCCCCGCTGCCTTACGGGCAACCCGGAGGGCCTCCTTCTGCTCTGGTGTCAACTTGCTGTACTCCTCAGCTGGCAGATAATCACCCTTCTTAGGCTCTCCGTCTGCCCCCCGGGACTGATAGGATGGGGGTGGGCTACGTGAGGGTTGGGGTCGGCTTTGATGGTCCTGCTTAGCCCCTTTGGTCAGATCGGCCTCACACTGGGCCAGGAACGATTCTTCATCTCTCAGGTCCTCCAGCACAACATGGTTATGAAGAGTGTACCCTTTCCTGATGCCTCTGGTCTTCATGGTCCCCCAACTCAGGTCTTGGGGCCTTCTTAGGGTTCCCATCTTCACGTTGGCGAACTCCAGCGGCTTCTTCTTTCCCTGGCCTCTCGTCATCTTCCCCGACGGCGGTGGTGACTCCTGTCGAGGACTTACCTTCGTCGCTATCTTCACCTCAGGTGGGGTCTTCGCTGTCACGCTCTTACCTTCGTCTCCTCGACTTCTCATCACGGCAGGCAGGGCCCTCGGCGAATCATCCCACAAGAAGCGAAACTCCACCCGGCCCGGTGCCGGGGTTCCGGGTCTAACTTCTTCCGCCCTTCCCTCCGGGGACACATTTCCTGTTCTTAACCCATTAACGCTTATCATCACCCTCCTGGCTGCTATCTCCTTCGCCTTCCCCAGACCCCGTTCCAGGGCCTCTATCATCACCGGCAGGTACTCCTTCATTCCTGGACCTCCCTGATGTTGGTCAATTCTCACATGAACTATAGCATAATGGGGCAGATGTCCCCCACTTGCCATGCCTACCCCCGTCCGGGTTATATTGAGTCGCCTGACTTCCTGCCTATAGCCCTCTCCGGCCTTCCATAGCTGATCTCTCACCTCAGCATGGTGGGCCTCCCCTTTAGCATCGGTAAAGATTATCAGGGCATCACTGCTGACCCCCCCGATGCTCCCTATGTAGCTATAGGCCCGGGCTCCATTCCTCAGGGTTACTCTCTTCGCCTCTGGGGGCACCATTTCAAGGTCCGGGGCGATCTCTTCTATAGGGGAAAAGGAGGGCCAAGTTGGGGGAACACGCCTATGTTTCAACCCTGGGGATTCCTCTGCCGTCTTTTCTTGTCGTCCTTTTGGTGGCGGGGATTCGGATGAGTGCCTCTCCGTTTTTACGGTCCGCTTCCTTGGTGGGGGCGACCCCACTGAGGGCTCATCACCACCCCAGTTCTTTTTCTCTGTATCTTCTTGGCTAGGTCCATCCCCGAGCGGTATCTGGCGAAAATCCAGGTCCATCTCTTCTACACAACTCCGTATCAATGGTGTGGGCGTGGTCTGCTGTTCATCCAATTCTTCCTCCATACTGAGGCTTGGTTCAGTTGGTTTCTTTCCCTTCGTCTGACTCTGGGCCATTTCTGGCCGATCCTGGGTCCTTTCTTGTGGGTCTTCAGCCCCTCCTATATCCACCATCCTGACTTCCCTCAGCCGGTTAGGTGGGGGCTCAGAGGCGTAGCTCTGCACCTCAGATCCCTCTTCTACTTCCTCAAGGTCGCTACCTAAGAGCTCGCTCTGCCCTAAGCCCTGAGTTAACCTATCTCGGTCCTCCTGGGCTTGTCTCTTCTGCTCCTCTGCTTTCCCAGACGGCGAGGCCGTCCCATGGGGCTTGGTCTCTGCAGTCCTCGGTCCCAACCCTGGGTCATCCTCTTCTGGGCTAAGGTTCTTCTGCCCTGTCGCCATTTTTCTCATTCTTCTCATTCTTCTCTGTCTTTGTCTGATCGAGTCGTCTGTTCCTTAAAGCCTCCCTTAGGTACCAAATTCGGGGTCAGGGATAAAGTTCAGACTGGTTGGCTATTCTACGCAGTCTTGGGATTTCCTCTAGAAATTCTCCGTCGACCTTCGCTCCTCTTCAATCCCGCTTGCTCCCTGCAATTACTGCGGGCTGCTCGGCCCCCCCTCGCTTTGTCCTCACGAGGGGAGTCGATCTTCCGTGCCTGCGCAGGCTCCCTCCTGCTGCACACTTTTTAGATTAGTTGGACCTGAAACTCACTTTTTCAGGTCCCTGTTCGGGCGCCAAATGTAAAATCCCCCAGTTTTGGTTCAGTCTCTGACTAGCAGAGTCTGTCACCGGGACCAGCTCTCCATCCTACGGGTAAGAAGTTGCGGTCTAGGAGAGGTTCCTCACTAGATTTCCTCAACTTATTTAAGCTGGTGTCGAGAAGATACGCCTAGCTCTCACTGCCTACTTCCAAACGTATGCCCCGCTCACTCCAATAACTGTCCTTCAGAGGAATAGCCGGGTGGCTCGAAGTCCAGCTATCGGTCACGTCTGTTAACGGCAGCTCTTCTCTCACGATCTGGGCTCTTGTTACAGGCTAGGAAAACTTTAGCGGCTCGGACAGCGAGCCTCAGGGACAATTTGACAAAAATGTGGCTAAAATAACCCATAAGAACCTATGTGTTAGTGCAGAGGCATAAACAAGTCTTCAGAATTCTGAATACAGATGTAATGTCCGCAACGACGTCTTATGACAGTTTTTATATTTATTAAAGCAGATTAGCAAGGTTAAGCAACAGCATTGGTGTTTGAAGGGATATTTTCTTTCTTTTTCTTTCATCTTCACTTTTTTTGTATTGTATTTTGTGATTTTAATTTGACTGCTAAATATTCATGCAGTGTTTTGTCCGTGACAGCCTCGCAATCTCCTGGGCTTTCTCACTGTGTGATGAAGATGAGCTATTCTCTGTATTTTTCTGACTGTTTTTCCCTTGCTCATACTCTCTCTCTCTCTCTCTCTCTCTCTCTCTCTCTCTCTCTCTCTCTCTCTCTCTCTCTCTCTCTGTCTATCTGTGTGTGCTCATACATGCATGTGCAAGTGTGAGTACGTGCACAGAACTCAGTGAGCATCCAACTGCTTTCTTTTATGTGCTGTCCTTGTCGTGTTAAAATCCTTTTGCGAACATGCATATACACTATGTGCATGTATAAATACATGACACACTCGATGTATTATGAGGAAAATAACATCAAAACAGAATTTGTGTTCACTTTTGGTGACAGGGTTTTTAAATATGTCCCCTGGCAGGTTTCCCTTGAGGGCATCCCAGTTTCTGTTGTGCATTGGTGTCAAACTCCCCTTTACCTCTCCTGTCCTGACAATAAAACACACTTATATATTTATTTACTACCTTCAATCTCTCACTTGCATCTGTAACTGTGTAACAATATATCGGTAGATTTTCTCTAATCATTGATAATAATTTTTTAAAAAGTCTGTTCAATGTTTTTTGGATTTTGGCATAACAATATTCTTTAGAAGGAATATACTTCAGACTTGTCAGGTTTTTATCCAGAAAGACTCAAATTCCTCCCTATTTACTGACATGCATTCCTAAGACTAACACATTAATTAAAGCAGCGATAATGCATTTCTTTGTAGTTGTAGAAGTGTACTTCCTTATCCATAAGCGTACAAGCACTTGTACCCATACGTCTATGTGCATATATATACATATGCACATTTTTTTTCTTAATTGAAGAATAAGTGGTCCAGTAGAATGGGATGGGAGGTGTGTGCGCATGAGCTGGCGAGTGGTGAGCAAAGTGGGATGAACCATTTGACACTCAAGAAGACTCAGAGAAAACAAGCTGTCTCTGGGTTAATTACTACTCCCCTTTGCAGTTAATAAATACATTTCTGATCAACCACATCAAAAAGGCCCAACATTAATTTCTCCTGCCTGCTCCCCTTGCTGTGGAGCATTTCAGCTCCCGTTTAGAGCGCTCAAGTGTTTCAGTGCAATTTGATTCTTTTAAAACACTTCACAGTGTGTACTGACTAATTATAGATACATCAAAGAGTAACTAACTGCCTTTGAATGAGAGTGCGAGAGTGCAAGAGAGAGAGAGAGAGAGAGAGAGGCAGGCTCAGGCTTCAGGGGAAGGCACCTCGCTCTGTCTCCATTTTGCCTCTACCTTTTCCACTCTGTATCATTCCTAAGTTATCACAGAATCTATCCATCCATCTATGTTCAATGCTTTTCCTCTCATCATCTCTCTCTTAGTGTCTAGTCTCCTCTGACATCTGCTTTCATGCTTGGCCAACCTGTTCCTTCTTGCTGCTTCCTCTCTGCTCTCTCAGCTGTACAGTTCGATAGGAACATGGATCATTTTCTCTCAGTCATTCTACTGAGTTTTTTTTTTTAACCCATCATCCTGAAGTCCCTACAAAGTATATAGAGTATTAGGGTGTCTTTGAGTTTCCCTTCTTCTTCTGTCTTAATTTCTTACACAGTGCATACATATTACATTAACATGCTTGTTTGAGTTCTGGGTTTGTTATTATTTGTTAGAATCCCATGGGCAGCACAACACATAATAAAGGGAGAGAAGGCCAGGCTCAGAACAAGGGCCCTGCACTCTTCTTTCTCTGCCCTCACCTTTCTTTTCATCTTTCTTCATTGCTGGGAGTTAGGTGGTGGACTTAAAGTGTAAGTGCTGGTGGTTGTGTTGAGAAAGAATTGCCAAGCCTTTGAAATGTGCTTTCTTATTGGATATTCAGTCGATCACATCCATTTTCCATAATAAAGTGAACAAAGCTTCATGTGTTGATACTCAGGTGTTATCTCTTTTAGTGTATCTCATTGTTTGAAAACAATCCATTTTTGGAAGCCTCTTTTTTATTTTATTTATTTACTTTTTTCCTCCTTTAGATGCCTTAATTTGATTGCTGGGCCAAGGTCAGGGCAGAATACCCAAATACTGCTTTGTTGTTTAAAAAGTTTTTAATTCCTCAAGCTTCGTAATTATTTCCAAGTTTACAAGGAAATATATTGGTTTTCACATGCAAACTATGCATAGTACTTTTATGGTTTGCTGCACCAAGGTTTCCCTTTCATGAGCAAATAATTAGTTAATAGTACATTATAAAGGTGTGAACATCAGGTGATTGTCCTGCAAACGTCTCCCTCAGAACAAGCATCCATGTTGTTCCTTTTCTCCTTGTCTTTTTTGTCCATTTTTTTTTTTTCTTAGCACAGTCAGTCACAGAAACAATGACTCTTATGCATTGTAACTGTTTGTAATTCCTTGAGTTGAATACATTTTCTGGATTTCCAAATCCTCCCAACCCATAAACTAGAAAAGCACTCTCAGAGTGCAGACCTCCACCAAGTGCAAGAATTCTCCCATATAGCGATTAACAGATTGCGATAAAATCTGCGTTCTGGATCAGATCCGGATCAGCCTTTGAAATTTGATAGAGGTTCACATTGTCAATCCCAGAGTCAAATTTCATGAGTTTTGGACAATAATTGACGGAGATATTGAGAAACAAAATTTTTGGCCTCATTGACCACAATGTCATCGAAAATTTGAAAGTGATCCAGAATCCAGGATTTCTTCCGGATCACACCCAAAATGAAGTCAGTTCTTCCTTTTCACATTTCCTACAACTCCTGAAAATTTCATCAAAATCCATCCATAACTTTTTGAGTTATAAACACCGGCAAAAACATAACCTCCTTGGCGGAGGTAATAATCTCTACTGATAGATCAGTGATTTACTGCTTTTTAGCAAATACAGCAGAGTATTGTGCTTTCCTCTTGTCACAGACATACTGTATATATAAGGTTCTCTTTCTGAAGGTGTCTGAAGTCCAATTGAAGAGCAAACAAGATTTCTTTCTCGAAAATGTTGCTACATGTCTCTTAACTGCGCCAAGCTAAATTCCAGATTTATATTTATCAAATATACTCTTTAAGTATGGGTGCAGCCTTGACCTGAGGTCATCACCACACAAGCAAAAATCACTTAAATTTGTTGACTAAATCTGTGCAAGATGTGCATACAAATAGCTCTTAAAACCCCATCATCTAATCCTGTATGCTTGTCTTGCTTGCCTTCAAAACTTTAAGTACTAGCTTGTCTTTTACTTCTTGAGGGGATGACGAGCAGGTTTGTTTTTATCTCAAGGTTCTTCATAGCTGGAGGGCTTGCAAAGTGATGGAGTTGTAATGCCATTTCTTGCATGTGTCTGTCTTCATGTGCTTATGTTTTTGTGTATATGTCTGAAATTGGATGCACACATATTGTACAGGTCTGCGTCTGCCTGATTATGTGTGTTTCTGCGCGTGCACATATATAAAAAGTACACACATTTATGCTAGCCTAGAGAAGCCTGTATCGTCCTAAACAGAGCAGCTTGGTGAAGAGCAGCTATCATAGTCATGTTAGCGGAGCAGAGGAGGAGAGGCGATGATAAATGGCTGGGGCATATAAGCAGAAATTAGTGGAGCCGTATGCAAAGCTGTGGCGTTTTGTTTGATGTGAAACAAAAGGACCACCATGACAAAAGTGCCTGCCAGCCTGCACAGCAGGACAACAGCCCTCAGGACAAACAGTATCACCACTGACTGTGTTGAATGCATGTATGCATGGGTTTTGATATGCACTCATCCGTGCATGCACACTATACTATATCCATATCATGTATGGTGCTTTTTTTCTTGTCCTGTATTTATTATTTATATTATCTCTCACTGTTTTTTTCCCCCCTCCACGTATAATGACACTCACTGCCTGGCCTTTTGTACACTACGTGAGGTTGTGGTTTCTTCCTCAGTTCAGCTACAGCATATTTACTCTATTAAGTGGCTGTAATATAGCCGTCTAATTTCCTTGTGAAAGAATGGAGAGCGGCTCTCCTCTTAACATAAGGATGTAAATTGAACTGTTTAAATGTCACAGCTAGCAGGCTGATTTGATTTGAATTGATTTGCTTGTTTCAGGGAAAAAGCCCCCCTCTTCTCCCCCAAAAACCTTAGTTGCACTGGCTGCCACAGATAGACCAAGGTCTTTCTTTCCACCTCAACACCACATTGTAGGGCTTCCTGAATTCTTCTATCTGCTGTGATTATGTACAAATGGCCTTCATTTGCCATCCATTTCAAAGCTGTAGTGCTGCATTGTGACTGGAGGCAGATGACGCAGACGAAATTACAGCGGGTTTGCTGCCTGAAAAGGATACTCACACAATAGGCTTTGTGAAGTATTCCCTTCAATACGTCGCCATTATTCTCACCTTTGTTGGTGTTTCTCTCTGTGTTTCAGGAGCATCTTTGGGTTTTAGATTGCATTTGTGGTATTAGCGGGAAGTGGTGGATTGAAACTAGTTTACTTTCCTCTTGTCTCACATGTATTATTCCTATCAATAACAGGGGAAATAAAATTTGTGGGGGATTTTCATTCAGTTACTTGCCACGGCTTGTCTTTTATTATGACTCATCATTTGTTACCAATGAAGAGAAGGAATTTCAGAAATATTTATATGTAATACATAAGATGTGTTTAGACTTTCATCAAAAATAAGTGCTGTCCAAATGTCAATGTAAATCTTGATATTTTCCTTCTATTTTGTGAGCATTCATAACACTCCTTCAACAAGCAACTAAACCATGCTAACAGCTATGTTAACATTCATTGTGACCCTCTTATATTGTTACATATTTTGTTGATTTTCATTATTTGGTCCTTAAAAGATCACAAAGTACTTTTGAGTTAAAAACAAAACATGTCAACTTTAACAAGAAGTATTATGAAGTGCTGTGTTTAGTGTTTTAGCAGCTTTTTACACAAACTTTGTCCCAGGGATTCTGCTGGTATGTCTAGTATAATGACTTCTTGTTAAATTTTATTGTTTGGATGACTGGGATATAGTCAGCAAGCAATGGCAATGCAAGGGATTACATTTAATTTAAAACTTGTAAAAAAAAAAACTTAGATATTTAGTATTTGTCTTTCTTTAATCATATTCCTCTACTGTGCGTCCAGCAACCAAGCTGAAAAGGAACTGCTTTTTCATCTCAGCCTGTCAAGCTGGTGCAGTCAACAGATGTCAGGACTTTATTTCCGGTGTACATTGTGGGTTTTATCATCAGCACCTCTCTACCTCCATGTGTTTTACTTCTATTCCTCTCTATTTCACTCTTGTCTTGTGTTTGTGTTAGTACACAGTCCTGTTTCATGACTAGCTCAGTAAGTTGCTGTCTGTGATTTTGTCATAGACATTCTGCTTACAAGCAGAAAAGTTATCAATGTCCACATTCCTACAGTTGTGCATAATGAAGATGCTTCTTCTAATTCGTCTTTTACAACCTTTGTTCAATTTTAACGTTTGGCTCCAGTATGTGATAATATTACTGAGTATCAGCTATTCATTGAAAACACTTTGTCTTAGAGGTCTTTTCATCAATGGTTCTAAATTGCAAGCAACCGTTCACCTGGTTGGCTACCTACTCTTTTGTTTCTTAAAAAAAAAAGCTTTGATGGTGATATGACTGAAAGTCATTACATCTCAAAAAGTATTGTTGAGGTTGTTTGTTAGTAAGTCTTCTCTCACTATTTTGTCTGCATGCTATTTTCTTTCTTTAGAGTGAAGGAAGTGCAGAATTTGTCTGTCCTTTGTGCAAAAGCTTTCTAATCTCCTTTGTCCTGTTCTACCCACCCTATACCCAACCTCTTCAAAATAGGATCTTATTTGCTTTTTTGTGAAATAAGACACAGAGCGAGATGAAGTTCATTTGAGTTCAGTTAAATCTTGAGGGATTCATCATTACATATTTACTGGCTGAGACTTATCTTGCTGTAAGGTTCTACCCTCGTCCCATTGATCTAGTGCGCATGTTCACTCCCGAGGTTACAGGACGTGCTTCCATTTGCATAAGGCCCTGGGCAAGGTTCTTTCCACCATTGATTGGCCTGTCCATGAGCGCCCCTGCCTTCTCACATTGATCACTTTGTTTTTTCCTGGAGACAGTGCTACTCAGAGTTCAGCTGCTGCTCTGGCATATCAGACCAGCCAAATGAAGAGAGAGCAACTGATGGAGAGAGAGAGACAGAAAGAAATGAGAAAAGAAACAGTGGGGCAAGTAGGAGTCATAGCAGATAGAAGAAAAACTTTTGAGGCAATATTGCAATCATTTTACATGCTTTTGCTTAAAAGTCTGAAACAAATCTATGCAACCAACCTGTCGCACAACTCCTTCAACCCTACATCATCAGAAAGTTCAGCTCAGTTGCATAAATTGTTTTTACTCAACGAAACATACTTACGTATGCAAATGTCTGCGTTGATGATAGAATATACAATATTCAGTGCATGTGGAGAGATATCATTTCAACATCACCTCAATTTTTCTTGTTCTTCTTTCTTATTTAAAAACTTTTAAAAATGCCATCTGCCTTTTGAATACTTATTTTTCTTTTCTCTAACTATACACTCAGTTCTGTCCTGGAGAGGATTCTGCCTTGGTTTGTTGCACTGCTGTACTTCACTTTTTAAGATGTTATTGTAAAATAAATAAGTATTTATGCTTATATAAGTTATGGACCTTAGATATTTTCTGCATATTTTGTTTTTCTTAAAGTTGAAAAGGCAGAGTTATTCTTCGATATAATTCAAAACTGAGATGAAATTATGTTATATTGTCAATGAGTATTAGTAATCTATTTGCATATTGATTTGCGCTCACATGCCACTGTGTGTTTTTGCGTCAGTGGTGACACACGGCTCAGACTCCCATGATGCACCTCTTCTCTTTGTTCTGCTTTGTGTAAGCAGCGTGTGGCTTTGTCTCCCTTTCTCGTTCCTCCCGGCTTGTTGCCTCAGTGGCAAGGTCTTGCTCTCTTCTCTCTTTTCTACTTCAGACCTCCAATTTTTTCTTTCACTCGTTCACACTTCTGAGTATGAACGGGTACTGCGTACTGCTGCACACATTTTTCACCGTTCTCTTTCATATGTTGCCTTTGACCATCTTCCTCAGTAAGGAACCAAACTCTTCAATTACTCTTTATTCATTTGCTCCTTGCCCCTGTTTTTAAAATGCCACACCACTTCATGACCCCACTCCCTGTTTTGTTTTTTTGTTTTTTTCTTTTTGATTCTCACTCCGCTCTTAGCTTCTTCAGTGACACTCATGCAAACAGTTCTTTCTTCAGACTGATGTTTCACCCCCCCGTACACATTTTCTTTTGCTTGTGTTTGCTCCTTCTTTTTTTCTTCTAGTTTGCTTAATTTCTTTTCCCTTTTCCCTATTATCAGTTTTTTGCCAGCGCCTCCAGTCCATCACTTGAGACTGACCTCAATTATCCTTCCTTCCATGCTTTTTTTCTTTCTTTTTTTTTTTGTCTTTTCCACCAAACATCTTCCAAAACCACACAGTTTCTCTGATTGGTTCATCCTTCACCTCACACTTCTTGTTTTTAGTATTAGAAATTAATCTTAAGTGCTGTTTTTTGTTGTTTTTTTTAAGAAAAAAAAAGATATTATTTGATGATCTTTCTTTCAAAAGAAAAAATCATTCTTTTCTAAAAATGCCATTTTATGTACCCCCAGCATCTTAATTTCTGTTGCCACTGAATTATTTCCATGCATTCACCTGCTGTAGCTGGTTGTGTCAGCTGCTGCGACATCGGTCACCCTCAACAGAAAGGGAGCTGCTTGACGTGAGGTTTCAGTGTGGTTAAGATAACATGTTGGCAGCTCAAATGAATCGCTCATCATATGTCCTCTATTAATTCTGTCATAAGAATGCTGAGAATTTAAAGGAAAATTTGTAATTATGAGATTGTAAATAGCCACACCTGTCATTTGAGCTGAACATTTAGAATCAAGCTTGTTATTATGTTTTTTTATATATATATATATTCTTTTTAACATCTCTGCCTTCATGATTGTGAATTGTTTCATTCTGTGTTAATTGTATGAAGAAAAAGTGTTTGAAAGGATTTGAAATGACACAGTGTGTTGTTTCTGAAAAGCTGTGAGGCGCAGCTTGGCAGCTCCTGGTGCAAATGCCAGTGAACTTAGTGAATCCAGGGTTAAAGCTGAAACCCTTTTAGCTTCTATGTCTCTTATTTTTCCACTGTTTCCTGCAAATTCTTCATTCGCATTTATCCTTGTATCCATCACACTGGCCATGTATTATTGTTCCTTGTTTTTGTAAAGAGTCTTCAGCCCCATTGCCTTATATATCATCAGTATATATTTATATATATATATATATATATATATATATATATATATATATATATATATATATACATACATGTATAATATACATATATATATATATATATATATATATATATATATATAAACATACACTAATCTGTCTGACACTGGCTTGCATTCTTAGTGATAAAGGTATGTCTGTCTTAGCGATCATATAAAATACCATTTTGTTCATATTGGGTTGTTAACTTTCATCGTTCCTGCTTTATCTTTTGTGGCTTTCTTACCTTTTTCTCCTCTTTCCATAGTTGACGCCTTTCATCTTACAACATTACCACCTCACCTGCTCCTTCCATATGTAATTCCGTTTTTCTCATGCAATGAGCCTCTTCACCTCTCACCTCCCGCCACCTCTCTATACCTGTTTTGTTTGACTTGGCTTTGATTTATAGATTTGGTCCAAGTTCTCTTTGATGAAAACACTAGGGGGCACTGCCTGTCCTTTGTTACTCTATTTTCCCTTAGCATTCTCCACTGATGTGTGTTTTTGTATGTGTGTGTTTTGTCTTTGTCTGTGTGCTCCTAAATGTGTATCTGTTTGTGCTTGGATTTCCTTAAAAAGCAGTCCCTTGTTTGTTAAAGGTGACACAGATCTAGACTGAGACAGACAAGACAAGAAGGCAAACTGGTCTTTGGTGGACACCCGAACAAGTGCACAGCACCATTTGCATTCCCCTGTCCTCGCTGTCACCCCCTGTTTCTGTTGGCACCTCCGGCCTTCAGAGACCTTTCACCATGTGAGGCCCTTTCCTCTCCATCGCTTTCTTCCCATGTCGGTCTGTCTCCCGGGTCTCCCCATATCATGTGGCTACCTACCGGCCACCGCAGCATTAAACAATGGTAGAGAAAGAGAGAATGTAGAATTCTAAGTTTTTAATCTATGATGAAAAAAAAAAAAGCAAATGAATGGCAGCTTCTGTCCCGTTTATCCAAAGGCCTGCGATTAAGACAAGGGGCTTTGATTACCTTCAGTTTGGGTGAAGGTGGAGCCAGCTTCAAAATAAAGATCAGCTCTCTCGACACCAGAATTGATGAGGAGACAAAGAAGATACACCTCTTTATTTCTTGCAGCATTTCCAGTGTTTTTTTTTCTTTTTTGATCTTATATATTCATATCCCATACTGTGAAATTAGCATTCATGGTCTGTTTCTTATTGTGTCAGTACATTTTTTAATAATTATGATTGTTTTTGAGAGAAACTGGAGTTTTGATTTGGTATGTCTTCTATGGTAAGCAGACAGATGATGAGGGGTGTTTGATAGTGCTAATTGGCAGCTCCCATCCATGCAGCGTGTGGTTGGTGGTGGGCTAGGGCTGGGTGAAGTGAAATGCTGTTATTGTTTAGAGGTGTCAAATCCAACACAGAGGAAAAAAGGCTGGATGAATTGTGCTGTGCTCGCCTATCAGTGTTGAATGCAGTTAAAGTACACACTCTTAATCACATGCATAGACATTTAAAAATCCTATATTTACTCAAGTGTGTGCCCATGTTTCAGCCTGTCCACACTCATACAAATTGTGGCACATTACCAGGTGTGATATATGATAGAATTCAAACACACTGACATTCGCACAATCAAAGTCACAATCGCGTACTCCCTCCGCTCTTAAAAAAAAAAAAAACTAATAAATGAACTGTTAGGTTTGACAATGACAAAATAATCATCATATTCAAATTTACCTTAAGCTCTGTTTTAATTACTCTCACTGAGATAAACTAATAAATATATTTTCTTTTCAATTGCACTGTACTGAAGGCCCTAATTACCACATACTGAGAAAGACCTGACAGAAGTGCAGTAGTTAAGAGGTAATTTTATATACAAGTAGGAGTTTGAGTAGGGAAAAGGGTAAATGAAACACTGTCCCGCGCATGCACACGTACACTGCCTGAACCTCTTTTTTACTGGTTTATTCATGCTTTTCGAGGACTTTTTACATGATTGACTGACAAGGTCTTTTTCCAAAATAGTATCTTCAGTAATAAGAAAAAATTGACTCCCTAATCAAAAATAGGTTCATGGAATTCACAAACCCAACTGTAATCTTCTGTGGCATTTCCAGCAGAATTGACAGTCTTCATAGCTTCAGGCTCTATACCACTTTGATTTAATTGCTTTTTTTTTTTTTTTTCAAAAGATTAATAATAGGCTTTGTACTAAGTTATGTGTGTGCACAGTATGGGTGTGTTTCAATGTGTAATTGCGTACCTTGTTCTCCTCTCAGGTTTTGTTTTTAATCAACAATATCACTTGAAAAGAGTGTCTCTTGTTGTGATATTTCTTTTTTGAATGATTTAAATTTTATTTTTATTTCATTAAGCTAATGATTGAATTTACTGTCAGATTAGAGTGACAATGCAGTAGTTGCTGAGCAAATATTTAACAAATTATTAAAAAAAAAACATTTAAGAGAATAAAACAAGAAAAAGTAAATACGCAGCAAATATTTTATACATATATGTTTTCTGTATCACTAATTTTTATCTTTCGATTTCTATTTTCACTGTACATTTTTACATTTAAGTAAAACTGTGAAGTCAGTTTGTAACTGAATGACTTATTTTGCCCTTTTACAATCTGTGTTTGTGCTATCAAATTTGTACTAATAGTGATTTTGATTTTAATGTGAACCTTTGTCTTTACTGTACCTCTTTAATTAATTAATTGAATAGATTAGATTTTTTCAACCCTATTTTAGTATATATATTTATTTATTTATTTATTTTATCTTTTCGTCTTATGTCTTGAATACTTTGGGCAAAGGAATAGTAATTGAAGTCAGTTTGCCTCAAGAACTGCAACTTTTTTACATTATAAGGTAAATTAAACCTCAGTTTCCCCCAGCTTGTCCTTTTGTAACATGGCCTCAACCCGTTCTCTCTCCGTCTTTTCTGACTCATCTTTCCTCTCGTTAAAAAGCTATTTTAAATCATTGCTAGTGGCGATGAGAAGTTAATTTCAGATTGTTATATATTACCATTAATTTCCATTGGCCTTCTGTAGTTTTCCCTCCTTCTCTTGCTTTTTCCTTTGAGTACAAGGGCGTCACAAAGCCTTTCTTTTTCCTTTTTTTCTCCCTTTAAATTCCGTTCAGCCTCCTCTTTTCTCCTTGCCCCACAGCACAGCAGATGACCAAATATGAAGGAGTGGCGGATGATAACTGAAGGGATTGACATTCTGTCAATTACACCACTAACCTGTCTACACCACACACACAAACTAACAAAAATGTTTTTCTTTTTCCTCTCCATTTGTCCATGCAACTTTTGACCCTGTGATGGTTCATGCACCCCTTGAAGTTTACAGAAAGGTTCTCTCCTGAGAATTCCCCTTTTTTAGTTCTGAAGACGTACACATACAGACACATGATATGTCAGTGATATGCAGGCAGCAGGGGGTTCAAAATTAGTTGTTTTTGTTTAATCTTAACCTCTCTTTCACATCTCTTATTCACAGGTAAGATGAGATATGTGATCAATTTTGTGACAAGCAGAACTTGCCCTTTAAAAATATGTATATTAACTACATACAAAAAAAATTGCATATATTTTAATTTTTTTTTTTTTTTAAGTCAGTATGGTGGTTTTGGGTGGAATAAATAGATTTATGTTCATACCAAGAATTGAAAAAGTGACACAAATCTTGAAATTTAGCTCTTCAGAACAAGTTTAGAAGAATTGCCTGGCAGAAATTTCTCATGACACCCTAATTTAGAAATGTTGGCATGGATGCCAACTTTGGGCTAGGTTAGTTCAAGGAATCAGTGGTTATCGGCTCCTGAGCTTGTATGCGTCTCTGTCTAAGGAGTGGACAGCACTACCCGATGGATATTTAGCATGTTAGCTTTGGCAGAATCAAGAGTGGTGTGAAAACACACTAATTTCCTAAGTGGCGATCATATCAGCCTTACCATCAGAGAGGCAGCAGAGAGCAAACATCTGTGTTTCTGGTCTTTATATACTACACGTACTGAGTACTGACCCCCCCCTCCCAGACAACAATATTTCTGTTAGTCATCATCATCTGTCTTCTGTGCAAATGTGGCCCTTGGTCTGTCTTGTGGTAAGCTGTCTCTTCCCTGCAAGAGCTCATGGAGTCCTTGGTTTTCAGTATCACCCTGAGTTGCAACACAGGGATCTCAGCTTCAACCTCCTCCACCCACCCTTATTAGGACCACCCATTCACTCCCTCCGTCCTTCCGTCAGTCATATTCTTCCTTGGCCTATCCATTATCATATCCAACCAAGAATCATCCAACTGAAACTATGTTAAAATAGGGTCATCTCCCCGTGTACACTTAAAAGCTGTCCCTTTAACCTGCTCTGAAATGCTTATGGCTATTATTATAGCATATAAATCATTAAGAAAGTTTAATTATACAAAAATTTCATGGTGGAAATGTGTAAGTTGACACATGGGAAGGGGAATTTAATGGGCCAGTAAGTCCCATCACTATGAGGGAAAATATTGAGGTTAGGTTTCTATTTTACAGCATTGCCGGAGGGTAAGGAGACAGGGAAAAAGACAAAAAAGACGCACTTTAAGAGCAAGAGAAAAAAAGACGAGCTGTGAAAACGGTTTCCACTGTGCAACAGTAACTTTTTCGTTTCACTGTGTAGACCAAAGCTGTTAGTATTACTAGTAATATGAAGGATGTTGCCCACCGTATAATATGTTTTCTTTACTAAAATGTATTCTTATTAACTTTTCTTAGTTTCTTAGTGACCAGTTCATTTAATCCACAATGTCAGACTTTATCATTTAATCTTTATCATTATCATTTTGACTTCCTATCATTAACACTTACTACCATGCAAATGTCAATAAAAAAAGTAATAAATTCCAGTTTAGTAACGTAGATATTTTTGAGGGGCTTGTTGAATTATTAGATTTGTATAATTTCAATGTAATGGCACTTAAATCACACTTGTTATCAAGTAAAAACCATCTGGATCAGTGTGGCAAAGAAAAAAAAAATGTGAAATCACTGTATATGTGGACAGTTGAGAAAATAAAATCACTGAGCAAAAAGAAGTGCATAGCATTTTTAAAATAATTTCATAACTAGTTTTTTTTCTAGGTGGGCAGCTATTTATTTTTTATTTTATTTATTTCCCTACTCTTACCTACAACAGCATCCATCACTCCATCCATCAATCCTCCCTACCCTCTCCCTGCTCTGTCCTCTCTTCCTGTCTTCCTCTTGTTTTCCACGCGGGCACACGTGGAAGCGCTCGTGGTCAACAGGTTTCCTGGCCCACAGCTCCTTATCCTCTGTCTTTTGTTTCCACCAGTGGACAACCATTCTCCACCTCTGCTGTGTCAGTAAATATTTATTGGCCTTCCTTTTCCTCGCCACCCCCACAAATTTCAGTGTGTATCTCTGTGCCTGTTTTAGTTTGAATGTGTGGTTTACTTGTTAATATACACATAGAATTCTCTTTAACACATTCATAGACATACACCTCCTGTCACCCAGGGTCCAGCACTGTCACTCACACAAGTTTTTAATTCAGCCCCGACGTCCTTCATCTTCGCTTCATCATGCATTTGGCGAACAACTATGAGAGGAAAGAGGAAAAAGAGGAGGAAGTTATTGCAGTTTCCCCTGCTCTCTCTCTCCACCTCTCCACCTTCCCTTCAACCAAAGTTCATGCACTGAAGTCAGAGAGGGAAAAAATCCTGCAAGTACATGCACATGACCTCAATAAGAAAACCCTCTGCACACTCACAGAACACTAAAGGTTGCACAGACACAAACACACTCCCTCGCCCTCCCTAGAGGCCCGTGGCCTCGTGTTAGAGAGGGCTTCCTTCCTGCGGTTAAGACAAAGGAAGCTAGGGACCAACAGGGGACCTGGGGCCGCTGCTTCAAAGCCACAGGAAGCGCTGCTGTTGTCTCTTCCTGTGGAGGGTGTTGGAGCGTGGGGGGCAGCTGCCTGTGTTTTCACAGCCAGGGATGAACAGATAGGAGAGTGTTTTGTGTGTATGTGTGTGCGTGTGTATGTCACAGACAGCATAGGTGAGACCCTTTAAGTGCACTACAGCGCTCCTATCCACCCCTTTTAAGTAGAGATCATTTACCGGCAGCATAAATATATAGGTTACAAAAAAGTAAGAAACACAACACATTCTCACACATGAATGTCATCCCACTGATGAAACCTCCAGTGATGAAAGATCCAGATCCAGAAGACGATATCAATTCAGTAGCCACTGGTCTAGATTGTTTGCAATGATTTAGGAAAATTACATGAACAAATCACAGTGGGAGCATCATTCAGCCTTGATGCATATTCCTCTGCTAGTCCAGTCCACTGTCTCTGTAGAGCCCACACATGCTTTCAGCGTGTACATGTTTGTTTGTTTGTTCCTCTATTCCAATGTTGTTGTGTAGGGATTTAAGGGGGTGTATGTGTCAGTGTGCCATGTGTTTTCTAGCCTTCCGGTGTGCACCCACATGCATGTTTGTTTGTTTTTCTATGGTAGCCCTGGCTTCTCTGACACTCTCCTCTTATTCTCTGGCAGCAACAGGACAGTTAATCAATCAAATATTTAAGCAGCGCTTCAGTTCTCAGTGGGTAGTCCTAGATTATCTTTGGCTGTTGGCAGTGCACAGCGCAGTCACATTACAAGCCTTATTCCTTACTGGCATCATCATAGAGTGCTCTCCTTCTCTCTCTCTCTCTCTCTCTCTCTCTCTCTCCCTTTCTCTCTCTCTCTCTCTCTCTCTCTCACACACACACACACACTCCTTCCTACTGGCCTCTGCTCAGTCTTTGCTCACTCTCACTTATGCTCTACATTTTTCCTTTTTTGTCTTTTTAAATTCCTGCTCACTTTCTGTTATTCTCTCCCTTTCACTTCTTTTTCTCTCTCCTGTTTGCTGCTCTCTATTTGCAGTCACTCTCTATGCATAATTGTGGCTTTTCACATTGACTATCTGACAGTGACAGTGAGCAAGGCCCCTTAAAGAGCTCTCATCTCTCTGTCTTTGCCTGTTTCTCTCTTCTCTCCCGCGCTGCATTCTTTCTAGGGATGAGTCTGCCTGTCTCCCCGCAGGGAACTCCATTGTGGATTACTATTCAGTTTTTGCCCAATTATCTAGTGGCTTTCACTGGCTTTGACACATAATTATCAAAGGCCTAAATAATTGTCTTTATTACTGCTGGTGTTTAGATGTGGCGTCAGTGGAGCAGTCATGAAGCAAAGGAGCGTCACAGGGAGAGAAGAGAAATGAAGTATTTATCTCAACCAGAGATTAGCTTAGCATGCTGTTAAACGATGTCTCGTTGCTTACTTCAACTCCTTGTCCAGATAAATAAACATGATTAATATACCCCCATTCCCTCTTTCATACACATAGCCATCACATATCTCATTGTATGCCAATATTGAAAATACCATTATGCAAAACAAAAAGTCTAGCAATTGGCTTGCTTTGTCACAGGAAACAGCTTACAGCGCTAAACACTGTACTCAGCAGAGGGTCATGTGAGAAATCAGGTACAAGATATGGGGTAAAAGAAAGTCTGTGCTTATGTCTATCTGCATGTGTTTATGTAATTCCAGGTGTGTGGGCGCTGACTTTTTCATAGAGCTTGTGAAAAGCTAGATTAGTCAGATTCTACCAAGTAGGGGGTTAGGATCTGTGGTGTTTCAGGCTCTCTAATTTAGGCCTTCCACCGATGTATCATCAGTTTCACTCAGCTTTGACACTGAAAAAATTCAGCTGTGTTGCTACAGTCAAAATAGTTGTAAACTGAAAAAGTGGCTATGTCACAAATGACCTACCCATCTATCTGTCTGTGCCTGTGACTAGGATGCATCAGTCTCAAATGGCAGAAAGGTCTCAACATCTGTGTGTTGGATGTTTAGTTCACCATGTACAGTATTTCCACATGTTTCTCCTCACTTTTTCCTGTTTGATAAAGGACTGATCACAACAGCTGGCTTCTTTGCGTGTTAAAATGGCTATCTACAGTTACAAAAGGACTTAGCACATTTAGCATTCTGGATATACAGCCCACTACATGGCTATGAATGTACAGGCAAACACAATGAGTCATTTGATAAGACAGCTTAGATTTATATCTCTTTGGGAGAACAGTTTGTAAGTTATACTGCAAGTTGGATTATGTGTCAAACTTGCAGCTAACCACAGTTGTCATTGTGGCTTGTAAAACATGGGACTCAGTGGGTGTCAAAATTACTGTGGTTTAGGGCCACACTGCAAAGAGTATTTTCACTGGCAGACAATATTTGTGAACTTATTACCCCACAACTGTTGCAACAGCCCACTGCATGTGTGTGGCATTGCAGCAATAAAGGCTGTTAGAATGAATGACTGATGATGCTTAAAATGCACATAGCTACTTTTTTTTTTTTTTTAATCAAATATGGATCTATTTTTATTTACTGCTTTAAAAATGTAGTATAAAAAGCTGTGTATTTCCAGTGCCAGTTATGAGTGACCCACATTATTTAAAGTAAGTTACCACATAAGTCCACACATTACATGTTATAACTACTTGGTTAGCTTTATTCATCAAGTTTTTTTCTCTCTTTATTTTTGGCAGATTTAGCCATTCTGTAAACTGTTGTTATGGGTGCATTGTCAGCATGCAACCCCAGATCAGAAAAAGATAGGATGGTATAGAAAATTGGATTAGATTAAAAATAGGTTAAGAAACGGTCATCAAAAGCATGTTACCAAATGGCACAATCTCACATGAAAAACTGTTTACTGTGGCTTCAGTTATCAAATCTTAGGGATGCACGATAACCTGTTTTTTAAAACCGATACAGATAACCGATAACTTTCAGCTCCTAAAGGCCGATACCGATAACCGATAACACGCACATGTCCTAAGATTATTACATCAATACTATGAACAAAATCAAAAATAGTTTGGACTCTTTAAATGAACAGATTTTTATTTTTTCAATTGAAAAACTACTGCCAAGCCTCTCAAACATTTTCGTAAAGCTATCAAACAAACCTATTTGATATCTCACATCAACTTAAATAGGTGCATTACTGACTGATATAAAAAAAATAAAGTCTCTTTGAACTGATGGAAATACACGCATCAGAATTACAAACTGAAAAGGATTTATATTTAAAGGATTTTGACTTGTGGTTCCATTTAAATGAATACCTTTAATTAAAGTAAATGAGATTCAGTGATTTTTTTTTTTTTTTTTTTTTTATCTCATGGAAGCTTTAGATGAGAGAGATGAGGAAGAGCAGAGGGGAGGGGAGTCTGCTGCTGGCTTGTGCACGTTAGCATTAGAATCAGAATCAGAATCGTCTTTATTGTCATTGTATAGCATACAACGAAATTAGCTTGCATTAGCGCGATTTCAAAACTCCATGGAAGCGATTGTTATGTTGTAGGTGGCTGATCAGGTTTGACGTATCAAAGCTTGTACTTGTGCTTCCCTCCTCTTAGAATTCCCTTGGAGCATTCGTCACAAATAACCACCAAACTATTTTCTTCTGAAACTTTAACGAAGTTCCATGCCATCACCGCCATATTTGTTGTGATCAGCACGCTGTGCTCATGCTGCATTCAAGGTGTAACGTAAATTCCGAAGTTCCCTCGTTTGCTAGTCGTTCCTTCAGCCATTTCTATTTTTTTTTCTTTTTTATGCGTAACATGAGGGGAAACACTGCAAATACCGATTCAAGTTAACAACTACTAAAATTATGACCGACTTAACAAGTTGTTTTCTGGCATGAGGGGTATTCTTGATTTTCCTGATTGAGAAATCGTTTTTCTGATTATGCTGACGTTTCTTGAACATAACATTCACTGCCAGTCATTTAAGACTCAGAGGGAACAAGGCACTGCCCTTTTGACAAAAATATATGTTATTGGGGCTATTCGTCGTGATATCGGACTTATCGGAATGACGTCATAATTTCCTGTTATCGGCCAGATAGTTATCGTGCACCCCTATCAAATCTAATATGGTTTTGCCACAGATTTAACACACAGTGGCATCCATTGAAACCTAATAATAATAATATTAATAACATCAAACAATATGAGCCATCAGAGACCCATTTTACCACTGTGAAACAAGAAAACTGTCGAGCTTTCTGCCCAGACTCTAATAATGTTTTCCATTTGATTAATGCTATGTGTTTTTCATGGGCAGTCGGTTCTCTGTCTGCTGTTTCCTGGTCTCTGATAGTGGACCTTTTACTCAGTGATGGACCCAATTGCCCAGGACCATAAAACAGGACCTTGACTGACATGTCCAGTTTTAAAGGATTAATTTTCTATAGCTGCGTGTCTAGTTCTGCCAAAGGAAAGGTTTTCAGACAAACATGGATGAGGATGGACTAGAGCAAGGAATTTGTATACTATACTGTGTGCTTTTATGCTTTTTTTTTTTTTTTTTACCCCCTATTTGTTTGAATGAGCCCATGTCTGTCTATCATTATTTTGTATTTTCTCTTCTGTTGTTCACTTCTATCTTTATCTTTTCATCTCTACCTCTGAGCTCAATCTTGTATTCTTTGCCATTGTGAAGATGCTCCAGTGGAAACCTTATCAGCTGCATTATGTTTGAGTCCTTAGTGTCTTAATAGCTTTTATTTATCTCAATTATCTTCCACTTTAATTTGGCTGGGTGTAAGATGATGTATTTAAATTTCCAGCTAGAGCTTGTCTCTTTGGTAGCTCCAGGTTTAGCCAGACAAAGATGAATCATATTTATACTCATGCCTTAAATGAAGTTTGTTTTATTTCTTTTGGACTTTTAAAGGACTGATTTTTTTTTTCAATTCTGAAGCATCATCACATTCCAGACATTTCAAACTCTGCCTTATCCTTGCTGTCTCCTATTGAAGGACTTGTTTTATTCTTAGCTACCAAAACAAACATTAACAAAAGATCCATGGTCCTGGATAAATATTTCTTTCTGATAGATTATTTGGATAATGAAGTTTTAACACAACTATTGAGCATTCAGCCATTAAACTTAGTGTTATTCACCAATCCATTGGCCTCTTTCCCAGCTTCACTGCACATGTACAGTAAGTGATTGTTAACCTTTTGTTACAACTCCTGTTCTCTTTTCTTCACATTTTATCTTCAAACCAAGCATAGTAAAATGACTTGTTCCCAAGGCCTGACTATAGTATTCCTTGGGGTCAGACCATTGGTGTGGGAAGTCTATTGTAGTGTGGTAACAAGTCCTTTGTGTGACATTTTCCTTGGCATTGACATTCAGAAGGGAATAAGAAGACTAGCTTGCGAACGCTACATTCTTTGTGACATGTGAAGGGAAAGGGTATTAGGAATGGGGACCAAGGTATTTGAACATAGACAGGGAAGGACATTTGCACAGAACGTGACAAGGACACTCTATAGGACAGCAATGCTCTTTCATATTTCACTTTATAGCTTTATGCTACACACCAGGTTGAATATTTATTCTCTGGTTACAGCCCTGTCCTCTGGGCCACTGTGATCCAAGTCTGAGGAATGGACTGCTGATAGTCCATGTTAGACTTAGAATACTATTTTATTTTAAACTAAGGACTGTTTGTTATTCAGATATTTTTTTTTGAAACACTGTTATTCTCAACTATAGCCACTGGATCATTAACATGTTGGAACTGAGAGTAAAATAATTTTGATTTACTTTCCTTGACAGATGAACCACAGGGAAATGCAGGTGAAGAACAGAGTGTGTGCAGTGGCTCTCACCGACTCTTCTCACAACATCTGGCTACAGGAGACCAGCAAAGGAACACGAGACTGGATGCAGCAGGTGAAAAAAGTGCATAAATACACACACACTGCACACACCAAAGAAAAAGATGCTGCAAACTGCACAAGAGGACCATCCATGCTCATATCTTATCATGTAAATTCAGCTCTTCTCTCTTTCTTTTCACCTAATCCTACTGACCCACATAGGTCCACCTGACTAACAGCTAGTCTTAGAACCCCTCAACTGTTTTTGTTTGTTTTTATATCAGTCTCTGCATTTTCTCCTGGGTGCATGTCAACGAATAACTGAGACGGTTAACCCAGCTCATATATGAGTATGGAGCTGTGCATGAATTTTGTTCAGATGTGTTTATATTGTAAGCATGTGAGACAGACTGCATGCGCACATGTGCATTTGTGTTGGCTTCATTTTAAAATTTGCCCTTTCTGGTGTGACCTCTTTGCCATATGCATCACCTGGACTTACTCAGTATGCACATACAGATGAGGAGCAGCCAAGACCAAAGCTACTCGAGAGATGCAAATGTCATGCTCTCCTTTTCGCTCTCTCTCTCTCTCTCTCTCTCTCTCTCTCTCACACACCACACACGCGCACGCACACACACACAGACCTCCATCTACACGTAGCCCATACCTGCATTTGTATTACATTCCTTTTATTTCCGTGGCCTTTTGTTTTTCCTTTTTCTGTCACTTCTGATGGTGTGTGTGTGTGTGGGGGGGGGTTTCCAAGTACATTACTTGTCTTTAAATGTTTATGTATGTTTTTTCAAGCCTAGGGTATTCAAGGTTGCACTGTCCCTTATTTGTGTTTGGTATTTCCTATTTTTAATTCAAAAAGGATTCTAAAGGATTTTTGGGACACCACATAATTGGAATATTGAGTGTTGTTTGTTTTTTGTTTTTGTTTTTGTTTTTAAATCTTGTGATGATAACTCAGAACAATAAATCTGCAATAACCTTCAGTGTCCAGTCTTACAGGCAAGGATTCACTCTCCCTCTTACTACTTAACCCACTGTCCTTTTCAGCTGAATGAAAAGAATAACCTGCCTAATTAAGAGGAAACATTGTTATCCTTTGCTTTATTATTCACTTCATAATAGTAATTTTTCTATCAGGGTTGTACATACATTTTAATGTATCACACAGGAAACAGCAAATATTTATTCATAACTTTTTTGAAAGTATTGCAAAGGATGCCTCCTTTGCAATAAGATGGTTTGTAAAATTTACTTAATTGTGGATATTACACAGTCAACTGATTTTTTTAGAAAATGGAAGCATTAGGAGCAACAGTGACTCAGCCACAACAGAGAAGTCCATCTAAAGTCACCAAGTCCAGTGCCAGGTCCAGGATGGAGTAGAGTAAAGCACATCAACAAAATAAATGTGGAGCACTTAAAACATGGTCTGTGGAGTGACAAATCCTGCTTCTGAGTTTGTCAGTCAGATGGGCGAGTCTGGGTTTGCAGGGAGAACATTACCTTGCTGACTGAATTGTGCCAACTGTGAAGTTTCTTAGAGGAGGGATAATAGTATAGGGCTGTTATTCAGAGTCTGGACTTGGTCCCTTTCCTCCAGGGAAGGGCAATATTAGCACTTCAGCATACCAAGACATTTTGGACAATCCCATGCTTCTAACTTTGTGACAACAGTTTGAGGAAGGTCATTTTCTATTATAACATTACTGTGCCCAAGTGTACGAAGCAAGGGCAATAAGATTGGTTTGAAGACTTCTGTGTGGAAGGGCTTGGCTGGTTCACACAGAGCCCTGACCTCAACCCCATCAAGCATGCTTGGGATGAACCTGAACAGAGATTACAAGCTAGACCTTGTTGTTCACTATCAGGCCTTGTCTCTTACATGTTCTACTGAACGAGTGGGCACAAATTTGCACTGAAACTCTGCAAAATCTTGTGGAAAGGCTTCGAAGAAGAGTGAATTGTCATGGCCTGGGTCGGCCATAGCAGCCCTGTGTGTGTCTGTGTCTATCAAGTTGGCGTCTCTCCCTGTCTTTAGTGATGCCTGTTTTACTTTGAAAGGTCTGTCTTGTCTTCATTGTGTTATGCTTTGCTTCCTCCCTTTTGTTACCTTGATTCCCTGCACCTGTCTCTCATTTGTTTCTCTGTGTATTTAAGTCTTGTCATATTCCCCTGTCCTCTGTGGGTCCATTAGTTTTTGTTTTATGTTGCGTGTTTTACAGTCCTGCCTGTTCCCCTATCGTGGTCTTACTCCTCACATGGTCTCCTGTAAGTTTGTCCTTTTTGTATTTTAAGTGTTTTTGGACTTTTTTGTTTTGGATTTTTGGGATTCTTTTGTGTTTTTTGTGAAATAACACAAAAGAAACACTTTTTGTACTCCTGCTCCTGGGTCCTCCCTCTACCTACTACCTGCAAAACATGACATGAATGCTGTTATGGCTGCAAATGATTTCCAGTCCCATATTAATGTATAGTATACGTATAGTATTTCAACTCGAATGCAATTTAATTCAGTTCACTTTAGTTTAATTTCATTTGCCACCTTTCAAATACAAGTACAACTTAAAGTGCTTCACAAAATAAAATGAAACAAAAAACAGCAACTGATGACAATTTAAAGTAAACACAATTTGATAACAATGATAAAATACATACATGCATAAAAGTATAGTATTGTATATACATGAAAGAGTGTAGTAAAACTAGTATAAACAAGTTTAGTTAAATGAAAAAAAATTTTTTTTTCAAAAGTCAACAATAGGCGCTTTCAAAGTGGAAGGTCTTAATTTTAGACAAAGTCTGCATCCAGACCAGTAGCAGGTTCCAAGGAGCTAACTAAAAGCTCTGCCTCCGATTCTGGACTTGGACTTGATATGAAACAATGAGGTCTTTGAGATAAGATGGGGCCAGGCCATTTCGTGCTTTATATTTCATAAGGAGAATTTGAACTGAACTCTAAACTGAACAGGTAACCAGTGTAGTGAAGCTAAAACAGGGGAGATGTGATCTTTCTTGGCAGAACCAGTCAGAACTCTGGATCATTTTGGATCAACTGAAGAAATTTTAATAGAATTATGTGGACATCCAGCTAAAATGGCATTACAATAGTCCAGCCTTGATGGTGGATGAATGGAATTAGTTTTTTCTACATTGGAATTGGAAAGAAACTTCCTGTACTTTTAAATATTAGAGAGATGGAAGAAAGGCACTCTGGAGACCTGTTTAATATGTGGTTTAAATTACTAATTCTGGTCAAAGATGAGTCTAAGGTTTCTCACAGGGGTGCTGGAAGTAAAACTGATGCCATCATTAAAAATTATTCAATATCTGGGTGTTGAATTTATAAATTGTTTGGGGCAAAAATTATGATTTCAGTTTTGTTAAAGTTTTTTAGACTTTTATATTTCTAAGGCAGGCCTGTAGCTTCAAAAATGTTTTACTGTGATGGGGCTTCAAGATAAATAGAAGTGGGTATGGTCAGCATAACAGTGAAAGTTAATGTTGTGATTTCTAATGATGTTACCTAAAGAAAACATGTAAAGAGTGAACAAAATTGGTCCAAATCAGATTTCGACATTTGAATACAATGAATTTGAATACAATATTTATCAGGTACATTGTAGTTCCTGTTGTAATGGTCAGGTGTCCAACAACCCTTGTCCACTTTGTGTATCTGTCTGTCTGTCTAAGCCCACAACTAATAATTAATACTGTAGGTTATAACTGAGTGATAATTCATATTTATTAAAAATATTGTATTATTATATACGTAAAGCTTGGTTCCTTTCTGTTACCAAAATGTTGTATCCTTATTTAGTATTTCTTCACATCACTGGTTTTTAGTCAAGGATGGCAGTGCAAGTTAAGATGTGAGAGGTCAGCGTGTGAGGATTTAACTAAATCCAGAACCTGATATGGTCGTTTGGCCCAGTGTACTGTATATGTATAAGTTCAGTGGCTCCACCAATTTGTCTCATTCTGTTTGTCCCAGAATGGCAGTAGCATGGCTCTGGACAAATTTATGGAGTCAGGTAAGTAGATGCTGCAGCACAACCAGAAAAGGTGTTAGCACTGAGCTGAAGTTATGCCCTGGGTGGGATATAGATAATGGGTGCCCATATGAGTAGGTGCATGTGAAGTTATGTCTCCCCAGGTTGGTACTGCTCTGTTCTCATTGGACAGAGATAATTCCTTCTCTTCAAGGCTTAAGAGTTCACTGGATGGTAGGGTAGGACAGAGCAATCAGAAGAGTAGGAAAGAGAAGATAGGATTTAGAGATCAGTGCCTGCTGAGCCAGGTTACAAAGACCAGATGGGTCAGACAAGGGGCATCTGACGTCACAACAAGGACACAAAATACTGAGTGAAGTTGAGAGAAGAAAAATGGCAGTGAAAAAGCAGAAGCACAGACAAAAAAGACTCTTCTGTAGACAGACGAAAACGAATAGTGAGAAAAGTTCAGTTATTTAAATCCTGTTGACTGCCACTGAGAAAGCACTGGGTAGAGCTGTGAAAAAGGAAACACAAAAAGACAGGTACAATATGAATGGAGATGGAGAAGAGGGAAGGGAAAGATGTATATGGAGAAAGATGAGTAGCCTAGTGAGAAGTGAGTGTGAGAGGGAAATCCAAATGATTGTGTACAGCTGGCAGCCTGTCACAGTTTCCAAGGTGTCTCCTGTCACTGTGCTGGTCTGCTGTCACACTCTACTGGCCTGCCCAGAGCGCATGTGCGCACACAAACATACACACACACGCGCGTGTGCGCGCCCTGCATACTCAGAGAGACTATCACTATGGTCATGAATAAAGCATTCTGATCCATAGAGATTATATGGCAACTGGAGGAGGTGGGAGAAATGGTCTCAGAGAGAGTGAACAAAAACTAATCCTAAGAACTTGTTTCTGAGAAGTTAGGTAGAAGGCTGTCATATATGTGAGACTTTTTTGCAGTTACTGCAGGATTTTTCAGTCCTGCATACTTTCAAAATGAATAGATGGAGATACCATTTTGCAGCTAAATGAAACCATTTATGATTTCAGAGATATAAATTTTTCTATTTAACATTTGCATTCACATACTTTACATTTTAATTTGCTTTAATATTTTCCTGGAAACACAAATACAATAAGATAATTTAGTAAGTTATTCATTTACTAAGTTACTAAGATCTTAATACTCAGTTTTGACCACTAAACGTGGGTCACTGTACCATAAGGATTTTTTTATTTTATTTTATTCAGTGTTTTAAACCAAAGGATGTAGGAAGTCATACCTTAAGGTGGCTCCTTTAGATTACCCTGGCATCATCTAAGTGAAGTGGTTTATTTAGATTGTGTTAGCATGTGTTTCTGCTCCTCTTTTTTGTCAAACATGCAGATGTACACAGAAGCATGCACAAAACAGGGCAAAAAACCTTTCCTTACAGGAAGAGCTGTTGGCTTGACTCGTGCTTGCCATTTAATCTCTTAGACCCTGTGGTCAGCTTTTGGTTAGCTTTAGCACCTAGCCTTAGGCCCTACAATGTTAAAGGATCTTTTAGTGTCATATCCAGGTTCTATTTTGCTGAAATACTATTCATTGTGCCTTGCAACTCTGAGTACAGTGATCCCTTGCCAATTCGCGCTTTAAGTTCTGTGGTTTTAGTTATTTTCTGATTTTTCAGAAATATATAATATAATAAAAAAAATCTAGAAAAAATCGCGGAAACATCACAAGATGTTGTGCGCGTTCTCTCACCGCGAAGAAATGTTGTGAGCCAGCCTGGCCCCTTTAAGAAGGTAGCCTTATGGGTAATGATGTGGTCTTATGGGTAATGGAGTGTGTGTGTCATGGGACGACAGAAGAAAACGGGGTTAGATGAAAAGTGGAGTGAGCATAAACAGCAGCCCAGCGTGTATAGATTTACATTCTCTGTTAACCGACAGGAGCCGAACAATACAACCTGTGTGATGTTACAGGTTCCTACAGTGCCAGAATAAAGTGCCCGTTTCATGCAGAGAAAACCAGACTTTTTCTTTTGGTGTTAATTACGAGCCAAAAATAGAACAACAATAGCGGTTCATTTACTACTGTTCAGAGACCAGAGGCTGTGAAGGTAACAGAAAGACCACACTTGAGCCTTTGTCTTGTTTCGTTGCAGTGCCTCGCTACTTTTTTTTAAACATATTTTAAACATATTTTAAACACATTATTTAGGCTCGGGGGGCTCCAGCTCCAGTTCGCAGATTTTGATTTTTGCAGTGGGGGGCACAGGTCCCCATTAACCACGAAAAATAAGGGATCACTGTATGTGCATGTACATATTGTAATCATGTGTTGACAAGCAACATGAATCCAAACATACAAAGATATGCACATAGCAGTACAGTTGTATGGAAAGTTAGATCTATTTACATGTTTGTTTCTCTGTTGTCCTTTAGTTCAATGGCACCATTGATCGGTGGATGAGCTGCTTGATGTGATGATGCGATGCATCAGAGGCAGCCAATGTGATGTGCCATCCTTTTGTCATGTCGCCCTTCTCTAATCCTAGCCAGCAGGCCTTGCCTTTATGTGACTGCTGTTATGCCTGTGGTCTCCCACAGCTCTGGGGCTTTGTGCTGTGTGTGTGCATTTCTGCAAGAGTTTGTATGCACATGTGTGTTGTTGCCTTGACAAATCTATTCAGATCTCAGCCTCCCTGCCTGCATTGGTGGTGATGGTAGAGTTATAGGGGAGGGTGGAGGGCCCTTTGAAAGACTCCCTCCTTTCACTCTTTCCAGCCGCCTTCAGCCTACTGCTCCACAGCCCAGCTGACATCTTTCTCCAGACAGACTGAATGAATTAAAAGAGATACAATGAGACACTTGATGTAGCAGTCAAGGAGCCCCACAGCTTCTGTGCTGCTCTGCACAGCTCTGCCCTCAAGCCCAGCCTCAGAGGAAAGCCCATCTAGTGCAAAGCAAAAGATCTAAAAATGCACAATATGCCACTGTTTAACAAAAAATACTTCTTATATTACCCCTAAACCCCTCAGCTTCCTCTCCTCTGTCCCTTCTCATCTGATTTTACTTCAAACTATATGGCCTCTTTTTTTCTAGATCTTTCCCAAATTTTATCACCCTTGTCTTTAAGGCTGAAAGAATGAAACAGGAGGGATGAGAGTAAATCAGTATATATAGAATTTGAGCTGCTCAATGGTCCTTAGTTTTCTTTGTCATATTTTTTTTTTATTATGGGCCAAATGATTTCACTGAGTGAAAGGTTTGACGTGAGGGTAGGTCAGTTCATTGCCCAGAATCTTAAAATCTGTAATGGAAGCCACATGTGGTTTAGCATTGTCTTGCTAAAGAATGCAAGGCCTTCCATGACAAAGATGTTGTCTGGATGGGAACATTGTGTATAGTTTGCATTTTGGGACAGCACAGCAAACTATGTTCTTAGATGGTGATTTCTACAAGTGCTCCTTCTTTTATTTAAATAATCACCCATGTTTATAATGCAGTGCCACATGAGGACCTGAAGGCCATGGGCACCCAGTATTGATTTCCACTCATGTCCTATGTGCACAAAGATTCTCAGAAACATTTGATGGTATTATGTATTGTAGATACTGAGATATTCAAAGTCTTGATTATATTGCATCATTATTCCCTAGCATTATTCTAAAATTGTTTTGCAATTTACATTTTTTTTTTTTTTTTTTTTTTTTGCTGAACTTCTGTTCATCTTTAATTCTGAGATTTTGCCTCTTTAAGATATTCTTTTTATACACAATCATAACTGATCTGTTACTAACTAACATAATTAATTGCAAGTTGTACCTCAGAGTGTTTCTTTCTTGTACATTTTACCTTTTTGGTCTTTTGTTGACCATGTTCCAGCTTTTTTGAGATGTGTTGCTTCCATTAAATCCAAAATGAGCTAATATTTTTCATGGAAAGGTAAATAGTATTTTTCTAACATTTGGTGTTTTTTGTGTTTTGCTGTGAGTTTAAGACATATCTAAATAATTGTATTCTGTTTTTATTCATTTTTTTCCTTCTTTGATTTATGTTTTATACAGCATTCCAACTTTTTTATACACTGCCCCTCCAAAAAAAAAGTCGAACATTCTTATATTTTTCATTGGATCACCTTTAGCATTTGCTGTGGCATTGTTTTGATAAGCTTCTTCAGTTTCGCAATATTTATTTTCGTTCAGAGTTACATAAATTTTTTGCCAAAATCTTGTACTGATGATGGAAGAGTTTTCTTTAGCACATCCCAAAGATTCTCAATGGAGTTGAGGTCTGGACTCTGTGGTGACCAATCCATGTGGGAAAATGATGGGCCCTAAACCTCCTAAAGCCGCTATTAAGGGATACCGGGTAGCAGGAGGGGCGTTCCCCCGCAAAGAACGCAATCTTCCACCTCCCTAAACTCGCGATCTTACCTGCGCTAACCGCTATATTATGCATGGGAATGGTTAGGGCGTTCCACCTGTTAAAACAATCAGTGCGTCAGTAGCCATTGCCTTTAAGAGCAGGTTCCGCAACCCGCAAACCACTATGGAGCATCTTTTCATCCAGATCAGAGCAGCTCTCCTGCGCAGCTCGTCTGGGACTCTGCTGTAGAGCTTCCTCCTCTTCCTTCCTTCTCTTACTCCTCTGCTCTGATATATACATAAAATTATTTTTACACAGACAATTCCTATTGGCAACCTGAAAGTCCCAGATAGTTGGTGTGCTCCCGGTAAACACGCTCCGGCAGAGCTGTAGCAACATATTCTCAGCAGGGGGTGCTGGGAGTCTGGGACAGCTGTGTGTCTTGGCGCAGCTGATATGCTTTTTAAAATACTGCACAATGAATCATTGGATGTGCATTTAATGATCACGAACAATTAATGTTTCTGTCCCTCCTTGAGCACCAACAGTTTCAGACATATCGGAAATAAATTCCCGCATCCAACCTTTTCCAGCTTGACACCAGAGCCACGAAGCTCTATTTGATGATCTGACCTGTTTAAAAACAGAAGTGACTGTGATGTAGGCAGTCACGGATTTTGAAGGGAAATGTCCCAAAGATCTCCTTGGTTTCCTCCACAACAAACATCTGAATGAGATCACACCACAGCTGTACAGACTGACGTGTCTGGCCATGACTATTCCCACATCCACCACAACTGCTGACCAGACATCCTCTGCCCACAAGAGAATAAAATCGTATGCAAGTAATACAGTGATGCGTAATTGAGAGGTAGAGCTGTTTTGCACGTCCACATGTGACCAGGTGGACGCACATTTATTCCATTTGGACGCACTCTTTTACGCACCGACATGCGGGTTGCGCTTTCCACAAACTCAGTATCTTGCGATTCGCGGGTGGCGGGTGGTCAGACCATTGCCACACCTACAATGTGAGTAAGGGAGTCGGCATAGCGAATAGCGGCTTTAGGGAAGCGGACGATTGCATTAGCGGTTAGCAAGGTTCCTAAACCTGCAATTTGCGGGTAGCAACTAGCGGGTAGTGGGAGGTGTACAATCGGGGCCTCTGTCTCATGCTCCCTGAACCAGTCTTTCACAGTTGGAGCCCAGTGAATCCTGGTATTGTCATCTTGGAATATGGCTGTGCCACCAGAGAAGAAAAAAATCCATTGATGGAATGACCTGATCATTCAGTGTATTTATGTAGTCAGCTGACCTAATTCTTTGGGAATATAATGTTGCTAAAACTAGACATGACCAACTGCAGCAACCCCAGATCATAACACTGACCCCACAGGCTTATATGGTGCAGGGTGGGGATGAGGGGCAGTTCTGTTTTTACTTTGTTTTTTCCTTGTAAAGCACTTTAAGCTGCTTTTCTCTGTACAAAAAGTGCTATATGAATAAAGTTTGATTGAATTTGATTGAAGGCCTTTTTTTTCTGATTACCCTCTCTGATTAGTGTCTTTTTTTAAGGCTACACAGCTGTTTAGTCCCAGTCCCTTGAGTTCCCTTCACAGTGTGCCTGTGGAAATGATCGTACTTGAGCTATTAAACATAGCTAAGTTCTACTGTTGTTGTTTTTTTTTTTTTACGAATTGGTTTCACCAAACATATGTGATGGTCAATCATGATCATTCAAGATTATATTCTGACAACATTTATTCCTCAAAGATGTTGGTTTCCCACTGTCCTTCCAGTTTTTAATAATGTGTTGGTCAGTTTTTAACCCAATTTTAGCAGTTTCAGCAATCTCCTTAGATGTCTTCTTTGCTTGCTGCATGCCAATAATTTGACCCTTCTGAAACAGATTAACATCTTTTCCACAGTTACAGGATGTGTCTTCTGACATGGTTGTTTCAGGAATGAGAGGTTACTCACTGCATCAGTGAAATCAAATAACTTGTTGCCAGCTTAAACATAATCATCCCTGCAGTAATTATCCAATGGGAGGCTCTTGCCTATTTTGCTTAGTTAAATCCAGGTGGTGTCTTTTTTTTTTCTTTTGGATGAGCAGTGTAATTTCCCATAGTAACTGGATTACAATGGGGCAGAAGAAAATGTAAAAAATGTCCAGTAGACCAAACATAAAATTTGCCTACTTACCTATTCGAAGCATGAGCGTCAAAAACCTTCAACTGTTACTGTTGCTCCATTATTCAAAATGCTCAGTGTTATCCTGCACATTTGTATCATCATCTTTAAAAGAAACACACACTGTATTTAAATGAAATTGATATAGGGTTTAGAGCTTATGAGATGGTATTTTTACTTGTAATATTGTTTATGTTTACATGACATTGGCTTACTGAAATAGTTGACCACTTTTGCATGCAAAACCCCCACATTTTAAGATGTTTGTTGCAGTGTTCCCTTACATGTACAGCCTATTTCAAATCGTCCACAACATATCAATAGGAATCAAATTCAATTTTATGCTTTAACAAATCCATTCTATAACCACCCATTTCTTCTTTTTAAACTATTCCTTGGTGGATTTGCTCATGTCTTGACGATCATTATTCTATCCCTACTGCAACCTCTATTTCAGCCTCAGTTTTCAGACAGGTTTCCTCAAATTATCTAATAACTTATGATCTTATTTATCTGATACAATGGAAAATCCAGAGTTTAATTAATAATAGCAAGATAATAGCAAGCTACACAGATACAGAGGCAGTGAAACAAACTAAAATTATAATACTGCTACTACCATACTTCTTGGATGGTGCGGAGTCCCTGGTTTTTTTGGGTACTAACAAAAATATCATATTTTTTTAGACTTGGCCCATTTGTGTTATCTTTGCCATCTATTCCTGAATCCACCATTGTAAATTAACATTATTGTAGCAATTTTGAATTATTTAGACCAGACTGTGTAACCCCTAAGTGGGTTAAGTTATATAGATCACATCATCATAGATTTGTCTATCCAATTATCCTTTTTGTAGGGTCTTGGGTCGCAGTGTTTCTGAGAGTGAGAATCCAAAAGCACATATCCATTTATTTAGGAGACACTCTCAAAATGCTGTCTCAGACATGTGCACACACATACACACACACAAATACAACCCAGTAATGGCTGTCAGGGGGCCAGGGTGAAAGTAAACAAGGGCAGATAAGCAGTAAATCAGAAGGACGCCAGCTGCACATTCTAATCTCTTTACATTTTCTCTTTCTTCTATTGAACTTTTATCTTATCTGGGGGAATGTCTTCTCTAAGCATTCCTTCTCAGCCTCTCTGTCTCTTTCTCCCTTTTTCCTTTTTTTTTCTAACCTTACAAGCCACAGCATACCAGTCCACATACAGTCAAAAGGCCAAACACACTTTGATGTGTTGTCATCTGCTGCCCCAAAGAATGAAAACTCCAGTCATGAAAAATATCTGGCTTGCTCTGCTCTGAGACATGAATGCACTGCATTTATGGTATGTAAAATCTACACCTAATACATCTAAATAACCCCACTGTGCTATGGTAGATAGAAATAAGAAGCATTACAAAGATGGGAGGGTGAAGACAGGCAAAAAAAAAAAACAGATAAAGAGGTCTTCTTCCTTTTCTGACAGTAGAGTTGTCAACCTCAAGGGGTTTGAGAGGACTAGGGTGTTTGCAGGGGGTTATGGGTCAGCAAGCTGGGCAGACACTCTCCCCCCGGGGCGCCCACTGATCAACCATGGTAGAAGGCCTCAGCTCTCCACCATAAACAAACGCCAAACTGTCTGAGCAGCATGTCAAAGAGCTTTTAATTGCTTGTTCCTGTCTCTGTCTCTTCTTCCCCCACCATCCTCATCCATACTCGCCTCCTTCTTGTGTACTCTTTCCACTTGTCCTCCAAACCTGTCCCCTTTGTCTCCCTTGCCTTAGCTTAATTTTTTTTATGTTTTTTTGTCCATGTTTAATTTTTTTCTTGTAATTATGAGTTTTGTTTTTGTAAGAATGATTTTAGTGGATACTGCTTTGCACATTGCATTCATTTTCTATATACACACTCATCACAAACCAGTTAGTGGGTCTCTTTTACATGCTTTGTAGATGCTTCATCTAATGAAGAATTGAAATATGTTCTGTGATTTTTTTTAATTGAAAATCTTTTTTTCTTTTTCTTCCCACAGTATTGTTGCAACTGGGTATCAAGTCCAGAACCCTTGGACACACCCCTTGATCCCATGCTGCCAGACTGCCCCAGAGTTTCTGCAGGTATTAAACCATCAATTTATAAAAACACTTCAACATTAATAAAATAATTGAGATATATTTCAATATTTAAGCATCCTTTGTCAATGTTCAAAAATCAATGTCAAAAATCCAACTCTCAGGAGTCAAAGTAGCAGTTAAAGTAGTATCAGCTAGACCATCAAGTTAGGGTTCTTACAGAACGTGAAGCATGAAAATGTGCACCATCCCTCTTCATCTAAGTGTATCTCCCTTCCCATCACCAAAATCAAATTTTGGTGTTTTTTTTTTTCTTTCTAGCAACATAAATAATGAGAGAGGTTTAGAACCATTACAGAGAATTTACCAGTGTATCTAAATTAAATTGTTTAAAAAAGCAGAAAAAATCCTGATAAATGACAAAAAATGCAAAATACAAATACAGCCCAGTGTTGATGTATCTGTGTGTGTGTTTTTCAAAAGGAAAACATGTACAGATACTAAGGATTTACTTAGTAAAGACACACATCACTTGAGAGAGAGACAGCTAAAGGTGTCTCTCTTCTGAAGTGGACAATTCTATGTGCATTGTGTCTGCATGTTTGTGCATAGGTGTGTGTGTATGCATGGGTGTGTGGTCAGGTTTCTGGCACTGGATAGATCCAAAGTCTAAGAAGAGCTGTTTGAGAGGGATCATCGTTAGAAAGGCTGAAACAGTGGCAGATTATCATGAAACACAAATACACAGAGGTTGCCTGTCTACACACTGCAGAAGCATACAGTGAGAGTGCATGTCAGTTCTATGTCGTCTTTCTTTTTCATCACCCACTCTGTCTTCTACATTCATTAATCCTTTCCTCTGGTGTTTGCCTTCCTGTCCTCATGCTCTCTCTTTGATTCACTGGCCTTGATGATGTCCCATCCATCATGAGAATGTGTCCTTAATGTTGGATTAGAGATGAAAGCTGTAATCCTCAACATGACCGTTGATAAGAGATGATGATTGCAATGTTGTTCAAATACTGACACATGCAAATATACACGGATGAAAACACACTGAGGAAAATAAGGAAAGTTAAGCCTACAAAACAGTCTTACATGTCTTATATATATATATCTTAATTTTTTTAAGTACCTGTTTTTACTTGTCATAAATGTGTGTTTAAGCAATTGTTGTTACTCTGTACAAACACAAAGAATCATTCACATCCTTATCTCACATTGCATTTCCATCATCACTCTAGAGATTATGCTTTTTGATTTTTTTTTTCCTTCTACTCTCAGCTTCTCAGTGACATCATGGTGGATGTATAGGTCATCTTACAAATGCTCCACATGTTTATGAGTAAATTTCTAACATTCCTATCTCATCTCCCTCACTAAATGGCTTGTTCCACATGTAGCTGTGTGGGCAGGTGGCATGAACATCTTACAGTGAATCAGCGTCTTGAAATGTCATGAAGCTTTCAATATAAAGCCCATGCCATATTTCATGTTTAAATGTCAGTTTGATTTTCATTTTTCTATCGTTTTGATGACTTGTCTTTTCTGTCACTGTCATTCAGTGATAGGCAAAAACTTTTGCCATCCCATTGTTCAAATGCAGACCAATTTGACACCGCATCTTTTGAGTATGTATGCACTATTGACTTGTGATCTGTTGACTTTTGCTACTTTAACCACAGTGAAAGGATCTGGGTCTCTAGCCTGTTAACATAGCTGCCAGCTCAACTTGTCTCTGGTCTTTTGGTGGCAGACTCTGATGTCAAAGGTTGACTCAGTCATCTTTGTGTCCTTGGCAGCTTGGCAGGTTCACAAGCAGCAGCCATTGTGGTGCGAGTTACAGCAGCGCAACAGAGGTGACGAGGTTGAGAGAGGGTTGAGGGAAAGCTGTCAGGACATCATCATAGCCCAGCACTTCAGTCAGCACACATACCACCGCGGCTGCTGTTGTCTGGGTTGCTATGGTATTAGTTTGTATGTGTCGGTGTTGGTAATCAGGGCTGAAGATAAAGATTCTTAGCAACTGATAACAGACCAGTGAATCCTTGTCATGTTATTACATGTGTGTCCATGTGCAGAGACTTTCTTAAAAATCTGAGCCACAGCTATTTTATGTGGCCAGACTGAGCCAGGCCTGGGGCAAGTCTGGAGCTGCTGTGGCATGTAATCAGACAGACACTAAAATGCCTGAGTGCTAGCAAAGTGTTGAATGTGTATTGGTCATGCAGTATCATGGGAGAATGAGATGAAGGAAGAAACAACCATTGCTCTGTTGCTTTCTCTGTATATGCTCACCTTTGATTTTCGCATTTCTTATATGTCTCTGAATTTTCTCTACATCTATCCTATTGTGTCCTATTTGTCTGCTTCCCTGGGTGTGCAGTGATAGTATTTTTGTTATCAGTTTTTCTGATTTTTTTTTAAATTTTTCTTTGTTGGGGTGGCTGTAGCTCAGTTGGTAGAGCGGGTCGTCCAGTCACTGGAAGGTTGGCGGTTCAAACCCGGCTCCAACTCTCCACATGCCAAAGTGTCCTTGGGCAAGACACTGAACCCTAACGTGCCTCCAGTGGGTTGGCAGCACCTTGCATGGCAGCAGCCACCCACTGGTGTGTGAGTGGGTGAATGATAGGCCAACGTAAACCACTTTTAGAGCACCTTGATGGTGCGGATAAAGCGGTATATAAGTGCAGTCCATTTACTATTTACCATTTGTATTCATTAGACTTGTAGACTTTTGGCAGAAAGAAAGAATAAGATCTGTGCTTGTCTGCTGTTCTTAATCATCCAAGAAGCAATGCTGGTATACCAGAATGACACTCTAACAAGGCTTAAAGGGCCAGAGAGGGAGTAAATATAATACATTATGTGGATATCTACTTACGAACTGAGGCCATTCGCATTACCATTTGACCAGTAGCCTTCCCCTAATTTTTTGGTCATTTCTTTTGTCAAATTATTTATTTGTTTCATTCTTTATATCTTGCAAAAATAATCTATTTTTGTCTTGAAAGTTATTGCCATAGCATTTGGCACTTGCATATCACACGAGCAGAATTCTATCAGCAGCGTGTTGAACACTGAATAGTGGAACCAAACTCCTCCTGGAAAAGCTATCCCTATGTGGGTATGTGTTTGGTGGGTGGTGATGCTGGACTTATTGCAAGTCTGACAGATAAATTGGGGGTAGTTTGATTCATCATAAGATAATATTAAAACCCTACAGTGCTGTTAAACTTTCAAGACATGGAAAGGATGTAGCATAAAGGGGAAAAAAGAAATCCGGTCCTTCTCAGAAAATAATTGAAAGTAAATAGGAAAGAAGTAAGATGCGGAGTAGAAGAACCTGTTTTATACAGTTTGATTAAATTGGATAAAATGGCCAGTTTTTGAATGACCACAACAGAAAAAAATTCTAAAGTGAAATAAATTATACAGCCATAAATTATTAGTACCCCTCATTTGCAGAATGTTTGTCAACAATAAAACCCTTTCAACTGCGTGTTGTTTTTAATTTTGTTTTGTAACCAACTTGAATTCTCTTCATCCGACTACCCAACTGCTGTTCATACTATTCTTAATGGATTATGATCAGCCTGTTCGGATATACAATATCTCAAACATTAACAAAGTGCCAACAACTATTTTCCTCTATCCCTCTGTGTGCTTCCAGGTTCCAGCTTTGTTTACTCTCTGCTAGTCTTCAACATGTGCATGAACGTACACACGGGTACAAGCATACATTCATGTCTCATTTGGAGTGAGGAAACATTTTGGAACTTTTCCAATCTACAAGACAAAAAGAGGGATATTATCCAAGTCCAAACCAGACAGTTTTATGTGCAGCAAGCACCCTGTCATAAACTTTCTCAAGGTCTACAAAGACACAATGCAGCTCCCTCTGGCCTTCTCTGTACTTCTCTATCAGCATCCTCAAAGCAAATGTTGCATCTGCAGAACTTTTCTATGGAATGAACCACACTGCTGTTCACAGATGCTCACTCCTTAGTCTAGCTTCCACTACTCTTTCCTACTCTTTACTCTTTCCCACAACTGCACTGTGTGGCTCATCAGCTTTATTCTTCTGTAGTTGCCACAACTTTGCACATCTCCCTTGTTCCTAAAAATCAGCACCAGCACACCATTTTTCAGGAATCCACTTACTTTCTTGAGATCTCGTTGAATGTTCCAGTCAAAAACTTTACTCTCACCTCTCCTAGACACTTCCATACCTTCACAAGTATCTCATCAGGACCCAACGGTCTTTCTCTTCGTCCTTTTTAATGCCCTCCTCACTTCAGCCTTACTAACCTTTTGCCACCTCCTGGTCCACAACAGTCACCTCTTCTACTCTTTGTTCTCATTCATTTTCCTCAATTATTAACTCTTCAAAGTACTCTTTCCATCCTGTCACACTCCTAGCATTTGTCAATACATTTACATCTTTTTCCTTAATCACCCTAGCCTGTTGCACATCCTTCCCATCTCTATCTCTCTGCCTTGCCATCCTGGATAAATCAGTCTCTCCCTCCTTGCTGTCCAACCTACCATACAAATCATTATATGCCCTTTGTTTGGCCTTTTTGACCTGTACCTTTACTTTACGCTGCATCTCCCTGTACTCCAGTCTACTCTCTTCAGTCGTCTGTGTCCCACTTCTTCTTAGTTAACCTCTTTCTCTGTACATACTCCTGCATTTCCTCATTTCACCACCAAGTCTCCTTATCTGTTTTCCTTACAGATGACACACCAAGTACTCTCTTACCTGTCTCCCTGATCACATTAGCTGTAGTCATCCAGTTATCTGGATGCACCTCCTGACCACCTAGAGCCTGTCTCAATTTCTTTCTGAAAGCCACACAACACTTCCTTTTTCAACTTCCACTACTTTGTTTTCTGCTCTGCCTTTGTCCTCTTCATCCTCCCCACCACCAGAGTCATCCTACACACCACCATCCCATGCTGTCTGGCTACACTCTCACTACCACCACTTTGCAGTCACTGATCTCCTTCAGGTTACATCATCTACACAAAATGAAGTCCACCTGTGTGCTCCTTCCTCCACTCCACTCCACTCTATGTTCCCGCTGCTTCTGGAAAAAGTATTCACTACAGCCATTTCCATCCTTTTTGAAAAGTCTACCACCATCTGACCCTCTGCATTCCTATCCTGAATACCAAACCTGTCCATCACTTCCTCATTACTTCTGTTACCTTCTCCAACATGACCATTGAAGTTAGCACCAATCACTACTTTTTCATCTCTAAGGATTCTCTGCATCACTCCATCCACCTCATTAGAGGATTTCTCCTTCTTTTCTAACTCACATCCTACCTGTGGGGCCTAACCACTAAATACATTGAACATCACTCCTTCAACATCTAGCTTCTGACTCATCACTCTATCTGACACTCTTTCCACCTCCAGAACATTCCTAACAAACTCTTCCTTCAATATAACTCATTCTCCATTTCTCTTTCAGTCTATACCATGATAAAACAGTTTGAACCCTGCTCCTGAGCTTCTAGCTTTGTTACTCTTTACCTGGGCTCTTGAACACACAGAATATCCACCTTTCTCATCTTCATCATGTCAATCAACTACCAACATTAAAAGCCCCTACTCTCAACCCCAGTCTCTTGCTTTTCCTCTTTTCTCTCTGCCTATGGACGTGCCTTCCTCCTCTCCTTCTTCAACCAACAGTAGCCCAATTTCCACCAATGCCCTGTAGGTTAACAGCACCGATGGCAGTCATTAGTAACCCGGGCCTTGACCAGTCTCATAAGTCTTGTGATTTGCATGGTTATTTTAGCATAGGTTTTACGTCAGATACCCTTCCTTACACAGCCCTCTGCATTTATCCGGGCTTGGGACCGGCTCAGTATGACACCGACTTGTGACCCCCAGAGGCTGCAATCACAAGGATATGTACTACCAGTTGTAATTGTTGAGCATATTTTCAGAAAATACCCTGTCAGTGTCCTACGAGGTTAATAAATGAAAGAAAACTAAAATAATCACTCATATAAAATAATAATGATAAAATAATTATAATTAAGGAAAATGTTTCAATCAATCATAATCATAATCATAATAAGCCATATCATCCAGCCCTAATAAATTCCAGTGTTTTCTTTTACCATTATATCAGTAGATCCCCCCCCCCCCCCCCCCCCCCCCCGCCCTCCTTGAAGACCAAATTCATTTTGTTTTATTTTCTATATAGCACCAGTTCACAACAGAAGTCATTCAAGGTTACCTTTGCTTTAGTATAGATCTATAGCTTGTTCTTTTCTTAGCATACTAAATAGCCTTATGTTATTTTGGGTCATTCTAAAAAGCTGTATACCATGTGTAACAGGGTAGTTACCAAAAATGATTATAGATATCAAATTTTTATGCTTTTTATGGAAGATATAAGTCCAGTTAACAATGTCATGTGGGTTAAAAAATAAGTTTTGTCTGTGTGTGGTGGGATGGAAAAGTTATGCAGTCTGTCAAATGTCCATGAAACATGAAACCATAGCTCTGTACAATGGCCCATCTTATATAGAGGACTCATTTGTGCCTTTACATGGTTAAACATCACAGACACATGTCCTCACACACCTGCCAGCAGACAGAATATATGTTGTCAAGCACCTGAAAAGCAGAAAGAAAATCTGCATTTAAACTATCAGTTATCACTTTGAAAATCAAAAGTTGAAGTCCCACAGAATGAGGAAAATCTGTGGTTGGGATTTTTAGCAACTTACTCGTCCTCAACACGACCTCAAGTCCCACAGGTATCAGTTCAGAGCAGAGCGCCAGGAAGCGCTGCCCACTTGACTGGATTCGTGAGAGATTACCCCGAAGATTTCGAGGTCACCTGACAGTTTGCTCATTTAAAGATGTATATTTCACCATATCTTTTCCTTTCAAGAATTACATAGTGGTGTCAGAGAAATATATGTATTATATTGACTGCTGCTTGCTTTCATTAAAAGGAATACCTGAACACCAAGATTCCTTAACTGCCCCTCCCATCCATCTCCCGGATCCAGCCTGTCAGGCCTGTGCTGTAAACCTTGGGAATTTTTTATTTATTTAGTTTTTTTTGCTTAGGTGAGATCAGCGTTCAGTTATTTTATCAGTAAGACTGCTATTTCAAAGGTGGATAAACTACCTTTGCCAGTGACACATGAATACATGAGCACAGATGCATGTGCACAGACAACTTCCTCTTTGGTAATTACTCATTGTCCAACCTGATTATTAATTACAAAGAGAGAACTCTCTGAAGGTAAACACTGATTAATGGCTAACAAAAGTAAGTTAATGTCTTACCTGTACTTTAATTACCAACCATGCTCTCGTACAAGCATCTCAGCTCTAAGGTGTAATTAGCTCTAATGGACAGAATGGGATTTTTCCTTTTACAATAAATGCCTTATATAAAAAAAAAAATTATAATAATAATTTTTTTTATTATTATTATTATTATTATTTAGTATCTGGGATAGGCTGGGATCAATGTAAAATGTAATTATAAACAGAATGCAATGATTGGCAAATCTATTTTATTGCCAATAGAACCTAAAGAACATATCAGATGCTGAAACTGAGACATTTTACCATGTCATGGAAAGTATTAGCTCAATTAGACATTAATGGCAGCAACACATTTAAAAAATGTTTGAACAGGTCAATGTTTGTCATTGTGTAGCATCCTCTATTCTTTTAACTGTCTGTAAACATCTGGAAAGTGAGGAGACCTGGGCCTTCATTGCTGGATTTTACATTTTATGATGCGCAAAATGTTTTCTATTGTTGAAAGGCCTGGACTGCAGGCAGACCAGTTCAGCACCTGTACTCTTCTGCAAAGCTATGGTGTTGTGATGGATGCAGTGTGTGGTTAAGACATTTTTTTTTTTGCTGAAATATGCATGGCCTTCCCTGAAGGAGACCTTGGGTCCTGAAATCTTCGTAGATCTGTGTATAGATTTGCCCATAAATCATCTCCTCACTAAAAGTCTGCTCTGGATTCATTAATGCTCTGTAAAACTCAGGTTTTCTTTTGTAAGAATGTGTGTAAAGTAATGAATGCCAAATGTTCGCATGTGGGGAGTCATCAGTGGGCCGCCCCGGTAGCACAGTGGTTAGGGCAGGCAGCCCATCATATACAGAGGCCATAGTCAAGGTCCAGACTACCGGGTGATTCTAAACTCGTAATCTACCGAATTCAGCCGAAAAGGCAGTGCTGGTAACTTTGAGACCTGTCAGCCCTGAGGTTGGAGGAAAGAAAAAACAAAACAGGCCAGACCACAGCTCTTCCATTCCCTGTGCGACTAGGACTTAATGCATTTATGTAATACGGTTTCTTCTGTCCAACCAAGTATTCAAGAAATTAAGAGAAAGTGGCTACTCTGCTGCAGACAACTGCAACATTTCTGTTATCTGAGAAACCTCTGTCAGGAATCCATCACAGCTTTGTGACACCATTGGTGTCTCTGATAGCCCGAGCCACTGCGTGAGGTGTCTGTCAACATATTAAGTCCATTTAATCAACGCACCAACACGTCAAGAAACACAATCTGAAGCTTAAATATGCAACATGCCCATTGACTAAGTATTATCTTATTTAAAACACATGGTTTAAAATTATATTTAAAATTATATTGTGAGAATATAATATATGTCAGTCTCAGACTTTACAATTAACATTGTAAAGTCTTAGACTGACAGCAATGTTTATGTAAGCTCCTCATTTATACAAGCGCTACACATGGTTAGAGGCGGAGAAGCTACTAACCTTTTTTATAAATGTCAAAATACAGGCAATTTTGCTCTGCTCACAGTTTATGCAAAAATCAGTTCTACTTACATTTCATGAATGAGACCCCTTGTCTGGATGGGAGCATATGTTGCTCTTAAATCTCTATGTATTCTTCAGCAATGACAGTGCCTTTCCAGGTGTGTAAACTGCCCTCGCCATAGGCACTAATGCAACCCCATAACTGACTGCTGATAACAAGTTGGATAATCCCTCTCCTCTTTTGACTGAAGGACACAGTGTCCTTGGTTTCCGAAAGGAATCTCAAATTTTGATCAATGTTTTCCATTCAGCCCCATTCAGATCATCTTAGATGAGCTTTGACCCACAGAAGACGGCAGTGATCTTGGTAAATGTCTACATATGGCTTCTTTTCATGGTACAGCTTTTATTTGTATTGGGGGTTGTAGAACAAACTGTGTTCACAGACAGTGATTTCTGGAAGAGTTCCTGAGTCCATGCAGTGATGTCAAGTAGAGAATCATACCTGTTTTTAATGCAGTCACGTCTGAGGGCCCGAAAATCACATGGATCCACTTTTGACCTTCAGCCTTGTTCCATGCGCTCGGACACCCCCTAATACTCTGAATCTTTTGGCAATATTATGTACTGTAGATGGTGGGATTGGCAAAGTCTTTGCAATTTTACCTTGAGGAACATTTTTTTCCGAAATTGGTTCCACAATTTGTAGATGCAGTTTGTCACAGATTGTTAAACCTCTGCTCATCTTTTCTTTACATCCAAGAGGCTGTCTTTTTTTTGTTTGTTTGTTTTACCTTTCATTTGAATCTTACACAGTTGAGATTATCTTTTTGTGATAGATTGGGTAATTGAATTAATAAGCATTTTGACACATGAAATGGCACGCTATTGTATTGAATGGACTCTGTGCAATGGTAGGTTTAACCTGAGTGTTGCTCTCACCGCCCCAATCCATGCATTGCTGACCATAAAACACTCTGTCTGCACCTTTACCCCAGACAGACAGGCCGTGTTTATGTGACTTAATTCTTTAAAAGGAAGCCCAGACCCACTCAAATGAACTTTTCCCCCACTCACCAATGTTTTTACAGCTTGGGATGGTGGAAGTCTGCTGTCTCACAGGAGGATCACATGCAAATGTGTAAATGTGAGTGTGTTTGTGTCTGTGTTTTTCTGTTTTCTTTACTCGATGGACATATGTTGCCCTGGTGTTTCAGGAAACCAGCAGGTAAACTCTGGTAAACCGGGCCCTGACCTCTAGCCTGGATTCACTGAGGTTAGATAAGGTTATTGTCTGGGTCACATTTGTGACTGATGTGGAAACTGCTGATGCCAAGGCGTTTGGGTTTGACGTGTCTGTCACAGAAAAGCATCACTAATTAGTGTGATATTGTCCTAGCTTGGTTTGTGGTAAGTTGTTGAATATCATGAACTCTCAAGAAACATCTGAAAACAAAATTGTCTTGTACCATAACAGTGCTTGTACACAAATATGAAAATCTAAAATTGTTACAAAACATATTGTGATTATAGGCAGAAATTAAGACAATAGAATCTAGTACCACGGATCATGATGTGTAAGGGGGCAGCACTCCCACTCATCCAGAAGCTTTAGATTTGGGTCTTTCGGGTGTTACCCCACACTAATAACATTTGGTTATTCCAGGCGAAGTAGATGGCACTAGCGTAGCCATCAGTGCTGATCTTTTCCTTATCGAAAACGGAAACATAGCCCGTGAGATTTCTTTCTTGTGAGATTTCTGAAAGTCAGCACACTAACATTATTCTTCATTTTGACCTCCCTCTCATGCTGAATCAGTGACTTCCATCATCTCTGTGCAGAGAGATCTTTTGGCCACTTTACCCACATCATTATCAGTCATGAAGGGATAGATGCGTAGTGTCTTTGCTTTGGATCTATGTGATTTACACTCTGCAGCATTGAAATAGTACACCAGGTACTACAAAGGTGAAGGTATCAAATGAGGTAAAATGAATGATCTGTATCGCTGCCACAAGATGGATAAGTATAGCACCATTTATCAGTTCTCGTATAGCCGCTATTTCCTTGTTGCTAAATCCTGCAAAAATGCATCACTTTATCAGGTCATTGAGTGCAGGCATTATGCCTCAGTTATGTTTTTGTTTTTTTCCTCACAGAATTATTCTTTTTCCCGTTAGGTAACCCTAATATGAGTTCATAGTAATAGACAAACATGATCCACTGAGAATACCAGATTTTTTTGTGAAAAGATGTTTTGCAATGTATTTAACTTGCAACTCTTTTTTGAGTAAGTAATATGTTGGCTCATTTTCAAGAATCAATTGTTAGAAATAAACAGAGGATACAAGAAAAGCTGAAGGACATTTTAAGTGCTGCCCGATGTTGTAACCCTGCCACATATGGATGGCAACAGTTACTCACATTTCTGTAAGTGCATTGTGAGCAGCTGCAGCAAATGTTGGCATTTATTCTGTAAGTCCATGGAACTCTACCCAAAAAACACAGCATCAATCTTTCAAAAGGCATTCTCCAATTAGTTTTCATTTACATTAACAACAATGCATCTACATTGTTGATTTTATGATAGAGGTATAAATCATTCACAGTGTCATCAATTACCTGGAAGACCCATTAGGATAGAAATTTCATCATATACAGTGCTGTGAAAAATATTTGCCCCCTGACTTCTTCTTTTTTTTTTTGTATGTTTGTCACACTTAAATGTTTCAGATCTTCAAACATACTTAAACATTAGACAAAGATAAGCCAAGTAAACATAAAATGCAGTTTTTAAGTGGTGATTTTATGTATTAAGAGAAACAAACTATCCAGACCTACATGGTGTGAAATATGAAAAAGTAATTGCCCCTACACTGTGCCACCCTTAGCAGCAACAACTGCCATCAAGCCTTTGCAATAACTAGCAATGAGTTTTTCACATCGCCATGGAGGAATTTTGGCCCACTCTTCTTTGCAGAATTGTTTCAATTCAGCCACATTGGAGGTTTCGAAGCAAAAACTACCTTTTTAAGGTTATGCCACAACATCTCAATTGGATTCAAGTCTAGACTTTGACTAGGCCACTCAGAGGTAGACTTGCTGGTGTGGTTTGGATCATTGTCCTACAACAGAACCCAGTTGTGCTTCAGCTTGAGGTCATGTACTGACAGCTGGACATTTTCCTTCAGGATTTTTCGGTAGAGCGCAGAATTTATGGTTCCATCAATAATAGCAAATTGTCAAAGTCCTGAAGCAGCAAAGCAACCCCAGATCATCACACTACCACCACCATATTTGACTGCTTGTTCTTTTTCTGAAATGCTGTGTTACTTTTATACCAGCTGTAACAGGACATGCACCTCCCAGAGAGCTCAACTTTTGTTTTGCTAGTCCACAGAATAATTTCTCCAAAATCTTGGTTTTCATCAAGATGTTTTTGGCAAAGGTGAGATGAGTCATAATGTTGTTTTTGGTCAGTAGTGGTTTTGGCCTTCAAACTCTGCCATCATGCCATTTTTAACTAGTCTCTTTCTTACACTGAACACTGACCTTAACTGAGGCAAGTGAGGCCTATACTTCCTTAGATGTTGTTGTGGGTTTTTTTGTGACCTCTTGGATAAGTCATCGCTGTACTCTTGGGGTAATTTTTGTAGCCTGCCCCCTCTTGGGAAGGTTCACCACTGTTCCATGTTTTCTCCATTTGTGAATACTCAATGTGGTTCACTGGAGTTCCAAAGCTTTAGAAATGGCTGTTAAACCTTTTCCAGACTGATGGATGTCAATTACTTTGTTTCTCATCTGTTCCTGAATTTCTCTGGATTGCGGCATGATGTCTTGCTTTTTTTGTTTTTTGTTTTTTTTTTTTCCTTTGTCAAACAGGTTCTATGTAGGTGATCTGACCTGTGAAATTGATTTCACAGGTTTGGCAGTAATCAAGCCAGTTAAACTGAACTCAGCTTTCCAAAAAATTGTGATTCACCACAGTTACTTCATGGTTTACCAAGGGGCAATTACTTTTTCATACAGGTTTGGATAGTTTTTTTTCCCTTAATAAATAAGATCACCATCTAAAAACTGCATTTTTTGTTTACTAGGGTTATCTTTGTCTAATATTAAAGCTTGTTTGATGATCTGAAGTATTTAAGTGTGACAAACATTTAAGGAAAAAATGAGGAAGGAGACAAATACTTTTTTTCTGTACTGTAATAGTGGCTGTCACACAAAAAAAACTTCGGTTTGATACGATTATTTCCCCTAGAAAACAAATACAGCCATAGAAGCAACATGAAACCCTATGGACCACCTTACTCTAAGAATCAAGAGTTTGTTTTTTTTGGCTTTAATTTATTGCCATTATGTAGTATAGACAGATGACATGTCTGGTGGGACAGAACTTAACCTATTTGGGCAGAGTAACAATGTCTAACACTAGCTACTCTTTCATCCTAGAGTCATCATTTTTCTAATTAGATCTTTACACAGAATCAAGCTGGTGGCAGGATCCTGTTGTTTGGTTGATTATCAGAAGCAGCACAGGAAGACTGCAACATGGATGAATGCCACCAAATACATGAAGAAAATGAGCTTGTAACTGCCCACAAAACCTGACGTCAGGGTATTAGGGCAATAATTCAGCTATCAGAACAACATTAACCAAAATTAATTTGGGATCAGGAAAGAAATTGTAAAATCTACTATTTTAGTTAATAAAACAGGTATTCAGTTAGGCAACTCTGATAATGCTACCTCAAATTTTTCTCTGAAAAGTGTCATCTTTGTTCTTCAGTTACCTTTGTGCCACGTAAATGCATTTTAATCGTTTCTCCTTATTCGTACTCTAGCCATCATTCCAGAGAAGAGATGAAAGCTGTTATGCGAAAAGGAAAACAACCTGGCATGTGTTAATGTCCAACAAGGTTCAATGAAACACTTTTACAATTTGCTGCAGTATAACAGGTTTTTATAATGTCATTATCATCTTAGTGCCAGATTTGCCCATGAGGGCTATTGTGTATTCACTCTTATTAGTTCCTCAGATTTGCCCATTTGTCCTTCTACTTCTCGCCTTGGAGCCAATCACTGCAACAGAATCTCTAATAATTACCCCCTCCTTGGTTTTTTGTCTTTTTCTTTTTCCTCTTGCGATTTCTTCTGAATTTTTAGTTTGGATCTTTTTAAGTTGCTATAGGGCATGCACCAATTGTCATGATTGTAAATGTGTGTATTTCTTTAGATTAAAGCAGTTTCCATTTAAACGTGTGTATCTACAATGTACAGTTTCATAGCCTTTATTTATTTATGTTTACATTTTGACTTGAATTGAACTGAAGTATTATTTAAAGATAAGTGTTTCACTTTTGTAGAAGTATAAAACAGTGTGCACCTATAGTTGCACATTATGCTTTTTTTTTCTTTTTGCTCTGAGTGTTGTTTATCTTTCACAACAAGGCTCTTATCTCTCTCAGTATTTGGGGTCAGATGGGGGTGCTAATGTGCAATGTACAGTTCAGCATGATACAGTACAGCAGGACACTGGCTGCTTTGGAATTCTCAAGCCTCTTAGCTGCTGCGGGTAGTGTCCATCCTTAGTCACTCAGAGGGCATCCCCAGATTAGTGCTTCATGGACATGGATCTCATTTGCCCATATGGTCTTTTTCTCATTGAGTTGATATAGACTTTAATCTGCCCAGCCTTTCCTCTAACATCAACATGTGGCAACTACTTAAGGGGAAAGGGCAAAAAAATAGATAAATAATTAAAAGCACACACACAAACCATGCACAACATTTGATGGCCACAGCATCAACACAGGATCAAGTCTTAAAATAGTTAAAAAGTGGTAAATGGCAAAATAACAACATGCTGGGTTTTTGTGGCTTTGTACTGGCTTTAGATGCATTCCCTGGGGTGGAATTAATCCAATAAGGCACAGAGGGGCACAGCAAATCCTTGCCACTGCTAGTATTATGACTCTTATGAATTGTCTTCATCTGATACTCTCTCAGGATCACTGGAGTCCCATTAATATAGCAGAGGTTGCCATGCAGTAAGTGTCAATGTAGTGTTACTGGGCAACTAAACTTTGCTTTTCATCACTATTGGCTTTGACCTTTTCATTGTGAAGACGAGAGGATAATCAAGCCAAATGTGCAGAGCTGATAGTGACATTTTAACTCCCTATTGGAAGAGTTACATTTAGCAACTTATTTCTTTAAAATTACCACTGCTGTTTCTGACCAAGGAAAGTGCAGAAACAAAATGTTCAGAGTTGCTGTTTACCGTGCCAGCAAGTAATGAGATAGGTTGTGTTGATCCCACACTGATGCTAAAGGATCTTAAACCTCTTTTCCTGCGTCTAACTGGCATCCTCTGGCTAATGCTGCTCCAGGTAGCACTGACTGACCTTTAACCTGTGTGTCACCTGACTTTCTATATTTGACTCAGTATCAATGTGTCATATACTGAAACATGTTGTGTACAGCTAACTTGATTTTTTTTTACTTTCTAAACAATATCTATTCAATATCTGAATCATGCCTTACTTAGCATCTTTATTTCTTTTTTCTACGTTTGTTTTAAGCGGTCTATTAAATTGAGATGTTGTATTTCTAGAATCTTGTTTTATAGAGCATGTAAAGTGTGTATATTTGAAACACTAGAATTTAGAATTTTGCCACTGATGTTTTCCTACTTTTTTATTAGATATATTTTCTATTACTCATTTTTGTCTTTTAACTCTAGCACTTAAAAGTTATTTTTAAAGTTTCATCAGTGGCATGTCTCATTGGACAATGTGGTTTCATGCCTTGAGCCTTTATCGTGGGGTAAAGATATGAGTACACACATTCCTACACTGATAGAAACTTTTTTTTTTTTTTAACACGTGTGTGTATCTTCCTAAAATGAAGAATGCTGTGTGTACAGCCTTGTTATCAGGGTGACCTAGAGACAGACTGGTTATCACCCATGTGAACCTCTCAGGGCTAAACTACATAGTGAGCGGAAAAACGCCAGTCCAGTCCAGTCCCTCCCCAACCGGTCAGCCAGTATGTCCACCTACTGCAGGGCACACCTCTTATCTTATCAACATAGACAGGCCACTCGCTTGCACACACAAACACTAAAGGTGCATGTACGCTTACAGATTTACATGAACACAGAGACACTTGAGCCTGAAACATGTAGATACAATTAACTACACAGCCCCAAAGATTCACACACTACACATATCAACTCTAACATTGATCTTTGTCCACTCTGGACTTCCAGATATAGCTGCCCAAAGAACTACAAAATACATTTTTCTTCTGGATTGGCTCACACCCAAGAAACTATGATTCTCCAAACTGAAAGCTCACTGAGTGCTGTCTTTTGCAGGTTAGACATTTTTACTCATAAATATGTCGTACAACTTCTCTTGAAAAAACAAAAACAAATAAGCCCAAATTTAAAAAATAAATTAAATAAATAAGTCCCTTCGATATCGTGTGATCTTCCCTCCATTTACCTTTACTCTACCTTTTCATTTCCTCATAGGTTCTCCAGCCACACAGGATTTTTTTTTATTTGTATTTATTTTTATTTTACCTTTACTCTTCAGAATCAAAAATATTGGGTGATTATTTGATGCACACGTTCTAAATTCATATTTGGTGACATTTTATTTACTATTTATTTAGCTTATTGATTGTTTCTTGTTTTCAGAGTGCATGCAGTGCAGCTTTTCTTTGCCTCAGTCCTGCCCTGTACACAACATGGGGTCAGATAACCAAACCCAAGCAACGGAAATAAATGGTCTTGCACTTTGTGTCTGAAACACTTCATGAGCACTAAATGAGGTTGGCACCAGGCATTGTAGGATATTCTAGTAGAATTGGGGGGAGAGTGCATTACATTTGGCATCAGGCAGCTATCAGGTAGTAATTAGTATAGCTAACATCCTAGATGAAGGAGTGAAGTCTAGGTCAGGGTAAAAAACTTCAATGGTCTTAGTAGGTAAAGGTTGGAGGCCAAGCTGAGTATAAGCTCATGCCGTGCCTGCTTAGATTTGCTGAAATCCGGGTTGCCCTTTGGCCTCGAGGTGTTGCAGCCAGTCACATGTCATGCTGGCTCCCATGGACTAAGCTGAATCTGTTCATATTATATTGTCTTTGTAGTTCCTACTCCAGACCCATAAAATTCAAAAGATTTAGTCTTACAGGATGAGGCTTTTGACATAGGTGTTACCTTACAGCTTAAACTCATGCGTGGCATTCTGGCCCTTCTCTGGCCCCAAATCATCCTTTCCATGTCATTCAGACAGGCCTTTGGACCTATCAACAGATAAATGAATACATGTTTGGATGAACAGTGGACAAGAAAAACATGGATTATTCACCGCATTCTAAAAATCACAGCGTAATCTCTTCTTTATATGGGAAAAATGGTGTGAATTTTTTGTTTGAAAGCAGCATATATGTGTTTAGATGGCTGTGGGTTCAGCGAGAATTCATTCCTGCTTCCTCAAAAAGCCTCTAATCCTCTAATGCAGCCATAATCTCTTTTAATGCATTGAATATTAATCGCTAAATCACATGATAATAAAGTGATATGAAAATGTTTCATTCAAATGGCATAGAACATTAAGGATTTAGATTCAACACAAGGGTCTAATCATAGCCGATACACATTATTTGTCATGTTTACTTTGTCATAGGGGTTATGTCCTCAGCTGGCTTGTGACGTTCACATTGCACAGGTTAAAAGTTCACCAACCATCTAACAATTATCTGTCTTTTTGGACATATCAACACAACCTTTGGCTCATCTTTAAATAAAATCTTATTGTGAAGATGCAAGTTTGTTTACCTTTTTATGGTTATGATGGAAAAAAAAAGAAAGATTTGAACTATATGAACTTTGCTGCATTTCATTTATTCAGTGTGCTATTTGTAGTACTTTTCATCTCTTGAATCCTGGCCTAGTTTCTGTATCTTGTTTTTGGAAACATGAGCTAAGCTGTAGTGCACAAGCCATTAGATCGCTGCACTGTATGCCTCACCTTTGGCCTGTTAAATCTCTGCCCCTCCCTTGGTAAACCCCTCCCCACATCTGCCCGCTTCATGCCCTGCCCCATCCCCCTTGCCTCTTAGAAATGATATTATATTGTTTGGATCATCCTCCCTGTCTTCCTCCATACAGTAATCCTATTTGCTCTGTCATGTGTTGGTGCTCACAGATGGTCTGTGTGTGGTATGACACCCAGCTCACTTACAGCTGCTTGGAGCTCAGTGGCTCCATTGTCTCTCACCCACATCCCAGAGAGGGTGGTCCTGCAGAGACACAAATATCTGGGTTTAACCACTCAGTCAGACACTGCTGTTTAGATAGAAATAAGTGCAATGTTTTCAGAAAGAAATGCCTATCAAAGTCTAAACTTTAGCCCTTGTCCTTTACCTTTCCTCATTTATTCAGAAATTTCTTATAATGACATTGTTAAGATAAGTAACAGAGGTGTAAAGTCCAAAGTGGGAAAGAAGGATGTTATATGGGTAAGTCTGGGTGCAGGTGGGAGGCAGAGTGTTCCCACTCATGACTGAGGCATGGGCAAAAGGAGAGGGAGAAAACACAGCAGGGTGAGAGGTCTTTGGCAGCAGTCCAACAGTTGGCGTCTCTGTGTCCACATTTAGTTCCAGCTGAGTGCCCACAGTGGGCATGAGTGTGCTGCCTTCACTCTGACCCCTCGAGTGAAAACCACTGCTTGCCTGTTTCCACCAGCCTTTTTGATTTATCCCTTTCCTCCCTTTCTATCCCTCTCCTACTCTTGAAATTTTAGAAGTGGCTTAGCACCATCCCAAACAGTGACATTTTGGAATTGATTTGTCAAAGCAGTAAAAAGGGTTTGTCATAAAAAAGGGTTTGCATTAGACAATGAGTATCGAAGCTATTAAACAACCCTTAACCAAGAAAAAAAGCAAAACTATTAAGATCTTTTTTATTTTCTGCCAGTCATTCTAAATAAATCACATGTTGTAACTAAATTGTTCATGCCAAATAACCAAGAAATACATTTTATCTATCTATATATAATATACACACACACATTTGCACACACCAATGTATTTCATTTGTGATTGGAACTTACTCTCAAGATGAGATTGCTCACTTGTTGTATAGTTTCCTTCCCCAGTATTTGAGGAATTTCTGTCAACACCATGGCCTTGACACTGACTCAGACAATATTAGTGTTGGAGCAAGTACGCTGACAAGGTTTTGTAGACTTATGGGAGGGAAAAGACTTGCAGTGACAAACTCGATGAGTACTCTATTAAGTTAAACCTCTGCGTGACAGCATTTACTATGTCTTCTCCTCTCCTTCACTGTTATCCATTTCCTTTAGTACATAATATTTAACTTTTTCTTATATCTTTCATCTTTGTTCTTTCCTCAAACAACCTTTTTAACTTACCACAGTCAGAAAATCCATGTTTAGACATTGTAGCTCTTAATTTAAAAATTCAGAGCTAACTTTGAAGAAAAATATTTAGTATACTTGTAATGTTGATAGTTATGTATAAGGTAGTACAATGTTCAATTGTAAAATTACTATTCTATTTTTTCTAAACAAGAAATATAGCATGTATGCAACATTCAAGTTTTGTTTTAACTTCATGTGGTTCAGTTTATTTTGAATAGAACAGAATTAATTTTCTTTAGTTTAAACATACAGAAAGACCTTTTGGCTCTTTGATGAATAATGTGAAAGCAAGGTACCTGAGCAAATGTAAAAGTTATTTTAATGTCTATTGTAACTTTTAAAAATGAGCAAGACTGCTGTTTTCCAGTATCACACTAAAAGGTAATTCTATTGGAAGCATACTACCAAAACTGTATGATGCCCAAAAAATGTCTAAAACTAACAACTAAATCCAAGGGTGCTTTTGATTGCACTTTAAAAAAAAAAAACATTCTGTTGCACAATAAGAGCATCACTTTACCTTATCAGGGCATGAAATTAGAATCTTTACCAAGTAGCCCCTGGTTACCAGGTTTTTAAAGTTGGTAGCCAGCTAGCAATTTTGGTGGCCAGTGTTTTTCGTCGCCCCATACGCCCCGTAGACTGCTGACATTATCATGGACACTCAATGGCTTCAAAGGCCTCTAGCATCTGTAGTTGACATTTCTCCAGCACATCCTCAGTAAATCCATCAGGGAAACAATATTGTAATAGTGTGATATTATGAAACATCTGCACCACCTCACTATATCTGCCAGGAGATCTAAGCTTCCTGGAGAAAAACTGGAATCTGCATGAAAGAAACTACAAGTTTGGAAGTCTTTTTAACAGTCATGCAGTAGCTTTTTTTGCCCACATTTCAGTAGAAAATCCCACAACAAATTAAACAATTTAGCACTGCAGTTTTTTTTTTTGTTTTTTTTTTTTTTGGGGGGGGGGGGGGTGATAGACAGAATTTCAATAGGAAATTTCATCAGTTCACTAATGTTTTTTTTTTTTTTTAAATCAATGTCAATGTGATCAAGAATAGCTTGTGGGTCTACCTATATAATGTATATAGGGTAATAGAAATATTTTGATAGATCGCGTATGAAAAACCTCTATTAGCGCCCACTATCACTACATTTCAGAAGCGTTTACAAGCATGTGTTGTAAGCCAGCCTGGCCCTTTAAGGGGGGGTGGCCTGATGGGTAATGTTGTTTGTGAGGTGCAGGCGGCTGAATGGAGCAAGTGAAGTGAGCATGAGCATGAAAATACAGACTGGGTAACATTGTCAGTTCCGTGCAGTGCCTGAATAAAGTGTCGTTCCAAGCAGAGAAAACCGGAATTTTTCTTTTGTTTTCACTGGCGTGTTACCCGCTTGTCACGAGTCTGGAATAGTACAGTACGGCGGTTTCCCTACTACGGTTTGGAGACCAGGGGCCATACGGTAACACATGAAAGCGCATTTTGATGTGATGCGATGTGCACCCAAAACATGGCCACTTTTCACCAAATAATCTTTGTTTCTAAATTATTTAGATATGTTTGCCTTGGTGACACATGACAAATGTGCAGAAATCATAGAAAAAAAATCAATTTTTCTTCTAAGTTGATGGTGGATTTTGTGGCCCTCTCGTCCACTGGTGACAAGGCAGAAAAAAAACAGTCAAAATGGTCAAATATTGGTCACATTTGGCAACCAGTTAGTCACGATTTTATGCCCTGCTTATTCTCCCATTCAAAGATTGAATGCTGAATTGAAGGCTTTTAACAAAATGATATTGTCCAAGTCAACTTCCCAAGCTTCATAAAATGCCACTGCATCACTACATTTTCATTGCTTGTAGTATTTAATGTGCCAAACGCATTATTTTTTCCATCAAGGTTTTAGATAGAGTATCATGATCACAAATAGCCCTTTTACCATCTGGGTTTACATTGGGTGTCAGAGACAGTCCGTCAAGACTAGAGTAAGGCTATTATGATTTCCTTATAAGTTTTCAAAAGTAGTCCACCACTATAATGAGGCAGCAGGAGCACCAAATTAAAATAAAACTAGACATATTATGCCCTTTAAAAAAAAGTTAACAAACACCATTTATTTAGGTCTTGACAAAATGTCTGTGAACATGCTTTTGGTCAAAATACAACAGAGATCTGGACAAAAAAATAAATTTTCAGCCATACCTCCACTGCTCTTTTCAAAACAGCCACATTTTTTGAGGTATAGTGAGACACTTTACTCCATGCCATCCCTCTCTTACATAGTGTGCGTTATTTGACATCTGGTTTGCAATGTTACACTCCCTTGTTCTGAGGTCATCTACAGCAAATGCTGCATGATGTGAAGTTGGTTAGCGATACATATGGGGAAGCTACATAATTCTATTATGTGATGTCAAAATATCTTACAAATTTACAGCTCTTTTTAGATTGGAGTGGCCTTAGACATATTATTTTATGCATTTTTTGATTTGGTAGTCACTTCAAACAGTCAACATGATGTTCTTTAACAAAATATTTTAGTATTTCCCCTTAAATATATGACAGCATTCACATGCAAAAAAGAAAAAATATTTGATGTGTGTAAACCTATAGATGAATTATTGAATATGATATTTTTACTTTTTATCTAGAATTCCAAATTTTGGATTATCTAGTTTTGTTTAGCCAGCTAATATACTGACTCCTGCACTCACATATATTTTTCAGAGCATTGCTAGTGTCTGAAGTCATACCAATGCAATGATTAATAATTGTTGAATTAAATTGGGATTATTAATATGTGGTGAATTTTTGATCATCTCCCTTTAAATTCTCTGGAGCTAAAACTCCAAATAGATGTGGATTGCTTGGAATAATGCATTTCAGCTAAAGTAGTTTAAAATACCGGACTGTAGAGGTCTTTAAATGTTCTGGTATTGTTTGGTTTGAAAAGAATATCTTAATATTAATTTCATAAAGCTGTTTCTGCTTTTCATTCTGTCCTCTTGTGCTCCTACATGGATCCTGAATGAGTTGGGCACTCCGCCAGCCTGGGAGGGGTTGATGGTGGTTACATGGACAAGCACTTCAAGACAAGCATATTTTTGGAGGCTTAATGACTTGTACCTGTATTGATCTCCTGAGAAATGTATGATATCATTGCATGATATCATTTGGAGAAAGCAACAAAAAGAAAAAAAACATGGGATATAGGGAACTGAGGAGGAGGAGGTGAGGGTAGAGGGTACAGATGTGTTGGTGCAAAGATTTGCAGGACGCTGATAGTGGGATCAAGATTGGATATTGATGAGATAGAGAATGACTGAACCACAGAAGCCTGAAATAAACTTTTGGAGGCACATAGCCTCACAGTCATTACAGTGAGGCTGCCTGGCCCTGCTCAACCTTGAGCCAGTCAATAAGCTATTATATCCATGCAAATTGTGGCCAAATCAGAGACCTGACATATTGGTATAATATTCCCCTGCAGTTACTGGGTCATGCATCATTACTGGGAATCAGCAACTACATGCACTTATACTCTCTTGTCATTGATTATGCAGACTCAAAGGGGAAAATACCAACAATAGAATAATAACATGGTGTATATGTGTATTGGGTCATTAAGTTATTTTCTTTGATACCAAAAATTAAACAGTCTGCTAGGTCTCCATATCCCAGCCTTTTGAACCTTTTTTTTCTCTCATCTTTTTGTCAGTCTCCGCCCCAGTATCATCATACACCTCCCCAACCTTCCCCCCACCTTGTCATCTCTTCCATTCTCCCCATTTCTCTTCTTTCAGCAGTAAGACAGTCTGCCAGGTCATTTACTCTCTGTGACAGTGTAAAGCATCCAGCAGACCAGCATTTGGATGACGTAATTTGGGCTAAAAGCTGTGTAAACATTGCGGTGACCTTGGTTTTAAATTTGTCAATAAGGCTGGGTAGGAGAACAGAGAAGAGGATTGTGTGGGATTGAGAGCAACGTGCCCTGACTGTGATAGTTGGAAGTCTCTAGCTGACTGACTGTTGTGATAACCTGCTATACCTGAGTTTTACATCTGACCCAAGCTGCACTCCTTTAACCTCCTTTCTGCACTTCCTTTCCGTATTGTCAAATCTCTCTGCTTACCAATCCTCAACTCCCCTCTTTTTAATATTTGTGATCTTGCCTTCTCCTGGGCACTTATTGCCCTCGCTTATGCTTTCTGTACTCTCGTTTTTCTTTTTGTTTTGTTTTTTTTTGACCCCATTCCTTTCATGCTTTGATAGCAGTATTTCTGGCATTCTCCTGGCAGCTAATCAAGTGCTGCCCTCATTTTTCTCTACCTGTGTGTGTTTTTTTCTGTTTTCCTCCTGACATCTGTCTGGTTCAGGTTGTCATAAGCTCAAGAGGTCAACACAAATAAACACTGGCCAACAGCCAGGACAACACAGAGCTATTGATCTGGTTTGGTGGGATGATTTGTTGGACTTCCTCGTTGATCTCAGTCAGCTTTATGAACTCAAGATCTAGACTACATTGTGCTAGATCCATCATGTGGCAGAGGTTAAAACACCAAAGCAGTGCTCTAACATCAATGTAGTATTTCTTCATGGTTACACAGATAGAGAGGCCTTCTGCATTATCCGTGTTTGGCTGTTGTGTCTCAGGGCTTCTAAGGGCCCCTATACGCTGCGATTTTGGGGTTTCAAAGATGAAAGATCAGCATCATAAAAGAGTTGTTGGTATGTCTTGTTCAGAATCGCCTTTCCTTTGTCCTACAATCCAAACGGTTTGACAACGGTTATCACACCAGTCTTGCAATCAAAGACTAGTGTCGGAAATTATACGACTCCGTCTACTTACTAGCCAATTAAAATTCATCTTGAAATAACATATTAATTTTTGTGACCTAGTGCCGAAACCATGATCACCACAACGTTCTTCTCCTTCATCTCTCCTTTTTTAAAGCATTTTTGGCACACATAAATGCTACAATAAAGCAGCTTATTTTTATGTGTTGTTTTACTGCCACCACATACTGATGATGTAATTCTACATCCACCCGCATCTTCCACATCAGTCATAGCCCTACGATTCAAGAGGGGTCATCAATGTAGAGTCTGCACATAGCATTCTTGACATATCATACCCAAGACTAAGCAAATACAAATCATACAGTATATAATGTTTTAATCTTATGCAACTACAGAAATGTGCAGTGTATAGTGTGAGACTTTTTTTTTTTTTTTTGCTGTCTACTATTTGTTTTTCATCAATGCACTTTCTTTATTTCAATAATTTCCACACCTTTTGTGCTGATTTAGTGCACTAAATCAAAGGGGCATTTGCTCTGGCCCTCAAATCCTGGAAGTAGCCTGCTCTTCCATGGCTTCTACAAACACAAAAAAAAAATGGAGGGAAATATCTAATGTCTGAGTGAGGCCAAAAGGGCTGGAAACTTGGTGGTGTTGAAAGGCAGCAGTTAATTCAATGATTTCTAGTGAGTCCTTGCTTGGTATACTTCATTTCCTCTCATGTTTTCCCTTTTCCTTTCACAAGGAAATCCATACACACAAATTTTTGGTCTGTCTTGTCTGATATTCCACTTGAGCCATCCACCTTACCTATGTTTGTGAATTGATAATATTAGTTTGATAGTCTTAGCCCTGGATAGAGGTGTCCCGATCCGATATTCGTATCGGATCGGCCGCCGATATGAGCAAAAAATTTGGATCGGTATCGGATCGGCAAGCCCTAAAAATGCAGATCCAGACTCCCGATCCAGTTTTTTTCCAAAGTCCGTTCCGGGTTTTCCAGCGCACCGCGCAGCACATTATTCAGATAACCCGTTCCAGGTCTTGCTCTGTGTTTCCCTAATATCCGGTCCGCATTTTCCAGCACACCTTCAGCACACGAGCTGTTGCCAACTCTCCAATGAGAAAAGTCGCTAGAGGCTGTCCCGGAAGTCGCTAGAAGTCGCTAGATGCGACGGACGGACACGGACGGACGGACTGTCAGACGGGGGGGGGGCGGGGTGTTTGGTTTGTGGCTGTGCACTGTGCCCGACAGAGAGAGAGAAAGAGAGAGAAGCGCGGCTCGCGAGGCAGACAGCAGCCATCAGCGGCCAAGTGATGGCTTCAAACCTAGTGGTTTGAGTGCCAGTGAGTCGCTAAATCACCAGAAAAAGTCGCTAGATTTGTCGCTAGTCGTTTTTTACAAATTAAGTCGCTAGGGGGGTCTGGAAAGTCGCTAGATATAGCGACAAAGTCGCTAAATTGGCAACACTGCTCTCTCTGTCGGGCACAGTGCACAGCCACAAACACCCCGCCCCCCGCGCGAGACAACTCGAGCTCCTCTCCACCCCCCCCCCCACCCCCCCCGTTTGGGACGTTTGGGACGTTTGGGAATCGTGACAAACTGCCACTGAACAGTGTCAAAGCACAGGTACTAATGTTGTTAATAGACGGTTAAACTCAGGTTGTGTTTGCTTAATACAATTAACAATATTATCTGCACTTATGGCTTGTAAAGCCGTGGTTTACTGATGCCATTTCTGTTTGTTATTTATCATTTTGTCTATTTTGTGTTGATTTGTTAAACAAATAGGTCCGTTTCTCGTTACCAACCAATGTGTATTATTCAAATGCACCTAATTCAGCTGGCTAGTTATTATCAGGAGTAAAACCCTATTCAGCATGAGTCTGACAACAAAGTAAGTTGGCTAAATGACTTAAAACTTTAATACATGCTCAGATAGGCCGGTATCGGTATCGGCAGATATCGGTATCGGATTGGAAGTACAAATAAATATCGGTATCGGATCGGAAGTTCAAAATGCTGGATCGGGACATCTCTAGCCCTGGATATCTGTGCACCCTTGCCTGGCATCCCACAAATTCACTGGGTGATCACTCATGAAATTTGGTCTGATCTTAATCCTAGTCACATTTTTCAATAATTGCAAACAGAACCCCTAATCCAAACTAAAACAAAAAATAATTTCTGAGCATATAAAATAATTATTCATTGTACATGCTGGAAAAATAATAATAATAATAATAATAATATTTAACTTCATCTGTATTTCTGGGATGTCTTGGTTGCTCTGCACACTGCAAGTCATGGCACAGTATCTCAATAGAGTAAAAATATGGACTGGGACTGCAATCTTAAAATATTACTTTTTTCTTCTTTTTCAACCAGTCTGTTGTTAATTTGGGTGCTTTAGGTCATTGTATTAAACTATCACCCTGACTGAATCTTTTACATTTAAGTTTTTTATGCAGTTTTGAGTTCATTGGTTTAATAATAATGCAAAGCACTTAGCCTTGAAGAAACAGAAGCGCTCCAAACCATAATTCCCCCTCTGTCTTCACTTTGAGATGAGCATTTAGATGTTGATATGTAGTGCTTGTTCATGTGTCCAATATAGGGATACTGTTAGTTTAGCAGAATGTAGAGTTTTTGCAGCTGTTGTACTGTCATGGGTTCTTGAATAATTTTTCATCTCTTTTAACATTGCATCTTATGCTGTTAGTCTGATCTGAAAAGTGTTGACCTGTGGGACTGAGATACAAGAGTCACATCTCAGGGACTCTGGGTGACCTATTTGGAACTGATATTTTGAGAATATACAAATTTGTTCCACCAGGTCCTGTGGGCAGTGGCTCGCAGATGGGCAGCGATGAATCAGAGACGCAACTGAAGTAGTCTGCAATTAAACTGGAAACCTCTGAGGCATGCTAATTGAATCAGAAAATTAACAACAGGTATATACTGAGCTGTAATAAGCTAGCTGAGCTTGCAGCAGGTGCTAGCTCACTCAGGTGTGGAACAAGGTATTTAAGTCACATTAGCAACAGTGAAAATATTCCCTGATATGGAACCGTTAGATTTTCTGCTCATTTTCACTGCCTATGTTTCCTGGTAACCAAGCAGTAAACCAGGGAGCTTAGCACACTTTTGGCTGGCACAAACACAACAGCTGCAGCCACCATAAAATTTCAGAAAGAGAAAGAGCTTGAGAAAGAAGATAACTATAAAAATATCTTACTATAGATTGTTATAATATTTCTCAATTATAGAACAATGTTCCTGTTTAAAACTTGGGTGATTTCACACAGTGTAGCTGCAAATACCAGTTTGACTTGTCATCTCTGTTACTCTTTCCTCATCCCCTGCTTTGCTTTGTTTTTTTTTTCCTGAGATTCACTTATCCACAGCTTCCCTCTTCCACCTTCCCTCAGTTTCATCCTGACCGTTGTCCTTGACATCTCTCTATCACACAACTTTGAAAAATGTTGAGAAATCAAATATTCATCACTTTTGAGTTCGGGGTTGCAATCTCTTCTGCTTAGAGGCTGTGAGAAGAAACAACAAGGGGAGAAGGGGGGGAGAGAATCACTTTGACTGGAAGACTGTGCAAGCAAATGTTCTTTGAGGGTTTCTACAGAGTTAGTGTTAGGGCAACTGCCTGAAATATGTGAAAAGTAAAAGAGTGTAGCAGGTAAGAAACTGATGAAATTGTACTACACTTAGGCCCCGATCGTACACTTTCCTCTAGCTGCTACCCGTAAATTGTGAGTTTAGGAACATCCGCTAACCGCTAATGCAATCTTCCGCTCCCTAAAGCCGCTACCCATTATGCCAACTCCCTTACTCATATTGTAGGTGTGGCAATGGGCGTGTCTTTTGCCCTTTCCGCAAACTCGGCATCTTGCGATCGCGGGTTGCGATGCGGGTAGCAGGTGGTCAGACCACCCGCATACCCGCATTTGCGGTGGGAATGCCCCTCCCTCTACCCGCTATCCCTAAATAGTGGCTTTAGGAGATCTGGCAGAAGATTGGGCTTAGCAGAGGTTGAGAATCACCCAAGCAAGCAGTGTTTTACCCCATATGTCTGGCTTTAATCATTGTTGCGTGGCACACTTATAGTAGGAGAAGATGCCATGGAGGAGGAAAACTTGGTTTGTCGAAGTATGACTGTGTGCGTTTCAGAGCAATTACATCCTTTTTTCTGTCTATCGAGCCCAAAACATTTCTTTATTTTCCTGCCTCTGATAACTGATGTCTTCAGAAATTTCTTCTTTTAAACCCACAAACTCAATGATGCATCACAGAAGCACAGAAAACTCATACATGCTTGCATGAAAAAGTAACCACACAGACATGCTTATGTACTAGGTAATGCACATAATAATGCTTATTTATAAGATAATGCTTTAATGCTTTGTGCAAATTCATGAATATGTGCAGCAGTGGCTGAAGGGGTGCATACAGCATTGACACACATGATGGTCCAATTTGTCAATGTGTAGTTGTACAGTCTTTGCTACATAAAGAAATACTTTGTGGAGGTTTTTTGTTTTTTCTATAAATCATAACATCACATTCATATGTAATAAAACTATAATTTTAATTGTAAATATTGTTGCATTCAGTAAATTTACTGATTTTATATTTTAGATTGTCTTATTTTATATTGTACTTTGATTATATGGTACATCTGAATTTTGATAGAGCAACATAAAATTGATATTAAATAGTCATGTGAGGCATACAATATGTTAAGTGATTTCAGGTTTATTTAAGACACATGAACAATATGTAATTTTCCTTACCTTAAGTAGCCTTTGACCATCCCTCCATTTTCTATAACTGCTTAATTTTGGCAAAGAGTAGCCTAATGGATAGACCTTATATTGACTGCCATTGGGTGAGAGGTGGTGTACACCCTTGGCAGGTTGCAAGTCCAACACAGGGCCACACAGAGACAAACAGGACAAACAACCATACATGCTTTCACTCACTCCTATGCACAACTTAGAAAAAGAACCGCACACACAGGCACATACAAATATGGCCGGGTAAGTTGTTACCGGTGCTGGAGTAATCCATACTGAAGTAGCAATAAGCTACAGGACAAATGGCATTGCAATCAGTATTAAAGCAACAAAAATTTATTCAGAGGACCCACTTTTTATACAGAGTTGACATGACTGTTCCAGCCTCATCTCACAAAGGTAATACTCATTAGTTTTACAAAACAAGTTTTTATTAAGTCAGGGTACATATTTCAAAACACAATATTTTAAAATACTGAGTGTGAGTTAAAATGACTGAGAGTCAGTTAATAGCTGACTCACATGTGAGTCAGTTAGCATCAGTAGCTTTTGCAATTATTCCTCACAAGATGAGGGAAAAGAGGCAGAATGTCAAAGAGCTTCAAAACGTTTACTGCAAAAGATTTTTAACATACACAGTGTAGTCGAGTAAGTGAAGATATGCTCTGTAGTCAGTTGCTAATAAGTAGTAATAAATTGTTCAAAACTTAATCTTACAATGGTCAGCTTGTGTGTTAACTACAAACCAAATGTAATGGCAATTACAGAGCAACTAATAGAAGATGCACGAGTTGGAAATTTTAATCTGGTCATAATATTTCATGAGGGTTGAAACCTTTTACATATTTCTATCTTATGTCTTATTGCTTTGCCTCAAATGAAAATGTTATTAGAAGCTGATCGATATGTGTCATTAAAAATGTTAACTAGACATACCTAAATACAAATGCACATTTTCAGATATGTTTGATCATAGGATTGTGTCACCTCATAAGGATGTGCCATTGGTGCACAGTAGGTTTATTGATTTTTGTGACTGTTTGTGTAATGAGGTTGTAATGTTGGTGAAAAGTTGTCCGTTATAGACCAATGTCATGTATTGATCCCCCCTCTCCCCAACCATAATGAGTTCCCAAAGAAAAGACAGACTTTAAAACACACACAGTACATATGTCCATTCTCTATAGCTGATTGCCTCCTCAAGCTCAGGTCTTCTACCAGAGGCCTGGGAGCCTGAGGGTTTTACACTGTACTTTTGCTTTTCCTAGGACTGTACTTGCTCCAGTTATTGCTGGCATAACTGTTGCCTTCACTGTTGTTTCCCCCTTCTTTAAACCCTTGGTATTTTTTCAGCTTCCCATGTTCTTTCTTCTTGATGATTCTGTTGCTTGGAATTGCTACATTTACTACTATTGCTATGACTGTGGTCTCCAGTTGATTAGCCATCATCAGTTTATCAGTCTGAATTTGAAAATCCCACGGGATCTTTGCTTTTTTATTCACTATCACTCTTGGAGATATTGCCCATCTTGATTTTTGGGCTTCTGACCCATACTTACTTACTTGGTTGGGGTGTTCCACGTATGTCATACCTGCCTGCATCTTGAATCTCATTATTATGTGGTATACCATACCCATGCTATCGTCACCTATTGTTCTTGTGCTCAAGGCCTGTTCTTGTGCTGATATGATTAATACCTGAGTGCTGTCCTTCAAAACATCTTTTTCTAGCCACTGGTAGGACTTCTCAATATCAGCCACTTCTTCAGTCTGTTGATGGTACATCCCGTGTATGGGCTTCTCTTTCCATAGTGGTTTCATCTCTTTCTCTTCTTCCTTTTCACTGGATTTCTGCTGCCTAAGACATTCAATTAGCAGTTCATCATCGGGGGACATCTTGGAGTTTGTTCTTCCCATTCAGGTGCTTCTTCAGGATCTTCCTTACTCTTCGGATACTTGGTTGTGGCCAGTTTCCTTGCAGCCTCCTTGTACTTGTTATTTGCTTGCAGGGGCAGTTTGACTCCTCATCTATGGTAATTTTGTTTCTCTCTTGATACCATTTAAGCACATTTAGTTTCTAGTCCAAATGTCATTCCAATATCATTGCTGTACATTCTGGTGAGGTAAATCAATGAGAACTCTGCTTTTTACCTGTGGTCTTAATCTTGTAACCAGACATCTTTAGGATCATGTAACCCAGTTTACATACCTCTGGGTTACATACCCATTGTGTGGCAGTGCATTCACCTCCTCTATCAGACGGTACTGTATCTCTTAGCCTTGCTAAGAGATAAGAAAAAGCATCGTTTGAGTTGTGAATTTCCATACACACCATATCTCTAAATGATATTCCCATATTTTGTATACATATCAGAACTTCCAGTCTTGAACAACTGCAGTGCATTTACACTGAAATAACTCAGGTTAGCTTCATCAGCTTTTAGGTTGGAATCACCTGCTACACAGGTCTCAAGTACTTTGGTGGACTGCATCTAAACTATTACCTTCATGGCTTACCACTACCTAATCATTCCATATGCGACTGTGCAACCTTTATATCAGATATACTGTTTTGGATAAACGCATCACATCATGGGATTTGTCCAATGTATTCAATAAAGATTATTTACCCCAGCATGGGTCCTATTTGTGAAAGTAATCAAACCACATATTTACAGCAATTCTTATGATTTGGATTAAATAGGTATACAAGCATGCAACCTCTCTGTATAGCTGCAATACAGTCAGCTTTTCTCCCCACTACATTTCACAAAATCATCTTGTTAATCTAAAAATCTCACTACCAGCTCTGTCCTATTACTAGAGTTGCCACCACAGCCACAAATTGACCTACCTACCCAGCCAGCCACCTCCAATCCTGGCAACCATCTCTCATGTGCCTTGCATGATCCCATTTCATTGTCAAACCATTGTGAGTTTATTCCATCCCAGCCTTTGCAGGTAACCAAAACAGTGCATGGCCTGCCTGAACCTAACTGTGAACTCTCAACCTTGGAAAGCCTTCCCTCTCAACTTAGCTCCTCCTTTACTTAGTCTCTATCTCTGCCTATTTTAGGAGGGTTTTGGATGATGGTCTCAATGCCAGTTTATAGGGCATGTCTAAACACACTCAAGGTGTTTAGTAGAGCTCTGCAATAACATAAACTCTTAGCTGTTATCCAGATGGTAGCCAGCACACCAAGAAGCCACCCACTCAGCTAGTTGACCTGATAGTCATATTTTAGTCAAACAACCACTTAGCCTTTCAGCCAGCCATTATAAGTGGTACAAAGCTGGTGCATCAAATTTGCTCTACAGTATTCTCTGTGTGTTAGTAGTGAGTGTGAGTAGATAAATTTGGGTTTATTTCTGTTTTCTTACGTTATTTGTAACCACCCAATATATACTGGCATTGAGCATTGGCTCAGTGTTGTCACTGTAGAGGGTTACATTTTGCCATTTGAATAGATTGAGAGAAATAAAGATTGATTAATTTTCTTGCCACTATAATAATATTAAGACTGGACATTAAATCAAGGTTTGGCTGGTTGAAAAGAATCTGCAATTTCAACAAGACACCTTTCAGTGTTTTCCTCTACTTAGTTTCACTAACATTAATTTCACAATATCTTCTAGCTCTGTATTTCCTGAGTATCATGAGCTACAGTAATGAACAAAATATTTTTAATAACTGAGCTAATTTTATACAGGAGTAATTTACTGCCAGTGCTACTCTGGCCTCCTTAGCCCCTTACTTTACTTATTATTTGTTGTCAAGAGGCTGTGATAAATGCCTTATTTATATGCAGTGCTCTCCAAAAGCAGTAGAGTGAAAAGCAGTAACGTGAAACTGATGTTCTTACATTTAAATGCTTGTATAGGGAACGTATGTCCAGTGACAACAATTGAAAAATATGTTTATCTAACAGTAAAAATCTTTGATTTTCAAATTGAAATGGGCTTTGAATTCAAAGCTTAAATGAATAATCAACTTAGAGAGTCAAAGTATCTTTGCTATAAAAGTTATTTTTAGATTTACATGTAAAATGTCAACACATTTATTACTGTATTACTTAACACTTAAAATGAAATTATAGAAAGTTATAGAAAGTACTTGTTACATTTTTTAATCTGTGATATTCTGGTACAGTTGTGATGTCCATCTTACTCTGTCAATACACTACTGTAATTTTCTAACTGTTTCTGGGAGCAGCATGTAATTGAGATGATCCCGAAGATTGTGACTCTCCATGATTCTAAACTTTGCATATGCTACTGAATGTTAACAGGTAAAGAGAAGGAAAGATAAAAGGTAATTCATTTTAGCTCTTAACTTTATCTGCCGAGGGAGGGCATAAGTAAAAGCCAGGTACAGTGCTGTAAAACGAATGCACACTGTCCGGCCAAAAAAAAAAATTCACTACCAAAAAAAAGGTCATACACTAATATTTTGTTGACCGCCTTAAGCTTTGATTATGGTATGCATTCGCTGTGGCATTGTTTCGATAAGCTTCTGCAATGTCACAAAATTTATTTCCATCCAGTGTTGCATTAATTTTTCACCAAGATCTTGCATTGATGACGGTAGAGTCTGACCACTGCGCAAAGCCTTCTCCAGCACATCCCAGGATTCTCAATGGGGTTCAGGTCTGGACTCTGTGGTGACCAATCCATGTATGAAAATGATGTCTCATGCTCCCTAAACCAGTTTTTCACAATCTGAGCCCGATGAATCCTGGCAGTGTCATCTTGGAATATGCCCGTTCCATCAGGGAAGAAAAAGATCCATTGATGGAATAACCTGGTCATTCAGTATATTCAGGTAGTCAGCTGACCTCATTCTTTGAGCACATACTGTTGCTGAACCTGGACCTGACCAACTGCAGCAACCCCAGATCATAACACTGCCCCCACTGGCTTGTACAGTAGGCACTAGGCATGGTGGTGCATCACTTCATCTGCCTCTATTCTTACCCTGATGCACCCATAACTATGTAACAGGGTAAGTCTGGATTCATCAGACCACATGACCTTCTTCCATTGCTCCAGAATCTTTATGCTCCCTAGCAAATTGAAGCCTTTTTTTTCAGTTAGCCTCACTGATAAGTGGTTTTCTTAAGGCTACACAGCTGTTCAGTCCCAATTACTTGAGTTCCCTTCGCATTGTGCGTGTGGAAATGCTCTTAGTTTCATTATTAAACACAGCCCTGAGTTCTACTGTTGTTTTTCTTTGATTTGAATCTCACCAAATGTTTAAGTGATCACCAATCACAATCATTGAGGATTTTTTTCCAGCCACATTTCCTCCTTGAAGATGATGGGTCCCCACTATCTTTCCACTTTTTAATAATGCGTTAGACAGTTCTTAACCCAATTTTGGTAGTTTCTGAAATCTCCTTAGATGTTTTCTCTGCTTGATGCATGCCAATGATTTGACCCTTCTCAAACAAGCTAACATCTTTTCCACGACCACGGGATGTGTCTTTCAACATGGTTGTTTAGGAAATGAGAAGCAACTCATTGGAGCAGTTGGAATTAAATAACTTGTTGCCAGCTGAAAGATAATCGCCCATGCAGTAATTATCCAATAGGTGGCTCGTACCTATTTGCTTATTTAAATCCAGGTGGCAACTTTTTTTTTTTGACCGGGCAGTGTATTTGCCAAGTTACAGAGTTCTTCTGTTTTGTTGGTTATTTACATGTTTCAAACCATCAAACTAATTTTGATATCACACAAGGATAACCTTAGTAAATTCAATAATCACTTTTTAAATAATGATTTCATTTATTAAGGGAATGAGCCATCCAAACCAACTGGGCCCTATGTAAAAAAAAAAAAGTAATAATGGCTACCCTAGTACTGCAAAGTAAGGCATATAAGGGGACAGCGATCACTGTCTTCCGAGGCTTTGTTGACATACACCTCTCTGCACCATGGCTTTCTCCAGTTTTTCCAAGCAAAGTAGATAGGATCACCACTCATGTCAATGTCAATGATGATCTTTTCCTTGCTGAATTGACAGGAGCATAGCCTGGAATTTCTTGTGAGGTTCAGCACATCAGCATTCCTCACGCTAAATCATTGCCTTATGAATCATTGTTTTGTATTGTTTTTTTTTTTTCAAAAACCAAAGTTTTCATGTCTTTCAAAAGACCCAAATGGAGGGTTAAGTACTGGTTTCAGCTGGTGCTGTGACCCCGTGGATACCTTTTTTGTGGTATTCGGATAGACCCTGTTGCTAACTGTAAACTAACTGTGATTAACCACATTTTTTGGAAAGTTCAATTATACTCGCCACACCTAGGCCTAATCACTGTTAGACCTGTATAATCCATAAATATCTTAAATAGAACCAGTATGACAACATGAAGTAGGTTAAAAGATCTAAAAAAATAAATAAATAAATAAATAGCAGCACATTATGTCCCAATCTAAAGATTTTCAAGAACAGATAAGAAACAAAGTCACTGACATCTGTTAGCCTGTAAAGGGTTACAAGGCCATTTCTAAGGCTTTGCAACTCCAGTGAACCACAGTGAGAGCCATTATCCACAAATGGAGAAACATGGAACAGTGGTAAATCTTCCCTGGAGTAGCTAACCTACCAAAGTTACACCAAGAACGCATACACAACTCATGTAGGAGGTCACAAAAGAGCCCAGAACAACATTTATAGCACTGTAGGCCTCACTTGTCTCAGTTAAGGTCAGTGTGCATGATACAACAGTAAGAGAAAGACTGGGCAGAAATGGTATCCATGTGAGAGTTCCAAGGTGAAAACCACTGCTGACCAAGTGCAAAAATGCCTCTCACATTTGCCATTAGACATCTTGATGATCCCTAAGAGGTTTGGTGAATTATTCTGTGGACTAATGAGACAAAAGTGGACCTTTGTTAAAGGTGTGCATCATGTTGCATCCACTGTAAAACTGTAAAAGAATTTGAGAAAAAGAACATCACACCAACGGTCATACACGGTGGTGGTAGTGTGATGGTTTGGGGATGCTTTGCTGCCCCAGGTCCTGGAGAAGTTGCCGTATTTGATGGAACCATGAATTCTTCTCTTTACTAGAAAAATCTGAGAGAGAATGTCCAGCCATCAGTTCTTGACCTAAACCTCAAGCGCAATTGGTTTATGCAGCAGGACATTGATGCGAAACACTCCAAGTCCACCTTTGAATGGATCAAGAAAGAAAAAAAGAAATTAAGGTTTGACCTAGTCAAAGCCCAAACTTAAATCTAATTGAGATGCTGTGGCATGACCATTTATGCTCACAAAATCTCCAATGTGGCTGTATTAAAAGAATTCTGCAAAAAAGAGTACTCTTTGTTGCCAAAATTCCAACACCACAATGTGAAAGTCTAATTGCTAGTTATCTCAAACGCTTGATTGCAGTCAGCATGGGTGGCTCAACCAGCTATTAGGTTTGGAGACTGATACTTTTTCACATAGGGTCAGATTGATTTTAATAACTTTTTAACCATATAAAAATGAAACAATTATTTAAAACTGCCTTTTTCTTTGCACTTAGGTTATCGTTGTCTGATATGGAAAGTTTGTTGGATGATCTGAAACATGTAAATGTGACAAAACAGCAAAAACAGAAGAAATCTGTGAGAAGAAAATACTTTTTCACAGTACTGTAAGTTGGCAGGAATGGAGTGCAACCTAGGGATGAACCAGCATTTCCTTCATTATAGTCGCATCACACCACAGATGAGCCTGTTTGGATGGTGATGCCCTGATTAACTGCAACACCCTAGTGCAATCTGCTGTAAATACATTAAACCAAGCTGCAGAGGAGGAAGCTGATCATCAGTCCTTTCTGCCCTCTTCTTCTTGCTCTCTCTTCTTTTGTTCATTATCTCTTTCTGCATCTAATTATGCATCTCTTTCATATGCTTTTAATCTGATTCAACTGAATTTTTTCACTGTCTTTTTTTTTTCTTTGTCTATTTTCTAGTTTTCATCTCTTTCTCCATCTCTGAATAAAAGTATTGTATACAGATACTTTTCTGCTTCAAAGATACATTAAGTTTATCATGGCCCCACTTTTTTGGTTTGCCTCCTGCTGTACATTTTTTCCACTTACTCCATTCTTCAATGCCCCTCACTCCTGCTTGCCATACATCTCACTCCAAACCTGGTTGGGGTCAAAGGGAGTGCCAGAGGTGCGATGACTGACGTGGCACTCTGGCTGACCCCTAGCTGCTTGGCAGAGCTGCCTCCCTAATGAGATTATCTGGGTAATGCCGACTCTATGTCTGTTTCTCCAGCCGCCCAACCCGGCCCACCCTGGGGCTCTTTATTTAGCCACCAGCAGGACAGGGTGTGCCAGCATTTGCAGGTCGAGGGCAGGACAGGACCCACAAGCCCATTCCCCTCCCTGCTCTCCCCCTCACCCCTCCACCACATTTATCTGTTTGTGGCTTCACCATTCTCCTCTGTTGAAGCTTTGCATTATATTATCCTACTTTTGTTGTGTTTGTCCTGCATCTTTGTTTGCCGTTTTCTGTATATTTTTGTCTGCTCCCTCATCATGGTTCTTCAAGCTGGTAAAAATGCCGGATGGCTAAACTTAGTAATACTGGGGAATGATCGAACAGTGTTCTGATTCATTGAAATATATACACACATTTTGCCCCTGAGCAAGGCGACTGAGTAAGTAACACAGGAGCCTCTGCTCTCATACGTATGTGTGACTAGCTTTGATAATTGTTTATAGGAGCGTTAAATACAAAGCTACTCACCAGACCACCCTATGAAGGCAAAGACTCAGACTGTGTTACTAAAGCTGCGGCCACTAACCAAAGACTAACTAGCTATTATTTTAGCTGTATAACCAACCTTCGTTCTCATGCACCATTGTTGGTGATTCTAAGACAAGTTATTTGTACCGTTTGTAGTAATAATCGATTTTAAGTGTCAATTAAATGCCAGAAACTTTGTTGCTTTAATGTTTTTATGGGAGAATCCTAAAAAAGACACGGAGCCTTCTGTGGCACAGGTGTGCCCTCCTCAGCTTTAGGGTCACTTTCATCCTGGAGTTTGTGACAGCCCCAGTAAGTCTGATAGTCCTGTGCCGCCCATGCTAGGTGTCCAGGTGTTCTTAATTTCCATATGTGATTGTGTGTATGCACACCAACACCTGCTTGACTGTGGCCCTGGGGCATAGACAGGGTTCAAATTCCACCCAAACAAATGTTATGTACCAATTGCTCATTGTATGTGTTCTTGCTTCTGTATGTGGACGTATGATTGTCGGCATATCCCTGGCAGAAATGTGAGTAACCAACATACTTAGACTGTACTCCCCTGTACACCTGTACACCCTCTGTGATTTACCCTGCGGTATTGTGATACCTAGACATGTCAAAGTTTACTTTTGTTCCCTCTGTCACTTTGCTCTTCACTTTACAATTGCTCTTGATTACAGAGGCATTGGGTTCTGACATTTCTTCCCCTGCTCATCTCTGTCCATCTGAGAACACCATGAACAAATTTGTCATTCTCAGCCAAGACCAATAATTAGCTAGGGGAATTAGCTTTAACCCAAATCCTGCTTTTCTTTTTTAACACTTCTCTTTCACACAGACATGTCAGAGTACCCATTCTGAAAGGTACTCTCTTTATTTTCTTTATCTACCAGTTCAGCAAGTCACAAAAGAATGAAAATATTCATGCACATAAGATCATGTGCAAGCATAAACACACACAACACCTCACACACTCATATCACACTTACTGATATGAACCTTTACAAAAGAGAACAGAAGTGCAGTTGAATAAAATGAAATTGTGTGGTGGATTTAGAGTTTTCATGTCAATCTCCAAAGACAACTGCAAACATAAAAGCCATGCAACTGGATTTAGCAGGAACTTAATTAACTAGAGATCTTGTCCATCAGTTGCAGGTCAAAGAAGTCAAAGGAGTCTCACCCACCCACTCAGTACTTCATCTTTTCTCAAGTCAGTTGCTCTGCATTTCTGCACACTGAAGATCTCCTTCAACCTTTAAAAACTCTGTTTATATTTCTAAAGGTCCCTGGTATTTTCTTGTATATCCATAATCACTGCTTTCAAGGGGGCTCTGTTTAAGTCATCCAAAAACAATGAGGAGGGTTTCACTTTATTCTTAAACTCTATTTAATGTTAACCCATTTCCTCTACGGCCCTTTTGATATTATGAAAAAGTGGAAAAACTATTATCATTATGTTTTTATTATAACATGTACTAACCTTTAACCAATTTTAGTCCTCTGTGTGATACCAAGAAAAGAAACTCCACAAGTTGAGACTATTTTTATTTATGCATGCCTTGTTCTTTGAGTGTGTGTTTGGGTTTCCCTCTTCACTATGGTGCTTAGTTCAGGATCTGTAAGGTGGCCCATCATAGTGTGGCCCTTACAGGTGAACAATAGTGAACAACAGCCAATAGCCATATGGTGGGGTCACTGGTCTGTTGGCTGCCTAGTTGTACTTGGACAGGATCACACACTTGACATCCACCTTTGTGCAGACGCTGATGCTTTGCTGTGGATGCTAAGAGCTGGACTTGAAGTTTTGAGGTTACAAACTTTTGCACTCTGTTTCAGTAAAGGCAGAGTAACCCCATAGAACAGTGGAACCTTGGGCTCGTAAGCCACACATGGCTCTTTGACGAAAGTGCTGTGGTTCAAAGGCTGTGTCTCTTTACTAACATATTATACTTTTAAAAAAATATAAAAAAATATAACCATTACTAGAGAACAGTTCCCTACAAAAAACTCTGTTACAATTCCTTTTTTGTACAGCAAATCAAAATGAATGAACTCAGTTTACAATAATATTTTTTTTTCTGACCAGTATACTTATGCAACACTGTGATTATAGCACCAATCAGTGGAAAACATTTTATGTATCTATGATAACGTTGCGGATGCAGATTCAAGCAACAACCATTACAGGCAATGCCGAAAAGGAAAAAAAACTGTTTCAAAATGAGCAGACAGAAACAAATGCTTTTATTGAAACCTCTGGTGCTCTGCTCTGTCTGGTTTGTACAGAACATATTTCCTCTTATGAGACCCTTTTTGAAGTCCACCAGGCAGCTTTTACATCGAAAGTACCCAATGGAGCTCCAATGTAAGCAACAAGCTTGGACAGGAGTATCGGAAAGCTTGAATGCTGCCAGCTTTGCTTGGTGATTGAAGATTGCAGGGCAAAAGTTGATGAATATGTAAAGTCATGCATGCTGAGTATCGCAACTGAACTGTTTGAGGATTTTCTAAACAAGGATAAAATTATTCCGAAAATAAAAGACGTGCCTCTGTCATGAACCGAACACTTGACCGTGCTGTAAAGGTTTCAAATCAAATAGAGGGTGCAGACCAAACAGATATTTGTAATACTGTACAGCTAAGTATTGTTGGGCGCTATGTGTCTGGTCACATAATGCATGAAGAAAGTCTGACAATTCTGGCAATGAAGCCTACAACTAAAGGGGAAGACATACTGAAAGTGATTTTATTACTGTAAAAAGCTGTCAGTGGACAAGCTTGTTTCTTTGTATACTGATGGAGCTCTAAGAATGGTAAGGAAATGAAATGTTTTGTGTCTCATCAATGTTAGCTAGAGATGCAGCGCATCCTTGCACTAATATTTCCCCTTACATCAAGAGGCAATGTGCTCAGTCATCTACTTGAAGTTATGTCATTTGTAATATGAGTGGTGAATTTCATTGGAGCCTGTTGCACTGAATGAGCTGCTTCACAAATGAGCTAGCTCATGATGTCATACTCAGTCAGCTGGTTTCTTTCACATCCTGCCTTCTGATGTCATTCCAAGAACCTTATTGAGACTTTTGGGTGCACGCACATTTGTTTAAAATTTGTCACTTATCCACAGGAAACCACAAATCCATGAGCTCAGTTTATCCCTGGCACCTCCACTGTGAGTTTTGAGCTAGAGACAGTTTGACACCAAATTTGTCACTCTTTTACCAAACTGGAAAACATCATTTGTGAGCTCCAACGTATGGCGAAGGAGCAGAAGTGTAAGGACATATTGAACTTCTAACGTGAGGACAGTCTGATTTTGAAAACCTGGGATGAACTTACCCTGAACTTCATTTCATTTTATTGATTCATTCCAGACATGTCAAAACAATCTTTTAAAGCATAGACTATTTTACAAAATCTAAATATTCAAACGACTCTAGCAGTATGTATGTATTTATGTATTTATTTATTTAGTTACCTTTTCCTAAACAAGTAGGATTAGAGTTTCAACAAGACGGTTCTGCAAAAAAGTGCAGTTAGATAGGGGTGTCTGTGTCATGGGAAAAATGTAGCATGTGAGATGGAAAATGTGAGAGGTTTAAGGTTCAAAAAAAGAATTTAATGAGTGAAAGAGAAAATGGAAAAGTAGTCAGGAAAATAATAAGGACATTAACATCATACATAAAATAGAGAAAAGAGTAACTGGTGAGAAAGGATCCATCTTATTGGAGAGATTTGAATATCACACTGTAGTTTCCCTTATGGGACAAGCACAGACAGAGCACACTCCTTGCTTCATGCAGGAAGAGGAAGCTTTGCCAGTATGGAAAACATACAAGAGAAGAATGGGAGATGACTGGAGCAGAGAAAAAATTCAATTTTCCCCAGGAGTGAAGTGGGAATTTTCTGTTGGCACAAACACCATGTTGTCAGATAGCTGAGAAAGAAGGAGAAAAGAGCTGGTACGAAGCAAGAAGAAAGGTTCTGGAGGAAAGCAGCCTAATGATAGACAAATGGTGGGAAATAGATGTGAAGGGTTCAGCGGAAATTAACAGAAGCAGTGCTATGCAGAAGTCAGATAGTTTAATCTGTTACACACTGTAATGCTGCAGTGAGAATAGACTAGAGTCCTCAGCGTGTTTGAGTGAGAATGTTTTGATTTTGCTGATTGTATGTGAGATACCTCCTAACACTTCTAACTTAAGAATTTGTATGAAATTGGATGGGGGGGTGTCTTTATTACCCAGCTATGTTTGTACTTTTATACAATTTTCTTACTTGCTATACTATAACGGAAAAGGTTGCAAATATATACTGCTAATAACTACTAAAAATTCATGTTGGTGAATACTAACATAACAATCTGTGATATTCTAGATAACACTACAATTTTTTACTTAATGGTTAGATTCTCAACCCCTGATTTCATAACAGCTATGTCCTTATCATAACATGTAACCTTTGAACACCACATTATGTGTATTAGGCTGTCTAAAAGTGTGAATGTGAAAAATCTCATTAAGCCAAGGTAACCTAAGTGGCAGGGCATTATAGTGCTAACTAAGTCAGAGTCATAGGGTCATCAGAGAGACTCTGATCACAGGTCAGAGTGCACTGCTGTGATCCGGGACATAACTTCTCACCAACACAGTAATAAATGCACAGAGAAACCCTAACTGCTGTAAAATATGTGGCAGTCATCTTCCTTTTGCAGCACTTAAGGTGTATATGTCTGAGACTGTGCATGTTCATACAAAAGAAGTTGTGGGCTTAGATGTGTCTCTTGGAAGTTTTTCTCAAGGATGGGAACAGGACAGGGTTAGGAAGAGAATTAAAGTGCTACCTCAGCCCTTGGACAATGTACAGCTGAAAGTCAATGGTTGAGGCATGCAGAATCACACTAGCCTGCATTACAGGGACTGGGGATGGTGGTGGATGAGTGGGAGGGGTGGCTGCTATAAAAAGTGAAATCATATCACTTAGCAGCTGAGTGCAGATAAAGCCGTGTTTGAACTGGGAAGTATAAATTATACATTGTACACACAGCGTTAGGAGATGTTTAAATTATGACGGAGGGTAGTTTTTCTCCTCGCCTTTCTAACCTTCCACACTGCTGTTTCTGCCACTCACTCTCATAATTTTTCCTCATTTTGCTCTCAGTGCCACAATCCTGCTCTTTTTTTGTTTTACCCATCATTCCCTTCCCTACAACACCCGCCTCAGCAAGCAGCTCCAACACACATATGATCAATGAGTTCCTTTGATTTCTGTTTGGACGTTGCAATTTTATCATGATGTTTCTACTTTCTCTCTTATGTTTGTAATTCATTCTTGCCTTAGAGCTTCTTAATTACCTATGGTCCACCCCCCCAACACTCTCCTGTCTAATCCAGGGTGCAGTGATTTTTCTTTAAAAGTTGAATTCCACTCATTGTGAATAGAGGACAAAATAGGTCAGAGATTCATGCGATTTGATCAGTGTTCAAGTTAATCTGTTGTTATTTGTGTTACTTTACTTTTCTCTAAAGGTGCCTTCTTCCCTCCTGACAAGTGCAAGATTATTGATCAGTTTATTCTACTTGTTTTTGAATACACGGCGCTGTCTCTCTTCTCTCCAGTCAATACTGGAAAATTGAGAGGGTGGGTACCTACCCTGACCTGCCCTTGCCTCAGTCTGAGTCAGTCTCCTCCTCACATACAGAGTCATACCAAGGACTTCACACACACACACACACACACACACACAGAATGAATGACTCTCTCCCAAATGAACCCACACCTCCGATCCCTCCTACAATTTTGATAAATATTGAAGTGCCGCAAGGTCAGGCCAGGACATGTGTATCTGGTGTTGGCTGATGTTCTCAGATAAAGGTCTTAAGTTCTTTTTGGGTGGGTTCAGTGGGAGTCCTTAGGGTTCTTGTGTGTGCAGCAACAGTAGATATAGATTGTCTTTCCAGGAGGACATCATGCCCACCCTGACACAGACATCAGTGGCCTTGACCTGCTGGCAGACACGGATCAAAATATGTGCTTGTGTGTACATGGATATTCTTGTACTTTCAGGGTCGATTGCTGCATGTACAGGTGAAATATAAATAAGAAAAAAAGGTCACTGGATCTATTCCATGCAAGAAAACCACAGTTGATAGTATTTGAGAATTAATAGAAGTGCCGTAATGTTTTAGGCTTAGAGCTCAGGCAACCTTGAAGATGCACATTCTTATATTGCTTGACAAACAGTTCAGATGGACAGTTTTTGTTTGATGTTTTACTGTGTATGGTTCTTTTATTTTTGGGTTATGAAGTACCATAGCTCAGTTTCTCTCAGTGCAAATCATGGTTTCATTTCATAAGTTCGCTGATTTATGAAGACAAGACTAAAGGCTGAAACCCCTTGCGTCTCCATGGAGTGAAGGGAGATAATTATTCTCTTTTTGACTCATACATTTTGATGAAATATGCATACAGCTAGGACCAAAAGCAGTTTATTGAACAGTTAACTCTTCCCCACAGTTGTCTGTGTCTGCATCTGCAAAAGGGTGCTTTTCCAACAATAGTGACAGCATCGGATAACTTTGTGTTTTCTTGTTGTTTTGTTTGGGTATTTTCAATGTCGCTCTGGCCTACCAGTGATCCAGCGCTTTAACTTTCAGCTAAGTGGAAACCAGCTTGTTTCACTACTCTGTATGTAATTTCTTAAACAACCATATGACTACAGATATATAGCAAAAATATTCATACATCAAAATACTGTATATGGGTCATTGATTATCGCCTTATCTAATTAAACACTGGCATGCAACCAAACTAGTTTTCATGTTCTGTTAAATGTAGTATGTGTATGTGCTTATGAGAAAGTGAGCTTGCACATTTCTCACCCTCATGACCTTAGGGACCGAGGTTTGTAGGTGATGGTTTTGTTGTAGTATTTTGAGTTACAGTCAATGTAGTGTGGGACCCACTAGTCACAATTCATTTTTTGTTGTTCCATAAAACTGGTGTACATTTGCTCACCTGCCTGCCACGTAGCTGTCTGGTTGCTGGGTCCCATTGCGGAAGCTCCGCAGTGCGATCATGCCTTTATTCATGCTGGGTGGGGGCAGGTGCAAAGGTGTCAGAGAGGTAAGGGGTGTCTGGGTTTGTGAATGTACCAATTTACTGTTATTTTTCAGTTTGGTATTTATGTGGGATTACGTTTAAAGGTGGGGTGGGTGTTGTTTTTTTGCAACACTTTTTACAATATTGCCTGAAAACCTTTTCACATTTCCATTGCACCCACTGAAATAAAATGTTTGCAAAAAAAACTAAACATTTTGGTCCAGTCTAGAAGGTATAATCAGAGAAAAACTCTGACCAATCAAAAAAGTGATCATCACTATTTTGATTGGCTACCTAATACGTCCATCAAATATCACCCCTCCCTCCCTCCCTATGGTTCATGCAGTCGTGAATCATGTGAAGGCGTGGTTTCGAGGGGTGAGCTGAAGAGGAGGAGGCGGAGCCTTTGGGAGGAGGGAGGGAGTGTATATTTTCAAAATCTCACTTGAGTTGGATTGCTGGAACCGTTTTTCAAACAACACCTACTCCACCTTTAAGTGTTATGGTTGTTGTTAAATTATGAGGTTTTGTGGTCTTGTCTTTTTTTTTGTTACCTTGTTATTTGATATGGTTATGTTTGTGAGTGGGGAGTATACCTCTGTAGATGGTGGCTGCCCAATTGGATCAATTTGGTTTTGGGCTATTTAAGAGGGTGGCTCACCTGACAGGTGGGATGGTCTTTTCTTTTGGGTGACTGATGCTAGAGGAAGGCGATCTCTGAGTCCATGTGTCTGTTGCTTCGTGCCCGAGGAAAAAAAAAAACAAAACTTTTTTTTAATAAAAACTGGACCCTATCTTGCCGGCACCCTTCTTTTTATCCACCCACCTCAAACCCCAAGCCCCAAAGATCAACTGGGCAGAGGAGCGGTATCTCGCAGTGCTATTTCTGAACCTCGTCATAGTGTAGGACCTGAAACAGGTTTTCTGGCAAATACAGTGGAAGAAATAAGTATTTGATCCCCCGCTGATTTTGGCAGTTGTCATACTAAGAAATAAATGAACAGTCTCAGACTTCTATGGCAGCTTTATTTTAACAGTTATAGAAAGAATATTGAAAAAAGATTTGAGAAAATGACATGAAATGAAAAATAAAAATTAATTTGCAAGTCATTGAGGGAAATAAGTATTTGATCCACTAGCAAAACATGATCTAATACTTGGTGGCAAAAACCCTTGTTGGCAAGCACAGCTGTCAGACGTTTCTTGTAGTTGCTTACTAGGTTTGCAACACATCAGGAGTAATTTTCGTCCACTCCTCTCTGCAGATTATCTCCAAATCCTGAAGGTTTTGAGGCTCGCGCTTGGAAACTCGAAGCTTCAGCTCTCTCCATAGAGTTTTAATAGGATTAAGGTCAGGAGACTGGCTAGGCCATTCAATGACCTTGATGTGCTTCTTATGGAGCCACTCCTTTGTTTCTTGGTTGTATGTTTTGGGTCGTTGTCATGCTGGAAGACCCATCCACGACCCATTTTCAATGTCCTTGTGGAAGCAAGGAAGTTGTCACCCAAGATTTTGCGATACATGGCCCTGTTCATCTTCCCATCGATGCGGTGAAGTCGACCAGTCCCCTTAGAAGAGCAACACCCCCAAAGCATAAGGCTTCCACCGCCATGCTTGACAGTAGGGATGGTGTTTTTGGGGTCATATTCAGCATTTCTCTTCCTCCAAACACGTCGAGTTGAGTTGAGGCCAAAGAGCTCAATTTTAGTCTCATCTGACCACAGCACCTTCTCCCAGTCTCTTTCTGAGTCATTAATATGTTCGTTGGCAAACCTGAGTCGGGCCTGGACGTGAGCCTTCTTGAGCAGAGGGACCTTGTGCGCACTGCAGGATTTTAAACCATTGCGTCTCAGTTTATTACTAATAGTTTTCTTGGTGACTGTGGTCCCAGCTGCCTTGAGATTATTAACCAGCTCCTCTCGTGTAGTTCTCGGCTGATCTCTAACCTTTCTCATGATCATTGAGACCCCATGAGGTGATATCTTCCATGGAGCGCCCAGCCTAGGTCGATTAACAGTCATGTTGTACTTCTTCCACTTCCGAATAATTGCACCAACAGTTGTCACCTTCTCATTCAGCTTCTTACTTATGGTTTTGTTGCCCATTCCAGCCTTGTGGAGTTCAATAACTTTGTCCCTGACATCTTTTGACAGCTCTTGAGTCTTGCCCATGGTGGAGATGGTGGAGTATTACTGTGGGAAGATGGCTTTTTATACAGGTGACAATTTGGAACAGGTGTCTCTCATGCAGGTAATTACTTTAGTGAGATTAGTATGCCAGTGTTCTGTGGGAGCCAACACTGGTCAAGGTTGGTCAGGGATCAAATACTTATTTCCTTCAATGACTTGACGAGTGGGATCAGTGGATGCTGAAGAACATAGTGTGAAGAGGTCACCAACTTTCTGCAGAGTCAGTCACTACAGAACTCCAAACTTCATTTGCCCTTCAGATTAGCTCAACAACAGTGCAGAGAGCTTCATGAATGGGTTTCCATGGTGGAGCAGCTGCATCCAAACCATACATCACTAAGTGCAATGCAAAGTGTTGGATGCAGTGGTGTAAAGCACGACACCACTGGACTCTAGAGCAGTGAAGGAACGTTCTCTGGAGTGACGAATCGTACGTCTCCATCTGGTAATCTGATGGAAGAGTCTGGGTTTGCCGGTTGCCAGGAGAATGGTACTTGACTGCATTGTGCCAAGTATAAAGTTTGGTGGAGGGAGGATTATGGTGTGGGGTTGTTTTGCAGGAGCTGAGCTTGGCCCCTTAGTTCCAGTGAAAGTAACTCTGAATGATTCAGCATAACCAACATATTTGGGCAATTCCATGCTCCCAACTTTGTGGGAACAATTTGGAGCTGGCCCCTTCCTCTTCCAACATGACTGTGCACCAGTGCACAAAGCAAGGTCCATAAAGACATGGATGGCAGAGTCTGGTGTGGATGAACTTGACTGGCCTGCACAGAGTCCTGACCTCAACCCGATAGAACATCTTTGGGATGAATTAGAGCAGAGACTGAGAGCCAGGCCTTCTCAGCCAACATCAGTGTTTGACTTCACAAATGCACTTCTGGAAGAATGGTCAAACAACCCCATAAACACACTCCTCAACTTTGTGGACAGTCTTCCCAGAGGAGTTGAAGCTGTTCTAGCAAAGGGTGGACCCACGTCATATTGGGAGTGGTCTCCTGCTGGTGACCACTTCCAGGGTCATAAGGTCTCAACACGCCTCAACTCTTGACAATGTTCAAATCCAGGCTGAAAACAGTTCTGTTTAGCTGTGCATATGACAACTGAAAGGATTTTATCTGCACTCTTCATTTTTATTTCATTTTTAATTTAATTTATTCTTCTTTTTAAATTCATTTTTGATTAAATTATTTTAATGATTATTTTTGTGCTCTTATGATTTATGGAATGACTCTTTTTGCCTTCTTGTGATTTTATGCATCTGTAAAGCACTTTGAATTGCCTTGTGTACAAATTGTGCTCTACAAATAAACTTGCCTTGCCTTGCCTATTGATTAGGAATGGGATGTCAGTCAAGCTCATATGTGAGTCAAGACATGTGAGTGAATAGTTTTGGCAATACAGTGTATCATTTGAAGGCTTTTTCAATCAGCTTATTGAGATCCAGAGATCTCATGTTTACCTCCACATAAGCTGTATTTTTTTTACTACTGTCACTCCTTCATTTACACATACAGACACACCTGAAGTTAACACACGGGCTCACATGTCAGGCCTTATGTGGAATGAGGCCTGCATGGGAAAGTGATAGCAAGAGAAAAGAAGCTCTGGAGAGTGAGTTATCTCTTTAGATGTCATTGAGGGGTGCCTCCTTTCTCTTCCTTTCTGTCACTTTCCTCTTTCTTCTCTTCTCTCTGTCTCCCTGTCTCCCTTGTTCTTACTTGCACTCTCAAATCATCCTTGCCTCCAGAGGTATTCAGACAGTCCAAGGACAAAGTAGAGATATGCTAGGAGCAATGGACTGTCCGTCAGTTTGTGTTTTTGCGTGAGTGGTGTGTGTCTGTGTGTGTGTGTGTGTGTGTGTGGGGGGGGGTGATGTTGAGTCTTTGAAGCTATTTTACCCTTGTCCTAACAGATTGAAGTCTTATCCCTCTCCATTTAACCCCCTGATGCTTCATCACATGATCACACACAAACAGAAAACACTTATCAGGCTTCTGTGGACACACACACACACACACAATCACCTCCTAGAGTTCCATGAACAGTTTGCTGTTGCAGAGGTCTAGTCATAGTGTATAAGGGCTGTTACATGGTCAAGTCAAGGTGACTGTGATGGCATTAAAAAGTTAATTTCCAGGAGAATATGCTAAAAAAAAGGCTTTTTTTTTTTTTATTTCTTCATTACTAAGTCATGCAATGTGTTATTATGACCTTGCGTTGCCTGACTAAACCAGTTTGAAGGGGACGGCCCCTAGGTCTGTAACCCTGAAAGAGGCATTGGCATGCACACACACCTACACACAAAAACAACCAGCTGCATGACCTGCACTCCTCACACAACTCACACATATACACACACAAAGAAAGCCATCCTGGAAGCAGACTTCTCCCTCTGCGTGTGTATGACACACAGCAGCTCCACTCTTTAAGACAAACAGGGGAAATCCTCTTTGTCTTGCCTTGTCCATCACTAGCCGTCTCACTATCAAAAGGCATGTGCCTGACTGCAAACCCTTTTACACCCTCCCCCGGCAAAGTTCCAAAAAACTAAAAGATTTAACCAACACCCCTGCACACACACAAGCACAGGCCCCTTGGCTCCAGACGGGTTCCCCTGACGCAGGGACACACTCTGGCAGGAAGTTTGAGAAGAGGTCTGCGGCAGTTTACTTTTGTCAGAACTCTTCAGGTTTGACCCTCTCTTGACCAGGCAGCTTCCTTCTCCTCCATCTCTCTGTAAACAACCACATCCCCGTGACTGAAAGCATGCTAGCTCGCCAAGTGTTAATAACATCTCTCATGTTTTGATGTGAGGACAGACTTGTACGTGAGTTAGGGAGACTCTGTGATGAGAGTAGCCTTATGTGTACCTCCTGGATTTTTACAACTTGCAAGCATGACAGATCTTCATAATGGAGGAATCCATCTACCCATCACCTTAGCAATCTTCTCTTTCCACTTTTTTTCCAGTGTGCATCACAGCAAACACACCTATGCGCAAACATTGCACTCACAAATACTCACAAAGAGGGGCTGTCTGTTGATGTTGCTGAGTGTGTGTCAGTTCTATTAGCACATTCCCAGATAGGGCCAGAGCCCTCTTATCTGTGGTGACCCATTAATTACACTTTGTTCCATTAAGTGATCTATTTCAGACCTGCCCCACCCTCGACACCCACTCTCCACTATCTCCACCTCTGGCCTGCTCCTCCCCCACCTAAGCTCACTACTGTCAAGTCTAGTTTGTGTGTTATAATGCATTGGATCACAAGGCCATGAGAGAAATTAGCTTTGTTCATGCATAGCAGATGTATTTATTCATACCCATTAAGACAAAAATGACAATCGATGCTTTGAGAGAACTTCTGGTTGAATGATTTGGACTTTGTGCTATCTAGTGTCCCACTTTACAAAATGCCCTTTGAGTATAGCATTTCCTTTCTCTGTGTATTTGAGTCCCTTGACTGCTTTGTTTTGAATGTGCAAATATGAATAATACTTCAGTTGGGGCAAATATCCTCAATGTCTGCTTTATCCCCGCTTGTGTCCTTTTAAATTTTCAGATTTATACAACCTCCTTTCCAAAAATGTTGGAACACTGAGTAAAAAGTAAATAAAAATGCAACGATTTTCAGATTTCATAAACCTATATTTTATTCCCAATAATAAATTATAGTTTTATGAGATTTGCAAATCACTGCATTCTGTTAGTATCTACATATTTCAGAGCATCCCAACTTTTTTGGAATTGGGGTGTATATATATTGTCTCTATATACATATATATAGGTTTAAATCAAGAAGGTGTTTAAATCGCTGATTGCTGGTTAAGAGGAAAACTGGTTTGGGGAAAACTCAACTCTCTTAATTTAACCTAATAAACCCATGAGTGTGTTTTGTTTTCATTTACACTTAGTTCAAAACAGTATAAGGGCAAATGTAAAATTGAAGCAGCTACCTGCTTTAATAACTAGCTTTTCTTATTTTTTTTTTTTATATCAACTCAAACTCTTAAGTACAATTTGTGATACCTTTTTTTTTTACCTGGAGTTTGAAGAGATTGTCAATTTAAGTGCTAGCTATGACACTTGTTACGGAGCTGTAGAGCTGTCAGTCCACTTTTATGCTTCATACTTCATGCTGCATGAGAACAAGCCCTAAACACAAGATCTACAAAGGCCAGGGTCTACCACACAATAGAGCAGCTTTGGGATGTGGTGGAATGGGAGATACGCATAATGGCTGTGCAGCCGACAAATCTGCAGCAATTGCGTGATTAGGGCAGGGCATCGTTTGGATCTTAACCATACCGATTCTCTGTTTCGATTCCTGTTCAAAACTATTCTCGATTCCGATTCTTTGATGTGTAGGTCAACAGATCGCGACTTATCGTGAAAAAAAACTGTGACACATTTACACAGGCGACAGGCCATTTTTTTTTTCATACACATGATGCATGCACATATACATACACGGAATTCACTTACAGCCTAAATGTTAAACAACTTACAGTTGGCAGTTGGCCTCCAAAATACATTTTGTCCAACAAAAAACAAAATCAACAGTTTTTGTTTAGGAAGATGACCATATCTGCTCTTTCAGAATTCAAACGTGAACGTTTGGCACAGATAGTGTTGCCTGCTGTGGAAAACACACGTTCGCTACGTATGGAAGAGGCCTGTACACATATATATGAGAAGGGTTAGGAGCGGCCGAGCGGGGGAGCAGCGCAATGAATTAAAAACGGTACACTCGTTTATTTTTCTGATGCCATGCAGGTGAAGGTGTTTTGCCATATTAATCGTGCACCCTCCTTTGGCAGTAACACGCTTCCTGCAGATGTTGCACTGCGCCAGGTAGCCATCATTTCCCAGACTGAAATGCTGCCAAACTCGAGAGCGGCATCTCTTGGGATCCATGTTGTGGCGAGTGAAGTCCCATCGGCGACAGACGTGACGTCGCCACTAGCGCGGAGTTGAGTACGCCGGGCGGAGTAACATCAACAAACTAGTGCAGTAAATCAAAACAAAACAAACAGCAACAACAGCAAAAAATAGCATGGACATTTAGGAACCGAAAAAAGGAATCGAAATTCAAAAATCTTCTAAACGATTCCAGAACCGGACGTTAGGAACCGATTCCTACTTGGAATCATTTTTTGGTGCCCAACCCTATGCGTGATGCTATCGTGTTTATATGGACCAAACTCTCTGAGGAATATTTCCAGTACTTTGTTGAATCTATGCCATGAAAGATTAAGGCAGTTCTGAAGGCAAAAGGGGGTCCAACCCAGTATTAGCAAGGTGGACCTAATAAAGTGGCCAGTGAGTATATGTGTGTGTGTGTTTGTGTGTGTGTGTGTATATATATATATATATATATATATACAGTCATGGAAGAAATTATTAGACCACCCTTGTTTTCTTCAGTTTCTTGTTCATTTTAATGCCTGGTACAACTAAAGGTACATTTGTTTGGACAAACATAACGATAACCACAAAGATTGCTCATAAGAGTTTTATTTAAGAGCTGATATCTTACCATTTTCCATGGTTTTCTTGATTATAACCTAAATCACTTAAGTTTTTACATCAATAGCTATGGTGTTGTACTGCCAAAAACACTGCTTTTATGCATTCAGTGTTTTCTTTTCTGTCTGTTTTAGTCACATGATGACGTTTAGTGGTACCAGGTATTAAAATGAACAAGAAAGTGAAGAAAAAATGGTGGTCTAATAATTTTTTCCATGACTGTATATTCATTTTAAAGTTCTCCCAGACGGAGGATTCAACAGAAACAAGGTTATTTGTAACAACTGCCAAGTTGAACTCCCCGTTAAAAGTTTCTGCTGTTACTTCAGAAATTGCCTGTTTTAATGGTCTGATTGTGGCTTAGGATTTTTGTTGGTAGACTTTTTTTATTTGTCATAAAAAAACAGGATGACATTAATGCCCTGGCAGTGGCAATAAACTTTATTTTATTTGACACTTTTTAGGATGAGATTTACACTAAATATGTGTTACTGACAAGTGCTGATGTTAAGTGTTTGAACAACAAATGTTATTACACTTTAGTTCATATGGCAGCAGAACATTTCAATAAAACGGCATTTTACACTACTTTTGAATTCATTATTTGATTTTGCGTATACAATGTTATTAATCGTGATTAATCAGGGAAATAATGCGATTATTATAAAAAAATGTTTTCTTGCCCAGCCCAAATATATATATATATTTAGAGAGAAGCCTAGAGACAATCGTCATTGTAACAGATGCTATACAAATAAAATTGAATTGAAATGAAATGAACATATACATATATATATGTATATATATATATATATATATATATATATATATATATATATATATATATATATATATATATACACACTAGGGGTGCAACGGTACAGGTGGCTCACGGTACAGTCCGTACCGCGGTTTTTGTGTCACGGTTTCGGTACCAGATTCGGTACAGTTTTAGACCACCTGCTACCTGCGATCGCAAGATACCGAGTTTGCGGAAAATGCTACTCGCATGTCAGCGCGTAAAAGAGCCGCGTCCAAATGGTATAAATGTGAGCCCACCTGGTCTCATGTGGACGTGCACAAACGGCTCTATCTCTCAATTACGCATCACCCTATTACTTGCATACGTTTTTATTCTTTTGAGGTCAGAGGATGTCTGGTCAGCAGTTGTGGTGGATGTGGGAATAGTCACGGCCAGACACGTCAATCTGTGCAGCTGTGGCATGATCTCATTCAGATGTTTGCTGTGGAGGAAACCAAGGAGATCTTTGTCATTCTGGAAAAGGTTGGATGCGGGAATTTATTTCCGATATGTCTGAAACTGTTGGTGCTCGAGGAGGGACAGGAACATTAATTGTTTGTGATCTTTAAATGCGCATTCGTTCTGCAGTATTTTAAAAAAGCACCCAAGATGCACAACTGGTAACAACTGGATCTTACGCAGGTAAGATCGCAGGTTTAGGGAGGTGGAAGATTGCGTTTCTGTTAACTGTTTTCACTCCCTCGCCGGTGTATTCAACTGCAAAACCAAAATGCTCCCACACCGGTGATTAAAAAAAGTTTTTCCCAGTTTCTCCGCTACCGCTAGGCCATGCCTGCTTGTTTTTTTTTTTGATTTTTTCTGCGTCTATGAGCTGCAGCCAACTGGCCAAAGTCTGATAGGCTGGTCACTGTGAGTGAGCGGAGGCGAGTGGACATTTACATGCAGTGGCGGGCCTCTTGCCTAAAAGGCACGCACGCTCACGTACAAGTCCAATGCAAAGTTATTGGAACATAAATACTGCGGGACATAAAAGCCCATGTTGTCCCGTGTCCCGTGCAGGTTGTACCGAACCGTACCGTATTTTACCGATTACCGTTGCATCCCTTATATACACACACACACTATATTGCCAAGTATTCGCTCACCTGCCTTGACTCATATATGAGCTTTAGCTCATCCCATTTCTAATCAATATGGCGTGGGTCCACTCTTTGCAGCTAGAACAGCTTCAACTCTTCTGGGAAGACTGTCCACAAGGTTTAAGAGTGTGTTTATGGGGATTTTTGACCATTCTTTCAGGAGCGCATTTGTGAAGGTCAAACACTGATGTTGGCTGAAGAAGGCCTGGCTCTCAGTCTCTGCTCTAATTCATCCCAAAGGTGTTCTATCAGGTTGAGGTCAGGACTCTGTGCAGGCCAGTCAAGTTCATCCACACCAGACTCTGCCATCCATGTCTTTATGGACCTTGCTTTGTACACTGGTGCACAGTCATGTTGGAAGAGGAAGGGGCCAGCTCCAAATTGTTCCCACAAAGTTGGGAGCATGGAATTGTCCAAATATTTGTTATGCTGAAGCATTCAGAGTTCCTTTCACTGGAACTAAGGAGCCAAGCCCAGCTCCTGAAAAACAACCCCACACCATAATCCCCACTCCACCAAACTTTACACTTGGCACAATGCAGTCAGACAAGTACCATTCTCCTGGCAAGCACCAAACCCATACTCTTCCATCGGATTGCTAGTTGGAGAAGTGTGATTTATCACTCCAGAGAACGTTCCTCCACTGCTCTAGAGTCCAGTGGCGGTGTGCTTTACACCACTGCATCTGACGCTTTGCATTGCACTTGGTGATGTATGACTTGGATGCAGCTGCTCCACCATGGAAACCCATTCATGAAGCTCTCTGTGCACTGTTGTTGAGCTAATCTGGTCACATGATGTTTGGAGGTCTGTAGTGATTGACTCTGCAGAAAGTTGGTGACCTCTTCACACTATGCGCTTCAGCATCCGCTGACCCCGCTCCGTCAGTTTACGTGGCCTACCTGCCAATTCTCTTCCGGTTCCGCAGCAGCCAGTAACAGACTTTTCAAAACAAAAGCATGTGAGCAACATGCATTAACGTTCGATAAAATAAATGTCTGCATTGATAAATTAATGAGTTAATGTGATAATAACGTGTTAACTTGCCCAGCCCTTATATATATTATATATTTAAAGTGCAGTGTATTTGCAAAGGTTGGTATCATCCTGGAAGTGCAAACGACATGTGTTTCTGAGATTAAGAGGTGACTATGCTGCATTGAAGTTGTGTCGCGAAGTCTGTAACTTGGCCAAGATTTGCTTATATAGACTGTGCTTGTGTGCAAATGCATGTTGTCATACGCACATGTGCTTTTCCCTCTCATGTTTGGCAATGTCGTCTGTCCTCACCCCTGCCCAAGCATGAGGTTTATCTGCTTGTGCATATATATGCATGTGTGTAGTGGCTCTGCTAATGCACAATCGCTGTGGCGGCCTCTCTTTTCAGCTATGCTGCTTTTGAATTGCATTGTGCCTGGACATCAAAACAAAAGCTCTCCATTGCCCCTCAACAGGCCAAAAACAAAACCGTGTTAGGCGAGCTCGGAGCTCCTGAGTGTTTGCCGTTTTATTCTCAACCAATGGTGGTTCAGATGGAACAAAAGGCCTGGACATGGAAGTAGTCCTGTGTTGTTTACAGTGTTAATACACTGCTGGTAATCCCTACAAGTTCCTTCCAAACACATATAAGTGCACTTTGGCTTAATACATTTCTTGTTTTT